>CM076907.1:32296538-33675560 GCA_039519145.1 Kokia cookei | reverse complement strand
GGTGTTTTACATCTTCTTGGGTTCAGTTACATATGCTTAGACCCTCTCCTTAAGAGTTAGATCCTACGAGTCACCAAGTGTTCCAGTCTTGTTGGTGCCGAGGGCTAAGGAAGCATAACCTTCATCGACTATGGGGGAGGTTACAAGCGGCTATCAAAATTGTATCTCTGAAGGTTGAATACGATGGTGGCAATGAACAAAGAGGAGCTAACACCCAAATCCCTTGTGGTTGCCTGAACTTCCATGGCCTCCAAATCCGAGACAATTTCTTTAAACAAATTAAAATATTAATGCACAAGACGCCTCTCCAAACAATGAAATACAGACACTACTTATATGCAATTTACTGGTTAGGGTTTTTGACATACATCACTGCTGCCAAATTTGGGTGAATCGAGCAGCAGTATTCCTTAATCCATCTTGTTAGAATTTCATTCGACAGATACTGTGTGATTCCATACAAAACCTTCTGATCTTTACACTTATTTCTGTTTCACGCTCTCTCGAATTTCGAAGACGTCTTCTACGCCTAACAGAGCATCCTTCAAAATCCACCTACGCAAGAACTGCTTGCATCTTTCACTGCCATAATATGAAGGTCTGGTATGCAAATGCAACAGCGAGATATCATTCTTCAATTTTTCCATTATTGTGATCGAGACTAGTAGCCCGACAAGCTTTGTTACTAAGACTCATGAATTAAATGTCGATAATGAAGATGCAAAGAAAATGGAAAAAAAAATGATTTTCCGTGGAAATTATAAAGAACAACCACGACGGCAGAGAAGAAGATTAAGTAATGTAAAAAAATTGAATAATTATAAAGGAGATGACTGTGGCCTGTATGGTTGAAAAGTCTATTCCGATTAATAACTAATAAAAGTAACAGTGCGTAAGGTTGAAACACCTTATTCTGATTGAAAATCAAAGTGGGTTGGGCGCCTCTGTTGATTAAAAAAGAAAAAATAAAAGAAGTCTAGTTTCCTTGGGTTTTCCTTTGTTTTATTTTGAGCCAATTTTATTTAAAATTCTAGTGGCCAAAATTCCTAGCCAATCTTTCAGCTTAGATAAGAACCTAGTCCATCCGATTGAAAATTTTCAACAAAAAAATATTTGGTTCAAGTACTTTTTAACTTTTTAACTAGGTTTAATTCCTCATGTGAAATTTGATTTTTTTTACTATACTTATTATCAATACTTAAATTATTATGATTTGTAGTTTAATAATACACTTTAAAATTGTTATAGCTGCATATAATAGACATGTGGGTTGTCATAAAAGACACTTAAAAGACATTTGTGGATTCCTTTGCACTTACTTCCCAACCTACAGACTAACATGTCTACCACCTGAGTGCTCAAGCAAGATGCCTATACACTTAGCTTGGCTATTGATGACAAACCATCTAGGTATCTAAGCATCCTCTGGCCACCCACTTTTAGCGAGTGCACACTAGGCCTAAGAGACTGCAGGAGAAATTAAGTGTAACAAACCTTATACTACCTCATCTCAGGAGAATGCTTGGGTAGGGTACATCATAGGGAGAACCAGGTGTCTAGACGGCCTTCTCAGCTGGTTTAGTAATTCAGAGGCTGGCTCTGTTGGACTTGTTGGTGAGGTCACCGTCGATGTGAGGCTTAACTTACAGGTCATTGTATATCTTGTAAGGGGACAGTGGAGCTAAATTATTAATCCTTTCAACAACCCTAAGTATTCCTACAGCATTCAACCTCCTTTGCTCCTAAGCCTCCTCCTTGCTCTGTCAGTTTCTTCAGCTCTTGCCTGTTTAGATGAAGCAAACATTGCACCAGTGCATCACCACCTCTTCCTCCCTTGTTGACACTTGTATTAACAAAAATGCAAACATTAGAATCTATATTATTTTTAAATATTTATTTTTTAACAAAATTCTGAAAATGTTGATTCTAGATATACGAATTTATTTTTTTAAAAAAATATTTCCAATTATACGATATTATGTATTTTGATTTGTGACATTGAGAAGAACATTAATAGTGGAATTAAAAAAATCCTACAAACATTATTGACATCAATGTTGAGTCTCTTTAAACTATATTAAAAAATAGATCTTTTTCATAACCATAAATATCCTAGGATCAGTTTTAATAAAATAAATAATTACAATATAAACTTTAATGAAAAAAAACATTTTTCTCTTTTATATAAAAATGATAATTCTTTAGCCATTGAAAAGCTAAATATTTTTAGTCAAATTAATTCTTCAATTCAACAATACTTCTATATTAAAATTAGGAAAAAAAAATAATTTAAAATCATGAACTAATTTACACCAAAAAAAATATTAAATTTAAAATTAATTAAGCATAAACTATTAAAGTTTAATACAAAAATAATTATGAAGTTCAACATTTTTAAAAAAAAATTACCACGTGAGGGAATTTATGGACCACAGTCCTAGGAGACTGATAGTTTTTTGGATTAGATCTTTATTAACAAGTAAGAGTTTTAGCTGAGATAAAATACAAGGGGTTAGTGAGCGGTCCTGACTTCCTGACCTAACCTTATCTTGCTCCATTCATTAATCTCTTCTTCGTATTTTGGTTTAAAAAGTTTGTATTTGTCATACGTATACCTTTCTTTTAAATACATTATTAATTTTTTACCACAAAAATCATAATTAAAGAGAAATTCAGAGATTTAAGTTACCACAATTATTTTATTTACTTATTTTAATATAAACCAAGCATTGTGGACACACACACACAAAAATATTAAGCAGTTAACAATAATTACTACTGTTAGAATATTTATTTGCTATTTAAATATTTTACTTAATAAAAATAAGATGGAAGATTTGATTATTATATTGTATTTTGTTGTTTTAGTTACATAGTTAAAGAAAATGACCTGTACTGATTTTAGGGTGAGTTTGGAATAGATAATTTTATTGGTGGTTAGGAAAAATAGTAGTGACGGTAGAGTTAAATACTATACAGTAAAACAGAAGCTAAGCTAACACACAGCAGCTCAGTTAAGTTCAAACCCACCCTTAAAATGTCCTAATCTCTGAAACATTTATACATTTAAGAGATTAGTATAACTTTGTACAAAATATTAAAACATTTAGTTGTTCGTTAGAAATATATTTTGCTAATAATAAGAGAGTAGACAACTTTTAGTGGGAGAATTTAGAAACAAATAATAAGTTTTAGGGTCTGGGAGCGGAGGTTGTTATATTAAGATACGATAGAACTTGAATTACTTGTAATTGATTGAAAATATAAATTATACATATAGCTAAAGTTTCCTGAGTCATAGGAAAGTGAACTCCGTAAATAATCTTGTATGTTCTTATTTTTGTATTTTATTGTCATAGTGTCCCCTTAAGAAAATGTGGGCATCCAAACATAATTTCCATTCAATGTTTCGGTTTGGGTTTAGGCGTATGATTTTATCACTTTTCATATGATTATGGTGTTCAAAATAAATTTTTTTTAAAAAACATTAGTGTTTTGCGGGAGTAGGATGTTAGAAGTACAAGATGTGAAGGTAGGATATTTATCTAGGCATGTCAGGTAGTAAATCTTCCAATTTTATGTTATCTTATCTATGCATATTATTATCTCACTATATTTCGGGGCAGAGGCATTGGAATGAAAATATGGTCTTAATTATTGTATGTTAGGAAAATAAAAGGGGAAGGCATAGTTGACAAAATATAGGAATATCCTAAATACTGTCTGGAGACCGATGGGGGAGGGACCATCAGTGCAAAGTGAGTGGTGTCACATCTGGAAGGATGGAGGATGGCACATCTGGGTATCACTAACCACTTGCCCTCTTTAGTCACTTCAATATTATTTTTCTTCATCAATAGTCACGTGGGATGGGATCCCACTTACTATTCCACCCTATCACTATTACTTCCATACTCTCCTCTCTATTCTGAATCTTTTTACTCCAATTATAATAAAAAAATACGATGGTATGAAACTGTAATTGCAGATCTTATTGTTACTCTCTTTAGTAGAATAGTAAATCATATTTTATTAATTTATTAAAAAATTAAATTAGACTAAAAATCCTAAAAATTGAGGGAAAATCTGATTTCTAATTTTCTCAGGATAAAAAGGATGGGATAACGTGGAATTAAATTTCATATAATCGCTTCTGAATTTAAAAATAGTTTAGACTTCCTATTACCTAACTCAAATTAGGGTTGGATTACATTTGAAATTGAATTGAATGAGGGAAATTACTCAAATAACATCAATAAAATCATTATTTATTGAAATCATATGGGTGACAAATTAATTACCGAAATGATATTTTTTTTACATTAAAAAAAGGTTTTCTTGGAAGCCCAAATTGGAATTAGTGGTATCAATTTGTGCCTTAATTTCAAGGGGAAATCCAATTCAATGGTGTTGAATTGGGCCTGCCCCTCAGCCTGCCACAATGAAATGGATTAGACTACTCATCGAATAAGATTTTTTTCAAAATCATGTTATTTTGATCGGCCAAACCCCAAAAAATTTAAACAATTTTAATTTTAAATCCAACTAACTATTTAAAACCCAAACTAACCCTAATAAAATTATTAAACCTCAAATCCCTTATAAATACCTCTTATAAACTAACCCTAAAAAATAAACTATGTTTGTAACACCCCGCCGGACAAAGTGTCCTGATACTGATTAAGGAAATATGATAGGTAAGATGAGTTTTGTTTGTGTATGGTACTAGAAGTTCACGTAGAATGAGAATTTCTTAAGCGCGCTACGACGCCTCGACATTGGCGAACATAAAGACTGACATATAGATATAAAGAAGAATGTTTAATGAAGTACTACTTGCCCAAAAGCCCTCTTGGCGTATAGTTTAGGCGAACTCCAATGTGGACATAAGGGATTAAAGGTTCTATATTAGGTTCTAGGACAGACTAAGTAGAATTCGCGATTACATGAAATGACTTCTAAGGTACAAGCTTACATAAGCGGTATACTGTACCCTGTAACTAAGGCTTCGTGTCGATTAAGTTACAAGGTAAGTTGGTTAGGTACTAACTAGACGTAAACCAACATAGTTGTAAAGAAAGGGAAAATACCCAATTAAGTTCTTAGGAGTTGAAGACCTTGATAAGACAATTTAGTAAAACGGAGACAATTGTTAAGTTTAAATAAGGTTATAGGTAATATAAATAGATATGCCAAATAGGATAAGGAAGCTCTTCTCCACTCTTCTAAATATTACTGTTTGGATGAGCAAGAAGGGGGAAACTTTTCATGCTAGGATAGAGATCCTATATTCCACTAGCTATTTCTCCATGATAAGGTAAGATTTGTAAAACTCTTTGTTAAGAAAACATAGATCTATAAGAGTACTTGGAGAAGATAGGACCCATTCGGGTTTATAGGTTGAAGAAAGGTTACGGGTTAACAAATTAGTCTTAATGGCATTCCTCCGTTCCATTAAGCAGTGGTTGCTACAGTACCAAGACAACTGATGGAACTAGAGTTTAAGTTGCTACTTGTAACCAACAGGTAAGTCCTTAAACTAACTCTTACTCGTGCTCTATATGTTCTAAAACACTTGTATAATAAGAGACTTAGTCATGAAACTATGACTGATAAAGCATAACACCATGACTTTGCTAAAGAAAAGAATGACATGCTGGGATAATTGTGTCTATCATGAACAAGTCACTGTTTAAAGAATCTATGCATGAAGTTGAAGGAAAATGTGTCCTCAAGTCTGGAAATATGTCGTAGAAGTATCTATCATGGATGAGTCAAATGTGAACAAGTCTGTTACAAGTAAGTTCAAGTGTGAAGTGCCAGTCTTTAGAGTCATCTAAAGGGGTCTGTTGAGACTAAAAACACGAATCTTTGAAAAGGAAAAGTCCATGACACTCAGAAGACCATATCGTGTAAGATCATGGTTAGACTATGGCATCATATGGAAAATTTAAAGGACGATTGGGTGAGTACCAGAAGATGAGGGACAAACCTCACTTATTGTGAGTTTAGGCAAATTCTTATCGTTAAAAACACCAATTTTCGCAAAGAAAACCTTTGTGGCGATGATCGTTTTCGGACGTACTAATGTCCAAAAGTGTGAATACTGCAACTAAATATAAGGAATTGGGGCGGTGTCTGCAAGTATATGGGTTAGGTTGTAATATAGTTTTACAACAAAGTAGGTGAGTACTTCCACAATCATACCCAAGGGAGGCGAGTACTAAATTAACTTTAACCTAGACGCAAATAAATCTAATTATTACTTTAAATAAATTATATTACAACTAAACATAAAGGAAAGATTTTTGGGTTTTTATAATAATGAAATAAAAATAGCAAAAATAAAGTGAACTTCAGGTGAATGAATTCTAACTTAATCAAATCTAGGTAAGGGTGATTAGCTCGTTTCGGTGATCATAACTAATTTCTATTTCGGGTTTCTACTTAATCAACTAGTCGTTACCCTAATAGGATCTCTCGATCTTCCACTAAACTAATGAGTCGACAATAACTACTTATCTCTCGACCTCACAGTCTAGACCAGTTTGAGGCTAAGGTGTTCACAAATGGGTCATACTAATTTTGGGTTAATTCCCACCTGAATGACTTCTTAAGATCGTCAAGCCTAGGGTTTAAGTTCTTTCTCTCTCAAACAGCTGATCAGCTAAGAAAACCCTACATAGTAATTAATCAATCACACCTCCACTCATTAATCCCTCATAAAAGGATTAGTTCCTCATGGATCTTATAAACATAATGAACTTAACAAAAAAGATGAACATTCAAAGCAAATCAAGAAAAGAGTTTAAGAAGAATCTTGAGATGTATCTAAATGAAGCACAAAATCCACAATAATTTGATCACCTTAACAACTCACATTCTTCGAAGAACACAAATAGAAAAAAAAATGGAAATAAGCCTAAATCCTAAAAGAAAGGAAAATTGGAACAAAAATTACAGAGAAAAACTTAAAGTATGAAAAGTTATCCCTAAATAAGTGTTTAATGTGCCTATTTATAGAGTTAGGGTTAGTCATCATCCTTAACCCTAGGTTTGCTGACGTTTCCATATTAGCTTTCATTATGGAGACCAAAATGCCCCTCGCTCGTAATTATTCCCGTATAGGGCCGGTGTCGCGACACTGAAGGCAGTATGCATGATTCAGGTTTGGCTTCAAGGGTGACGCAACATCTTATGGTTATGTCGCGACACCAAAGGCAGTCTTGCAATTCTTGTATTCTACTCCCTATGTTGTGACATCGAACTTCCCGTGTTGTAATACAGTGACCAACCTTGAATTCCTATGTCTTTGAATGGTATCCTACACACTTATTAAGTACATTAGCTCACCCTTTAAGCCTCATTTAACCCTTAAGGTCATAAAGAGACTTATTTTACACTTTTTAT
This sequence comes from Kokia cookei, assembly GCA_039519145.1. NCBI lineage: Eukaryota > Viridiplantae > Streptophyta > Magnoliopsida > Malvales > Malvaceae > Kokia > Kokia cookei. The sequence continues at coordinate 33,668,150 of CM076907.1, read as the reverse complement.
TGAATTCAAACTAAAATAAGAAAACTTAACTAAAACATAATAAAAATGCTTGTATACAAGCTCCTTAAGTATGAAAACTAGTTTAATATACTACACCGACTTATGGTAGATCAGGCGATCTCAGTTAAAGAAAGTTTTTGTGTCTATCTCAATTAAAGGAAGCCTTTGTGGTGATCTTTGTTAAAAAGAAAGTCTTTGTGGTTATCTCGGTTGAAGGAAACCTTTGTGGTGATCTCTGTTAAAAAGAAGTCTTTATGGTTATCTTAGTTAAAGGAAGCTTTTGTGGCAATCTCTGTTAAAAAGAGGCTTTTGTGGCAATCTCTGTTAAAAAGAAGCCTTTGTGGCTATCTCAATTAAAGGAAGCTTTGTGGCTATCTCTGTTAAAAGGAAGCCTTGTGTCTATCTCTGTTAAAAGCAAGCCTCGTGGCGATCTTTGGAAAGGAATGCTTATGTGGCGTAATCTAAAGAATGACTTTCGCCATGACCAACTAAAGACAATGCCTTCAGGCGAATACTAAATGAATGGCAAAGTTTGTACAATCATTAGGGTTAAGGATCATGAATGGAAATTTCTTTTAAAATAGAATTGGATTGGAAATTTCTTTTAAGGGTAAGCATTTGATTGAATTGAGTGAAAAAAATTACATTTAGTCGGGTTGATGAGATATAGTTTTCAATTTCATTTTTATGAACTGAGTTGAGTGAAATGAAATTTGAATAGATTTGAGTCAAATAATTTTTTTGGGTTAAATTGAAATAATTTAAACACGTGAAAATAAGAACTTATTTTCTAAATTAGAGCACATAAATTTAAAACTTTAAATTTTTATAGAATTTTAAATAATTATTTGTTTGAATATTTATAAGGTTTTTTTATATAAAACTTAGGTTTTTTAATAATTTTTTAAAATTATTTTGATTATTTTGTAATTTTTAAAAAATAATCAAATTACTTATGTTCAAAATAGTAACAGATATAACTTATAAGGTACATTTACTAAGTTGTAAAAATTTAATTCGAATTGAATTAAAAACTAAATTATTTAATTAAATTTATTTAAAAAATCCCACCACTCAATTTAATTAATTTAATTTGAACCCTTTTAATTATTTTTTAACCCAACCTCAATCAAATGAATTTAATTAAAAATCTTGAATATTTCATGAAAGCTAGCCAGTACAACACCAGTGAATGTATTATTTTCTTTAGTATTAGCATGTCTCAGTATTAATATCGGTGTATTGTTTCGGATTTATCACTATTTTAAAAAAAATATATATATATATATAATATTCACAAAAATAAAATAATAAATTAAATAAATCTAAAATATTACTTATCAAAAATAAAATTTTGAATGAAGTGGTAAAACAATATTAAAAATATTAGTGACATGAATTCAAATATCACAATATGTAAATTTTAAGATAAAAAATACTTATCAATTATGTAAAAATATTCTTTAATAAATTTCACAAATGCAATTCGTCTTTAAACAAACTTAAAATAAACAAGCAAAAAAGTTATTCCATAAATTAAAAAATAATATCATCACATAGCATAGTATGCATATAATAATTCATAAATCAACAAATTCAAAATAAATAATAGAAAATTTAAATTTAAATTTAAATTTATTTTTTACAAATAAATAATAAAATTTTAAAATTAAATTTAAAATATGTTTTGAAATTAATTTTTTTATATCGATCGGTACACCATATTTCAATTTGTACAGATAAAATCAACTGACACACACCGATACAATCAATACCGATTAAAATTTGCACTAAAACAAAATTTAAAATTTATTATTTCGATTAATACAAATGATACCAAAACAGTATCTACTACTATTAGGGGTGAGCATTCAATTGAGTCGAGTCAAATCGAGTCAAAAAGTTTTGAGATAGTTGAGTTGACGAATCCTATTTAGCAACCGAACTAAATTTGAAAATTTTTGGAATCGAGTCAAAAAGTTTCGAGTCAAGTTTATTCAAGTTAACGAATCCTATTATTTATACTCAATGTTACGTTTATATGAACCGATTATTTAACTAGTAGATGAAGTTCAATATTATTTAACTATATAGATAATATAATGATTTTACCTTTTTAGCTTAATGGGTAAATATTTATCAAAACGACGTAGTTTTGCCTTTTTATATTCGAATTTTCTGATAACTCAAATTGTATAATTCATATTCGAGTTAAACCAAAATTTTGATTTTTTTATTCGAGTTGGTCCGAATAGCTTGATTAACTCAAATATACCCAAACTATTTAATTCAAATTTTGAATTTTTTATCGATTTTTTTAATTGAATCGGATTTTGCTCACATCTAATTACTATGATTTTCATTTCCTCTTTTAAAATTATGATAAAAAGAAAAAAGTTGAAATGCAGGTGGTAAGAAGAGAGAGTAGAGATGTTCATGGACTGGGTCGGGTTGTGTTTGGGCTAGGCCTAAACATGATATTAACATGTTTTATGTTTATTTAAGCTCGACCCGGCCCAAAATCTAGGTATAAAATTTTGCCTAAACCCGTCCATATTTGCAAAAGACTAACTCAAGCCTATTTTGGGTCCACCTATATTATTTTTAAATTTTAAAAAAATAATAAAGATTCTCTTTAATCATAATCGGTGGACTCATCAGATGTGATATGGAGCTCAAAAATTCTGTCTTGCTTTTCTTGTTTTTTCTGATATATTTCCAGCTGGAGAGCCTCATACCGTGTATCTGGATCGAAATACTCATTCTTATCTTTAATAATTTTGTTTTTTTGATAAATTTCAAGACTAGCAAAAAGAGAGTTTCTGTTGGGCAATGGAAATTTATCATATTGAAGAAAATGCTTAAGGGGATTATAATTGATAACCAGCCTTAACTTTCCTCTAACTTGCTCTGATCTTTTGTTCACATAAAAAGCTTCACACGCCCATTGAGAATTTGATGGCTCAATCAGATCTTGTTGTTAAAGTTCTTTACATTCTTGTTCTGCTAACAATAGGTGATCAGGATTCATTCCCATATGACTGGCTTTTATTGGGTTTATGTATTCATTTTTCTTAAAAGGAAGAGTAATGAAGAACTCAAAATTTTTCCATAAAGGGTTTGGACATTTAAGTAGAAATTCTGAATGAGAGTCAGCACAGGATTTTTCTTTTAGATCTTGGATGAGCTGAAGGAACTTTTTCTGACTGAATGGTGAAATGTTTAGGAATAGTGACAAAGGGTCGAAAGAAATTTTTGAAACGAACTCCATCAAGAAGAATTCTCAAATGTTGGGCTTTTATGTAGAGGTCAAAGCCTACTATAATATCTTTTATTTTAAACCCAAAACTTTAGTTCTGACACAGCAACCTGGGAAAAATTGTATAGTAATGGGCTTACTGATTAGATGAGTAGCAAAGGGATGATCTGCTGCAAAATTGAAATATCTGACATGCAACTTCCATTAATGGGCTGGTAAAACATCTGGATTCATGATGGTTTCTGCAACTCCTGTATCTATAATGTCAATTATAGTAATGGGTTTACTATATTTGTCTAAATAGATTTTAACAAGGATGTCTGGAATAGGCACTTCATTGGTACGGGCCTTTTGTTGTTAAGCTTGGGCCTATAACATGTAAACATCTGAATATTCTGACTTTGAATCCAGAGGTGTAGCAAGACTAATAGGAATGGCACCAATAGTCTTGTCTGACGGTTCATCATCAACAGAACATATTGACTTTATATCATCGTCCTTTCTGACTTTTAATCCCGATTCTTGGATCATTTGTATGATCATTTTTACTCCTTTCTTATTTTTTGGACAATACTTGGAGTAATGCCCTTTCTATTTGCAAAGATAACATCGATCAGATTTTGTAGAGCCAAGATGCTTTTCCTGAGATATCTTCATTGAGGCTTTTTCTTTGTCTTCTATTTTGAAGATTTTGGCCTTGAAGAAAAATGTTTTTTGAAATGTCTTTTCCTTTTGGATCGACAATCATAAGATTTATCTTTTGGACACTTGAAGTTCAAATAGGAATCATCACATGCAAGATCAAGTCTTCTGTCACCACGGAGATAGTCTTTGAATATCTTTCTTCTATTGCAGATATCTTTTAAGGTAATAAAGACTTCTTGTTGGATTTCTCCAATACTCAGATTAAGGATATCTTTATTTTGCCTGTGGAAAGCTTGATTAACTGCAACTTGTAAAGGATCAATAAGAGATTAAAGGATTACTGGCTTCAGGTTAGAATTGAGACTTAAAGCACAAAATAATTTAGTCATTATTTTGAAGTGCTTTGTTAAGTCTTTTTTGTTGTATGAGCAGCATTTTCTCTTATAAAACTCTGTTCTTTTAAGAGTTAAGAGATCATCTAGGTTTCCCACAAAGTGATGGTGAATTATTCGAATAGGCTGAGTAAGATCTTGAAGAACCAGAAATTGCATTTGATTTGGTTAACTTATAGAATTCCACCAATCTCGCAGCATCCCAGTAAATCTGGGTACAAATTCCATGAGGATGTTGTAGTTGCTACTTCCTTTTGAGCAATAGTTGCTACTTTGCACTATCTCTTAACTCAAGAAACTTCCTCCTATATTAACATCCCTAATAAGAGTTTTAATATTTTTGTTATGCAAGTTCCATATGCATGGAAAGCACAGAGCATACTCATCAAAACTCATTGGCAATCCAAGAGTTTAATCTAGTCGAGAAGGAAACTCAGAAAGAAAATGGAGAAATTTAGAAAGCCATTGAGAGAAAACACACTGATATTTTTATTGACCAAAATTAATCTATCTTACTTGGAAACTAGAACTCTCCTTTTATAGATGGAGAGAGTCACACACGAACAAACTTAAAACAGTAGTATTTTACATAAAGCAAACAGTACAGTCTTCTTTATTTAAAGTAAACAATAAAAGTAAAGATTCTCTTTAATCATAGTCGGTGGACTCATCAAAGGTGATATTGAGCTAAATAATTTTGTCTTGCTTTTCCTATTTTTTCTGATAGATTTCCAGCTGGAGAGCCTCATACCATGCATCTGGATCGAAATCTTCATTCTTATCTTCATGCTATAACTATGAGTCTTGGATTCTGATATTTTCTAGATTAATCTGACTACAGTACCAACTATAATCTTGAGACCATTCTGTAGGGTCTAGGATACTTTCATGATATTCTTGAATAGCCTTTAAAATTTTCTCATGATAGGGCTTATATTGAATCGACCAAGTGTCCCATAGAGCATCAATATTTGGAAGAGGCTATATTTCAAAAGGAATAACCCTATTGAGTTGACACAGAAATTTTTATAGATTCCAGTAATGGCTTCCTGAATTTCTAATGTTATCAGGATATATCTTATGAATCCAAGCAGTGAGAAAAGAACCTAATTGAGTTGATCTTCCACATTGAACAAAGTCTAATGTCATCAAGATATATCTTATGAATCCAAGTAGTGAGAAATGAACCTAACTGACCTTTCACATTGAACAAAGTACTGGGTTTATAAAAGATAATTATCATATATAACATGGACTCTTTGTTATAATGTTGGTCAATCATGTCTAACCACTGAGGAAAGGATGAAACCAACTCAAAAAGGTAAAGAAATTTTGATGTTCTGGTTCAACATTTCCTCGAACAGCCTTTATCAAATAGTATCGGAGCTCAGGAATAAAGAACTGGATGGCAATATGGTAAAGATGAGTGAGATACCATAAAAACCATTTTAGTTCTTCAGGTTGTTCAAGAAATTCAAAACGAATTGGGTGTATAAACGGATAATCTGGATGTACACCCCATGGTTTCAGAATTAGACCACTAAAGGTTTTAAAGACCAGAAGTTGGTATTCAAACATCATTTGTTTGGTCTTTTCATGAAAGGTTTTTTGATGAACGAGGTTCATAACTTCTGGTGGAAATTCCAGATTTAGGTTTGGAGTAACAGGATAAGCAGGTCGTGAGGTTAAGGATGACAAAGATGAAGATGGTCTATACATCATAATTGGTCTGGGCTAGTAGGTTCTTTTGAAACCAAAGATTTCAATCTTGGGCCTAGAAAGGAAATCAGCAAGGACATTGTCTTTCCCTTTTATGTGTTGTGTATCGAAAGAGAATTTGGAAAACCATTCAGCCCACCTAAGAAGTTGTAGATGTGAGACTGTTTTCTGTTTAAACTTCAACATTTGAGGAAAAGAAGACATGTCCATTTCAACTAGGAAATGATATCTTGCAAGATGGAATTCAAATTCAGAGATACCTTTCTTAACGACTAAAATTTCTTTAAAGGTGGAATGATAATGAATTTTTGCATCAGAGAATCTTCCACTTTTAAATCCACAGAGGTGTCTTTTCCCTTGTTTTTCGTCAAATAATATTGTACTCTAATATTTATCACTGGTATCTATCTGTACAACCCGTTTTCCATCAGAAGGGATTTGGAGTGGTAGTAAATGCTGTGAAATCTCTTTCAATCGTTGGACTTCTCTGGTTTGAGATGAGGACCAATCAGGAGGGTTTTTCTTGAGCATCTTTCTTAAGGGGTTAATATATTTAGAGGCTTTAGGAATACAGTCTCTAAGATAATTAACAATCCCTAAGAATTGTTAGAACTGTTTTTTAGACATGTTTTCATCTGGAAATTTAAGAAGCTCTTGTACAATGTGTGGCCCCAAAAAATATTATCCATCTTTCAAAGTCATTCTTAGAAATTCAATCTCAGGCTTGTTGATTTGCATTTTTCTTTCTAAGAGCATAATTTCATTTTGTAAAATGAGGGACTTGAATTCTTCTAGGAGATAAGCATGAGATTCTTCATCTGGACTATAAAGCAAGATGTCATCAATGTAGATTAAGGTACTTTCCATAAGGGGTTGAAAAATTCTTATCATTGCTTTCTAGAATAGTGAAGGGTTTCAACCCGAATGGCATGACTTTCCACTGGAAATGTTTGTTTGGGATGCAAAATCCCGTTTTAGCTCTGTCATCAGGATGAATTCCTAATTGCCAAAATCCTGCCTTGAGATCAAATTTTGAAAAAACTCTTGCTTTTGCCAGACTAGTAAAAAGAGAGTTTCTGTTGGGCAATGAAAATTTATCATATTGAAGAAAATGGTTAAGGGGTTGATAATTGATAACCAGCCTTAACTTTCCTCTAACTTGCTCTGATCTTTTGTTCACATAGAAAGCTTCACACGCACACTGAAAATTTGATGGCTCAATCAGATCTTGTTGTTGAAGTTCTTTACATTCTTGTTCTGCTAACAACAATTGATTAGGATTCATTCCCATGTGACTGACTTAGATAGTTTGAAAAGTAATGAGATTTGATGGATCATCTAGATATATCACCGCTCTGAATTACTCTCTGTAGAAATAAAAATATGTATAGATGAAACAATGAATGATGTCGGAGAAGAAATGCTCCTAGGAAATAACTGCTTAGATAGTTTCTCCTTGTATGCTTTAGGAACAAACACTTTAATACTAAAACCAGGAAATAACTCCTTTGTAATACCTGGAATAACATTAGCTTCAAAAGATATTAAGTCTGATTTGGATAAAATGGAAGACCAAATAGCAGAATTAAAATCTTTAATGGATCGATTAAAAATAATAAAAGAAGAAAACATAAAAACAAACTTAGTCGATATCCTCTGAAAAGGAAGATATAATTTATGGATTTGACTCAGGGTTAGTTTGAAAAGTGCTTTTGGGTTAAAAAGCATTTTTGAGAAAAAATTAAATTTTTCTCTTTTTTTTTCTGTCAAAAAAAATGCTTTTTTAAAGCATTTTGATGCACTTTTGAAAAACTTAAAACATTTTGTTTGGTCATATTTTTATCTCAAAAGTATTTTTTTCTCAAAAATGCTTTTGAGAAGCCTAAACAAAACCTCAAAAGATGAACAAAATACTTTTATGGAAAACGATGATGAAAATAAATCACAAGATCCTCTTAGAACTCCGAATCCTTAGCCAGGACAAAGTAGTAATCAAAGAAATCCTCAAAAATACCAATACAGATGAATATAATTATAGACAAGGATATTACAAAGATAATAGAAGTAAATGGCAAAAACAGCCAATTCCCACAGAATGTCAAGTAATATATAGAACTCTAGGACCAGATGGAATTCTAAATTTAGATTATGTCTCAAACGAGTCTGAATTCTAAATATTTCCTCTCTAAGGAGAGCACAAAGAAAGAACTTCTTTGTAAATATCTTTGTGGTACTTTCTCAATTTCTGAGAAAAGTTACCAAATACATGAAAAAGAAACTTTGGCATTGCTAAAAGCATGTCGAAAATGGAAACTCTATCTGTTACCAGTAACTTTTCTGGTTAAAACAGACTCAAAATATGTTCAAGGCTTTATAATTACAAGATAAAGACCAATTACAATCAAGGTGGCAACTTGAACTTAAGCAATTTCAGTTTATTTCAAGTTATATCCCAGGAGGAGAAAACTCAGCAGCAGGTAACATTGATAAGAGAATGGAAGAAGTAATCAAATCCATTGAAGATCAAATATCTCTTAAACAACAAGAGATCCAAAAGAAGCAAGAAGCAGCATCTCAATACATCAAGCAACGTGAAGACGAAATCCAGAAGCTAAAAGAAGGCCTTGCAGCTGTCAAATTAGCTCTTGAAATCAAAGAAGAATCATCTTCAACAACACAGAATAATCATACAGAAATATTAACTTATATTAATAAAACACTTTTCGACATAACAAATCCAATAAAAATAACACTTGAAGAATTAAAAAGATCGACAAATAACAACAGCAATAACTGAGCAAAAAGAAATAAGTAAAAGATTAATAGAAACAATTGTTAATATAGAAAAACAAGTGGAAAGCATCGATAAAGTACTACTTCCAAGAAAGGATGGACTCGTATTTCAAATGTTATGAAAAATAGTTATGAAATTCTCTTATAAAAGGAGAAAGGGTAGCCTAAACAAGGCATTTGAGTTTTTTTTTACTAGTTTTTTTTTTTTAAATTTCTCTAAGCTTTCTTATTGACCGTCCTCACTCCCTTTGTAAATAAGTGTATCATACAGTTTTCCAGCAAGATGGATCAAAATGATCTCTGCCATGTCTACAGTTGAGGGTAGTTTTAGAAAGAATGCATGGAGAAAATTGGATGCCAAGCTAGCAAAGATGTTGATAAGATGATAGGGAAGTCAACTCCTATACCAAGTTCTTTGATTTAGTTTTCTGCAAGTAGATTATATCTATTCCATAGTTAATTAAACATTACCGTTGATTACAAACGAGGTTGGAAAATGTTGGTAAATCTATAAATTTATTATCAGATACATGTATTCATATTTGGTTTTAATTATTGCTTTATATTTTATGTAATATAATATAAATATATGAAAAGTATATAAATAAAAGATATTCCAGAAACATCTCTCAACAAAAACAATTTCTTTTCATTCATGTACATGCATATGTAATTATAGATAATTATGATATAATTAATCTTGTTAAATAAAGGATTGTATAAAATTGTAGATAATTATGATATGATTAATTTTGTTAAATAAAAGATTGTATGAAATTATAATTTCACGTTATTTTTATTTTTTTAATAAGAGAACGATAAATTAATTTTTTTTAACATTTTCTTTTTTTTTTCCGATAAGAGATTGTAAAAAACTTTTATCAACTTAACATCTCAAATTTTACTTAGCTTATATTTGAAAATATCTAATAAGCTCTATTTGAGTTTGCCTATATTATTTTTTAAAATATAACTATTTTATTTAATATTTAATGGTTATCTATATATTACTACTTTTATGTATTTCATTTTATTAAAATTTCAATTTTTAATATTTATGTTAAAGCATATTATATTTAATTTAACTAATTTTTTTGTCTAGTGCCATGCATGGATTTGCTTGTATGTATCAATTAAAATATGTTATATTTATTTATTAAAAAATATTATATAATATGTTATATTTAAAAAAAAAAAAGGTATATAGATAAATTTAGCTTTTAATATTTATTTATTTTGTTATTTTGAATTTTTTTTGGATTATTTTGACTTTTAACTTTTAAAATTTAATCCAATTGCTTGTTTTTTTTACGAAAAACTAACTGAACTATTAAAATTTTAATGGCATGGATGAGGTAGTTTACATGGTATTTTACGTATACTTCACTTTTAACATGAGTAAATTTAAAAGTTTTTATGAACTTTTCTTAATTTATTGATTTTTAACTTCTTTTTTATGTTTTATGAATTATATGTGGACTGGTATGTTAGTGGTCATATCAATATCATTAAAATTTTAACAATTTAATATCTCACATCTCAAGAATAAGTTTAAAAAATAAGGATAAAATGTGGATTTTATTTTTATCATAGGGTAAAAAAAAATTAAAATGCCTTAAAAATTATTTTTGATGAGGAATTAACAAGAATGAGTTTAGTGGTTTAGTGGTAAAATTTTATATTTTCTTATTTTTACCTCATAAAAGTACCGAATTTTCAAATCAGTCTAGTCCAAAAATTGTTTTTTGTTAATTTAGTCTTTAATTTAAAATAATCTTAATTTTACACGAATTCTTAAAACCTATTTCAATTAGAGAAAAAGAGTTTTTTAAATAGAAAACCTTTCCAAACCTTAGAATTTTCATCTAGAGTTCTTTCTTTTATTCCCTATTGAAGAATCAAATTTCAAACAAGATTTCAAGATTTTTCAGTTACATTCTTCTCCTCCCAGTAAATTATCGATATCCTCATCCAATTAAGTTTTTTGTGTCTTAAAGTCAAGTGTGGAATCTAAACTTAAATCATAATGTATAATTAATTGAAGTGTTAGAAAGTAAGTAATTTGCATACGAACTCTTTGTCTGCGAACCCCTATAGGCGAACCTTTTATAGACTAGCTCCTATAAGTGAACCTTTTATAAGCAAGCCCTTGTATGCAAACCCTTATAGGTGAGCCCCTGTATGCAAACCCTTATAAGCGAGCCTCTATATGTGAAATCCTATAGGCCAACCCCTTGTACGCGAGCCTATGTATGTGAACCCCCTATATGTGCGAACTCATATGCTAAACCTTATATGACTCAATATGACATCTTTTATTATATATTTTTTTCAATCTGACTTTTATTTTTTTAACTAAATTTGGCAATTAAAGTTTCGAAAAGTATCAAATCACATTTTTTTTAATAAAAATGTTGATTAAAATATTAATTTTTAATAATGTTGATGTGACATTTGTGTCGAATTCAAGCTGACATGACACGATTTATTTATATTGTATGCCACATCAACGATAATTTAATATTATAAAAATATTAAAAGAGAATCAAAAATAAAAAAAATAGCATAAAGTACACGCGGATTGGCATGCTGGCTGTTATGTTTAAAAAATTAACATTTTAGTCAAGCTTTCAGTTAAAAAATAACTATTCGACTCTTTTCGAAAAGTTGATGGTCAAATTTGATTTTTTTTTTTAAAAGTTGAGAGCTAAATTTAACTCAAAAAATTAATAAAGGCCAAATTGAAAAAATATATAAATATTAAGAGGTAAATTTATCATTATGTCTTCCTTCAATGTTAAGACAAAAAAGTACAATTAAAAATATAAATTAGAACATTTTCACATTATAAAAAATTTAATGAAATAATACCACCAATAAAATTAATTAATATTTTAATTTAATAAAAATAAAGTTATTTATGATTTGAAATTTAAATTTTAGAAATCATTTTGAAATAAATCTCGATGAATGGATAATCAAAGTCAATGATGATTTTCTAAAACGTTAAACTACTTTTTATATTTATAAATTCCTTTTAAACTATATCTATATCTATCTATCTATATATATATGAGTTGATGATTTTCGTTCAGAAACTTTTCATTTTTACATGCTACCGACTGTGCCTGCAAATTTAATTAGAAATTTGGCATAATATTAAATAGAAGAATTCATATTAATATGAAATTTAATGAAATAATACAACCAATTAATTTAATAAGCATAAAATTAATTTTGGTTTGAATATTTAATTTTAAATAAAATAATTTCATAAGAATTATAATGAAATTATAAAAAATAATGTGTCCAATTAAAAGAAAAAATCTAATTAAATTTTTTTTATCACCTGGAATGGGCTTTTATTGTAAAAGAAACAACTAACACATAATAGACTTTGACAAGGCCCATAAACTAATAAGACCCCATCCAATTAAACTATTGACTTTAAAACTAATCAGAAAAACGAAACGGCGCTTAAAATAAACTCTAAAAAGTAAAGGAAAAGAAAAAAAAAAAGCTAAGAAAATAAACTTAACAATTCTTAAAAAGGAGCATACATCCAAGGGAACTAACACTCGCCCCAAAAATTGAAAATACATTAAAAGCTTTGACAGTTTCTGATACATGCACGGGAGCGTCAGATGAAGAATCGATTGGAACAAAATTCAAGTAATTCATGATTATACCAATTGGGTTGAAAGATGAGGATAATTCAAGGGAAAATTCAATTGAAATTCTCAATGGACCTATGAATCGGGCTAAATCCAAAAGGTTCAAAGAGGCGATGTTTGGGTTGATTCAGCAAGTTTGGGCTAAACATGAGAAGTCCAATTTCTTTTGAACACAAGATAACAATCCAATTCCATGCAATGTGTTACATGTGACAGTTTGTTTAGTTTGAATAAATTTTTTAGTTTTTAATTATGTGTTAAATGCATCTTTATTTAATAATTTTCATCATTAAATGTTTTGTTTGTTAAATGCATCTTTGCTTAATAAAATGTATCTTTATTTAATAATCTTCATCATTAAATGTTTTGTTTGTTAAATGTCTTGCATTATTAATGCATTAGCATCTTTAAAGATATGCATTATGTGTTTTTATATTAAATAAGTCATGCATTAAATCTTCTAATTTGTTAAAGTATGGTTTAAGTTGCATGTTCAATTAATTGGTGTGCATGAGTGTTATTAAATATGTTGTTTTTATGAGTGTTTTAAGTTATTGTTTAATGCTTAAACATCTATTTTGCAGGTGACTTTTCATATGACTAAAGACTCTTCAAGTTAGACGGTTTCAAAGCTTTTTAAAGAACATTATGGAGGCTATTTAATGGACCATAGGCGGCTCTTCAAGTCTGAACTTACTTGGACTTATCAAGGAATTCCTTGTGGCGTCAACCCTTTCTCGTTTGAACTTATCACTTCCTTTTTTCTTTTTGAAGTGTGGCATTCTAATATATCGTTGGTTCCTATTTTGCTAAATAGTGGGTCACGATTTAGCTTTTTCTTTTCTTCTTGATTTGTTCGTTATTGAATAAAAATTGAGTCACGATCATACATATATCGTTGGTTCATTTCTAAGTGTTTGTTTCGTTCAAATCATCCATTTAAAACCTTTTCCATCATTTTCTATAACCAAGTTTCTATTATTCACATTTTCTTCGTAAATACTATTTTGAGACGATACTAAAATTAGATAATCGGGAAAACTCAACGTATTATATTGAATCTACGAATACGAACATGCATTAGTTTTAGCTTCCCTAAAACCATTTCTTTACCCCTAATTTTTGAATCCTTCATTTCCTAAAAACTGTTTCAGAAACCTTCTTCAGATCTATGGGGTAAAGGCAATGGGATACTCCTACCTTAGTCTGGCTCTCAAAGTGATTTGTCTTCCAGTAGATTCTGAAAAAATCTGGTGCCGATCTAACCAGGTAACAACCTTCAACCTTTTTTAGAGCGTTAATGGAGATGGCATCTATGACTCTATTTGTTAATCTGCTTGCATGTCTAAACTTTAGTGCTTGAAAGTTTCCTCCATAACTCTATATATCTCTGATGTATGAACTAATCTCTGAGGAATTTGGCTGGTCTGTGGAGCATTTTTTAATAATTGATAAAGAGTCGCCTTCCGGTATAACATGTTGTAAGCCAATTTTTGACCCTATTTTTACTGCCTCCAATGTTGCAAGAGCTTCCACTACGAAAGTACTGGAAATATCTTCATGAATTGTGAAGTGAGTGGCCAAAACATGTAACAACCCGAATTTCAACGGTGTTGGAAACAGTGGTTTTGAGGCCACAAATCCAACGAGTGAGTTTATAAATATTATAATTTAATATTTACGAGTCAAATATGGTATTAACATAAATTTTGAATTGGCAACTTAGGATATTTGATCGATTGATTTGATTTATGTGGTAAATCTTTAAAGTCATGCGGTTTTAAAAATTGAGGTATTGGGACTTTGTTTCTATAAATTGAGCATGTAAATATTTTTATTAAATATTTATGGAATGATTATATAGGTGTATTAAAGGTTGGTAAAGAAATTTTAATGTTTAAATAGTCAATTTAGTGAAAAGGGCTAAAATTGTAAAAGATACAAAAATTGAAGTCTAATTGTTAAAAGAGTAAAATGAACTAAATAGCATGGAAGAATTAAATATTGGACTTGCATGTCAATATTCCCTAAAGTAAAGATAGTGGAGTTTGGTGGAGCATGAGTTATGAATAGTTAATGATTTTAAAAGTTAAATTAAATTATGAATATGTGAAATTAAAACAAATAAGGAATAAAATAATAGAAACAAAATATCACATCTCTCGTTCTTCAACCACCGAAATTCACCATGGAAAAAGAAAATGGAAAAGCTTCAAGCTACTTTGTCTTTTGGTCAAATTGCATGTAAGTATATCTAAGTTTATTTTTATGATTTTTATGTTTATGAGCTAGTATTATCTTAATCTACTTAGCCCATGTGTTAATTTATAAATTGGTGAAAGTTTGAGGAGTTATCATGAATGAAAACCTTGCATTTTTGGGAGATTATGAGTTAGATAATAAACTTAAAGGGGTGTTGAGCATAATTTGTGGTTAGATTTTAGTGAATTCAAATTGGTATTAAATTGCTAAATTAGTAGATTCTATGTATATTTTTATAGCATAAGTAAAAGTATGGGTTGTTGTTAGTAAAGGGAAAATTCGGTTAGTCAAGTTCAGTGAGAAAATGATTAAATTCAAGCTAAGATGTTAAGGACTATATTGTTAAATTTTAAAATAATAGAGGTAAATTCGTAATTTTACCCAAAAGATGAAATAAGAATTAAATGGAATATTTTAGTTATATTATGAGTGTTAATTGAGTTAATTTATATTTTAAATCAAGAAAAGAGTCAACTGAACTTAGACCGAGTAAAGGCCAAGGTCGTGGATTGGTCGTCAACTCCATTTATTTTTAAGATGTTAGGAATCGAGGTAAGTTCGTATAATGATTAAATTATTATATGTTATTTTATATGTCACGTTCATAGTTTCTATATTATAAATAAATTATATTAATAATTACACAATATTTTGGTAATATATATCGAAATATGATGTTAATTAAATTGGATGATATAGTGCTTTGGTTTGAGTAAAATATTAAAAAGAGAATTATGGTGAAGGAAATGTATATCGAAAAAAGGATATAATAGAAAGCAAAATTAATATAAGTTCATTTTGGATGGTTTATTACGTATAACATGGTTAATAGTATTGTATTTAGTAATTAAAGTGAGTTAATGATGATGGTATGAGCATGTAAATTACATGAATGGTTATATGAGATATTATATCGAAAAGGGAATTAAGGTTAAGTATGAAAAATGTAAATTCTCCGGTGTGTTTATCGGGCTTAGTGCCTAGCAGGCTTCGTGCCAGTGTGTTTATCGGGCTTAGTGCCTAGCAGGCTTCGTGCCGGTGTGTTTATCGGGCTTAGTGCTTTGTATGCTTCGTGTCGATTTTTTATCGGGCTTAGTGCCTAGCAGGCTTCGTGCCGGTGTATTTATCGGGCTTAGTGCATAGCAAGCTTCATGCTGGTGTATTTATCGAGCTTAGTGCCTAGCAAGCTTCGTGATAGTGTATTTATCGAGCTTTGTGCCTAGTAGGCTTCATGCCGATGTATACTATCAAGCTTTGAGCCTAGCAGGTTTCGTGTTGATGCTATTTTCTTAAGTTCAACAGGTAACAAAAGGTCAATGGAAAGGTATATTCAAAGACTTAATGTCTATATGATATGGAAAGATGAGTAAGCATATATGAAATGTAAATGGATGATAACTTATTATGTGATTGATGAATTATGCATGGAATCCATTTCTTAATATATATTATGTTTTATGGATGTTATGTCTACTTACTAGTTATTATCATATGATTTCAATGAGTAAGTAAGAGTTAATGGAAGGACATGTGTAAAAACATTAATGTTATTAATTTTCATATGATAGGGGAATATGAGTATGCATATACGAAATAATAAGAATGAACATTTATCATATTAACGGATGAAATATGTTTGGAATGTATTTCTTAATACATGCAATGTTTTATTGATGCTAAGTTTAACTATTAGCTATTAGTTATATGAATTCAATGAGAAAAATGAGTAATGCATATATGTATGCGTGAAGGATGATAGATAAAGTATAAATACTTATCATGTATTTGCCATGAGTTACTTGAGATTTTATGTAATGTTATATTCACTAACCTTGCGAGGTGATGTGTATAGGAAAGAAAGTTTGACATAACATATGAGGAAAGTAGGTTTAGTTGTTTAACTTAATATATTCAGTGAGTTTCTTTTACTCGAATTTACTAAGCATTAAATGCTTACGTAATTGTTTTCTCTGTCTTGTAGATTATTGGAAAGCTCAACCGGTTAAAATCTCGTCGGAGTATTGTCACACTATCTATTAGGCATAACGATATTTATGGTTACATCAGTTAATGGTTATAAATGACATGTGTTAGGATTAAAGGGTTATCAAGTGAATTTGCTTGCCTTGAATTAGGTCAAACTTGTTGTGTTTAATGTTATAAATGTGGTATGATTTGGAATGATTATTTTGATATGGTTGAAATTGGTTTGATCTATATTATTGAGAGGTTGAATGGTTCATGTCATGTATAGGAAGTTGTTTTGTGGTACAATGAAGAGACGTGAAACTTGTACATAGTAAGGTTTATTATGCTTTTTGTGCATATTTGGTTCAAACTAGTAGAACTTGAGTATGACATATATGTTAAGTGCAGTACTTGCAAGTAAATTTACATGAGATGTTATCAAGGTAAGATTTGAATGTTGTTGAGATTGATTGATATGGATGTTTATTTGATAAGAGTTCATGTAACTTAGAAGTGTAAATGGTGTTTTAGGGCCAATTTTTGACCATGTTTTTACTGCCTCCAATGTTGCAAGAGTTTCTTCTGCAAGAGTAGTGGAAATATCTTCATGAATTGTGGAGCAAGTGGCTAGAACATGTCCATCGGAGTCCCTCACCACTATTTTGAAGCCATATCTGAAAGTATTTTTGTCGAAAACAGTGTCAAAATTGGCTTTGACTTACTCCTCGTTTGGAGGTTCCCATTTTCGCTGATCAAAACCACTAGTATGTTTCTGTCTATCTAAGTCATCAATTTCATTTAGATAGTGAAGAACAAAATATGCAATCTCTCTACTCCATTTTAGATATTGATTCGTGAAGTCGTTTATTTCTATCAAACCATAGGGCTCATAAAGTACAACAGACAATTCTTCTCTGTGTCGTCGAGCATACTTTAAAAACACTAGTAAGGCATTCAATAATGCTAAGAGTAGGAATGCCCAATAACTTTTGAAGACCAACTAACTCCCACACTTCTTTTGACACAAGATAAGACTAGCATAAGTGATCCAAAGTTTCTGGTTCACCTAGACATCTTGTACACTCAACATTTCCTACCAACCTTTTGTTATACAGATTTGATAATGTCAGGAATAAAGTTCTGTAATATGCTTCATATATTTATTTTAATTTTTGATGGCAAATTAAGGCCCCAAAGTTGCTTGTAAAAAGATTTAGCTTCTAATTGTAAATTATTTAGGCTTAGATTAGGATTACTAGATTGTAATAATTTATAGGCGCTTCACACTGAGAAATCACATGGGGCCTCTCCACTCCAAAACTGTGCGTCTTCATGGGGAACTTCAGCTAATGGGATCCGCAAGATCTTCTCCGTCACCTCTGCCTCGAAAGCAAAGATAATAATTTCTCTGTTCCATTGCCTGTTATCAGCATGAATGAGATCCGTAACTGACTTCAACTGACAATGATTGACTGATTCAAGTAATTGAGAATGAACAACTCCGAGAATCCAACCATGATTAAAAAATAAAAATATTAACCCCATTTCCTACTCGCTAACTAACACCTTCCTGGAGAACTTTTCTAGCGGACCAAATGCTTCTCCATGTATATGACGAGCCATGTTTCAATCTAGAATCAGGGAAATTGGAAGTCGGAAAATACTTAGTTTTCAACACTTTCGCTAACAGAGAATCTTGCCTTCTCATAATTCTCCAACCTTATTTTAAAGTAATGCAATGTTAAAGTTTCCAAAATTCTGAAACCTTAAACCACCATTTTCTTTTAAATCACACAATTTCTTTCACTCGTACCAATGTAGACCCTTGTTTCCCGTTAGCCTTTTGCCGCCAAAATTGCGCAACTATTCTCTCCAAATCATCACAATGCGATTTTGGGAAAAGAAAGCAGACCATAGCATAGGTAGGAATTTCTTGCAAAACCGATTTTATAAAAATCTCTTTTCCTCATTGAAATAAAAATTGATTACTCCAACCATCAATTTTCTTCTGTATTCGATCTTTTAAGTTTTGGAAATAGGTCCTTTTCTTTCGACCCACCATATTAGACAACCCTAAATATTTCTTCAGATTATTTGAATACCGTACTTCCAACTCGACCGAATGTAAATGCCGCAACTCCTCTTTTACGTTGGTGCTAAAGAAAACTGAAAATTTATTAAAATTGACACATTTGCCTGAATTTACCTCAAACTCCCTTAAAAAAACTTTTATAGCACGAACGTCAACTACCGAAGCCTCTCTAAATAATATACAATCACCAGTAAAAAGAAAGTGGGAGATCATAGGTCCAATTCGACTAGCTTTGACGCCTTTTAGCTGCCTTTCTTTAATAGCTAGCCTCATGAGGGAATAGAGGCCCTCATTCCAAATAAGAAACAAGAAAGGACTTAAAGGATCTCCTTGACGAAGACCTCTTGAAGGCTTAAAAGTTGAACTCAAATTGACATTCAAGCTAACATAATAGGATATGGATGATATACATTTCATGATCAAATCCACCCAAGCCTTGTCAAAACCTATTCTTTCTATTACATTGTTCAGAAAACCTCATTTCACTCTGTCATAGGCCTTACTAATGTCAAGCTTTAAAGCCATATAACTTTTTCTTCTACTTCTCTTTTGCCCAAATTTCGCAGGCTAACAATACATTATCTAATATTAGTATTCTTAGGACAAAAGCACTCTGTGATACATCAATACATTTATCCAAAATAGTTCAGAAATGATTAGCCACCAGCTTTGCAATCACCTTATAGATAACATTACATAAACTTATAGGTCTAAAGTTTGCTATGCTAGTAGAATTAAGGACTTTAGGGAGAAGAAAAATGTTTGTAATATTCATGGACTCAAAACTCTAACCATTGTTAAGAACACTAGAAAGAAAAAATTTGCTAACTTTTGATCCTATTATATGCCAACACTTTTGAAAGAACATAGTAGGAAAACCGTCCATACCTGGCGCCTTTGTTGGACCCATGTTCTGCAACGCTTTGAAAACTTCATCCTTCGTATACACCAACGTTAAGAAAATATTATCTTCCTCAAATATGCATCACTATACTCTAGAAAGAATGTGTTCCCTCCCAAGATCCCCTCTCTACGAAGTGAAAAGGTTCACAAAGAAAGACTTTGTATTGTCTTCCATTTTGGCTTCCACATCTGTCCTCCTACCGTCGACATATTCTAAACATTTGATTGTATTAACCCTCCTCCTTTGACTGGCTTGACAATAAAAAAAAATTGTATTTCTATCACCGGCTTTAAGCCAATTAGCTCTAGCTCTTTGCTTCTAATAGACTTCATCTTTTTCCATCTCCTAATTAAACAGAATCTTAGTGTCAATTGAGTTACATAGCTTCTCATTCTCCCTTTCTTCTTCAATAACATCTCAAGTTTCTAGGTCAATTTCTTTTTAAGACCGTTATGTGTTTCATTTATTTGTTTTGCAATTTTCCAATCCTCTTTGAAGTATCTCCAATTTTGAAACCAGATTTCCTTCAGCATAAGCCCAAATACTACTCACTTTCTCTTCAAAAGATTCTTCCATAATCCACCATGCTTCGAATCTAAAACGTTTGGTCCTCTTCTTGTCGCTTATATCGTCTAAAGTAATTAAAAGAGGATAATGGTCTGAAAACGAGTTTAGTAGATGTCGAACACCCATATTTTGAAAAATATCTAGCCAAGCATTATTTGCAAGCCCTCTATCCAACTGCTCCCTTATATTTGTCTTTGATAGATTTCCTCTTTCCCAAGTAAATCAAGGGCCAAAAAACCCACATAAACTAAATGACAATCTTCAAGAGTTTCGCGAAACCTTTCCATGCAATTCTCGTCTCTCAACAAACCCTTTTCTATTTTCACATGCATATAAAATTTCATTAAATTCTCCACATACAAACCAAGGCAGATCATTATTCACACCCAAACTTCTAATAATATTTCATAAGTTCATTTTATTATCTGTAAAAGGAGAATCGTAGAAGCTTGTTAAACTCCAAACTGTATCACCACTCGCTTCCTAAACGAGCACATCAATAAAAAAACTAAAAGAACACTATAAAGAAATGTATACTTCTTCCTTCCAAGCTAGACACAATCCACCTCTCGTCCTATTATCTTCCACCTCAATCCCATTCAAAAAACCACACCGTCGCCAACACCTTCCATTATTCTCTTATCTAACTTTGTCTCCATAAAGAAGACCAATTGGGGTTTGTGAAGCTTTAACACTTGTCGAAGCCTTCGTACCGCTCGTGAACTCCTCAATCCACGAACATTCCAACTTAAGATTTTCATTGTGCCCAGTTGACTTGCTCAAAGGCAATCGCCAACCTAAGTGAGATGACAAACCCAAGAACTCCATAGTACTCTCTATCGAAATTGTATTAGGGGAATGGATCCAAATTTCATTTATTGGTTTCGCCTTTTTCCAAAGAGACGAATGGTCAATAAGCTCATTTTCCTCCTCGTGTATCGTATTGCTTTTCCTCTTTCCTGTCGAAATATCACTTACGAGGTGCCGAACTTATCCTCCTCTTGCCAAACGCTTTCATTTTTTCTTCGTAGGGCATACTAAAATATTTTGGATATTATTTAAGCCCAATCCAACATCTGACACGTCTTTGTTGGGCTCAATCTTTGTAAGAGATCCATCGTGATCGCTTTTATCCAAACTAGATTACTTGTTGAAAGCAACCAAACTACTTGTCGTATCCCGATCCTTTTGCTCAAAAGAATTAGATATCAACTCAAACTCTCCTTCCATGACATCTCCCGTCACCTTTCAATCAACTCCAACTTCTTTTGCCTTAGGCATCTCCACCTCTCTCAACGGCACCATGGTCGCTCGTTCGTTCATCTCTTCACAACGTAGGAGCTTTGATGTCTCCCTTTGCGTGCCGAAAAACCCAACTTAACGCTATCTTTTCATCTAGCATGGATTTCGGCCTTTAGCACAACAGAGTAAGGAAGCTATTCCTCCGGCATATTCTTCACTTCTTTAGAAACATTCTCTCAATCTTTCACTCCATGATCAATTTGCACACACCCGAAGCAAAAGACTGGTAAATTCTCATATTTAAAAGGGATCAAAAATTTCTCAATCGATCTTACATTCACAAAAATTTCCCTATGCAAAGGATATTGGACATTGATCACCACCTTGATGTGACAATAATCACCTTTCTCCTCGAACCAAATCAATCCTCCAAATGTCGATCCAATAGCACGCATCAAATATTTTTTCTCACACTCTGGAGGGCAAAGACCAATTTTAACCCAAATTGGCATCTTAACGAAGCTAATTTTATCCCTGTCAACTAAACTCGACAATCGATCAAAGTTGATCAACTGTTGTCGAAACAGCCATGAACAACCTTCCAAAATAAACTCCAAATCCTCCTCGTTTTCAAAAGAAATAAGAAACAAATTTTGACTCGCGAGTTTAATCTCAAACTCTTTTTTTTGTTTTCTAAATACTCTTCAACTGTGCTCGAAGACTATAGGTTTTCCTTGTCTATACAGAACAAATCAATGTTGGTTTATCATTAGGAACCACCCATGAACTTTTGATCGATAATTGAATTAGTTCTTCTTCCAAAAGCAAAATTTCTTCTCTTTCCATCAACACAAAAGCCACCACTTTTCTCCACCCCAATCATAACAAATCATGTTTATCTGGAAAATTCAAAGAGAGCACTCTTGACTACAATTATAAAAAATCTAAAATCTAATTAAATTAGATGTATGTTTTAAAGGAAAAGTACAATTAAAAATAATAAATTAAAGAATAAAATATTGAAGAAGTGAAATTTACATTAATAAGAATTTTAATAAAATAATACAATCATCGATATTTTAATTTAATGAAAATAGACTTGATTAAAATTTGTATATTTAAAAATTATCAATATTATAATTACGATTTGAATATTTGATTGTAAAAATATTAAGAGTAAATATAGTAGAAATGATATATGATTATGGATGGGAAATCACATAACACGTACATGATATTAGACATGTTTATAAGACACCAAACACAACACATAAAAAGAAAACAGAAAAAAAAATAAAAAAAATAAACCCGAAGCTCAGTACAATAATGTGACTATGGAGAGCCAGGAACTAACAATTTGCAGGATGAGGAAGCTTGCACAAGCTAGGCAATTTCATGGCAAGGTTTGGGTCAATACCAAGGGAAGGCAAGAGCTTGGAGTTCTTATATGAGCAAAGGCAACGCATGTCAGCGTGGGAGAGAGCGGAGCAGCAAGTTGACGTGGGCGGCGGAGGGTTGGGAGGGGTCACTGCTGGTTTGCATGCCATTAAACCTGAAGCTGGCATGTTGCAAATGCTTTGAGCATCAGTTGTAGCGATCGCCATAACCATTACCATTGCCAATATAAGTGCCTGCAGACCCTTCATTTTCTCCGTTACTTTTTTGATGATGTGGATCGAGAGCTACGCCTATGGGGATCTGCGGTGTGCGGAGCTAAGCTACCCGGAGATTGTTATTTATAGAGGAATGAATGGAGAAAAGTTTGGTGTAGAGTAGTCCGTGAACCCTTAATATGCTTTCCGTCCTGTCGGGTTTTGAGATTATTGTTTAACCAGACTGTAGCCCCACGGGATGTGAAGTCGTGGCAAATCAAAGAAGCTTTTCTTTTGGATGCTCTAATCCAATTCCATTATCAACGCATCTCGTCACTTGAAACATCCTAATTGTGACCACAGATCCATTTTCGACCTCTATTGTAAATGCAAATAATATTCAAATGACCTGAGTTGTTGAGATAGTTATGAAAGCAGTGCCACTGGTAGTTACAACTATATATACTATTGTGTAACCTTCATAACTTGTCTTATTTAGAATCTTTTTGAAACAAAATAGTTAGCTCATAAACCTTGCCAATACTTTGGACATGTATTCATCCATCATTGAAGATCGATCCATGT
Source organism: Kokia cookei (assembly GCA_039519145.1). Classification (NCBI taxonomy): domain Eukaryota; kingdom Viridiplantae; phylum Streptophyta; class Magnoliopsida; order Malvales; family Malvaceae; genus Kokia; species Kokia cookei. Next base: position 33,644,456 of record CM076907.1, on the reverse strand, counting down.
AAAGAAATAAAACTTGAAGATTGGATCAAATCGAATCATGCTTACACTATTCAAATCTGAAAAAAAAAAAAAGTTGTAGTTAAGGATGTAATCGAGCCGAGCTAAATCTTAATGTGGTAGTTCAAGTCGAAGTTCTACTCAGGCATAATCGAACTGCTCGAGCTCGACTAAGCTCATTAATCAATTCTCTTACTCAAGCTTAAAATCGAGCACGATTAAGCTCTTATATAAATAATTCTTAAAATCGAACAATCATCTATCCATATTAATTCTAGATTTAAATTTCAAATATTATAAAACTATTAAAAATGATAAATATATATATATAAATAATTGTAAAGAATTATTAAAAATTTTAAAATTTAAGATTTATAAAAAAATCTTAAAAAATTAAAAAAATTCCTAAAAATGTACGTCTAAAATGAATTGGGCAAATGATTATCTAAGTTGGTTATAACCATTTGTCCATGTTTGAAATATTGTAAAAACATATTAAAATGGTAATAATATATAAATAAATATTAAAAAGTCTAAAAATTAAAAAAATTTATCGAAAAATATCATTTAAAAAGTACTGTAACCATAGCCCTAAATAATCTATATACAATTAAAGATAAAAATACAAAAATAGAGAAAGATTGTATATTTATTTCCACTGATATTAAAATTTAAATTTTATGCTATGTTTTATTTATATTTTGAATTTAAATTTAAAATTTTATATTAATATAATATCATACAATGTATTTTAATTATATTTTAATAAAAAACATTCGATAAAATAAATTGAAAGTAGTATATCAATGTATGTAAAAGTAATGTTCAAGCCATTGTTTCCATTGACAGTAGTCCGAGTTTAAAGCTTTTTTTTAGATTTTAAATGAATGGTCAAATTTCATTTTGGTTCCTATAATATGCTCAAATTTTTAATTTAATTTTTATACTTTAATGTTTTACAGCTTTAATTTTTATAATATCATTATTAGTTAAATATGGCATTCAAATTAAAATGTTAACATACACGTCTAAATACACAACCATTATATATAAAAGTAATGTCCAAGTCATTCCTCTTATTGACACTTGTCTAAATTACAAAGGTTTTCTTTTTCTTTTTCTTTTTCTTTTTCTGATTTTAAATGAATGGTCTAAATCCATTTTGGTGCCTATGCTCAAATTTTAAATTTTAATTTTTACATAATTTGATACTCCAATTTTTCCTCTTAATTTTTTACATAACTTGTTATTCCAGTTTTTTAATATCATTAGTTAGTATAAATACCTTATTCAAATTAAAATGTGAAGGTAAGTTTTTTAAAATTATCAACGCTGTTAGAATTCTTTGTTAAATTCAATATATTAAACTGTTATTTTTTGTTACATAGTTACTAAATGAAAATTTTTTTAAAATTTCAATATGTCACACCAACAAATTTAAAAAAAAAAAATTAATGGTATTAACAATTGAAACTAAATTTTTAAATACAAAAAGCAAAAAGATTACATTCTTGAAAGAAATATTGAGATTAAATTTAAAATGTACGAAAAGCATATTAACTTGGAACACATTTTGATCTTCAAAGTTTTACTTTATAATTTGGTTAAAAAAATTAATTGAAGCAACGTAGAGCATGGTGGAAACAATACTAATATATGATTATTGGTGAGAAATCACATACACGACTATAAGATACCAATCGAAACACAACACATAAAAAGAAAAGCCGACACTCAGTACAATAATGTGAAGTAGAGGCTTATAATAAGCAAGATTTGAGATCATATATGGAGAGCCAGGAACTAACAATTTGAAGGATGAGGAAGCTTGCACAAGCTAGGCAATTTCATGGCAAGGTTTGGGTCAATACCAAGGGAAGGCAAGAGCTTGGAGTTCTTATAGGAGCAAAGGCAACGCATGTCAGCGTGGGAGAGGGCGGAGCAGCAAGTTGACGTGGGTGGCGGAGGGTTGGGAGGGGTCACTGCTGGCTTGCATGCCATTAAACCTGAAGCTGGCATGTTGCAAATGCTTTGAGCATCAGTTGTAGCGATCGCCATAACCATTACCATTGCCAATATAAGTGCCTGCAGACCCTTCATTTTCTCCGTTACTTTTTTGATGATGTGGATCGAGAGCTCCGCCTATGGGGATCTGTGCTGTGGCGGAGCTAAGCTACCCAAAGATTGTTATTTATAGAGGAATGAATGGAGAAAAGTTTGGTGTAGAGTAGTCCGTGAACCCTTAATATGCTTTCCGTCCTGTCGGGTTTTGAGATTATTGTTCAACCAAACTGTAGCCTCACGGGATGTGAAGTCGTGGCAAATCAAAGAAGCTTTTCTTTTGGATGTTCTAATCCAATTCCCTTATCGACTTATCCCATCACTATGACACCACATACATTTTCGATCATCTTTATTATTGTAGATGAAAATAATATCCAATGGCAATGGTTATTTATTCTTTCTACAATTATGATGTGGATTATGCAAAATGCATCAAAGAAAACCCTTAAGTGACTATATATTTGAATATATAACAGTTACAGATGATTTTCTAACAGCTGCTTATCATTGTGGGTTGCCTTGAGACTTCTACGTCATTTTGACACGTTAATAATCAGTTATTTAAATGGAAAACCTTGATTACTTGAGATTGAAGGCAACTCAGGGGCAAGACTCAAGATCTATGCACTTTCATGAGCTCCTTAAAGCTTTCTTTTCATTTGGTATTGTAAAAAGTTACATTTTTGTAACAAAATTATATGCAACGATAATGTATTTGTTGTAAGATACAAAAGTAACTATATTTGCAACGAGCAATGATAAAGAAAGGGGATTAGCTTATATATTCTACATGACTGAATAGCCTGGGCCACCTCCTCCTTCTGGCACTGTCCACTCTATGTTTTGCTTTGGGTCTTTAATATCACATGCCTGGACATCATTCAAACCAACCATCATAACTTTAGCGCAATAACCACATGCCAATTTAGCATCAACCAAGAAAAGAGAGCAAAGCTCCGTCTGTAATGTGAAACATGTCAACTCTAACTCCTCCATGAGTGTCGGATACCAATATATATCCGACCAATGTTGTTGGGACACTTCATTTTTGTTGAAATACCCATGTTCAACACTTGTGTCTGAGACATGGATATGGATATCTGAAATCAAAAGATTCTCCAAATACATGAAAAAACTTGAAAGAAATATCTAACTATACCCATAACTTACACTACACTACACCCAGGTCCAAGAAGCATAGTATCTGACAAGGGGATGTTCAAATTTATTTCTATGTTTTCCTATATATTTGAAGGATTCTTGGAAGGTTATATCCCTATACCTATAGTAGACATGAGTGTCTCAGACATTAGTATTTAAGAAAAATGAAGAGTCAAAGAAATAGATCAAAATTGGCTTTAGAGGGTCTGGAAATGAGAGACTTTAGAAAGTCTCATACCTTAGGGGAAAGTTGGTCGCTTAGGCTTTCATCACTTTCAATTTTCCACTGAACTTGACAATATAATTGATGCTAGGATTTGATTCAAGTGAAATAATTATATTGAGTTTCAACTAATTGTTCAGGGTATTACCTTACAGTGCAAGCAATTTTGAGCATTGATCTGCAACTTCAGTTGATTCTTTTCATCAGGAACATACCTTCAATTCGAACAAAGATGAAAACAATGGATTCAGGGACAATATATTACATGGAGATATGTTGAAAGAAAAAGCATGATAAGAAATTTACTCGTATACACGGGCAGGACAATATCGTGACTCAGGTCCAGCATACTCTGGCAAGTTCACAGTTTCAGGAATATTCGGGTCCCTCAAGCGAAGATGAGCTGGCTGATCATGGTTATGATTTGTATTGCTTCTAAAATGCAAATAGAAATAAGTATATCAAACATGAGTCGGAACATACTGAAAAAGAGAATATAGCATCACATCATAATGCATGCCATCTGCTTTAACTGGCATATGCTGCCAAATGTAATTCAGATATAAAAACCAAAAATAGAAGTTATAAATTATGGGAAAAAAAATATCTAGACATTCAATAAAAAAAATCATCTAATTAAGCTCCGGAAATAAAATCTAAATTAAGGCAATGAGTTCTATTCTTCACACCTGTGCAAAGAAGTTGGCACATCAAAGGACAAAACTCCATCTGGCTTTGGGTATTGAATTGAGGAATGTAACTCTGCAACCTGCAAAAGGAAACAAGTTAACTGATTCCTGAAGTTGTGAAACAAAATCACATGATACAAGAGGCATAGGATTAACTTCGTCTCCATCAGCAAATGGAGCATGGTTTTTGTCATCGTAATTGAAAGAAATAGTTCAATTTATGCATTGTAAAAGGGAAAAAAATATGTGAATTTGAGATATGATTAGGCTCATTTACAGCATTTCCAGGATAACTTGATATAGTACTGAATGTTTTTTATCAAGAAAAAAAGCTGGGACTTCTGCTTATAATTCTACAATGAATTTTGACAGGGTTAACAACATCAATTCCAGGATAGAAAAAGAAAGCCAAATATTTAATTTTCCATTTTGGTGTAACTTCAGTAATTAATCTCATGAAAAAGGTTTCCCTTACATTTGTTGCTTCATGGTCAGGTTTCCCATGCTTAAATGTGAATGGAGATTTTCCTTTCAACACATAGCTGCAAGAAGACAATACAGTGCAAGACTAACATTAAAGAAAGTCAAAAGTGTGCAAAAGTTGCCCACAATAATCTTCACATATCTATGTCCAGCAAAAAGTGAAATCTTACTGTTCCAACGCACTTAAGGCTAGGCCTGGAAATAGACCATACTCGAATGCCTACAAGAAATGAAACTATGCTCAAAACATAAGATCAAACTATGCTGTCTTGTAAAATTAAATTCACCATCTGCAACCTTACCAGTTAGATGAATAAATGTCGGTGAAAATGAACTGATCCAGATACAAAAATATGTGGTTCCTTAAAAGCAAGCAAATTAAAGTAAACCGGTTTCTTAAATGTGCTCATCAACTTAACACCCAAAGGCAGTCACAAAAATAAATGCAAGTGTACTAAAGAGTAGAACATGATGGAAACCACGGAAAATGTAGTTATGAAAATAAAATATTGTGAAATACTTTACTTACAGGTCGGTAATTCCGAGCTCTGTGAAGTTCTTCCCACACCCATGAACTTCTCAAAGCATCCCAGTATGCTTCCATATTGGAACCTTCATGGAGTATACCAAAAGTAGCCTCTGCCGCTAACATTGCTGTTAGAAACATGCCCTGTTTCTTTAATACAATATAAACTAGGTATCTTGAACATATGAAAATGTGGCAGCATGGGATTAACATTACAAACTAAAATTAGTATATTCTAAAAATGCAGGCATAATGTTCATTTCAAAAGAAGAATATTTATAATGATGCAGAAATTTATAATAAACTTTATTTATGTGCACTGATGCATTTGAAATTCTTCTAGAAAATAATATACACTTGGTATTTTTATCATTTTATTTCTTATTTTATAAAATAGAAAAAAAAAATACAAAGGAAGGAACTTCCTACTTTACAGAAGGCTATGGTCATAATATAGGCCACATGAACATTAAATGTGGAATTGAAAATTTCACTAGACATTATTCCTTTGAATTACATTGGTTTAAATGGTCTAAATAGTTCAGAATCTTGTATATGGACACTTACAAGAATTAGAATGCATTAATCCAAAGAAAGTACACAATAGGTTTATATCATTTTAATTAGATTAGTTACCTGATTTCATGGCAGTATGAGTTCCTTTTATTTTTGGTACGTTTAAAAAGCCAGCGGAACATCCAATGATTGCTCCTCCAGGGAAAACTGGATAGGGAACAGACTGAAATTTAACTAGCATCATATTCACATATGCATAACATGTAATAACCAAAACAGAAAAGTGTAATTAAAAGTATGAAAATATTGGTAATCAGCTTGCCCAGATCCTTCATTATCAACAAACCAGTAAAAGTTCATATAATGGCCACAGTTATTGTCTAATGAATTATCTTTGGATACATTAAATCTACTCCAGAAACCTTTTTCATATTAGCACACTATGCTAGCCATTTACAAATTCAATTTTCTGCTAGCTAATTTTTAAGCAATTCTGACTTGCCTAAATGAGATATGGCAGAGTGCTAAACTCACCTGAAAACCACCTTCATTCAATGTCCGAGCCCCATATTGAAGTACAGTTCCACCTTCTAGAAGGGGTTTTATGGAGGGATGATGTTTAAGTTTCTACCAAGAGACAAAACCAAAAAGCAATACAAGTGAGATACAAGGTTCTTTCTTTTCATGCATGAGACTCTTAAAATTGAAAAGTCAAGATGTCATTTTTCTGGAATATTTACAGCAACCAACAAACTGAAACACCGATTAAACTACAATAGGAGAGTAAGTTAAAGGCCAAGAAATCATGCAAATGTGTTATTTTCTTCCTGTTGCTACAATTGGTTTTCCTTCAATAATGCTAAACTGAGAAGCTGGTTTAGCACTATGGGGAGAAGTCATAGCTTTAGCATGCTATGTTGTTTCTAATCTTCCAATATTCTAAGGATGTCAGTTTTGTTTGTGATTTTGATCCGAGTCTCCAAGTTTCCAAAGGTCAAATCTTGCTATTAGTCCTTGTACTATGCATAAGTTGTGGATTTAGTCCCTCTACTCTAATTTGGTCAATTTTAGTCCTAGTACTTTCGGATTTTTGAAATTTTAGTCCTGACCCAAATGACATAGTTAAATCCGTTAGGACAAATTCTGCGATTAATCCTCTATACTATCAACTATGTAGAAGTTGTGGATTTTAATCTTTGTTCTCTAATTTGATCATTTTTAGTCCATATACTTTTCGAATTTTAAGATTTCAGTCCCGACTTAAACGGTAGCAGTCAAAACCATTAACTAAAATGACATGGCTTTTTTTTGTGAGGAAATAGTAAGCTGACATAACATTACTAGTGATAATATGTTTACCGCATAAGATTATGGAAATAGCAGGATCTAACTTCAAGAGTTTAACAACTATCATTCAGTCAAGACTAAAATTTCAAAACTCAAAAAGTACATGGACTAAAATGACCTAATTAGAGTACAACAACTAAATCCACAATTTATACATAGTACAAGGATTGATGGCAGATTTGACAGTTTCCAAATAGTGGCAATTCTACAGAAACAACATCTGCTTAATTAGAGGAGGCTTAGATTGAGAATCATCCATATTTGATGAGGCACCTAATCCAAACAACATGACTTGTCCAATTTCTCTAATGCTTAGACCTTTCATTTCAACAGTGATGGAAGGAAAGAGAAAGAATTGAAATGAGACATCCAAATGGGCTTGACAAGCCATAACAATGTGAAGATGTTATAAACATGGTAGACAATTAGGAAAGGAAAAAAGGTACGTAAATGCATAACCATGTTAAAAAACTAAAATAGAAAGTGAAGTGATTAAGTAACAAACGTAACAAGCACAAATAGTTTTTCTAAATTAATATTCAAGAAAATGGTACAATATTCATAAAATGTTGTAAAGGGTCTAGTTTACCTGGAATTCCTCATAAGGATTCAGGAAAGGGTTATGATAATTCAGAGCAACCACAAGACCAATTGAAATCTGTATGCTCAACCAACATAAAGAGAAAAAAAAAGAACAATATCAGTGTGATGAAAATAACCACAAAAGTGATACTGGTGATGAAAGCAATGAAGAATAAAAGGAAGTGCTCTTTTGAGTCATCATGAAGCTAGTACGGAATGTCACAAAATTTACCAACATAAATATGGTTTCCCATAGGGTTAGCCAGCTATTAAAACATAGGTTCCTTGAGCCTTTTTTTTTTAAAAAAAACTTCCAAGATCTCACTATACACACTCACGACATTTGACCTGAATGAGACAGATTTGCTTCCTCTGACATCAAATTAGGGCATTGATTGAAGTTTAGATTGTATATATGAATTGGAACACAAATATACCACCATGTGCAGTTTGGTACAGGTCTTTCCTACCATCATTTCGGGATCCTCAAACCACTCCCATAACCATTGTTCATTAGGAAAAGTGCAGTCCTTTGGCTCGAATGTTGTACTAGTATTAGATCCATGGATACGGATAAAGGACTTTCTACTAGAAAGCTAACCGATTTTGAAAATAGGATGCCATGAACCTCTATATATACCTAATTCAAGATTTACATACAGGTTGGATTGCCCATCATATCAGTCAGAAGGAATTTCAGAGCACTAAAAGAACTTCTAAACAATGACGTTAGGTCCAAAGAACAAATGTCACTCATTTAAAATGACACCAATATTTACAGCTTCTAGTATGAAGGCTTGAATCACCAATGCTGTAACAGTCTAGTTTCAGCAATTCATCATACCACAAACTTCAGCAATCTTAATGTGGTAGGTGGAATTCTCCATGGACTTGAGAAGAACAAAGATTCTATTTCAAAATAAGCTTAAAACAGAGGGCAGCAACAGCAACTTTATTACCTGTCTATCTTTCATGTGGTAGAGAAAAGATCCTCCATAAGTCTTGGAATCCAAGGGCCAACCTAATGTATGGAGAACTGCTCCAGGCTTATGCTTTTTCTCATCAATTTCCCAAACCTAATTGAATAACAAAATCAGCAAACATTATTTCTGATATGCAGCATATATTGGAACAGGATAATCTCTCAAATGGAGAAAGCATATAATACCTACAACAGCCAACCCAGCAAAATATATGCTTCAGAAATTAACAGTATTACCTCCTTTATTCCTAGAGCATAAGTTTGATGTTGAGCTTGTACCTTCTCTCTCAGTTTGTACTCTTTCATTATTTTCTGTTCAAGAAAATTAAAACAATAGCCACTATCAGTATTCTTTACCAGTAAAACTGGCTAACTTGTACCCCTAGAACAGCACTTCAGCAACTATTATTTTTCCTAAAAACCTGTGATAATGATCCTCGACATCCTTCAGCTAGAAGTGTAATCCGACCTGCATGTTTACACCATGGCTTAGTCCACTACATTCAACTTAAATTCTCAGAGCACAGAGAGAAAGAGAGAGAGAGAGAGAGAGAGAGAGAGAGAGAGAGAAATGCCTTTCAGTGCTACACCACGCTGGAAATTCTCTTTTCTAGAACCATCTTTGGCAACTCCCATGTCATTAGTTCCAATGCCGACAACATTATTGTCTTCATCGTATAATATCTGAACATTGGCACACCTTGCCCTTCAAACAGCCATCATAATATCAAATAGAAATAAGACATAAAATATAAGTACCTCGCTGGCAGCAAAACCTGGATAAATTTCTACTCCCAGTTCCTCAGCTTTTACCCCCATCCAGCGCACCAGTTGACTTAAGCTATATCACAACATCCATGACATTAAGGTTTAAGGCAAAATTGATGTCATTAAATAGGAGAAGAAGTGTACAAAAAGAAAGTGTCACATGATTCATGTGTTAACATGTTAAATTTCATTGAAGAAACTGCAGGTGCTCATAGGCTAAGATGAGTGTCAAAGCTTAATTTCACCAGCAATCTAACATCTATTCAGCAAACAGTTGGTTTTCAAAGTTGCTATCTGCTTACTTTGATAATTAAAAGAAAAAGAAAAGGACTTCTTGCAATCTGACAGAAATGCAGAAAGCATTCCATTATCGAATTCATTTTTCAAGGTGTTCCAAGTGTGGTACACGAGCATTAGAGAAATACCTAATAACATAGTTTCCTTTGTTATCAAATGGACTAGGAAGTGAAATTGCACGATCCTTCGTAAGAAACCAAAACTTATCTGAAGAAACAGGTACATTTATTGGTGCCTGCAAGCAAAGAGAACAAATGAGATGTAGTAAAGGAGAAGTGAGAAACAAGTTATCGATGTTCAAAATACATGCATGGACAGTGATATATCCTGTATTTTATAGTTAATATAAGAAACAAGCAGTTTTAACCTATATGTATAAAATGTGCTTACAAGATACTAGAACATAAAGGATTCTGTGTCCTTTCAGATTTAGAGCAGTATAAGTATAAAAGAGATATGAAGGATTCATCATTATCGATTTTATGAAGCAATATTATTTTACATAGAATTCATCCAAAGATTTGTAAACGATATGGCTAGAAGAAACATGAAAATTGGTTAATTTTTTATTTTTATTTTTTGTTAACATTTTTCTTCCCTTCAACTTCACAAAGACCACATAGAAGACTCAACACTTCTCCAAGTCATCCACATACGCCAAACAGGTGAAGAGGGATTCTATCTTTTGTCAGCTATGGTTGAGGTCACCAGGAGAATATATTACTGACCTGATTCCATTATACCAATCTTTAACATATTCTAAAATGAAGACATCAAAAGAAAAGGCACCTCTTTATCTTTCCATTGTGGAAGAAGCTCATTCAATGCCCGAGGTTCAAAAACATTCCCAGATAAGATGTGAGCACCTAAAATCACATAGAAATATCATTTGTTTTCTTGCTGATTAATCATGTAGAAATATTAAGATGTTTATAAATGGTCAAAGCTAAACTTGCACCATATGGTTCTAAGCTCAAACGCCAGTCAAATGTACTGTAAAATCCAACAAAAGAAGACAAAACCTACCTACTTCAGCACCTTTTTCAACAACACAAACTGAGAAATCAGCATTTTTTTCCTGACACAATTGCTTGAACCTTATAGCTGCAGATAAGCCAGCCGGGCCAGCCCCAACAATGACAACATCATAATCTATAGACTCCCTGTCAGTTTCACTGCTATAATTCCTAATTTCCCCAACCAATCCCTTCAACCTCAAAAACCCATTTCCACTTCTTTCGTGTTCCCTCGAATTAACACGATTTGGAAAATACCCAGACGAGAAAACCCGATCAAAACCTAACCTGGAGCCTAAAGAAGGTAACTTTTGATTGAAATAATGAGAACAGGATTGCCCTTTCGTAGTGGCAGAAGAAACTGAAAAAACGAGGGGGAGGTGAAGCTGCTTCTGGTTTTTTAGAGAGGTTGATTTGGACGATATTGAAAGAAATCTGTGCATGATTGAAGAAAAGATCAAAGGTTAAAAGAAAAAAAAGAAAAAAAAAGCTACTTCTTTGCTCTTTGCGATATAAAGAGAGAAAGCAAATTTAAATTTATATTTATGTTTAGAATCACAGGCTTCAATGGAACTGACGTGCCAAACTCATCCTAGTTTTGTCCTGTTCTTGAGGTTTGGCTGTCCTTGTAATCAAAATTTTTTAATCGATTTAATTTTAGAAAAAATTATATCTTTCCTATTCCATTCCCAGAAGAAACATGAAGATAACTCCTCTCTCCCTTTTAATTTTAGGAATATTATGATAATTCTTTTACATGATTATAAGTTGCAGTAGGATAACTTGCTTTTTTCTGAAAATTTATAGACACATTTGGAAAATTTTTATAATTTTTTTTTAAATTTATATGTTTTTTTAAATTCTTTTAATAAATAAAAAAAAAGTGTAAGCTCAAACATCCGTGTGTTTGAACCGGATTTGGAATAGTGATAAAATAGAATAGATAATTAGACTATGTAGCTAAAATAAGAAAAAGTTAGAAAATTAAGAATTAATTAGTAATTGTGAGAAAAGAGGAAGGATTAAATAGTAATTTATCCAAATTGAATTATGAGTCATCATGGAAATTAGATTGATTAAGGAGGGGCAAAAGAGTAATTTGGTGGAAGATATTTTTGGAGGCAAAGTTTTGGGCCAAAGTGTAAAGTTTGAAGGCCCAAGGACTAAAAATGCAATTTTACCATTTTTATTAAGTGAGATATTTTTGAAGAGAAGTCTACGAAATTTGAGAGAAAGAAAAAGAAATAAAATATGAAAAAAATATCATCTTTTTCGTAAGCTTAACCGTCCATGCCTATTCTCTCTCCATCCAACTTTTGCTTTTATTTTAATTTAGTCCTTTCACCATTGTTAAGCCCTCCAAGCTCCAAAATCTCCTATTTTCTTTGAAATTTCTGAAAGAAAAGTATAGAAGGAGGTTAGTAGACACCTCAAACTTTCTATAGAATTCATTTTGAGGTGTTAGAGAGCATAGGGACTAAATTAGAATTTTGTGATTTCAAGAGCTAAGGTAAGAGATGACTCAATTTTCATGATATACATGTATTTTTCTGCATATTAGCATAAAAATCATTGAATTATAGCTCATAATTTTACATTTCTATGTGAAATTGAAGAGAAAGAGAAGAAACAAAAGGGACCAAATTGAAGACAAAGGAAAAGAATAGAGCAAGGGGTAAAAAGAGAGGAAATTCAGCCTTCTTGTTGTAAGTACTACAAAAGCTTTGTTTTATAGTTTACTTTCTCTAATGGTATATGGATTATTAGCCTAAAAATTGTTATATAGGTACATAGTTTGAATATTTATAATGATAAAAAGAAGGGATTAATGTGTGATTGAGTAGAATACTTTGGACAGAACAGAGGATTAACTTCGAAAATTCACCAAAAATTGTATATAATAAGTTAAGGGTCGAATTAAATATGTAATTAAAGCTTATTGAGTTTAGCTTCATATGGAAGAAACAGTGAAAGAAAAGGAATTGTATATTTCGAGATATACTAGTTTTTGTGTAACAAGGTCAGAGTAGGTTCGAGTTCCTCTATTTTGACTTTGAAAAATCATAGAAAAATATAGAAAAATTATTAGAAACTGAAATTTATATGGTTGAATCCTTAATAAGTCTATTTTCAAAATAAATAGACGGAAACATCATTTGATCTCTGTATTAAAAGATAGATAATTTTTAGTTAAGAAAGGTTGAACCTGTCAGGCTACAGAGAAGGGGTAAATTGAAAAAATTTACTGTACAAATTGGCTAAAGTAAAAATTCTGAAATTTTTATGGTAAAAAGATATTTGAGTTTAATTTCATAAACATTAAAAATTCTGAAATTTTTATGGTAAAAATATATTTGAGTCTAATTTCATAAACATCAAGCGGAATATAATTTTGAGTTCTGTAGCTCAAGATATAAATGATTTAGTGACTGTGACGAAAGTGGACAGCTTTGAAAATTAATGTGAAAATAAAAGTAAGAGATATGTGCTGATGAATATGTGAGAAAAATATATGGGTGAAATATTATGTGGTTAATTATAAAGATTGACTGTGTAATTAATTGGAGAAATTATGGATTTATTTGAGAAAATAAAGGTGAGAAATACATGATTATGTATATGTGAAGAGATATGTAAATGTGATGTATAAGTTGTAGATAATGATGTTAAATGAGATTGTGCCCATGTAGACGAATTAGAACCGTTGTGATATTAGTGACATGTCATTAAGGAATGCTAGCACGCTTACTACTGTGTGTGCTTCTGTTCAGCACTGTGTGTGCTTCTGTTTCCCTAGCACTTATGTACCTCTGTTAAGTACTTCGATACTTTCTTCTTGTTCCTTTTATCTGATAGGTTCTATGAAAGTCTACAATGGACTAAAATGAGAAAAAGGTGAATCACTGTATGAAATGTGCCATGGTGGTAAGTTATATGATACAAATGAATAAAAGTAAAAGCTTATAAGCAAGAGTATTTACATGATTTTACATTACTTTTGTGGTACTTACTAAGCCTTCATCGGCTTAACGCGTTTGTTTTAACGCGTAGGTACAAAGTTACAAGGAGTAAAGTCGAGTTCAGGGACCTCTCATCACATCACATCATCCTTTGGAGGACTCCAAATATAGGTACTTATTTTAAAGGAAATGGCATGTACAATGGTATTTTTTTGAGTCCCTAATAAGTGGGAAAATGTTATCTCGAATGTTATAAATTATGAAATGAAATGATTAGTATACGATATTTTGACTCAAATGGTCTTAAAAGATATCGGTTTTTAAAGAAAATTTTCTGTTACTCGACTTACAGTGCCGTACTGTAATGTAATGCTTCTATATTGAGTTTATACGTATAAATCGAGTATAGGGGTGTTACATTTGGTGGTATCAGAGTAAAGGTTTTCTGATGTTTGGGACCGAAAAATGAGTCCATATGTACATGCCATTTTATATGATGATATGATGAGAGGTTATTTAGTTATTTAATTGATTAATTTGTGAATATTATAGAAATTAAAGATGTCGAATAGACGTGAAGGTTCTGAAGATGAAGTGGAAAGTAAGGTCCCAAACCCTGAAAGAGAAGAAGAATCACATAGGATTCGAGCTGAAAGAAAATCTATAAATGAAGAGAGGACTTAACCCATAAGTGAGTCGATATTCTTCCAACAATAAATACCGATTGCTGCTTTGTTACAAACAATGAATCAATTATTACAGCAATTGGTAAGAAATAGTAATGCTCAGAATGTGCCTCCACCACCACCTGCTAGTGCCCCTCAGCAACAACCATCTGCATCTAGTCATCAATCTCCTTTAGAGAGACTGAAAAAACATAGGGTTGAAGAGTTTAGAGGTAGAAAAGATGATGATCCGATAGAAGCTGAAGAATGGCTTGAGAATAGTCAAAGATTATTTAAAGAATTACAATGTACTGAAGAGGAAAAGCTGAGATGTGCAGTATCTCTGCTGAAAGGCGAAGCATACCAATGGTGGACCACGGTATTGAATGTTCATCCTGCTGCAAGGATCAACTGGAATTTCTTTGTTTCTGAGTTTAAAAAGAAGTATATCAGTGAGCTTTATCTGGAAAAGAAGAAAAGAGAGTTTTTGGACCTGAAACAAGATAACATGATAGTGGCTGAGTATGAACGTGAATTTATCAAACTGAGTAGGTATACCAAGGAATTGATAGCTGATGAAGCAGATATGTGTAAAAGATTTGAATAGGGATTGAATGAAGGAATACAAGTTCCTCTTCTACCATTACATCTACAAGAATTTTCTGTTCTGGTTGATCGAGCTCAAAGGTTAGAAGAAGGATTAAATCATTTGAAAGAGAAAAGTACTGGAAAAAGAATTGCAACTGGTTCTGCTCTTCCTTCTTCAAAAAGAATGAAAGAGTCCCAAGATCCCAGATATGATTCATTTTCTGTTGGACAGAAATCTCAAGACCAAATCAGACAGATTCAACAAAGTACTTCTATAGTTAGCACGGGTGGTACTAGAAGAAGACCATCTCAATTATCGTTATCATGTGAATATTGTGGAAAGTTCCACAAGGGAGAATGTCGAAGAAACACTAATGCTTGTTTTAGATGCGGATCTCTAGAACATTTTATTAGAGATTGCCTAACAATAATGGAAAATATTACAGAACAATCAGCAAGGGGTAGTTCAGCTCCGCAAAGAAGTAAATTGCTCGGGAATTCTGGTAATGTTAATGTGAGATTGACAAGGGATGGAGTTGATAGATCAGAGTCCAGGATGCCACGGACATATGCCATCAAAACAAGGAAGGAAGAAAATGCTCTAGATGTGATCACTGGTAAATTTTCTTTATTTGCTTCTTTTGTAGTTGCATTAATTGATTCTGGCTCTACGCGTTTATATCAGTAGTAAAAGAGAGAGAATTAGAAGTAGAACCTACTGAACATAAGATAAGAGATGTCCCCTAAAAATCTAAGGTTATAAGTTCTCGGTAGATTTATTGGCCTTGACATTTCATGAATTTGATGTGATATTGAGAATAAACTGGTTAACTAAACATAGGGTCATGGTTGATTGAAAAAAAAAAGGATTTCTTTGAGAACTCTAGATGGTAAAGAATTAATTGAGATTAGTGATACTTATTGATGATATCTTAGTGTACTCAAATGACGAAGAAGAACGTGAGAAGTATCTCTGAACTGTATTATAGATTCTGAGAGAAATTATTCAACATATGATCTTGAACTGGCTGCAGTGGTGTTTACATTAAAGATTTGGAGACACTATTATATGGAGAAAAGTGCTATATACATACCAATCATAAGAGTCTGAAATATTTCTAACTTAGAAAAGTGTAATTTGAGATAAAGAAGATGAATTGAGTTGATTAAGAATTAGGATTGTATCATTGACTATCATCCTAGGAAAGCGAATGTAGTAGCTGATACTCTGAGTAGAAAGTCCATAGCAGCTTTGGAGGCAATAATGCACACTTGGAGATGCAATCAGATAGTGAGATGATAGTGGAATTGAAAGTAAAGCTAATCTTATTGTAAGAAGTGAAAGATATGCATAAAGAGGATGATGAGTTGAAACGAAAGATTTTGGATGAATCTCATCATAGTTTCTTTGCTATGCACCCGAGAAGTAACAAGATGTATCATGTTTTGAAACGATAAAACAACAATATCCGCAGTTATTCAGTACAGGTAAATTTCGTGGACGAAATTTATTTTAAGGGGGGAGAATTGTAACATCCGTGTGTTTGAACCGGATTTGGAATAGTGATAAAATAGAATAGAGAATTAGACTATGTAGCTAAAATAAGAAAAAGTTAGAAAATTAAGGATTAATTAGTAATTGTGAGAAAGGAGGAATGACTAAATAGTAATTTATCCAAATTGAATTATGAGTCATCATGGAAATTAGATTGATTAAGGAGGGGCAAAAGAGTAATTTGGTGGAAGATATTTTTGGAGGCAAAGTTTTGGGCCAAAGTGTAAAGTTGGAAGGCCCAAGGACTAAAAATGCAATTTTACCATTTTTATTAAGTGAGATATTTTTGAAGAGAAGTCTACGAAATTTGAGAGAAAGAAAAAGAAATAAAATATGAAAAAAATATCATCTTTTTCGTAAGCTTAACCGTCCATGCCTATTCTCTCTCCATCCAACTTTTGCTTTTATTTTAATTTAGTCCTTTCACCATTGTTAAGCCCTCCAAGCTCCAAAATCTCCTATTTTCTTTGAAATTTCTGAAAGAAAAGTATAGAAGGAGGTTAGTAGACACCTCAAACTTTCTATAGAATTCATTTTGAGGTGTTAGAGAGCATAGGGACTAAATTAGAATTTTGTGATTTCAAGAGCTAAGGTAAGAGATGACTCAATTTTCATGATATACATGTATTTTTCTGCATATTAGCATAAAAATCATTGAATTATAGCTCATAATTTTACATTTCTATGTGAAATTGAAGAGAAAGAGAAGAAACAAAAGGGACCAAATTGAAGACAAAGGAAAAGAATAGAGCAAGGGGTAAAAAGAGAGGAAATTCAGCCTTCTTGTTGTAAGTACTACAAAAGCTTTGATTTATAGTTTACTTTCTCTAATGGTATATGGATTATTAGCCTAAAAATTGTTATATAGGTACATAGTTTGAATGTTTATAATGATAAAATGAAGGAATTAATGTGTGATTGAGTAGAACAGTTTGGACAGAACAGAGGATTAACTTCGAAAATTCACCAAAAATTGTATATAATAAGTTAAGAGTCGAATTAAATATTTAATTAAATCTTATTGAGTTTAGTTTCATATGGAAGAAACAGTGAAAGAAAAGGAATTGTATATTTCGAGATATACTAGTTTTTGTATAACAAGGTTAGAGTAGGTTCGAGTTCCCCTGTTCTGACTTTGAAAAATCATAGAAAAATATAGAAAAATTATTAGAGACTGAAATTTATATGGTTGAATCCTTAATGAGTCTATTTTCAAAATAAATATACGGGAACATCATTTGATCTCTGTACTAAAAGATAGATAATTTTTAGTGAAGAAAGGTTGAAACTGTCAGGCTGCAGAGAAGGGGTAAATTGAAAGAATTTACTATACAAAGTGACTAAAGTAAAAATTCTGAAATTTTTATGGTAAAAATATATTTAAGTCTAATTTCATAAACATCAAGCGGAATATAATTTTGAGTTCTGTAACTCAAGATATAAATGATTTAGTGACTGTGACGCAAGTGGACAGCTTTGAAAATTAATGTGAAAATAAAAGTAAGAGATATGTGATGATGAATATGTGAGAAAAATATATGGGTGAAATATTATGTGGTTAATTATAAAGATTGATTGTGTAATTAATTGGTGAAATTACGGATATATTTGAGAAAATAAAGGTGAGAAATACATGATTATGTATATATGAAGAGATATGTAAATGTGATGTATAAGCTGTGGATAATTATGTTAAATGAGATTGTGCCCATGTAGATGAATTAGAACCGTTGTGATATTAGTGACATTCCATTAAGGAATGCTAGCGCGCTTACTGTTCAGCACTATGTGTGCTTCTGTTCAGCACTGTGTGTGCTTCTGTTACCTAGCACTGTGTGTGCTTCTGTTTCCCCAGCACTTATGTACCTCTGTTAAGTACTTCGGTACTTTCTGCTTGTTCCGTTTATCCGATAGGTTCTATGAAAGTCTACAATGGGCTAAAATGAGAAAAGGTGAATCACTGTATGAAATGTGCAATGGTGGTAAGTTATATGATACAAATGAATAAAAGTAAAAGCTTATAAGCAAGAGTATTTACATGATTTTACATTACTTTTGTGGTACTTACTAAGTCTTCACCGGCTTAATGCATTTGTTTTAACGCGTAGGTACAAAGTTAAAAGAAGTAAAGTCGAGTTCAGGGACCTCTCATCAGATCACATCATCCTTTGGAGGACTCCAAATATAAGTATTTATTTTAAAGGAAATGACATGTACAATGATACTTTTATGAGTCCCTAATGAGTGGAAAAAATGTTATCTCAAATGTTATGAATTATGAAATGAAATGATTAGTATACGATATTTTGACTCGAATGGTCTTAAAAGACATCGGTTTTTAAAGAAAATTTTCTGTTACTCGACTTTATGTGCCGTATTGTAATGTAATGCTTCTATATTGGGTTTATACATGAAATATTATTAAATGGATGTTCAACTTTTCATCTCTTTTGATTTTTAATTTTTCATATTTTTGTAACTATTTTTTTCTATTTATATATTAGAATATGAAGAGTTGAATCTCCCTATATATAGAGAGAGGAGTATGCTAACGTGTTATAAACAAAAATAATAGATAAATGATAGATATGAGAATATGAGAATTTATATTGCATTCTATAGAGATTGTGCACAATCAAATTATTTCAAGAAATAGTATTGCAAATTTCGGGTTGCACACATGTGATACATGAGCTCATATATTATTTGGTTATCATATAAAAATGCAACCAACCTCTAACTTTAACTGATGTTAGTTCAATACGTTGTCCAAATAACTAGTACTGATGAAAGTTATTAAAATATAACTTCTATTTCTTTAATAAAACCATACAAATTTTATCAAATTTTTTTGTATCAACATTGACTCGGGATGGTCTAACCGGTCATACCAACACTATGAACTTCTTTTCACTATCTCATATGACATTCATATAAGTGTAATGTATTCCTTCTGAGAATATTTATAATACAAAAACATGAGTATCTGATGTTATTTCTATTCATGATTTTAATGTATAACACATAAAAATTTCCTTCAACATATATCTTTTTGATTTAAAAAATAATATTATGTTTTACAAAATTTTGCATCTCAAAAAGGTAAAATATTAGCTCTTCAAGAGCTTTTTACAGTTTGATGCAATATTAGCTCTTCAGGAGCATGCAATCATTTTATTATATATCTTTAATGAATACTTAATTTATTCATATAAAAATAAAATGAATAGGTATAAATAAAACATATATTAAACATAATAAATAATAAATTCATGTTATTAATAAATCACTATGGTTAGATAATATATATTTTTATATATACTATAACACAATAAAATGCAAAATATTATAATGTCAGATTAAAGTAACTTTACAATTATAAAAGTTTAAACATAAACATTTTCTAATCTTCACCTCAATTATGAAACTATCCAAACAAGGTGAATATCTCAAAATTTATGACAAGCATTTTTACTCCCAATAATCATATATCTTAATCAAAATCAAAATTAAACCAATCAAATCTATTTAAAATGAACCAATAAAAAATAAAAACATTTATCTCCACATAAAAATCTCAATAACTAAATACGTGAAGAGATTTAAAAATTCATAGAATTATGGATAGAGAATTATATAAATTAAACTTCTTAATAAAAATCAAATCAAATTTCAAAAGAAGTTGATTAGACTAACTTAGATTACGATGGATGAGAAATAGTGATTATAAGCATGCTTTGTAATGAAGAGAAAGAGATCATCCTCAAGCAAAATATCAAGTAAACATTGATTCTAATGATTCTTAAATCAAACAATTAAATTTCAATGTTTGGATCTCAACAAAATTTTAACACAAACTAAAAACATATTAATCATCCTTGTATGCATGGCCAACTTTAGCATCATATTGAAAATTTCATCTTTTTCCGAAAAAATTATCCTCCATTTCATCATTTTGGACAAAATTTGTCTCAATATTGTTTCCTTTTTTTAATGGATGTTTTGATAAAATTTTACTAGATGCTTAAACATATGATAGGTACGTGACCAATGCATTTTCATACAACATTGGTAGCATAAAATTTCAATAACCTTTGAATATTTTTAACCTTCATTTTCTTGATTTTCCTTATTATTCTTTTCTAGTGGTTAGAAGTACCAGTATTATAACCACCATGATAATAATTATTAGTATGTCTCCAACCACATCCTCAATTACAACGACAACCACAACCACGATCTTTATATTATGATTTTTTATAATTGTTATGTGTTGTAATATTCACTTTAGGGAATGAAAATATACTTGAAAGCATTGAGATGAGAACAAGTCATCAAAAATAAATAAGTTTTGTATTTCTATTATAACTTATGAAATGTATCTCAGACAAAAAGTCTAAACACCCGAAAGGTGTAAAACCAAGGGGAGTACATGTTAGCATAATAGTTGAAAAAAAAATACAAATCATAATGTATAGAATTGACTTGTAACAAGAACGTTAACAAGACACCTAATATTGATTATGAAGAGACATACTCTACTGTAGTGGATGCAACTACTTTTAGGTTCTTGATTAGTCTGGTAATAAGTGAAGGGCTTGATTTACGCCTAATGAGTGTAGTTACAACCTATTTATATGGCCTACTTGATAATAACATTTATATGAAACTCCCAGAAGGTTTTAATCTGCCAAGCAGCTAATTCAGGTTTTCGAGAACATTACTCAATTAAATTAAACAAATCCTTTTATGGATTGAAACAATCTGGGCGCATGTGGTATAATCGCCTTAGTGAATACTTATTGAGAGACGACTATAAGAATGATCCCATTTTTATAAAGAGGTTTGGATTAGAATTTGTTATAATGGTTGTATATGTTGATGATTTAAATATCATTGAGACTCCTAAAAAGAATTTAGTGATAATTGAGTGCTCAAAGAAAGAATTTGAAATGAAAGACGTTGGAAAGACAAGATTTTATCTAGAGTTAGGATTACAAATTAAGCACCTAAAGGATGAAATTCTTATGCATCAAACAACATATATGGAAAAAGTGTTAATAAGATTTTACATGCATAACGCACATCCGTTGGGCACCCCAATGGTTGTTAGGTCACTTGATGTAAATAAAGACATTTTCTGTCCTTTAAAAAATGATGAAGATTTTCTTGGTCCTGAAGTACCATATTTAAGTGCTATTGGTGTATTGATGTATCTTGCTAGTCATACATGAGCTGATATATCATTTGCTGTCGATTTATTAGCAAGATTTAGCTCTTGTCCAACTCAAATACATTGAAATGAGGTTAAGCATGTTTTTTTTTTGTTATCTTTAAGGTACAAGAGATATGAGTTTATTTTTCCCTAACCTACTCAAAATAGAATTAGTTGGTTTTGCAGATGTAGGGTACTTATCTGATACTCACAATGCTCGATCACAAACTGGTTATATTTTCACATATGATAGTACTGCAGTTTCTTGGCGCTTTATGAAACAAACAATTACTCTACATTTGATAAATTAGTTTTCAACATTGGATTTTGTTGTCTCATAGATCTTAAGTGATGCTTACATGAGGAGGAGTAAATTCACATTATATATATGGTTGTGATATACTATATATCAAAGGATTATGTACTTTTTTTTCCTTCACTAGGTTTTTGTTGCAAAGGGTTTTTCCTAGTAAGGTTTTTTAATGAGGCATATCCTGTATACAATGAACATCCAAAGAGAAGAGTTATGAATATTATTAAATGAATGTTCAACCTTTCATCTCCTTTTACCTTTAGTCTTTCATCTCCCTTGACCTTTAACTTTTCATATTCTTATAACTACTTTTTTCTATTTATGTATTAGAATATGAAAAGTCAAATCTCCCTATATATATAGAAGAATATGCTACTTGTAAATTGAATGAAAATATAGAATGCAATACAAATTCTCATATTCTCATATCTATCTTTTATCTATTATTTTTATTTATAACAATTTTTGAAGTTTAAAAATTAAGAGATCACTAATGATTTTGATAATATTAAACAAGATAATAATCAAATGAGATTAAATATAAATAAATATATGAATTAAAAAATTTATATTATAATATGATAAGATATAGTACGTACCAAAATTAATATAAAATTGGGATCAGGAAATGTCAGCCGACCAGAGCCAGACCGGTTTAGGAGGTACATTTCCATCATCCCGGTTTGGATTTCCCAACCCAATAAAGCAAGCAATTCCCCTGAAAACAAAAACATACGGAAAAGGAAAAAGGAAAGCTACCCGTTTGTAGCTTTTCCCTCTATTTGGTCACCAAAATAAAACCCTAATTCATCATCTCTCATCTCAATTCTTGTGAGTAATTGGGGTTTTTTAATCACTCTCGATTACCTTTAAATCCCCTTTGTCCTTCCCTTCATTTCAAGGTTAGAGCTTTCTTCTTCTTCTTCTCCACGTTAATGATTATAATTCAGATTGTTTTTCTCTTTTGCATTTTGTTAATATGGAATCTGTTTCTTTTTCTTTTTTGCTCAGTTAAATCTATAAGAGGAATGCTAATATGATTGGCATATTTTCTCTTTGGTAATATGTTGAACTTTTTGGTTTGTCTTGTTTGCTTCTTTTTTTTTTTTTCATTTCTATTTGTGTTTAATCAACTTTTCTTCTGTGTTATATTCAAGAACCATAAACTAGTCTTGGATATAGATAATAGTTACTTAATAAGGAATCTTAAAGAAAATATCATTTCCTTGAAGGTTTCCCGGTTTTTCCTGTGAAACAAACAGATGCTTAGGGAGAAAATTAGTGATTCTGTTGGACTTTTGGAGTTGTTTACGAGTACTCCTTTTTTGACAAAAAAAAAAGTCTATGCGTATGCTTGCTCCTGTCTTTTTCTTTTTCTAGATATAGGCCAGATTTTTTGCGTGTATGTGAAGATTCTTTCTATTTGTTGTATCATAAAAAATCCATGTTCAACCCAGATTTTGAATTATATGATTTGAAGCTAACGGTCGAGGCACAAACTATCATATTCAATCGACCTCTTGTTTAAGGCCTGTAGTTGTTATTGTTTTGCTGTAAATCTTCAACATAAGGTAATACAAAACACATGAATGAGATAACTAGGCAAATGACCCAGTTTGTCCGTAGATCATATAATCGGCTTTGACTTATACCTGGAGCTTTGTAAAAATCTACTAAGAGTTTGGACAATATGTAAGAGACTAGAGACTTCGACTAGATTAGATGATCACCTTTTTCTTTCTTCATGTTTAAACAAGTTTGCTTATACCACCATAGCTTTTCAAAGAGAGAGTTTTATATAGATATCACAGGTGGAGATTTTTATGTGAGATTCTAGCTTACGAGGGACTTGTTCTTTAGTATGTTTGTCCTGTTTCTGAGGTTTATTTGGCTTTGCATTGAATGATTACTTGGGTGTTTTTGTTTGAGCTGTACGAGATGAAATTCTCATATATGGTTCTCGGGGTGGGGGTCCTCTTGGTTTACCTATCTCAATAAAGTCTATGATTGGTTCGAAGAGCACATCGAAATTCAGGCGATTGCAGATGGTATAACTAGTAAATATGTTCCTCCTCATGTTAACATATTTTATTGTCTAGGAGGAATTAAGCTTACTTGTTTTTTGGTACAAGTAGCTAGAGGATTTGCTGTGACTTTTTACTATCGTCCAACCGTTACTGAGGCTTTTGCTTCTGTTCAATACATAATGACTGAAGCTACCTTTGGTTGGTTAATCCGATCAGTTCATCGATGGTCGGCCAGTATGATGGTCTTAATGATGATCCTGCACGTATTTCGTGTCTATCTCACTGCTGGTTTTAAAACCTCGCGAATTAACTTGGGTTACAGGCGTGGTTCTGGCTGTGTTGACAGCATCTTTTGGCGTAACAGGTTATTCCTTACCTTGGGACCAATTTGGTTATTGGGCAGTCAAAATCGTAACAGGCGTTCCGGAAGCTATTCCGGTAATAGGATCTCCTTGGAAAGGGCTAGTCATTTTTCTGATTTACTTATTATAATCTGATTTACTTATTATTGGAAAGGGCTAGTCATTTTTCTGATGTTGTGGTTATTATTTTCTTTCAGATATAAAATGGTGTAATATAAGTTACTGATTATATCTGTGGTGTATTCATTTCATATTCCACTGAGATTTCTTGTATGTTTATTCCAGCAGGACACATGGCTAGTGCTGAGGATAGCAAGGAACCTGAATGGGTAGAGAGAGTACGATCAGAGGGAGCTGTTCCACTACTTGAACCAGATAACTGTCCAAATGGTTGGGCATGTCCACCCGGGGATACCTTTATGGTAAGGGGTCCAGAGTACTTGTCAAACAAGGTTAAAATTCCTGGTGGGAAATATCTGCTAAAATCTCTTGGCTTTGACTGGATTAGAAGTCCCACAAAGGTTGGTGACCTCTTGAGCCATCGTAAACATCGTATTAGAAAGGTTGTTGATGAGGCCTTCCCAACAGGTGATAAGCCTTTCATTTGGGCATTCAACCTTCAACTCCCTACCAAGGATAACTATAGTGCGGTAGCTTATTTTGTAAGCACTGAACCTATTCAAGAGGGTTCTTTGATTGACCAGTTCTTGAAAGGTGATGATGCATTTAGAAATTCAAGGCTTAAATTGATTGCTAACATTGTCAAGGGGCCATGGATTGTTAAAACAGCAGTTGGTGAGCAAGCAATATGCATCATTGGACGAGCCCTTTCTTGCCAGTATTGTGTATCTGAGAATTTTTTTGAAGTTGATATTGATATTGGATCTTCGATGGTTGCAAGCGCTATTGTTCACCTTGCATTTGGTTACATCACAAGTCTGACAGTTGACCTAGCTTTTCTTATTGAGAGCCAAACTGAGGCAGAGCTTCCTGAACGACTCCTAGGAGCTATACGGTTCTCTGAACTGAAAATTGATTCTGCTCAGTTGATTGAACTGTCATCATACGGGAGCAGTGGGAATTTGCAGGCATCACTGCCAACTCGCTTGTGGAAGTCACTTGGACAGGGATTTTCTCAGCTTCTTCATCCAGGAGCTCAAGAAAGTGGTTCGGTCTCTACTCCAACAACCCATGTTAATGGCACTGCTGCTCATGAAGAAAGTGATGGAGATGTTAAGCAATGGTAAGCATTCATAAATTGCTCACAATTAATATTCACCATCCAAAGTTGAATGTGATGAAAGTTTGATTTTTTTTACTGTCTGGTTATACAAAAAACCAAGCTTGTGGTACACGTTTTAAAAGAATGATTCAGGGGAATGGATATAAACTTTCACTTGCCAAAAGAGAAAATGAGCCCCCCGCTTCCTTCATCACTTTTTCCTTTTTTTCTTTCTTGTTAAGTTCCTTTCACATTTCGTGTCTTATCTTTTTTATCAATTCAGTTAGGAAAATATGGTTTGGTCCATGTGAAGAAGTTTGGTAGTATTTAGTCAAGGCAATTTTATTTAAGTACTCATGCTCAATTCTCATGTCCAGTCATATTTGGACATGGGTACGATAATATGATTTTCCAGCATATCCTTCAAATACATGAAATACTCAACCATAACTCCCACTCGAATTTGAATAACATATGTCAATGGTCCATTACCTCTGATCATTACTTTTGAATAGTGTACAAGTATAGCTTTCACAGTTCATGACCGAATCTTACATTAAGGAATGATAATGCGTAGTAATAGATCTAATTGATAAGTATGGTTTATTTCTTCATGCCCCATATTTTTTCAGTCTCTTGTCCTAGTATTAATGCAAATTTATGCAGACTAATCAGATGTTGATGCTCTAACAACACAGTATATGGCATTTAATTTGTTTTCAGATGTTTTGGTGACACGTGGAGGATATCCCATTCTTGGTATTTTGTAATAACTTCTTTTAATCTCTCAGTTATTGCAAATTTACCACAAATGATGTGTAACAATATTGCTGTGTAGAAACAAACTTTTAGCCTCTTTTCTACCCTTTAGTACTTATTATCATTTAGGGATGGTGTTAATTTTGGGTGTGGTTGGGATATTCGATTCATTCTTTTGGATTTAGATACTATATATTTGATTTGGATGTAAAAATTACTGTGGGTTGTGAATGTAAAGAAGATATGATCCATTATTTAAATCTGTATTACCTATTGGCATAATACATTCGAATTTGTTAGTCATAAAATAGATACATTTGCTTCCAGAATCAAGGCATTCACTACTCTTCAACTTTGGTTAAAAGTTAACATTTATAATAATATTAATAATATACGAAAAATTATTTTTAAAAAATTAAACATAATAATTAATTATAAAATTAAATTGATTATGTTAAATTTAAGATATATAACGCTCTAAAACAATATTTTATTACTTAATCAACTTAAGTAAATTCTTTAAACAAAAGCTTAATTAATATTTCTATAACTAAAATGAATATTAAAATATTATTTTTTAAAAAATCTGGTATAATTATGTTTTTAGAATATATTATATTATAAGTGTGTATTATACTCTACTATATGATTAATTATATTATATTATATTATATCGCAGATGTTATCGTAATACATTACTTATGAATATCACGTTACATATGTATTAATTATTATTAATGATATGTATATAAATGTTATAAAATTATTAATAAATTTAACTGATTCAACTATAAATTTTAATAAATATAATATAAATTAATATATTATATCAATATATGTTATACATACACTATTATTAATATATAATATATCCATAGTTATGTGTATAGTATAATAAATGTTGTACATATGTTGATTGAGTATTAGCTCAATTGATATCAATATTGTTATCAAAGTAGGAGGATGTGGATTTGAATGTGCTAAAACACGTTTATCTTTCTATTTAAAAGTAAAAAGGGGTTATGAATAATTCTAATAAATTGTATAAAAATACTATACATACATACACACACATATATATAACTAATACTATATCAATAGTCGTAAACTGCAAAAATGGTCATTAAACTATTACCTTCGTTCTATTCTGGTCATTGAACTATTAATTTTTCCGACTTAGTTACTAAACTTTTGAAATCAAATATTTAGGTCACTCTCCCTTTAGCTATCATTCGATGAGGGACAAAAAGCTAATATGAGCTTTTTTTATTGGTTTAATAATAAATTTAATCCTCAAATATTTAAATATTCTATCAAATTGATCATAAACCTAAAATATTCAACAAATTTAACCCTTAATATTTACAAAATTTATGATTTTGATTTGAATTTTAAAAACTTCAATAGATTTAACTCTCAAAATTTAAAAAAATTATCAATTTAATTCTAATTCTATTTTTTTAAAATATTTAAAAAAAAAAAAGTTCTTATTTGACCTTAACCCGACACATGTGAAAACTAAGGGAAACTAAAAGCTGAAATCGTTGTTATAAGTGGCAATTTAGTCTAAGAAGAAAAGGTTATAATTCATTTTGTTTTAATTTATTTTAGTACTTCTTACTATATTTATATTATTTAACTAAGAACGACATGAAATCTATAAAAAAAAAATAAAAGAGCTTCTATGGCTGATTCTGTTAAAGAGTCTTTGTGGTTGATTCTGTTTAAGAGTCTTTGTGGCTAATTTTATTATATGTGAGCTTTTGTTTCTATCTCTGTTACAGTATGCTTATGTGGTAGAATGTAAATGAATTGCCTTTGTGGCAAATTTGTAAAGTGCGCCTTTGTGGCGAAGTTATTGGAAGGCCTTTGTGGCTATCTCAAGTAAGGATTCCTTCATAGCTATCTTATGAATGGACGCATTTATGGTTATTTACGTTAAAGATTCCTCCGTGGCTATCTCTGATAGGAAGCCTTTGGCTATCTCTTATTGGACACCCTTGTGGCATTTATTATCTGTGGACGCCTTATTGGATATTTATCTTTGATTGGACGTCTCTGTGGCTATCTATGTTAATGGGGAGACTTCAGCAGTTATTTTCAAAGAAGTACGCCTTTGTGACGTAATATGAGGAATGACCGTTGTGGTAATGATTCAAAGACAACGCCAAATAAGCAAACTCTAAAGGGAAAAGCGGAAGTGCGACCTATGAGCTAGAAGTAACGATAGACTGGTAATAAACACTGCATGCTGAGAGGCATATCGAGTCCACCTTGTCTACAAGAGTGAAAGAAGAGTAAGAAAGTTTTTCACGAGCACAAGCGCACAAGTAAGTCGAACGACTTTGTCTAAGGTAAGATCGTTTACAAGGACGGCAACAAGGTAAATGAAATTTGAATACAAGTGTTACTAGTCATAGTAAGTTCCCTCCCAAGAAGTAAAGGAAAGTGTAACACACTAAGCTTAATAAGAAATAACCAACATTTGCTTGTAGGTTGTCTCACTAAGTTCTTACATACTTACTTAAAGTGTTTTTTATTTCAGCATCTCGTAGAAGAGTGTTTCGAGAGACGATACCAAGGCTACGCTAGAGGGGCGATAGATGGTGCTGATATGCATACAGAGAAGTAAAGATATGTTAAGGAGACACAATGAAGTTATAGTCACGACGTGAAGAGTTATATAAGTGTAAGCCATACAGAAAGTCTTATGGCGAAGTTATTGTTTGTGCATAATTCGTTAAAAGGACGCAAATATGTATTTAGCAAAAGTCAGACGAAATTGATAGTCTTCGTTGTGTTATTCATTCAGAATGTAAAGGTAGAAGTATGCGGTATGTAAAATATATTCATAATAAGAATACACGAGGTAATTCAGAATAAAACTTAAGGAAAAATTTTATTAAATATCAATAGAATAATTACATAGGAAAATTTAGAAAGAGTCTAAGTACGCTAGTCGTTAAGCGTAACACTCAATACTTAAATTTGGTCGAACTGATCAGGTGGAGGGCGCTATAGGTCATAGGCAAGTTGGGGAGATAGCACTAAAAGGTGGACATTAGTAAGGACTAAGATTGGGTTGACTTGCATTTCTTATGCTTTATTTTGCTTAAACTTGGGTTTTCGGTCAGATGGATTGAGTGGATGATTCTTTGTGTGACGATGGTATCATATTTGGTTATGCTCAATGGGACTGAACTAGGCCCTATCATTTTGGGTAGGGGTCTTCAGTGAGGTGATCCGCTTTCCTCGTACCTTTCCATTTTGTGTGCAAAAGGTCTCAGTTTTCTCTTTCAGCAAGTAGAGTTGCGTAGGATGATTCATTGGATCCGGGTTTGTCGGGGTAGCCTTTCAGTGTCACATTTGTTGTTTGTGAATGATATATTTCTTCTTTCGGGCTAAGGTATTGGAGTGTAATGTCATTCGGAGCATTCTATTCCAATATGAGAAGGCGTCTATTCAGTTTGTTAACTAGAAGAACTTAGGTATTATGTTTAGTTCGAATATTGATCTTGCTAAAAGAAACTCTGCTATTTCAATTTTGGGAGCTACTATACCACTTGATCATGGTTGCTACTTAGGGTTTCCATCCCTTGTCGACATAACAAGATGCAGGTCTTCTCTTTTATTCATGATAGGGTTTGTCAATGACTCTTTTATTGGAAGAATAAAATGTTAAGCCGATTGGGTAAGGATGTGGTCTTGAAGACTGGCGCAAGCCATTTTGACTTTTTGTATGAGTGTCTTTTTGCTTCCGTTGGGTATGTCTGAAGTGATTCAGCATTTGATGAATTCATATCGACGGAGCTCTGGGTCGAGTGTAAGATGAAAAATTCCCCGATTGTCGTGGGAACGACTACGTGTGCCAAAAAAATGATGGCATGGAGTTTCAACAACTTCACTATTTTAATTTGCCCATGCCATGCAAACAGGGATGAGGGTTCTTAGCCCATCTCGACTCTATGGTATATCGTATTTTTAAAGTTTGTTATTTTCGGACTTGTGATTTTTTGGAGGCATGTGTGGGGAATAACCCATCATATATTTGGAAAAGCATGTTCGTGACTCGAAAAATGTTGAATAAGGATGCGTAATGGAATCATGATGTTCAAAGTTGTTTTATGAAAAAATAATTGAATTGTAGAAGAAAAGGAGAAAAAGAGCTTTCAACTAGTATAGACAGTGTGAATGGAGAAGGCCATACAAAATCGATTTTAATAACCAGTGACTTAAAATGAAAACTTTTGAATAGTTCAATGGCATTTTATAACCTTTTGAAGTTGAGTGACCAATATGAAAACTTACTAAACTTCAAAAAGTTATAAAATGGTCTAAACTATTAGAAAGTTTTCATTTAAGTTATTGAACTATTTGGAAGTTTTTATTTAAGTCATTACGACATTTTGTAAAGTCCGGCTACCTAGCTCTAAGTGATAATTTGACGGTCAGTAAAAGTAGAATAACATATCATATATCCAAGTCGATATAACAATCATTGTTGAAGATCGAAAAAGAAAGTTAGATTTCGATTCACAAAATCATGACATTCAAAGTTTTTTCATAAAAAAAATTAACTATAGAAAAGAAGGAGAAGAGTTTTTCATTGGTGCAGGTAGTACAAATGGAGAAGGTAATGTGAATGGAAAAAGTCATACAACAGCTGTTTGGACTTTGATTTATAAAATTGAGATGTTCAAAATTGTTTTATGAAAAAAATAATTGAATTGTAGAAGAGAATAAGAAAAAGAGCTTTCAACTAGTGCAAGCAGTATGAATGGAGAAGGGCATACAACATTGATTTTAACAACCCGGTGATTTAAAAGGAAAACTTTTGCATAGTTCAGTAGTATTTTATAACTATTTGAAGTTGAGTAACTAAAATGAAAACTTACTAATATTTTAGTAACATTGAATTGTATTTTATCCTTAATTATAACATTTAAATATGCCCCATAATATTTACTAGAGTTTACGTATTTCTCGTTAGTAGAATTGTACTCATCTAAAAGAGCTGAGCAAAAAAAGAAAAAAGATTAAAACAAGGCCTGCTCTTTATTCCTTTCCGGCAAGTAAAGACTGGCCGGTTTTGGTGACAAGAAGGAAATCGTAGAACTCAACATTGTTCTTCATAAATCATAAAATATTATTAATTTATAAATACGAACTTCGTTTGTATATAAGTAGGATTGCGATTCTTAGAATTAAGCAACAAAGCAAATTTAAGCTAAATTAGCATAGAAATAGGAGAGAGTTCGACGATAGAGAAATGGCCAAATCAAACAGCAATGTTGCAATGTATCTGAACTTTGTCCTTTTGATCTCTCTTCTTCTAATCATAAACATGGCAGAAAGCAGGCTTTTTGATTGTAAGTTCTTTTTAAAGCTATTTCAGATCAATTCCATGAAATTAATTTGTTAGTCTGTACGCACTTGAAATTGAAACTTATATGAAATTTGCAGATGGGCACGGAAAGGCCAAAGAGTTGACACCAACATGTCTGTCCATATATGCGGAACAAGAAGGGGATACTTGCTTTAGCATCAGTCAAGCATTTAATTTGACCCTCGATTTCTTCCTTCAAATTAATCCTAATCTTAACTGTGACAAAATCTTTGTGGGAGAATGGCTCTGCGTCGATGGTTTTCTCAGCTAATTTATTTTAGAACGCATTTAAATTAAACTAAGTTTAAATTACCGGTTGAATAAATTGTTGATCATCACCTTATTCAAGCTCTGTTTTCTTGGAACAAAACATGCTTGATGTTGATGTTGAACTTGGTACTAAGTTTGAATTACCGGTTGAATAAATTGTTGATCATCACCTTATTCAAGCTCTGTTTTCTTGGAACAAAACATGCTTGATGTTGATGTTGAACTTGGTACTAGTATTAAAAGCGTAGCATTTTAGTGTAAGAGGTCAATATAAATTGTATCTCACTTCATAATTATCTATGAAAATAAAATTTATTTTGAACTACAGGGACATAGGACTGGGTCTCAGAGAGAATCTGTTGACTCGAATTTTAAAATGATCCCTCTCTACATTGATTTGTGTTTCTATTTTTATAAAATGAAATGATTAGTAAAAAAAAAAACACTTTGTTGTAGACC
This sequence comes from Kokia cookei, assembly GCA_039519145.1. NCBI lineage: Eukaryota > Viridiplantae > Streptophyta > Magnoliopsida > Malvales > Malvaceae > Kokia > Kokia cookei. The sequence goes on along the minus strand of CM076907.1, from coordinate 33,612,024 downwards.
GATATTTCTAAAAGAATGAAATGATCCCTCTCTACATTGACCTTGCCACCTTACCACTCCATTGCTACCTGCAAAAAGAAGAAAAGAGAGGAACAGAGACAAAGACAGACAAAACGAGAAAGATAAAATATGTTACAATTTCTTTTGGCTATAAAGCCACCATCTCAGATCTGTAATAGGGGGACATTCACGAAATATTGTACGCATTCACGAGCATGTTTGCAGGAACAATATATCAGAAATCATATTCACAACAAAAGAAATCCAGTTCGCACAGAGTTATTATATTTTAAATTCTGTATTTCATTTTTACTAGCCTTTTTTTATCGAACTTTTAAAATAAAAACAAAAATTACGAAATAAATTTTAGAAAAATAAAAAACACAGAAAATAACAAACAGATTTCAAAAAGTAAATCATCATAATCCTTTTTTCCTCTTTAAAAATCTGTGAATATAGTCAGATCTAAATTTATTTTTTTTAAAAATTAATTAAAATAGGAGAAATAATAAAAGAGAGACCGATTTAAAAAAAAAATACAAAAAAATCATTAGAAAGTTTCTGTTTTGAAGATTTCGGAAGATCTAATACAGACCTAAGGTTTTACAAAAACAAAACTTTTAAAATCAAAATCCTTTTAAGGATTCGGCTTGGATTCGACATCCCCAAAGCCTAGATTTGGTTTCCTTCCAAAAAAGAGAAGGAGAAGGAGTTTCTTACCTGGACCGCCGAACGCCGATGATCGGAGGCGACGCAGATGGGTCGGAGCACGGTGGGCGAGTGAGTGACGGACGATCGGAGATGGGGCAGTTTTTCAGAGAAAAATGAAGAAGAAAGGAAATTTTTGGAAAATGAAATGTTGAAATGATGTTTTATAAAAAAATTTGGTTTAAATACTATGTACAATACTACGTCGTTTTCAGCCTCTGATTTGGAGACCAAAACGCTGCAGTATTGTCTCGACCCGAGTAAGATCCGACCCGCCCCTGAGGATCCGCGTGTTTTCGCGGAAAGGGATATTTTCAAATATGGTCCTTTTTCATTTTCAATCCGCTTCAATTCGGTCCTCATTCCTATTTTCAATTATTTTCCAATTCGCACATTTAATTTTATTTTTTTACATTTTAGTCCCCAAAACGTGGACTCTCCTTGACTTAACACGTGTATGAATTTTGGGAAAATCACACACATGGTCCTCCAATTGCGCGAATATTTGCAATATTACCCCGTTATTATCTTTTTTTATTCTTTTTGTTTTAAATTTTGCTTTAATTCAAATTTTGTCCCTTTTTTTTATTCATTTTTTAAATAAAACCTTTTATTATTATTATTTATTTATCCCTTTAGTTTCGTTTTTTGTTCTTTCATTTTGTTTTTTTATTTCATTTTAAAAAATTCCTTTAAATTGTTTATTTAAATATTCAATTAAATTTCCAATTCCATATATTACGTCAGATTTTTATTTTTTCATCCTTAAATTGATTTCATTTTAGTATTTTCATATCTTTGTTATATGGTAATAATATCGTAAATTATATGTTAAATTTAAGGTAAACAATTATTTACTTTGAATGGAACCCTGTTACTTGCCTTGATTCATGAAATCATATATTGACACTTTACTAAATTATTTGAATACTATATAATCATATTTATTATATTGGTTTTAATTTTAAAATCTTGTAATTATGGTAATTATTGTTTTGTTTTATAAATTATTATTATTATTATTATTATTTTGCATTTTATATGCCTTTGTAAAAATATTTCAATAAAGTAAATTACATGACATTTTTCAACATAAGTAATTCTCAAAATTAAGGCGTTATTCCTTTATTTCGTAATTTTAAAAGAAAATCGTTCATTACTAGGTACGATTCCTCTTTGAATCGAAATAAACGAGTGCTTTAAAATTTTTAAAATTGAGGCAATATCCTTTCGTGTGAAAACTTCGAAGAATTATGCCCAAACGTGTCGGGTATGATTTTTTGTAGAATTCACACAATTGAATACCCCATTCTAGAATTTTCAAAATGTCCTTCAATTTCGAAATTTCTAGAACATCGTGCCCCAACGTGTTGGACACGACTTCAATTCTCAATTAATTCGAAATAAATGACATTTTTCTCATCAAATTCAATTTCAAAAATTTTGCATGAAATGAATTATGTACTTAAGGATCGTATTTTAAACTTCATTCGAGTTTTCAAACATTTAACAATTTAGACCCTAAAATAATCGACGTGGTACCAATTTTGGGCATGTGAGAGTGCTAATCCTTCCTCACACATAACCGACTCCCGAACCTGTTTTCTGGACTTCGAAGACCAAATTATTTTTAAAACGGATTTTAAATGTTTTGTGGTATCCAATTACCCCGAATAAAAGATTGGTGACAACTCCCATTTTCGAACTAAAATTTAAAAGTCGGGACGCATTTTCAAAACGTTTCAACAGCTTGGCGACTCCACTAGGGAATTTAAAAATAAAAAGAGAGTCAAGTCAAAAGTTGGTTATTTTCGGGACTTTTTGTTAAAATTTTTAAACACTCGGTTTTGTTTAATATACGATCCTTGCATTTCTATGTGATGCCATTTTATGTCAATATTGTTAGTATAAGTATGCATTCATTTGCATTGATTACTACACCTTTTAAGTGAAAGTGAGAAGCTACTCCTTCGTGAGGTTTTCACCTCCGTCCAGGATAGTGAATCGCTTTCGAGATTACATCTGTACCAATGTTTTCGTGAAGTTTTCACTTCCGTGCAAACATATGGGAAATGTGTCCCCCTAAATCGAACTCGTCCATATGAGCCTATAATGGGTGTGGATCGAGGAATCTGCTGGTTTGGGTACCTTAACTCTAGAACTTGAACCACATGTAATGAATCCTAGTTGCTTACCTTAGTATAGAACTACACCGAGCTGTTAGTAGTCTCCCAAGTCTAGGTTCTCTATTTTATATCCGTACTTTGTTATCATACTTGTGTTCTTTTGCTTTTTAATTATTGCTTGCATTACATCTTCATAAGGAAAAGTGCGAATTTAAGCTCAATTACTAAATAGAAAATTGGTCATAAGAAAACGAGTTCCTTGATAAGGTGGAAAACAATACAGTCGCGCACATATGGTCAAAAAGAAAGATGAAAAGCCAATGATTAGCCAGCCGAGTAAGACGGAAACAAAGACCGCACAACAAACCAAATTTTAACCCAACTGCGAAAAGTGATCGATCACTTAAGTTGACATTTTGGGATCGAAAATCAAAGGACGAACTAGGGTGAAATTGGAAGAGGTCCTACGAAGATTAAAAGCTTTTGAACACTAAGGCACGATCATATGCGTATATGTCTTATGTAAAGGAATTTATTTTCTAGTAAAATTTTCTAATAGAATTGAGCTATGAGTCAATGTTTTTCTTATGCATACATGCCTTCATAAGCTTCACATTTTATTAACTTGCATTTAACTCCATGAGAGCCTACCTTAAGTGAAATTATGCCAAGCCTTCAGTGGTTGCACGAAGAAGGTAAGAGACATGGTTACATTCTTGTTTCTTTGCTTTTAATTGCAATTTATTCCAAGTTCTATTCCTATATTAATTACACTAACTTGTTCATTTTGAATCTATTTGCATTGCATCTTCATTCCAAAAAGGTGTTGATTTCGGTTCTATTTCTAAATAGAGAACTGATTATAAGAGAACGGATTCCTTGATACGGTAGAGATCAACGTGGCCGTGCGTATATGGTCAAAGAAAAACAACAACACAAAAGTGACGACCTGGCAAAGGGGCACATATCAAAGTTTTGGGATTACACCCAAATAAATGAAATTCATAACAGTTCATAAGAGCTAAGAGAAGTAGGGAAGACAAAACGAGGTAGAAGTCCAATCACGAATATGTTGGCTCACTTGATGTCAAAAGGAATATGCATCAATTTCGAGCTCTCACTTAGTATTAGAGTCCAACTTCTAATGGTTTCACATTTGGAAAGGAGGACATGATATCCACGATAGAAGAGTACATCACTCTACCCTGATGTTCGACGATTCAAAATAATAAAGCCTGCTTTGAACATGATGAACGTCCTTACTTAAGGTTAAAGTAGAGATACACCTTTTCCGAGTCCTAACACAGTATTGGGATTCAACTTAGTCGCTTCACCTCTAGAAACATTGACACTACATTGCTCCATTACCCAAGAACTCAAGTTGATAAGGTCTACCCTAGACGAGCGAGCATTAGGTTGCAACCCTGATTAAGGAAAAAGAAGAGAAGTACTTTGCTTTGGAAAACCTACAAGACATAGCACTCAGATGAAAAATGTTGACATCTTCGCCTCAAACACATAAATTAATCATCTTCCCTAGAGTATTGGGGCACGTAAAGGATGTGGTTGTAGATTTTTTTATCAGACTTGATAAGAGAATCGCTAATATTCTAACAATCTTAGTTATTAAATGCCTGTCGATGAGGAGGCAAAGCGAGATTTATCGGACATAGCTTTTTGATAGTCATTTTTAAAAATGAGAAAGGTATTTCATTAAGTATTCTCTTAAGACTACTCTCTATTGACGGGATTTGTGACTATTCAAAGACAAAACGACATCGCCAAAGACAGTTGGAAATAAGCGAGAAATGAATTCAACACGCTTAGGGGCAAGTCTGAGATAGGGGCCATGTCGCAAGCAAAGATTTGACCCAAGTGCGAGAAACGACTAACCACTTGCATACTTTAGCCATTCAAGATAGATGTTTTAAACTTGAAATCAAGGGCAAACCAGAGTAAAAATTAGCTCGGAAGATTAGGACTTTGAGCATTAAGGCACGACCATACATGTATCTGCCTTATGTACAGAAATTTGTTTTCTAGTAAAGTTGTCTAATGGAATGGAATCAAGAATCAACACCTTATTGCATGCATTTTATCATTCATGTGCATTGCACTTCATGCATTAAATTTTAATAAGATTCCACATATCTGAAATATTTGTTTGGGTGAGAGTCACTAACCCTAAATGAAAAATAAGAGGAAACATGATAAATCAAGATAGGGAATGCTGAAAATTTAAGCAAAAGTCATGAGGAGAGTGGAACCCGTCGAGAGTTTGTCCCTACGCCTTTAGAAGTGTTTTGGACAACTAGACTGTGGAGGAGCTTCCTATAGTTTTTAGGACTTTTCCAGAGTAATATTCAGAATACACTTATTACTTTAAGTCCGAGAGTAATAGGGATCCTTTTGTAAAGGGCAAATGATCACTATCTGTTATTTCAATAAAAACGATACATTGTTTTATCCCATTTGGCAAACAACTTACCATTCTTCTCATTCATTCATACCACAATTAACCATTCTTTGATTCAATTTAAACCCCATTTTGTTTCTATATCGGCTCCTTTAGTATCAAGGATATGAGCGACACTGTTGTTGACTCAAAGCCCTTTTGAGAAGGACATGTGTCCAGAAAAATTTAAAGACTTTGAAGATAATCAAGAATGTAACTTGTCCCTAGATTTGCTATGGATGTTCAAGTAGGAAAATGATCAAATATTACCTCACAAAGAATCAGCAGAAAGTGTGAGTTTGGGAATGAAGATGAAAAGGAGATAAAAAGGTGAAAATTAGGACATGTATCTCTCCAAAAATAAAGCGATTCCCGTAAAGCTTCTTCAAGAAATCGAAAAGGTCTTCGCATGGTCCTATCAAAGCATGCTGAGTTTAAAAAACTGATGTCGTGACACACAAGCCCCATAAAAGAAGAACGCACTCCAATTCAATGGAGACTTCCGAGAATAAGGCCTGACACGCTATTAAAAGAGGAGATATAAAAAAAAGAAAAAAAAAATGAAAGAAAGAAAAGGTCAACATGAAAACCCGCAAAGGGCATCTTTAAAAAAGAAGAAAAGAAAAAGGAAAAGTCAAGATGAAAACCTGCAAAGGGCATCTTAAAAAAATCTCCTTCACCTCTTCACGTCATGGCTTCTTCTTATGTGGGGCATGGACGTTACCGAGCCAAATTCGTCAAAAGCATCCAATGGGCATCAATTCATTACTTCACCAAATGGGTAGAAGTTGCTTCATATGCCAATCAGCGGTTAAGCAAATTCTTGAAAAGAGATCATATGTTGATATGGAATGCCAAAAAGGGTTATATCCAACGACAACTTGAACAATGACGCGATAACGGAAGTCTATGGGCAATCCAAGATTAAGTATCACAACTGATGCAGTCGAAACTTAACTAAAAATATGACTAAGACAAGTGCACCTATCAATTAACAGTATAGTTACGGTAAGCACAGATATCGTTCCCTCGAGAACTGAAAGTACTAGTAATAACTGTCTTCCTATTATCTAACCGGTCGAATAAAATGATTGTTCTAAACTAATTTAACTAAATTAATAAAAAGTGCGTCAAAAATTAAAGCGGGAAATAATTAGTGTTTTTATACCAAGAAGCAAACAATACCTAGGAAAGACTCCACCTAGATTTTATCTACCATTATCATTCTTAATTAAGCAATTTATTCACTTAGTATTTTGATCCGTAAAAATCTCTAAATTATGCTAATACCTCTATTCAAGCATAAAAGCAACTGACTCTAAGTTGATTAATTGTAATTTCTTTCTAATTAAAACCCCTATTGTCTCATTAATTTGATCTATGGATTCCCCTATTAGATTTGACTCTAATTCGGTAGATTTATGTCATCCTATTTCTAGGATTGCATGCAACTCCACTCAATTATGCTAGATCTACTCTTAAAGAGGGTCTATTCTTCCTTTGATTTAAGCACATCAAATAAGAATTAATATCTCAAGAATATTAAATAAAAAATTAAGCACACATAATTGAGAACAAAATCTAAGTATTTATTACGTAAATCAAAAATCAAATGACAAAATTCACCCTAAGGTTCGTCTCCCCTAGGTATTTAGGAATTCAGTTCATGCTAATAAATGGAATCATCTAAAAAATAATATAACCACAAGATGAACAAAAACTCATAATAAAATCAAAAGAATTTAAAAAGAGATCTTCAATCTTTATGGAGATCTGCTTCAAAGACGGCTTCTATGATGTTTACTCAATTGTTTCTTCAATAATATCTGACGGCTAGGGTTTGGGGAATGGAGGATTTTGCAAAAAATTGGCAGTGTTCATTCATATCACTCCTTTCCCTATTTATAATACATGGAAATCTCTAGTTGGATCCAAATTAAATTCTAAAAATATAATGAGAATTAAATCTAAAAAATAATTCCCTAATTGGATCCAACTTAAACTCTAAAAGCCTAAAAGATAAATTAAAATTAAATATAAATAATATAACAATAATAATCCTAAATATTAATCCTAAGAAATAAAATTTAAATTTAAATAAAGTCTGATGTCCAATATATCTCTTCCTAACTCTTTCACATTCATACTTTTGCCCCAAATTTTCCTTTTTATCTTCGATTTAGTCCATGGCCATGTGTCCAGCTTGTGTGGCTCCTAAAATCTGCTCTTTTTGTCCGGTTTTTGCTTGTTTTTCGCTCCTTTTACTCCTAACTGCTTTTCTAAGTATAGAAACATGAATTTAAAGGATTATGAATATAAAATTCATTATTTTAAATAGATTAATCATCCAAAAACGCATTAAGAATGAGGCTAAAACATGTTACTTTTGGCACTTATCAAATATCCTCACACTTAAGCATTTGCTTGTCCTCAAGCAAAATTCTCAACCCACATTCAAGTTAACTTTCTTAATTCTTCATTTTTTATCAATAATGTTTCAGGATAAATTGAAAACAATCATGCATTGGAAATTCATCTAAAAGAACACTAAAGATTCAAGCAATCTAAGCTACAAAATTTTTAGCACAAAAAATATAGGTGTCTCCCCTTATCTAAATAATTACCTTAAATTCAAAATTAACAAGAATTGACATCCTCACTAAAGATTCACTCAAAGCACTCAAAACGTTTAAGGTTCATGAACTAAGCACTCAATAGTCAAACACGAAATGTTATTACCATAGGCTTGCTTGAAAATCAAATCTCTACCACTGTAAAATTACATGACACACCAATCAAGAGGTCTTTATAAGGTTGTAATGGGGCTAAGGTTATGGGTATGGAAAATGCTAGAAGAATTGGTTAAAATCGAGATCAAGTTGATAAATTACCAAACTAGAAAAAAAACAATCAATTACTGAATTGAAAGAAAATAAATCAACACAAATAATAAAGAATAAACATGAGCTTTTCAACAATATATGGAACTAATGATTCTAGCTCAAACACACATTTGTCTTTTTTTTTTCTTTTTTTCTCAATTTTCTTTTTTTTTTCAATTTTTCTTTTCGACTTTTTTTTTTCTAAACAATAAAATTCAACAATTCAGATAGTGAAACATAGTTAGACAACTTAACCAAATAAAATCTCGACAAAAAGAGAGTCAATAAATGAGTAAATTTACCACAAATGTATGGATCATGGGTTAATATTATGGGTTAATAAATAGAACAGTGTTAGGCTCAATGGGGTTCATTAGGAGTTAATTTATTAGGTAAGTTTTTTAAAGATAAGGGGGTTAAATCCTAAGTGCCTCTATCATCTCAGCATATCAAATCAATAATGTGGTCTCAATATGTATAATCAAAGCAAGTTCTAGAATAACAAATCAAGTTGATATACACAACCAAAAATAGCATGAGCACGAAATAAAATATATGCTCTATAAGCTCAAAAGCTCACAAAAAAAGATGAATTTGATGTCAAAACCTGCAATTTTAAAATTTGAAAATAATATTTCAATTCAGGGAGACAATCTAAAATATTTAATTCTGAAGACAACGCATCATGCTTGACTCTCTCATATCCTAAAGTTTAAATTATCCGATACATAAAAGATTCACAAATCAATCTCAAAACAAAATCAATAAAAATTCCAAATAGCAAAAATTCACTCTAATGGGGTATGAGAAAATTACTTTAAACACAATACATAATTCAGGGATTTTATCACAATCACAATCAACCTCCCCACACTTAAGATGTACATTGTTCTCAATGTACAAACAAATATAAGCAGAATAAGCACAATATTATAATGAGGAAAGGAATCGAAACTTCCCTAAATTAGGATGATTTCATCCGAATTGAAAAAAAATTGGGAATGCTGCAAGTCTAAAGAAAGTGCAATTTTCCGAGCAAACTAATAAGAAAATAACCAAAGACAAGTAAGAGAGGGAGATAATAACTAAAAAAAATAGGAATAAAAATATTGCATAATTAAAATAAAACTAAAAATAAAATAAAATAAAACTAAAAATAAAAATAAATATGAAAATAATTATACTAATTTTTTTTTGAATTTTTCAAAATTTTTAATAATTTTTTTTCCATTTTTAAAAAAAATATGAAAGTAAAATAAATAAATAAAAATAAAAACACACGGGTTGTCTCCCGAGAAGCGCTTGTTTAAAGTCTAAGCTCGACTTTCCTGTTTAAGCTCGTAGTTATGGCGGATCATGAAATCGAAGTTCTTCTGTCTTATTATCAATATTACCAACACAATAAAATTTGAGACGTTGATTGTTTACCTTGAATGTGCCATAATCAGGATGTGTTACCTCAATTGTACCATAAGGGAAAACAATTTTTACCACAAAAGGATTGGACCCTTTTGACTTGAATTCTAAAGGAAAAATTTGTGGATCCGATTTGTCTAATAACACCTTGTCTCCCACTTTAAATATGTTCATCCTCTTCACATGCACTTCATGGTTTTGCATTGGTTCTTCCTTAGGCTTCCTCGGTTTTTCGTCGAACTTCGTTCGCCATTCATCTTGTTCCTCGAGTTGCAACATTCGATCTTCTTTTACCACTCGAGTTCTATCACTTTGAATCAAAATTGAATCCATCATGTTTTCATTAGTGATTTCCTGCAAAAAGTGTTGAGTTACATGTTTACTAACATTAACAAAATAATTATCATCATTATACTCATTCAGGACTCTAACAAAATCATGTGCTTTAAGAGTAATCTTTTCATCACCTACACGAAGCACAAGTTCACCAGTACCCATATCAATGATACCTCTAGCAGTGGCAAAAAAGGGTCGACCTAAGATCATAGGTACCTCAACATCCTCATCCATGTCTAATACAACAAAATCAACAGGAATATAAATTTATCCACTTTTACAGGCACATCCTCAATAATACCCCTAGGATATCTAATTGATCTGTCAGCTAACTGAATACTCATCCTAGTGGGTTTAGGTTCCCTAAGACCAAGTTGTTTGAACAGTTTATAAGGCATAACATTTATACTAGCACCCAAATCAGCCAAAGCTTTATCAATATGTAAACTTCCAATGAGACAAGGAATAGTAAAACTCCCTGGATCTTTAAGTTTATTGGGTAATTTGTTTTGGAGAATGGTCGAGCAAACTGCATTAAGCTCCACAGTTGACAAGTCATCTAACTTCCTCTTATTTGTTAACAACTTCTTTAAGAATTTTACATACTTCGGCATTTGCGAAAGAGCTTCAACAAAAGGTAAGTTAATATCTAATTTTTTTAAGAGCTCAAGAAATTTACCATATTTTTCTTTTCCGTGGTCTCTCTTCAATGCTTCTGAATATGGAATTCGAGGTTTGTATTCTTTAAGCATCGGCTTATGCTCTTTCTTGTTTTCCTCAACCTCATTATTTTTCACATCAACTTCTAGCTTCGGCTTCTGTTCAGGCTCGACTAACCCCTCCACGCTTTGAACAATGATTGCATGGATTTGCTCTTTTGGGTTAGTTTCAGTATTACTAGGTAAGCTACCTTGTGGTCTTTCCGAAACTAGTTTGGCGAGCTGTCTGATTTGATTTTCGAGACCATGGATTGATGCTTGCTGATTTTTTAAAGTTGTCTCATTGCTTTGAAATCTTGCTTCAGAAACCGAAATAAATTTAGTAAGCATAAATAAATTTAGTAATCATTTCTTCAAGGTTCGATTTTTGCTCTTGTTGATGTGGCTGTTGAAAACCTGGAGGAATTTGTGATCTTTGATTTCCTTGACCACGTGATTTCTCCAACCTGCATTATAAGTATTACTATAGGGATTATTTTTAGGTTTAGAATTATTACCTAAAAAGTCTATTTGCTCATGGAAATATTCTGAACTCATCACGCCCACTCCATTTTCATTACACTGCATCACTGGATGTACTTGTTGAGAAAAATTCAAACCGTCAATTTTTTTATTAAGAGTTTCAACCTGACGAGCCAACATAGAAACGACATCAACTTCATAAATTCCTGCTGCCTTCACAGGTTTTACTCTTGTAACTTGCCACTGATAATTATTTAATGTCACCTCCTTAATAAATTCTTGAGCTTCTTCCGATGTCTTGTTATTTAAAGTTCCCCCAGCTGCTGAATCAACCATCTGTCTAGTCGGGGGATTCAAACCATTGTAAAAAGTTTGAACTTGGAGCCACAAAGGTAACCCATGATGAGGACACCTTCTCAATAAATATTTGAACCTCTCCCATGCTTCATAAAGTGTCTCAATATCAAATTGAGCAAAAGAAGAGATGTCATTTCTCAACTTAGCTGTCTTAGCCGACGAAAAATATTTTAATAAGAACTTCTCAGTCATTTGATCCCAAGTAGTGATAGAACCTCGTGGTAAAGCATTTAACCACATTTTTGCCTTGTTCCTCAAGGAAAACGGGAACAACCGTAAGCGTATGGCGTCATCAGTAACACCATTAATTTTGAAAGTGTCACAAATCTCAAGAAAATTATCCAAATGAGCATTCGGATCTTCATCTTGCAAACCATCAAACTGAACATATTGTTGTACCATCTGAATTATACTCAGCTTAATTTCAAAATTATTCGCATTAACATTCGGCCTGACAATACTCGTTTCAGCCCCAATCAGAGTAGGCTTAGCATAATCATATAAAGTCCGACGAACAGGAAGGTCAGGAAGAATAGCAGGGAGAGTAGGAGGAACCTAGTTATTTCGATTGTCACCCATCTCTACAGTAATATCCTTTTTCTTTTTACCGTCTATTTGAGTTTTCTGACTTTGCTTAGCTTCTCTAACCTCTTTACGATTTTTGCTAGCAGTCTTTTCAAGTTTAGAGTCGTGAAGAAGTGATCCCGATGGGTTTCCTCTAGTCATAAACCAAAAGAACCTACCATAAGCAAATAAAAGGGAAAAAAATTAAATTAGAAAAATTAAATTAAAAATGCAAATAATAAAATAAAAAAAATGACTAAAGTAATAGAAATAAAGTTTTCCTAATATTTCAGTCCCCGACAACGGTGCCAAAAACTTGATGCAGTCTAAACTTAACTAAAAATATGACTAAGGCAAGTGATCCTATCAATTAATAGTATAGTTACGGTAAGCACAGATATCGTTCCCACGAGAACCAAAAGTACTAGTAATAACTATCTTCCTATTATCTAACCGGTCGAATAAAGTGATTATTCTAAACTAATTTAACTAAATTAATAAAAAGTGCGTCAAAGATTAAAGCGAGAAATAATTAGTGTTTTTATACCAAGAAGCAAATAATACCTAGGAAAGACTCCACCTAGATTTTATCTACCATTATCATTCTTAATTAAGGAATTTATTCACTTAGTATTTTATCCGTAGAAATCCCTAAATTATGCTAATACCTCTATTCAAGCATAAAAGCAACTGACTCTAGGTTGATTAATTGAAATTTCTTTCTAATTAAAACCCCTATTGTCGCATTAATTCGATCTATGGATTCCCCTATTAGATTTGATTCTAATCCGGTAGATTTATGTCCTCTTATTTCTAGGGTTGCATGCAACTCCATTGAATTATGCTAGATCTACTCTTAAACAGGGTTTATTCCTCCTCTGATTTAAGCACATCAAATAAGAATTAATATCTCAAGAATATTAAATCAAAAATTAAGCACACATAATTAAGAACAAAATCTAAGTATTTATTGCGTAAATCAGAAATCAAATGACAGAATTAATCCTAAGGTTCATCTCCCCTAGGTATTTAGGAATTTAGTTCATGCTAATAAATGAAATCATCTCAAAAATAATATAACCACAAGATGAAGAAAAACTCATAATAAAATCAAAAGAATTTAAAAAGAGATCTTCAATCTTTATGGAGATCTGCTTCAAAGACGGCTTCTATAGTGTTTCCTCAATTGTTTCTTCAATAATATTTGACGGCTAAGGTTTGGGGAATGGAGAATTTTACAAAAAATTAGCAGTGTTCATTCATATCACTCTATTCCCTATTTATAATACATGGAAATCTCTAATTGGATCCAAATTAAATTCTAAAAAGATAATTAGAATTAAATCTAAAAAATAATTCCCTAATTGGATCCAACTTAAACTCTAAAAGCCTAAAAGATAAATTAAAATTAAATATAAACAATATAACAATAATAATCCTAAATATGAATCCTAAGAACTAAAATTTAAATTTAAATAAAGTCTGATGTCTAATATATCTCTTCCTAACTCTTCCACATTCACACTTTTGCCCCAAATTTTCCTTTTTATCTTTGATTTAATCCATGGCCAAGTGTCCAGCTCGTGTGGCTCCTAAAATCTGCTCTTTTTGTCCGGTTTTTGCCTGTTTTTCGCTCCTTTCACTCCCAACTGCTTTTCTAGTATAGAAACATGAATTTAAAGGATTATGAATATAAAATTCATTATTTTAAATAGATTAATCATCCAAAAACGCATTAAGAATGAGGCTAAAACATGTTACTTTTGGCACTTATCAACAACTCAGCACCACATCGCCAAAAAGTGGATGGGACAGTAGAGACAACCAATTAGAACATCAAAGGAATTCATTATGAAGTAGCAAAGACCTACAAAGATGGGCATAAGAAGTTATCATTTACTTTCTTAAACATCAATCAAGATTTTGCTGGGGCAACACCTTTCTTGATGATTCATGAAATATAAACATTCTCGCCCACTGGAGTCTAGTTTCTTTCCTTCCAAATTTGGTTAGAACTGATAAAGCATATTGGATCCAATCAGGGTGCAGTCAGCTAAACTTGACTGAAGAAAAGATACTAAAGGCATCTGTCACAATCAGGTGATAAGGGCTTACAACAAAAGAAGATCCACTCTACAGAATTCTACGAGAGAACTCTGGTTTTGAAAAGGATCTTGCTTACAAAAGACTCCCAAGGAAAATGGATGTCGAATTTGGAAAGGTTTCGTGAGATAAAGAAAGTTTTGTGAAGAAGCTTTAATCTTGATTGAAATAAACGACAAAGACTTGTCTAATCTCATGAGCTCATATTTTACGCAAAAAAAAAAAATGAGGAAAAAAGAAAAAAGAAAAAGAAAAAGGAGAGGTCGAGGTGAAAACCCGTAAAGGGCATCTCGAAACCTAAGGAGATTTGAGTTGAAAACTTGAAAGGGCGGCTCAATTTTGAATAAAAGAAAGAGGCATGAAGTGACCTTCTCTCTTAAAAGTAGCAAGGTGGAGAAACTTTACACCTTGAGGCATTGACAAAGTACTCAAAGTTTCATGGACACATGTTAAGCTCAGAATGGTTCTCATCAAGTTTGCTCATTGAAGCTCATACTTTGATATCTGGGGCACCTAACTCCATTCTTTGTTCACCTTATGTTTCGTAGCTTTTGACCAATACAAATCATTTTCAATCCTTTTTTGAGCTTTGCATCCAAGAAATTCAATTTTATTCGCTTTGCGATCATGTCCAAGCATTTCTACATCAAAATAGCGATAAATGAACTAATGATCTTTTCATTCATGCAAGCTTTACCTTCAATCAAATTCAATTTTATCAACCTTATAACCTTGTTCAAGCATCTTTGCATTTGAAATAACGGTTAGTGGACTATGATATAAGGAATAAAAGGATTTCTGTATATCATTCTGGAAAATTTCTAAATATTACAGGGACCTAAAACAAGACCACTAGTTGAAAACAAAAACTCAAGGGTTAGAAAGGTTCTGAAGCAAATAGCTCAAATTACAATTACCTCTTTAGGTTTCCACACCAAAAGAAAAACATGATAACACATCAGTGATAGGACTTAGACAAACGATGAATGATGTCGGCTAAGGACTAAAAATAAAATCATTTCTCAAAGATGACATTTTGCATTCATCATTCGTACCCATCTATTTAGGAGCATTTGACTCATCCTGATCATGAAATCCTAAACAATCTGGCCTACATAGAAGCCAATTAAAGCATATTCTACAGGTTTCATTACCATGAAGATATGAGGGGAAAGGTCGAGGCTGCAACGGCGGACCCGGTACCTTAGTAGATATTATAGGAAGGATTGAGGTCGCAACTGCGAATTCGGTTCCATGAAGATGAGTTAGGAAAAATTAAAGCTGTAACGGCAAATCTAGTACCATGAAAATATGAAGGAAAATGTTTAAGTCGCAACGTTGAACCTTATACCTTAGAAACATGAAGGGAAAGATTTAAGCCGCAACTGCGAATCTAGTATCATGAAGATATGGAGGGAAATGTTTAAGTTGCAACGGCGAACCTTATACCTAAAAAACATGAAGGTAAAGATTTAAGCAGCAACAGCGAATCTAGTACCACGAAGATATGGAGGGAAATGTTTAAGTCACAACGACGAACCTTGTACCTCAGAAACATGAAGGGAAAGATTTAAGTCGCAATGGAGAATCCAGTACCATGAAGATATGGAGGGAAAGGTTTAAGTCGCAATGACGAACCTTATACCTTAAGAACATGAAGGGAAAGATTTAAGCTGTAACGGCGAATCCAGTACCACGAAGATATGAAGGGAAAGGTTTAAGTCGCAACGGCGAACCTTATACCTTAGAAATATGAAAGGAAAAATTTAATCTGCTACGGGGAACCCAGTACCTTAGAAGTATGACAGGAAATATTGAAGCCGCAACAGTAAATCTTATACCCTAAAGCCGAAGAGGAGAAGATTAAAGTCGTAACGTTATAGTGAAGTTGGATTAAAACTACAATAACAGATCTTAATCTCCATAAAGTTACAGTGGAATGGAGTGAAGTTACATCACTATCCAATCTCTTACCCTGCTTATGAGGTAGATTGAAAACCACCCAATCTCTTACCCCGATCATAGAACAGATTGAAATTATCGTCCAATCTTTACCCTTAAACTAAAAGGATAAATCGAAGCTACTACCTCACAGAAGTAAATCTCAATTTCCTTAAATCTCAATTTCCTTGAAATTGTAGTGAAATAGAATAAAACTTTAACACCAAAATTCTTATCCCTTAAGGGTCAACGAATTGACCCAAAACTACAATAACGAATCTCAATCTTCTTAAAATTGCAGTGAAATAAAATGAAACTATAAAAACAAATTTTATTATTTTAAAGTTACCTTGAAGTAAAATGAAATCACGACATCAATTATTATCTTTACAAAATTACAAAAAAGTAGATGCAATGCAATTAGAGTGATCAATGATTAGGAAGAACGAAGTTGAGATTTAGTAAGATTAGACAAAATTAAACCTCTTTTTAGTCTTTACTCTGTTCTCATTACATAACAACGAGCAAAGAAAGACAATTGTAACGGCTCAATTTTGATCGGACCCAAAAAAAAATGATAAAAGAAGAAATAAAAACCCAAAATAGAATAAATAAATTTAAATTAAAATTCATTTTTAATTTAAATGTCCAAGTCCAAATTACAAACCTAATACTCAACAGGCTCAGCAAGCCTAAATACAAGAAAAAATGAAAATCCTAAATCTGCTAGGGTTTGAAGTTGCAGCCGTCGCCACTGTCACGTCAGCATACACCACGTCAGCGCCACATCAGTGCCACATCAGCCACGTGACTATTCGGTTCCCGAGACCGTTTCTCTGCCCGAGGACGCTCTTCTGCCCGAAGCCTCCTCGTCTACTCCTTACACTGAAATGGCAAGGGCATGACTCCCGGTGACGGTGTTGACCTCGCCACCTTACCACTCCGGTGCTACCTGCAAAAAGAAGAAAAAAGAGGAACAGAGACAAAGACAGAGACAAAAGGAGCAAGATAAAATATGTTGTAATTTCTTTTGGCTATAAAGCCACCATCTCAGATATGTAATACAGGGACATTCACGAAATATTGTACGCATTCACGAGCATGTTTGCAAGAACAATATATCAGAAATCATATTCACAACAAAAGAAATCCAGTTCGCACAGAGGTATTATATTTTAAATTCTGTATTTCATTTTTATTAGCCTTTTTTTTATCGAACTTTTAAAAATAAAAACAAAAATTACGAAATAAATTTAAGAAAAATAAAAAACACAGAAAATAACAAATAGATTTCGAAAAGTAAATCATCATAATCCTTTTTTCCTCTTTAAAAATCTGTGAATATAGTCAGATCTAAATTTATTTTTTAAAAAAATTAATTAAAATAGGGGAAATAATAAAAGAGAGACCATTTTAAAAAAAAATACAAAAAAAAATCATTAGAAAATTTCTTTTTTGAAAATTTCGGAAGATCTAATACAGATCTAAGGTTTTACAAAAACAAAACTTTTAAAGTCAAAATCCTTTTAAGGATTCGGCTTGGATTCGACATCCCCGAAGCCTAGATTTGGTTTCCTTCCAAAAAAGAGATGAGGAAGGAGTTTCTTACCTGGACCGCCGAACGCCGATGATCGAAAGCGACGGAGATGGGTTGGAGCACGGTGGGCGAGTGAGTGAAGGACGATTGGAAACGGGGCAGTTTTCAGAGAAAAATGAAGAAGGGAAATTTTTGCAAAATGAAATGTTGAAATGATGTTTTAGAAAAAAATTTTGGTTTAAATACTGTTTAGAATACTACGTCGTTTGATCCTCTGATTTGGAGACCAAAACGCTGCAGTATTGTCTCGACCTGAGTAAGATCCGACCCGCCCCTGAGATCCGCGTGTTTTCGCGGGAAGGGATATTTTCAGATATGGTGCTTCCACATTTTCAATCTGCTTCAAATCGGTCCTTTTTCCTATTTTCAATTATTTTCCAATTACACCTATAATTTTAATTTTTTTACATTTTAGTTCTTGAAACGTGGACTCTCTTTGACTTGACACGTGTATTAATTTTGGAAAAATCTCTCATATGGTCCTCCAATTGCCCGAATCTTTGCAATATTACCTCGTTATTATCCTTTTTTATTCTTTTTGTTTTAAATTTTGCTTTAATTCAAATTTTGTCCATTTTTTATTATTCATTTTTTAAATAAAAGCTTTTATTATTATTATTATTATTTATCCCTTTAGTTTCGTTTTTTTGTTCTTTCATTTTAAAAAATTCCCTTAAATTGTTTATTTAAATATTCAATTA
Organism: Kokia cookei; assembly: GCA_039519145.1. NCBI lineage: Eukaryota > Viridiplantae > Streptophyta > Magnoliopsida > Malvales > Malvaceae > Kokia > Kokia cookei. Next base: position 33,593,657 of record CM076907.1, on the reverse strand, counting down.
AATTTCCAATTCCATAGATTACGTCAGATTTTTATTTTTTCATCCTTAAATTGATTTCATTTTAGTATTTTCATATCTTTGTTATATGGTAATAATATCGTAAATTATATGTTAAATTTAAGGTAAAAAATTATTTACTTTGAATGGAACCCTGTTGCTTGCCTTGATTCATGAAATCATATATTGACACTTTACTAAATTATTTGAATACTATATAATCATATTTATTATATTGGTTTTAATTTTAAAATCTTGTAATTATGGTAATTATTGTTTTGTTTTATAAATTATTATTATTATTATTATTATTATTTTGCATTTTATATGCCTTTGTAAAAATATTTCAATAAAGTAAATTACATGACATTTTTCAACATAAGTGATTCTCAAAATTAAGGTGTTATTCCCTTATTTCGTAATTTTAAAAGAAAATCGTTCATTAACTTACTAGGTACGGTTCCTCTTTGAATCGAAATAAACAAGTGCCTTAAAACTTTTAAAATTGAGGCAATATTCTTTCGTGTGAAAACTTCGAAGAATTATGCCCAAACGTGCCGAGTATGATTTTTCGTAGAATTCACACAATTGAATACCCTCTTCTAGAATTTTCAAAATGTCCTTCAATTTCGAAATTTCGAGGACATAATGCCCTAACATGTTGGACACGACTTCAATTCTCGATTAATTCGAAATAAATGAGAATTTTTTCTCATCAAATTCAATTTCAAAAATTTTGCATGAAATGAATTATGTACTTAAGGATCGTATTTTAAACTTCATTCGAGTTTTCAAACTTTTAACAATTTAGACCCTAAAATAATCAACGTGGTACCAAATTTAGGCATGTGAGGGTGCTAATCCTTCCTCACACGTAACCAACTCGCGAACCCGTTTTCTGGACTTCGAAGACCAAATTATTTTTAAAACAGATTTTAAATGTTTTGTGGTGATCCAATTGCACCGAATAAAAGATTGGTGACGACTCCCATTTTCGAACTAAAATTTAAAAGTCGGGATGCAAAACGTTTCGACAAGTAAAAAAAAACACTTTGTTGTAGACTGATATTTCTAAAAGAATGAAATCAAATATCTCTCCATGAGAAAGTGTTTGTTTCCTACTCGGATCATGTTTCCATGAGAAAGTGTTGTACACTGTCTACAAGAGTTAAAGAAGAGTAAGAAAGTTTTTCATGAGCACAAGCGCACAAGTAAGTCGAACGACTTTGTCTAAGGTAAGATCGTTTACATGGACGGCAACAAGGTAAATGAAAATTGAATACAAGTGTTACTAATTGTAGTAAGTTCCCTCCCAAGAAGTAAAGGAAAGTGCAACACACTAAGCTTAATAAGAAATAACCAACATTTGCTTGTAATTTGTCTCACTAAGTTCTTACATACTTACTTAAAGTGTTTTTGATTTCAGCATTTCATAGAAGACTGTGTCGAGAGACGATACCAAGGCTACGCTAGAGGGACGATAGATGGTGTTGATATGCATACAGAGAAGTAAAGATATGTTAAGGAGACACAATGAAGTTATAGTCATGACGTGAAGAGTTATTTAAGTGTAAGCCATACAGAAAGTCTTATGGCGAAGTTATTGTTTGTGCATAATTCGTTAATTGGAACGCAAATATGTATTTAGCAAAAGTCAGACGAAATTGATAGTCTTCATTGTGTTATTGATTCAGAATGTAAAGGTAGAAGTATGCAGTATGTAAAAGATATTCATAATAAGAATACACGAAGTAATTCAGAGTAAAACTTAAGGAAAAATTTTATTAAATATCAATTGAATAGTTACATAGGAAAATTTAGAAAGAGTCTAAGTACGTTAGTCCTTAAGCGTAACACCCAATACTAAAATTTGGTCAAACCGGTCAGGTGGAGGGCGCTATAGGTCGTTGGCAAGTTGGGGAGGTAGCACTAAAAGGTGGACATTAGTAAGGACTACAATTGGGTTGACTTGCATTTCTTATGCTTTATTTTGCTTAAACTTTGGTTTTCGGTCAGATGGGTTGAGTGGATGATTCTTTGTGTGACCATGGTATCATATTTGGTATGCTCAATGGGACTGAACTAGGCCCTATCATTTTGCATCAAGGTCTTCAGTGAGGTGATCCGCTTTCCTTGTACCTTTCCATTTTGTGTGCAAAAGGTCTCAGTTTTCTCTTTCAGCAAGTAAAGTTGCGTAGGATGATTCGTTGGATTCGGGTTTGTCAGGGTAGCCCTTCAGTGTCACATTTCTTGTCTGTGAATGATATATTTCTTCTTTTGGGCTAAGGTATTGGAGTGTAATGTCATTCGGAGCATTCTATTGTAATATGAGAAAGCGTCTATTCAGTCTGTTAACTAGAACAAGTCAGGTATTATGTTTAGTTCGAATATTGATCTTGCTAAAAGAAACTCTGTTAACTAGAGCATTCTATTGTCAATGACTTTTATTGGAAGAATAAAATGTTAAGCCGATTGGGTATGGAGGTGGTCTTGAAGACTGTGGCGCAGGCCATTTTGACTTTTTGTAAAATCCGGCTACCTAGCTGTAAGTGATAATTTGACGATCAGTAAAAGTAGAATAACATATTATATATCCAAGTCGATATAACAATCATTGTTGAAGATCCAAAAAGAAAGTTACTTAGATTTCGATTCACAAAAATCATGACATTCAAAGTCTTTTAATAAAAAAAATTAACTATAGAAAAGAAGGAGAAGAGTTTTTCATTGGTGCAGGTCGTGCAAATGGAGAAGGTAATGTGAATGGAGAAAGTCATACAACAGCTGTTTGGACTTTGATTTACAAAATTGGGATGTTCAAAGTTGTTTCATGAAAAAAAATGAACTGTAGAAGAGAATGAGAAGAAGAGCTTTCAACTAGTGCAAGCAGTGTGAATGGAGAAGGGCATACAACATTGATTTTAACAACCCGGTGATTTAAAAGGAAATTTTTTGAATAGTTCAGTAGTATTTTATAACTTTTTGAAGTTAAGTAACTAAAATGAAAACTTACTAATATTTTAATAACATTGGGTTGTATTTTATCCTTAATTTTAACATTTAAATATGCCCCATAATATTTACTAGAGTTTACGTATTCCTCGTTAGTAGAATTGTACTCATCTAAAAGAGCTGAGCAAAAAAAAAAGATTAAAACAAGGCTTGCTCTTTATTCCTTTCCGGCAAGTAAAGACTGGCCGGTTTTGGTGACAAGAAGGAAATCATAGAACTCGCCATTGTTCTTCATAAATCATAAAATATTATTATTAATTTATAAATACGAACTTCGTTTGTATATAAGTAGGATTGCGTTTCTTAGAATTAAGCAACAAAGCAAATTTAAGCTAATTTAGCAGAGAAATAGGAGAGAGTTCGACGATAGAGAAATGGCCAAATCTAGCAGCAATGTTGCAGTGTATCTGAACTTTGTCCTTTTGATCTCTCTTCTTCTAATCATAAACATGGCAGAAAGCAGGCTTTTTGATTGTAAGTTCTTTTTAAAGCTATTGATCAATAGAATAGTTATATAGGAAAATTTAGAAAGAGTCTAAGTACACTAGTCCTTAGGCGTAACATCCAATAATCAAATCTGGTCGAACTGGTCAGGTGGAGGGTGTTATAGATCGTTGGCAAGTTGGGGAGGTAGCACTAAAAGGTGGACATTAGTAAGGACTAAGATTGGGTTGACTTGCATTTCTTATGCTTTATTTTGCTTAAACTTGGGTTTTCGGTCAGATGGGTTGAGTGGATGATTCTTTGTGTAACGATGGTATCATATTTGGTTATGCTCAATGGGACTGAACTAGGCCCTATCATTTTGCATCGGGGTCTTCAGTGAGGTGATCCGCTTTCCTCGTACCTTTCCATTTTGTGTGCAAAAGGTCTCAGTTTTCTCTTTCAGCAAGTAGAGTTGCGTAGGATGATTCATTGGATCCGGGTTTGTCGGGGTAGCCCTTCAGTGTCACATTTGTTGTTTGTGAATGATATATTTCTTCTTTCGGGCTAAGGTATTGGAGTGTAATGTCATTCGGAGCATTCTATTGCAATATGAGAAGGCGTCTATTCAGTTTGTTAACTAGAACAAGTCAGGTATTATGTTTAGTTCGAATATTGATCTTGCTAAAAGAAACTCTGCTATTTCAATTTTGGGAGCTACTACACCACTTGATCATGGTTGCTACTTGGGGTTTCCATCCCTTGTCGATGTAACAAGATGCAGGTCTTCTCTTTTATTCCTGATAGGGTTTGTAAATGACTCTTTTATTGGAAGAATAAAATGTTAAGTCGATTGGGTAAGGATGTGGTCTTGAAGACCGGCGCAGACCATTTTGACTTTTTGTATGAGTGTCTTTTTGCTTCTGTTGGGTATGTCTAAAGTGATTCATCATTTGCTAAGTTCATATCGACGGAGCTCTAGGTCGAGTGTAAGATGACAAATTCCTCGGTTGTCGTGGGAACGACTACGTGTGCCAAAAAAAATGATGGCATGGAGTTTCAACAACTTCACTATTTTAATTTGCCTATTCCATCCAAACAGGGATGGGGGTTCTTAGCCCATCTCGACTCTATGGTATATCGTATTTTTAAAGCTTGTTATTTTCGGACTTGTGATTTTTTGGAGGCATGTGTGGGGAATAACCCATCAAATATTTGGAAAAGCATGTTCGTGACTCGGAAGATGTTGAATAAGGATGTGTAATGGAATCATGATGTTCAAAGTTGTTTTATGGAAAAATAATTGCAATGTAGAAGAAAAGGAGAAAAAGAGCTTTCAACTAGTATAGACAGTGTGAATGGAGAAGGCCATACAACATCGATTTTAATAACCAGTGACTTAAAATGAAAACTTTTGAATAGTTCAATGGCATTTTATAACCTTTTGAAGTTGAGTGACCAATATGAAAACTTACTAAACTTCAAAAAGTTATAAAATGGTCTAAACTATTAGAAAGTTTTCATTTAAGTTATTGAACTATTTGGAAGTTTTTATTTAAGTCATTACGACATTTTGTAAAGTCTGGCTACCTAGCTCTAAGTGATAATTTAATGGTCAGTAAAAGTAGAATAACATATCATATATCCAAGTCGATATAACAGTCATTGTTGAAGATCGAAAAAGAAAGTTACTTAGATTTTGATTCACAAAATCATGACATTCAAAGTTTTTTTATAAAAAAAATTAACAATAGAAAAGAAGGAGAAGAGTTTTTCATTGGTGCAGGTAGTGCAAATGGAGAAGGTAATGCGAATGGAGAAAGTCATACTGCAGTTGTTTGGACTTTGATTTACAAAATTGAGATGTTCAAAGTTGTTTCATAAAAAAACAATTGAACTGTATAAGAGAATGAGAAGAAGAGTTTTCAATTAGTGCAAGCAGTGTGAATGGAGAAGGGAATACAACATTGATTTTAACAACCCGGTGATTTAAAAGGAAAACTTCTGAATAGTTTAGTAGTATTTTATAACTTTTTGAAGTTTAGTAACTAAAATGAAAACTTACTAATATTTTAGTAACATTGGGTTGTATTTTATCCTTAATTTTAACATTTAAATATGCCCCATAATATTTACTAGAGTTTACGTATTCCTCGTTAGTAGAATTGTACTCATCTAAAAGAGCTGAGCCAAAAAAAAAAAAAAAAAAAAAGATTAAAACAAGGCCTGCTCTTTATTCCTTTCCGGCAAGTAAAGACTGGCCGGTTTTGGTGACAAGAAGGAAATCGTAGAACTCGCCATTATTCTTCATAAATCATAAAATATTATTATTAATTTATAAATACGAACTTCGTTTGTATATAAGTAGGATTGCGATTCTTAGAATTAAGCAACAAAGCAAATTTAAGCTAAATTAGCATAGAAATAGGAGAGAGTTCGACGATAGAGAAATGACCAAATCCAACAGCAATGTTGCAATGTATCTGAACTTTGTCCTTTTGATCTCTCTTCTTCTAATCATAAACATGGCAGAAAGCAGGCTATTTGATTGTAAGTTCTTTTTAAAGCTATTTCAGATCAATTCCATGAAATTAATTTGTTAGTCTGTACGCACTTGAAATTGAAACTTATATGAAATTTGCAGATGGGCATGGAAAGGCCAAAGAGTTGACACCAACATGTCTGTCCATATATGCGGAACAAGAAGGGGATACTTGCTTTAGCATCAGTCAAGCATTCAATTTGACCCTCGATTTCTTCCTTCAAATTAATCCTAATCTTAACTGTGACAAAATCTTTGTGGGAGAATGGCTCTGCGTTGATGGTTTTCTCAACTAATTTATTTTAGAACGCATTTAAATTAAACTAAGTTTGAATTACCGGTTGAATAAATTGTTGATCATCACCTTATTCAAGCTCTGTTTTCTTGGAACAAAACATGCTTGATGTTGATGTTGAACTTGGTACTACTATTAAAAGCGTAGCATTTTAGTGTAAGAGGTCAATATAAATTGTATCTCACTTCATAATTATCTATGGAAATAAAACTTATTTTGAATTACAGGGACATAGGATTGGGTTTATGAGAGAATCTGTTGACTCGGATTTTAGAATGATCCTTCTCTACGTTGATTTGTGTTTTTATTTTTATAAAATGAAATGATTAGTAAAAAAAACACTTTGTTGTAGACTGATATTTTTAAAAGAATGAAATCAAATATCTCTCCATGAGAAAGTGTTTGTTTCCTACTCGGATCATGTTTCCAAATCACAGTTTAAGTTAATAATATTTATGGACACTATGTACTTTTGAATTGTAATTTTTTATTTAAGAAATAATTGCTTCTTATAATAAAAGATGTGAATTTTAAAAATAAAAGTTGCTGATGCTGTAAATTGAATCTTAATCTTACTCAATTTCACGTTTTAAAAAGCATAACAATTTATTTAACTTTTTAATTTTTTAAAAAAAAAATTATTTTTAAATCTCTATTTTTTTTTTTTTGCCTTTTGTATCTTCTAAACTTGAGTTATTTGTTATATTATGTAATTTTTTATTTAAGAAATAATTGCTTCTTATAATAAAAGATGTGAATTTTAAAAATAAAAGTTGCTGATGCTGTAAATTGAATCTTAATCTTACTCAATTTCACGTTTTAAAAAGCATAACAATTTATTTAACTTTTTAATTTTTAAAAAAAAAAATTATTTTTAAATCTCTATTTTTTTTTTTTTGCCTTTTGTATCTTCTAAACTTGAGTTATTTGTTATATTATTCTCAAAATTGTTTTACTTACGAGATATACATGTGAATTGTGATGTGAATGTCATATTAGCAATTAATTAATTTTTTAAATATAAAAAATTCAATATATATATATATATATATAAAGTATTAAAAACTTTAAAAATTATAAAGATTATAAAAATATTTTTAAATTTTTTAAAAATTAATTAATTGCTAACGTGGAATACACGTGGATATCATGTTAACAAAGTTAACACATGTTAACTTTTTTATCCATTTTGGGATGATTTGACAAATAATGCAAGTTCAAAAGTTAAACAGGAATAGAGCCAAGTGGCAAGCAAGACATTGCCCCCTCCACCCAAAAAAAATGGTAAATGATCAGTTTAGTCCTTTGAAATTTTTAAAATTATAAGTTAATTTAAGGGTAAAATTACGTTTTGGCCCCCAATGATGAAAAATTTCAATTTAACACCTTTACAATTCTAAACAAACAAGCATATACAAATATAAGATTGTACTTTGACCCCTTTAAAATTTTATAATTTAATTTCCCCCACCAAAGATAAACTCCTTGCTTCGTCCCTAGAGCTAAAAGAGGAGAAAAATTAAATGGAAGGTTAAAATGAATTTTTGTAAAGTTGGAGGACTAAATTAAGTCATTATACCTTTTAAAAATGGATATGAACCAAAGATACTAATCGAACTTTGTAGTGTGATAATGGTTGGGGATATGTTTCTAACAGTCATGTTCTTTCACAACGGATTAACGGAAAATACAAAATTGATGTCTCGAATTACAACTTACATAGAGGTTAGGACGGCCACTTTGTAATTAACAAATTAATAATCTGATTAACACCATTTTGTGATTATTAAATGTCACCTTAGCTAAACTTTTTTCCCCTATAAATACACTTCCGTTGGCATTCACTCTTATAATCAAACATGCCAAACCAAACCAAATTAAGAAAAAACTTAAGAGTTTAAATACAGAAAATGGTAATGTCAAACTACAATATTGCAGTGTTTCTGAACTTGGTTCTCATCATCTCTTTCCTTCTCATCATAAACATGGCTGAAAGCAAGCTTTTTCCCTGTAAGTTTTCCTATTCTCAATTTCATCCCCTTTCTTACAATCATTCAATAACTACAGAAGTTTTTGGAGAAGGCAATACATTAATAAATTTAATATCTGAATCTATCTCACATTTCTTATCCATTGCATGTACTCAAATCTCATATCATCAAACCCCTAAATATAGAGAGAGGTTTCACGACATAAGTTAGGTATTTGATGTTTTACTACTAATAAGTAGAAATTTATGATTGTTGCAGCTGGGCTAATTGAACATGGAAGCGCCAAAGAGTTGACACCAACATGTCTGTCGATATATGCGCAACAGGAAGGGGATACGTGCTTTAGCATCACTCAATCATTCAATTTGACTTTTGATTTCTTCCTTCAGATTAATCCTAATCTTAATTGCGACACAATATTTGTGAGAGAATGGCTCTGCGTTAATGGTTTCCTCAGCTAATTCTTGAAACAAAACATGCTTGTTGATGTTAAATTTTATACTAGTATTGAATGCGTAATATCTTAACATAATAGACTAATATAAAATGTATTCTACTTATTATCTAAGAAAATGAACATTTATATTTTGAAATAAAATAAAAATTTATTTTGCAAATCATATCATCAATCCAGTTATATATATTTTTTAATTTCAAAATATTTGTATCTAGCATTTGTATTTGTTCAGACTCAAATATAATTATCATTATATTCATAATATTATTAATTAATAAAACCAAAATGAAAACTAAAATAGAATATTAACAATCGAATACAAAGTTGAGACTCTTCGACTGTCCTACTAAGGTTGAGATTTAGGATCTCAGCTTGCCTGGACCTTCCATATTTATTTTAACTTAAATTTCTTCACCTATATTCCATGTATATTGTTGGACAAAACACGTTAACGAACAAATATAAATATAAAATATTTATATAAAATACAAGATCTAAATAAAATAATATAAATAAATATTTATGTTTATGTAAAACACCATATCTAAACAAAACAAATTAAATAAAATACTAATATTTATTTAAAATATCAGATCTGAAAACAATTTAAATAAATAAGATCTGAAAATCCCAGAAATAGAATAAGAGAATCGAGTTTTACTAGATGTTGAGATCTGTTTTCGCAGTTTCCTTAAGACAGATTCGACCACTCCTATGGTACTTGAAGAAACGTTGGTCGTCTGTCTCCTAGGGTATAACAACAAAATGGTCGCGACAGTAGCACCTCTGCAGTGATCAACGAATAAGCCTTGCCTTATTCTATCACCGAAACGTTTGAAAAATTAGAGAGAAAAAGAATTTCGAGAGAGAAATAATAAACTCGTGTGTTGTTAAAAATTCTGTAGAATTCTTTCGGTTTTTATAGACATTCAATATAGAGGAATTTTTGGAAATTTCCGTGAATAAGGATACAAATTTGCATTAAAGCAACCTTTAAATCTGCTGAGGAAAGAAAAATAATTATGAATTGGGCTAAAACATTCACAAACTCTTTTTGAGTTTCCTGACTAATCCAAACATTTCACGATGCTCACATCGTGCGAGTGCATCCTCAACCCTATGGATTTTGATCTACACTCCCTACATGCAAGGCAAAGTTTCAAGCTTAGTCAATAACTCTCAAGTGGGTTCTCATATATATACACATCTCACACTTGGTATCTAACCAATGTGAGATCTAACCTTTTCTTTTCCTCAACATTATTCACAAGTGGCTTACTTTGAGCATCAATTTCTTATTCATCACTCAACCATTTTGAGCATATGATATACTATTGTAAAGGTCTCATGGAGTAGAATATAAAACCATAATTTTATGATTCAACTCTCCACCTTTACCAATCGAGAATATGCTTCAAAGTTTCTAAAAATACCATTTTTCCAACAATCTCTCACATGAATGAAAATTGATAGTTTTAAAGAAAACATTAACTCGATGTGGTGATAGAATCTATGATCGATAGTTGCATATGATAGGTAGGCATCTCCCTTTGAACCTTTCCTTGTAAAAGTATATTTATTTTACTGATTGTCCAATAAAAAGAATGTCATTGAACTGTTCTATTATTTGTGTAAACGATGATATACCTCACACAACTATTTCCATACCTCACACAACTATTTCCCTAGCATGTGTATTACTCATTTTTTTTTAATTTCCAAAATATTTGTATCTGGCATGTGTATTTGTTCATACTCAAATATAATTTTAACTATATTCATAATATTATTAATTAATTCAAAATATGAAAACCAATATAGAAGGTTAAGGATCGAATACGAAGTTTTACCTATCATAGATTCTAGCAAAAAAAAAAAAAACAGTAAAAAGTATTGTTAAAATTGTTTCTTCTCCTATAAGACTCTTCGAGTGTCTCACTAAGGTTTAGATTTAGGATCTTACCTTTCGTGCACCTTCCAAATTTATTTTAACTTAAATCTTGTGATGGGTAGATTTTATATAGAAAAATATTAATTTAAATTATATTCAGATTATCTTTGTAAATAATTAATTTTAGTTGCAGCAATTCAAAAATGTATTGTTTAGGATCATATTTGTCTTTTCTTTAAAAAATTGCTTCAAGGATAAACTGTACGTGGCTAAAATGGAGATTAGAATCAGTAGAGCAGGAGGGAAGGAGGAGATGGTAAGGCCAGGGAACAGGTATGGTAATTATACTGTCATGTCTGGGCAACACAGGTGATAGAAAGAGGGAATAAAGAAGTTGGAGAATAGACCAACATCTTCTTACATTGTGGAAAAGAGAAACTTCGGATAGGATTTGGAATCTTACTGTCCCAACTAAAATTAAAATCTTCCCGTGGAAGAAATGCTGTACTTTTTAGGAATAGTAGCGGGTCGGATATTTAAAAAATTGAACTATAAAAAAAAAAAGATTAAAACAAGGCCTGCTCTTTATTCCTTTCCGGCAAGTAAAGACTGGCCGGTTTTGGTGACAAGAAGGAAATCGTAGAACTCGCCATTATTCTTCATAAATCATAAAATATTATTATTAATTTATAAATACGAACTTCGTTTGTATATAAGTAGGATTGCGATTCTTAGAATTAAGCAACAAAGCAAATTTAAGCTAAATTAGCATAGAAATAGGAGAGAGTTCGACGATAGAGAAATGGCCAAATCTAGCAGCAATGTTGCAATGTATCTGAACTTTGTCCTTTTGATCTCTCTTCTTCTAATCATAAACATGGCAGAAAGCAGGCTTTTTGATTGTAAGTTCTTTTTAAAGCTATTTCAGATCAATTCCATGAAATTAATTTGTTAGTCTGTACGCACTTGAAATTGAAACTTATATGAAATTTGCAGATGGGCATGGAAAGGCCAAAGAGTTGACACCAACATGTCTGTCCATATATGCGGAACAAGAAGGGGATACTTGCTTTAGCATCAGTCAAGCATTCAATTTGACCCTCGATTTCTTCCTTCAAATTAATCCTAATCTTAACTGTGACAAAATCTTTGTGGGAGAATGGCTCTGCGTCGATGGTTTTCTCAGCTAATTTATTTTAGAACGCATTTAAATTAAACTAAGTTTGAATTACCGGTTGAATAAATTGTTGATCATCACCTTATTCAAGCTCTGTTTTCTTGGAACAAAACATGCTTGATGTTGATGTTGAACTTGGTACTAGTATTAAAAGCGTAGCATTTTAGTGCAAGAGGTCAATATAAATTGTATCTCACTTCATAATTATCTATGGAAATAAAACTTATTTTGAATAACAGGGACATAGGATTGGGTTTATGAGAGAATCTGTTGATTCGGATTTTAGAATGATCCCTCTCTATGTTGATTTGTGTTTTTATTTTTATAAAATGAAATGATTAGTAAAAAAAACACTTTGTTGTAGACTGATATTTTTAAAAGAATGAAATCAAATATCTCTCCATGAGAAAGTGTTTGTTTCCTACTCGGATCTTATACTTTCTTAACCATTTGAAAAGGCACACACAGGTGCTCGAATCCAAGTCTTCTAAGATGAATAACATCATTTTTACCACTGAAGCCACTCGTTGAGTTCATAAAAAATATCAATTTTAAAAATAAAAGTTGTTGATGCTGTAAATTGAATCTTAATCTTATTGATATCACGTTTTAAAAAACATAACAACTTATTTCATACTTTAATTTTTTAAAAAGAATTATTTCAACTCTCTATTTATTTTTTTTTTCGCTTTTTACAGCGTCTAAATTTGAATTATTTGTTAAATTACTCTCAAAATAATTTTATTGACATGATATATATGTAGATTTTAATGTGGACGTCACATTTGCGATTAATTAATTTTTAAATATAAAAAAATTTAAAAATATAAAAAGTATTAAAAACTTTAAAAAGTACAAAGATTATAAAAATATTTTAAAATTTTTAAAAAATAATTAATTGCTAATGTGGCATACACGTGAACATTTAACAAAGTTAACGCATGTTATTTTTTCATCTATTTTGGGATGATTTGACAAACAATGAAAGTTCAAAAGCTAAACAAGGACGGAGCCAAGGGGCAGGCAGGGCCCTGCCCCGTCTCCCAAAAAAAATGGTAAATGGTCAATTTAGTCCCTTGAAATTTTTAAAATTTTTAAAATGGTAAGATTGTTTACATGGACGGGAACAAGGTAAATGAAAATTGAATACAAGTGTTACAAGTCGTAGTAAGTTCCTAGCTCCCAAGAAGTAAAGGAAAGTGCAACACACTAAGCTTAATAAGAAATAACCAACATTTGCTTGTAAGTTGTCTCACTAAGTTCTTACAAACTTACTTAAAGTGTTTCTGATTTCAGCATTTTGTAGAAGAGTGTGTTGAGAGAAGATACCAAAGCTACGCTAGAGGGGTGACAGATGGTGCTGATATGCATACAGAGAAGAAAAGATATGTTAAGGAGACACAATGAAGTTATAATCACGATATGAAAAGTTATATAAGTGTAAGCCATACAGAAAGTTTTATGGCAAAGTTATTGTTTGTGCATAATTCGTTAAGAGGAACGCAAATATGTATTTAGCAAAAGGAAGACAAAATTGATAGTCTTCGTTGTGTTATTGATTCAGAATGTAAAAGTAGAAGTACGCAGTTTGTAAAAGACATTCATAATAAGATTAAGGAAAATTTTTATTAAATATCAATAGAATAGTTACATAGGAAAATTTAGAAAGAGTCTAAGTACATAGTCCTTAAGCGTAACATCCAATACTCAAATCTGGTCGAACCGGTCAGGTAAAGGGCGCTACCGGTCGTAGGCGAGTTGGGGACGTAGCACTAAAAAGGTGGACATTAGTAAAGACTACGATTGGGTTGACTTGCATTTCTTATGCTTTAATTTGCTTAAACTTGGGTTTTCAGTCAGATGGGTTGAGTGGATGATTCTTTGTGTGATAACGGTATCATATTTGGTTATGCTCAATGGGACTGAACTAGGCCCTATCATTTTGCATCGGGTCTTCAGTGAAGTGATCCGCTTTCCTCGTACCTTTTCATTTTGTGCAAAAGGTATCAATTTTCTCTTTCAACAAGTAGAGTTGCATAGGATGATTCATAGGATCCGGGTTTGTCAGGATAGCCCTTCAGTGTCACATTTGTTGTTTGTGAATGATATATTTCTTCTTTCAGGCTAAGGTATCGGAGTGTAATGTCATTCGGAGCATTCTATTGCAATATGAGAAGGCGTCTATTCAGTCTATTAACTAGAACAAGTCAACTATTATGTTTAGTTCGAGTATTGATCTTGCTAAATGAAACTCTGCTATTTCAATTTTGGGAGCTATTACACCACTTGATCATGGTTGCTACTTGGGGTTTCCATCCCTTGTCGACGTAACAAGATGCAAGTCTTCTCTTTTATTCATGATAGGGTTTGTCAATGACTTTTATTGGAAGAATAAAATGTTAAGCCGATTGGGTATGGAGGTGGTCTTGAAGACTGTGGCGCAGGCCATTTTGACTTTTTGTAAAGTCCAACTACCTAGCTCTCAGTGATAATTTGACGATCAGTAAAAGTAGAATAACATATTATATATCCAAGTTGATATAACAATCATTGTTGAAGATCGAAAAAGAAAGTTACTTAGATTTCGATTCACAAAATCATGACATTCAAAGTCTTTTCATAAAAAAAATTAACTATAGAAAAGAAGGAGAAGAGTTTTTCATTGGTGCAGGTAGTGCAAATGGAGAAGGTAATGTGAATGGAGAAAGTTATACAACAGCTGTTTGGACTTTGATTTACAAAATTGAGATGTTCAAAGTTGTTTCAAGAAAAAAAATGAACTGTAGAAGAGAATGAGAAGAAAAGCTTTCAACTAGTGCAAGCAGTGTGAATGGAGAAGGCCATACAACATTGATTTTAACAACCCGGTGAATTAAAAGGAAAACTTTTGAATAGTTCAGTAGTATTTTATAACTTTTTGAAGTTGAGTAACTAAAATGAAAACTTACTAATATTTTAATAACATTGGGTTGTATTTTATCCTTAATTTTAACATTTAAATATGCCCCATAATATTTACTAGAGTTTACGTATTCCTCGTTAGTAGAATTGTACTCATCTAAAAGAGCTGAGCAAAAAAAGAAGAAGATTAAAACTAGGCTTGCTCTTTATTCCTTTTCGGCAAGTAAAGACTGGCCGGTTTTGGTGACAACAAAGGAAATCGTAGAACTTGCCATTGTTCTTCATAAATCATAAAATATTATTATTAATTTATAAATACGAACTTTGTTTGTATATAAGTAGGATTGCGATTCTTAGAATTAAGCAACAAAGCAAATTTAAGCTAAATTAGCAGAGAAATTAGAGAGAGTTCGACGATAGAGAAATGGCCAAATCCAACAGCAATGTTGCAATGTATCTGAACTTTGTCCTTTTGATCTCTCTTCTTCTAATCATAAACATGGCAGAAAGCAGGCTTTTTGATTGTAAGTTCTTTTTAAAGCTATTTCAGATCAATAGAATAGTTACATAGGAAAATTTAGAAAGAGTCTAAGTACACTAGTCCTTAGGCGTAACATCCAATACTTAAATCTGGTCGAACCGGTCAGGTGGAGGGCGCTATAGGTCGTTGGCAAGTTGGGGAGGTAGCACTAAAAGGTGGACATTAGTAAGGACTAAGATTGGGTTGACTTGCATTTCTTATGCTTTATTTTGCTTAAACTTGGGTTTTAGGTCAGATGGGTTGAGTGGATGATTCTTTGTGTAACGATGTTATCATATTTGGTTATGCTCAATGGGACTGAACTAGGCCCTATCATTTTGCATCGGGGTCTTCAGTGAGGTGATCCGCTTTCCTCGTACCTTTCCATTTTGTGTGCAAAAGGTCTCAATTTTCTCTTTCAACAAGTAGAGTTGAGTAGGATGATTCATAGGATCCGGGTTTGTCGGGATAGCCCTTCAGTGTCACATTTGTTGTTTGTGAATGATATATTTCTTCTTTCGGGCTAAGGTATTGGAGTGTAATGTCATTCGGAGCATTCTATTGCAATATGAGAAGGCATCTATTCAGTCTGTTAACTAGAACAAGTCAGGTATTATGTTTTGTTCGAATATTGATCTTTCTAAAAGAAACTCTGCTATTTCAATATTGGGAGCTACTACACCACTTGATCATGGTTGCTACTTGGGGTTTCCATCCCTTGTCGACGTAACAAGATGCAGGTCTTCTCTTTTATTCATGATAGGGTTTGTCAATGACTCTTTTATTGGAAGAATAAAATGTTAAGCTGATTGGGTAAGGATGTGGTCTTGAAGACTGGCGCAGGCCATTTTGACTTTTTGTATGAGTGTCTTTTTGCTTCTGTTGGGTATGTCTAAAGTGATTCAGCATTTTATGAGTTCGTATCGATGGAGCTCTGGGTTGAGTGTAAGATGACAAACTCCCCGGTTGTCGTGGGAACGACTACGTGTGCCAAAAAAATGATGGCATGGAGTTTCAACAACTTCACTATTTTAATTTGCCCATACCATGCAAACAGGGATGGGGGTTCTTAGCCCATCTCGACTCTATGGTATATCATATTTTTAAAGCTTGTTATTTTCGGACTTGTGATTTTTTGGAGGCATGTGTGGGGAATAACCCATCATATATTTGGAAAAGCATGTTCGTGACTCGGAAGATGTTGAATAAGGATGTGTAATGGAATCATGATGTTCAAAGTTGTTTTATGAAAAAATAATTGAATTGTAGAAGAAAAGGAGAAAAAGAGCTTTCAACTAGTCTAGACAGTATGAATGGAGAAGGCCATACAACATCGATTTTAATAACCAGTGACTTAAAATAAAAACTTTTGAATAGTTCAATGGCATTTTATAACCTTTTGAAGTTGAGTGACCAATATGAAAACTTACTAAACTTCAAAAAGTTATAAAATGGTCTAAACTATTAGAAAGTTTTCATTTAAGTCATTGAACTATTTGGAAGTTTTTATTTAAGTCATTACAACATTTTGTAAAGTCCGGCTACCTAGCTCAAAGTGATAATTTGACGGTCAGTAAAAGTAGAATAACATATCATATATCCAAGTCGATATAACAGTCTTTGTTGAAGATCGAAAAAGAAAGTTACTTAGATTTCGATTCACAAAATCATGACATTCAAAGTTTTTTCATAAAAAAATTAACTACAGAAAAGAAGGAGAAGAGTTTTTCATTGGTGCAGGTAGTGCAAATGGAGAAGGTAATGCAAATGGAGAAGGTAATGCGAATGGAGAAAGTCATACAACAGTTATTTGGACTTTGATTTACAAAATTGAGATGTTCAAAGTTGTTTCATAAAAAAACAATTGAACTGTATAAGAGAATGAGAAGAAGACCTTTCAACTAGTGCAAGCAGTGTGAATGGAAAAGGCCATACAACATTGATTTTAACAACCCGGTGATTTAAAAGGAAAACTTTTGAATAGTTCAGTAGTATTTTATAACTTTTTGAAGTTGAGTAACTAAAATGAAAACTTACTAATATTTTAGTAACATTGGGTTGTATTTTATCCTTAATTTTAACATTTAAATATGCCCCATAATATTTACTAGAGTTTACTTATTCCTCGTTACTAGAATTGTACTCATCTAAAAGAGCTGAGCAAAAAAAAAAAAAAGATTAAACTTTATTCCTTTCCGGCAAGTAAAGACTGGCCGGTTTTGTTGACAAGAAGGAAATCGTAGAACTCGCCATTGTTCTTCATAAATCATAAAATATTATTATTAATTTATAAATACGAACTTCGTTTGTATATAAGTAAGATTGCGATTCTTAGAATTAAGCAACAAAGCAAATTTAAGCTAAATTAGCAGAGAAATAAGAGAGAGTTCGACGATAGAGAAATGACCAAATCCAACAGCAATGTTGCAATGTATCTGAACTTTGTCCTTTTGATCTCTCTTCTTCTAATCATAAACATGGCAGAAAGCAGGCTATTTGATTGTAAGTTCTTTTTAAAGCTATTTCAGATCAATTCCATGAAATTAATTTGTTAGTCTGTACGCACTTGAAATTGAAACTTATATGAAATTTGCAGATGGGCATGGAAAGGCCAAAGAGTTGACACCAACATGTTTGTCCATATATGCGGAACAAGAAGGAGATACTTGCCTTAGCATCACTCAAGCATTCAATTTGACCCTCGATTTCTTCCTTCAAATTAATCCTAATCTTAACTGTGACAAAATCTTTGTGGGAGAATGGCTCTGCGTCGATGGTTTTCTCAGCTAATTTATTTTAGAACGCATTTAAATTAAACTAAGTTTGAATTACCGGTTGAATAAATTATTGATCATCACCTTATTCAAGCTCTGTTTTCTTGGAACAAAACATGCTTGATGTTGATGTTGAACTTGGTACTAGTATTAAAAGTGTAGCATTTTAGTGTAAGAGGTCAATATAAATTGTATCTCACTTCATAATTATTTATGAAAATAAAATTTATTTTGAACTACAGGGACATAGGACTGGGTCTCTGAGAGAATCTGTTGACTCGAATTTTAGAATGATCCCACTTTACGTTGATTTGTGTTTTTATTTTTATAAAATGAAATGATTAGTAAAAAAAACACTTTGTTGTAGACTGATATTTATGGACACTATGTACTTTTGAATTGTAATTTTTTATTTAAGAAATAATTGCTTCTTATAATAAAATATGTGAATTTTAAAAATAAAAGTTGCTGATGCTGTAAATTAAATCTTAATCTTACTCAATTTCACGTTTTAAAAAGCATAACAATTTATTTAATTTTTTAATTTAAAAAAAAAATTATTTTAACTCTCTATTTATTTTTTTGCCTTTTGTATCTTCTAAACTTGAGTTATTTGTTATATTATTCTCAAAATTGTTTTACTTACGAGACATATATGTGAATTGTGATGTGAATGTCATATTAGCAATTAATTAATTTTTTAAATATAAAAAATTCAATATATATATATAAAGTATTAAAAACTTTAAAAATTATAAAGATTATAAAAATATTTTTAAATTTTTTAACAATTAATTAATTGCTAACATGAAATACACGTGGATGTCATGTTAACAAAGTTAACACATGTTAACTTTTCTATCCATATTGGGATGATTTGACAAACAATGCAAGTTTAAAAGTTAAACAGGAACGGAGCCAAGTGGCAAGCAAGACATTGCCCCCTCCGCCCAAAAAAAATGGTAAATGATCAATTTAGTCCTTTGAAATTTTTAAAATTATAAGTTAATTTAAGGGTAAAATTACGTTTTGGCCCCCAATGATGAAAAATTTCAATTTAACACCTTTAAAATTCTAAACAAACAAGCATATACAAATATAAAATTGTAATTTGACCCCTTTAAAATTTTATAATTTAATTTCCCCCACCAAAGATAAACTCCTTGCTTCATCTCGAGAGCTAAAAGAGGAGAAAAATTAAATGAGGGCTAAAATGAATTTTTGTAAAGTTGGAGGACTAAATTAAGTCATTATACCTTTTAAAAATGGATACGAACCAAAGATACTAATCGAACTTTGTAGTGTGATAATGGTTGGAGATATGGTTGGACTAAATTACATGAATATTTATCTATCTTTTGTAAAATATTTTAACTAAATAAACTGTATATTGTTTTTTTAAAATACATAAATTGATTTAAAGAAAAAGGGGCAATGTTCTTTTATTTAAGGAATTCAAGAAATTGTGCTCAAACGTACTGGGTATGATTTTTTCTTTGAACTTAAATAATCGAGTATCCTATTTAAAATTAAAAATGTTTGATGTTTTTTTATTTATGGAATTCGAGAAATTGTGCTCAAACATACTTGGTATGATTTTTTCTTTTAACCTAAATAATCGAGTATCCTATTTTAAATCAATAAATGTTCTTTATTTTTGAAGATTCGAAAATATTGTATCCTAACTTACTGGACATGATTTTTCTCGATTCATTCAAAATAAATGAGTTTCTTGCACAAAATTCGACTTTTTTAAATGACATTAAAACATCTCATTCGTGTATTTATGGATCGCATTTTAAATTTTACTCGAGTTCTCCAAATTTCAACAATTAAGACATTAAATAATCGACTAGGTACCAATTTTGGGCGTGTGAGGGTGCTAATACTTCCTCATATGTAATCGATTCCCGAATCTATTTTTTGGATTTCAAAGACTAAAACGTTTGTTCAAATGAATCTAAAATATTTTAAGGTGATCCAATCACACCATGTAAAAAAGATTGGTGGCGACTCCATTTTTCAATTTTAAAAATATAAGTCAGGACTTTTCTCAAAAATGGTTTCGACAGCTTGGTAACTCCACTGGGGACTAATAAGAGAGTCAAGCAGCGAGTCAAGCCGCGAGTCGATTATTTTTTGGTCTTCTTGTTAAAAATTTAGAACTTGGTTTAAATTTAATTTGCGATCCATGCATTTTGTATTCATATGTTTGATTTAAATAATTTTGTTTATAGATTTATTTTTGGGTCGAAGGTGAGGGTTTTCCATGCATTGCATTGATCGGTTACTTTACCCTTTTTAAGTGAAAGTGATAAACTACTCCTTCGTGAGGTCTTTACCTCTGTGCAGGATAGTGGATCGCTTTTGGGAATACATCTGTACCTATGTTTTCGTGAAGTTTTCACTTCCGTGCAAACATAAGGAAAATGTATCCCCTTGAACTGAACTTGTTAGGATGAGCCTATAATGGGTGAGGATCGAGGAATCTGCCGATTCATGTACTCTTACTTTAGAACTTAAACCGCATGTAGGCGATCCTAGGAGCCTACCCTAAGAAGCATCACGCCGAACCTTTAGTGGTCACCCAAATATAGGAGAGACACATTTTTATGCTTTGATTTTCGCTTTTAATTGCAATTTTGTTGTTAGATTTTATTTTTGTGTTTATTATATTGACTTGCATTATTTCGTCTTTTTTTTTTCTTTTCGCATTGCATTTTCATCTAAGAAAAGATGTTGATTCATACTTGATTACCAAATAGAGAACTTAACATGGAAAAAAAGTTTTTTATAAAGTGGAAGACAATGTGGCCGTGTATATATGGTTAAAGAAAAGTCAACTAGAGAAAGTTGACAGCCTGCTAGAGGGGCATATATAAGAGTTTTGGGATTGCTCGATGGTTAAGGTGGATACGCATCACTTTCAAGCTCTAACACAACATTGGGATCTAGCTTGCAGTTGTTTCACTTTTCGAAAGTAGACATAGTACCCACAATAGAAGAATGCACTACTTTGCTCCATGACCCAAGGATTGAGGTCAATAAAGCCTACTATAAAGCTGTCAATATCTCAACTTTCCTAAAGAAGCCGATGAGCATAACCGAGGAGCGAGCATTAAGTTACGACTTGGATTAAAGAAAAATGGATGATAATAAGTGTATCGCCTAGAAGAGTCCGTGATACTTAATTTTGGTACACCTTGAAGCAAGGAAAAGGTCGACATATTCGCCTTAAGTGTTTATGGATTAGTCATCTTCCTCGAAGCATCAGTGCATATAGAGGATTTGGTCTCGGATTGGTAAATAAGATGAAAGGCAAGCCAAGCCAAGAATGAGAAGTTAAAAGGCAAAAGAACTTGAGGTCTCATTGTGGAGTTGTGGATTACGAGTTGGGTTTCTCGAAGAACTTTAGAAACAAATAGTAAATATTGAAAAAACAACTTCAATGCTTTCACGGATAGGTCAAAGAAGGGACTATGTTGCGAACAAAACTTTGTTCCAAAGACGAGAAGTGACCAACAACTTGCAGACCTTAGCCATTCAAGACCAACGTTTTGAGCTTGAAATCGAACTCAAACCGGAGCAAAAATGAGCTTGGAAGATTAAGACTTTGAGTAATAAGGCACGACCATATATTTATCTGCCTTATGTAAAGAAATTTGTTTTCAAGTAAAGTTGTTCTAATAGAATTTTACTAGAATCAACACCTTTTTGCATGCATTTTATTGTTCATTTGCATTGCACTTAATGTATTAAATTTCAAAAAAGAAAAAAATCTCACATATGTAAAACATTCGTGTCAATGGGGAGTGTTATCAACTCTGGATAGAAATTGAGAGAAAACATGATAAATCAAGATAATGTAGGAATGTTGAAAAAATTATCAGCGAAAGTCATATCCGAGAAGAGAACGAGGAGTGAAACCTATCGAGAGTTTGTCCCTACACCCTTGGAAGTGTTTTGGACAACTAGACTATGGATGAGCTTCTTATAGTTTTTAGGAATTTTCTAGAGAAATATTCAGAACACACTTATCACTCTAAGTCCGAGTGTAATAGGGATCATTTTATAAAGGACACATGACCATTGTCTTTTATTTCAATGAAAACTATGCATTTTTTTGTCTCACTTGAAAAACATTTTGCTGTTCTTTTTCAATCTTACTCATTCTTAAATTCATTTATTCTTTGAGTTTCTATTATTCATATGTCGGGTCCCTTGATATCAAGGATACGAGCGAAATTACTGTTGACTCAAAGCCCCTTTTGAGAAGGACATTAGTTCAGAAAAACTTCAAGACTTCGAAGATGATCAAGAATATAACTTGTCTCACGATCTGCTACGGATGTTTGAGCAAGACAAGAATCAAATATTACCTCGCAAAGAATCAACAAAAATTGCGAGTTTGGGGAACGAAAATGAATAAGAGATAAAAAGGGTGAAAATTGGGCATGAATCTCTACAAAAATAAAGCGAGATCCTGTAGAGCTGCTTCGAGAATTCGAAAAGGTCTTCGCATGGTTCTATCAAAGCATGCCGAGTTTAAGGAATTGATACATGACACACAAACTTAGAAGAATAAGGCCTGACGTGTTATCAAAGAGGAGGTCAAAAAAAAGAAGAAGAAAAAGAAAAAGGGTCGAGATAAAAAAAAACCTACAAAGGGCATCTTGAAACCTAAAGAAAAAAAAAAGAGAAAAAAGAAAAAAGAAGAAAAAGTCAAGATGAAAACCTGTAAAGGGTATCTTGAAAATCTATTTATCTCCTTCACCTATTCACGTCATGGTCTTTTTTCTATGTAAAGCATGGATGTCATCGGGCCAACTTTGCGAAAGACTTCTAATGAGCATCAATTCATTCTCATGGTCATTGATTATTGCACCAAGAGGATAGAAGCTGCTTCTTATGCTAATGTCACAAGGTCGACAAGAAAGAGATTATATGTCGATATGAAATGCCAAAAAGGATCATATCTGACAATACACTAAATTTGAACAAAAGCATGACAGCAAAGGTCTACAATTAGTTCAAGATCAAGTATCACAATCCGACACTATATTGTCCAAAAGTGAGTGGGGCAATGAAGGCAGTTAATAAGAACATAAAAAGATCATTTGAAAATGACAAAGATCTACAAAGATTGGCAGAAGAGGTTATCATTTGCTTTTTATGCTCATCGAACCTTATTCAGAACATCCACTAGGGTAACATATTTCTCACTGGTTTATGGAATGGAAGCAATCCTACCCATTGGAGTCGAGTTTCCTTCCTTCCAAATTTTGTTAGAACTAATGAAGCAGAATGGATCCAATCTAGAGATAGTCAACTAAACTTGATTGAAGAAAATATGTTAAAAGCTATCCATCATGATTAGATGTACCAAAAACGAATGATAAAAGCTTATGGCAAAGAAGGATCCGCTATAGAGAATTTCACAAGGGAGCTCTGGTTTTGAAAGGGATCTTTCCTACAAAAGGATTTCCAAGGAAAATGATTGCCAAATTAGGAAGAGCCCCATGAGGTGAAGAAAGCCTTTTTTGGAAGAGCTTTCATTTTGATCGAGATGAAAGGTCAAACCCTGTAAACTCAGATTCAATGAAGAAGGAATTTCACCCAAAAAGAAAAAGAAAAAGAAAAAAAGAGAAAGAAGAAAGAAAAAAAAAAGAAAAAGAAAAAGGAGTGGTTAAGGTGAAAACCCGTAAAGGGCATCTCAAAACCTAAGGAGATTTGAATTGAAAACCTGAAAGGGTGGCTCAAATTTGAATTAAAGAAGGGGCATGAAACAGTCTTCATTCTCAAAAGTAACAATGTGGAGAAACTTTACACCTTGAGGCATCGACGAAGTACTCCGGGTTTCATGGACTCATATCAGGCTCAGAATGGTCCTCATCAAGTTTGCTCAACGAATCTCATACTTTGATATCTGGGGCACCTAACTCCATTCTTGGCTCACCTTATGTTTGACAACTTTTGACTAATATTTTTCATTTTTAGTATTTTTATTCATACGAACTTTACCTCCAATAAAATTTAATTTTATCCGCCTTGCGACCCTATTCAAGCATTTTTGCATCAAAATAACGGTTAGCGGACCAATGATTTTTAATCTTTTCATATGAGCTTTGCCTCCAATAAAATTCAATTTTATTTGCCTTGCGACCCTATTCAAGAATATTTGCATCGAAATAGCGGTTAGTGGTCTAACAATATAAGGAAAAGGATTTCTGCATATCGCTCTGGAAAATTTCTAAATAGTACAAGGACCTGAAATAGGATTGCTAGTTGGAAATAGCCAAACCCGAGGGTTAGAGGGGTCCTAAAGCAAATAGTTCAAATTAAGATTACCTCTTTGGGTTTCATGTCAAAAGCACCAAACTAAAAAGGGAAAAATGGTGACACACTAGTGATAAAACTTGGACAAATGACAAACCATGTCAATCCAAAGAACATAAAAGAAAAAAAAATTGAATCTGACATTCATCATGTGCAATCATTTAGTTAGAAGCATTTGACTCATTCTGATCATGTAATCCTAATAATTTGGCCTACATAGAGGTCCATAGAAGCGTATTCTATAGGTTTCATTCCCCACGAAATAGAGAGATGAACCGAAGAAACATTGAATGCATACCTTGAAAATGTGATGAGAAAGATTGAAGTCACAATGACGAATCTTATACCTTAGAGATATAGAGAGAAAGATTGAAGCTCACAGTGGCAAATCTTGTACCCTAGAGATGTGAAGGGAAAGATTGAAGTCGCAATGGCGAATCTTATACCCTAGAGATGTGGGGGGAAAGGTTGAAGTCGTAACGGCGAGCCTTATACCCTAGAGACGTGAAGGAAAAGGTTGAAGCCACAACGGCTAACCTTATACCCTAGAGACATGGAGGGAAAGGTTGAAACCGCAACAACGAACCTTATACCCTAGAGATGTGAAGGGAAAAATTGAAGCTGCTAAGATGAATCTTATACCTTAGAGATATAGAGGGAAAGATTGAAGCCACAATGACCCTAAAGATGTGGAGGAAAAGATTAAAATCGTAACGACAAATCTTATACCCTAAAGACGTGAAGGGAAAGGTTAAAGTTGTAACAACGAACCTTATACCCTAGAGATGTGAAGGGAAAGATTGAAGTCGCAACAACGAATCTCATGCCCTAGAGATGTAAAGGGAAAGATTGAAGCTGCAACGACGAATCTCATGCCCTAAAGATGTGAAGGGAAAGGTTGAAGCCACAACGGTGAACCTTATACCCTAGAGATGTGAAGGGAAATATTAAAGCCGCAATAGCGAATCTTATACCCTGAAGATGAAAAGAAGCAAATTGAAGCCGCAAAGGCGAATCTTAGAGCTGTAAAGGGCTAGATTGAAGTTGCAAAGGTGAATCTTACGTCCCTAAAGTTGAAGAGGAGCAGATTAAAGCTATAATGATGAATATATACCTCAAAGTTACAGTGAAGCAACAAATCCTATATTCCTGAGTTGCAGTGGATCGAATCAAAATGAGTAACATATCTCAATGTCCCTGAGGTTCGAGTGGAATGGAGAGAAGTTACAACATTAAATCTAATACCCTTGAGTTGCAGTGAAGCAGATTAAAACTACAGTAGTGGATCTTAATCTCCTTGAAGTTGTAGTGGAATGGAGTGAAGTTACATCATCATCTCATCTTACCTCGACCATGGGACAAATTAAAGTCATCCAATCTTTTACCCCGATCATGAGGCAGATTAAAGATATCATTTCAATCTCTTACCCTAACCATGGGGTAGGTTGAAGTAATCCAATCTCTTACCTCAATCATGGGGCAGATTAAAGACATCATCAAATCTCTTACCCCGACCATGAGGCAGATTGAAGCCTTCCAATCTTTTACCCCGATTATGGGGCAAATTAAAGACACCATCCAATATCTTACCCCAACCATGAGGCAGATTGAAGTCATCCAATCTTTTACCCTAACTAGAGGGCATATTGAAGACACCATCCAATCTTTTACCCCTAAGTCAAGAGAGGCAAATTGAAGCTACTATCCAATCTTTTACCCCTAATTCAAGAGGGGAAGATTGAAGCTGCCATCTCACAGAAGCGAATCTTAATCTCTCTAAAGTTGCAGTGAAATGGAGTGAAGTTTCAACACCAAATCCTATATCCCTGAAGTGTCAGTGGATTGAATCAAAGATTACGATAGCGAATCTCAATCTCCTTAAAGTTGCAGTGGAATGGAGTGAAGCTACAGTAGCAAATTTTATCTCTTTGAAGTTGCCTTGGGGCAAGATGAAGTCACAACACTAAATCCTATCTTCCAAAAGTTGTAGAAAAGTGAATACAATGAAGTTGATCAACCAATGAAGCGAAAAAGCAGGTTACTTGAAGCGCCAAAGAAGCTAAATTCAGTGGGATCGGACGAAATTGATCCTCCTTTTAGTCTTTGCTCTATTCTCGTTACACGACAACGAGTAAAGAGGGATAGCTGTTGGAGCCCAATTTGTCTGAGCCCAAAAAAAAACCAAACCAAACAAAACATATAAAATAAAATAAAATAAATAGAGCAAAAATAAATTATCCATTAAAATCGAAGTCCATTTACAAAATATTAAAACCCACTACCAAACCCAAGCCCATCAAACCCAAACCCTAAAAACTAATTTTTCCTAAACACAAACCCTAGCTACCCTTTGTCGTCGCTCTCCCCTTGGCCACGTCAGCCACGAGGCTTTTGACTGCTCCCCTGCTACCAAGCTTGCACCAAAAAGGAAAATAACGTGACTCCCATCGCTGTTGACCAAAAGTTTCTTTGCCATCACCTGCAAAAGCAAGAAGAAATAGCAGCAAAGAGAGAAGGATAATTGAAAATAATGTTTATTTCGGCTATAAAAGCCCCATGTAAAGATATGTAATTTTGGGGACAAAAAAAATCATTAGAAAACAAAGAATCGAATAGAAAAAGAAAAAAATTTGAATGTATTATTATTGTTTTTTTTATATATTTCTTTTATTTCGAAATAAATAATAAAAAAGGGGTTAGAGTTTCGTAACTGGTGCTGACACCATCGTCGTAGCCACGGGGAGTCACTTCTAACTCATCGATGAAGGGTTATTTATCAAAAAAGAGGAAAAACAAAACAAAACAAATCTTTTAAAAAAAGTAGTAAAAATCGAAACTTTTAGATTTTTTTAAGATTTGGGCTCAGTTTCGAAGGTTTCAAGCCGCATTCTATTTTTTTTTTTTAAAAAAGGTTTAAAAAAAAGAGTTTTCGAAAAATCGGCCACCATTGACGATGGTTGCCAACGCCAGTGAGCGACAATCCACAGCAGACGACCGACGGCTCCATACCCAACCTTTGGGAAATTTTAGAGAAAAAAGAAAAGGCTTGAAAGGTTTTTGTAGAAAATGGGATAAAAATGAATTTTTTTTTATCAAATTTTAACTTTTATAGGAGTACCAAAACGGTGTCGTTTTGGTGTCCAACCCGTGAACCAATCCAGACTCGAAGATGGATCCACGTGTTTTCTATGGAAGGGCTAATTGTTCCTTTAGCCCTTCCACTTTTGATTCTCTCTTCAATCAGGTTTTAATTTATGTTTTTTTATTATTCAATTATGCCCAATGATTTTATTGTTTCTATATTTTAGTCCTCTGGTTGCTGATTAATTTGAAAGTTCCATGTGTTTGTATGTGGAAAAATTTCCCATTCAATCCCTACGTTTTCAGAATACCCGAAGTTACCCTAAATGTTCCCTTTTTTCTAATTTGTGCTCTAAACTTAATTTTGGTTTTAATTTAGTCCTCTCATATCTTATTCTTTTTAAATTTGACCTTTTTTTATTTAAATCCTTTTATTTTTCATTAAAATTTTTTTAAACCCTTTTACTTTGCTTTTTTGTTTGTAATTAAATCTTTTTTTTTTTTGAAATTACCCTTTTTATTTTTGTTTCTTTTAAAACTACTCTTTTATTTTGTCTTTCTTTTTTAATTCCTTTTTTAAAATTTAATCATTTTATCACTTTATTTGTTTTACTTCAATTTGTATTTATTTATTCATTTTATGTTATTTGTATACATTTATTTATTATTTTCATCATTTTTTATTATAAATTACATGAATATTTATACATCTTTTGTAAAATATTTTAACTAAATAAATTGTATATTGTTTTTTAAAATACATAAATTGATTTAAAAAAAAAAGGACAATGTTCTTTCATTTAGGGAATTTGAGAAATTGTGCTCAAACATACATATTGGGTATGATTTTTTCGTTGAACCTAAATAATCGAGTATCTTATTTAAAATTAATAAATGTTTGATTTTTTTAATTTAAGGAATTCGAAAAATTGTGCTCAAATGTATTGGGTATAATTTTTTCTTTGAACCTAAATAATCGAGTATCCTATTTTAAATCAATAAATGTTCTTTATTTCTGAAGATTTGAAAATGTTGTGCCCTAACTTACTGGACATGATTTTTCTTGATTCATTCAAAATAAATGAGTTTCTTCCACAAAATTCGATTTTTTTAAATGACATTAAAACATTTCATTCGTGTATTTATAGATCGCATTTTAAATTTTACTCGAGTTCTCCAAATTTCAACAATTAAGACATTAAATAATCGACTAGGTACTAATTTTGGGCTTGTGAGGGTGCTAATCCTTCCTCACACTAACCGACTCCCGAACCTATTTTCTAGATTTCGAAGACTAAAATGTTTGTTCAAATGAATCTAAAATATTTTAAGGTGATCCAATCACACCAAGTAAAAAAGATTAGTGACGACTCCACTTTTCAATTTTAAAAATATAAGTCAAAACTTTTTTTCAAAAATGGTTTCGACAGAGTGACTAACATGAAAACTTACTAATAGTTTAGTAACATTGAGTTGTAATTTACCCTTAATTTTAACATTTAAATATGCCCCATAATATTTATTAGAGTTTACGTATTCCTCGTTAGTAGAATTGTACTCATCTAAAAGAGCTGCTGTTTATTCCTTTCCGGCAAGTAAATACTGGCCGATTTTTGTGACAAGAAGGAAATCGTAGAACTCGCCCTTCTTCTTCATAAATCATAAAATATTATTATTAATTTATAAATACGAACTTCGTTTAGATATAAGTAGGATTGACATTCTTAGAATTAAGCAACAAAGCAAATTTAAGCTAAATTAGCAGAGAAATTAGGGAGAGTTCGACGATTTGTGGGAGAATGGCTCTGCGTCGATGGTTTTCTCAGCTAATTTAATTTAGAAGGCATTTAAATTAAACTAAGTTTGAATTACCGATTGAATAAATTGTTCATCATCACCTTATTCAAGCTCTGTTTTCTTGAAAGAAAACATGCTTGATGTAGATGTTGATGTTGAACTTTTTACTACTATTAAAAGCGTAGCATCTTAATGTAAGAGATTAATATAAAATGTATCTCACTTAAAATAATGAAAATAAAAACTTATTTTGAATTACAGGTGTTGAAACCATCCCTTTTCTTTGTTGGAAAATGACATCTCGAAAAAAACCTCTTTTTTTTCAAAATTGGTAAATAATGGGAGTCGCCACCAATCCTTTATTTGGTGTGATTGGGCCACCACAAAACGTTTTAAAAATCGTTTTGAAAACATGTAGGTCTTCGAAATCTAGAAAAGAGGTTCGGGAGTCGGTTACACATGAGGAAGGATTAGCACCCTCATGTGCCCAAATTGGTACCGTATTGATTATTTTCGGGTCTTAATTTGTAACATTTAAAAGTTCGAATAAAGCTTAAATATACAATCCTTGGATGCACGGGTTTAACAGAAATCGAGTTTTGTTTGAAAATCCCACTACTTCCGAGTGATCGAGGAAGAAAGGCTACGTCTAGTGAGTTAGGACACGCCATTTCAAGATCAAAAAATAATGAGCTTTCCTTTGTGAAAACTTTTGCAAGAAGGATATTTGATTATCTCGATTTGAAGATAAGTTGCACCTAGTAAGTTAAGTCGCAATTTTTCGGCATCGAAGATAAGGAAACATTGCCTCGATTAAGGATATTCGATTATTTCGGTTCGAAGAAAAAAAATTGCACCTAGTGAGTTAAGGCGCAAAATTTCGAAACCCGAAATAAAAGGATATTGCCTCGATATTTAAGTTTTTATATAAAAAACAATTTCAAAGACATGGATGCGGAATATGAGCGCATAATAAAATGTAAATGTTGATGAGAAGGAAGAAAAAGTGCGATCGGAGTTTAAAATGAGACCTTTCGGATGCACGGAGTGGTAAAATGGTAATTTTAGAATGTTCGAAATCAAAAATAGGATTTTTAGCAACTCGAGGGTAAAATGGTAATTTTGGAAGTTTGGGGTAAAATGGTAATTTTGGAAGCTTCGGGGTTAAAAATGAGATTTTTGGGAATTCGAGGGTAAAATAGTAATTTTGGAAGCTTCGGGGTCAAAAATGGGATTTTTGGGAATTCGAGGGTAAAACGGTAATTTTTGGAAGGTTCAGGGACCTCCAGGGTAATAAAACCAAAAAATAGGTGACACGTGGCAACCCCTCAGGTATCCTGAAGTCGGAGGACTATTTTGAAAATCGTGAAAAATTTTTGGGGTAATTTTGAAATTAAAGTGAACTTGATTTAATGATTAAATTAAAACAAAACAGGAATAAAGGGGACTGCTTACTAAATAAACCAAAAAATATGACACGTGGCAGCTCCTGGTGCTTTTAAAAGGTCGAGGGGTTAATTTGAAGAACCTTGAAAATTATTGGGCCAATTTAGATTTAATTAAAAGTCTGAGAAGGACCTGATTGAAAATTTTGGAAAAAGCAAATGGATCGAATGCATAAATAACCCTTCCTTCAAAAACACGCGGATCTTAAGTTGGGTCGGGTCAGAGTTCGGGTCAGACGTGGATACTTCAACAAAACTACGTCGTTCTGCCCGAAATACCTCTGCCAAAACGTTGTATTTAAACCCTCAGGCCTTTGCAAAGCCGAGTCTCTTCTTCATTTTTTCGGTTTTAAAAAAACAGGCAAAGCCTCTCCCCATTTTCTCTCAACAGCCATCTGTTGTCAGCCAAACTCCGACCGGCCAAACCTGTCGCTATCCGTCGCGTGGGGCCCTACGCGCGTCGTCGATCCCCACGCGTGGCCCTCACGAGTCATCGCCTGGGTTCTCCGGTGTGCGCACCGCTACCAGTCATGCGCGGTCGTCGACCCCATCACACGCGCGTCACCCACAGCCACGCGCGGTCACCGGGTACCCCGATGGCTTGCATCGTTCTCCGTTTGCTGGGTTTCGCCGTTCACGCGCCGTAGTTCTTGGTAAGAAAAGTTTCAATCTTTCTCTTTTCATCTTTTTTTTTTTAAAAAAAGAGGGGGTCTAGGTCTAGATCGAACCCGATCTAGCCTAGATCCAAAAGGGTTCGGTCTTTTTTCGACGAAAAAAAAAGATCGTTCTCCCCTTTTTTAAAAAATCTCCAGATTTGTCGAGTTTTTTTTAAAACTGTTCATATTTTAAATCCATTCTTGATTCCTAATGTTCCTTTATTTTTTTTGCAGGTTCGAGCACGACGGGGTGTAGGCGACGTTCGATTGGGGCTCGATTTTCGGCGTCGGCGGCTAGGGACCGTGGTCGACCGAAGATAAGTCTTCCGACTCTTCACGTTCTCCTTTTTTTATTAATTATTAATTAATAATAATTATTATTAAAACATTTATTACTATTAATGATTTTTAAGAAAAAATTATTTAATATTAATGGGGTCATTAGTATTATTATTAATATTAAAGCAATTATTAATATTAATGAAGGTTATTGAAACGTTTTGAAAAAGTAAAAAGGTATGAGTAACAGTAGTGGGTATTGAATGCATGCATCGAAACTGAAAAGGCTTTAAATGATGATAAATATTTACTAAGTATACCTGGATGCTTTAATGCTTAAGTGTTGTGATCTGATTTGCCTTCTGTTGCCTTTGTCCCTATTCAAATAACCTTGCTTTGAATTAAGCTCTGGGAATATTAGTACATACTGTATGCTAATTTCTTAATACTCAATATCCAACCCCCCAAATGATAATTCATTTGGCTTTTATAATCTGTTTTACAATGATTCTCTTTTGTTTTATGCAACTAAATGCATATCTAATTTGCTTTCTCTTCTTGCAGGTTCGGCAGTGGCGGTAGCAGCCGGTGGTAGTGCAAGTTGGGGCTGAAGATGATGACCAGCTGCTGATGACGTGGTCGCTCTTGGTTGGCTGAAGGGGAGGCAACAGCAGCAGCACTTAGTAAACTGTAGTTTGGGCTTTCGGGCACTTTGTAATTGGGCCATTTGTATTTGGGCCATCTGTAACTAGGCCATTTGTTATTGGGCCATTTGTAATTTGGACTTTTGTTTTGGATTTTTTTGTAATTGGACTTTTCTAAATTTAATTTTATAATAAATTTAAATTTCAAATAAATTTAAATTTAAAATAAACTTAAATTCAATTTCCAACTAGTCTAACCAAATTTGGGCTTCAACAGCTGCCCCTCTTTGCTTGTTGCTGTGTAACAGGAACGTAGCAAAGACTCAAAAGGATGCCCAATTTGTCCGGTCTCATCTCTTTGACATTCTTTTTCAACTGGTCCACCCTTTGCTTTACGTCTGTCGCTTAATCAGCTTCTCTTCATTTTTTATGTTGTAATTTCATCCTGCTCTTAGATAACTTCAAAAAGACAAAATTTGCTACTGTGATTTCATTCCATTCTCTCGAAATTAGAGTTCATCACCGTAGTCTCTGAGTCTGGTCTCATTGACTTGGCCTTCTTCTCAGTATCTCCTTAGGAAGTTAACCACTTTATTGCTTCGACCTGCTTCTCAGTGTCTCATCAGGAAGCTGTGGGTTCGAAGATTTGCTCACATCGAGCGTGGGTTTGGTTTGGCCTTCTTCTTAGCATCTCTTCAGGAAGATGACCACGTTGGCTATCTCAATTTGCTTATGAATTTGGTTCACTTCTCAGTACCTCATCTGGAAGATCTGCTCGTTTCAAGCCTCGTTTGGGTCTCCTTCTCAGCGTCTCATCGGGAAGATAATCCCATCACTGTTTCGATCCGTTTCTCTGTATCTCATTAGGAAGACGAATCTGGTTCACTTCTCCGTATCTCATCAGGAAGATTTGCTCTTTTCGAGCCTCGTTTGAGTTTTCTTCTCAGTGTCTCATCAGGAAGATGATCCCATCGCTGTTTCGACCCGTTTCTCTATATCTCATCAAGAAGACGAATCTGGTTCACTTCTTCGTATCTCATTAGGAAGATTTGCTCGTTTCGAGCCTCGTTTGGGTTTTCTTCTCAGTGTCGCATCAGGAAGATGATCCCATCGCTGTTTCAACCCGTTTCTCTGTATCTCATCAGGAAGACGAATCTGGTTCACTTCTCCGTATCTCATCAGGAAGATTTGCTCGTTTCGAGCCTTGTTTGGGTTTTCTTCTCAGTGTCTCATCAGGAAGATGATCTCATCACTGTTTCGATCCGTTTCTCTGTATCTCATCAGGAAGACGAATCTGCTTTGTGGATAATCGTAATTTACCCTGTGATTAGGGTAAGGTTTTGAATCCCCGTATCTCTTTTGATGGTCTTTACTGGTTCATCCCATCAGGTGGCGAGGATGTGACCATGGGAAATATGCTTCTATGGGTCTCCATGAGAATGTCATGATTTAGAATGAATTAAATGCTCCCAACTTGCATGAATGTATATGATGAATATCAGGTTTGTTTATTACTAATCAAGTCAGCATGGTTTGTCGCCTGTCCCAAATTCTATTTTTGATGTATTGCTCTGTCCTTTCTGGGTTGTTCCAAAAGTGCTTGCTTTCAAGCTTATCTTTGGTGATCTTGTTTCGAGTTTCTTGTAATTTTCTGAAAATTCCAGAATAATGCTCATAACTTTTTGTATGATTTATTAGTTCATTACTCGTTATTTAGATGCAAAATGCTCGGACAAAATTTGAGCAGAAACAAAGTCGTATTCCAAGAATCCTGTTAAAAAAGAGAATTGAAGGGAATAATTTGAAAGGAGGATCAAAGGAAATAATCATTAATAGAAGATTGTCAAGTATACAGTGAAGAAAAGAAAAATTGGTTGCCCTAGGTATTGCAAAATAAGCTACTCTGTGCCTAACTTGCTTGTGAGTCACTCTAAATATGTGTCTAGAAGACCTAGAGTACTATGTTGATGTTCCAAGTTGTAACTTCCTTCTTTCTCGTCGACCCGTTCTTGGACTTGAGCTGCCCTTTCGTGGGTTTTCAACTCAAAGTTCCCTTGGTTCTAGGACGCCCTTTGCGAATTTTCATCCTGAAATCCCTTTTTTTTTTTTTTTTTGGGTTTGCATCTCAATTCCCATTTCGTTTCTAGGTGAAGTATTGTTTTACCAAATCTGAATTGACGGGGTTGTATAGCTCCTTGCCGTCTATTTCTGTTAAGATGAGAGCTCCTCTTGAGAAAGCCTTTTTTACCACGTAAGACCCTTCCCAATTGGGCATCCATTTCCCTCGAAAATCTTTGTGTATGGGAAGTATCTTTTTCAAAACTAGATCTCCCTCATAGAACTCCCTGGGATGAACTTTTTTGTCGTGAGCTCGCATCATTCTTTTCTGGTACATCTGGCCGTGGCGAATGACTTTTAATCTCTTTTCCTCTATTAAATTTAAATGGTCATA
This sequence comes from Kokia cookei, assembly GCA_039519145.1. Taxonomy (NCBI): domain Eukaryota; kingdom Viridiplantae; phylum Streptophyta; class Magnoliopsida; order Malvales; family Malvaceae; genus Kokia; species Kokia cookei. Next base: position 33,558,987 of record CM076907.1, on the reverse strand, counting down.
TCGAGCTTGGACCCATTCAGCCTCATCAAGTTGAAGCTCTGTTAAGACTCGAAGAGAGGGTATTTCAACCTCAATAGGTAAGACTGCTTCCATACCATATGCCAACGAGAATGGTGTTGCCCCAGTAGAAGTTCTGACTGAAGTTCTGTAGGCAAAGAGGGCAAATGGTAATTTTTCGTGCCAGTCTTTGTAAGTCTTAGTCATTTTGGCCACAATCTTCTTGATATTCTTATTGGCTGCCTCCACAGCTCCATTCATTTTTGGGCGACAGGGAGAAGAATTATGATGCTTAATTCTGAACTGTTCACAAACCTCTTTTATCGTGCTGTTGTTCAAATTGAGGGCATTGTCGGATATGATCCTTTCGAGCATCCCATATTGGCAAATAATTTCCTTCTTTAGGAACTTACTAACCGCAATCTTGGTGACATTCGCGTATGAGGTTGCCTCTACCCATTTAGTGAAGTAATCAATCACCACAAAGATGAATCTATGGCCATTGGAAGCCTTAGGAGAAATTGGCCCGATGACATCCATGCCCCACATAGAAAAAGGCCAGGGAGAGGTCATGACATGAAGGTGTGACGGAGGTACATGGATCTTGTCCCCATAGATCTGACATTTATTGCACTTCTTGGCATAGTTGATGCAATCGCCCTCCATACTAGCCCAGTAATATCCAAACCTCATTATTTGTCGGGCCATCATGAAACCATTAGCGTGTGTCCCGCAAATGCCTTCGTGAACTTCTTCTAAAATCTTTTTAGCTTCAATCGCATCGACACATCTTAACAGCACTTGATCTTTTCTCCTTTTGTACAAGATTTCCCCGTCTAGAACATATTCACTGGCTAGTCTTCGTAGTGTTCTTTTTTCATTTTCTGAGGCTTGTTCGGGATACTTTCGATCTCTCACAAACTGAAAAATATTCTGGTACCACGGGTGATCATCTTTTCCCTCTTCATCCTCTATCTCAATATTACAACAATGAGCAGGTGCTTCATAGATACTCATCTGAATCCATCCTACTCACCTTAATCATTGAGGCTAGAGTGGCCAGAGCGTCTGCCATCTGTTTCTCTTCCCGCGGGAGGTAATGGAATGTGACGTCATCGAATTTGGTGATCAATTCGAGAACCATTTTGCGATAATTCATTAACTTGAAATCCCTTGTTTCCCATTCTCCTTTTAGTTGATAGATTACCAGTGCAGAATCTCCGTAAATCTCCAAAATTTTGATTCCCCGTTCTATGGCCGCACGGATTCCCAATATACATGCTTTGTATTCAGCCATATTGTTTGTACAATCAAAATCAAGCTTGCTGGCGAAAGGGTAATGATTTCCCTCTGGCGATACCAAGATTGCCCCGACCCCATTGCCTATGACGTTTGAGGCTCCGTCGAAATTCATCTTCCAAGATCATTCTTCCGTGATTGCCCTTTCTGTGGCCGCAACATACATCAAATCCTCATTCGGGAAATCGAAGTCTATAGGCTCATAGTCTTTTAAAGCCCTACTTGCTAGGAAATCTGCTATCACACTTCCTTTTATTGCTATCTGATTGACATAGACTATGTCGAATTCAGATAGCAGGATTTGCCATCGAGCTAATCTCCCATTCAATGCTGTTGACTCCATTAAATACTTCAGAGGATCCAATTTTGAAATCAACCAAGTGGTGTGATATAGCACGTACTGTCTTAATCTACGTGTAGTCCAGACGAGTGCACAACATAATTTCTCAATGGGTGAATATCGTGTCTCGCAAGCGGTGAATTTCTTGCTGAGATAATATATTACCCTTTCTTTCTTTCCGGATTCATCATGTTGGCCTAGTACACATCCCATGGAGTTTTCAAAGACTGTTAAGTACATGATCAATGGCTTATTAGGAATCGGAGGTACCAAGATGGGAGCGTTGGATAAATAGTCTTTAACCTTATTAAAGGTTTCCTGACATTCATCATCCCATACACCTGGGTTGCGCTTTCTAAGCAGGCGGAAGATAGGATCGAATTTCTCAGTCAATTGTGAGATGAACCGAGCGATGTAATTTAGTCTTCCTAGGAACCCTCGAACTTCTTTTTGAGTGCTGGGTGGTGGTAATTCCTGTACAGCTTTGACTTTATCCGGGTCAATTTCAATTCCTTTTTTGCTGACCACAAATCCTAACAATTTTCCTGATGTGGCTCCGAAAGTGCATTTGGCTGGATTCAACTTTAGTTGATTTTTCCTTAGCCTTCCAAATAACTTCCTCAGGATTCTTACATGTTCCTCCTTCGTTTGAGATTTCGCAATCATGTCATCGACGTAAACCTCAATTTCTTTGTGCATCATGTCATGGAACAGAGTCACCATAGCCCTCTGATAAGTAGCCCCTGCATTTTTGAGTCCGAAAGGCATCACTTTGTAACAAAATGTTCCCCATAGTGTGACAAAAGTAGTTTTGGTCATATCCTCAGGGTCCATTCTTATCTGGTTGTACCCAGAGAAGCCATCCATGAAGGAAAACAGGGAATGTCCTATCGTATTGTCAACTAGAGTGTCGATGTGGGGCAAAGGAAAATTATTCTTTGGGCTAGCCTTATTTAAATCCCGATAGTCTACACACATACGCACCTTCCCATCTTTTTTGGGAATGGGGACTATATTAGCTACCCATTCAGAATATTTAACCACCTGGAGGAATCTGGCGTCAAATTATTTCCTGACTTCTTCTTTTATTTTTAAAAACACATCCGGTCTCATCCTCCGAAGTTTTTGCTGCACAGGCCTATTTTCTTCCTTTATAGGAAGCTTATGCACTACAATGTCAGTACTTAAGCCGGGCATGTTTTGGTAAGACCATGCAAAAATATCTTGGAACTCTTGAAGCAGCTTGATCAGACTCCTTCTGCTTTCTGCGGAGATACTTGTCCCGATTTTCACCTTTTTCTCTTCATCTTCGTGCCCTAGATTAATAACTTCTACTGGGTCAGCATGAGGGAGGATCCGTCTTTCTTCCTGTTCCATCATTCTTAACAGATCCGAAGGTAAATCACAATCTTGATTATCTTCAAGGTCCTGAAGTTCTTCTAAACACATATCTTGCTCGAAGTGGGGTTCTAAGTTAGCGTCAGGATTGCTCATATTATTGATATCTGAGGATCTGTCAAAGAATGAAAGAAAGGTCCAAAAGGCGAAATGAATTTGTGAAAGAATAACTATGTGGTATGTGTATGAGTATGTTATTGTAGAAGAATTAATCTTATTCGTTGGATATATATGAATGGTTTATTAAGCTGAATTAAGGAATTAAAGAATGATTATGGAGAGGAATGGAAAATGCATTTTCATTTAAAATAATTGAGCAATGACCATAGGCCCCTTTTACAAAAAGATCCGTATTGCTTTCGAGCCTAAAGCAATAAGTGTTTTCGAGCATTACTCTGAGGAAATCTTAAAAATTACAGGGAGTTCCTCCACGGTCCAATTATTTAGGGCATTTCCTGGTACACACGAACCAATTCTCGATAGATTCCCCTCCTTTCCTTCATCTGATATAGCATTAATGTTTAGATCTTTTACAATGCTCTCTTTGGTTCCAATTGTCACTCGTTTCTTTTCCTGCTGGTTAATCACCTCTCCTAAGACGAAAGTCTCATAGATATGTGGGAAAGTCATGGGTTCCCACGAGATATCCCTTCCAACCAGTCTGGCCTTCCTTCTTTCTTGTTTCTTCTCCAACTCCTTTCTCTTTTGTCTTACGTCTGGCTTGTACCCCAGGCCATAACGATCCCGTTTTTCTGTTAGCATTGACACATTAACTCTTCCTTGTAGGTATTTTCCCAGTCCTTGCCCAGGTCATGCTCCTTTCCCGACTGTCAATTTCAAACTCATCCTGGTGGTTGATGATATTGTATGCATAGGTATTTTCCTCCCTTCTGAAATGAAGGTTGCGTTAACAAACTCTAGTGAGCGGAATGAGCATTCCACGGCGTCCTCGTTTATTCCCACGTATGGTGAATCGCTTGTTATGGATGCGATTATTTCCTCATCAGTATTAATAGTGATTAGCAACCCTTCATTTATTAGCTTCACCTTCTGGTGCAAAGAGGAAGGTACTGCCCTAGCTGAATGGATCCATGGTCTTCCCAGCAGACAGTTATAAGTGGGCCTGATGTCCATCACTAGAAAATCTACTTCATACGTATTTGGCCCTATTTGAAGGGGTATTTCAATTTTCCCTATTACCTTCCTTTCTGTCCCATCAAATGCTCTTACTAAGTTGTTACACCCTTTCATGTGAGAGCTATCGATTGGCAATCTTTGCAGTGTAGCTAGTGGTAGCACGTTCAGGGCTGAACCATTTTCTATGAGTACTCCAGGTAGCGTATACCCTTTATAACGGGTAGTGATGTGTAGAGCCTTGGTGGATACTATTCCTCCTGGTGGTATTTCGTCGTCGCTAAATGAAATGAAGTTATCAGCACTCACATTATTGACCAATCGATCTAGTTTGCTGACGGTGATGTCATTTGCTACATAGGTTTCGTTTAGCACTTTCATTAGTGCGCTTCGATGAGCTTCTGAGCTTAAGAGCAATGACAAGATTGATATACGAGCAGACTGTTTGTGTAGTTGTTCTACTACATTATATTCACTATGTCTTAAGAACTTTAAAAACTCCTTCGCTTCATTCTCAGTTACAAGCTCGGTGATGGGCGTTTCTGGCTTGCTGGTTGCTTCCTCCTCAGGCTCGCACATTCTAGTTTTCCCTTTACTGACCTCTTTTTCTTTATTCACAAGGTCATAATTCTTACCGCTCCGGGTAACAAGATTAACATCCTTCTTAGGTTCCCCCTCCTTTGGTACGGTTATGTTGCAATTGTATCTCCATGGGACCTTCCTACTATCTTTATAAGGAAACGTTGCGGGCCTTTGCATAATAATGCGCGGAATTGTTTGTTCTCTTGTCATGCCATGAATAATCACCTTGGGATGATTGCTCCCGTAAGTCTTAGTCGTCCCGTCCTCAGAGGCGCAAATATCATTAATTTTTGCTCCTTCTTCAAAGAATTCCAGCTCTCGATTGTCCATCATCATCTGGACCACGGCTTTGAACTCGTTGCAACTTTAAATTTTATGCCCTTTGATGGCGTGAAACTCGCAATGGTCATCGTCCCTGATTATCGCATTCTCTTTATCGCTCAGGACTATCCCTTCTTTAACCAACTCCTATCATACCCACCGGAGCGGAGACTTGATTTCTTCAACATTTCTCTTAATTTTTCGGGCTCTTTCTTCTAGCAAGGCGTTCACCCCTTGCTCTGGGTGATTAGGTAGTGGATTTCCAACTATATTGGGTTTTACCGGCTCTTCTAACTTTACGATCCCGTGCTCTATGAGTCCTTCGACTCGTCTTTTAAAGGCGGGGAAGTTTTCGATCGAATGCCCTTCTGCCCCTGCATGATATTCGCAGTGAGCCGTTGCATCATACCAAGCCGGGAATGGGGGCTTGTACGGTCTCACATGTTGAGGAGCTACCTCATGCGCATCGTATAATATCTTGTAAAGTTCCCCATATGACATTGGAAGAGGGGTATATTGGATTCTTCCCCTATTCAGCCTAGTGCCTGCCTTTTACCGCGGGGCATTTTGATAATTGCCTATTGGAGTCTTTGGCTGACTTGTCACGAAGGGTCTGGTGTAACCAGGTCTGTATATGCTTGCATTATTGATCTCACTTTCAATCATTTCCCCTGACATGACCATATCGGAGAAACTTTTGGTAGCATTTCCTAGCAGATGATTTAGGTAAGGAGCCCTGAGTGTGTTGACAAATAGCATTGTCGTCTCCTTCTCCGTTAGCGGTGGCTGTACTTGTGTTGTCACCTCGCGCCACCTCTGTGCATATGTTCTAAAGCTCTCATTCGACCTCTTTTCCATGTTTGCAACGTAAGCCGATCAGGGGCTATTTCTATTACATGGCCGTATTGTTTTAAGAAAGTTTGTGCCAATTCTTTCCACGAGTGGATTTTTGATCGGCTTAACTGATTATACCATCTGACCTTGGACCCGGCCAGGCTATCTTGAAAACAATGAATTAACAGTTGGTCGTTATGTACATACCCCGCCATCTTTCTACAAAACATGGTTAGGTGAACTTCAAGGCAGCTCGTCCCACTATACATTTCAAATTTCGGAGTTTTGAATTTGGGTGGGAGCACTAGATCCAAAACCAAACTTAGTTCTTTAGCATCTACCCGGTAGGCAATTTCAACCCCTTGCATCGGGTCAATTTTCTCTTCTAAACGCCTGTATTTTTCTTCTATTTGCTTGGGAAGCTCTTCTCTTATCATTTCGTCAAAGTCTGGGACGCCCAGATTTACGGTATTATCTTTTGGGTTTGACCCTGATCCCGTTGGATAATTAATCGGTCGTGGCGTGCCTGTGGCTGGCTGTTGTGCCCTTACCGTAATGGTGGGATCCCGTGCCGACATCTCCTGTGACGCTGGGTTATGGAGGGGAGTAAAGCCTGGGGGGACCATCGGGTCCTCTGCTTCCTCAATGGCTGGGCTTTTTCCTTTATCCGCCATGCTTTGTTTTACTTGCGCTAATTCGTTCATCAGGCTTTTCTGTACTCTTCATTTCTTTGCACATCATGCTCATTTTCTCTTGGATGTGCTCTTGCATCTGGTCTTGTAACTCCTTTTGGATTTTGTTCAAGTCTTTGTTCCATGGCTTTAGTTTTCTTTCGAGTATTATAGCGGTGTGAGTTTTCAATGGTTACTGACGTATCTGGATAGGTAGATATTAGTAGGTTAAGTTTGTTATGTAGAAATATGCGAAAATGTGACGTGAATATGATGCATGTATGCAAGAGAAAGGTATTGACTTATGATTCATTTTCCATTTAGAAAACTTCATTTGGATAACAAGTTCCTTAACATAAAGCAAATTACATAAACGGTTTTGCTTTGATGCTCAGAGCCTTGACTTTCTTAAGGAGTTTTGACAGCTTCTGTCCTCGTTCAGTCTTTGTCTCGTATTGTATGCTTAACTCTTCTACTTCGACTGCCAGGGTCTGCACGTGGTCAGCCACTCCACGAATTTGATTTAAGGCTTCACCCATAACATAATCCATTTCTCTGACCTCCTTTTGAGTTTGCTGAAGATGCCAATCATTTGTTTCCAATGTTCTTTTTTCAAGAATCTCAGTTCGTATTTCACTATTCTGCCAAGAGGCCTCTAACTCTTCCACCCTCTTATTTAATCTCTCGATCTCAGCTCGACTTGCCTTTAATTCCATTACCGAATTCCGGTTACGATGCCTATACAAGGACTCCTCCAATTCCCCTATTCGAGCTTTTAATTCAGTCACTTTGGCTTGGCTTTCCAAAAGGCTGCTCTTTATAGCATTTTCTTGAACTTGGGCGTCTTGGAATTTGTTTTTCCAGTGACTTGTTTTATTTTTCTCTTTGCGGACCTCCTGCTGCCATTGCTCTGATGTCTTACCTAAACCGACGGTTCTCATCGACAATCGAAGTTTTTTGTAGTCCTTTTTTAGACTTCTCAGATCTTCTTCAGCCTTATTTTTCCCTTTCCTTAATTTATCCGCTTCTAGCTTCTGAACATCAACATCTAGTCCTAAGAGCACTTTCTCTTCCTCCAGTTTTTCTATTACTTTCCCCATCTCAGCATTTTTCTTGTCAAAATCCTGTTTAATTATTTCTAACTCAGTCGGAACTACCTGCAAATGTTCTTCAATTGGGCGGACGATCTCTGGGTTCGGTACGGGAATGTTATCGTTGATCCTTCTGTTTCTCCACCAGTCATATTCTGCGGTCATCATGGGATTGGCACCGAATGCCTTCATCTTTCGCACCTGGTTCCATGCATTCGAGACTTCCTTAATCCTTTTCTTATTGTTTTCTCCCCGGTACACGAATTCACACTGAGATATCCCCTGAGTTACGGGTATGAACTATCTTGATCTGTATTGTCTTGAGACTAGCAAATGTGCATATTCGGTTGCGCCCCATATTCCTGCCAATGGGACCCAATCAAGATCTCCGCACCGATACAATATTTCATCAGGAACGAACCATTGTGCTCGCCACTCTATGTTTCCGTCTTTGAGGCTTTGAAGTATGGCCATCCACTTTTCTTCTGAGAAGTTTTCTTGTCTCTGCGTGGCCACGAACTCTTTCAAAGGGGAGTAATCTTTAGACAAGTACTGATAGGAGACTTTCTCTGTTTTCCAAAAGTGACTGTGAAACCATACCATCAATAGCAATGCGCACGCAATAAATTGACCTTCGCCCTTCTTTCTGCATGCACTTAGGGATCTGAAAGTTTCAGCTAGTATAGTCGGGACGGGTGTCACTTTTTTACTCAATCTATCAAACAAATTTATCACCGCGTCTTCTATATGCCCCAAGGCCTTTGGAAAGATGACCAACCCGTAGATACCTAGGGCTAGAATATCAATCTTCTTCTTCGCATCTGGGTGAGCTAATATCAAATCTCGCAGGTTTTTCCACGTGATGCACTTGTTATCGCCTTTGACCTTAACTCGAGCTGCAACCCATTGTTCGCTCATGCCTGTGATGTTTACTAGTCTTTTAACCATGGTTGGGAGATTTGGTGCTCTAGAGTAGGCCTTATCTACTGACATCTTCGGACAACGGAGCAGAGTGATGTATTCTTCTATCGTTGGTGTCATGTCTATATTCTCGAAGGTGAAACAATTGTAGGCTGAATTCCAGTACTGTGTTAAGGCTTTAAAGAGGGATTTATCCACCTTAACTTCGCATAAGTATGGCAAATCTCCGTATTCTTGGTAAAAAGTTTGTTTCATGTTGTTGTCCCAACTGTCCCAGATTTCCTTCAATTCTAGCGCTCTGTTTTGAGCCGTGCTAATCCTAGTGTAATCCCAAAGCTCGGACTCATATCCCTCCACCAAGCTATCACCCTTCTGGCGTTGAGTCTCCTCCGACCACATGCGCACAACCATATTGTCCTCCACTTTATCAAAATACTTATTTTCCATGATTAATTCCCTTATCAGTAACTGAACCTTCGAGTCTATACCTTCTCTGTATATGATAATGAGATGTGATGCAAAAAAAAAGAGGCAAAATAAACCAGTTAGCGAAGTACAGCAATATCAATATACAAGTATAGCATAGAACTTAAGAGCCTAATTTGGAAGATTGCTAAATGGTTTAACACGACTCTTTCTAGGGCAAGCTTCTATGTCTTTACTATATGTGGTTTTAGGTTCTAAAGTAGAGGTACCCAAACCAGCAGATTCCTCAATCCTTACCCATTACAGGATCATACGGATGAGTTCGGTTCAGGGGGACGCATTTCCCACATGTTTGCACGGAAGTGAAAACTTCACGAAAACAGGGGTACTTTGTAATCCCGGAAGCAATCCACTATCTTGCACGGAGGTGAAGACCTCACGAAGGAGTAGCTTCAGGCTTCCACTTATTAGGGTAATATCATATACAGATGTATGCAAATATACACTAGCAATATAATATAATGTCACAAAAGGTGTCGAGGATCGCATATTAAACAGAACTGAAGCCTTTAAAAGTTTCTAAAGAATACCCGAAAATAATCAATTTTGGCTTGACTCTCGTTTGTAAAAAAAAGTCCCCAGCAGAGTCGCCAGCTGTCGAAACCATCCCTTTTCTTTGTTGGAAAATGACGTGTCTCGAAAAAAACCTCTTTTTTTTCAAAATTGGTAAATAATGAGAGTCGCCACCAATCCTTTATTTGGTGTGATTGGGCCACCACAAAACGTTTTAAAAATCGTTTTGAAAACATGTAGGTCTTCGAAATCCAGAAAAGGGGTTCGAGAGTCGGTTACACATGAGGAAGGATTAGCATCCTCATGTGCCCAAATTGGTACCGTATTGATTATTTTCGGGTCTTAATTTGTAACATTTAAAAGTTCGAATAAAGCTTAAATAAACGATCCTTGGATGCACGAGTTTAACAGAAATCGAGTTTTGTTTGAAAATCCCACTACTTCCGAGTGATAGAGAAGAAAGTCTACGTCTAGTGAATTAGGACATGCCATTTCAAGATCAAGAAATAATGAGCTTTCCTTTGTGAAAACTTTTGCAAGAAGGATATTTGATTATCTCGATTTGAAGATAGGTTGCACCTAGTAAGTTAAGGCGCAATTTTTCGGCATCAAAGATAAGGAAACATTGCCTCGATTAAGGATATTCGATTATTTCGGTTCGAAGAAAAAAAATTACACCTAGTGAGTTAAGGCACAAAATTTCGGAACCCGAAATAAAAGGATATTGCCTCGATATTTAAGTTTTTATATAAAAAACAATTTCAAATACATGGATGCAGAATATGAGCGCATAATAAAATGTAAATGTTGATGAGAAGGAAGAAAAAGTGCGATCGGAGTTTAAAATGAGACCTTTCGGATGCACGGAGTGGCAAAATGGTAATTTTAGAATGTTCAGAATCAAAAATAGGATTTTTAACAACTCAAGGGTAAAATGGTAATTTTGGAAGTTCGGGGTAAAATGGTAATTTTGGAAGCTTCGGGGTTAAAAATTAGATTTTTGGAAATTCGGGGGTAAAACGGTAATTTTTGGAAGGTTCAGGGACCTCTGGGGTAATAAAACCAAAAAATAGGTGACACGTGGCAGCCCCTCAGGTATCCTGAAGTCAGAGGACTATTTTGAAAATCGTGGAAAATTTCTGGGGCAATTTTGAAATTAAAGTGAACTTGATTTAATGATTAAATTAAAACAAAACATGAATAAAGGGGACTGCTTACTAAATAAACCAAAAAATATGACACGTGGCAGCTCCTGGTGCTTTTAAAGGTCGAGGGGCTAATTTGAAGAACCTTGAAAATTATTGGGCCAATTTAGATTTAATTAAAAGTCTGAGAAGGACCTGATTGAAAATTTTGGAAAAAGCAGATGGATCGAATGCATAAATAACCCTTCCTTCAAAAACACGCGGATCCTAAGTTGGGTCGGGTCAGAGTTCGGGTCGGACGTGGATACTTCAACAAAACTACGCCGTTCTGCCCGAAATACTTCTGCCAAGGGGTATTTAAACCCTCAGGCCTTTGCAAAGCCGAGTCTCTTCTTCATTTTTTCAGTTTTCAAAAAAAAGGCAAAGCGTCTCCCCATTTTCTCTCAACAGCCATCTGTGGTCGGCCAAACTCCGGCCGACCAAACCTATCGCTATCCGTCGCGTGGGGCCCTACGTGCGTCGTCGATCCCCGCTCGTGGCCCTCGCGAGTTGTCGCCTGGGTTCTCCGGTGTGCACACCGCTGCCCTCACCAGTCATGCGCGGTCGTCGACCCCATCACACGCGCGTCACCCACAGCCACGCGCGGTCACCGGGTACCCCGATGGCCTGCATCGCTCTCCGTTTGCTGGGTTTCGCCGTTCACGCACCGTAGTTCTTGGTAAGAAAAGTTTCAATCTTTCTCTTTTCATGTTTTTAAAAAAAAAAAAAAAGGGTCTAGGTCTAGATCGAACCCGATCTAGCCTAGATCCAAAAGGGTTCGGTCTTTTTTCGACGAAAAAAAAAGATCATTCTCCCCTTTTTTTAAAAATCTCCAGATTTGTCGAGTTTTTTTTTAAAACTGTTCATATTTTAAATCCGTTCTTGATTCCTAATGTTCCTCTGTTTTTTTTTTGCAAGTTCGAGCACGACGGGGTGTAGGCGGCGTTCGACTGGGGCTCGAGTTCCGGCGCCGGCGGCTAGGGACAGCGACCGACCGAAGATAAGTCTTTCGACTCTTCACGTTCTCCTTTTTTTATTAATTATTAATTAATAATTATTATTATTAAAACATTTATTACTATTAATGATTTTTAAGAAAAATTTATTTAATATTAATGGGGTCATTAGTATTATTATTAATATTAAAACAGTTATTAATATTAATGAAGGTTATTGAAACATTTTGAAAAAGTAAAAAGGTATGAGTAACAGTAGTGGGTATTGAATGCATGCATCGAAACTGAAAAGGCTTTAAATGATGATAAATATTTACTGAGTATACCTGGATGCTTTAATGCTTAAGTGTTGTGATCTGATTTGCCTTCTGTTGCCTTTGTGCCTATTCAAATAACCTTGCTTTGAATTAAGCTCTGGGAATATTAGTACATACTGTATGCTAATTTCTTAATACTCAAAATCCAACCCCCCCAAATGATAATTAATTTGGCTTTTATAATCTGTTTTACAGTGATTCTCTTTTGTTTTATGCAACTAAATGCATATCTAATCTGCTTTCTCTTCTTGCAGGTTCGGCAGTGGCGGTAGCAGCCGGTGGCAGTGCAAGTTGGGGCTGAATATGATGACCTGCTGCTGATGACGTGGCCGCTCCTGGTTGGCTGAAGGGGAGGCAACAGCAGCAGCACTAGTAAATTGTAGTTTGGGCTTTCGGGCACTTTGTAATTGGGCCATTTGTATTTGGGCCATCTGTAACTGGGCCATTTGTAATTTGGACTTTTGTTTTGGATTTTTTTGTAATTGGACTTTTCTAAATTTAATTTTATAATAAATTTAAATTTCAAATAAATTTAAATTTAAAATAAACTTAAATTCAATTTCCAACTAGTCTAACCAAATTTGGGCTTCAACAACAGGGACATAGGAAGGGATGTATGGGAGAATCTACTGACTCGGGTTTTAAAATGATCTCTCTCTACGTTAATTTGTGTTTCTATTTTTATAAAAAAGAGTGATTTTGTTTTAGACTGATATTTCTAAAAGAATGAAATCAAATATCTCTCCATAAGAAAATGTTTATTTCCTACTCGGATCATATATTTTCTTAACCCTTTGAAAAGGCACACACAGGTGCTCAAACTCAAGTTTCCTAATATGAACAACATATTTTTTACCACTAAAGCCACTTGTTGAGTTCATAAAAGATGTTAATTTTAAAAATAAAAGTTGTTGATGCTGTAAATTGAATTTTAATCTTACTGATATCAAGTTTTAAAAAACATAACAACTTATTTCATACTTTAAATTTTTTTTTTAAAATTATTTCAACTCTCTATTTATTTTTTTCGTTTTTTACAACGTCTAAATTTGAATTATTTGTTAAATTACTCTCAAAATGATTTTATTGGCATGATATATATGTAGATTGTCATGTGGAAGTCACATTAGCAATTAATTAATTTTTTAAATATAAAAAATTTAAAAAATATAAAAAGTATTAAAAACTTTAAAAACTACAAAGATTATAAAAAAATTTTAAAATTTTAAAAAATTAATTAATTGTTAATGTGAGATACACCTAGACATTTAACAAAGTTAACACATGTTAATTTTTTCCTCCATTTTGGGATGATTTGACAAATAATGAAAGTTCAAAGGCTAAAAAGGACGGAGCCAAATGGTAAATTTTCAATTTAGTCCCTTCAAAATTTTAAAATTATAAGTTAATTTAACGGTAAAATTATGTTTTATCCCCCCAAAGATGGAAAATTTCAATTTAACACCTTTAAAATTCTAAACAAACAAGCATATACAAAGAAAAAAAAAAAATTTTGACCCTTTAAAATTTTATAATTTAATTTTGCCAACCCCAAAGATAAACATTTGACTCCATCCCTAGAGGGCGAAAAATTAAATGGAGGGCTAAAATAAATTTTTGTAAAATTAGAGGACTAAATTAAGTCATTATACCTTTTAAAAATGGATGTGAACCAAAGATACTAAATCGAACTTTGTAGTGTGGTAATGGGTGGAGATATGTTTATAACAATCATGTTCTTTCACAATGGATTGACAGAAAATGCAAAATTGATGTCTCAAATTACAATTTACATAGAGGTTAGGACGGCCACTTTGTAATTAACAAATTCATAATCTGATTAACATCATTTTGTGATTATTAAAAATCACATTTGGCAAACATTTTCCCCATATAAATAGACTTCCGTTGGCATTCATTCTTATAATCAAGCAAGCCAAACCAAATTAAAATAAAAATTAGAGTTTAGATACAAAAAATGGCAAAGTCAAACTACAATGTTGCAATGTTTCTGAGCTTGGTTCTCATCATCTCTTTCCTTCTCATCATAAACATGGCTGAAAGCAAGCTTTTCCCTGTAAGTTTTCCCATTCTCATTTTCATCCTCTTTCTTACAATCATTCAATAACTACAGAAGTCCTTGGAGAAGGCAATACTTTAATAAATTTAATATATGAATCTATCTCATATTTCTTATCCATTGCATGTATAAAGGTACTCAGACCTCTAAATATAGAGAGAGGTTTCACTTCATAAATTAGATATTTGATTTATTACTATTAATAACTAGATTTTATGATGGTTGCAGCTGGATTGATTAAGCATGGAAAGGCCAAAAAGTTGACACCAACATGTTTGTCGATATGTGCGGAACAAGAAGGGGATACATGCTTTAGCATCACTCAAGCATTCAATTTGACTTTTGATTTCTTCCTTCAGATTAATCCTAATCTTAATTACAACATAATATTTGTGGAAGAATGTCTATGCGTTGATGGTTTCCTCAGCTAATTTAATTTAGAAGGGACTTAAATTAAATTAAATTTAAATTATAGAGTTAAATAAATTGTTAATCATCGCCTTATTCAAGCTTTGTTTTCTTAAAACAAAACATGCTTGATGTTGATGTTCATGTTGAACCTTATAATAGAAATAAATGCTTAGTATCTTGGTGTAATAGATTAATATAAAATATATCCCGCTTATTATCTATGAAAATGAAATTTTATTTTTTAAACAAAAAAGAAAAAGAAACTTCATTTTGCAAATCATATGATCAATCCAGTTATATTACTCAATTCTTTTTAATTTCCAAAATATTTGTATCTTGTTCATGCTCAAATATATTTATAACTATATTCATAATATAATTAATTAATTCACAAAATGAAAATCAAATTAAAAGTTTAAGGATCGAATACGAAGTTGAGAGACTTCGACTGTACCACTAAAGTTGAGATTTAGGATCTCACCTTACGTGGACCTTCCATGTTTATTTTAACTTAAATTTTGTTGCGTGTAGACCTTGTATTGTATTTCATTTAGAAATAGTAGCGGATTGGATGTTTAAAATTTTTCAATCATTCATATTTACAAATTTATTTAAAAATTTAAATTTTGTTATGGATATTTTATTAAGTGGATGTCCATCAAGATCAAGATAAGTTTGGTTGAAGTTTAAATTCTAGTTGTCATCAGAATTAGAGCTCTATTCCTTTTATACTTTCTATGTCTATAAATATAGACATTGGAGAAGCATTGTAATACACTTCTATTGATCAATAAAATACGCTCTCTTTTTTGCTCTCTTGTTCTCCATGTTATTTACTCTCTATTCTTTTATTTTATAACACGTTATCAGCACGATTCTCATTTAATTATTTTTTTCTTTCAGTTGTCAATTGAGGCCGACACATTATGGGTAACCACTAGAGCTTTTAACTACTCGGTGCTTATGATAATAGTCATGGTGATAACGATGATATTAAAAATATTTAGGTATATATTTCTATGATTTATTTATTATATCATGTTTATTATAATTTGAGACTAATCATGATAAAATGAATAGATAGATTTTGATTTGAAATCCACGGATGTTTACGATGGTGATTATGGAATAAATAATCTAGTGAGACATTTATAAGTTCGTCCTACTAAATTTGTTGCATTCCCAAAAGTGAATGCAAACATAAAGAAAATAATCGTGGACCACTTAAAGTGGGAACATAGTGATGAATAAGAGAACAATAAGGGTTCTCAAGTAACTCTTCAAAAGGCAAAGATAACTTACGTTATCAATGTGATATGAAAGTTTATTGGCCATATATGTGGTGTATGCCCAAATATTTTGTTTGAGTTAATATTCTTTGAGGAAAGATATGAGAATATAGTAATGAATTCTATCATTACAGATAGAAAATATTTATTTTATTTGGTAATGAAACAAACCAATATTAGTCCAATATTTGGTAGTACAAAATTAGTAGAAAGCTCCAGAAGAGCTAATATATTAATATCTTGTGATGGTTAACCCATTGGTTTTAAAAGATATTCATAATGGATCTCATATTGAGATTGTGAATGAGAAAAGATTATATTTCATATTAATCAAAAGAGGATTGAGTTATTGATTTATATTGAATTGATTGTGATTATCTTTGTGATATTCTTTTATCATTATCCTCATTAAGGGGTTGAAGTCAAAATATTTGACTGTGAAATATCAACTTAAATTGTGGAATAAAAATATTAGCAATAGAATATGGTAATTCTATCTAAAGCTCGTAATGGTTGGATGCACCAAAAGTTGAAATTTTTTGGCATATTCCCTGAAGTGAATATTACATATAATTATTTGGAAATTATATCATATGACTTAGTTTCATTATAAACTTCACATTAATTTAGACATTTCTAGTAGTAAATGTCACAATGGTACTTGAATGTGGATACAAAGTGAAAGAAATAATGGTAAAATTATCAATTTGCAACTATTTAGTTCAAATTGAAACGCATGTTAAAGTAAACCAAAAGTTTATTGGTACAAATATATTTACTACTTGGCATGACTAGTTAGACCATCCTAGATCATATATGATGCAAAAATTAATTGAGAATTCATATGGACATTCATTTAACAACCAGAAGATTCTTTAATTTAAAGAATTCTCATTTGTTGTTTGTTCTCAATGAAAATTGGTTATTAAAAACTCACTAACTAAAGTTGAGATTTAATGTCTTGCACTTTTTAAATGAATATGGGCCCATTAATCCACCATGTGGATAGTTTCGATATTATATGATTTTGATAGATGCATTTACAAAATAAACACATATGTGTTATAAACTTGCAACATGTCGCTCGCAAGATTGTTTGAATAATTAATTTCAGATCATGCAATTAAGACAATTCATCTTGCTAATATTGATGAGTTTATTCTCAATCTTTTATTGATTGAGTTTGAAAAATTTTGATAAAAGTTTGTTATTTATGCAGATAATGGTTTAGAGAAATTATTGATTGAACGCCTCTGATTATTACTTATGAGAACTGAACTTCCTCTTTCAACATGAGATTATGTTGATTTATGTGTTGTACGCATCAAGCCAATAAGTTTTAAATACTCCCCATTGCAATTGATTTTAGGTCAAAAGCTAAAAATTTCTCATCTTTGAATTTTTGTATGTGCGTATATGTTCCAATTGCTCCACCACAACTCACAAAGATGAGTGAATCATCAAATAAAGTTGGAAATATATATTAACCATGGACCTCCTTTTATTATTATAAATTAAATGGATTGGAGATACAATTATGACATGATTGTGATTATTATTTTGATTTTATAGTTTCCCCAACATTAAAGGGAGAGAACTAATAACTTGTAATGAGTTAAAGGGGAGAGTAATTTGAACCAGAAGTTTAACAAGGATAACTCATTAAAGTTCCAAATATATAAATTTTCATAAAAGAAAAAAATCTAGATGGTCATATAGTGAAAATGGGTGTTCCAAAAGAAACCCAAGACATAACTAATAAGTAAAACATCAGAAGCAATTCAGGTACCTAAAATTGAAGATTAAAATAGTGAAAATAAAATATCTCGATAAGTTATGTCAATTTGAGAAAATGTCGAACCAATAATAAAAGTGGTCGACAATGATTTTGCATGCAATATTATTGTGGAAATAATGAAATAAAAGGAGTATATTGAATAAATCTATTGGGAAATATAGATATGGAATAAATTGGCCAAAATAGAAATATACAATTCAAAGACAATTAAATTCCTAGAGTTTTTGAATGTAATAGTTCGATTTTCAGTGGTGTCAGAAACAATGGTTTCGGGACCACAATTCCAATGAGTCGACTGATAAATATTAGTTATTTAATATTTATGATGTCATGAGTATCGTATTAAATTTTGGTTAAGAGATTTTATTGTTTAGATAGTTAATTAAGCAAAAAGGACTAAATCGTAAAATATACAAAAGTAGAGTTAATAAACTAGAGGGATCAAATGAATGAATAGACCTAAAGTATTTTAGTGCGCGCATTATAATGTAAAATATTAAAGATAAGTGGGATTAATTAAAGTTAAACAATGATTGATTAAGTTAATTAAGAAAGTCCAATTATTTACAAAAATGCCATTAGGTATATTAATTAAATTAAAAAGAGAAAATGAAGAATTTCACTTCATCTTCTTCACACATTCAGCCAAGAGGAGAAGAAATTAGGGTTTTCCATTTTCAAGTTTCAGCTTTGATTTGGGTAAGCAAATGATAGTCATTTTTAGTAATATTTATGTTTTTTAGTCCGTATCAACTTAATCTAGCTAATCCAAGGATCAATTTGTAAATCTGTCAAATGTTATGAAACTTTTCATTGTTGAATATGCCTTTTCTTGAAAGCTTGTAATAGATTTGAATGCTTGATGCTTGGGTTAAATCTTTTTTTAAACTAATTTGGGATGGAATTAGGGTTTAAGGACTAAAATGATAAATAGAGAAATTTATGTGTGTTTGGTGTGAAATAATTGAAGTGTAGGGACTTATGGAAACCTATGATTGTTTGGCTGGTGTTGGTTGTGTAGGAGGAAAGGTTATTTTGCATGTATCGTATTTAAGGATTAAAATGAATAAAAGTAAAGATTAGGGGTAAAATAGTAATTTTACCAAAAAGGATCGAATTATGTTATTTGATCTGATTGGGTTTTTTAATGCAAGAAATTGAAGGATTTTTAGATGTATACTATGATCGTGCTACAGATCGCGGAAAAGGGAAATTAACAGATTAGTCCTTAAAGTCTTTCCTCAATTGTAATTAAATCCGGTAAGTTCGTAATGTAAATTTTACTTAATATTTCTTGTATGTATATTGTCAATGTTCAGCAAATCGAAAGCATTTGGAATTGAAGAGATCGAGGAAATGAAATGAAAGAGATAGTAGGCTTTATGCCGTTGAAAAAGTACCAACGTGATGGTTGGGGTACCGCATATGTTACGAGTCCTTGACAGCTCGTGTGAGCAGCATCATGATTCAGAAAAGATACATAAATCCTAAATGGATTATAGACCCTTCGATGGTTGGGACTTATGCTATATGCATACTCTTGACAGCTCGTGTGAGCAGTATCATTAGGGAACAGTTTACAGATAGACACCGTACCGATGGTTAGGGTATCGCATGTGTTGCGAGTCCTCAACAGATCGTGTGAGTAGCATCGGGTACTGGTAAAAGAAAGGTTATAGACAGGAAAGTGAAAGATTACAATTGACTCGAGGAAGGAATGAAATTATCCTGACTCGGTTGAATTATAGCTACTTTATACAAATGTTTGGTAATTCTTTAAAATTATCAAACTTACTAAGCTATGAAGCTTACCAAAGATGTTGTTGTTTTGTAGATTGTTTGTTGATTGAAGATCGGATCATTACCTCTCAGAAGTCACACTATCGCGAAGCTCGTTTGTAGTTTTTACATCACTCGATCTTATGGCATGTACTAGGATGATGTTATCTTTTGTTTTTTTTTTTGTAATGGAAATCATAAAATCGTATTATGTTGATGGAATGTTAAATGTAGAAATGCATGTAGTGTAAGTTAGAGTATAGACTTGAAATGCTATGTAATGACTTGGAAACTATGTATTTTGTATGTTGGATTAATGCATATTTGGAGTCATATGTGTTTGTGTTGATAAACTTGTGTTTTGGCATGATTGTTGTGATTCTGTATGCTTGTTTCGGTAGAACTTATGCATATATCGATAGAAGTACAAGGTAGGAGAGAGGTTGTTCTTTGACTTGGGTTGTATCGGTAGTTAAATTGAAAGTATCGGTAGTTATGTGTTTAGACGTATCGGTAGCCTGTATACTTGTATTGGTAGAAGTTGCAGGGTGAGACTTTTAGCTCTCTAGAATTTTTAATATTTGTAGAAGTAAAAGTCTGCACTATTAATGAATTGTTTACTGACTTGTTAACTACCGATACTTGTCCAACAAATGCAGGTAGAAGACTCCAAAAAATGTCAAAAATGACCTTTTTGCCCTTATTAAATTGCGTTTATGATTAAATGATGATATATAGCGTGTGAAGTACAATTCTTTAAATAAAGAGGAAAAATAATGATGTTAAAGATGAACTGTGATAAATGAATAGTAAGGCACTGAAACCCTAATTGATGATAGTTTTTGAGTTTTGAGTATTATATTAAATGGTATCAGATAAATTTTGTTTATGATTAAATGATGATATATAGCGTGTGAAGTACAATTCTTTAAATAAAGAGGAAAAATAATGATGTTAAAGATGAACTGTGATAAATGAATAGTAAGGCACTGAAACCCTGATCGATGATAGTTTTTGAGCTTTGGGTATTATATTAAATGGTATCAGATAAATTTTGTTTATGATTAAATGATGATATATAGCGTGTGAAGTACAATTCTTTAAATAAAGAGGAAAAATAATGATGTTAAAGATGAACTGTGATAAATGAATAGTAAGGCACTGAAACCCTGATCGATGATAGTTTTTGAGCTTTGGGTATTATATTTAATAGTATCAGAGCTTATGATTTAGTCGTTTCTCAGATAATTATGATTGTATTAAATGATTTAGTAGTACATGTCATATGAACCTATGATAGTGTGATACAGATGAATCCAATCTAAGCATAATTTTTGCAAATAAAAGTAAATATGTCTGATTCTGAAAGATATGAAACCAACGAAGTAAACAACAATGACCCAACGAGTGATTCTAGGGCTAGTCATGGGGTGCCTATCTTGTCGATGATAGAAAACGAAGCCAAAAACATGTTCTTCGACTTCATGGGATTGTGGTTCTCAGAATTTATACAGAATAACCGTATGGTGCCACCTCTTCCACCCCCAACTACATAACTTGCTGCCTAACCTACGACTCCTCTCGTAATACCTACCTCCCTCCTATAACAGAACAGAGGCGTCGTATTCTGACAGATAGGGTAAGAAAGTGTGGGGCGAAAGAATTCCGTGGAAATGCAGATGATGATCCATCTAGAGCTGAGAATTGGTTGGAAAACACCTAGAGGGTACTGAATGAAATGGCTTGTTCGCCTGAAGATTTTGTGAGGTGTGTTGTTTCGTTGCTAAAAGACGAA
Organism: Kokia cookei; assembly: GCA_039519145.1. Taxonomy (NCBI): domain Eukaryota; kingdom Viridiplantae; phylum Streptophyta; class Magnoliopsida; order Malvales; family Malvaceae; genus Kokia; species Kokia cookei. The sequence continues at coordinate 33,537,791 of CM076907.1, read as the reverse complement.
GCTCATTATTGGTGGGCAATGATTGTAGCAGTGATGACAAAAAATGAGGTTACTTGGGAATTTTTCCGGACGGAGTTTAAAAAAAATATGTCAGCAAGAGGTATTTGGATAAAAACAAGAAAGAATTCCTAGAGTGGAGATAGAGAAACAAGACTGTAGTAGAATATGAACAGGAGTTTGTATTTCTCAGCAAATATGCAGGGGAGATTGTACCTATAGACGGGGCTATGTTTGTCCGATTTGAGGATGGTTTGAACGATGAAATAAAGATGATGGTAGGTGATTCAGAAATATGACCATTTATCATTTTGACAGACAGAGCATAGAAAATGGAGGAAGTATACAACCAAAAGAAATAGAGAGAGAAAAGATTTCGAGATTTTGGGAAGAAGAATCCTACTAGAACCTTCTCATTACCACTACCGAAGAAATTCAAAGATATGAAGTTTGAGGAACAGTCTCTTCCAACTTTCTGAATAGGGAGTCGATCAAGACCACCAAAATCCCAATTTCAAAATTGACCAGCTGACAGTGTGGCCAGTGTTCGTAATACGCTAAAACCAGTGTACGAACATTGTAAAAGAATCTATTCAAGTGAATGTCGGTTGATTAAGGGAGCTTGTTCCCGAAGCGGAGGTACCGATCACTTCATGCAAAATTACCTGATGAATTCTAAAGCAAAGAAAGATCAGAGTGTTAACCCTCTAGTTTCACCACAGGAAGGCAGATACCCGGGGCAAAATAGCATGCAGGTAGAAATCGAAATGAAAACAGAGATAATGTAAGCAGGTCGGAAGCTTAAGCACCTGCACGGACTTATGCCATCCGAGCTAAAGAATAGGCTACCGCTCCTGATGTTGTGACTGGTATATTCTATGTTTTTAATAATATTGTGTGTGCTTTGATTGACCCGGGATTGACTCATTCATATATTTGCACTGTCTTAGCTATTACTAAGAAATTGTTTGTCGAGTCGACTGAATTTGATGTCTAAGTCACAAACCCATTGGGTCATAGTGTCATTGTTAATTTGGTATGTCGTAAATGTCCACTGAAAGTCTAAGGTTGTAATTTTCTGCTGATCTAATGTTGTTACCGTTCACCGAGTTTGACGTGATCTTAGGTATGGATTGGTTATCCGAGCACGATGGAGTAGTAAATTGTAAGTTAAGATAGATTAGTTTGAAATGCCCAACAGGTGAAGTGATTACGGTTGAGTTTCGCAGATTGAACAATGAAATCAGGGTGATTTCAACTGTTTTAGCATAGAAGATGGTTCGTAGAGGCTATAAAGCATTCCTGGCATACATACTTGATACACGGGGTTCGGGAATAGAGTTGAATTAGGTACCGATTGTTAATGAGTATACTGATGTCTTTCCAAAAGAATTATCGGGTTTGCCACCAATTAGAGAGGTAGAGTTTGGTATTGATTTCCTACCTGGTACCACTTCGATCTCAATTTCAATATATAGAATGACACCGACTAAGTTGAAAAAGTTGAAAGCTCAACTACAAGAATTATTAGACAAAGGGTTCATAGGACCTAGCGTATCACCTTGGGGTGTGCCCGTGATATTTGTGAAAAAGAAAGATGGATCGATGCGGATGTGTATAAGATTACAAGCAACTAAATAAGGTGACAATCAAGAATAAGTACTCGTTACCTCGAATTGATGATTTATTTGATAAGTTAAAGGGCGCAATCGTATTCTCCAAGATAGACCTTCGGTCAAGTTACTACCAAATGCGAGTGAAAGACTACGATATAATGAAAACGACATTCAGGACTCGGTATGGTCATTATGAGTTCTTGGTTATGCCGTTTGGGTTGACTAATGCCCTCGCAGCATTTATGGATTTGATGAACAGAGTATTTTAGCCTCAGTTGGATAGGTTTGTAGTTGTGTTTATTGATGACATATTGATCTACTCTAAAACAGAATCAGAGCATACTTAGCATTTGGGAGAAGTGTTAAGGATTTTACGAGAAAAACAGTTGCATGCAAAATTCAGTAAATGTGAATTTTGGCTTCGAGAGGTTGGGTTCTTAGGACATTTAGTATCTTCAAAAGGAATACGGGCTGATCCGAGCAAAATCTCAGCTATTCTCAATTGGAAAGTAACGAAGAATGTCTCGAAGTACACAGTTTCCTGAGATTGACAAGTTATTATCGTCGATTCGTGAAAGGTTTCTCTATCATAGCTTTGCCGATGACGAAGTTGCTACAAAAAATATCCAGTTTGTTTGGTCTGATAAGTGCAAGCAAAGTTTCGGTCAATTGAAAAAGTTGTTAACTGAAGCTCCTGACCTGATGCAGCCAGAGTCGGGAAAAGAGTTCATTGTTTACAGCGACACATCTTTGAGTGGACTGAGGTATGTATGCAAGATGTGAAAGTGATATCTTATGCCTCCCGTCAGTTAAAACCGCATGAGAAGAATTATTTGACTCATGATTTGGAATTAGCCGCTATAGTCTTTGTAAAAAAGATTTTGCGTCACTATCTTTTTGGGGACAGTTGTCATGTGTTTACTGACCATAAGAGTTTGAGGTATCTGATGACACAGAAGGAGTTGAATTTGCGACAGCACCAATGGTTAGAGCTGCTAAAAGATTATGACTTTGTGATTGATTATCACCTAAGAAAGGCTAACATTGTTGTCGATACCTTGAACCGGAAATCGTTGTTTGCACTGAGAGCATTGAACGCCCAGTTTTCTTTAGAGAATGATGGTTCTATCATTGCTTAAATCATATGAGACCGTTATTTCTACAGCAAATTTGAGAACTACAGGGAAGTTATCTAAAGCTTATAGGTAAAAAGGGGCAAATACAGAGTGATGCCACTACAGGGTTTATAGTAGATACAGAAGGGATGTTATATTATAGAGATAGAGTGTATGTCCTGAATGATCCGGATTTGAGACGAGACCTTCTTATGGAAGCTCATAGCAGCACTTATTCCATTCACGCAGGAAGTGTGAAAATGTACAACGACATGAAGAAAATGTATTGGTGGCTAGGCATGAAACGAGAAATTTCAGAGTTTGTGACTAGATGCCTTATATGTCAACAAGTGAAGGCAGAGTACCAGGTACTATCTGGGTTACTACAGCTAATTTTCATCCCGGAATGGAAGTGAGAGTGGGTTGCGATGGATTTTGTCACAAGACTTCCGATAACATCGAGAAAGAATGATTTTATCTGGTAATTGTAGACAGATTGACAAAGTAGCTCACTTTATCCCTATCCGAGTAGATTATCCACTTGAGAGATTGGTTAAGTTATATGTATCCATGATCGTACGACTACACGGAGTACCAATGTCTATTATCTCTGACAAGGATCCACGTTTTACCTAGAGTTTTTTGGAGTAAGTTACATGAAGCTTTGGGAACCAGATTGAATTTCAGTACTGCATATCATCTGCAAACGGATGGTCAATCAGAACGGGAGATACAGATTCTTGAAGATATGCTACGGTGCTATATACTCGAGTTTGAAGGTAGCTGGGAAGAATACCTATCGTTGGTAGAATTTGCTTATAACAACAACTATCAGTCTAGTATTAAAATGGCACCATTTCAAGCATTATACGATAGGAAATACAGAACACCTTTGTATTGGTCAGAGTTGAGTGAGCCTAAATTGATTAGAACTAACTTGGTTCATGAAACTGATGACAAAGTGCGGGTAATTCGTGATTGTTTGAAAGTAATGTCTGACCAATAGAAGTCATATGCAGATCTTAAAAGAAAAGATATAGAATTTTTAGTGGAAGATTGAGTTTTCCTGAGAGTTTCACCTTGGAAGAAGGTGCTGCGGTTTGGCAGAAAAGGAAAGTTAAGTTCACAGTATATCGGGCCGTATGAGGTCATTGAACTGGTTAGTCTTGTAGCATATAAGTTGGATTTACCACCGGAACTAGAAAAGATCCTTAATGTATTTCACGTTTCGATGCTGAGACGGTACAGATCAAATCCTTCTCATGTGATTAGACCCATGGAGGTTGAGATTCAGCCGAATTTATCGTATTCAGAGGAACCAATTAGAATATTGGCTCGAGAAGTAAAAGAGCTGAGGAACAATAAAGTATTGCTAGTGAAAGTATTGTGGAATCGTCACGGGTTAGAGGAAGACACTTGGGGGACAAAGGCTTCGATGAGATCACAGTACCCTAACCTGTTTACTGGTAAGAAATTTTAGGATGAAATTTCCCTAAAAGAGGATAGTTGTAAAAGCTCGATTTTTAGTGGTATCAAAATAGTGGTTTCGAGACCATAATTCGGATGAGTCAAGTCCTAAATATTAGTTATTTAATATTTGCGATGTCATTAGTATCGTATTAAGAAAGTCCAAATATTTACAAAAATACCATTAGGTATAGAAATTAAATTAAAAAGAGAAAATGGAGAATTTCACTTCATCTTCTTCACACATTCGGCCAAGAGGAGAAGAAATTAGGGTTTTCCATTTCAAGTTTGAGCCTTGATTTGGGTAAGCAAATGATAGTCATTTTTAGTAATTTTTATGTTTTTGAGTCCGTATCAACTTAATCTAGCTAATCCAAGGACCAATTTGTAAATCTATCAAATGTCATGAAATTTGCCATTGTTGAATATGTTTGTTCTTAAAAGCTTGTAATAGATTTGAATGCTTCATGCTTGGGTTAAATCTTTTTGTAAAGTGATTTTGGATGAAATTAGGGTTTAAGGACTAAAATGATAAAAAGAGAATTTTATGTGTGTTTGGTGTGAAATAATTGAAGTGTAGGGACTTATGGAAACCTATGATTGTTCAGTTGGTGTTGATTGTGTAAGAGCAAAGGTTATTTTGCATGTATCGTGTTTAAGGACTAAAATGAATAAAAGTAAAAGATTAGGAGTAAAATTGTAATTTTACCAAAAAGGACTGAATTATGTTATATGATCTGATTGGGTGTTTTAATGCAAGAAATTGAATTATTTGTGGATGTAGACTACAATTGTGTTACAAATTGTAAAAAAGGGAAATTGGCGAAATAGTCCCTGAAGTCTTTCCTTAACTACAATCCAGTCCGGTAAGTTCGTAATGTAAATTTTACTTAATATTTCTTGTATGTATATTGTCAATGTTCAGTAAATCGGAAGCATTTGAAATTGAAGAGATCGAGGAAATGAAACGAAAGAGATAGTAGACTTTATGTCGTTGAAAAAGAACCGACACGATGGTTGGGGTACCGCATATGTTGCGAGTCCTCGATAGCTCGTGTGAGCATTATCGTGATTCAGAAAAGAAATATGAATCCTGAATGGATTATAGACCCTTCGATGGCTAGGACTTATGCTATATGCATACTCCCGACAGCTCATGTGAGCAACATCGTTAGGGAACAATTTACAAACAAACACCGTACTGATGGTTAGGGTACCGCATTCGTTGCGAGTCCTCAACAGCTTGTGTGAGCAACATCGGATACTAGTAACAGAAAGGTTATAGACAGGAAAGTGAAAGATTACAATTGACTCGAGGAAGAAATGGAATTATCCTAACTCGATTGAATTATAGCTACTTTATACAAATGTTTGGTAATTTTGTAAAACTATCGAACTTACTAAGTTATGAAGCTTAACAAAGATGTTGTTGTTTTGTACATTGTTTTCTGATTGAAGATCGGATCATCACCTATAGCACCCTCTAACCTGTGTTAAAGTTAAACCATAATCAAGTAATGTTGCAAAACAATCTCACTCATGAGCATACAATAATATCACTTAACTATTTCACATACATTCATTCATGTATAAACATTCGCATAATCACGTCAAACGTTATGTTAATGTCATTAAAACAAAACTAGAAATTCAAAAGAACCAAGACTAAACAAGATTTCATCCCTCAAACACAAGTGAAAAGTGTCATATAAATAGAGCACATGCCCAGTGTGCCAAACCGTGTCTAATCGAACAACTACCCTGCATCAATTAAATAGCACACGTCTAAGTGTCTCCCTGTGGCACAGACCGTGTGTCCCAAATACAACTTCTTACACCAAATGCAATTTGAACTCAATGTAAACCACAAATCACCACAATCATACATGCAAGTTTCATACTTCTTATAATATTCATCAACAAACGATTACCATAAAAGCAACATTCATTACATAAAACCATCAAAGTTAATATTCACATATGCATTCAACAAAACTAGTTCCTTATCAAGAGAAATCACAAATAGTCTATATATATGCCACTTTTAAACCAAAATAAGTTGTTCAAAATAAATCTACCAAGGAAGAAGATGATAGTGTGTACTCTTGATTCGATCCAATCTATGCTTAGATTCTTTGAGACCTACAATCATACAAATTAAACAAGTAAGTCATTTAAGACTTAGTAAGTTCATAACACAATTGATAATATAATAAAAGTAACTATCAACCATTATTCAATAGTTAATACCCATTCATGTATATCCTGCATAAAGCTTGCTACACCGGCATAAAGCCTGATACACCGACATAAAGCCTGATACACCGACATAATGTCTGATACACCGGCACAAAGCCTGAACCACCGGCAAAAAGCCTAAATCATTGGCATAAAGCCTGAATACTTAGGTATAATTGTACCAATCCACATAAACTAGTATATGTCAACCAACAACCATTTCATATACAAAGATCTATAATTAAATTCAGAATGATAATAAATAAATTTATAAATTTCACATAATAACGAAATGAACTTACTTATATAGTGACAACGATATTTAGCGTAGATTAGTCAACCACTTTCCCCTTCCCTCGATCATTCACCGGAGTGTCCGTAGTTTGATCTAATTTAATAAGTACTCAAGAAATTAATTTAAATCAATTACCCTTAATCATTCAATCATAAAAAAATTATAAGAATTTTTTTTAAAACTCCTAAACCCTTGTTCTTCACTACCTGTATGTCCAAAATTACTTCAGCCACCAATTGAGCTATATGTATTTTTATAACTCTATTTCAATTGTATGAAAAACAGAGCAAGTAAAGCATTCAAATTTCCTTTGTTCTAACAATGTTACATTTGTCTAATCAACTAATAGAACCCTAACTATCACATGCATTAACAATCAAATCCTTTGTCTACTAACTAACCTCCGACATGCTATGAATCTCCTCCAAAATAAAACTCCATTCGTACCTCATTCAAAAACAGCAGCTAACCAACACCAAACATGGCAACTTCATAACTTAAATTATTTTCTAAAATAAACTAATTACTAGATTACATGCACCAAATTTCAAGGATAAAAAAAATTAACAAGAGAGGATCCCATTATGGCTTACATGCAAGAGTTTAAAGAACTAAACTTTAAGTTTCTCCTCCCATGGAAATTTCGGTGGAAGAACCAAGATGAAAGCAAGAAAGAGAAAAAGATAATGCTTAATTTTTCTGTTATTTCCTTCTTTTCTTTCTTTTCTAAATTACCTCATTAACCTTACTATATAATTAAATATTATTTTTAGTTTAGTCAAACCTCTCCACTAACTTAATATTTGTCCATTTAATCTTTAAGTCCCTTATCAATTTATCTTCCATGAATAACTAACAATTGTTATTTTAACAACTACCAAATATGACACCAAATTTACTACTTTCCCAACTTAGTACATTATACTAATGCACCACTTATCATATAAATCTATATACAAAATACTTCATACCAATTTATACACATAATATAATTAAAAAAAATTCATTCACATAAAATAATTTGGTTTGAAAATTAATATTCTCGACACCACTGAAAACAGGCTATTACATCACCTCTCATAAGTCACACTATCGCGGAGCTCGTTTATAGTTTTTACATCACTCAGTCTTATGGTATGTACTAGGATGATGTTATCTTTTGTTTTTGTTTTTTTGTTGTTGTAATGGAAATGGTAAAATCTTATTATGTTGATGGAATGTTGAATGTAGAAATGCATATAGTGTAAGTTGGAGTATAGACTTGAAATGCTATGTAATGAATTGGAAACTATGTATTTTGTGTGTTGGATTAATTTATATTTGGAGTCATGTATGTTTAGGTTAATAAACTTGTGTTTTGGCATGATTTTCGTGATTCTGCATACTTGTTTCGGTAGAACTCATGCATGTATCGGTAGAAGTACAGGGTAGGAGTGAGGTTGTTCTCTGACTTGGGTTGTATTGGTAGTTGAATTACAAGTATCGATAGTTATGTGTTTAGACTTATCGGTAGTCTGTATACTTGTATCGGTAGAAGTTGCAGGGTGAGACTTTTAGCTCTCTAGAGTTTTTAGTATCGGTAGAAGTAAGACTTGTTTTAGTATAAGAGACACTTATATGGGTAGAAGTGTCACTCGTAGTGGTAGATGTCTGCACTATTATTGAATTATTTACTAACTTGTCAACTACCGATACTTGTCAACAAGTTCCGGTAGAAGTCTCCAAAAAATGTCAAAAATGATCTTTTTGCCCTTGTTGAGTTATGTTTATGATTAAATGACGATATACAACGTGTGAAGTACAATTCTTTATTAAAATAAAGAGAAATAACAATGATGTTAAAGATGAACTGTCATAATGAATAGTAAGACATCGGAACCCTGTCCTGGCATTGATTATGAGAAGATATAATATTATTTTATGGTGGATGCAATAACCTTTAGATATATTATTAAACTGGCAGATCATACTTGCGTCTCATGGTTGTTGTTACAACCTATTGTGAATCATTATATAGTAAAGTTTATATTAAAATCCTTGAAGGAATTAGAATGCCAGAAGCATATTGAAATTATCAGGAAATTGTTCATTTATATGAATTGAAATAATTGAACATGTGATAAATTTGACTTAGTCAATAGTAGTTGAAGGAGAATTATAAAATGATCCAAAATACCTATTTGTGTTTTTATAGAAGAATCATGATTAAAGTTTGTTGAAATTCCTAAAGAGATCAAAATATATTTCCCTCATATTTTCTCTCTCATTACTTTCAAAAGAATGGTGATATAAATGCTTAACAAATACATTCAAATAGTCATTTGAAAGACTAGTATTCAAGATTGAATACATAGAATATAAGATTTTATGTGATGTTTTTATGAAGGGGAGTCAATATGCGTTGTACTCTTTTTCTGTTAATCGAGATTTTGTCCCATTAGGTTTTTCTAGTAAGGTTTTTAATGAGGCAACATGTTATGTGTATTATAGATATGTGTACTATTTTTCCTTCACTAGGAAATTTTTTTCCCACAGGGTTTTTATCTTAGTAAAGGTTTTAACGAGACACATTATTTACCAATGGACATCCAAGGGGGAATGTTATGAATATTTTATTAAGTGGATGTTCATAAGATCAAGATAAGTTTGGTTGAAGTTTAAATTCTAGTTGTATCAGAATTAGAGTTCTATTCCTTTTATATTGTCTATGTCTATAAATATAGACCTTGGAGAAGCATTGTAATACACTCCTATTGATCAATAAAATACGCTCTCTCTTTTGCTCTCTTATTCTCTATGTTATTTACTCTCTGTTCTTTTATTTTATAACAAATTCATTTATTATCTACAAATTATTCGTGTAATACTATCAAAATTTGAATCTAAATTAAATATTATTATTTATCAAATATTTAAATCCGTAAATTTAAAAAGATTCAATTTCAATTTTTTTTTTATATTTTTTAGATATCTAAATTTTCTCAAATTCTTTTGTAGTTAATTTGAATATCTTACATTTATTATCCAAATAAACAATCCAAATATTATCAAATGATGATTGTAAGAGAAATTCTATTAAACAATGTGAGATATATAAAGAGGAAGGCCAATTAGGTTTAAGATGGGTTTCTTCTCATGCTTTACGTGGGATGTGCATTTACAATTTTGTAAAGACTTTTTTAGACCTTAATTTATGGTAGAGATAAACTTTCGTTAAAGGACGTGAAGGAAAACTTGTTAAGCAAAGACAAATTCGAGAATGAGTTAGGTTTGAATAGTAAGTCAGATAGGCAAGCTTCGATTTTGGTTGCAAGAAACTGATCGAAGTCGAGGAATTGAGACAATACATGTGACTACTACAAGAAGTTAGGTTACGTTAAGGGAGAATGTTATAAGCTGCAAAATAAAAATAGGAGGGCTACTGAGAGCAACGAGAAAGAGAAGCAAAAGGTCAAGGTAGTCGATGTGTAACAACCTAATTTTGGTAAAAGGATTAAATTTGAATTGTTATGAAATTTTAAGGACTATATTGAAAATTTTGAAAAATTTTAGGGACAAAATTTTGATCTTAGTGAATTTTGAGGTATAATTTGAAATTTTGGTAAAACTTAGGGATGAAATTTAGCATTAATTAAAGTATTGTGGTCAAATTGTGATTTTTAAGACTTATTTCTCAAACGAGATAAGATTGGGGTTATTTCAAAAACCTTAGATGTTTCTAAGGGTCTTCGAGAAATTCGCCCATTTTACTTGGTATTTAAACCACTTTTTACCCCTTAGTCAACGCTTCACCTCCCATTTTAATTTTTTTCCTTTTTCTCTAAACCAAAAATCCTCTCAACCTTCATCTCCCTTTTTTCGTTCAAGCTCCGACGAAGGCCTTACAGTTGTCCGTATTTTGAACAGCCACCCTAACTGTGTTCTTTATCAACGTGCAATCGTAACCCATTCTTTGAAACCACCATACGTCATCGACCGTTTGCGAGATCAGTGTAAAATCGATTCAAATCTCCTCTTGTGCAGCCTTCCTCCGTCGTTTCGAGCCATTCTAGGCACTGGTGAGTGCTTCATTGCATTAGGGGTCTTATTTTAGCCCTTGTGTTGAGTTGTCACCGGCAAGCTCACGCCATTCCGACGAGCCGCCGTTGACAACACCGTCAAAGGGTTAAGGAAACCCTAGTGTGACGTTGCTAACAAGATGAGAAATTAGGCCACTTGATCAAGCCCAAATTTTGACCCAACATTTGACCCAAACCTAATCCAAACTTTGTAACCCAAAAAAAAGACTCAATAACCCTTAACCTTATAACCCAAAACTATGAAGCCCAAACTTAATACCCTAAAACCAAACCCAAAACTAAATCACCCAAACCCTAAACCTAATTAGGTTTGACCCGCCCGTTGACCAACCCGATCTGACCCATTGACTAACCCGACCTGATTCGTTGACTTTGACTTGTTGACCTTGACCATTGACTTTTTTTTACCAATCCTATCCTGCCATTTTTTTACGTCTTGATTTCGAATCCGCAGTCCGTTTCGTCAAATTTGAACCCGAAAGACTCGTTTTAGCTCTTTTACAAATTATTTACTTACAAAATGTTCTAAGAAAAATGAATAGGGATTTGACTTGGGATATTTTGTGTGTAAGTGATTATGATTTTGAGAACGAAGAGTTACCTCCTTCACCTATGCAGGCTACCCCTACACAAGCTCCGATAGTCGCGCGTGAGTATTTGTTTCGATTTAGTGTTGTGTTTAGTAGGTGCCATAGTGATAGATCCGAGTGTGAGAGACGTTCTCCATAACGTCAGAGCTTTTGCCCATTTGAGGTGTGTCTCTGTTTGTGCTACATGCTGTGTGTTTCTATTTGTGCTACATATTCGTTGTGTTCTGTCTATATTATATGATTATTGTGTGATATTATCTTGTGTTGAGATATCTGTGAGATTATTACTCGATGTTATGTATCGCATGTTGATTTTCTGTGCATATCTGCCAGATTGTTGGTACTTTGATTATCATGCGTACGAATTTTTGAACTCTGATTTAATATCATGAGATTGTGTTGAGATTGAGATTATTGAGACATCACATCATTGTGTGTATATGGGTTGGGTCGTACGATGGAAGTTGTGGTAATAACCCCTTCAAACGGCTAATAGTAAAATCACTCTGATTGGTGACGATTGGATGGGGAAGGGTTCTGGGGAACCTTTCCACTATGTTGGTGTGCTGGAGGATTAAGTGCATTGTATTGTGTTTGTGACTTTATTACATTTGTGTTGAGATATATTGTATGCTTGTTCTAAAATGTTTTTGTAAAATTACTGTGATACTGCATTTGTGATTGCTTGCACTTTAGAGACACACTGGGCTCTTTAGCTCATTCCCCCTCAGTTTCTCTTACAGATTTATTCGATCATAAGCAACTTGGTACTCGGAGGATCATTTGTTTTTAATCATTTTCATTTATTATTCATTATTAAATATTTTGGAGATTTTTCATATTAATGTGTTATTAAATTATTTTGGGATTTCAATGTTTAATTTTTAGTTTGGAGATTTTGGATATTTGTTTAAGGAATTTGAATAATAATTCTTAAATTTGGAATTATTCAAAAAAGTGAAAAATTAATTGTTTTATTATGACTTAATTTATTTACAAATTAAATTATACAATTGTTTTAAATGGTTTCTGAAGGCGAAATTACGATAGTGATCATCTAGATTCGGCAATATCTTTTAGGTCGGGATTAAGGGGTTACACGATGCTAGTGTGATCGAAGACAAGGGTGATGATCGGTTACTGGTGTCTACGATCGAAAGGTCTAAGCTTACAGCCAAGTGGATTCGGGGTGTTTTTACCATATGTGTCCCAACAAGGACTAGTTCTTCACATATAGTCTAGTTGAAGGTAGAGTTGTGCTAATGGGGAATAATTCAGCCTGTAAGATAATCGGTATTGGTATCGTTCAGATCAAGATGCACTACGGGATTATCAAGACATTGTCAGGTGTCAAACATGTGTCTGATTTAAAGAACTACCTCATCTCCCTGGGTATGTTAGACTCGAAAGATTGTAGAATCACCACCGAGTCAAGCAGCATTAAGGTATCTCGTGGAGCTCTCGTTTTGATGAATGGTCAAAAAACTAGCAGTTTATATATTCCGTAGGGTTCAACAGTGACTAGTGCAACAGCAATTTCCTCGTCTATTATGGAGTTGGAGTCAAATTGATTATGGCATATGTGACTTGGTCATATGAGTGAGAAAGGTATGATCGTTTTGAATAAGAGTCTTCCAGTTTCAAAGTTCAAGCACCATTTAGACTAGGTTAATATCTTGCAAAGATCGAGTTAGGCCCATAATAGGGCCAGACAAAGGAGGCATGTTAAAATACAAGTCAATATGGAGATTTGTTGAATGTGCTTTGCATTTTCGGATTTTGCAAGCACTTGACGCAACCAAAACAGAAGCAAAGGCGACATCACGACGAGGAAGAACAAGATGTCACGACAACGCGATCACAACGAGGAAGCATGTGACGTCACAATGATGTGACATATTCCTTAAGCAACGCAGTTGCGTTTTTACATCCAAAAAGGACTCTTTCTTCCAGTCGAACTCTGTTTACTCCAAATAAATTTTATTCAGATTAATCCTCTATTTTTATCCTATAAATAGAGTCATAATAATTCTAATAGAGATGATCATAACACAACATTAGAAAGAAAATCAAGAGAGAGTTCACAAAAATAATTAGCATGGAGCATGTGCGGATGTTATGTGTGTTGTAATATTTAAAATTTTAACATTTTCGTCAGTATTTCTATTAAAATAACAATTTGACTATTTTTTTTTAAAGGTTAATGGTCAAATTAAACTCTTTCTAAAAGGTTGAATGTCAAACTTAACTCAAAAATTAAGACTAAATTGACAAAATAATATAAATATTAAAGGATTCTATGAAACTGTGATTCCACGTCATTCTATCCCTTTCCAATAAGAAAATGACAAATCAAAATTTTCCTCTTAATTTTCAGCTTTTTACGCTTTGGCAAATTCAAATTCAATTAAAAATGCTAAAAATTAAGAGAAAAAAAAATCTGATTTGTCATTCCTTTATTGGAAAGAGGATGTTGTTCATCCTAGGAGTCCCAGGTTCGAGAGCCTGTGTGTACAAGGTGTGTGTGCGTTGTCAAAGGGATAAGAAAGTATGAACAGATACTACCATATGTAATCACACTAGTATAAATAATAATAAAAAAGATTGATTTGATGAAAGTTAATTATTAATATTATTAGTTAATTTAATTTAAGATAAAATAAAATGTAAATAAATTCTTATGGGAAAATGTCGCTATTGCTTAACCTTTAGCGGCGTTTTTCTCATAAACGCCACTAATGCTCTTACCTTTAGCTGCATTTTCTCATAAACGCCGCTAGTGCTCTTACTTTTTCCGGCGTTTTCTCATAAACGTCGTTATTGCTTTTCCTTTTGCGACGTTTATGAAAAAACACTGCTATTGTTTTATTTTTTGCAGCGTTTTCGACCCAAACGCCGCTAAAAACCTATTTTGCTGTAGTGAGTGATCAAATTGCTAAAAAATAGTATAAGTGATAAAATGATAATTTAGAAAAAAATATTAAATTTTAATTTACATAGTGAATTAGGACGGCCACTTTGTAATTAACAACAATGTTGCCATGCATCTGAACTTGATCCTTTTGGTCTCCCTCCTTCTACTCATAAACATGGCTGAAAGCATAGTTTTTCAATGTAAGCTTTTCCACTCTCAATTTCATTTAATATCTTATGTAAATTTTTAATTCTCGTAATTTTCAAAATTTAAAATTTTAGTTTTAATACCCAAAAAGTAAATATAATTGGTGAAATTCAATTACTAATTCTATATTATACGTATAACTGTAAATTTGATCTTTCTAAGTCTTTATTCTTTTTGAATTTTAAAATTTCAATAATGGTTGGAGATATGTTTCTAACAATTATGTTATTTCACAATGGATTGACAGAAAATATAAAATTGATATCTCAAATTACAATTTACAAAGAGGTTAGGACGGCCACTTTGTAATTAACAAATTAATAATCTGATTAACACCATTTTGTGATTATTAAAAGTCACCTTTGGCAAACTTTTTTCCCCTATAAATAGAGTTCAGCTGGCATTCATTCTTAGAATCAAGCAAGCCAAACCAAATTAAGAAAAAAAAATTAGAGTTTAAATACAGAAAATGGAAAAGTCAAACAACAATGTTGCAATGTTTCTGAACTTGGTTCTCATCATCTCTTTCCTTCTCATCATAAACATGGCTGAAAGCAAGCTTTTTCCCTGTAAGTTTTCCTATTCACAATTTCATCCTCTTTCTTACAATAATTCAATAATTACAGAAGTCTTTGGAGAAGGCAATACTTTAATAAATTTAATATCTGAATCTATCTCACATTTCCTATCCATTGCATGTACTCAAATCTCATATCATCAACCCTCTATATATAGAGAGAGGTTTCACTACATAAGTTAGATATTTGATGATTTACTACTAATAACTAGAAATTTATGATTGTTGCAGCTGGATATATTGAGCATGGAAAGGCCAAAAAATTGACACCAACATGTCTGTCGATATATGCAGAACAAGAAGGGGATACATGCTTTAGCATCACTCAAGCATTCAATTTGACTTTTGATTTCTTCCTTCAGATTAATCCTAATCTTAATTGCGACAAAATATTTGTGGGAGAATGGCTCTGCGTTGATGGTTTCCTCAGCTAATTTAATTTCGAAGGAAATTAAATTAAATTAAATTTGAATTACAGGATTGAATAAATTGTTGATCATCACTTTATTCAAGTTTTGTTTTCTCGAAACAAAACATACTTGATGTTGATGTTAAACGTTATACTAGTATTAAATGGGTAGTATCTTAGTGTAATAGGTTAATATAAAATGTATCCCACTTACTATCTATTTAAATGAAAATTTATATTTTGAAAAATAAAATAAAATTTGTTTTGCAAATCATATGATAAATCCAGTTATATTACTCAATTTTTTTAATTTCCAAAATATTTGTATCTTGCATTTATATTTGTTCATGCTCAAATATATTTATAACTATATTCATAATATAATTAATTAATTCACAATATGAAAACCAAAATAAAAGATTAACGATGAATACGAAATTTTACCTATCGTAGATTTCAAAATAGAAACGACAGCAAAAAGTATATTTAAAATTGCTTCTTCTCTAATGAGACACTTTGACTGTCCCACTAAGGTTGAGATTTAAGATCTCATCTTGCATGGATTTTCAATATTTATTTTAATTTAAATCTCATCACGTGCAGATTTTATTTAAAAAATATTAATTTAAATCATATTCAATTTATGTTTTGTAATAATTAATTTTAATTGCAGTAATTCAAATGCATTGTTTCTATAATTATTAAATAATAGTATTATATATATATATATATGTCTTTTCTTTAAAAAAGTTGCTTCTCCTCACCCAAATTTTCATGATTAGAGAAAAAAATTTGTTAACTAAGCTCAAATTGTTATTCAAGGATAAACTATATATGGCTAAAATGGATATTACAATCAGTAAAGCAGGAGGGAAGGAGGAGATGGTACCATGGAACAGGTATGGTAATTATACTGTCAAGTTTGGGCAACACAGAGGTGATGAAAGAGGGAATAAAGAGGTTGGAGAATAGACCAACTTCTTCTTACATTGTGGAAAAAAGAAACTTTAGATAGGATTTACTGTCCCAACTAAAATTAATCTTCCTGTAGAAGAAATGTTGTAATTTGTAAGAATATTAACGGGTCGGATATTTAAAAAATGAACTATAAAAAAAAAGAAAGAGAAAAGCTTTCTATTGATGCAAATAATACGAATCAATAGCTAATCTATTCAATATATATAGAATCTTCAATATGATAATCAAGAATATCTACAATTTCAAAGTACATATCTCGTTACTTTGGGAATGTAAATTTTGATTGATACAAATTCAAAAATAATAAAAATTATATTATTAAAAGTAATCAAAACCTTAAAATCCTCGACACAAATACCAAATATTTAACGTAAATTAATCGAAACATCAAATCAATATATTAAACTATAAAATTCGAATAAAGAATCAATTCAAAATAATAGAAAATTAATTTATTCTCAATTAGTCAACATTATATGACTTTGATACCATTTGTTATAATCGTACAATAAGATCTGATATAAAGCTTAATAAATCAGGGTTTATCATAGCAAATCATTAAGAACAAAACTGTATGTATAAGCGTAGCTAAATCCATTGTTGAAGATTACCCAGAAGGTTTTGATCTTCCTTGAAAATAGTTTTTTTCTTTGTATAACTCTCTAATAGGGATGAAAAATATATACAAGATAACCCTATTTCTTGAATACCACTACCTCTTTAAATAATTGATTATTAAACCAATTTTGAGTATTTATAATTTGACCCCTAAACAAATTATAAATACAACTTATGGCATCTACACATTATTTCCATGACACTTTAATACTTATGACACTTATAACATAATTGGTCACTTAATTTTGAATTTTATAATAGCATTATACATTATACATATGTTCTCATAATTGAGGATTTTAATCCAACACTCTATTCTTTATACTTTTGGACTGAGATTTCCAAATGAACAACATTGTAATATTTCTCAAAAAAGTTTTCACTAGGATTATCATCAGGTTACTAAATCTCAACTTATTTGCGAAACTCCTCTTATATCATTCGAATTCGACATTAGTAATTTTTTTCTTTGTCCGTAATTTTTTCCCGAAATAGTTTTCACGTAAAATTTGTGTGTTCTATTTTTTTTTCCTTTTTTTTGCGATATTTTTACATTGTCATTATCAACGTTCATATTTTAACAAATACAGTGGTTGTTTAAATTTTTTAATTTCTTGAAATGAAGCAAGCAAGCATTAGTAACAAAGAAAATAGGGTTTTGAAACCCATGACTGGCATGAGTTGTGCCCACAACGCTGAACATGAAGAGAACGAACCCGATTAAGAGGCCCCAACCAAGTCGACACCACAGAAATCGTTTACAGTACCGCCTCTATTTCCTGGAAGGCTCGTCCAACATAAGAAGGACCGAGAAGAGAAGGAGATTATTGACACTTTCAGAAAGGTAGAGATAAACATTCCCCTTCTTGATGCAATTAAGCAAATTCCACGTTATGCAAAATTCTTAAAAGAATTATGCACAAGTAAGAAGAAGCTCCTCGATAATGAAAATGTAAGTTTTGGTGAAAACGTTTCCGTTGTGTTACAGAAAAAGATACCACTAAAATGTAAGGACCAATGTATGTTTTTCATATAGGTAGTGTTGGAATCAAGAAAGTCATGTGCCACTTAGGTGCATCTATTAACGTTATGCCTTTGTTTATTTATAAACTACTTAACATGGGTCCTTTGAAAGAAACAGGTGTAATCATTCAGCTTGCAATTTAGGTCTATAGTGTATCTGCTTTTGGAAGATGTCCTCATCAAGGTAAATGAATTAATTTTTCCTACAGATTTTTACATCGTTAACATGGAGGATGACAACTCGACGAATTCTTCTGATATTTTACTCGGGAGACCATTTTTAAGCACCGCACGAATGAAAATTAATGTTTGGAATGGAACACTCACCATGGAATTTGACGGTGAAGTGGTCAGGTTTAATGTTTATGAGGATATGGGTCATTCCAGTGCAATAACAAATGAAAATACATGAAGCTGTCATTCGCATTGAGGCCCCAAAATTAGAAATCAAACCGTTATTGGAACATTTAAGGATTCCAATAGCGGAAAAGGTAAACCTGAATAGAGAAGCTCAAAAACGTCTTAATCCACCAATGATGGAGAAATCTAGAAAGTTTTCGAGAACAATGGGAAAAGTTCGTAACCTATCTACGAGAACATGCAAGTGCACGTAATGGAAGAATTGATCCATAAAGAGCCAAACGGCTAACATTTAAGGTTGTCGAGCTAACGATGTTAAACAAAAGCTCTTTTTGGGAGGCAACCCAAATTTACTTTAATTTATTTAATTTTGAATTCAGTTTAATTTATGTTGAAAATAAAAAGATTATTATTTAATCTATTTTAATGTGTTGTTTTTTAGGAACAGTGGGAGAGACTATCCTCTTTCATGCAAAAATAAATCAGATTTGGATTTCTACGGCGTGGACATGCCTTGTCAAATTTCAGTGTTGTCATGTATTGAAACATACACCCAAGATCGAACTAGCCAGAACCAACGTGAACTGCCCAACCACCCTCTACCAAGTTAGAAATACACGGGGAGTATATTTTAACTTTCTCTCTACTACACTTAAATTCTTTACAATATGCTTGAGGACAAGCATAGGTTAAGTAGGCAGGAGCGGGACTATTAAGATGCATGATTTTTTTTAAGCATGTATTAGATTCTTATCACGAGATTATTTGTTAGTTTGTTTGACATTGAGCCTTTAGTTCCTATACTTAGTCAATTTAAATAATTGGGTGAACCTTGAATTTAATGTTCATTATCTAAGTTTAATCGACGTGTATGTTATAAAATTTAACATTGTAATTAAATTATTTCATGGAAATTTATGCTTTATAATTTGCTTGGTGAGTATTAAATTTTCATTTGATTATGAATATACTGAAAAAAAATGAAAAATTGAAAATAATAATAATAAATTCTACTCCACTAATAGCTTAGGTTATGAGTGAGGATTTCGGGAATGTGATCGAACTGAGTAACCAAAATGAGGTGTTTGGGTTATCATCTCATTTCGCATATAAAGGTTCGAGTGACGAACCGGAAACTTGCAAACACTCCACTAAATTGAGCTGCCATGAGTAGGGAAAATAGTTCGTTTGGAGACGTGTCAAATTGAGTAATCGGTAAGGTGCTTGGTTGTCATCCTAGCTTGCGTAAAAAGGTTTGATTATGTTCCCAATTTACTACATTGAGAATAAACACCTTGCTAATTTTGGTTAAATTCTAATTTAGTGAAATAATTGAATTTACACTTTGTTAAATTTTATGCATACTTGTTGATTAAATTGAGTATATGAGCATTTATTCATTTTTTGCCTAAAATGTTTGGATTGATAATTGTTGTGGAAGGGAGGCTCGATTCTTGATAAATTAATGAATAGTATTTGTTGTAGGAATTTACAATATGTTTGAGGACAAACATAAGCTATGTAGGGGGATTTGATAAAACATTAAATTTGCATTATTTTTTTGCTTAAATTGGGTAAATCTTGAATTAATCCTGCCACTTTGGTAAATTTATATTTTAATCATGACAGGAATTCAATCAGGATGCTATGAGCTAAAAATGACCAAATTGCAGCATAATTGATAAAATGGGGCCAAATCAAAAAGTTAGAAACGGTCAAGGGTTTAATATATTTTCATTTGACATTGTAAAGCTTAAAATAGAAGAAAATTTTTTATTTTTATTTTATTTAATTATGATTTTTTGAGTGGTTGTTAGGCTATATTGAGAAAATTAATTGTGTATAAATAGGGCTTGGTAGTGACATTGAAAGACACACTTGAAATTGATAGAGTTTAATGCAATTATTCCTTTTTCTTTTATTTTTTCTATTCATCTATAGCATTTTTCCATTTTCAATTCCAATTTCCTTTTCATTTCTTTGTTGGTTTAATTGTTCCTCAAGTCTCTTTCCCTTTTCCTTTCCACATTTTCCATTACCAGTAAATATATTCTCATAATCCAACAAGAGCATGATTAAATTCATGCTTCACTAAACTTCCAACTTGGTTATTGGTCGGTGTTCTTTCTAGTCAAGAATCGTGAGAAAAGAATCCGAATTAAAAATCTTTCGTACGGTATTCACCATCTCTCCAGAATATTGGGATAATACAAATTCGTCCTGTAAAGTTAACTTGCTTTCAACACAAAGTGCACGTTGGGTTGGAGTCGTTTTGACGTACAATTGGAAAGACGAGTCGGTTGTGCTGTATTCAGATTCCCGCGAACAAATTGGCATATCCTAGCGGGGTCATACTAGTGGGATTTTCGTCAAGGGAGATAGTGACATTTCATACCACTTGCTTGTCCATTCACTGCCCTTATTGTAACAGCCTGATTTTTAATGGTGTCAAAAACAGTGATTTCGATACCACAATTTCGACAAATCGAGTCATAGATATTAAATATTAACTATTTATGATGTCATTAATATCGTACTAAATTTTGGTTAAGAAATTTTATCGTTAGATAGTTAATCAAGTGAAAAGGATTAAATCGTAAAGGTTGAGAAATAATGGAATTAATGATTTGAAATGTTAATTTGAGAAAGGTTGACCTAGAAAGGTCCTTAGAAGGTAATAATACCTTTAAAAAGGATGATGGACGATTTAGGCCTTTTAAATGTGGGATTTTTGTTGTAATTTACTAAGGGTAAAATGGTAATTACATAATTAAATGACTTAAAGTAAAATAAGATGAATTTAAACTAAAATTTCATCTTCTTCCTTAGAAAAACTAAAAACCCTAAAGAAGAGTAAAGAATCATTAAGCCTAACTAAGTTCATCGATTGGTGAGTGAAACTCCATCCATTTTTAGTGATTTTTATGTTTTTGAGTCCGTATTAGCTTAATCTAGCTAACCCAAGGACTAATTTGTAAATATGTTAAATATTACAACTTTTTCCTTTGATGAATAAGCTCATTCTTGAAAGTTTATAGAAGTATTGTGGGCTTGGTTATTAGATTTGATGATTTTGTTAAGTGATTTTTGATGATTTTAGGGTTGAAGGACTAGATTGCTAAAATGTTAAATATACATGTACTTGTTGTAAAATTATAGCATGAAAGGATTTTTAATGAAGCCTTGAATGTTCAGCTGGATTTGTGTGTGTGTGAAATGGCTATTTTGCATGTTTTGTATCTAAGGACTAAATTGAATAAAAAAAAGTATAGGGGTAATTTTGTAAATTTCACAAAAAGGACACAAATACAACAGATGATCTAAATTTCATGATTTAATTTGGAAATTTAATGATTTGTTGACTTAGATCACAAGTGAGCGGCAAATCATGGAAAAGGGAAAACGCAAAATAATCCCTAGAGTTTCATTTTTGCTACAAATTCGTCTGATCACGAGCGAGCAGCAGATCATGGAAAAGGGAAAATCGTAGAATAATCCCTAGAGTTTTATTTTTGCTACAAATTCGTCCAATAAGTTCATGTAACCATATTTCTATTTGAAAGTCTAACTTTTGTACATCTTGTTTATAATTTGGGATGTCGGAATGAATTGGAAGATACAAAAGGAATTAGCAAATATTAGCTCGTAAGAGCAATACTAGCTCGTAAGGGCAATACTGGCTCGTAAGAGTAATATTGGTTCGTGAGAGCAAATACTGGCTCATGAGAGCAATATGCTGTACTGGATCGAAGGAGCAATTTATTGACTGAGCTCGTATGAGCTATATTTACTAGAAGACCCGAGGAATGTTTGGAAACGAATACGGAAGGGTGGAGATGATTGTTCACTTTCTTTCATTCTACAAACTATTATGTAAGTTAATTGTTCAACGAACTTACTAAGCTCTATAAGCTTATCTGTGCATTGTTTCTGTTTTGTAGATTCATTTTGCTGTTGAAGATCGGATCCCTAAGAAGAATCAAACTCTTTTGAGAATTTGGTCGGTAGTCTTCGTATCACTTGGCTTATGTGGCATGTAGTAGGATTGTAAATTTGTTATGTTGATACATAAGGATAACTAGAAGGATTTGAACTTGATGTTGTCTTTATAGAATAGGTTTTGAATGATTAACATATAAAGTAAAGGCCCATGGAATGTTTGAAATGGTTAGCTGCAATACTTAGAAAAATTATGCACAGTTTTGGTAATCTGCATAATTGTTTCGGTAGTACCCTTGCATGTATCGGTAGAAGTACAGAGCATTTGAGATTTTGGTTACTGACTTATATTGTATCGGTAGAAATTTTGAAGTATCGGTAGTTCTGTTCTTAGCAGTATCAATAGTTCATATACTTGTATCGATAGAAGTTGCAGGATAAATCTTCTTAACTCTCTGGTGTTTGTTATATTGGTAGTAGCATGTATTGTTTCGGTAGAAGTCACCCTTGTGTTGGTAGAACGTCCACAACTATCGGTAGGAAACTGCAGCTATTTTTTTTAAATTGCACACCGACTTGACTTCTACTGATACTTGTCCAACAGGTACTGGTAGAAGTCCCTCAAAATTGAAAAATGACATTTTTGCCCTTAATGCTTGTAATGTTAATTAAGATTTAAATAAATTTCATGCATGTTATTTTATGATATTTAAATGTTGAGATATTGGAAATCTATTCATCGGTATTTGATCAGGAAGACCTCGGAGCCCTAACCAACGACGGTAACTGGTTTCGGATGTTACACTTATTGTAGCTCAAGAGTACTTGATGCAAATCTACAAATTGCATGGCATTCCTAAAACTATTGTTTCTAACAGAGATAGGGTGTTTGTGAGTAACTTCTGGCATGAAGTATTCAAAAGGTTAGGAACTAAGTTGCATCAGTCAACAGCCTACCACCCACAATTCGATGGCTGGACTAAAGTCCTCAATAGATGCTTGGAGGGTTACTTAATGTGCTTAAATCAGAGGAGAAATAGACTATGTTTAAGAGTATATCTAACATAATTGAGTGGAGTTGTATGCAATCCCAAAAATAGGACGATATAAATTTATCGGGTTATAGTCAAATCTAATAGGGAGATCCATATATCGAGTTAATGCGATAATATGAGTTTTAATTAGAAAAAAATTCAGTTAATCAACTTAGAGTCAGTTGCTCTTACTCTCTAAAGAGATATTAGCATAATTTAGGAATTTCCATTGATCAATATACTAAGTGAAGAAATTATTTAATTCAGATTGATAATGACAGATGAAATCTAGGTGGATTCTTTCTTAGATATTGTTTTGCTTCTTGTTTGTTAATCATTTGCTTTCCTAATTTATTCTTTGTCGTGTTCATAGTTAATTTAATTAGTTAGTTTTAATTTTTAATTCATCACTTTAATTATTTGGTTAAATAATAAAACGATAATTACTAGTACTTTTAGTTCTTGTGAGAACAATATCTTTACTCATTGTAACTATAATATTAATTGTAAGTGCACTTTGATTGAATTTTTAATGGCTTTACGACTACATCAATGTGCAGAAGAGGATGATACATGTTTTAGGCATTTAATTTGACATATGAAGTTTTCAGTCATATTAATCCAAATCGTCAATGGCTCTGCATCAAAGTATAAATTAACCTAACTTTGAGTTAATATATCACAAGTCGATTAAATTGCTGATAATATGCACAGCTCCTGTTGTTACCAACTTTTCTTTCTCTCTCTAATCACAAACCCATTGATATCTCCATGTTTAATCAACACAGCTTTTGTTTTGCAAGCTTAAAATTTAATATAATAACTTTAATGATGTCATTTTAAATTAGAAAAGTTGAGACTTGGAAAATATTTGAACTTATTTATATTTATATTATAATGAAAGCATTCATCATTGAAAACATATTTTGAACAAAACAAGTTTAGATTCGCCCATTACATAACATTACTAGACTCAAGACATACAAGACTTGCATGAGACCAAACTCAAAACCTACCTGGTTGCTTTTAAAAGTATAGAAACACTATGTTCCACAACTCAGAAACTAAGCCCCCATAACCGACCCTCGTTCATTACATACATAACCCAAAAAAGACCATTTGATGCTCATTAAGGTCAATACTCTGTCCTTCCATCACCCTCTGTGATCACATCTTTGAAAGCACCTCCACTGGGGATCATAGGCAGGACATGTTCTTGATGTGGGACAATCACATCCAACAAGTAAGGTCCAGGAGTGTCCAACATTTTCTGCATTGCTGCTTTGAGATCTTCTTTCTTCGTCACCCTGGCAGCTGGTATCCCGCATGCTTCAGCAAATTTCAACATATTTGGGAATATTTCCGACTCGTTGGTTGGGTCTCCCAAGTATGTATGAGCCCTGTTTGCCTTGTAAAACCGGTCCTCCCATTGAACAACCATACCCAAATGCTGATTATTCAACAATAACATCTTAACCGGAAGATTTTCCACACGGATAGTCGCCAACTCTTGCACGTTCATGATGAAACTTCCATCACCATCGATGTCTACAACAACTGCCTCTGGATTTGCAACGGCAGCTCCAATAGCAGCAGGCAATCCAAATCCCATAGCGCCCAAACCCCCAGATGTTAACCATTGACGAGGCTTCTTATACTTGTAAAATTGAGCAGCCCACATTTGATGCTGACCAACACCAGTACTTATAATTGCATTCCCGCAAGTTAATTCATCAAGAACCTGAATTGCATATTGAGGTGGAATAGCTTCACCAAAGGTCTTGTAACTCAAAGGGAATTTCAGCCTCTGCTCGTTTAACTCCTGCCTCCATTCCGAATAATCAAGATTCAGATTAGCTCCCTTAGTCTCCAATATCTTATTTATCCCCTGCAATGCCAATTTCACATCGGAACACACTGACACATGAGGCTGCTTGTTCTTCCCAATCTCAGCAGAATCGATATCAATATGCACAATCTTGGCCCGGCTGGCAAAAGCCTCAAGTTTGCCTGTCACCCTATCATCAAATCTCACTCCAAAAGCAAGCAACAAATCACTCTTATCAACAGCATAATTGGCATACACAGTTCCATGCATCCCAAGCATTTGTAATGACAACTCATCAGAAATTGGAAAGGCTCCAAGACCCATCAAAGTACTTGCAACAGGTATCCCTGTAAGCTCAACAAACCTCTTCAACTCCTCACTAGAGTTCAAACACCCACCACCAACATATAAAACAGGCTTCTTAGACTCAGAAACCAATCTCACAATCTGTTCGAGATGAGCCTCACCGGGAGCCTTAGGCAACCTAGACAAATACCCTGGCAATCTAAGAGACTGGTTCCATTTAGGAACAGCAAGTTGCTGTTGTATATCCTTAGGTACATCAATCAGAACAGGTCCCGGCCTGCCCGAGGACGCTAAAAAGAAAGCCTCGCTAACAATCCTAGGAATATCATCCACATCAAGAACAAGATAATTATGCTTCGTAATAGACCTTGTTACCTCAACAATTGGAGTTTCCTGGAAAGCATCGGTACCGATCATCCGACGAGGGACTTGACCAGTGATCGCCACGAGAGGGATACTATCGAGCATCGCATCAGCGAGACCACTCACCAAGTTGGTTGCCCCAGGGCCAGATGTAGCAATACAAACGCCGGGAATGCCAGAGGAGCGCGCGTAACCCTCGGCGGCAAAGACCCCACCTTGCTCGTGTCGCGGAAGGACATTTCGGATGATTTTTGAGCGGGTTAAAGCCTGGTGGATCTCCAATGAAGCTCCACCTGGGTAGGCAAAGACATCCTTAACCCCTTCACGTTCCAGGGCTTCCACCAGGATATCAGCGCCTTTCCGGGGCTCATCATCCGCATACCTGGAAATGAAATATTGGGGAGGAGCAGTTGTTGGGGTAACGGAGGCGGCGGCGGATCTGGGGTTGGAGCTTGCATGAGAAAGAGAGCAAGAAACGGCGAAGGAACGATAAGGGGTGGGCTTTTGAGGGGTTGTGGAGAAGGGAAGGCTGGATTTGGAAATGGGTACGGAAGGTTTGAACGAGGTAGTTAACGTAGAAAGCTTAGGGAAAGCGGTGTTCGCAGTGGCAGCCGCCATTGTCGATGAGAGGCTTGTGGTGAGGCTTTTCTGTAGTGTCTGCGGCGAGCGAGAGTGGGAAGAAAAGTGTGATTGTGATTCCCTTTTAAAGTTTCGATTTTACCTACATTACCCTTTTGCCCTTCTTGTCTTATTCATTTTGGTCAAATATAAAGAATAGTCCCTATACTTTACTCAAGTTACATCATTAGTCTTTCTACTTTAATTCGAGTAATTTTGGCCATGTACTTCATGGTTTTGAAAATCTCAATCAAATTATCAAAAATCGTTTACTTTTTATGTGAAATCTAATCCGTTGTTGCAAGTTTAGGTAACGGATGGATAACGATAGTTCACACAACGATGTTGAAAGCTAGGTGATATAAGTTAAGGCCTAAGAGAGATGTTTTAAGGTTTCGAATATATCTTGGCAAAGTTTGGATACGTAAAAATGTATTGACAAAGAAATTATTAAGTCACAGAGGACTCTCAACAAGTGCACTATGATGTGTTTGGAAGCTATGTTATCTTGTTAAAAGGTCCTTATGCAAAGTTGATGTGACTTGCCATCGGTCTACATGTGATACATGCATGACCTTAAATGATCTTATAGCATTTGGCAAGGGCATCTCTTTAGGTGAAGTGGTGTGATTAGGTATTAAGGTTGCTTTCTCGTTGTATTAGGCAAGCTTCTTCATGCAGTGAGGTAGCTTCTTCATGCAACATGGTTTATTTAAACAATTGCCCTCGCCCAAGTTGAGAGGGAGATTACAAAGTGGCATTCATCAAGGCTTGTTTGTTTTAATGAACATTGATGTAGCATGGTGTTTGTGTGTTAAACACATTGAAGGGTACGTATAAGTAAATTTTAGGGATATGAGTGACAACCTTGAATGGTCAATTGGTACTATGATTAACGTACGTTATGAACATGTGTGGTAATAAGCATTTTGATTTTTTGGGTTTTGTGACTTTTGCATTAATGAAAGTTACACATGTTTCCATGTGATTAAGTATTGAAGCGATATGACAATCATTAACTTTTCCACATATATATTAATAGTTTGTTAGTGAGCAGCCATTAAATTGGAAACAAGAGTGACGACCTTGAAAGGTTAATTGGTACTTATGATTAGCATATGTTAGGAACATGCGTGGTAATAAGCGTTTCAATGTTTTGGGTTTTGCGAATTTTACATTAATAAATGTGATACACGTTTCCATGTGACTAAGTATTGAAGCGATATGACAATCATTTTCCTTATATTTATTGTCGATTTGTTAATGAACAGCCAGAAAGTTGGGAACATGAGTGACGACCTTGAAAGTCAATTGATAATTATAATTAGCGTATGTTAGGAACATGTGTGGTAATAAGCGTTTTGGGTTTTTGGGATTTGCGACTTTTGTGTTAATAAATGTGATACACATTTTCATGTGACTAAGTATTGAAGCGATATGACAATCATTAACTTTTCCTCATATTTATTGTCAATTTGCTAGTGACAGCCATAATGTTGGGAACATGAGTGACGACCTTGAAGTTATCTGATACTTATAATTAGCGTATGCTAGGAACATGCATGGTAATAAGCGTTCTGATTTTTGGGGATTTGTGACTTTTCCATTAATGAATCACACATTTCTATGTGATTGAATATTGAAGCGATACGATAATCATTAACTTTTCTACATATTTTATTGTCGACCTATTAGTGAACAAACGTAACTTTTAAAACTTATTTTAGACATTTCAAATTGTCACTTATGAATAACAATTTTCGAGTTTTCGAAATCTAAATAGTCTTGAGAAAGTTGGTGAAACTTAGCTGAATTTTGTAAGTCGTCAATTCTAAAGATTTAAGGAGTGAGTTTTATAAGTAAGATTCCTTACTACGAGTCAAATTGCATTTTGTCCCCTTTACTTAATAAATAGGCAAATTGATCCCTATACGTTAGATTAAAGAGCAAATTTGTGATTTCTGTTAAAAATTTCATCCATTTGTACTCTTAAAAGTTGGCGTGATTTACAAAATAACCAGATAATGACATGTGGCATATCAAGTGTATCTCATGCTAACGTACGAGAACCACTTTTTAACCGTAAAAATGGATGAAATTTTTAATAGAATGACCAATTTGCTCTTTGATCTAATGTACAAAGACTAATTTACTCATTTTTTAGTAGAAGGGGCAAAAATGCAATCTAACTTTTAATATAAGGGCCTTTATGATACTTTTATCAAGATTCCTTTAATCATGTTCTTATATTTGGGATTTTGTTTTTCTTTTCTTGTTGGAGTGATTTTGTTTTATTGTTGGTGATTGTCTTATTTCCTATTTTAGTTGGAATAAATCTCAAAACTACACATGAGTTTTAATTTAATATGTAATTTGATACATAAATTTAATCTGGTGTAAGCATACACATAAAATTTTAATTATAATTCATATGTATACACAAAACTTTAATTTTGATTCAACCGTACGCATTCAAAGAAATGAATGCATCAATTTATTTATATATTAGATAAATAGAATCATTTTTTATGTAATATGTATACGTAAAATGATTCTAATATTGACAATAATGTAAGCGATTTATGAAAATTAAATCAAACAAAAAAACTCATATATAAAATTATACAAACTTAAAATTCATGTATAATAATACACATTGGTTTAGTGGCGGAGCCAAAAAAAAATTTTGGGGGACCGAAATTAAATTGTATTTTTACTATAGTACAAATGTAATTTCATCATTTTAATAGCCTAAATCTTTATAAATTTTAAAGGATTAAATTAAATTTTTATCATTTTTGAGAGGATCAAAGTGTAATTTTGCCATTACTAATATAGAATTTTATAAATTATAAAGGACCTAAATTAAAATTTTACCATTTTAAGGGGGGCTATAATATATATACAAAGAGAAAATTTACAAAAATCTCAAACTTTGAAGGACCTATTTATATTTTTTAGAGGGACATAATATATTTACTAAGGGCTAAATTAAAAACTTTTAAACTTTGGAAGAGCCATGACCCCTCGAGACCTCTACTTAGCTCCGTCGATACATTGGTTCAAAACTTACAATCTCCAATCCTAACAATTACAATCATCAGTCTCTACATAAATGATCATTCAATATTACCTAGAAGGACTCATTTCAAAACTTAAGTATGAAATTTGGCTAAATTGAAAAGAAATGTAAAACTTTCAAATAAGTTTAACTTATTTAATCTCACATCATGGAGTGAGTCTTAGTAATTGAGTCAAAATAACTTACAATCAATATATTTAATTAAAAATTAAGTAGAAATAATTAAATTAAAAATGTGAAACATGGTCAAAACTAATGGAAAAAACATAAATAATATAAAGAGAATCAAAATCGAAAACAGGATGGTCACACAACTTGAGTAACTCCACATCTCTGAAAATAAGGGAGGAATCTCAACTTTTCAGACACGATTATGAAGTTTATTACAGCAGACGTCATAAGCTTGGCCATTAATGCCTTTTTGTTAGTTTAAAAGTGTACTTTCTCGTTCATATACTTTGCTTTCGTCTTACGTTATTGTTTATAGCTTCTGTTGTTTCACGTTCATGGAGTTCTTTTCTTTTTCTTTTTCCTGTTTCCAGTTAATTTATTGAAATGTGCTTTCGTTTTTCCACACTGACGAGTGACAATATATAATAAAGATTGGGTCTTATCTACAATTTTATATTTGCAACTCTCAATGGTCAAAATATTTATATATTTTCAATTACAAAGATTTAAAAAACCACTTCAGTCTTGTTGTTGTCTCACTATTAACCCATAATTACTTGTGTATTTGTCATCATTATATAAACTTAGCATTATTATTGCATCAATTAATAACTTCAAAAAACATTAATATTGCATTAATGGGTTATCATCATTATGTAAACTTAATTTTATTATTCAAATTATTTTTTTACATGTGACATCGAATATAAAATTGTTTACGTTATATTTTAATAGATAGGATTTGTGTTTTAGCCTTTTTTGTTTTTGTGTGATTTCATGTCTATCCTTTCTCTTCCTCATGCATATGGTCTTGTCCCTTTTGTTGTTTTTTTCCCTTATCAAGGTCATTCTATATCATTCTTATTTTGTCGTTCTTTAACTTCATTTAATCCGTTACTTAACAAAAAAAAAAAAAAAACTTGAATCTCGCCTATTGGTCTTATGATCAAGGTGTTCATTATCTCAATTATGATTTGAGTTCGAGTCGCGTTGTTGTTAGAGTTTTATCTTTCTCTTGTAATTCATAAGAAACTTTCATTTCATCCATTGATTAAATTAAAATTCTGTACAAAATGTATATGAATATATAATTGTTGATTTAAAAAACAATAAAAGGTGTAGATTGAGTTTTAACTCGTTCGACATCGGTATTATTATCAGTGCAAGAGTACATGAGTTTGAGTATACTAAAGTCATTATCCTCCTATTTAAGGGTTGAGGAAAGATTATGGATAATTCTAAGCATTATATAAAAAAGAACAGATATGATAAGAACCTACAATAAAATTAATGTTAAAAAAACAATAAAAGAAAATCCATGTATTAATATTTAAAAATCAAATTATGAGATACTCTAAAGAAACAGATTATGACATTAGAAAATATATAATGTGGTCCAAAATAAAATCTCATACCTCTTCCCTGGTAGACAGAAGTCACAGAAGGTGCTATATATTGTTCCATAAATTAATAAATTATGTGTTAAAAAATTTAAATATATGATTTTCACTAAATTTTTTTTATAAGTGTCAGAATTTATATTATAGAATTATTTATTTTATAATTTTAATATTATTAATATTTTTTTTTTATATCTTTTAGATAGTTTCGAATAAATTTTAAATATTTTAATTTTTTGACAAAGTAAATAGATAATTTATTTTGAATATAGGTTTTTAAAAATAAAATCAACTTAATCGTTTAAACATTAATTGATAAGTAGTTATTACTTAATTATTTTATTCAACACTTTTTTATTGACACTTTTGAATTAAGTGAAAATTTATTATAATTATCAAAAGCATTTAAAATATTACATATTGAAAATATTTATTTTATTGAAAATGAAAATTTTCAAGGGTTTATCAATTACATTTAAGGATTGTTTGATAAAGTGTTGATAAAATTAATATTTTCAACAACTTAATTTTTTAAATAGGTTTGGCGACTCACAATAAAAACTAATAGATAATTTTTTTTTACAAAAAAGTGTGAAAATAATTAGTAGATAAAAACCTATTTATTACTTAATAGAGAATAAATTTAATTATTTTTTATTTTATTCTATTTCATTTAATATTTTATTATCTTTTATAAAAAAATATATAAGTATACTCATGCTACAATGGGTAGGAATATTATTTTTTACACATGTTTTAGGATATAAATTAATTCAATTGGTAATATTTTTATTAAAGAAAAAGCAATTTTTTGTTAAATTTGAAGATTTTTTATTTTTCACAAGAGTTATTATTAAACATTGTATTAACTATTTTTTTTTATTTTATGTCTAATTAGAATAATACATATGTAATGAATAAGTTTTTTCTTCATGGTACTACATTAGTAACCGAACAAAACATAAATATTTAATTTTAAGTAATATATCAAACAGATTTTATAATTTAAATTCACATATAATTTTTTTAAGAATTATTTTTAACATTTAAATATAGCCTAAAATTGTAAAATTATCTTTCTTTCCAAAATAAAACCTCTCCATACATGGACGTTTGGATGTAAAATAGGGTAGGCCTGGATGCCTTAGTCATCAGGCCCATTAGTGCTTAATAAGTGAGACATATGTGTTTGTTTTCAAAATAAAAATTGAATTATTAATTTGAGCTTGAAATACACTAGTTAGTGTCGTTTTTATTTTGTTATTTGTGGATTTAGTCTTGATTTAAAAATTCAAAATTCAAAATAAAGAACTTAAAAAAATATTTAAAATTTTATTTTTTGATAAAAATACACAAGATTTTATAATAAAATAAATAAATACAAAATTATAAACAAATATTTATTTTTCTCATTTTCAAAAATAATTTTTTTTATTAAAATAATAGTTTTATAAATAAAACATTTTAAGAAAGAAAAAAAAACATTAAGAAGACTTAAGCATATTTGATATTTTCCTTCTTCTTTTTTCAACATTAATTACTGCCATATTAAATTTGGGCCATAAACTACATCATGAAATAAAAAGGATAAGAATTGATGTCTTTAGGTTGTTACTTAAAACAAATTTGTTGCGTTTGAGGTTGTGCTTGAAGGCTGGCATGATTGTGGCATGATTGAAGATATATAAGTGAGGATGAAGTATTGGAGACCCAATAAGGGAAGGCCATGCCGGTAGCTTCGCAACAAATTCCTAGTCCGATGGCACGTTGACGGATGATGTGGAAATCAAGGAGTTTGGAGTAAGGGTTATTGGTGACAGTACTTGTGGACAAAGGGAGTGCCCAATACTCGACAAATTTGGTAAGGACTAGGGAACAAAAACACGCTAATAGTTGAGTGACTATTTATATAGTTTACTTATATATTTATATGCAAATGTAGGTTTCAAATTTATTAATTAGATTCAATAACTTAGTTAAACTAAGCCCTATTGGATAATATGTTTTGACATAACAAATTAAAGTGTTTTTGAATAAAAGCTGAGTCCAGTTTGGCCTGAGACTTCTACCGATAGAACTTCACTTCTACAGACAGAACTTCAGTTTTACCGATATCTTGAAGACTTCTACCAAAACAAGTCAAGTCAATAGCCAAATTTCAACATCCCTTGCACTTCTATCGATACTCCGATGGGTTCTACCGATACCAAATGAAACCCTCAGAGTTCTATTGATACAATGAAGTATCTACCGATAGAACGAATCCAATGGTAATATTTTCTAAAGTCGTCTACCCTAGGATTTCTACCGGTAGAACTTCAGTTCTATTGATACAACTTCAGTTCTACTGATACAAGTATGCTTCTACCGGAACAACGAAGCTGTAGACTGCATTTAATGCTGGTTTTTATGGCTGCAACGGCTACATTACTTTCCCAACAACCACAATGGTTGGAATTCACTTAGAGGGTATAAATATCATCTTTCAAAGATCTAGCATCAAGAAAAACAATGTTCAAAGCTTAAAGATCAATCAAAACAACCTAGAGCTTAATTCTTTCATACATTTTCTTCTAAACACTTGTGAGCTTTCGTTGTGTTTATTTAGCTCAAGTGTTCTTCATTGTATTTTTTCTTAATTGGCAAACATCTCAATCTTGTAAGGATTATTTATTTGTTTGCTTGTTTGTTTCTCTTTGAGGGTTTATACTTAAGGTTTGGGTAGAAACCTTAAGGGAGTTCTATCTTAAGATTTTGGGTATAAGTCTTAAGTGATTGTAAGGTTAAACCTTGTCCTCAAAGGTTATACAAGTCTAGTGGGTTTGAGAAAATCCTTAGTTGTAGAAAGCCAAGGTAGTGAGTAGGCATTTGGGGCCGAACCATTATAAATCATTGTGTTATTTGTTGCAAATTTTAATTGCTTCCACCACAACATCTCAAAGGCTGATTCAACCTCTTTTACCGACATTATCGAGTTGATCCATCGAGCTAACGAACTTAATTTAATAATTATAATTTATTTTTAAATGTTGATAAAAAATTTAAAGTTAAATTTAAAATATCAAAATTTTGTGTCAATCAATACAAACTAATATGTATCCATACAAGTTGATATTTTTTTTGTTGAATAAAAACAAAACAATTAGAACAAAACCATACGATTATCCTCTCTTATAAAGAGGATCTTGTTTGAGACTATCTAACACTTCGGAAGGAGGCGTGTTCAGAATTTGTAGATTCGACTTCCATGCAAGGCTTAATTTAGTCAAATGATCCGCGATTGAGTTCTCTTGTCTTGACACATAATGGAAGTGTCAATGGCCTTCTGAATGCAAAAGTCTTTGAACACGTCTCAGAATAGTGATGCCATATTAATGCTAAAATCATTACCATACAAGTTGATATTAGTTGAAATACATCCAAATTGTTGAAATGTGCTAAAATCTTAACTAAACGAAACTACATAATAATAATAATAATAATTGAAGACCGAAATGATATGTATAAATTAATGCGATATTGAGAAACTTAATTTAAACTCAAAATTGATGAATTTGAGTATATTGCATACTAGCCTAGTTAAATTTATTTTAATTTTAGTTTAAAAATCTCAACATGAAATCCAATTCTTGTTTGACTATAAATTGTTTGAAATTAATCAGGGAAATCAAAGGTAAATGAAGTTAATAGAACTTAATCCATCGAATTCAATTTGTATAACTTTTATCTCAAATTAACTTGCAAAAATAATACACTTAACTCAATTTTTTTTAATCCATAATGAGATTGAAAATTGGGATTGAAAACAATGATAACGATGAGATTAATTATAATAATAATGAGATTAAATATTATAAAAATAAAATATGTTTGAATTCAAATGCAATAATAATTATTTTAAAAAAAATGCAGTGATAATATAAAAATAAAAAAAATAATCATTAAGAGTATTAGACAAAATGTGTTTATATAATGAAAATTAGTGTATTTGAAATTTTATGAAATTAATTGAAATTATATTTATTTTATATAATAATTTTATTAATAAAAATATTTTACTTTTATTGTACTATTTATTTATTTTAATTTTTAATAAAATAGGTATCTAATTATCATATAAAAATAAATTTGATAAATATATTATGTATTTATTTACAATTGCGCTACTATTTTAACTTAAAAGAAGGAAAAGCAAATTGTTGGAGATAAAAAGAAGAGCAAAAAAAAAAAAAATTAAATAAAGGGTAAATGTGCCAAAGTTAGATGGTTATATTTCTAATTAAGCTTGTGCTTTAGTGAAAAAAATTAGACACTACTAAATCAAATTGATAAATAAATTTATCATAATCAACGTAACAGAGATTCAAGGGTCATGGTTTATTTAAAATGGTAAATTTTTAATTTAATTTTTTTATAGTTTATAAAATTTTAAATTAATAATGATAAAATAGAATTTTGGCTCCTCCAAAAATGATAAAAAATTGATTTAACTTTTTAAAAATTATAAAGATATAGACTATTAAAATGATAAAATTATATTTTCACTATTGTAAAAATATACAGTTTAGTTTCGACCCTCAAAAAATTTCAAGCTCCGCCATTAACCATATGATCGGTTTTAGGTCTGATTCAAGTGATTAAAATTTGTAAAATTAAAAAAAATAATTTATTAACTGATTTAATCGTATCAATCCAATCTTTTATTTGGAAGTATTTCAGTTTTGAAAATAACGTGTTTCAATCTGTCAAACTCATCATCCAAACAATATAAAATGTCTCCTATAAAAAAAGAATATGCCCTTAAGATTCCATGATGGAATGCAGAGGACCTTATTCTACTTGCAGTAAACTGTTCTAAACTAAATCAGACCCTTAAGATTCCATGATGGAATGCAGAGGACCTTATTCTACTTGCAGTAAACTGTTCTAAACTAAATCAGACTGAATAGTGACCACAAAATTGGGACTCACTCACTCATCCCACTACTTCAACAGTTGAAGACACTTGTTATTCAATTTGCTGTTCTTGGCTCTCAAAACTTCATCCAAATGCATAACTCTTTTAGGCTTAGAACTACCATCATCTTCAAGGCCGAATTTATTTTCCAAAATTCAGACCACCATAAGAGAAGATATTTGGAAGAAGATATATGGTATCACCATTCTTATATATATTTGAAAAGACCCATGATAAAGATACAAAATACCAGACAGAAAGCAAAACCATAAAGAACAAGCGCCAAACACAACGCTTATTGTGAACATTACAAAACAAACACAGAACAGAAGACAGGATGATTGACAACAGGTCGGTGGGAAGGGCAATTATTTATTTATTATTAATCACTGCCAATGGCTTATTTGGTTGCCCTCCCAGCTTAAACAGGATGATTATTCTAGCGACAGCACTCCCTCCCAGAGAGGCGAAGTGTCTATTTCGGTTTGGACTTGCGCAACGCATCCTCTCCATGCCGCACGATACTGCCGACCAGCCGATGATATGGTGCTCCCAAGTGCTTCCCAATTAATCCTATCATAATGCCCAGCTTGGTTGATCTCCGCATAAGCCTGCAGTGTACCATCCATCCATCCATATTATACTTTAAACATGATTATATATATCTATCTCAACATGAACGCATGCATTCAGATAATATTATGTACCTGGTTGGTAAACCTAAGCGTATTCCAAGGATTGTCCCAAGCTACCAACCAGTCAGTGTCTTGACCCTCTTTGTTTTTGCCACGATAAACGACGGCGCCCATCGAACCAGAAGCTGCCGCTGTTCTTTTCACATGAAAAAAACACGCCCACTGCCCATTTTCGATGATATGTGGGTAGGGCAAGTAAATGTTCCCCCACCAATCATTGTCAGTGTGGTATGTCAAACGTTCACCGGTTCCATTGTAAAGCACGCAAAGGGTTGAGACTCCATTGCCCCATCGCCTCTTCACTTCCCTCACGTAGTCCACGGCGGCGGTGTAGTTACCATCTCGATCTTTCCACTGCATGGCCACCACTGATCTGTCTAAGCGTGCCCTGCTCGCATACTCTGGGATTCTCAACACAAAAGCCTGGTCAATTACCGTCCCAAACAAGTTGCTGCCTGACCTAGCTTCGGACAAAGTTAATTCGAAGGCTGCTTTGTCCACCTCATTATCTTCCTCAGACTCAGTAATCGGCTTCTCAGACGCCGTGTTATCTGCCTCCGTTATTGGCTTCCCAAACACGTTCTCAGACGCCATTGTTGATGGATTGTGGGTGTATGATATAGAAGCTTTATTTGCTTTCTGCAGAAATATATCTACACTATCATCCTATATATAAGGCTGGACGGTGTCCTTTGTTTTTCAAAATCCAATAATTCTATTCGGATAGACTTTGTCAGACCCATTACATGGCTGAAAATTAATATAATAGGTTAAAAATATTTTATTTTAAAATTATTTAATAATGAATATAAGTGAAATGGGGTTATGTACCAAAAAAAGTTTATTTCCGAAATTATTTACGGAAATAGACCAAAGTGAAAAAAATTACACAACTAGGTCAATTTTGGAAAAACGCGCCTACGTGGCGATGTTTCCAAGGAGAATTTCAAAAAAGCGCTTCCAGTTTCGAAACCGTGTATCAATTTCAAAAGCATTATCGATACCTTAATAATCGTAACCACCATCTTCGGGTTTAGTTGGAATTGGCTCTGGTTCAAAAAATAATGCAATATTTGAACCATCTGTCCTTAACTCCCGGATTGGATCGTTGTAGGATTCAATGTCATCTTCGATCTCAACCCCAATTGCATGTTCAGAGTTGGATGTCCCTTAACTAGTGCATATTGTTGGGAGTGCATCATCCCTTCTTGTATACATTTTGTTACAACCAAAATCATTTGTGGGTTGTGAACCAGTATAACTTGATGGCATACCCATATAAGTTTTTTCGGCATAGAGCATCGACCTTTGGAAGTTGAAATCAGACTTACTAATAGAGTGTCATGTCGGGGCATCGAAGTTTCGATTACCTCCAAACCTCGACTGGTGGATGGATTGTGTGCCAAAGTTGAAATCTTGGGCTAAAATCAAGGAATGTCTTTCCATTGATGATTCTGGGATTTCATAATGGGAGCTTTCTAACAAAGTTGTGAACCCATCGCACAACCGTGTGCTTGGACTTTCAGCTTCCTATTCCGTTCCGGCAAGAACTGGAACAGTTGTCGACGTACGATCACCTTCATCAATGTTGACAAACTTGACGTATAAATCAATTATAGGTGATCCAATAACATTATGCGTCTGGACCATCGCCTTGATCACTATTGGACCTTTTGCCATTAAATATTTCATATTTCACGAGGTCCTTTGACATTAAATATCTATACTTCAAGGACGAAACTCTACGACTTTGATTGCCGGAAAACCGATTATCGGGAATCTTGGTATATCTAAAAAAATGAGGATCAATATTCTCGGGGCTTTTGAAACTTTTAGGTGAGTTGAAAATAGGACAGGGAAAATGCTCTATCTAAGACGCACTTTCAATGATATGGCAGAAAGATGCACTGAACACGTTACACACATTTTTTACAGAAAATATTTTTCTTTTGTTGTCTATTTTGTAGAGGGGTTCTCCGGTAATTTAAATTTTTCTCTATTTTTTTTGCCAAACTTTTTTTTTTCCTTTTTTAGTATTTTCTTTTTGTTCAATTTTTTTTTTTTTTTTGTATTTGAGAAAGAAAAGCCTGACTTGTGTTTGAGATTATTTTTTAAATCACATAAATATAGTTAATCCTATGACACACAAATACAACTGGACTTGTATCAATACAGGGTCCCATAGTATTGCTGAATTGTTTAAGATTTTATCATTCATTTTGCAAATTCAATTAAAGGGGAATTTTAAGTTATTGTATGATATCAAAACATATGAAAATCGAGGCTAATGATCTATATATGCCATATATAAGGCTCAACAATGTCTCTTTTTTTATTAATACAATAATTTGGATATACGTTAATATATTTTGCTATTAAAATGTTATATATATTTCAAAACTATATTATTTATAAAGAAATTAATTAAATTTGGTGTCACTTTACTTGATGATACCAACTCAAATAGTAAAATTACTAAAAATCAAAATTTGGTCATAATACATTTATCAAATAAGGGCAATTATAGATTCATTTACTCTTAAATATATATTTTTTCCTTTTACCTATAATAAATAACTACCATTAAAAATTTATCAATTACTTAATATAATTAATTATATAATTGTAATTTATTTTTCTTTCAAAATATAATATTTATTGAAGACTATTATTGAAATTATTGTTTCTCTAGAGTGGGTGATAGGAATTCTAGTATTAATAATTTGTTATATCTAAGGTAGTCAGTACTATATTAGTGGATATATCAATTTTGTTCTAGTATTAGATATATTGGTATTTGTTGGGGATCGACCTGTATAAATAACGAAACAAAAAAAGTAGAAAAGATCAAACACAAATTTTACATGGAAAACTCTTCCGAAGAGGATAAAAACCATAAGCAAAGGAGGCTTCAGTTTTTCACTAAATGAGTAAACAAACAAGAGTACAATATGAGGAAAATAAGCTTAAATGTATTAAAAGTACAAACTCAAACCCTGAAAATAAAGCCCTAATTCGAGAACAAAATTCTCTCTATAGTTACCACGAAAACTCTCATCAAAACTCATCTACGACTACATATTGACACCCCAAAAGAAAAGCCATGTAGTACTACATCTTTAATTTCCTTTTTAATTGGCCCTCAAAATAGGGATTCAAGGTCCCTTTAAATAGGCAAAGATTAGAGGTTTAATCATATTCAAATATCCCGGGAATAATCAAAGTTTAATTGAAAAAATAGCAGAGTTTAACTAGAAGAAGAAACTCGATTTATGTGTGGAACATGTTGGAATGTCTCCATTCGCGTCATCACGACGTCGTCCGTCATCGTAACATTGGGAAGCTTCTCATTGTGACATCGTCTATTCAGTTGAATACGAAGCACACTCCACAATATCAATGTGTTTCGTGTAACATTTCGAGTTTATTGATATTTTTTCATATTTTTCATATATATATTATATATACATGCAAATTTATCCTAATTACATACACATAAATATATTTATATGAAAATATTAATTTCAAAATTTTTAATTACGTTTAGTTATATATTTTTTTAAAGTAATATTAAAAAAGAATAATTTAGATAAAAATATTGAAAGTTGGTGTATAATATAAAATAGTGTTCCAATCAATACCGACCAATACATATTAACACGAATTAAAATGTACCAATGCGTTTGGTACCGGTTAGAAATTACATCGAAATAGAAACTAGAATATATTGTTCTGGTTTATTATCGAAAGGGACATTCAAACCGAGATGAGTGATATTAGTACGAAATAGACTTGGTTATATTTATGCTATATTTGATTTACAAATTAAATTAGTGTCATAAATCATTCATCAACTTAATTGAAAAATAATTAAAAAAAAAAAACTCTTCTATTATGAATACACTATATAAAATATTGAAAAATAATACAAAATATGAAACACTAAAAAAATGGGGGAGAAAAAGACAATGTAACACGTTTATATTTTTATATAAATATAGATATTGGATAAGCAATACACTTCATCAAATGCATTAGGTGGGGTCTTGTAATATAGATATTGTATATACGGGACAGATTTTACGAATAAAACATGTTTTTTTACATGTTTATTACTTAGAAAAAAAATAAATATAACGAGTGGTTTTAGTGGTAAAAAAAATGATAATTATTTTAAGATATCTGGATTCAAGTATTTGTGTGTGAAAGATGTGTTTGTGTTGTCAATTAAAAAAGTATAAACAGACATTATCATATAATCACACCGATACATTTTAAAAAAAATACAAAAGCACGACGTCAATAATTTTTTGATTAGTTAATATGTTTTAATTTATTTATTAGATTTATCACAATTATAATAAGAAAGTTTGAATTAGTAGCTGATTTTCTCCACAATTTTTGGATTATATTTCTTTATTTTATAAAGTTATTCATAATTAATTTTCTTTATCAAACATTTTTTTAGTTGTTAAATTGAAGTTTGTTAGTAATGATATGTGAATTTTTAAAATAAGGATCCTGACCACCAAAATAGTTTCAACCCTTAGATCAAAATGATTAAATCTATACCTTAGATTTAAGATTTAATCTATTTCATTAAAATAAAGAGTACAACACTCAATTTTTTCTTTTTTTTTCTTTCATCATGTAATAAAGTTTTAGGGTGAAAAGAAATAGAAAATCTCTTACTTTGAGATTTATTTTTTTTTAAGGAAAAATCGAAAGCAAATTTACAACGAGAAGAAAGTAAGAGATTAAGGTCATCATGATTAAGTAATTTGGATATTCGATTTTTTTTTTTTAAATATTGATAAAAAAGTTTGCTTTAAAAAATTTGGGTATTCGGTACTTGGTTGTGTTGCTTGAAATTTATATATCAGCGTGTTTCGTGTAGCATTTCGGGTTCATTAATATTTTTAAATATTTTTCACATATATTATATATACATATAAATATATCTCAATTACATACATATAAATATTTATATGAAAATATTAATTTAAAATTATTAATTATGTTTAATAGCTTAAGTACAATTAGAATTTTACTTACTTTAAATAAATTGTTAAATATCAAGTTTAATTAGATGTATAAAAATTTACAAGATATTTGGTTATTAGCTTTTATGCTACATAAAAAATAAATAAAAATGATGTTGATTAATTAAGGATAAAGAAAGTGATGATTTAATTCCATCTACTCAGTAATTTGTTAAAGAGAAAAGGAAGAAAGATGGGAGATAGATTAAAAGTGAGAAAAATGATTAAATTATAAAAGATGTAAAAGTTGATAGAAATTGCAATTATTATGATTAATTGTGTAAATGAAGTGAAATATATTGATGAGTGATATGGGGAATGATGCGGTAATGTTATGATAATACTTATTGAATTATGAGAAAGAAAACGACTAAATTGTAAAATATGCAAAAGTGACATTTGAGAAATATAGTAAGTTTTAATAGTGAATTATGGAATTTTTATGAAGTAGTGAGATGTGTTCTATGTGTTAAAGAAAGTTGGAAATTTTGTTTTTGAATTGTTACAATGTAGACTAAATTGAAGTAAGTTCAAAATATTTAAATTCTATTTTGAAATAAGGAAATGAAATTGATTCTGATATAATTGCCCAAGTAGACTGAGATTGGAATTAGTGGGATATAAATGGCATGCCATTAAGAAAAATTTAGCGCACTCTATGTTTTGAATATGCACTTTGGTGCTGCTCTATTCTGTTATTGCACTTTGATGCATTTCTGTATTGTTTCCGTTATCCTATGTGTTCTGTTAAATCTACTGGACCTTTGTTGAACAATAAAATATAACCCCTATTGAATAATGAAATAAGAAGACAAAATTTATTGAAATGTGACAAGATTGTAAATTGATAAAGAATAGTGATGGATGAAACTATACGTTTATTGTGTGGTAATTTAGTGTTATTATGGTTAACAGGTCCTAAACTTATTTACTATAATGATATCGAGTTATATTTTCTTGTGTATATAAAATGTAAGTGTAATTCTTGTTGTACTTATTAAGCTTTCATTAACTTGATGCTTGTTTTAAATGAGTCGGTGAAAACCAGAAGTAAAAGACTATCGAAGATTAGTATCACATCTCATCACATCACTGGAGCAGGGAAAAGATTAAATTACTTCTTTATTTTGTTTTTAAGTAAACTGAATGTACCTAGGTGAGTGCTTATGCCAGTAAATGGAAAACAAATGGACTCCCTACATAATGTAAATGTGTTTTGGCAAGTAATTATAGAATATATGTGGAAATTGAGTATGCCTCAGATGATTTAATTTGAAGAAATGGAAGCAAGGCAAAAACAAAGCGGACGTCGCGATGAAGGCAAGTCAGAGAGTGGCGTCAGAACGAGAAACTCCCGAAGTTGTGACATTAGCTTGAAATTTTGGAAACTTCACGTTTTAGTCCTTGTTTAAACTTAGACCGCTAGAAGTGCTATCATAAGCTCGTATATAACCAAATTTGTGTTCAAATCTTGTTTGTAAATGTATTAATGATTTTATTAACTTGAATGGAATAATGAAATGAACCAAATTTAAATGTCGTTGCTCCGGCAACAAATGTAGCATTTCAATACTTTGATCCAACGATCAGGTCGGGTATATGAGTGTTACAGGTCTCTAATGTACGAAGCTAACAATTAAGCTTTACAATTTAATCCTTTTTACAATCTAAGTTTAATTTCTATCAATTTCACATCTAATTCATCCAATTCTCAACAATTACAACTTATCAAAATCTCACTAATTGAACAAAAAATACATGAATTTTCTTAATCAAGCTCTCATGATAAAAAAAAAAGTACAAAATCAAAAAAAAAAAATCACCAGGAACTTACTTGAAATGTTGGCAGAATATCAAGCAAGGTTTTTAAGCTTTTCTCTTTAGCTCAACAATGATGGACGGTGGCTTTAAGATGAAGATGAAGACTTTTGTCATCTTTTCTCACTTATTTTTACTTATATACTAAGATTAATTTTAGTTAAACTGAATTAATTACTTGTTTTGTGTAACGTTTTAGGTTTATTGGTATTTTTTCATATTTTTCATATGTATTATATATTCATGTAAATATATCTCAATTACATACACATAAATATAATTATATGGAAATAATAATTTCAAAATTTTTAATTATGTTCAATAACTTAATTAAATGATTATATTTTATTTTCGAACGTAATAATAAAAATACAAAGAATAATTAAAATAAGAATATTAAAAGTTGATTTATAGTATAAAACGGTGTTGCAACCAATACCGACCTGTGCATATTGGCACAGATTAAAATGCATCAATGTGATTGATGCCAACTATAATTTACATCATAATAGAAACTAGAATTTGCTATTTTGGTTTATTGTCAAAAGGGACATTCAAACCGAGATGAGTGGTATTAGTACGAAATTGATTTTCCTAAATATTATATTTGATTGACCGACTAAATTAGTATCACGAGTCAACCAGACATCAACTTAATTGATAAATAATTATAAAACTCTTCTATTTTAAAATTAACAAATATTACTATGAGTGTGTTTTTTTTTTTTTTTATATAAAATCTAAAAAAATTAATTTAAACTTAGAATAAATTTATAAATTATGAGATTTGAACTTAGAACACTGAAATACTCAACACCTTGATTTTATAATTTTAATCAAAATTTTATTTAATTTTTATTGCAATTGTTTATAACTA
Source organism: Kokia cookei (assembly GCA_039519145.1). Taxonomy (NCBI): domain Eukaryota; kingdom Viridiplantae; phylum Streptophyta; class Magnoliopsida; order Malvales; family Malvaceae; genus Kokia; species Kokia cookei. The sequence continues at coordinate 33,493,178 of CM076907.1, read as the reverse complement.
TATTTGTATTAAATTTTTATAATCTAATAAGTTTTTTTTTTTAATATATTGATGTGATTACATGATAGTATATGTTTATACTTTCTTAACCTTTTGACAACGCACACCTACCTTACGCACACAAGTGCTTGAACACGAGACCTTTAAGATGAATAACATTTTTTTTTTCACTGGAACACTTGTTGAGTTCTAATCTAATTAGTTATTATATGAACATGTTTTTCTTGGAGAAAATGAACATGTTTTTATTACTGTTTGTATTTTTACATTTTGTATTATATTATAATAACTTTGTATTTAGTTTGGAATTGTAATTTTGTTCATTAATACAATGGTACATGTGTCAATTTTTGATTAAATTGGAGCCTTGGTTTGATTACTTGAACACGTAACACTCCTTTTTTATGGAAAACGTTTTTCTTTTGTTGTCTATTCTCATTATATACGTCTCTTTTTTCCGTATTTTCTTCATTTATTTTTTGATATTTGTGAAATAAAAGCTTCCGTTTATATTTGGATAATAGAATTTTATGTTTTGTATTACATTTTTTATTTTTGAATTATACTTTTCTCATATTTTTATTTTCATATATTTATTGTTGATTGAGAAGGTGAAAGGTGAGGGTTTAAATTGTTGGTACTGCAATTAATACTATTTTATCAGATCTTGCAATTATATTATTAATTTGGTCCACAAAAAAAGAACAGTTTTTTGTCTGAGATAATATATAAAAATCTTTATTAATTAAAATAATACATCAACTTTTTATTTACTAATTAATGGGCCTGACACTGAATCAGCATTTTAAATAATCATTTGGAAGTTGTGATTTTTCTTTAATTAAATTATCTTTAAAATGAAAAAAAAAATAGGTTAATTCTTAGATATATTATGGAAAAAATTATTTGAGAATTTATCAATTTACGTTATTTTTTAAGAGAGGAAAACACATATTACAGTGCATTCTCATTTTCTAAAATACATACAAAATACATACACAACATTATAAACAAATATTTATAAATAAATGAATATTTATTTTTCTCATTTTCAAAAATAATTTTTTTTATTAAAATAATAGTTTTATAAATAAAACAGTTTAAGAAAGAAAGAAAAAACATTAAGAAGACTTCAGCATATTTGATATTTTCCTTCTTTTTTTTTCAACATTAATTACTGCCATATTAAATTTGGGCCATAAACTACATCATGAGATAAAAAGGATAAGAATTGATGTCTTTAGGTTGTTACTTAAAACAAATTTGTTGCGTTTGAGGTTGTGCTTGAAGGCTGGCATGATTGTGGCATGATTGAAGATATATAAGTGAGGATGAAGTATTGGAGACCCAATAAGGGAAGGCTAGGCCGGTAGCTTCGCAACAAATTCCTAGTCCGATGGCACGTTGACGAATGATGTGGAAATCAAGAAGTTTGGAGTAAGGGTTATTGGTGAAAGTAGTTGTGGACAAAGGGAGTGCCCAATACTCGACAAATTTGGTAAGGACTAGGGAACAAAAACACGCTAATAGTTGAGTGACTATTTATATAGTTTACTTATATATTTATATGCAAATGTAGGTTTCAAATTTATTAATTAGATTCAATAACTTAGTTAAACTAAGCCCTATTGGATAATATGTTTTGATATAACAAATTAAAGTGTTTTTGAATAAAAGCTGAGTCCAGTTTGGCCTGAGACTTCTACCGATAGAACTTCGCTTCTACAGACAGAACTTCAGTTTTACCGATATCTTGAAGACTTCTACCAAAACAAGTCAAGTCAATAGCCAAATTTCAACATCCCTTGCACTTCTATCGATACTCCGATGGGTTCTACCGATACCAAATGAAACCCTCAGAGTTCTATTGATACAATAAAGTATCTACCGATAGAACGAATCCAATGGTAATATTTTCTAAAGTCGTCTACCCTAGGACTTCTACCGGTAGAACTTCAGTTCTATTGATACAACTTCAGTTCTACTGATACAAGTATGCTTCTACCGGAACAACGAAGCTGTAGACTGCATTTAATGCTGGTTTTTATGGCTGCAACGGCTACATTACTTTCCCAACAACCACAATGGTTGGAATTCACTTAGAGGGTATAAATATCATCTTTCAAAGATCTAGCATCAAGAAAAACAATGTTCAAAGCTTAAAGATCAATCAAAACAACCTAGAGCTTAATTCTTTCATACATTTTCTTCTAAACACTTGTGAGCTTTCGTTGTGTTTATTTAGCTCAAGTGTTCTTCATTGTATTTTTTCTTAATTGGCAAACATCTCAATCTTGTAAGGATTATTTATTTGTTTGCTTGTTTGTTTCTCTTTGAGGGTTTATACTTAAGGTTTGGGTAGAAACCTTAAGGGAGTTCTATCTTAAGATTTTGGGTATAAGTCTTAAGTGATTGTAAGGTTAAACCTTGTCCTCAAAGGTTATACAAGTCTAGTGGGTTTGAGAAAATCCTTAGTTGTAGAAAGCCAAGGTAGTGAGTAGGCATTTGGGGCCGAACCATTATAAATCATTGTGTTATTTGTTGCAAATTTTAATTGCTTCCACCACAACATCTCAAAGGCTGATTCAACCTCTTTTACCGACATTATCGAGTTGATCCATCGAGCTAACGAACTTAATTTAATAATTATAATTTATTTTTAAATGTTGATAAAAAATTTAAAGTTAAATTTAAAATATCAAAATTTTGTGTCAATCAATACAAACTAATATGTATCCATACAAGTTGATATTTTTTTTGTTGAATAAAAACAAAACAATTAGAACAAAACCATACGATTATCCTCTCTTATAAAGAGGATCTTGTTTGAGACTATCTAACACTTCGGAAGGAGGCGTGTTCAGAATTTGTAGATTCGACTTCCATGCAAGGCTTAATTTAGTCAAATGATCCGCGATTGAGTTCTCTTGTCTTGACACATAATGGAAGTGTCAATGGCCTTCTGAATGCAAAAGTCTTTGAACACGTCTCAGAATAGTGATGCCATATTAATGCTAAAATCATTACCATACAAGTTGATATTAGTTGAAATACATCCAAATTGTTGAAATGTGCTAAAATCTTAACTAAACGAAACTACATAATAATAATAATAATAATTGAAGACCGAAATGATATGTATAAATTAATGCGATATTGAGAAACTTAATTTAAACTCAAAATTGATGAATTTGAGTATATTGCATACTAGCCTAGTTAAATTTATTTTAATTTTAGTTTAAAAATCTCAACATGAAATCCAATTCTTGTTTGACTATAAATTGTTTGAAATTAATCAGGGAAATCAAAGGTAAATGAAGTTAATAGAACTTAATCCATCGAATTCAATTTGTATAACTTTTATCTCAAATTAACTTGCAAAAATAATACACTTAACTCAATTTTTTTTAATCCATAATGAGATTGAAAATTGGGATTGAAAACAATGATAACGATGAGATTAATTATAATAATAATGAGATTAAATATTATAAAAATAAAATATGTTTGAATTCAAATGCAATAATAATTATTTTAAAAAAAATGCAGTGATAATATAAAAATAAAAAAAATAATCATTAAGAGTATTAGACAAAATGTGTTTATATAATGAAAATTAGTGTATTTGAAATTTTATGAAATTAATTGAAATTATATTTATTTTATATAATAATTTTATTAATAAAAATATTTTACTTTTATTGTACTATTTATTTATTTTAATTTTTAATAAAATAGGTATCTAATTATCATATAAAAATAAATTTGATAAATATATTATGTATTTATTTACAATTGCGCTACTATTTTAACTTAAAAGAAGGAAAAGCAAATTGTTGGAGATAAAAAGAAGAGCAAAAAAAAAAAAAATTAAATAAAGGGTAAATGTGCCAAAGTTAGATGGTTATATTTCTAATTAAGCTTGTGCTTTAGTGAAAAAAATTAGACACTACTAAATCAAATTGATAAATAAATTTATCATAATCAACGTAACAGAGATTCAAGGGTCATGGTTTATTTAAAATGGTAAATTTTTAATTTAATTTTTTTATAGTTTATAAAATTTTAAATTAATAATGATAAAATAGAATTTTGGCTCCTCCAAAAATGATAAAAAATTGATTTAACTTTTTAAAAATTATAAAGATATAGACTATTAAAATGATAAAATTATATTTTCACTATTGTAAAAATATACAGTTTAGTTTCGACCCTCAAAAAATTTCAAGCTCCGCCATTAACCATATGATCGGTTTTAGGTCTGATTCAAGTGATTAAAATTTGTAAAATTAAAAAAAATAATTTATTAACTGATTTAATCGTATCAATCCAATCTTTTATTTGGAAGTATTTCAGTTTTGAAAATAACGTGTTTCAATCTGTCAAACTCATCATCCAAACAATATAAAATGTCTCCTATAAAAAAAGAATATGCCCTTAAGATTCCATGATGGAATGCAGAGGACCTTATTCTACTTGCAGTAAACTGTTCTAAACTAAATCAGACCCTTAAGATTCCATGATGGAATGCAGAGGACCTTATTCTACTTGCAGTAAACTGTTCTAAACTAAATCAGACTGAATAGTGACCACAAAATTGGGACTCACTCACTCATCCCACTACTTCAACAGTTGAAGACACTTGTTATTCAATTTGCTGTTCTTGGCTCTCAAAACTTCATCCAAATGCATAACTCTTTTAGGCTTAGAACTACCATCATCTTCAAGGCCGAATTTATTTTCCAAAATTCAGACCACCATAAGAGAAGATATTTGGAAGAAGATATATGGTATCACCATTCTTATATATATTTGAAAAGACCCATGATAAAGATACAAAATACCAGACAGAAAGCAAAACCATAAAGAACAAGCGCCAAACACAACGCTTATTGTGAACATTACAAAACAAACACAGAACAGAAGACAGGATGATTGACAACAGGTCGGTGGGAAGGGCAATTATTTATTTATTATTAATCACTGCCAATGGCTTATTTGGTTGCCCTCCCAGCTTAAACAGGATGATTATTCTAGCGACAGCACTCCCTCCCAGAGAGGCGAAGTGTCTATTTCGGTTTGGACTTGCGCAACGCATCCTCTCCATGCCGCACGATACTGCCGACCAGCCGATGATATGGTGCTCCCAAGTGCTTCCCAATTAATCCTATCATAATGCCCAGCTTGGTTGATCTCCGCATAAGCCTGCAGTGTACCATCCATCCATCCATATTATACTTTAAACATGATTATATATATCTATCTCAACATGAACGCATGCATTCAGATAATATTATGTACCTGGTTGGTAAACCTAAGCGTATTCCAAGGATTGTCCCAAGCTACCAACCAGTCAGTGTCTTGACCCTCTTTGTTTTTGCCACGATAAACGACGGCGCCCATCGAACCAGAAGCTGCCGCTGTTCTTTTCACATGAAAAAAACACGCCCACTGCCCATTTTCGATGATATGTGGGTAGGGCAAGTAAATGTTCCCCCACCAATCATTGTCAGTGTGGTATGTCAAACGTTCACCGGTTCCATTGTAAAGCACGCAAAGGGTTGAGACTCCATTGCCCCATCGCCTCTTCACTTCCCTCACGTAGTCCACGGCGGCGGTGTAGTTACCATCTCGATCTTTCCACTGCATGGCCACCACTGATCTGTCTAAGCGTGCCCTGCTCGCATACTCTGGGATTCTCAACACAAAAGCCTGGTCAATTACCGTCCCAAACAAGTTGCTGCCTGACCTAGCTTCGGACAAAGTTAATTCGAAGGCTGCTTTGTCCACCTCATTATCTTCCTCAGACTCAGTAATCGGCTTCTCAGACGCCGTGTTATCTGCCTCCGTTATTGGCTTCCCAAACACGTTCTCAGACGCCATTGTTGATGGATTGTGGGTGTATGATATAGAAGCTTTATTTGCTTTCTGCAGAAATATATCTACACTATCATCCTATATATAAGGCTGGACGGTGTCCTTTGTTTTTCAAAATCCAATAATTCTATTCGGATAGACTTTGTCAGACCCATTACATGGCTGAAAATTAATATAATAGGTTAAAAATATTTTATTTTAAAATTATTTAATAATGAATATAAGTGAAATGGGGTTATGTACCAAAAAAAGTTTATTTCCGAAATTATTTACGGAAATAGACCAAAGTGAAAAAAATTACACAACTAGGTCAATTTTGGAAAAACGCGCCTACGTGGCGATGTTTCCAAGGAGAATTTCAAAAAAGCGCTTCCAGTTTCGAAACCGTGTATCAATTTCAAAAGCATTATCGATACCTTAATAATCGTAACCACCATCTTCGGGTTTAGTTGGAATTGGCTCTGGTTCAAAAAATAATGCAATATTTGAACCATCTGTCCTTAACTCCCGGATTGGATCGTTGTAGGATTCAATGTCATCTTCGATCTCAACCCCAATTGCATGTTCAGAGTTGGATGTCCCTTAACTAGTGCATATTGTTGGGAGTGCATCATCCCTTCTTGTATACATTTTGTTACAACCAAAATCATTTGTGGGTTGTGAACCAGTATAACTTGATGGCATACCCATATAAGTTTTTTCGGCATAGAGCATCGACCTTTGGAAGTTGAAATCAGACTTACTAATAGAGTGTCATGTCGGGGCATCGAAGTTTCGATTACCTCCAAACCTCGACTGGTGGATGGATTGTGTGCCAAAGTTGAAATCTTGGGCTAAAATCAAGGAATGTCTTTCCATTGATGATTCTGGGATTTCATAATGGGAGCTTTCTAACAAAGTTGTGAACCCATCGCACAACCGTGTGCTTGGACTTTCAGCTTCCTATTCCGTTCCGGCAAGAACTGGAACAGTTGTCGACGTACGATCACCTTCATCAATGTTGACAAACTTGACGTATAAATCAATTATAGGTGATCCAATAACATTATGCGTCTGGACCATCGCCTTGATCACTATTGGACCTTTTGCCATTAAATATTTCATATTTCACGAGGTCCTTTGACATTAAATATCTATACTTCAAGGACGAAACTCTACGACTTTGATTGCCGGAAAACCGATTATCGGGAATCTTGGTATATCTAAAAAAATGAGGATCAATATTCTCGGGGCTTTTGAAACTTTTAGGTGAGTTGAAAATAGGACAGGGAAAATGCTCTATCTAAGACGCACTTTCAATGATATGGCAGAAAGATGCACTGAACACGTTACACACATTTTTTACAGAAAATATTTTTCTTTTGTTGTCTATTTTGTAGAGGGGTTCTCCGGTAATTTAAATTTTTCTCTATTTTTTTTGCCAAACTTTTTTTTTTCCTTTTTTAGTATTTTCTTTTTGTTCAATTTTTTTTTTTTTTTTTTGTATTTGAGAAAGAAAAGCCTGACTTGTGTTTGAGATTATTTTTTAAATCACATAAATATAGTTAATCCTATGACACACAAATACAACTGGACTTGTATCAATACAGGGTCCCATAGTATTGCTGAATTGTTTAAGATTTTATCATTCATTTTGCAAATTCAATTAAAGGGGAATTTTAAGTTATTGTATGATATCAAAACATATGAAAATCGAGGCTAATGATCTATATATGCCATATATAAGGCTCAACAATGTCTCTTTTTTTATTAATACAATAATTTGGATATACGTTAATATATTTTGCTATTAAAATGTTATATATATTTCAAAACTATATTATTTATAAAGAAATTAATTAAATTTGGTGTCACTTTACTTGATGATACCAACTCAAATAGTAAAATTACTAAAAATCAAAATTTGGTCATAATACATTTATCAAATAAGGGCAATTATAGATTCATTTACTCTTAAATATATATTTTTTCCTTTTACCTATAATAAATAACTACCATTAAAAATTTATCAATTACTTAATATAATTAATTATATAATTGTAATTTATTTTTCTTTCAAAATATAATATTTATTGAAGACTATTATTGAAATTATTGTTTCTCTAGAGTGGGTGATAGGAATTCTAGTATTAATAATTTGTTATATCTAAGGTAGTCAGTACTATATTAGTGGATATATCAATTTTGTTCTAGTATTAGATATATTGGTATTTGTTGGGGATCGACCTGTATAAATAACGAAACAAAAAAAGTAGAAAAGATCAAACACAAATTTTACATGGAAAACTCTTCCGAAGAGGATAAAAACCATAAGCAAAGGAGGCTTCAGTTTTTCACTAAATGAGTAAACAAACAAGAGTACAATATGAGGAAAATAAGCTTAAATGTATTAAAAGTACAAACTCAAACCCTGAAAATAAAGCCCTAATTCGAGAACAAAATTCTCTCTATAGTTACCACGAAAACTCTCATCAAAACTCATCTACGACTACATATTGACACCCCAAAAGAAAAGCCATGTAGTACTACATCTTTAATTTCCTTTTTAATTGGCCCTCAAAATAGGGATTCAAGGTCCCTTTAAATAGGCAAAGATTAGAGGTTTAATCATATTCAAATATCCCGGGAATAATCAAAGTTTAATTGAAAAAATAGCAGAGTTTAACTAGAAGAAGAAACTCGATTTATGTGTGGAACATGTTGGAATGTCTCCATTCGCGTCATCACGACGTCGTCCGTCATCGTAACATTGGGAAGCTTCTCATTGTGACATCGTCTATTCAGTTGAATACGAAGCACACTCCACAATATCAATGTGTTTCGTGTAACATTTCGAGTTTATTGATATTTTTTCATATTTTTCATATATATATTATATATACATGCAAATTTATCCTAATTACATACACATAAATATATTTATATGAAAATATTAATTTCAAAATTTTTAATTACGTTTAGTTATATATTTTTTTAAAGTAATATTAAAAAAGAATAATTTAGATAAAAATATTGAAAGTTGGTGTATAATATAAAATAGTGTTCCAATCAATACCGACCAATACATATTAACACGAATTAAAATGTACCAATGCGTTTGGTACCGGTTAGAAATTACATCGAAATAGAAACTAGAATATATTGTTCTGGTTTATTATCGAAAGGGACATTCAAACCGAGATGAGTGATATTAGTACGAAATAGACTTGGTTATATTTATGCTATATTTGATTTACAAATTAAATTAGTGTCATAAATCATTCATCAACTTAATTGAAAAATAATTAAAAAAAAAAAAACTCTTCTATTATGAATACACTATATAAAATATTGAAAAATAATACAAAATATGAAACACTAAAAAAATGGGGGAGAAAAAGACAATGTAACACGTTTATATTTTTATATAAATATAGATATTGGATAAGCAATACACTTCATCAAATGCATTAGGTGGGGTCTTGTAATATAGATATTGTATATACGGGACAGATTTTACGAATAAAACATGTTTTTTTACATGTTTATTACTTAGAAAAAAAATAAATATAACGAGTGGTTTTAGTGGTAAAAAAAATGATAATTATTTTAAGATATCTGGATTCAAGTATTTGTGTGTGAAAGATGTGTTTGTGTTGTCAATTAAAAAAGTATAAACAGACATTATCATATAATCACACCGATACATTTTAAAAAAAATACAAAAGCACGACGTCAATAATTTTTTGATTAGTTAATATGTTTTAATTTATTTATTAGATTTATCACAATTATAATAAGAAAGTTTGAATTAGTAGCTGATTTTCTCCACAATTTTTGGATTATATTTCTTTATTTTATAAAGTTATTCATAATTAATTTTCTTTATCAAACATTTTTTTAGTTGTTAAATTGAAGTTTGTTAGTAATGATATGTGAATTTTTAAAATAAGGATCCTGACCACCAAAATAGTTTCAACCCTTAGATCAAAATGATTAAATCTATACCTTAGATTTAAGATTTAATCTATTTCATTAAAATAAAGAGTACAACACTCAATTTTTTCTTTTTTTTTCTTTCATCATGTAATAAAGTTTTAGGGTGAAAAGAAATAGAAAATCTCTTACTTTGAGATTTATTTTTTTTTAAGGAAAAATCGAAAGCAAATTTACAACGAGAAGAAAGTAAGAGATTAAGGTCATCATGATTAAGTAATTTGGATATTCGATTTTTTTTTTTTTAAATATTGATAAAAAAGTTTGCTTTAAAAAATTTGGGTATTCGGTACTTGGTTGTGTTGCTTGAAATTTATATATCAGCGTGTTTCGTGTAGCATTTCGGGTTCATTAATATTTTTAAATATTTTTCACATATATTATATATACATATAAATATATCTCAATTACATACATATAAATATTTATATGAAAATATTAATTTAAAATTATTAATTATGTTTAATAGCTTAAGTACAATTAGAATTTTACTTACTTTAAATAAATTGTTAAATATCAAGTTTAATTAGATGTATAAAAATTTACAAGATATTTGGTTATTAGCTTTTATGCTACATAAAAAATAAATAAAAATGATGTTGATTAATTAAGGATAAAGAAAGTGATGATTTAATTCCATCTACTCAGTAATTTGTTAAAGAGAAAAGGAAGAAAGATGGGAGATAGATTAAAAGTGAGAAAAATGATTAAATTATAAAAGATGTAAAAGTTGATAGAAATTGCAATTATTATGATTAATTGTGTAAATGAAGTGAAATATATTGATGAGTGATATGGGGAATGATGCGGTAATGTTATGATAATACTTATTGAATTATGAGAAAGAAAACGACTAAATTGTAAAATATGCAAAAGTGACATTTGAGAAATATAGTAAGTTTTAATAGTGAATTATGGAATTTTTATGAAGTAGTGAGATGTGTTCTATGTGTTAAAGAAAGTTGGAAATTTTGTTTTTGAATTGTTACAATGTAGACTAAATTGAAGTAAGTTCAAAATATTTAAATTCTATTTTGAAATAAGGAAATGAAATTGATTCTGATATAATTGCCCAAGTAGACTGAGATTGGAATTAGTGGGATATAAATGGCATGCCATTAAGAAAAATTTAGCGCACTCTATGTTTTGAATATGCACTTTGGTGCTGCTCTATTCTGTTATTGCACTTTGATGCATTTCTGTATTGTTTCCGTTATCCTATGTGTTCTGTTAAATCTACTGGACCTTTGTTGAACAATAAAATATAACCCCTATTGAATAATGAAATAAGAAGACAAAATTTATTGAAATGTGACAAGATTGTAAATTGATAAAGAATAGTGATGGATGAAACTATACGTTTATTGTGTGGTAATTTAGTGTTATTATGGTTAACAGGTCCTAAACTTATTTACTATAATGATATCGAGTTATATTTTCTTGTGTATATAAAATGTAAGTGTAATTCTTGTTGTACTTATTAAGCTTTCATTAACTTGATGCTTGTTTTAAATGAGTCGGTGAAAACCAGAAGTAAAAGACTATCGAAGATTAGTATCACATCTCATCACATCACTGGAGCAGGGAAAAGATTAAATTACTTCTTTATTTTGTTTTTAAGTAAACTGAATGTACCTAGGTGAGTGCTTATGCCAGTAAATGGAAAACAAATGGACTCCCTACATAATGTAAATGTGTTTTGGCAAGTAATTATAGAATATATGTGGAAATTGAGTATGCCTCAGATGATTTAATTTGAAGAAATGGAAGCAAGGCAAAAACAAAGCGGACGTCGCGATGAAGGCAAGTCAGAGAGTGGCGTCAGAACGAGAAACTCCCGAAGTTGTGACATTAGCTTGAAATTTTGGAAACTTCACGTTTTAGTCCTTGTTTAAACTTAGACCGCTAGAAGTGCTATCATAAGCTCGTATATAACCAAATTTGTGTTCAAATCTTGTTTGTAAATGTATTAATGATTTTATTAACTTGAATGGAATAATGAAATGAACCAAATTTAAATGTCGTTGCTCCGGCAACAAATGTAGCATTTCAATACTTTGATCCAACGATCAGGTCGGGTATATGAGTGTTACAGGTCTCTAATGTACGAAGCTAACAATTAAGCTTTACAATTTAATCCTTTTTACAATCTAAGTTTAATTTCTATCAATTTCACATCTAATTCATCCAATTCTCAACAATTACAACTTATCAAAATCTCACTAATTGAACAAAAAATACATGAATTTTCTTAATCAAGCTCTCATGATAAAAAAAAAATACAAAATCAAAAAAAAAAAATCACCAGGAACTTACTTGAAATGTTGGCAGAATATCAAGCAAGGTTTTTAAGCTTTTCTCTTTAGCTCAACAATGATGGACGGTGGCTTTAAGATGAAGATGAAGACTTTTGTCATCTTTTCTCACTTATTTTTACTTATATACTAAGATTAATTTTAGTTAAACTGAATTAATTACTTGTTTTGTGTAACGTTTTAGGTTTATTGGTATTTTTTCATATTTTTCATATGTATTATATATTCATGTAAATATATCTCAATTACATACACATAAATATAATTATATGGAAATAATAATTTCAAAATTTTTAATTATGTTCAATAACTTAATTAAATGATTATATTTTATTTTCGAACGTAATAATAAAAATACAAAGAATAATTAAAATAAGAATATTAAAAGTTGATTTATAGTATAAAACGGTGTTGCAACCAATACCGACCTGTGCATATTGGCACAGATTAAAATGCATCAATGTGATTGATGCCAACTATAATTTACATCATAATAGAAACTAGAATTTGCTATTTTGGTTTATTGTCAAAAGGGACATTCAAACCGAGATGAGTGGTATTAGTACGAAATTGATTTTCCTAAATATTATATTTGATTGACCGACTAAATTAGTATCACGAGTCAACCAGACATCAACTTAATTGATAAATAATTATAAAACTCTTCTATTTTAAAATTAACAAATATTACTATGAGTGTGTTTTTTTTTTTTTTATATAAAATCTAAAAAAATTAATTTAAACTTAGAATAAATTTATAAATTATGAGATTTGAACTTAGAACACTGAAATACTCAACACCTTGATTTTATAATTTTAATCAAAATTTTATTTAATTTTTATTGCAATTGTTTATAACTATATTTGTATTAAATTTTTATAATCTAATAAGTTTTTTTTTTTAATATATTGATGTGATTACATGATAGTATATGTTTATACTTTCTTAACCTTTTGACAACGCACACCTACCTTACGCACACAAGTGCTTGAACACGAGACCTTTAAGATGAATAACATTTTTTTTTTCACTGGAACACTTGTTGAGTTCTAATCTAATTAGTTATTATATGAACATGTTTTTCTTGGAGAAAATGAACATGTTTTTATTACTGTTTGTATTTTTACATTTTGTATTATATTATAATAACTTTGTATTTAGTTTGGAATTGTAATTTTGTTCATTAATACAATGGTACATGTGTCAATTTTTGATTAAATTGGAGCCTTGGTTTGATTACTTGAACACGTAACACTCCTTTTTTATGGAAAACGTTTTTCTTTTGTTGTCTATTCTCATTATATACGTCTCTTTTTTCCGTATTTTCTTCATTTATTTTTTGATATTTGTGAAATAAAAGCTTCCGTTTATATTTGGATAATAGAATTTTATGTTTTGTATTACATTTTTTATTTTTGAATTATACTTTTCTCATATTTTTATTTTCATATATTTATTGTTGATTGAGAAGGTGAAAGGTGAGGGTTTAAATTGTTGGTACTGCAATTAATACTATTTTATCAGATCTTGCAATTATATTATTAATTTGGTCCACAAAAAAAGAACAGTTTTTTGTCTGAGATAATATATAAAAATCTTTATTAATTAAAATAATACATCAACTTTTTATTTACTAATTAATGGGCCTGACACTGAATCAGCATTTTAAATAATCATTTGGAAGTTGTGATTTTTCTTTAATTAAATTATCTTTAAAATGAAAAAAAAAATAGGTTAATTCTTAGATATATTATGGAAAAAATTATTTGAGAATTTATCAATTTACGTTATTTTTTAAGAGAGGAAAACACATATTACAGTGCATTCTCATTTTCTAAAATACATACAAAATACATACACAACATTATAAACAAATATTTATAAATAAATGAATATTTATTTTTCTCATTTTCAAAAATAATTTTTTTTATTAAAATAATAGTTTTATAAATAAAACAGTTTAAGAAAGAAAGAAAAAACATTAAGAAGACTTCAGCATATTTGATATTTTCCTTCTTTTTTTTTCAACATTAATTACTGCCATATTAAATTTGGGCCATAAACTACATCATGAGATAAAAAGGATAAGAATTGATGTCTTTAGGTTGTTACTTAAAACAAATTTGTTGCGTTTGAGGTTGTGCTTGAAGGCTGGCATGATTGTGGCATGATTGAAGATATATAAGTGAGGATGAAGTATTGGAGACCCAATAAGGGAAGGCTAGGCCGGTAGCTTCGCAACAAATTCCTAGTCCGATGGCACGTTGACGAATGATGTGGAAATCAAGAAGTTTGGAGTAAGGGTTATTGGTGAAAGTAGTTGTGGACAAAGGGAGTGCCCAATACTCGACAAATTTGGTAAGGACTAGGGAACAAAAACACGCTAATAGTTGAGTGACTATTTATATAGTTTACTTATATATTTATATGCAAATGTAGGTTTCAAATTTATTAATTAGATTCAATAACTTAGTTAAACTAAGCCCTATTGGATAATATGTTTTGATATAACAAATTAAAGTGTTTTTGAATAAAAGCTGAGTCCAGTTTGGCCTGAGACTTCTACCGATAGAACTTCGCTTCTACAGACAGAACTTCAGTTTTACCGATATCTTGAAGACTTCTACCAAAACAAGTCAAGTCAATAGCCAAATTTCAACATCCCTTGCACTTCTATCGATACTCCGATGGGTTCTACCGATACCAAATGAAACCCTCAGAGTTCTATTGATACAATAAAGTATCTACCGATAGAACGAATCCAATGGTAATATTTTCTAAAGTCGTCTACCCTAGGACTTCTACCGGTAGAACTTCAGTTCTATTGATACAACTTCAGTTCTACTGATACAAGTATGCTTCTACCGGAACAACGAAGCTGTAGACTGCATTTAATGCTGGTTTTTATGGCTGCAACGGCTACATTACTTTCCCAACAACCACAATGGTTGGAATTCACTTAGAGGGTATAAATATCATCTTTCAAAGATCTAGCATCAAGAAAAACAATGTTCAAAGCTTAAAGATCAATCAAAACAACCTAGAGCTTAATTCTTTCATACATTTTCTTCTAAACACTTGTGAGCTTTCGTTGTGTTTATTTAGCTCAAGTGTTCTTCATTGTATTTTTTCTTAATTGGCAAACATCTCAATCTTGTAAGGATTATTTATTTGTTTGCTTGTTTGTTTCTCTTTGAGGGTTTATACTTAAGGTTTGGGTAGAAACCTTAAGGGAGTTCTATCTTAAGATTTTGGGTATAAGTCTTAAGTGATTGTAAGGTTAAACCTTGTCCTCAAAGGTTATACAAGTCTAGTGGGTTTGAGAAAATCCTTAGTTGTAGAAAGCCAAGGTAGTGAGTAGGCATTTGGGGCCGAACCATTATAAATCATTGTGTTATTTGTTGCAAATTTTAATTGCTTCCACCACAACATCTCAAAGGCTGATTCAACCTCTTTTACCGACATTATCGAGTTGATCCATCGAGCTAACGAACTTAATTTAATAATTATAATTTATTTTTAAATGTTGATAAAAAATTTAAAGTTAAATTTAAAATATCAAAATTTTGTGTCAATCAATACAAACTAATATGTATCCATACAAGTTGATATTTTTTTTGTTGAATAAAAACAAAACAATTAGAACAAAACCATACGATTATCCTCTCTTATAAAGAGGATCTTGTTTGAGACTATCTAACACTTCGGAAGGAGGCGTGTTCAGAATTTGTAGATTCGACTTCCATGCAAGGCTTAATTTAGTCAAATGATCCGCGATTGAGTTCTCTTGTCTTGACACATAATGGAAGTGTCAATGGCCTTCTGAATGCAAAAGTCTTTGAACACGTCTCAGAATAGTGATGCCATATTAATGCTAAAATCATTACCATACAAGTTGATATTAGTTGAAATACATCCAAATTGTTGAAATGTGCTAAAATCTTAACTAAACGAAACTACATAATAATAATAATAATAATTGAAGACCGAAATGATATGTATAAATTAATGCGATATTGAGAAACTTAATTTAAACTCAAAATTGATGAATTTGAGTATATTGCATACTAGCCTAGTTAAATTTATTTTAATTTTAGTTTAAAAATCTCAACATGAAATCCAATTCTTGTTTGACTATAAATTGTTTGAAATTAATCAGGGAAATCAAAGGTAAATGAAGTTAATAGAACTTAATCCATCGAATTCAATTTGTATAACTTTTATCTCAAATTAACTTGCAAAAATAATACACTTAACTCAATTTTTTTTAATCCATAATGAGATTGAAAATTGGGATTGAAAACAATGATAACGATGAGATTAATTATAATAATAATGAGATTAAATATTATAAAAATAAAATATGTTTGAATTCAAATGCAATAATAATTATTTTAAAAAAAATGCAGTGATAATATAAAAATAAAAAAAATAATCATTAAGAGTATTAGACAAAATGTGTTTATATAATGAAAATTAGTGTATTTGAAATTTTATGAAATTAATTGAAATTATATTTATTTTATATAATAATTTTATTAATAAAAATATTTTACTTTTATTGTACTATTTATTTATTTTAATTTTTAATAAAATAGGTATCTAATTATCATATAAAAATAAATTTGATAAATATATTATGTATTTATTTACAATTGCGCTACTATTTTAACTTAAAAGAAGGAAAAGCAAATTGTTGGAGATAAAAAGAAGAGCAAAAAAAAAAAAAATTAAATAAAGGGTAAATGTGCCAAAGTTAGATGGTTATATTTCTAATTAAGCTTGTGCTTTAGTGAAAAAAATTAGACACTACTAAATCAAATTGATAAATAAATTTATCATAATCAACGTAACAGAGATTCAAGGGTCATGGTTTATTTAAAATGGTAAATTTTTAATTTAATTTTTTTATAGTTTATAAAATTTTAAATTAATAATGATAAAATAGAATTTTGGCTCCTCCAAAAATGATAAAAAATTGATTTAACTTTTTAAAAATTATAAAGATATAGACTATTAAAATGATAAAATTATATTTTCACTATTGTAAAAATATACAGTTTAGTTTCGACCCTCAAAAAATTTCAAGCTCCGCCATTAACCATATGATCGGTTTTAGGTCTGATTCAAGTGATTAAAATTTGTAAAATTAAAAAAAATAATTTATTAACTGATTTAATCGTATCAATCCAATCTTTTATTTGGAAGTATTTCAGTTTTGAAAATAACGTGTTTCAATCTGTCAAACTCATCATCCAAACAATATAAAATGTCTCCTATAAAAAAAGAATATGCCCTTAAGATTCCATGATGGAATGCAGAGGACCTTATTCTACTTGCAGTAAACTGTTCTAAACTAAATCAGACCCTTAAGATTCCATGATGGAATGCAGAGGACCTTATTCTACTTGCAGTAAACTGTTCTAAACTAAATCAGACTGAATAGTGACCACAAAATTGGGACTCACTCACTCATCCCACTACTTCAACAGTTGAAGACACTTGTTATTCAATTTGCTGTTCTTGGCTCTCAAAACTTCATCCAAATGCATAACTCTTTTAGGCTTAGAACTACCATCATCTTCAAGGCCGAATTTATTTTCCAAAATTCAGACCACCATAAGAGAAGATATTTGGAAGAAGATATATGGTATCACCATTCTTATATATATTTGAAAAGACCCATGATAAAGATACAAAATACCAGACAGAAAGCAAAACCATAAAGAACAAGCGCCAAACACAACGCTTATTGTGAACATTACAAAACAAACACAGAACAGAAGACAGGATGATTGACAACAGGTCGGTGGGAAGGGCAATTATTTATTTATTATTAATCACTGCCAATGGCTTATTTGGTTGCCCTCCCAGCTTAAACAGGATGATTATTCTAGCGACAGCACTCCCTCCCAGAGAGGCGAAGTGTCTATTTCGGTTTGGACTTGCGCAACGCATCCTCTCCATGCCGCACGATACTGCCGACCAGCCGATGATATGGTGCTCCCAAGTGCTTCCCAATTAATCCTATCATAATGCCCAGCTTGGTTGATCTCCGCATAAGCCTGCAGTGTACCATCCATCCATCCATATTATACTTTAAACATGATTATATATATCTATCTCAACATGAACGCATGCATTCAGATAATATTATGTACCTGGTTGGTAAACCTAAGCGTATTCCAAGGATTGTCCCAAGCTACCAACCAGTCAGTGTCTTGACCCTCTTTGTTTTTGCCACGATAAACGACGGCGCCCATCGAACCAGAAGCTGCCGCTGTTCTTCACTGCCCATTTTCGATGATATGTGGGTAGGGCAAGTAAATGTTCCCCCACCAATCATTGTCAGTGTGGTATGTCAAACGTTCACCGGTTCCATTGTAAAGCACGCAAAGGGTTGAGACTCCATTGCCCCATCGCCTCTTCACTTCCCTCACGTAGTCCACGGCGGCGGTGTAGTTACCATCTCGATCTTTCCACTGCATGGCCACCACTGATCTGTCTAAGCGTGCCCTGCTCGCATACTCTGGGATTCTCAACACAAAAGCCTGGTCAATTACCGTCCCAAACAAGTTGCTGCCTGACCTAGCTTCGGACAAAGTTAATTCGAAGGCTGCTTTGTCCACCTCATTATCTTCCTCAGACTCAGTAATCGGCTTCTCAGACGCCGTGTTATCTGCCTCCGTTATTGGCTTCCCAAACACGTTCTCAGACGCCATTGTTGATGGATTGTGGGTGTATGATATAGAAGCTTTATTTGCTTTCTGCAGAAATATATCTACACTATCATCCTATATATAAGGCTGGACGGTGTCCTTTGTTTTTCAAAATCCAATAATTCTATTCGGATAGACTTTGTCAGACCCATTACATGGCTGAAAATTAATATAATAGGTTAAAAATATTTTATTTTAAAATTATTTAATAATGAATATAAGTGAAATGGGGTTATGTACCAAAAAAAGTTTATTTCCGAAATTATTTACGGAAATAGACCAAAGTGAAAAAAATTACACAACTAGGTCAATTTTGGAAAAACGCGCCTACGTGGCGATGTTTCCAAGGAGAATTTCAAAAAAGCGCTTCCAATTTCGAAACCGTGTATCAATTTCAAAAGCATTATCGATACCTTAATAATCGTAACCACCATCTTCGGGTTTAGTTGGAATTGGCTCTGGTTCAAAAAATAATGCAATCTTTGAACCATCTGTCCCTAACTCCCGGATTGGATCGTTGTAGGATTCAATGTCATCTTTGATCTCAACCCCAATTGCATGTTCAGAGTTGGATGTCCCTTAACTAGTGCATATTGTAGGGAGTGCATCATCCCTTCTTGTATACATTTTGTTACAACCAAAATCATTTGTGGGTTGTGAACCAGTATAACTTGATGGCATACCCATATAAGTTTTTTCGGCATAGAGCATCGACCTTTGGAAGTTGAAATCAGACTTACTAATAGAGTGTCATGTCGGGGCATCGAAGTTTCGATTACCTCCAAACCTCAACTGGTGGATGGATTGTGTGCCAAAGTTGAAATCTTGGGCTAAAATCAAGGAATGTCTTTCCATTGATGATTCTGGGATTTCATAATGGGAGCTTTCTAACAAAGTTGTGAACCCATCGCACAACCGTGTGCTTGGACTTTCAGCTTCCTATTCCGTTCCGGCAAGAACTGGAACAGTTGTCGACGTACGATCACCTTCATCAATGTTGACAAACTTGACGTATAAATCAATTATAGGTGATCCAATAACATTATGCGTCTGGACCATCGCCTTGATCACTATTGGACCTTTTGCCATTAAATATTTCATATTTCACGAGGTCCTTTGACATTAAATATCTATACTTCAAGGACGAAACTCTACGACTTTGATTGCCGGAAAACCGATTATCGGGAATCTTGGTATATCTAAAAAAATGAGGATCAATATTCTCGGGGCTTTTGAAACTTTTAGGTGAGTTGAAAATAGGACAGGGAAAATGCTCTATCTAAGACGCACTTTCAATGATATGGCAGAAAGATGCACTGAACACGTTACACACATTTTTTACAGAAAATATTTTTCTTTTGTTGTCTATTTTGTAGAGGGGTTCTCCGGTAATTTAAATTTTTCTCTATTTTTTTTGCCAAACTTTTTTTTTTCCTTTTTTAGTATTTTCTTTTTGTTCAATTTTTTTTTTTTTTTTTGTATTTGAGAAAGAAAAGCCTGACTTGTGTTTGAGATTATTTTTTAAATCACATAAATATAGTTAATCCTATGACACACAAATACAACTGGACTTGTATCAATACAGGGTCCCATAGTATTGCTGAATTGTTTAAGATTTTATCATTCATTTTGCAAATTCAATTAAAGGGGAATTTTAAGTTATTGTATGATATCAAAACATATGAAAATCGAGGCTAATGATCTATATATGCCATATATAAGGCTCAACAATGTCTCTTTTTTTATTAATACAATAATTTGGATATACGTTAATATATTTTGCTATTAAAATGTTATATATATTTCAAAACTATATTATTTATAAAGAAATTAATTAAATTTGGTGTCACTTTACTTGATGATACCAACTCAAATAGTAAAATTACTAAAAATCAAAATTTGGTCATAATACATTTATCAAATAAGGGCAATTATAGATTCATTTACTCTTAAATATATATTTTTTCCTTTTACCTATAATAAATAACTACCATTAAAAATTTATCAATTACTTAATATAATTAATTATATAATTGTAATTTATTTTTCTTTCAAAATATAATATTTATTGAAGACTATTATTGAAATTATTGTTTCTCTAGAGTGGGTGATAGGAATTCTAGTATTAATAATTTGTTATATCTAAGGTAGTCAGTACTATATTAGTGGATATATCAATTTTGTTCTAGTATTAGATATATTGGTATTTGTTGGGGATCGACCTGTATAAATAACGAAACAAAAAAAGTAGAAAAGATCAAACACAAATTTTACATGGAAAACTCTTCCGAAGAGGATAAAAACCATAAGCAAAGGAGGCTTCAGTTTTTCACTAAATGAGTAAACAAACAAGAGTACAATATGAGGAAAATAAGCTTAAATGTATTAAAAGTACAAACTCAAACCTTGAAAATAAAGCCCTAATTCGAGAACAAAATTCTCTCTATAGTTACCACGAAAACTCTCATCAAAACTCATCTACGACTACATATTGACACCCCAAAAGAAAAGCCATGTAGTACTACATCTTTAATTTCCTTTTTAATTGGCCCTCAAAATAGGGATTCAAGGTCCCTTTAAATAGGCAAAGATTAGAGGTTTAATCATATTCAAATATCCCGGGAATAATCAAAGTTTAATTGAAAAAATAGCAGAGTTTAACTAGAAGAAGAAACTCGATTTATGTGTGGAACATGTTGGAATGTCTCCATTCGCGTCATCACGACGTCGTCCGTCATCGTAACATTGGGAAGCTTCTCATTGTGACATCGTCTATTCAGTTGAATACGAAGCACACTCCACAATATCAATGTGTTTCGTGTAACATTTCGAGTTTATTGATATTTTTTCATATTTTTCATATATATATTATATATACATGCAAATTTATCCTAATTACATACACATAAATATATTTATATGAAAATATTAATTTCAAAATTTTTAATTACGTTTAGTTATATATTTTTTTAAAGTAATATTAAAAAAGAATAATTTAGATAAAAATATTGAAAGTTGGTGTATAATATAAAATAGTGTTCCAATCAATACCGACCAATACATATTAACACGAATTAAAATGTACCAATGCGTTTGGTACCAGTTAGAAATTACATCGAAATAGAAACTAGAATATATTGTTCTGGTTTATTATCGAAAGGGACATTCAAACCGAGATGAGTGATATTAGTACAAAATAGACTTGGTTATATTTATGCTATATTTGATTTACAAATTAAATTAGTGTCATAAATCATTCAGACATCAACTTAATTGAAAAATAATTAAAAAAAAAAACTCTTCTATTATGAATACACTATATAAAATATTGAAAAATAATACAAAATATGAAACACTAAAAAAATGGGGGAGAAAAAGACAATGTAACACGTTTATATTTTTATATAAATATAGATATTGGATAAGCAATACACTTCATCAAATGCATTAGGTGGGGTCTTGTAATATAGATATTGTATATACGGGACAGATTTTACGAATAAAACATGTTTTTTTACATGTTTATTACTTAGAAAAAAAATAAATATAACGAGTGGTTTTAGTGGTAAAAAAAAATTATATTTATTTTAAGAGATCTGGAGTCAAGTACTTGTGTGTGAAAGATGTGTTTGTGTTGTCAATTAAAAAAGTATAAACAAACATTATCATATAATCACACCGATATATTTTAAAAAAAATACAAGAGCACCGACGTCAAGAATTTTTTGATTAGTTAATATGTTTTAATTTATTTATTAGATTTATCACAATTATAATAAGAAAGTTTGAATTAGTAGCTGATTTTCTCCACAATTTTTGGATTATATTTCTTTATTTTATAAAGTTATTCATAATTAATTTTCTTTATCAAACATTTTTTTAGTTGTTAAATTGAAGTTTGTTAGTAATGATATGTGAATTTTTAAAATAAGGATCCTGACCACCAAAATAGTTTCAACCCTTAGATCAAAATGATTAAATCTATACCTTAGATTTAAGATTTAATCTATTTCATTAAAATAAAGAGTACAACACTCAATTTTTTCTTTTTTTTTTCTTTCATCATGTAATAAAGTTTTAGGGTGAAAAGAAATAGAAAATCTCTTACTTTGAGATTTATTTTTTTTTAAGGAAAAATCGAAAGCAAATTTACAACGAGAAGAAAGTAAGAGATTAAGGTCATCATGATTAAGTAATTTGGATATTCGATTTTTTTTTTTTTAAATATTGATAAAAAAGTTTACTTTAAAAAATTTGGGTATTCGGTACTTGGTTGTGTTGCTTGAAATTTATATATCAGCGTGTTTCGTGTAGCATTTCGGGTTCATTAATATTTTTAAATATTTTTCACATATATTATATATACATATAAATATATCTCAATTACATACATATAAATATTTATATGAAAATATTAATTTAAAATTATTAATTATGTTTAATAGCTTAAGTACAATTAGAATTTTACTTACTTTAAATAAATTGTTAAATATCAAGTTTAATTAGATGTATAAAAATTTACAAGATATTTGGTTATTAGCTTTTATGCTACATAAAAAATAAATAAAAATGATGTTGATTAATTAAGGATAAAGAAAGTGATGATTTAATTCCATCTACTCAGTAATTTGTTAAAGAGAAAAGGAAGAAAGATGGGAGATAGATTAAAAGTGAGAAAAATGATTAAATTATAAAAGATGTAAAAGTTGATAGAAATTGCAATTATTATGATTAATTGTGTAAATGAAGTGAAATATATTGATGAGTGATATGGGGAATGATGCGGTAATGTTATGATAATACTTATTGAATTATGAGAAACAAAACGATTAAATTGTAAGATATGCAAAAGTGACATTTGAGAAATATAGTAAGTTTTAATAGTGAATTATGAAATTTTTATGAAGTAGTGAGATATGTTCTATGTGTTAAAGAAAGTTGGAAATTTTGTTTTTGAATTGTTACAATGTAGATTAAATTGAAGTAAGTTCAAAATATTTAAATTCTATTTTGAAATAAGGAAATGAAATTGATTCTGATATAATTGCCCAAGTAGACGAGATTGGAATTAGTGGGATATAAATGGCATGCCATTAAGAAAAATTTAGCGCACTCTATGTTTTGAATATGCACTTTGGTGCTGCTCTATTCTGTTATTGCACTTTGATGCATTTCTGTATTGTTTCCGTTATCCTATGTGTTCTGTTAAATCTACTGGACCTTTGTTGAACAATAAAATATAACCCCTATTGAATAATGAAATAAGAAGACAAAATTTATTGAAATGTGACAAGATTGTAAATTGATAAAGAATAGTGATGGATGAAACTATACGTTTATTGTGTGGTAATTTAGTGTTATTATGGTTAACAGGTCCTAAACTTATTTACTATAATGATATCGAGTTATATTTTTTTGTGTATATAAAATGTAAGTGTAATTCTTGTTGTACTTATTAAGCTTTCATTAACTTGATGCTTGTTTTAAATGAGTCGGTGAAAACCAGAAGTAAAAGACTATCGAAGATTAGTATCACATCTCATCACATCACTGGAGCAGGGAAAAGATTAAATTACTTCTTTATTTTGTTTTTAAGTAAACTGCATGTACCTAGGTGAGTGTTTATGCCAGTAAATGGAAAACAAATGGACTCCCTACATAATGTAAATGTGTTTTGGCAAGTAATTATAGAATATATGTGGAAATTGAGTATGCCTCAGATGATTTAATTTGAAGAAATGGAAGCAAGGCAAAAACAAAGCGGACGTCGCGATGAAGGCAAGTCAGAGAGTGGCGTCAGAACGAGAAACTCCCGAAGTTGTGACATTAGCTTGAAATTTTGGAAATTTCACATTTTAGTCCTTGTTTAAACTTAGACCGCTAGAAGTGCTATCATAAGCTCGTATATAACCAAATTTGTGTTCAAATCTTGTTTGTAAATGTATAATGATTTTATTAACTTGAATGGAATAATGAAATGAACCAAATTTAACTGTCGTTGCTCCGGCAACAAATGTAGCATTTCAATACTTTGATCCAACGATCAGGTCGGGTATATGGGTGTTACAGGTCTCTAATGTACAAAGCTAACAATTAAGCTTTACAATTTAATCCTTTTTACAATCTAAGTTTAATTTCTATCAATTTCACATCTAATTCATCCAATTCTCAACAATTACAACTTATCAAAATCTCACTAATTGAACAAAAAATACATGAATTTTCTTAATCAAGCTCTCATGATAAAAAAAAAAGTACAAAATCAAAAAAAAAAAATCACCAGGAACTTACTTGAAATGTTGGCAGAATATCAAGCAAGGTTTTTAAGCTTTTTTCTTTAGCTCAACAATGATGGACGGTGGCTTTAAGATGAAGATGAAGACTTTTGTCATCTTTTCTCACTTATTTTTACTTATATACTAAGATTAATTTTAGTTAAACTGAATTAATTACTTGTTTTGTGTAACGTTTTAGGTTTATTGGTATTTTTTCATATTTTTCATATGTATTATATATTCATGTAAATATATCTCAATTACAAACACATAAATATAATTATATGGAAATAATGATTTCAAAATTTTTAATTATGTTCAATAACTTAATTAAATGATTATATTTTATTTTCGAACGTAATAATAAAAATACAAAGAATAATTAAAATAAGAATATTAAAAGTTGATTTATAGTATAAAACGGTGTTGCAACCAATACCGACCTGTGCATATTGGCACAGATTAAAATGCATCAATGTGATTGATGCCAACTATAATTTACATCATAATAGAAACTAGAATTTGCTATTTTGGTTTATTGTCAAAAGGGACATTCAAACCGAAATGAGTGGTATTAGTACGAAATTGATTTTCCTAAATATTATATTTGATTGACCGACTAAATTAGTATCACGAGTCAACCAGACATCAACTTAATTGATAAATAATTATAAAACTCTTCTATTTTAAAATTAACAAATATTACTATGAGTGTGTTTTTTTTTTTTATATATAAAATCTAAAAAAATTAATTTAAACTTAGAATAAATTTATAAATTATGAGATTTGAACTTAGAACACTGAAATACTCAACACCTTGATTTTATAATTTTAATCAAAATTTTATTTAATTTTTATTGCAATTGTTTATAACTATATTTGTATTAAATTTTTATAATCTAATAAGTTTTTTTTTTTAATATATTGATGTGATTACATGATAGTATATGTTTATACTTTCTTAACCTTTTGACAACGCACACCTACCTTACGCACACAAGTGCTTGAACCCGAGACCTTTAAGATGAATAACATTTTTTTTTTCACTGGAACACTTGTTGAGTTCTAATCTAATTAGTTATTATATGAACATGTTTTTCTTGGAGAAAATGAACATGTTTTTATTACTGTTTGTATTTTTACATTTTGTATTATATTATAATAACTTTGTATTTAGTTTGGAATTGTAATTTTGTTCATTAATACAATGGTACATGTGTCAATTTTTGATTAAATTGGAGCCTTGGTTTGATTACTTGAACACGTAACACTCCTTTTTTATGGAAAACGTTTTTCTTTTGTTGTCTATTCTCATTATATACGTCTCTTTTTTCCGTATTTTCTTCATTTATTTTTTGATATTTGTGAAATAAAAGCTTCCGTTTATATTTGGATAATAGAATTTTATGTTTTGTATTACATTTTTTATTTTTGAATTATACTTTTCTCATATTTTTATTTTCATATATTTATTGTTGATTGAGAAGGTGAAAGGTGAGGGTTTAAATTGTTGGTACTGCAATTAATACTATTTTATCAGATCTTGCAATTATATTATTAATTTGGTCCACAAAAAAAGAACAGTTTTTTGTCTGAGATAATATATAAAAATCTTTATTCATTAAAATAATACATCAACTTTTTATTTACTAATTAATGGGCCTGACACTGAATCAGCATTTCAAATAATCATTTGGAAGTTGTGATTTTTCTTTAATTAAATTATTTTTAAAATGAAAAAAAATAGGTTAATTCTTAGAAATATTATGGAAAAAATTATTTGAGAATTTATCAATTTACGTTATTTTTTAAGAGAGGAAAAACGGTGCATTTTCATCGAAAAATTATAATTTTTTTGATCAGATAGTTAAATGTTAATATTTTTATCTTTGAGTCTTAGTTCGATTTTTCTCCTACACAAATTTGTATTTTATATTTTATGTTTTTTAATTTTTTTTCTTTTTAATTAATATTTTTGATATATTAACTATTTTGGTTAGATGGTTAGATAATTGTGATTTTATTCTTAAGTCTCTAAGTTTAATTTTTTATTTATGTTGTTTCAAGTTTTTTTATTTTTTATTTTTGATATGTAAAAGAAGACATCGCATTATCTTATTCTGAGTCATTCTTACATAGGTATACTAATTTTATCATCTAACAGTAATTTCCTAACATGAAAAGTAGGAATATCAATCTTAACTAAATACACATCATTTGATGAACAAGATCATATGTAAAATATTACAAATATTATTATTTTTCATTTACATTGTGGGTATGATATTTCAAAAAATTTTATATGTAAAATATGTCAGATACACATACAAAAAAATATAATATGTCAATTTACTACACTCATTATATGAATTGAAAATTAATACACATATAAAAATTATATTTACTAAAAATAATAATATTTTGCAATAATTATTTGATTTTATAAACAAAAAAGTTATTAATTAAAAAGATGAATTAAAAAATTGAAACAACATAAAATAAAAAAAAATACATATTAAAATAATTATAAGAGGATTCGAACTTAAGACTTAAGGATGAAATCACAATTATCTAACCATCTAACCAACAAAAATAATATGTCAAAAATATTAATTAAAAACAAAAAAAGCTTAAAACAAAATGAAATAAAATAAAAAATACAAATGTTAATAAGAGAGGAATCAAACCCGAGACTTAAATGACAAAAGCACTAACATTTAACTATCTAACCAAAAAAAAGAAGTCTATTAAAATCAAAGAAAAATAACAAGGGACTTACTTGAAATGTTGGCAGAATATCAAGCTAGGTTTTTAAGATTTTCTCTTTATCTCAACAATGGTGGACGGTGGCTTTAAGAGGAAGATGAAGACTTTTGTCATCTTTTCTCACTTATTTTTACTTATATACTTAGATTAATTTTAGCTAAACTGAACTAATTACTTATTTTCTGTAACATTTTAGGTTTATTGGTATTTTTCTCATATTTTTCATATATATCATATATACATGTAAATATATCCCAATTACAAACCCATAAATATAACTATATGGAAATATTAATTTTAAAAAGTTTAATTATGTTTAATAACTTAATTAAATGATTATATTTTATTTTTGAATGTAATAATAAAAATAAAAAGAATAATTAAAATAAGAATATTAAAAGTTGGTTTATAATATAAAATGGTGTTCCAATTAATATCGGCCTGTGCACATTGGCACAAATTGAAACCAATGGGACTAATACCAACTATAATTTACATCAGAATAGAAACTAGAATTTGATGTTCTAGTTTATTGCCAAAAGAGACATTTAAATCGAGATGAGTGGTATTAGTACGAAATTGACTTTCTTAATTATATCAATATTATATTTGATTGATTGATCAAGTTAATATCACGAGTCAATCAGACATCAACTTAATTGATAAATAATTATAAAATTCTTTTATTTTAAAATAAAAAATATTATTATGAGTGTTTTTTTTTTCTTTTTATATAAAATCTTAAAAAATAAATTTAAACTTAGAATAAATTTATAAATTATGGTATTTGAGCATAGAACACTAAGATACTCAACTCATCGATTTTATAATCTTAATCTAAATTTCATTTAATTTTTATGGAAATTGTTTACAACTATATTTTTATGTAAATTTTTATAATCTAATTAGTTATAATATTAACATGTTTTTTTTTCATGGAGAAAATGAACATGTTTTTATTACTGTTTGTATTTTTATATTTTGTATTATATTATAATAACTTTATATTACATTTTTATTTATTTTCGAATTGTAATTTTCTTAATTAATACAATGGTACATGTGTCAATTTTTTTATTAAATTTGAGCTTGGGTTTGATTACTTGAACACGTTACACTCTCTCTTTGCAGGAAAAAGGTCTGGTTTTGATTGAGAAGGTGAAAGGTATTAAAATGAAAAAAATAGGTTAATTCTTAGAAATATTCTGGAAAAAATTATTTGAGAATTTATCAATTTATGCTATTTTTCAAGAGAGGAAAACACATATTACAGTGCATTCTCATTGAAAATTGATAATTTATTTCTTTTGATCAGAAAGTTAAATGTTAATATTTATTTGTTGATAAAATAAATGTTGCTCAAAAAATAATATATTTAGATCTTCCAAATATTTCTATATTAGATTGTGAAAAAATCATAGATGATTGGGCACAATCTATGACTATTGATGTATATAACAATAATTGGTCAAAAAAAAAAAATTTAAACTATTTTGTTGGAACATTTCAAGGAGATGTGCTACAATTTTTAACAAGATGGGAAAAATCAGAAAAAGGAAAAGAACAAAAAGGGTAGTTAGTCAATCAGATTCAAACTCCCAAAGATGTATTAAAATGAGTAACTTATATTCTAAAAACAGAATTTTGTGGCTATACTGAAAAAAAATATCAAGATAGTCAATCTAGTTATGTATTGTCAAAAATTAAATTATGTGATATTAGATATTTAGAAAATTTTTCTAAAAAATTTCTTCATGAATATCAAAAACTAAAAAATTAATATATATATTTTTGGAAAAAAATAATATTTCCATAAATTACCACCTCCATGGGATGAGATTTAGATAAAAAATTATGATTTTTATCTAGAAAAACATAGCAAAATATCGGGTATTGATACTGAAACTATAGACTCTATAGGAAATAGAATAAATTTTGCAAAAGAAAGAATAACTAGTCATTGCTTACAAATTAAAGCTGCTAAACAAGTTAAGCATAAATTAAGTAATCAACATTGTACAAAAATTTTAAAAAATGAATGGGAATTTAAATGTAAACCACTACGTCCTAATAATTATAAAAAACATAAAAGAAAAAATAGGAAATACAAACTTATTAGATGGAAACCATGGAATAAGAATAAGAAAAATCATAATAATAAAAATAAAAGATTTATTAGGAAAAAAACTTTTAAAAATCTTAAAAAACAAATATGTAAATGTTTTATATGTGATGAAGAAGAACACATAGCACCAAATTGTCCTAACAAAGGAAAAAATGCTAAGAAAATGATCAAAACACTTGAAGAAGAAGATTTAGAAATATGTTTTGAAGAGGAAATAAATACTGAAGAAATATTATATGAATTAATATCAGAAACAGATTCTGATACAAATGATGAAGAATACAGATTTATGTTCAACATAGGAAGCAGTTCTAATAACCAGTTAGAAGAAATTCCTAAAAATGAACAACAAAATATAAAATTAAGTAATATAATTGGAGAAGAAATTTTTGATGAAATGATAGAAAAAATAAATAAAAACCATATTTCTAGAGAAGAAATTTATAAAATATTTAAATATAAAATTTGGTGTCAAAGACATATAGAAAAAATAAGTGGTAATACTGTTGCTAAAGATACTAGAGGAGGATTAACAGAAATCCCACTATTTTCTAAAGAAAAAAGTAAGAGGATTAAAAAAATATATCCTCAAGTTAGATACATACATTTAGGAATTATTATAACTATAAGAGCATTATTTAGAAGAGGACATGATATTCCAATAATAGTTGTATTATTAAATAAGAGATTTGAAAATTTAGTAAAAGCACTTATTGGAGGAATTCAATCAAATTTACATTTAGGAGTAATAGGATTTAAGGTTAAACCAAATTACTTTATATCTATTACAAATCCTTTGATAGAGGAATGTTTATATCTTAGAATTCAAACAAAAAATTCTGAAATTAATGATTTAGCTGAAGATCTAGCAAAAAGTTGGACTTCTATTAATAAATATACTAATACGGCAGAAGTAGAAATAAAAAAATTTAATAACAAAATTATTGAACTTTTTGAACTAAATAAATTTACTACTAAAATACAATTGAAATTATTACATTTAAGTGATTTATCAATTCCAAGAGATTGAATAATAGAAAGAATTAATAGTCTCAGTACATCTAAACCAGCATGTACAATAGAATATATGTCATCTGGAGATAAATTATATTTTAAAAATAGTACAATAACAAATACAAATAATAATCTAGTTTTATCCTCAAACACTCAAATAGAGGAAGATGAGGAAAATCCAAGCAGAAGTTCTATATCTTCAACACCTATAGGAATGAAAACAGTTCATATTCCTATATTTCCTACAAAACCGAGTAGAAATTCAATATCCTCTAGAAACACTAGAATGGAAGGAATACAATCTTCAATAATACTTCGACAAATGAAAATTGGAACAAGTGATGTTATTACATTTTCAAATTTTCAATAATACAAATATTGAAATTACATTTCAATTTAGAGAAGATAAGATATATTCTTTGCATGCTTTACTTGATACTGGAGCTACAACTAGTAGTTGCTAAAAAAATGCTATTCCTTTAGAAAATGAGAACCTATGAAACATCCAATAAGAGCTATCTGAATAGATGATAATGAAATCATAATTCAATATAAAGATAGGAATATATCAGATTACATAAATAATGTAAGATTTGTAATACCAAAATTATTATGCTTTCCAGAAATGCATGGAGATATATTATTAGGAAATAATTTTATATATCAGCATTTATCATTTTCCATTGATAGAAATATAATTGTGTTATCTATAGAAATACCATTAGTAGAAAATCACAAATTTGTTTGTGATAAAAAATTTTCACCACCAAGAAAAGAACAGATAAACGAAATTAAAACAAATAATTGGTTGTTTAAAATATTAGAAAATAATTTTAGTGAAGAATCATTAAAATTATGGCAAAATAGTCCTAGATATTGAAATTAAATTGAAAAATCCCAATAAAATTATTAGAGTAAAACCCATGAGTCTATAATAAACAAGATATATAAGAATTTGATATACAAATTAAAGAATTATTAGAAAAAGGATTAATAGAAAAGTCCACATTCTAATCTAGCCTTTATGGTCAGAAATCATACAGAAATAAAAAGAGGAAAAGTTAGGATGGTCATTAATTACAAAAGACTAAATCAAAATATTATTTTTGATGGATATTTCATTCCAAAAAATGATGTTTTAATTAATCAAGCTAGACAAGCAAAATATTTTAGTAAATCTGACAATAAATTAGGATTCTGACAAATCATGTTAACATAAGAATCTAGACCCTTAATAGCTTTTAGTTCACCCAATGACACTACCAATGGAAAGTAATGTCATTTGGGTTATGTAATGTCCCACAAATATTTCAAAGATGGATGGATTCTATTTTTAATAAATACAAGAAATTTTGTATAGTCTATATAGATGATATTCTAATATTTTCAGAAACATTAGATTTACATGGAAAATATTTAAATATTATTTCTCAAGAATTTATAAAACATGGAATAATATTAAGCCCTAAGAAAATAGAGCTAGAAAAAACAGAAATAAAATTTTTAAGATTAAAATTATTTATAAATGATCTTCAATTACATGATCATATTATAGTAAAAATAAAATAATTTCCTGAAAAGATTGAAGATAAAAAACAGCTTCAACAATTTTTAGAAATTATAAATTACGGGAGAAATTTATTTTCAAACCTATCAAAAAAAAATAGGTATATTATATGAAAAATTAAAAAAAAAAAAGAAGATAAATCTTTTACTTGGTCTAAAACAGACTTAGAAATTATAAAAAAAAAGTTAAAATCTGAAATAAATCGGATTCCTAAAGTTTATTCACCTAAACAATGTCATAAATTAATTTTGGAAACAGATGCTTCATAAAATCATTAGAGGTGTATTTTAAAAGCAAGAATAAATAATAATGAATAATTAGTATGTGGATATAGTTTATAAAAATTTAAACCAAATGAAATTAATTATGTTATATTTGAAAAATAATTGTTAGTTATAAAGAAAGAAATAAAAATTTTCTCATATATTTAGCACCTGAAAAGTTTATCATAAAAATTGATAATCAAGCAGTTAAACAATTTCTTACTAATAAAAATTTAGAAACTATACCAAGAAGAATTAGAAGATATAATGAATTATGTATTTTTAATTTTGAAGTTTTTTATGTCAAAGGTATTGACAATATTATTGTTGATTATCTTAGCAGGTCTTACGGATAGAGGTAAACAACCTTTAGAAAAACCTCTAAGAAAAGTCGGAGAATGGACCACTGTCCACAAACACGGATATGATTTCAAACCAAAAAATCCTTATAAAGGATTTATAAAAATGTCTAAGTATCATTTTATCCTAATCAAGGATACTATGTTCAATATCTAATGGTAAGACAACCTGTGCCAACTCAGATATACAACTTGCCTTGGTCATAAGATCCGAATTCTGCATACCAAGTCAGTTATGCAGAAGTTATTCAAAAAACATAAATTTTTTGTGTAAAAGTAAATTTGTTGAAACACAACAAATTAATGAGGTAAAAGATTTTTATAATTCAAGTTTACCATCGGAGTTATATAATTTTATTAATGAAATATGGAAAACTCATATTATTGATCAAAATGCAAATTTTAGAAGGGCTCTTACTAAGCTTTCACAATTTTTAGTTGAGAAAACAACTAAAGAACAAGAAACTCATGATTTATAATTAAAATCTATTTTATATCATGACTGGAAAGATATAGAAATAAGTTTCTTAGACATTAAGGATATAAACAATCTTCTTGATATATTTCAATATTTTAAGAATATAGGAACAAATAATCCAATTCTCAATAAAATTTTTAGATTATGCATATATAATTAGGCTAGATTCACATTACCTATAGAATTATTTACTAAAATTAATGGAGCCATTTGCAACCAGCAAGCTCTATTTCAAAAATTTGTTTCTGAATATTTTTTTTCAAGCCTATATTTTACAAATCATCTGGGAGAAAAATTTTCTACTATAAAATTTAGACTTAATCATAAATCATTAGATATAAGCAGTATTGAATGGGGTTTTGTTCGGGAAATAACAGTCCAAATTTTTATTTTCATTTAATAAAAGATTTTCCAGCATTAATTAAAACTATGTTATTACATATGGTTTATGAAGATGATTTTTATTATTACTTTCATATTGAAATCAGTAGCCTAATTGATATAGCTGAAAAAGAAAATTTTTATCAGCCATATCAAATATGGGAAGTAAAAAAAATGCTTGGAGGACCCAACCTATCGAAAACAAAAGAGGAAAACGATCACTTGACAAATATATTGACAAGTGTCATAATAATCCTAATTATTATCAGATCCAAGCCAGAATTGATCTTATGGTCAAAGCTAAAGATCTACTACAACAAAAATCTTATTGTCTTTGGACTGATGGCCGAAGAATTTTGGCATATGATGTTGGCTATGGATATCAACAAGATGATAGAAATGAACAAACCATTCAACTATTAAAAAAGATAGCTGATATGGAAATTGATGACTTTCCATTTCATATTATTGAAGATATAAAAAATACATGGGAAAATTAGAATTCTACAAGACTGTCAAATGATTCATTAACTTTAGACGAAATTGAAGAAATGAATTTTGACAACATCCAAGAAGGTTAAAACACAAGAAGGAGGAAGTTATGTGGAAAAAGCCACATTCAAGAAACGACAAAGAAGGAAATTACGTGGAAAAACCACTTCCAAGAAATGATAAAGAAGGAAGCTACGTGGAAACCATCCACTACTGGACAAAAATGTTGGCATAAAAAAGATGAGACATGATCCTTATCAGAAAATTGTGCGGAATTCAAATATTATGAAATCTAGTTATGAAGCTCTCCTATTACTTTATAAATTCAAATATTATGTAAATTTGGTTTAACTTATTGGAGGAATTCAATCAAATTTACATTCAGGAGTAATAGGATTTAAGGTTAAATCAAATTACTTTATATCTATTACAGATATTTTGATAGAGGAATGTTTATGTCTTAGATCAGACAAAAAATTCCGAAAGTAATGATTTAGCTGAAGATCTAGCAATAAGTTGAACTTCTATTAATGAATATACTAATACGGCAGAAATAGAAATAAAAGAAGTTAATAACAGAATTATTGAACTTTTTGAACCAAATAAATTTACTACTGAAATGCAACCGAAATTATTACATTTAAGTGATTTACCAATTCCAAGAGATTGGATTATAGAAAGAATTAATAGTCCCAGTACATCTAAGTCAGCATGTACAATAGAATATATGTCATCTGGAGATAAATTATATTTTAAAAATAATACAATAACAAATACAAATAATAATCTAGTTTTACTCTCAAACATTCAAATAGAGGAAAATGAGGAAAATCAAAGCAGAAGTTCTATATCTTCAACGCCTATAGGAATGAAAACAATTCATATTCCTATATTTCCTACAGAACCGAGAAGAAATTCAATATCCTCTAGAAACACTAGAATGGAAGAAATATAATCTTCAATAATACTTTAACTAATGAAAATTGGAACAAGTGATGTTATTACATTTTCAAATTTTCAATCTAGAAAATATTATACATATATGAAATTACATTTCAATTTAGAGAATATAAAACATATTCTTTGCATGCTTTACTTGATACTGGAACTACAACTAATAGTTACAGAAAAAATGTTATTCCTTCAAAAAAATGGAAACATATGAAACATTCAATAAGAGCTATAGGAATAGATGGTAATGAAACCATAATTCAATATAAAGTTAGGAATATATCAGTCTACATAAATAATGTAATATTTGTAATACCAAAATTTTTAACTCTTTTTGTTAGATGGTTAGATAATTGCGATTTCATTCTTAAGTCTTTAAGTTCAATTTTTTATTTATGTTGTTTCAAGTTTTTTTATTTTTTATTTTTGATAGATAAAAGAAGGCATCACATTGTCTTATTCCGAGTCATTCTTACATAGATACCCAATTTTATCATCTAACAATAATTTTCTAACATGAAAACTAGGAATATCAATCTTAACTAAATTCACATAATTTGATGAACAAGATCTTGCTAACCAATCGGCAACCATATTTCCTTCCCTGTGCACAAGCTGGAGTTTGATAGCCTCAAAAAGGTGATACCACGTCTTTATTTTCCTGACAATAGTCATTGAAAGCGTGCTTCCCAAGCCCTCCTCGATCATCTCCACTACCATCATACAATCAGTCTTGATAATTACCTTCTTATACCCATTCTTTTGTGCTATTTCCATGCCATGAAGAATCGCCCACAATTCTGAATTCACAGTCGATCCCCTTCCAATAAACTTTTGAAACCCTTACATCCAAATCTTAACTCTTTTATTTATAAAACTAAATCATTAATATGTAATTATTTTTTAAAAAATATGATCTATTTCTTTAGATATATTTTTCTTTATACATAATATTTATATGTCAAATATTTATTTTTTCTACCTATATTGTAGGGGCATGTTGATTTCTAATATTATAAAATCAAATAATTATTTCAAATATGTAAAATATTACAAATATTATTATTTTCATCTACATTATGGGTATGATATTTCAAATATTTTTATATGTGAAATATTTCAAATATCATTATATTTCTATGTGAAATATTTCAAATAATTATTTCAAATACACATAAAAAATTTAATATGTCATTTACTACACTCACGATATGGATTGAAAAATAATACACATATAAAAATTATATTTACTAATAATAATATTTTGCAATAATTATTTGATTTTATAAACAAAAGAGTTATTAATTAAAAAGATGAACTAAAAAAATTGAAACAAAATGAAATGAAAAATACATATTAAAATGATTATAGGAGGATTCGAACTTAAGACTCAAAGATAAAATCACAATTATCTAACCATCTAACAAAAAAAACTAATATGTCAAAAATATTAATTAAAAACAAAAAAAGCTTAAAACAATATGACATAAAAAAATAAAAATGGTAATAGGAGAGGAATCAAACCCAAGACTTAAATGACAAAAGCACTAACATTTAACCATCTAACCAAAAAAACTGATGCGTTTTCAATTGATGTGATTGAAAGCACGCCCTAAAAGATGTGTTTTTCTTTTTCTCTCAAAAAATAACGTAAAATGATAAAAAAGACAGTCTACTTTCTCAAATAATTTTTTTAGCATATACTTATAAATTAGCAAAAAATAAAGGAATTGTCACTTTGTTTCCTACTTTATCCTGATCTTAGAATTTTAAACTTATCACGTTTTTTAAACTTTTGGTAAATTAAAAAGGTATAATAAATTATTTAGTCTTCAAATTTTATAAAACAAGTTATTATAATCATCTATCTAATTTTTAACTTCGTTTAACTATTGAACTTACGTTGTTTGTCAAATCACCTCAAAATGCATGAAAAAGTTAACATTTGTTAACTTTGCTGACAGTTCACATGCTAGTCCACGTGTATGCCAATCAGTAATTAATTCATTTTTTTAATTTTTTTGAATTTTTATAATTTTTTTAATTTTAAAATTTTAAAAATAATTAATTGTTGATGTAACATTCACATGTATATGTCACAGGTCGCGGATTAAAGCACGGGACGAATGCATACAAATTGTCCCATGGAGGTCAATTAATCAAATGGGGCTCATTTAATATATTTGAACTAACTCAATTCGTGGAACACATGGAGAAGTCTATCTATTTGAAGCTTTGGTGGCCTAGTAGAACACTCCAGTAAAACTAAAGTTACAATGGTGTATATTTGTATTCCTAAATCCCTTACGACTCTCATCTTGTAGATAAGCTTCAATCTTGATTATCATGTAATTTAAATTGTACTATTTGATTTGGAGGAGCTTAATTATAAATATAGGTTGTCCCCTCATTTGTAATAATCCCATCGAAGTTAGTGAATACATTTGAGAGCATTTACTCAAACATATTATGTGTATTGATTTCTTGTGGCTTTTTCAATTCTTTCATTACTCCTTCGCTTTGATTTTGCTTCAGCTTTATTTCGATGCCTTAGAGAATTTCTGTTGAGAATTCTTTCCTTCGAGAGTTAGGTTAACTTAGGTAGAATTGACGCAAATGAATTGCCTAAGGTCGTGCGGTTTGTTAGATTAAAGTTCTAGCCCCATGAAAATTGGTATTTGAACCAAGGTTCGAAGGCACCGGTAAAGATGGTGAAAGGAGTAAATGAACAAATTGAGCTTAAAGAGACCCGTGGTTGTAACAGTCCGATTTTCATTGGTGTTGAAAATAGCGGTTTCGGGACCATAACTCCGACGAGTCAAATCGTAAATATTTAAATTTTTTAGATTGTTAATTGAGTAAAAAGGACTACACTGTAAAAAGTGTAAAAGTAAGAATCTCTTTATTAGAAGGACTAAATGGATAATTTAGCCCATAGAAGTTGAGATAGTGGGATATGATGGCACTTAATGTTAATGGTAAGGTTAATTAAGGTTAAAAAGAGTTAATTAAAGCAAGGTTAAAAAGAGTTAATTAAAGCTTAATGAAGAAAGTCTTAAAGTTTATAAAATTGCCATTAGTGTGTGTATATATATTAAATTAAAGGAAAATTAAGATGAAAATTCTTCATTTTCATTTCACTTTCTTCTTCATTCATCCAAAGGAGGAGAAAACTAGAGTTTTTGCATTTCAAACCTTGAGTTTTGATTTGGATCACGAGCAGGTTAAAAATCGTGGAAAAGGAAAAATTACAAAATAGTCCTTGAAGTTTAGTCATAACTACAATCTCATCCGATAAGTTCATGTAATCATAATTCTATTAATAAATCTAACCTCTATTATCATTGTTATGTTTTGGCATGGGAGACGAGGTAGAAGACGATGAAGATATTCTGTCTGGCTCGTAAGAGCGTTAATCTGTCTGGGCTCGAAAGAGCTAATTTTGGAAGAGTCGAGGACGTTGACTTGACGATATATATACGGGATAATTGAGTTTTTAAATTACTCCTAACTTCATATCTATCATTCTGTAAGTTACTGTTTACAAACTTACTAAGCTTTGTAAGCTTACCTGTGTATATTTTCCTTGTTTTGTAGATTCATTTTGCTGTTGAAGATTGGATCCTCAAGAAGAATCACACTATTCCGAGAGTTCATTCGGTAGACTTCGTTATCACTTGGCTTATGTGGCATGTAGTAGGATTGTGGAATTGTTATGTTGATGTTTAAAGATTGTTAGAAAAGTTTAGAAATGCTAAAGATTCTTGAATTGTATTTGTGTTTTGCTACTTATGTCATCCTATTGTAGTCATTATAAACATGTTTTTGGATGAATGCCATGTAATGTAAAGTCTTTTGAAAGTATTTGATAAAAAGGTTGCAACACTTAGAAGAATTTTGTGCATTTTGATAAACTTCATACTTGTTTCGATAGTTCTTATGCATGTATCTGTAGAAGTACAGGGTAGGAGAGAGATTGGTCATTGACTTGCATTATATCGGTAGTATCATGATAAGTATCGGTAGTTTTGATCATAGTTGTATTGGTAGTTCAGGCACTTATATCGGTAGAAGTTGTAGGGTAGACTTCTTAGCTCTTTGGAGTTTTTAGTATTGGTAGAAGCCTGACTTGTTTCGATAAAAGTTACACTTGTTTCGATAGAAGTATTTCAAGTATCGGTAGAAATCTGCACTATTTCTGAATTTCATATTGACTTGACTACTACCGATACTTGTCTAACAGGTACCGGTAGAAGTCTTCAAAAATCGTGGAAATGACATTTCTACCATTATTGAAATGTGTTGATATTGAATTAATTATTTATGTCGTGTGTAGTGTATTATTTTATTAAAATATGATTAAATGAAATAATATTGAGAGGAAATCTGTGATAGATGATCGGAAAGGCACTGAGCCCTAACCGGCGACGGTTTCGGATTTTGGATGTTACAATGGTGGGGGTAGGAAAGCTAGCAGATCGAAGAATATGCTATCAATTTAGATGACAGAGTTGCCAAACTCGAGGGCTTCATGGGTGATGTGAGGAAGACAATTTTCTAATATATTTTGCACTTAATTCTTAAGCTAAATATACCATTTGGTATCCGAGTTTGACATTTTTTTTAATTTGGTTTGATGAAAGTTAATCGCTAATATTATTAAATTTGAATTTTTCAAGATTTTGTTAATTGAATAGATTTAGCATTAATTGTGAATTTGTTTAATTTTCAAATACAATCCAACGAATGTGATCATTTAATTTAAATATCAACATTTAATTTTTATCAAATCAACCTTAAAACTTGAATTAAATGCTAAAAAGTGTACTTTTTAATATACTAGTGTGATTACATGGTAATATTTATTCATGTTTTCTTACCTTTTGACAACGCACACATACCTTGCATATACAGGTGCTAAAACCTGAGTCTCCTAGGATGAACATCATCCTCTTTTCCACTGGAGCCATTCGTTGGGTTCAAATGCTAAAAGGTTAACACTGTTACCTTCAAGTATTAAAATGTATAATTTTTATCAAATATAGATACCATATTGATCCAAACAATAACAAAAGTACCACATTAAAAGAAAAAAATATCAAACTCAGATATATTAAACCTAATTTTTACTAACAAAACAAAAAGTAATTTAATATAATTATGACTTATAAATTCTTTACTAAAAATTCTATACTTAAATTTTTAACAATTAATTTTATCTTTCATAATATTTAAGTTAACTAAATATAAAAATTAAGAAAGAAAAACCTTATGGTCCCCTTTTTCTCTTGAACTCTAGAGAAAAAACTACAATTAAAAATACTACGGGCATTAATGTGGAAATTAATCAAAGTAAAAAGAGAGGTGATCCGATTGAACGGAGTAGATGGAAATTACCTGGATAAAAATCTACATTGATGATGCGACTAGTAGGAATGGAAATTGGTCTGCTGGTGGTGGTGTGGTTGGTGACTTTTATGGTAATTTAGTGGAAGGTTTTAGAAAGTTCAGGCTCGACCCTTGGGTTATCTGAAGGTGTGATTATTTAGGGTCTAAAGTTGAAAAGAGTTTAAAATATTATTTTCTAAATTTTAAGGGGTCAAAAAAAAAAGTTAACTTTAAAAGGCCAAAAATTTTTTTTAACAATTTTGAAGGGGTCCCAAATTTTTTTTACCAATTTTTAAAGAACTTTTAAAGCCAAAAGTTAACAAATTTTAACGAACCTAAAATTTTATTTTATTGTTTTGTTTAAAACCCTAAAAATATCAAGAATAAGCCTGAAAGAATCTTTGGTAGAGACTCCATTTTAAATTCCGAACTTTGGGCAATTCTTCATGAATTAAAAGTAGCTTGACTCAGAAAGTATACTAAAGTTATTATTGAAAGTGGTTATAAAATGGCTATTGAAATGTTGAAGGGGAACTTGTTAGACTCTTCATCGACGATTGTTATTCGAAAGGTTATAATAATACGCTTCAACACACTCGAACTTACATCTTCTTATATTGATAATAATATTTACACCAATAAAAATAATACTCAATCCACATTATATATTAAACTTTAAGCGGATGGAATAAGAAAAATATTGATTAAGCAAAAATTAAATTCAAGTCTAATGATGAGACTTCTTAACACTTGAAATATGATAATTTTTTTAAATATTGTTAATTCATGAAGAGTGATAATATCAGTAGAAAGATTATGATTATAATAAAATAATTATAAAAAGTTTAAATTATAGAGATGTACGTTAGTTCATCCATTAACTATCTTTTATAAAAAATAATTCTAACCCATCTATATCTCACACCTATAAGAATTTTAATAAAATAATGCAATCAAAAAATTAGTTGATATTCTAATTTAATATTAATTATGATTTGAATATTTAATTTTAAAAATTATGGCATATATGTTGTTCAATATTTTGGAAGTAGATGTAGGTAAATAAATAGATAGATACGTGTATTGGCGGATAAAATGGTGATGGAAATAGTAAAATTCTTCCATTGGCATGTAGATATTTATAGTTTGGGTAAACAATTAAAATAGTTATTTTTTTATTTCAGGTTACATTTTAATCATTTATGTTTAAAATATTACGTTTTAGTCATTTACGTTAACGTGTTGTAACATTTTAGTTCTTAAGCACTTAATTGATGTTAAGGTGTAACGATAAGCTGACGTAACACGTTAAATCATCATTTTAAATAAAAATTTTAGGTTAAATTATACAATTGGTCTCCATATTTTTCGTTTTGAGCAATTTAATTTTTTTTTTATGTTCTGTTAACTTTTTTTTCATTCTCTTCTGCTTCTCCTTCTATTTTTCTCCTTTCTCTATCTCTTTTAATGTAGTTTTTCTATGTTTTCCATTTGTTAAAACTTTTTTTATGTTTATGAAAAAAGAAAAGTTGAAAGCTGAAACCAAAATAAAATTTGCTTCACATATTCTCACCCCACAATTACAAATCCTCATTGTCCATCATCGCTTTAACGAACCAATTTGGATCTCTCAATGACCTAATCCACAAGCTCGCCTCACTCGAAGACCTTGCTAGTCATGACTTATGGCAGTCCACCCTCAACAAAGTTTCTTGAGCCCGTTCTCTTAACCACTTAACCAACCCCCATTACCACCTTATTTATCTTACCTACAACATTCTCACCCTCTTGAAACTACGTTATTTAATGGATTCTTCAAACGAGCTCTACACACTCAATCAATAAAACGACCACCATACGAAACTTACCCTCAACTTTATCCAAGCCAGTTTGGTTCCATGCTCCCTTGCTCTCTTCGGTTCATCCATGCTTAGCTTCCAATCAAGCTTGCTTGGGAATAGCCAAAAGGTTTAGATCATTTTTATCGTTTGTTTAATTTTATTTGTCAGAAAAGAAAGGAAAAGAAATAATCTATAAGATTTTGTAAAAGTTTGGAAACGGAGAAAATTTGTTTTGAATATAAATAATTCAATTTATGTTTAGATTTGGTTAATGATATGATTTTTTATATTTATTAGTTAGATCCAATTTTAGTTTCAAAATTAGGTTATATTCAAATCAAGATTTTATCAAGAATGATTGATATTCAATTTTGAGTGAAATTCAATTTAGAAATCATGTGAAAGAAACAAAGATTTGGTTTATTTGGTGGGCAAAGATTATGTTTATGTAGTGAAGAATATGAGAAGAGAGAAAAATAAATGAGAAGAAGAAAAGAAAAAGAAAAAGAAAATTTTAAATTGTTCAAAAGAATAAAAGTATAGGGACTAGTTTTAACAAATGGAAAACATAGAAAAACCACGTTAAAAGAAATGGAGAAAAGAGGAAAACAAAGGGAGAAGGAAAAGAGAATGAAAAATAAAAATAAAAAAGGAAAATTCAAAGAACATAAAAGAAAAAAAAATTAAATTGTTGAAAACAAAAACAATATAGGGACTAAACGTATAATTTAACTTAAAATTTTTATTCGAACTGATAATTTAACGTGCCACGTCAGCT
Organism: Kokia cookei; assembly: GCA_039519145.1. Taxonomy (NCBI): domain Eukaryota; kingdom Viridiplantae; phylum Streptophyta; class Magnoliopsida; order Malvales; family Malvaceae; genus Kokia; species Kokia cookei. The sequence continues at coordinate 33,449,613 of CM076907.1, read as the reverse complement.
TACTGTAACACCGGTAAGGATAAATAACATTTAGTGACTAAAATATTACAACACGATAAATAACGATAATTTTCGTTTGAATGTAGGACTGCAATTTGCATGGTATCTGTCTCTTAATCCTTTGGACATTATAAACTGTAATGTATATTGTTAATCGAAAGTAGGTTGAAAGGCAAAGATTGAGGTGATTGGCTAATATAAAACTAGTTCACCAGCTTTGAACGATCCTCAAAACTATACCTTTTTCAAGTAATTCTCCTACTGAACAACTATTTATAAGTTGTTCCATGGCTGCTGCTGCTTTAGATGATCCATCCCCACAGTTGCTCAAATCAAAACATGCATTCCTTGGACTCCTCTTTATGCCCAATGATTTTTGCTACACTTGCATCTTTTTTTCTTTCACTTTCTCATTCATTAACCTTTCGATCTGACATTGAAGCTCTTCAAGCCTTGAAACTTTCTATTGATCCAAACATGATTCCACCATCATCTTACCTCACTACTTGGGATTTCTCGGTTGATCCATGCGACAATATCGGTCCCAAATTTCTAGGAATCTTATGCTCGTCCCCTTCGAACAGTTCGAAAAGCCGAATAACAACACTTGAACTTGATGGCGCCGGATACGATGGCTTTTTACCACCCAGAATAGGAACCCTTACTGAACTAACCTCCCTTGATCTTAGCAGAAATAGATTCAGAGGGCCATTGCCTGATTCCTTAAAGAATCTCAACAAGCTAACTAGAATTTCTCTTTCAGGCAATTTTTTCACCGGCGGTATCTGGACATGGATATACAGATTGAAGAAGGTTGAAAGGATAGACTTGTCGGAGAACTGCCTCTCCGGCCGGATCCCTGCTCGGATTTCCAAACTACGAAGATTGACTCGGTTAAGCCTGTCAAAAAATGAGTTTTCAGAAAGGATTCCCAACATATATGCATTACAAAAGCTCCAGATATTGGACCTTGACTCCAATATGTTGATTGGAAGCTTGCCAAAGCTTCCACCAAGACTAAGAAGTTTGAGATTGTCCCACAACAAGCTTACAGGGCATATCACATCATTAGTAAATCTTGATCATCTAATATCCATAGACCTGAGTGATAACTGGTTTACAGGACCCATTAATAGGGGGGTTCTTGCATTACCTCGATTGAGTCACCTTAATGTGTCCTTCAACCAGTTCACAAAAATGGAGGTGAACAACTATTTCGGAAGTGGATCCCGGCTTCGAACACTCGATGCGCAAAGGAACCACTTGCGAGGCCATTTACCAGTTAAATTAGTGAATTTTGAGAGATTAGAAGTAATTAATTTAGCCCACAATCAATTTACAGGTCAAATCCCCATGGCATATGGGCAGAGATTGGGGAGACCATGGAGAACCCTGTTTTTAGATTATAACTTCTTATCAGGTCGTATTCCACCGGAGTTTGGCCCCGTCGCTGTGAGGATCAGAGGCAGCCTTGCAAATAATTGCTTGAGCTGCCCTTTAAGAATCCCACTTTGTAGGGGACATCAGAGGCAAGCTTCGGCATGCCATGGTATGACTGATGGATAATTCACAAATAGTGAAATGAGATTGATAACAAAATACAAAGTGAGTTTCTTAGTGATTCCTTTATTTCTCTCTTCATGGAAATTGGTTTTTATTAATGGAAATTTATTTTATATCTTGAGTGTAACTTTTATATTAATAAAAATGTGACATGTGTATTAATACAGTAAAAAATAATTCATTTAATGAATCATGTGTGTTAGCCTGATGGTCAGGGAGGGTGTTCGTTGCTTTAAGTGTGGTTTGGATTCAAGTTGCGCTAGTCGTTTTGTTATTAGAGTTTTACTTTCCTATTGTATTCACCAAAAAAAAAAAAAATTAAACATTAGATAGTATTGACTTTAATAATCAAATCTAAATCCTGCGGGTAACAATGTCATTACATTTATACATTGGCCTATACAATTGAATCAAACAATTATTTGATTAATTGTATAATTTTGTTAGTTCAATCAATGTTCATTGTATAATCATTAATTCATTAAATTGGATTAATGATTATACAATTAACGTTTTAACCGTTCAATAACATTAGTAGCTAGAGGAGTTTATAATTGATCAATATTGTTAAACTGATCAAAAATTTAAAATTAAACATCGGTGGCCCAAAGTTTTGATATATTTTACTATATGATAAAGAATTTTAAATATGTATGCTCAATGTTGTGTTTACATAGATCAATTTAATTGGATCAATGATTGTACGAATAATGTCACAATTCATTTGATTACGCTAGTATTTAAAGAAATATACATTGATCAATACTTTTAAAAATACTTATACACTACAATGCCATTATCTTCATAAATACATTCATTCAATTAATGTCATAACTCATTCAACCAAGTTAAAAATTAGAAAAATGTAAAATTGATTAATGCTCTTCAAGTTACTTGTACATCGCAATGTTAGTACATTCGTATATAGATCCAATTCAATTGGTTCAATGCCATAAGCATTCAATTACGTTTGTAGTTAGAGGAGTGCATGATTGATAAGTACTCTTAAATTGATCAAAAATTTAAAATTAAACATCGGTGATTTATAATTTTGATATATTTCACTATATGATATTGAATCTTAAACATATATACTCAGTGTTATATTTATACGAACCAATTCAATTAAATCAATAATTGTATGATTAATTATACATTTTATTCAATTGAATCTATGATTGTACAATTAATATCACAATTTATTCGATTACACTAGTAATTAGTGGAATAGACAATTTATCAATACCTATAAAAATATATATGCACTACAATGTAATTACCTTTATACATAGATTCATTCAATTAGATCAAGGATTCTACAATTAATATCATAACTCATTCGGTTACGTTAATAATTAGATACATGTACAATTTCTTCTTTTTCTTTTTCTTTTTTTCCCTGGTTTTCATACCGCTTTTGGTTATGGTGAGGGATGGTAGTGGTGGTCACTGGTGGAGTTGGGATTGTGGGAGCCTAGGGAGTCTAGAGTCGAGAGTGATGAAGATTATGATCGTTGAAGACAATGCGGGTTTACATGTGTTTGGGAGTCTTCAATGATTGCTGTTTTTAGGGTCGTAAATAATTCGAGCTTAAACGAACAAATCTTTGTTCATGTTTGTTTGTTTATTTTTAAGTTTGTTCAGTTTGTGTTCACTAAGAATTTCAAATTTTTGTTCATGTTCGTTTATTTAAAATTATGTGTGTTTCGTTTGTTTAATGTTCACGAACATGTTCATTTAACTTAATCGAATATGTTCACGAACATAATTGAACATGATCATGAACAATGTTAATGAATAATAAACAAACAAAAATAAATAAATACATACATACAGATATTATTTTAATATCTTTATGAGAAAATATCATTAATAAATAAACGAGCCAATAAACGAATTTATTTGTGAACATAAACGAATCGAATACACCTCTGTTCGTATCAAATTTAAGATGTTGTATATCAAATTTTCCTTCTCGTATCCATCTTTTTTCTTTGCTTCACTTCCATCCAAGTTATAATTCAATATATTGTATATCAAATTTCAGATGTTGATATTTTCGTATTTGCAGAATCCCTATGCAATTTCTTTCTTAATGGGTTACTTTGCTCTTCTTCTTTTCCCTTTTGATTTAATTTAAATTTAGAAAGAAAAAAAAAAAAGAAAGACAAGAAAAATTGAAATTAATAAGTTGTTATTTTAAATTTTATAAGAAAAAAAATGAAATTAATAAGTTTTAAATTTAAATTTAGAAGAAAAAAAGTAACAAGTTTTTAATTTAAATCTTGAAGAAAAAAATATTTTTGAATTAATTTCTTTAAGATCCCTAAATTATTAGTAAAAAGTCAATATTTTTGCTATGTGTCAACATCCAATAGGTTGTCATGCCACATCAGCAGAATTTCTAATGTCGTTAATGTTAGGTACCCAATCAATAGATGGAATTAAAGTTCAAGCACTACATTGGGCATTTTGAAAATAGTGGTGTTTCGTTGAAAGATTTGTTAAAGTATAAGGGTAAATTTATCATTATTTAAATGTGTTATTATATCCGTTAGAAAATGTCATGTCATTATTTTCGTTAACCATTTAGTGGAGAGTGAAAAAAAAAAACGATCTAAAATGTTAGTGATGAAAATGAAAAATTTTATAGTTTGGTGACCAAAACAGGAATACAATAATAGTTAGGTGATTAATAATATAGTTTATCTTAAAGATTATTATAAAATATTTTTATTAAAGATTTAATTCAAAATTTTGTTAATAATAAAAATTATTGAAAAATATTAAAATACATCGATATTTATTTTGTTTAATAAGAGTAATTTTGCAAAGCAACAATACATTTCTAGAAAAGATTGAGTATATCAAACATGTTATTTTAACTTTTTGGGTACTTTAATTGTAACAATTCGTTTTCAGTAATATCGGAAAATAGTAATACGAGACCTTAAGTTTAAATAAAAGAGTCATTATTCACTTTTTAGACAATGTTTATCTAATTTAATTAGATCAATTTTGTAGTTCATTTGGAGAAGTTTAAAATATTAATTAGTAGATAGAAGGAGGGATCAAATTATAGAAAAAATTTAATGTGTGTGTCTTTAATAAAAGAATCAAATATTTAAGTAGATTGAGCTGAGGGACTTGTAAAACAATCTCACCTAAATAATAATATTGGACAGTTTTGGTGTTAATTGTAAAGGAATAAGCTTGATTTTTAATAAGGGATAGAGTAGTAATTTAATAAATAAAAGGCTAAACAAATTAAACAAAAGAGTTAACCTCGTCCTTCGGCATTACCGAATTTTTGGGGAGAAAAAAAAGAAAAAAAAAGAAAGGAAGCCATTGAAGAGTTTGGTTCGGCTAGGGAGAAAAATCCATGCATGTTGGGCAAAATGAGCTTTATTCCCTTTGATTTTTATGTTTTTGAAAACATCTTAGTTTAGGCTATCTTCTCTAAGGCTTATTTTACAAAGAGGTAAAAAGTTTGGAGGATTGCATTGGGAATAGTTATGGTTCTTATGAATTTAGTTGATGAGTTATTAAGCTCACAAGTGAAATAGATATATTTTACAAGTTATTTGTGATGAAATGGTGAATTGGGGATTGTGTATCAAAATAGGAAAATTTCTATGTTATTGATATAGTTGTTAGAAATGGTTTAGACTGAGTTTTAGAGAATCGGTCAACATGAAACGTTGATAATTATAATTAACAGTACGTTTTGGAAATATTGAGTTAAATGGGTTATTAGTTAATGCTTAATATAAACATGTGCTTAAGGTTGATGCTGGGATTAGGGAATTTTGGGTAAATGTCCCTTAGTGATGGAATCTATTAAATTAATCGAATTATTAATGTTAAATCAAAGAATGAGAGGAGTAATCGGTAACCGTGGAAAGGAGAAAACTGTTGAGTGATCGTTTTTGATTTGGGCAGCATTTATTAATCGGTTAGTTCGTAATCCTTAAAACTCGAATTTTAATTATTTAATTAGTTATGTTATTAATTAATTTGATATCCAATTATATATATATATATAGTTGGTTGTGTACATGTACGAAAATGATTAAGGAATGTATCATAGATATTAGATATAGTTGAATAATACAAAGGATTTAAATTATGATGTGATGAAATGTAGAATGATGTATTTATGTATTTGTCAGTTTATTTGAGTTATGTTATTTGGTTTTAATTATGTTCTTATAAGAGTATTTGCATAATCCCATTGAATGGAAAATTATGAAAATATATAAACGTACATGTATGATTATGGAATTGATCAAGAATTACTCATAATCATTTGTTGTTAAATGGTTGAATTATAAAATGAGAAATTGTTGATTATGTAATTAGGTAAGTTTGTACTTTCAAACTTAATATTCTATTTAATTATGGATTAAAGATTAAATTCATTTAATTGTTATCTTAATTCTTGATGCATAGAAATAGTTGTGTGTGTCTATATATCTGTATTTAAATGTTGATATCAATTGAGAAATGATGAGATAATGGAAATGAATTATTATTTATTTTGTCAGTTCAATTGAGTAGTGTTGGACACACATTTGCGGTTTATCCGCTAGGCACTGGGTGTCAGGATTTGACAGATTATTTGTTGGTTAATCCAATTAAAGCTGAGCTCACTAATTGCGGTTTTTTCGCTAGGCACTGGGTGCCAAGATTTGACGGATTATTTGTTGGTTAATTCAACTAAAGTTGGACTCACTTATTTTTTTCAGTTTAACTGACTAGTGCTGAGCACATATTTATCGATTCATCTGACTAGTGCTGGGCGCAAAACCGTTGGTTAATCCAACTAGAGCTATGCTTACTTATTGTTGTTTATCCGCTAGGCATTGGATGCCAGGAATTGACGGAATTATTGTTGGTTAATCCAATTAGAGCTGGACTCACTATTAATACTGTCGGTTTATCCGACTAGCACTGGGCGCAAATTATATTGTGATTTACCCACTAAGCACTGGGTGCCATGAATTGAAAAAAATATACGATGAAAAAGTGAATGAGTATTTGGAAAAGGTTGGTTAATAAGTGCTAATGAGTAAGAATTACACTTGTTATGTATTATATACATAATTGGATATTTGGTGACATGTGCTATATTTGAGCTAAGATTTTAAATTTGTTAAGTAGATGCAACTATTTGAGAATTTATATACATTCATGTGAATGGTTATTGTATAAATGGAAGTTTACTAATGTAAATTAATTTCTTGTAATTTCAGGTTAGATTATTAGTAGATTCAGACTCGGCATCCCGTTAGAAATCTCGTACTCAAAGTTAGTGAAGTCTTCTTTTGTTATTTTGGCATGTACCTAGAGAATGTTTAGTTGTCTAGTGAACTTTAAGTAATAAATAACATTGTGAATATTACTTGTATGGAAGTTAGTTTGGGATGTAGTGGATTATATGATATCTTTGGATGATTTTGGTTGATATATATATATATATATATATATATAAAGTATAGTGATATAGTATGAAATTTGCATGATGCTATATGTTAAATGTTTTAGATTTGTTACTTTAAATGGTTAGTTGATTAATGAGTTTCAAATTGGTTGATTTGAATGAGTATTGAAGAAGGTTAGTTTATAAATGATGCATTCGATGTTGGAATTGTGCACATTGATGCATTCTTTTCTCATGTGGTTTGAGTTGGATAATGTGTGCTTGTGAATGGTAGTTTAGGTAATGCATACAATCAAATTATGTGCTACTTGTTATCCCTAAATTGTGATGCTTTAAAAAAAAGCATATTGGTTAGGTTGAATGAATAATGTTATGACATATTTTAGGTGCTTGTAATGCATTTTTGAATTTAGAAATGTGCCTCATTTTAGGGTAACTTGTTAAGAAATTTAGGTTAAGAAAATACTTTATTTAGGAAGCAATTTGGGGTACATACGGTCTGTGACACGGTCTATCACATGATTTGTGACACGATCGTGTGACTGTTTTTTAATTATGTACACGACTTGATGCACAGCCAAGAGCATGGGCATGTGTTTGAGACACATGACCGTGTGCCCCTGTTTTGGAAAAAAAATTCATGTTTCTTCTAAGAGTTCTAATGTTTTTTCGAAATTGATCAACTTCTATCTATTATTGAAATGCATTTAAGCCATTCACATTCACATATAAAATTGTGTTAATATATGTGAATGTGAATGGCTTAAATGCATTTCAATAATAGATAGAAGTTAATCAATGATTATAGATTGTCATGTAATACTCCGAGACCTTAGATCGGAAACAGTTACGGGTTTAGGGTGTTACATTAATGGATTAAATCACTTTTTTAGTCTTGAACTTAACAATTTTTCTCACATTAGGATCTGAAGTTTTTTTGTTATTATTTAAGTTAGACTTTGAAGTTGGTAATTGTTCCATCATTGAGATTGAAAGATTTGGGCTTTTTTTTTTTGTCCAAGTTAGATCCCGAACTTGACAATTGTTTTCACATTTAGGCTTAAATTTTTTTTGAGGCCAAGTTAGTATTTAAGAACCTTAAAGTTCAAGCCTCAATGTGAAAACAATTATTGACCTAATATGAGAACAATTGTTAAGTTGAAAGATTAACTTCAACAAAAAAAAGTTCAAGCTCTAACGTGAGAATAATTGTCTAATTTAGGTCTCAAAGTAACAATAATTGTCAAGTTTAGAACTTAACTTGGACAAAAAAAGTCTTAAATCACTATTTGAGGATTGAATTTGACAATTATTTTCATATTGATATTTGAAATTTTTTATTTATCCAAATTAGACTCCAAACTTAATAATAATCTAATGTTATCAAGTTTAGAGCCCAACTTGACTAAAAAAAATTAAACTCCTAAAACAATTACCAAATTAAAAAGATTATAAAATTTGAGACCCTAATGTGTAAAAAAAAAAGGACCTAAAAAATATTTAACTCAAAATTCATACCTATTGTCAAGTTCATTTAATCATTTTTTTTTTAACCCTAATAATGACATAATTTATACAACTCAAAGTCAGGCCGCAATGAACGCATATGAATTCATTTAATCATATTTTAATCAAACACTTTCCGATTAACTTTTGTTGGAAACAAAAATTCTGACGTTTGAAGAATCATAACAAGGGAAAGGAGCGGTTGTGCTTTATATGACAAATCGTACTTTGTCACTATTCTTAATGTAAAAGGATACAATACAGTGTCTTGAAAAGGTTTGAGGTTTGAGATGGAAGGTGCTGAAGTAGAGGAAACCTTGAAGGTGTTGGACGCCTCTCTCTCTCACATCAAATGGCGTCTTAAATGTTCTTCAAAGCGTCGTCTCCAAATAGGTCCTTTTTTTTGCTTCTCTTCTTTCTTTCTGGGTTACTTCCATTATTTCACTTTCTGGGTTTTCTCTACTTTTCCTTTTCGCTCTGTTTTCTTTTTTGGGTATTTGTTTTCTTAAATAACTGAACGCTGAAATCAGCTGAACTTCTAATTTTTGTATTGCTGAAAGGCAGAGAGGAGTTTTTTCTTTATTCGGTTTGTGGGTGAAAAGCATGAATTTTATTGTTCTTTGTTTCATTTCCTTTGCAAAATCAAGGGTTGACAATTTAATTCACTCTCAGTCGAGGTAAGAATAGGATATGGGTACATGTTCGACATGAGTGTATTCAAATTTCCAATGTGCATTTGATACTACAGCAAAAATGAACATGATTTTGCTTTTGTATGGATCAAATAGATTAAATGTCTGCTAAACACTTTGTTCAATTTTGATGAAGTAAGATTTTGATTTTTGTTGTTGCCTAGATGCAAAAGCAACGATCAAATGGAATTTGTTGTAGCTTGGCAATGTTTTGACATGTAGTGCAAAAACTAGAATGTCCTAACCCATCTATTGTATCCATGAACTGCACTATTGCATATTGAAATCAAAAGAAGTATGGTATTTCTAGAAGTTGATCTTTTGTTATGTAAAATTGAAAATTTTCAATCATAACTTGGTACTAATGCTTCGGCAGATGTTCTGGCCATCTGCACGAGAATGAGGCCAGTTGTGATGATTGACTATGGTGGGAAGATGCCTGAACTGCAGGAAAATCTTTGTGCATTTCTCGAGCACTGTCAAAAGGTCTTACTCCTCATTGATTCAATAGATTATTTGAGGAATAGAATTTGAATATATATCCTTACAACCTTTCTTTTTATTGCTTGTTTTGGTTTTCTCGCATTTAGAGTTGTGGAATCCGCATTATAACAAGCTAATTTTTTTAATTGATGTTTATATCACACTACATCACATTCTGTGCCTTGTTTGATCTGTACGTAGCTATATCATTGAACTGCATAGTGATATGAAGAACATATGTAGGCATTTTTGGATATGTAAATCGTTTTTGTCCTCAGTTTTCAGTTTTACAAAGTATGGGATCGAAACCTTTCCATCAGATTATTTTTAGAAATTTACTTAATTTAATCCTTTTCATATCTAAGTGGTAAGATCCTTTTTGAAACTTTTTACACTAATCAAGTCACTCTTTTTTTTTTTCGAAACCTGGAATAGTATCATCTTTATCAATGACTTGTAATAATATTTTGGATGTCAACCATCAAAAATGCCTTGCAAGTATACTGACTTAAACCCTACTATTTTGTGGCTGCAGACAGAATATTTTTGGTTCATTGTAAGCTAAAATCCCATAGGCATAGTCAAATATCAGTAACATTGCATCATATAAGTAGTCTTGCTAGTTACAATCATATCTATTTGTCGAATAGACGATGGTTCTAGTTGTAGTGGACCATCTACTTTTGTGATCATACCGATTTCATATTGAAAATGTCAGTGCTAGATGCCCTACTCAATTGTTACATCTTTTAATAATGTTTGTTATTGCCTTTTCTCCGAATATAATTTTCATTCAGGAGTCAACCATTTTTGAACAGCTAAGAATAATGGTTATAGACGATATGATATATTTGATACATGTAAAAGAAATGGCTGAGTATGTGAGTTCGAGCTTGAGTTCGGAAGTGGAGCTGCTATTTGTGGATCTAGAACAGGATCCTCCTAAGGTAAAACTGTCCTAAGTGCTTTAACTTTCCATAAATTTTTAATGTCCTGTCTAAAGGATTCATCTTTTACCTTCTGAATCTAGAACTTCACATTTTTGTTCCAGATGAGAACACTAGACGACAAAAGTTTACTAGGGATGCAGCTTATATCAATTCAGAAGTTATTCTCTTTATATTTTCCTCTTGAAGGAATGAGAAATGATCTCTTGCCACCTGACAGGGGAGAACCCATGGCAGATTCCAAATCATCAAGCGAGCAGATTGGTTCTCGCTCCTCTGTACTTATGGATCTTAGCAGCTGCATGCATGACACCAAGGTCACTGTGCCAACTGTAAATGGGTAATCTTTTAGTATCGTTACATATTTGTATAATTTATACCTATAGTATATCATGTCTCCATACCAACACATACTGTGTTAAACACATGCAGCTTTTTGAGAAAAATATATGTTATTTGGACTCGGGTCTGAGTGTTAAAGATGGATATGTTTTCCAATATGGATATATTCAATTTTTTCTAAGTTTTTCCACCGTATCTAAATATGTGTCAGATGTGGATGCCAACCGCTGTACAAACTTTTGATAATAGGCTATCTAAATGTGCTCCAAAATGGTTTGTCCACATTGAAAAGTCAGTTGGTGGCATCATCTAATTTGGGCAATTTTCTCTGTTCCTAAGTTCTTACATAAGCGGCTTGCCATTGTATTCCTGGCATAATATAAGCCGGCTGACTATATAATATTACGAACACCATATTGATTTGCTGCAGGTGGTTTCTACATTTGTGGTACCTTACATATGACTTTTATTTCTATCCTGGTGCAGATGGCTTCTTGGTTATCCAATAGTATACTTGTTTAGCAAGGATCATATTGAAGGTGCTATATATAACCTTTCCACCAAATTTCTTCGCATCTACAAAATTTTGGTATCAAGGTTTGATTTTCCGATTCTTGTCTTTAGAATTTTTAACTTTAATATATAAATGAAGGTCCAGCAGTCACTAGAATGATAAGAAATTCCACTATGTCATAGTACATGCTGGAAATTTTATTGTTTCTCAGTTACATATCCTAGCTATTTTCCTGGAAATTGCCTAAGAAGGTTGCTCTGGTCTGAAAACTCCAAATTTTGAAGCTTACAAAGAAATGCATTACATTGAAAGTGAAGTTTCAATGATTGTTCAAAGGAAGAAAGTGAAGTAATTAGTATAATATGGCGGAATCTGATCGGAGTAAATATATTCCTCAGTATCTGAATGACTCTGTTAAAATGTATGGTATGTAGGTTCAACTTTCGAGGATCACCATGAGTTTCTTTCCCAACTTGTGTCCTCGAGAATGCAGATTCCTTATCTGATATATTGGTATAAACAACATAAAGCTAATGATTTGTTCATTTTAAAATTTTGAATTATTGCAGGACAAGTGCCCCCAATAAAGGATCCCGACCAGAAGAATTAATGAGGTAAGTTCCTTGTAGTAATTTGTAAGAGTCTCCAGGTAAGTTTTAATTACATTTTTTGAGAGAGCGAGAAGAGAAACACCATTACATTTTGCCATGCTACCTGGGGTGGCACAAGGGCTCTGGAGCGACAAACTCGTGATTCTTTAGTGATTGCCGGTCCCAAATTCAACTGTTACAATTGAAAGCTTGGATATTATTTTAGACTTTAATGATCGAAAACTAGTTTCTGCAGAAGCTGCATTTTTTGTTGCAGCCACGACACACACACACATGTATGTGCATCATGTTAGAACTTAGTAATTTTTTTTTCCGAGGTCTTTTATATTCAAGATTACATCAATGGATTTTTATGCAGTTTTTCAGTTCCCTATGAACTGAGCATGAGAGGGAGCAATGAGCCATGGGTGGAGACATTCTTGGCTTGCTTGCAGTCGAAATGGGGAAGATGCAAACAAACTTGGAGCTCCTTGGAAATGGAGGTTAGCGAATGCTACCCACAAGCAATTGCATTATAGCAGATGGTACCTCTCTAATGCCAATTAAACTCTAGTTCCTTCCGTGCATGGTCAATATTTACATTATCCAACACTATATTCAAATCCAGATGAAAGATAATAATAATCATTCATGAGAGAATGATTGGTATTTCATGCACTTGCTTGCTGATTGTTAGAACAGTGTGTCAATAACTAAGTAGCAATAGGATCCAGATCTTAGTTTTGTTTGTACCTATGCTTCTCCGGTTTTTCAATTTCTTTTAGTGGTTTTAACTCCTCTGTTGCAAGTAAAAGAGATCATGTTTTAAATAATAACACAACGATAGAAATATTATTAATAATATTTAATAAAAATTATATAGTTTATAAATTTTTGAATCACTTCATATTAAAATAAATCTATCATTATTTCAAAAAGAAGAAAAAATTATCAATTCAAGGATTAAAAAGATTTCTACATTCAAATAATTAATTTCTCAAAAAATAAAAATTGGCATATAATAATTTAATTGATTTTTTTGATTATATATCAAATAATTTAATTGAGTGAAAATTGTCGAATTATAAAATATATAATTTTTTAATAAATAAGAGGTAGAAAATTGTAGTGCAAAAACCATTAGAATTATGATGAGCCATAATTCTTCATATTAAGATATAATTAAATTTTTTATTAAAGAAAGCTTTAGCTTAAGGGTAAAAGAACGATTTCTAAATGTTTTGATTCTAATACCATATATTTTGGATATAATCTCTTAAACATAAACGTATGAACTTAAAGTTCTATTATTAAATATTTAGTATTGAAAAATTATTTTTGATCAGTGTTATATTATAAATATACTATAATTAAAGAATGTACTCATTATTAAAAAAAAACTCCATGAATTTATATATAACTTATAGTCTCGCTTTGTAACACTTATATATAATTAAAAAGCACAAGATTAGAAGTAATAAATAGTTTGAGAATTATATTTTACATTCAAATACAATTTTCATACATTAACAAAAAGTTACATCTTTTGCTTATATGACATGATTTATATGTTAAATTTTACATCATAAAAAAGTTACAACAGTCTGACATTCTATCATGTTATTATACCATCCAAATATTACATATACAAAAAGTTATCAAAGCTTCACCAACACAACCATGATTTTTAAGGGTTCGAAAGAAATTTTTTCAACAATTCCAATAGCACAGAAGAAGGTAGACTAAAGAAAACGAGCATTTGCGTTGGATTGTTTGGAATTTTGTTCAAATGCACGATAGTGCTTATCCTCAGTTAATCATTCTACTTCACATAAGGTTAGATATACTTTTTGAGCACTTTTTTGAAGGACTGTATTTTACTTCTCTTGAATTAGCATTTCGGAGGCAATGCTCCTACTTAATTCAAGGTCAACAGTCTGTATGTTTTCCCTTAATAATATGGCAACATCAGTAAGTGAAGTAGAAATTTGTTCAGTTTCATCAGAATTTTTTTTCCTTTTTTGAAAATGTGGAACCATATTGGTTTGGCTTCAGTGGTTGTGATTGTGTAGCCGGGATATTCATCTCATCCAAGGAAAAATCATCTTCGCATTCATGGTAATTGTTTCTTTCTTCAATATAATTTGCAGTAGTTACATTCTCATAATCTATTTCAACAATATTTGCAGTTGTTTGAGTATCTTTTCTAGTTGCTGGGTTTTTTGCAGACTAAAGTTGGTCATAATTAAGGAAATTGCAATGTCTAAATTGATCAACTGCTTTATAACTCTATAAGAAAAGGAATCCACATTAGATATAAGTTTGGTTAAAATAAAATAATAAAGATAGAGAATAATTTTTACACTTATATATCAGTATCACACAGCATCTTCAGCAATAACTATCTTCCTATGTTCGTTTCAACCAAAGTCATTATTTTTTTCAATTGAGCATGTCATAAATGATTGTTGAATCTCTTTTCAATGTCCTAATCCTTGATTCAAAATTAGGTTTAGCCTTCAACATAGTAGGAGGTAAAATTTTTTCTAACATTCTTTTTAGCTCATTTAAATAATCGGCATTGAATCTCATATCTACATTAAAGGTTCCAACAGTGTGCAAGTCAATCATACAAGCAACCAACGCAATATTTTTTTTTGATTCCTCGAGAATTTTGGAAAAAAGCAATTGATTGTGAAAAGTCTAACATAATTATATTAAGAAAAAACGAAAATTAAAGTTAAGTTCGATATTATGAATCAGAAGATCGATTTAAAAAATTATAACACATGACGAATCAAAAGGTCGATCTTTTGATTCATAATATCGAACATAACTTTAATTTGCGTCTTTTTAAGATAGTTATATCAGGTTTTTTACAATCAATTGTTTCTTCTCAAAATTCCCAAGAAATCAAAAGGAAATGGGTTTCAGAAGAAGATGTTGCGTTCGTAATCTGTATGGTCGACTTGCATAATGTTGTAACCTTTAATGCAGATATGATATTCAAGGTCGATTATTTAAATGAGTTGAAAAGAATGTTAGAAAAAGTTTTACCTTATGATATGTTGAAGGCTAAACTTAATTTTAAATCGATAATTAGGACATTGAAAATGGATTGGACAATATGTCATGCTCAGTTTCAAAGATAATGGTGGTTTTGGTTAGGACGAGCATAGATAGATGATTGTTCCTGAAGATGTGTGGAACTTAAATGGTTGGGACAATATTTTGTTTTGACTAAACTTATATTTAATGTAGATTTTTTTTATTAAATCATAAAGCGTTGTTTCCTTTATTATGAGCAACTTACTTCCATATATGCAATAAATTGAGTCATTGGGCAAGATGTTTAAACAGTTGCAGATATTGTTGAAGAAATAGATGTTGAGGATATAACTATTGCAAATAATCTTGAAGAATGAAACAATTATCATAGATGTGAAGATGATATTTTTTTTTTGGATAGTATGGATGTTTCGGTTACATAATCACATCTATCGAAGTCAAATTAATATGATTCCACATTTTCAAAGAAAAATATTTCTGATGGAAGTGAAAAAAAATTTACTTTACTTATTGATGTTGTCACGTTATTAGGGGAAAACATACGAACTGTTGACCTTGAATAAAGTAGGAGTATTGCTTTTGAAATGCTATTTCAAGGGAAGTCAAAACTAGTCCTTAAAGAAAGTGTTCAAAAATTATATTTGACCTTATGTGAAGTAGAAAGATTAACTGATGATCAGCATTATCATGCGTTGAGCAATATTTCAGACAATTCATTGCAAATGCTCGTTTTGTTAGTCTTATCTTCTTTTGTTGGATTTATGGTTAGTCTTATCTTCTTTTGTTGGATTTAAATGAGTAAGAATATTTCTTTTTGACCATTAAAAATCATGGTTGTGTTGGTAATTTTTTTATATATAATATTTGGATGGTATAATGACATGATAGAATATCATAGACTGTTGTAAAATTAAACATATAGATTATATCATACAAGCTGACATCATGTAATTTTTTTTAATGTATAAATATTATTTTTGGATGTAAAATATACTTTTCAAGCTATTTGTTACTCCTAATTTTTTGCTTTTTAGTTTAGAATATAATTAAATTATTTGTTCGTTAATGATATTTTAGTATATTAAATATGTATTGCAGTTTAAAAATAATGAAGTAGATTATATATTAATATTTTAATAATTATTTTATTAAATTGTATTTAATAATTATTATGATTAAATTATTTATTATTGTTTTTATTTAATAATAATTTTATTAAAATTTAATAACAAATATAATTTATTTAAAAAGTTTTGTTAAGGGTATTTTGGTCATTTAAATTTTTTTCCTTATTTTATTACATCTATTCCATTCAATTAAATTATTGATTATAGTTTTATTTCATTAATTTTTTATTCCATTCATCTCAACTAAACATTATGTTAGTGGGGAGAAGGAATAAAAATGAGTAAATTTCCTTGCATAAGCCCGTAATGGAATACACCTGTAATAGAGCATTCCATTGAACCAGATATTTGTTTGTAATGGTTTCGTAGAATAGAGTTGTAATGGCATAGTCATTACATTGAGCCAAACATAATGACCATTCTCACATTTTTTTTTTATATTACAATCATACATCACTAAAATAACTAAAAGAAATTGGTTTTGAAAAGTGATATATATTGTTGATTTAAAGTTAAAATCATTATGTCATATTATTGATTAAGTAAGTTTTTTTTTTAAATGTTATGTCAATGAATTTAGCAAAACAATTTTATGGTACTTACAATTGGAATTGAATTTAAAAAATAGAGAAACTAAATTTTAGAAATAAAAAAAGAGGGGTAAATTTTAAATGTGTGAAAAATACAAAGATTTTAAGCATATTTTAATTAGTTTACACAATTTATTATAACAACTTCAGCTTGTAAATACATTTTCTTATAGTTTAACGAATATAAACTTTTTTACCTATATAATTACATAAAATAGTGTATTGAGAGGCTTTTCGATCAGTCGTAGTTATCTTTTAGTTGGAAATCTTATAAAATTTTAAGGAAAAACCAATATAATAAAAATAAACAATTGTTTTAAGGAAAAAATTGAAAGACAGGAGATACAGTAGATTAGACTTGATCATGGGTCGGGCTGTTCGATCCGATTTGAAGGTCTATTTGAAAAATGGGAGGGTTTAGATAAAAAAATGAGCTCGAAAAATGAGTTTATACAAAAAATAAAACCCGTTTTTTGAATGGGTCAAGCCTTGGGTAAGATTTTTTTCTTCGAGTTCGGCTCTAGCCGACTTGAATAAATTAACCATTTTTAATAAAAAAATTATATATGTATATATATATATTTTTTTTTTTTTTTTTTTGCTGTTTTCAGTGTGTTTTAGTGCTGTTTTGGTGTTGCTATTTTTGTTGTTTTTTTGTTGTTATTTTTATTGTTTGAATGTTATTTTTTTATGCGCTTTTACTATTATTTTATTTTCTTTTTTAATATTATTTGGATGTTTTAGAACTTATTTTTATTGTTAATTTTTCTACTATTTTATTTGCAACGATCCTAATATAAATAATTTTTATTTTATTTTTTAATATTTTTAAGTGGATTTGATATATTATATATATATTTTTTAAATTTATTGTGTATAATAAGAAAAATAATCTAAAAAAATTAATACAGGTTGAGCTTGGATAAAATTTTAGGTCTATTTTTTGGACTGAATCGAGTTTGAACCGGACGTAAAATTTTGTTGAAATCCTCGACCCGATCCACGGTTACAGTAGATAAAAAGAACATGGGTATAAAAAGTAATACAGGGTAAGTTGAGTAAAGAAGGTAGTGAAAATAAAACCAACTTTGTTTAAGAAAGTGGCCTCCTTGGGAAGGATAGGATTGAAGATGGATATCGTTCATACCAATTTCGATCTTTGCCTCGTTAAATAATAATAAACATTCAATTGATTCCTTCTTTTAAAAATGCTGCACAACTTTCATGTAGTGCTTTGAGAGTTAACTCTCTCTCCCTCCATAAACCAACTCATCGAGATGGGCTAAATTCCAAATTCTCCTCTGTCTAGTTTTCCTTCCTTTTCATTCAAATATCAATTAAAGTTTCTAATATCTCATCAATCTCAGACAACGTATATTCATTTTCTATCATCATTGCCCCTCATCCAATATATCTTTTTGTTCACACAATGCATACATATAGAACATCATAATTTCAAAATTCTTCTACACCCACCTCGTTTTAATAACACTGTTCAAATTCACTATAACCATGTTTCTACTGCAGTTAATAATTTATCTTTCAGGTCTACCGATTACTGCAAAAAAAAAAATCCAAATTCTTATCAATTCAAAACTTTGTATATTTTGAATTCAACGAGTTCATCCTGTGAGTCTCGGGTTCGAGCACTTGAGTGTGCGTCACTAAAGGGTTAAGAAAATATGAACAGATATTACTATATACTCACACCAGTATATTAAAAAAAAAATTGCATATTGTTTTCATTCTCTATCCAGCAAATATGGAGTAGAAAAATCACTCTCATAAAAATTGTAACTTAATTTCATTATTTATGTCTTTAGTGTGGATGGAAAAATATATATTTTCCCAATTCAATATCAAAACATTAATTTAGGAAAAAATTACGTATAAACTTCAAATTTTAAAAATATTGCTTATGATGAGTTCATCTTAATTTTTCAAAATTTTGATGAGTTTATCGAATCTAGATGGGGGTAGGTCATATTGGGTTCAACAAAAAATTTAGACCCATTTGATAGGGTCGATTACGGCCTGACTCGAAAAATGGGCCTAAAATTTTGTCTAAGTCCAACTCGAATAAAAATGTTAAAACTCGAACCTGGTCCGACCCATTCATATTAATTTTTATATTATTTTTATTTAATTTTTAAATATATATATATAATGCATTAAAAATGCTAAAAATATTAAAATAAATATTTCTTAACAAATTGAAGATACATTTTAAAAAATATATACTCAAATAACGCTAAGATAAACGTAACTTAACAAACAGATGCCTCTAAAATATTAACAAAATTAACAAACACCTCTAAAATAATAACAAAATTAACAATAAAATAAGTTTTATACAATATCCAAACAATAACAACATAATAGTGAAATTGTAGCAAAATAAAGAGAAAACAACAAGAAAATAGCATTAAAAATAAAAAATAAAAAAAGTAGATTTTTTTTTTCCTTTTGTGAATTCGGGTCGGACCGGGTCAAGCGCAAGCCAAAAATCCCTTACTCAAGGTATAATTCGTTTTTTAAACGGGCTTTATTTTTTTTATTTAGTCCATTTTTCTGGTCAATATTTTTACCCAAATCTTTTCATTTTTCAAGCGGGCATTCGAGCCGAACTAAATAGTTCGATCCATAAACAGGTCTAGAATCGAATTTCCATGCTTTTTTTTTTTTTTTTTTGTTAACAGGTGATTGTATTTCTCTTTGTTTTTTTTTTTTTTTTCTCCTTCCAAGTATAATAGTTACTCTCGATCAAAGTGCATTATTTATTTTTTTCAAGAATCTTCAGTTTCATTGTTTTAAATTATGAATCTGTTATGAAACCAAAGTTTAACTGTCATTTTGAATATATGTTACTGTTCATTATGTTGGTGTTTTACGCAGCGTTTTGGTGTGTCTTTGTTTAGTATACGGTGCGTTTTAAGTGTTGTAAAACGGTGTGTTTTGATGTTTACTGTACGTCTTTAAATAGCTATTTTGGAGGTAAAAACAGTTATGAAAAACCAGAAATAAAATTGTCAGATTTCTCTCAACTTCTCTCAACTTCTTTCTCAAATTCTTCCTTCTCTTCTTCAATTTCACTCTTCCAATCTGACGCGCAACAGAATCTTTATCCCATTTAATTCTTCTTTAAGTCAATCCATCACTAGTTGCACGGAGTGGTTAATTATCTCATTAATCATTAAATTATGGATAATTTTTTTTTAATCACTTATTTTTAAAAAAAAACTACAATTTGGTTATTGAATTATTCAAAAGATTTTATTTAAGTCACTGACTGTTAAAATCGATGTTATATGATTTTTTTTTTTTGCACTGTTTAATCAATCAAAAGCTCTCTTTCCCTTTCTTTTCTATAATTCTTTTTTTTTATGAAATAACTTTGATTATCACGAATCTACTAACCAAAATTCAAATAATTTTTTCTCCAATCTTCGACATTAACCATTAGATCAATTTAGATTTAAGGTATGTTTTTCTACTCATCGATAGATACTAAATCACTATATCAATCATCAAATTGTCGCTTTTTAAAAAAAACTTACCAGTCCAATGACTCAAATAAAAACTTTTAAATAATTTAGTGATTAAATTGTAACTTTTCTAATTGAGTGATTAAAACAAAAATTTACCCATAAT
Organism: Kokia cookei; assembly: GCA_039519145.1. Classification (NCBI taxonomy): domain Eukaryota; kingdom Viridiplantae; phylum Streptophyta; class Magnoliopsida; order Malvales; family Malvaceae; genus Kokia; species Kokia cookei. The sequence goes on along the minus strand of CM076907.1, from coordinate 33,429,096 downwards.
TTAGTGATTAATAATATAATTTATTCTTATATTTATTTTCATTCTCCATAATGACCTTATTGGTTGTGTTGTCCATCAAAGAATTTGCGCTTACATTAATAAATAAAAAAAAAAGCTTATGAATTATCATAGCCAATACTCGTATACGAAGCTCTCCTTCATCTACATTGATCATTTCACTTATAATTGTTTCTTGACAACTACCTCTGTACGGATCCTCAAAGTCATTATAACAGTTCAATTATTAGTGGAATCGAAAACTACGATTTTGAAATCTCATTTTTGTAAATCGTATTCATAAATATTAATATTTAATGTTTACGAGACTAGTATAGAAATATATTAAAGTTTGATTTAGTAATTTTTTTAATTGATAGTTAATTAAGGTACAAGTCCAATGATCTTAAAGTCAATGGTGTAGGTAAATTGGATAAGTAATTTTACTGAATTAGTGACTAATTAATCGCTATGAATTTTTAATTAATTGAAAGACCAATTGAGCAACTCAACCTTTTTAATTATGTCAAACGGTTATGGATGACATTTAAATCCCACTCACTTGTTTAAACATGCTTAAGGTCAGCTTAATTAATCTTAATTAAATAAATAATGATTAATTAGTTTTTAATTAAAATAAGTTAAAATTATTAAAGATGCCAACTTTATTTTTTCATTCATCTCTCTCCATGGTCGAATGTTGAAGAAGAAAACCCCTTGAAGCTTTGATTTTTAACCCTTAATTTGGTAAGCAATTTCAAGTTAGTTTTTTCTTTCTTTCTTTCTTTTTTGACATCGTGAAAGCTTGATTTAGTTAATTTATCTTATTTTTTTTGAAACTGTTAAAATTTCTAAAATTTTTCATTGATGAATTCTTGAAGTTTTTATTACTAAATTATTAGGTTTTAAGCGTAGAGTGAAAAAGATTATTTTGTAAAATTTAATGGTTAGATTTTGAACAGGGATTGAAGTGTATAAATTTCAAAATTTATATAAAATTTCTATAATCATGGATAGTAAAGAGTCCTAAAATGATGTAATTGAGATTGGTTTCAAAATTGAAGTTCAGATTTGTAAGTTATAACAATTTCAATTTTAGGGATTAAATTGAATAAAATAAAAAAATTTAGGGCAATTCGAATAATGAAATTGAACTGAAACATGCATATATTAGAATGTTATATGTTTGGAATTGATAAATTGAATTTAATAATTATATATATATATATCGGTATTTGAATCGAACCGTAGATAATCGAGAAAAAGATAAAATAACAGATTAGTCCTCGACTTATTGTTTGTTGTCGATTTAACTAGGTAAATCCATATGGTATGGTAGTATTTAAATTGTTGTAGAAAGAGAATCGAATGGTAAGTTAAATGGTTAAATGACATTGATTGAACATGGAAATTTGATAACCTATTGCTATAGGTACATACGTGTGAACCTTAAATGGTGTACTGACGTTACATGTTTTGTGAATTTTAGAGTTGAGTTATGTATATAACTAGATGAAGGTTTATATATGAAAATGGCATAGTACTGAATGATGAATTGAACGGTTGAACTTGTGATAATTGTAAATTGTGATGTTGGTAAAATGGAATTGTGTTACGTAAATGCATATAGGATGTTTAAGATTAGAAACGAACCTATTAGAATGGTATTATTGCTGAAATGTTGTCAATTAGGAAAGGTGATTGATTGATTAGGTGGTGCAATTTGGTACCAAATAGACCTATTTAAAATAAGCGGCTACGTCGCGACGTCATGCCCTTGTCATCGAGACAAGAAATTGTTAGTGAGTTACGTCGCGACGAGGAACCTTGAAGTCGTGGCGTCAACTCGATATTTTGTAAATTTTACAATTTGATCTTAATTCGATCTCGAGTTAGCAATAGAGTTTTTATAAACTCGTACAATACTCGAAAATGATGGAAAATCATTTTTAGATTGAATAATATTGTTAATAGCATATATAAAAGAGTAAATTTAATCATAGTTGCTCTGGCAATGGATATGACATCTCGTAGATCAAACCCGACGATCGAGTTTTGTATGAGGTGTTATGATTTGATTCATCATGAATATGGTTAGTCACGCATACCTCACACTACTTGTATGTGGGGTCGCATGCTTTTAGCCACTCGCTACAAACTATCCATGGAGTCCATTCAAAGAATACTTAGGAATAATAACTCCGTACTACCTCAACAAATGGAATGTCAGAACAAGATCGCACAGACTATACTTGATGTCAACTGACATATAATGAACATGTCACTTGGCCAATCACACGAGTGGGCAGCCACCGTCTTGTTGCCCATGACGTGGCACTACCAGACAAGGGAACCTTCCCCTTTGTATACCATAACACACAAAGAATAAGGGATCTTCTTCTCCCATAAGCACCCTACCTGATACTTAGACTCACACAATTTCCTCTTCTCCAGATCTTCCCAAGTCCCTACCTCTTCTCCTTTCATCTCTCCCTTCAGTTCTCCACCTGTCACAGGTGAACCCGCCTCCAAACAACCACCAACTTTTTCTCTTTTACTTCTCTTTGTTGAACACCAATATCAATATTAAATTTAAAATAATTGATAATATACAAGTAAAAATTCATCATTGAAGTTTGGAATAGTAAACATTTTATTAAAAAAAAGTTATAAATGTATTTTGTATCATTATAGTACAGTTTACTTTTCATCGATGTGAATATAAAATATTAGTTTGTTGTTAATTTAATAAAACATAATCATCTAATAATTATATTAGTAATATTACCAAAAACTAATTATATTAGTAAGAAGTATAATTAATTTTTCTTTAAAAATCATACATAATAATTGATTTATACATTACTTTCTATAACGATAAGTAAAAGGATGCAGTAAATGAATAATTTAAATTTTACTAACCTTAATTTAATTATAAATATGCAAATAATTTATTAAAATAAACCAATCAATTGAAGAACTTTAAAAAAGACTTCAATTTAAACCAAATTTTTTTTCACTCGCTACAAACTGTTCATGGAGACAATTTAAAGAACAATAATCTCATGCTATTTCAATAGATAGAATGTCAAAACAGCGTTAACAATATCATTTTCAAAATTCAAACTCAAGTTCTTTTCACAAGAATATAACTTATTTTACCATTTCACCAAACACTCGATAAATAATATTTCATTTTAATGTTGGGAGTATTGATCCAAGATTTTATTTTGGAATTGAATATTGGTAGAGTGGGTAGGAGTAGCGAATGTTTGGAAGCACGTGATTAAAGGTTACTTTGATTTTACGTCTTCGTCGGGGAGCATAAGATCTTGTGCAAATGGAGAAATTTGTCTGTTAAACCTCATTGTTGATATATATTTAATTATTTAAACTCAATAAATAATTAAACTCGAACTAAAAAATGAAATTTATGATTGGTAAAAGAAAAAAATAGGTTTATTTTATTCCAACTCCCCTAGAAAGCACAAAGCCTAACAAGATTACACAGGAGGGGTGGAGGGAAAAAGGAAAACAAAAGAGGGGAAGAAAAATTTGATACCTTTCGAAACCCTCTCTCTGAAATGTAAGAAAATCCCAAAAAACGAGATGAGCATAGATTATTGAAGTTTGCTGCTAAGAATCCTAAGCTCCGTTGATTAAGGCAAGGACTTCAGCCTCGGTTGGAAGGGCTGGGATTGCTCCCTTCTTGGTTGTGGTTATGGCTCCACATGCATTTGCGAATTTCAGCACCTCCCTCAATTTCGATTCAGTCTGATTAATTAATTAATAAATAAATAAAACCCCATTTAGAATCACAATTTTAATCGATAAATAAAATAATATACAAAAATGGGTTACCTCAAGTATGGTTGGGTCTTCCACGATCTTGCATAGTAAAGCACCAACAAAAGAGTCCCCGGCGCCAGTTGTATCCACTGTATTCACATGGAATGCATCCACTGACCCATGGAAGTACTGCCCTCACCGCAACAATACATAAATTATTATCCCAAGCATGGTAAAAAGGTCAAAACAACACCCTTGGACCCCTTTCTGTCTAATAATATTAACAAAATAAGACAACTTGAAGAGTTGGGGCCCAAAGCTGACTAGACTACTATCATACTATACTATACTAATTGTTTTTAGCCCTTGGCAGCAACCGACGGACACCATTTGCATACCTTGGTATAATACATGCTACCCTTTTCACCAAGGGTGATCAAGAGTAGTGTCAAGTTGGGGCGCCAAAGTTTCATGGCAGTTTCATCGTCGATTTTGTTGCTACCAGTGAGGAACTCTAGCTCAACGTCGCTGACCTTGATAATATCGGCCTTATCCCAGATGGATAATATCTGTTTCCTGGCCTCATCGGCTGAAGGCCAAAGTGGCAGCCGAAGGTTTGGATCGTATGACAACAAAGCACCTGATTCCTTGGCCACTTCCATTGCCTTCAAGTGAGCCGATCTGCATGGCTCTACGATCAAACTTATTGATCCGTAGTGGAATACTTTGGCCTGCACAAAACAACAGTTCAAAAAACAAAAAATTACACCCAAAACAATTGAATTAAGACAACTTTGTTGAGAAAATTACAAGACAAGCAAATTTCCAACAAAAACGATACATCATGCAGTGTTGTTCGGTAGGTAGGCCAATCATTTGATCCATAAGCTAAACGAACAAAGACAAATCATGCAACTTCTCACCTAACTAGTACTAAATTTTCATTGTTGAAGCCAAATATATAATTATATTTATACCTCTCTGCCTCCCATCTACCACATCTACCGACGCATCAAACAAGTCCAGATGCAGTCGTTGTGGATAAACTAACATTGCTGAGTAAAGCTCAAGGAAAGCCCTAAACCAAAACTTAATCACCAGAAAGAAATATTAAATGCATCAAACCGACACGAAGAGTACGTCATTAAGTAGCAATTTGCTAGGTAGATGGAACAAGGCATCAGAAATCAAACTGGAGCTACCCTTGATCAGCAACAATTTCCCTATTAGCTGTTGCATGGGATTTCTTACAAGTTTATGTTCATCCATCGTTTTCTTTAAAACATGCCTAGTGTAGGAGTAAATTTTCCAAATATACATATTAAAAGGTCTAATTATGCCCCCAGGCCCTGTACTCTTCAGAGCATTTAAGTTTAATCATTTTACTTGTCCGATTTAAAACACTAGTAATTGACTTGGGTTAAATTCGAATATCACGTGTCCAAATTTTACGGAATTGACAAGTAACTAGAAGATTAAATTTTCAAAATCCAAAGAATACAGGGACTAAGGGCATAAATATACCGAATTATAAATAAAAGGTCAACAGAGACAGAAAAAGCAAAATGAAGATCCAGCGCGTCTAACCACTGATGCTCAGGGTTGGTGTGACCAAGCGAAGCACGTGAAGTCACGTGAGAAACAGGGTTTAACGTTAGTCGATGGATTTTGGTCCCATCGTGGACGCAATCATATATCTATGATCCATATAAAGTAATCCCGCAAAACACGGCAAACTTCACCCAGAGTTAGGTCACAGTAGATGTGAAGTTAGCACTTCCCATAGTCAAATTAACATATCCAAAGATTCAGATTAGGTCCCAATAATAAGTATACTGTTACGTCGGGCAAACCTCACCGATAGGTAACAACATCAATGCCCGAAGTTTTGACAATTTACGGTGCCTAGATACTCAGCGTGGGACCTGTCAAGAACTATGGATCATAATAATATGGCTGACATGTCAGTCTTAGCAAAACTCTACTCTCACATTACGGCGCGTGAGTATCCGTTTTCTTCTTTTTTTCCTACAGTCTTTTTTGGTTCTTTAAAGTCAAGATCGAAGAAAGAACAGACGAAAAAAAGAAATGAATTGAAGGTAAAAAGATGTCACTTACGGATCTTATGAGATCAAGATTCAATTCCTCCGGCGTCAACAGCATGTCAGCACTGGGATTCCTATAAAACATGAACTCGCGCTCTCCGTCGGCGCGTAGAGTTACGAAGGCAAGAGCGGTCCTAGCACCTTGGTCAAATAAGATCCCGTCACCAGAGACTCCGTTTTGCTTGAGAATATCGGCAAGCATGTGACCGAACTCATCGTCGCCGAGTTTTCCAACGAAGGATGCTTTACCGCCTAGTCTTGAGACGGCGATCGCCACGTTGGCTGGGGCTCCACCGGGGGCTTTGAGGAAGCCTGGAGCTTCAGCTAAAGAAACGCCGGAGACGGTGGGGACGAAGTCTATGAGCATCTCACCGAAACTCACGATTAAACTGTCGGCAACGACCCCGTTTGGTGCCATGGCGTCGACAAGAAAGCAAAAAATAAACGATCTTTTTTTATTCTAAGGTAGGAAATTAGAAGTAAGAGAGCTGTATAAGAAGAGAGACGAAGAGGACGGCGTTTATTATATAGGAAAATAATAATAGAGGAAAATACGGAATATTGATTTTTTTCTTATAATTAAATTTATTTTATTTGAATGGATTTTGAAACTGTGTTCTATGTTGGATATTTTTACTAATGTGGGCCCGCTGTTTTTCTATTTGGATTTTGGATTATTATGACCTAAATAAAAATAAGGATTTCTTTTCTAAAATCCATATTATTTTTCAGGTTTTTTATTGGAATTAGATATTTGATTTTTTTTCCTAAAATAATATTAAAGTTTATATTTGATTTTATTAAATAAAAAAATTTTAAGGTACATTTAAGGTCTCTTTATATGGACAATGTATTTATTTATAATTAGTGTAAAAATAATGGTGACGATAAAATTAAATATTATTACAATATTATAGCATGAGACAAAAAAAAATCAAACGCACCGTACTGAAAATAAATACCATCCAAAAGGACTCTTAATTAGTTTGCATTTTTTTAATATGTATTATAATAATTTAAAATTACAATGAAGGAGAAAATTTTAATGTAGTACAGTTAAGAAATTGTTATTTAGTATGTTACTTATTAACTAAAGTTTTAAAATGAAATATAATTTCAATCTAATATTTTTATAAATATATATATATATATATATATATATATCAATAATTTTACGCACTCATTTTTTAAATTATTGAAAATTGAATTTGATATATAATATATATCAAATATTTATTTCTTTAATAAATAAATGAGAAATATATTAAAGATATTATTAAAATCAAATACATTGTTTTTTTCCTACAACTTTTCTTTATGCAATTTATATAGTTTTTTTTAATTTATATAGTTTTTTTTTCTCTTTTAATCTTTAAATGATATTCTAACACTTTTTCTTAATAGTAAAGCTAAAATCATAATTGTAAGTAATATCAAATGTTTGTTTTAAATATTTTTTTTTGTCTTAATTTATATTGATTATACTTTAAACTACCATTATTATAAAAAAAATTAAATATGTTATTATTTTTATTTTTCAACAATATTATTTATGAATTGTTTCAATTTTTTTATTAATTTTTAATAATTTAATACAATTTTTAATTAATACAAATAATCAAATTGTATCACATGAAAAAAAATTAGTTTATAGTTTATATATATATAAGTCCCAATGCATGGGAGAGCTTAATTTTACAATGAGAAAGGTTATTTTTTAGCTAAATTATTAATGTGATTAAAGTTTTTAAGAGGGTAATTAAAGTTCTTTAGTTAACTAGTTCAAGTGGTATCATATATCTCAATAGGTGATTTATTTTCAATAGGTTAGGTTTTAAGTTAGACATATTCATGGGTCTGGTTAACGGTTCAGACTTGAAGGTCCGTCCGAAATTTGAGAGGGTTTAAGTAAAAATATCAGGCTCGAAAAATGGGTTTGAACAAGAAAATTAAGATCGTTTAAAATATGATCAGGCTCGGACTTGAACATTCAAGGCTTGACCTAAGCCCAGCTCGACCCATTTTAAGTTTATAATACTTTATATTATATTATTTTTTATATATTATGTAATTTAGAACACATTAAAAAATAAATCTATACTAAATATATAATATACTCTAATGTAAATATTAAAAAAATACTAAGATGACTTTACAAAAAATATTAATAAATAAAAAATATATAAATATATTAAATATTAAAATAAAACAATATAAATATTTTTAAAAAATAATATGGGCAAATCTAAAATGGGTTTGAGTTAGTTTTTTGCAAATATAAGCGAATTTAGACAAAATTTTAGGTCTAGATTTCGAGTCGGGTAGAGATTGGACAAGCATAAAGTATGATAATATCATGCTTAGGCCTAACCCGAACCTGGTCCGGTCCGACCCATAAACACCTCTAGTTTAAATCCCACCAAAGGTAAAAATATTCATGACTCTTAGTGGGTGGTTATAAGTCTATGTATATTAAGACATCATCTTTCGTGAATCGTACACGACTCTTTGTGAAGGGGGGGACAAAACCCTCCTCAAGTGACGTTATTTTCATTGATCAACATTCTTGAGAACGACGCTTCAAAAATTTCTCCCAAAAGAATTGTTCCCCTCAACAATTATTTATCAAATTTTGAAATTTAATTAAAGGTTTGAAAAGGTTTCTTAAAAATATATTGCATATTATAATTAAATTATATATTTTAACATGTATATAATTTAGGCATAATGACAAAATTAGTCTCTAACGTTTAGGTGTTTGGTCATTTTGATCCTTAAATTTTTTTTTTTGATCACTTTCATATATAATCTTTGTTTTTTTGATCAAATTGATCATTTTTTAATGGTATTGTTGACGTGACCGTTAAGCGATTAACGATGCTGAAATGGCAAAAAAAAATTTCCACCTAGATAAGTTCACGTACGAATATGCTGATGTGACACAATTTTATTTGATATGCCACGTCAGAAAAACATTTTAAAATTATTAAAATTATTTTTTTAAAATATAAATTATTTTAAATTAATTTTTAAAATATAAAATAATTAAAAATAATAAAATTATTAAATAAATTTAATTTTCAATTTCATCTTTTTCCCCAATATTTCTTTTCTGAAATACTTTAAACCCCCAAATGAAATCTTAAAATGTATAAACTCTTCATCTGCTCAAACAATTGCAACCCATATTCTAAAAATCTAGGTTTTTGAAATCTGAAAATAATTTCCCCATAATTCCTCATTTTCAAGTCATCAAGCCACAATTTTTCCCAAAACGGTGAAAGAGAGAAGAAGAACAAGAGGAATTAATGAAAGAAAATATTGAAGCAGCTGAACTTAGCGTCACTAAATAGGATTCCTTATATGGCGACGACCATGTCTCCTACTGTAACATTGCTTCTCTTTTCTCCGAAAACAATCGTGATGAAGCCAAACAGTATTTGAGTTCCATTAAGGGTTTGCAGAAAGCTATGGGATACTTAGCTTCGCTTGAATCCACTTCTGGTCAACTTGTGCTATCTCAAACGTTGATGCAAACCGCCATGAAACGCCTTGAGAGGGAGCTTCACCAGATTTTGAAGTCCAACCGGAATTACCTTAACCCAGAGTCTGTTTCCAGTCACTCATCTTCTAGACCATCGATTTCCCGATCGAGCTTTTCAGATTCAGAAGAAAATGTGTATGAGAACGATTCCATCCTGGAAGTGGAGAGAGTCTCGTCGGCTGTTATTGTGGATTTAAGAGCCATTAAGGTAGCCATGATATCAGCTGGGTACTCTAAGGAGTGTTTCAAAATCTACAGAACGATTCGGAATTCCATCGTCGATGAAGCTCTACATAATCTCGGAGTTGAAAGGAATTTGGGTTTTCAGCAGAAAATGGGTTTTATTCATTTTCAGAAAATTTTCAGATTTCAAAAACTTAGATTTCCAGAAAATGGGTTGTAGTTGCTTGAGTGGATGAAGGGTTTATACATTTCTAGATTTCATTTAGTGATTAAAGGTACTTTAGGTAAAAAAATAACGAGGAAGAAGATGAAATTGAAAATTAAAATTATTTAATAATCTTATTATTTTAAAAAAATTATAATTTTATATTTTAAAAAATAATTTAAAAAATTTTATACTTTAAAATATAATTTAAATAATTTTAAAATAATTTATTGACATGTGTCTAGAAAAAAATTTGATTATATTTTAAAAATTTTTAATATCAACATTTTCATACGTGGAAAAATTTTTTTTGTAATTGTTAAAAAATGATCAATTTGATGAAAAAAAATAAAGATTATGTATGAAAGTGATCTAGAAAAAATTTTAAGAATCAAAGTGATAAAAAACCTAAACGTTAGGGACTAATTTTATCTTTATACCTATAATTTATTTATAAAGCTGTTTTAAAGGGAATTTTCTAGTATTCACCAAAAAAAAAAAAACAAAAAAAGGGGAATTTTCTACTTAGAAATCATATTAATGTCCAAAAATCACTTTGTAATGTAATAATTGTTTTGTTTTTTCTCAAGACCTTGTCACTCTTGGTACAATCACTAAACAAATTGTGGAAATTAAAATAGGACACAACATCTTGATTTTTAGTTTTTGCTTATTAGTGGGTAAAAAAAGGATGGAACATATGCCCTATTATGTTATATCTCCTTACAGAAATCAACACCTCACTAAAAAAAGCAATTGGAAAAGTAATTAAGGTTAACATCCGATTGAATTAAATAAAAAAAAATTTTAGTTGATTAAATTAATCGATTTGAATTTTTTTTTACAGTTCTTTCATCAAATCGTTAAAAAAAAAATTTTTTTTTAAAAAAAACATAAGTTGATGGTAAAAAAAATCCAAAAATACAATTAAGATCATTTTGATAAAACATGTAAATGTTAGTGTCCAAATTTATCATTAAGTCTTCTTTATTTTATGTCTAAGTAGTGTAATAAATACGTAATAAATAAGATTTTTCCTCGTATTATTACACTAGTAACCAAATGAGGCATTAGTATGATAAACTTGATTTGATTTTTCACTTGTTTAAACCCATAAATTTATCCTTTTAGAATTTTTAAATATATAATTATTTTTTTTATTTTTTTGAATATATATTTATAAAAATTTGGGAAAAAATATTTTAAAATTTGAAAGATAATTTTGAATTTTTTGATAAAGACCAAATTGCATACTTTTAAATTGTTAGGGATCTAAGGAGTATTTACATCAATTTATTTATCCAATTATTTGAATTATTCGAGCTGTAAAATTCAATTCAACTCAAATTCGAAAATCAAATTACTTATTTAAATTAATTCAAAAAAATCAAATAACTTAATTTAATGAATTCAAATTCTAAAATCAACGACAAATAAATCATTTTTTTAATAAAAAGAATAATAAAAAATTGGTATTATTATTAATTATAAATATTTATACAAATGGAGACAACCATTGTTTTGGAATTTGACTTTCCTTTCATACTCCCATTGATTTTTTTAATCTTTAAAAGGAAAATCATACACAAATTAAGTTTGAATTTTGCTCAAAATGAAAAATAGATTATTTAATATTAATTTAAGATCAAAATGATATGTATCTATTTATATGATATCAATTACTATAATTTATAATTTTATATTAAAAATTGTTCGACATAAATTTTTAAGCAATAAATCCTTAAATAATTATTTCATTTACATATGAATCCTTTGAAAAATTCACATATATTAAATTTAAAAATATAAAAGATGTTATTTAAATTTTATTTTAAACAATAATATAAATGATTCCACAATGAAATTGAGAAAATAAAATTAAGGGGGCATGGAGAGGACCAACTTGTCCATGTAAACCATTGTTTAGCAGTACCTTCTCCACTAAAACTCAGTCACCAGTAATGGTACGCCGTCTAAAATAAAATAAAATAAAAAACATTTTATAATAAAAACGAATAACATCTTTTCATTCCTTTTTCTTCATTTTTATGCCATAAGTTGATTTTCATGGCAATAAACTTTTTCATGCCTTTTGCTTTTTTTATATTATTAATTTTATGTAATTTCTATATTTTTCATACTATTTTTTTCAATTCTTATTTTATCAGTTTTATATTATCAAAGTTAGATCTCATAATAATTCTGAAAAAAATTCTCCTTAATATTGTGTTTGTTTTACTGAAATCATCTTTTGAAAAATAATTTTAGAAAAATTTATCATATAATAAAAAATATTTGACACAATCATCTAAACACCAAAAAATATTAATTTTTCAGAAAATTAATATATTTTTCGTAAATTCTTGTTTACACCAAATAAACAGACCCTTAATTAAAGTAATTTTAATTTTGATTAAATTCGATCATAAACCATAAAAATTTACATGGTTTGGTGAAAACAAGTATACTTTTCTTTTATTTTTCCATCACTTTGATCAAAGGTGAAGCTCTGTTTGCTTATTGCTCTTCCTTTGTTTATGTCTATTTATTTGAGGAGATATGAATTATTATTTTTTGAATAAAGGAGACGTGCATTTATTGAAAATGTCAAACCAAACAAACAACATTGTCACGTCTCTAAAATTTAAATTTATCTATGTGAATTATGTTAATGGATTTACCTTTGTATTTGTGGTTATATGTTTTGTTTGTGGATTCGAGATTAGGGGTTCGAGTTGTGCATTTTGAAAAGTCTGGTTTCTTTTTCCTGAACCTTGAGCTTTGAGTTTGTGTTTTAAATTGATTTCTATGCGTTTTATTTTTTAATAATGAATCTAGTGGTTTAATGATCGTGTATTTCTCTATCTATCTTTTAGTTGTGTGTTTGAATCCTTGTACGTACGTGTGTGTGCATTTATTTTTTTTTGCACTTTTATATTAAATCGAGTTTAAACCAAATTAAATGGTTTTTCCTTCGTTAGTTTATTCTATCATTCTTTTCTTTTTACTTCTCTTTGTTGTTGGCTACTTCTTGTGTCATTGAGGACTCTTTCCCCAATCTTTAAGATTTTTCCATTTAATCATTCCGAAACATAGTTGAAGCGACCATTTGTTTCATTGTTGTAATTTGAAGTGCGGAATTGTAAGTTTTATGGTGAAACTCCCTAATATTGTTTATTCTTTGATTGAGTTGGTTAATTGTGAAAACCGTTGAATTCGTTGTTTAAGTGCGTGTTTGGGTTTCTTTAGGCGTGGATCGCAATGATAATCCTTTTGTAGCATCGTAGTTTCGGAATTGCGGTATCGTGCAGTTGTAAGCACGTTCCTTAATTGGTTTATTATAGGTTCGTCGGAGTGAATTGTTGTAATCTTGTAATAGTTGAAATTGTTGTTGAATTGGGTTATCGATTTTCTGTTTAGGCTTCAGGAATTGCAAGAACGCTTTGTAACAACTTCGTATAAGGTAGGGTATCGAACTCCCTTTTGGAATTCTGCAATTTTCCTACGTTTTTACCAGAAAATGACTCTGTTTAAAGGCACACGAGCCTGTGTCCAGGCCGTATGTCATTAAATTAAGCTTCAAGGGACACACGGGCGTGTGTTTGACCGTGTGTGTATACTGTTTGGGGCACACAGGCGTGTGTCAGACGGTGTGTGCATACTATTTTGTGATTTAAGGTATGAGGGACACACGGCCCAGGAACACGGGCGTGTGTTAGGTTGTGTGTGTATACCGTGTTGTGTATACCGAAGCCTTTTTACTGCTTGAGGACTCCCCAATCCTCGGACATTCCAACATATAGTTTTCATTGTTGTCGGTCGGCTTGTCCCTTGGTAGCCGCCAATCCTAAAAGAGTGGATTCACATCTGAAATCCCCTAAAAATGTCGAATAAATGCCTTCCTCCCCGTCTATATTGCCTTTTTTATTTTTTGAAAATGGTGCCAAAACAGGCGCTTCAACAAACTCTGTTGCATCAAATTTTCTTTTTGTCGAGAGCTTCACAATAGAAACCATGGAGGACACTGCTATTCCCCTAAACTCCTGACTTTTCCACGTGACAGACTTTGATTCAACATACAAATCCATAGTTTGACTTTCAAATTCCAATTCATTAATACTCACAGATTTTTTGTCATAAATTCCCCAATCACCATTAATTTTTGAAATATTATGATGTGATTGTGAAGCCCGAAATTTCTGACTAAATTATATCCCCATATCACACTCATTAATAGGGACAACAATAGTTTCCTTTTCGATAACCAAATCCTTTCCCCTGATTACCTCCGATGACTATTGAGACACCTTCGACAAGTCAACCTTCACACCAATCTCACCGTCAGCACTCACCAATCGTGTTTCCTCAGAGTCCTCATCCACATACACACGCTGCTTCAAATTGTTTTCTCTCCCTACCAACAACATTAGATTCTGCACGTAAAGCAACCGAAAAGGGTAGGTCCTCCTTTGTTTTATCTTTATCAGCAATTGGACTATCCTCACAATCCTTAATGTTATGGCCCATACAGCCACACCCAAAGTAGTAAACTGGTAGAGATTCATACTTGAAAGGAAGCTAGTACTTTCCTTGATCTCCAGCTGCAAAAAAAATGCCTCGTCGTAACTTTTTTTGAACATCCAAATTCACTTTTATCCGACAAAACTACCCTTTAATTTCCGACCGAAGAACACCTCCAAAGGTCGAACCCACTGCGTGCATAAGATCCTTTTTATCAAACTCCAAAGGGCATGGACCAACCTTCAACCAAAACGGAGAAACTACAAAACGAATTTTACTATGTTCCACTAGTTCCGTCAAACGTTGAAATGCAATCAGTTGACGCCTGAAAAGCCATGGGCGGCCTTCCAACACAATTCAAGATCCTCCTCACAATCGAATTTTATTAAAAATAAATTCTGGCCTACTTTGTCAATTTCAAAGCGCCTCTTGGTTTTCCAAACGCTCTTTAATTGTGCCCGAAGATGATCAGGATTAAATGGTTTCCTTGTCCACACCGAGCATAACAATGAAAGATCTGCACTCAAAATAACCAAAGAATTTTTTATTGACAACTGAATCATCTCCTCCTCCAAAAGAGAAATCTAATCCTTCTCCATAACACACCCAAACACAAAAACAAAAGTTATCGCCCCACTCCTACCCTACCACCAAAACAATATCTCTGGGAAGCTAGAGAGAGCAGTCTCAACTTTTCTTCTTTTTACTGAATATTCTTTTTTAAATTTTGATTATGATACTTCACATTTCAAAATTTGATAAAAAGAAAATAGAAATTAAAATTGGAATTTAGCCTAGAAATAGAAATTGAACGACCATAACATTTATAAAAAAAAATTGTAATATATATACACAAAAACGTTATAAAATGTAATTTTTTTCCAGTAAAATAAACTCAATAAAAAAAACAAAGGATAACAAGTTGAGAAAATCTTGAATATATGTTTGTTTTTATCCAAACACTAGAAAATATTTTAAATATTTTACATAGATTTATCCAAACACTAGAAAATATTAATTTTTCAGAAAAGTAAGTTATTTTTTAAAAACCATTTTCAGTTAAACAAATAAAGTCTATATGTAAGTTTTTTTTTATTGGTTTTATTGAAAAAGACAAAAATACCATTGCAATAATATAATTTATAATTACATGGAGAAATATCTTCGTAATTCTCGTAATAGAGAGTGACATCAATTTAATTAGAAATTTAAATACTAATATAAATAGTTAACCTAATTATTAGAAGATAGGAGAGGATGGGGATAATAGAATTTAAACTCGTGTCCATGAACTTTTTCTACATGATTTTTTTTATTAAAGGAAAATTTCATGAAATTGTTTGTTAGATTTTTTTTTTATTTCTAATTGAAGTTCCAAACTTTTTTTTTTAGATATTGTTGCTTGTCTTTATATCATATAATTTATAATTCGTTGATATTAATTATAATTAATATAATTAGGGTATTCAATCCCCATTCTCATTTATTAGCTGTTAGGTGAAGAACAATGACAATTCAGAGATGCTCCGTTAAATTTCATGTGATGATTTTATGGTTAAAAATTTTATGTTCTGGATGTAATCTGGATTCGAGTCGTGTTAATTGTGTTTATTGTTCTGATTTTATCTTATTATTATAATTCACTAAAAAAAATATCCCAACCTACTATTTAGTATTCACAAATTAAACAATATTATTGAGAAGATGAAAGCCACTCCAATGACTTATTTTTAGTAAAGAGAAAGAAAAATTTTCGATTATTTTGAAGAGATTTTATTTTTTTATAAGAATTATTACTTATTTTTTTCTAATTTGAAGTTTAAATTTGTATTGACTATTTTTTATTTTATGCTAACTATTGTAATAAATAAGATTTTTTTTGTCATATTATTATACTAGTAATCCAACAAGGCATTAGTATGATAAACTTGATTTGATGACTCACTTGTTTAAGGCCTTAAATTTATCATTTTATAAATTTTTTAAAAATATAATTACTTTTTTATTTTTGAATATATTTATAAAAATTTGGAAAAAGAATAATTTAAATTTTAGAATACTATTTTGATTTTTTTTTTTTTTTTGTGATTTTTGACAGGGACCAATTTGCATATTTTGAAATCTGTTAGGGATCCGAGGAGCTTTTACATTAATTTGTCAATCCAATTATTTGAGAGCTATAAAATTCAACTCAACTCAAACTCGAAAAATCAAGTTACTTATTTGAATTAATTCGAAAAAAATCAAATAATTTAATTTAATTAACTCAAATTCTAAAAAATATGCCAAATAAATCAATTTTTTAATAAAAAGAAGAATAAAAATTGGTATTATTATTAATTATAAATATTTATACAAAAGGAGGACAACCATTGTTTTGGAATTTGACTTTCTTTTCATTGGTCATGCTCTCCCATTGATTTTTTAATCTTTAAAAAGAAAATCATACACAAAATAATTGCAAATGAGTTAAGTTTGAAATTTATTCAAAATAGAACATAAATTATTTTATATTAATTTAGGATTACAACATTATATATCAATTTATACAATATCAAGTATCATAATTTATAACTTTATAGTAAAAATTATTCGGCATAAATTTGTAAGCAGTAAGTCCTTAAACAAATATTTCATTTACAAATGAATCACTTCTATTGAATTTAAAAATATAAAAGATGATATTTAAATTATTTTGAACAATAATCCACAATGAAATTGAGAAAACAAAATGAAGGGGGCATCGACGGCTCCAACTCGTCCACTAAAACTCAACTAGTAATGGTATGCCATCCAAACTAAAAAGATTTTATAGTAACATCTTTCCATTCCTCATGTAAATTCAATTAACCCCTTTTTCCTCATTTTTTATGCCATAAGTTGATTTTCATGGCAATAAACTTTTTCATGCCTTTTGCTTTTTTTATATTATTTATTTTATGTGATTTCTATAATTTTCATGCTATCTTTTTTTTTTCTTTTTTTTTCAATTTTTTATGTTATCAGTTTTATATTATCAAAGTTTTAGATCTCATAATAATTCTGAAAAAAAATTCTTACTGAAATCATCTTTTGAAAAATAATTTCAGGAAAATTTATTAAATAATGAAAAATATTTTACACAATCATCTAAGCACCAAAAGATATTGCGACATATCTGGTTTATTGAAATTGAATAGGACTACAATGAAATAAAGTTGTAATCAGTAATTCAATTGTTTAGTTGACTGTAATGAAATAGAACTGTGATAGCATTCTTGTGTTTGGTTTAATGTAATAGATGTTATAATAGTATAAGAAAAAAATTAAAATGACCATAATATCTTTAGTAGAATCTTTTTAGATAGATGATTATTGTTATTGTTATTAAATATAATAGGATTATCATTGAATACAATTTAATAAAAATGATAATAAATAATTTAATCACATTTTAATATAATTATTATTAAATATAATTTAATAAAAATAATAATATATAATTTAATAACATTCTTAATATAATTATTTTTATATTAAATTATATTAAAATATTTCAAATATTTTATGTTTATATTTTCTGGGTCTAAATTTCAAAGGACTAATCTGAAAATTAATTTTGTTTTGTTATTCAAAATTGCGTATAGCTATTACGGGAGGGTAAGTAATAGAGAAGTAATAATCATTCTATTGAATGAGTATTACGCTCAACCAAACAAACAAATGGTTTACCATTCAATGAATAAGGGGGAAATGCTATTCCATTCCTCCCAACCAAACATGATGTTAATTTTTCAAAAAAATTAATGCATTTTTGAAAAACCATTTTTTTTTTTTTTAATTTTACACCAAACAAACATATCCTTAATCAGAGTAATTTTAATTTTGGTTAAATTCGATTATAAATCATAAAAATTTACATGATTTAGTAAAAACAAGTGTAATTTTCTTTTATTTTTCTATGACTTTGATCAAAGGTGAAGCTCTATCTACTTATTGCTCTTCCTTCGTTTCTGTCTATTTATTTGAGAAGATATGAAATTAATTTACTAAAGAGATTTATTTATTTATCATTAAAATAAAATGATAAAAATTTGATTTAATTTTTCAAAAATTATAAAGATATAAACCATTAAAATGGTAAAATTGCATTTTCACTATCATAAAAATATACAATTTAATTTTACTCCTAAAAATTTTCCTGATTTCACCCCTCCTCCAACTTTTATGTAATAAAGAATTAAAAAATATGATGACAATTTAGTGAAATATCCATAATATTAGATTTTGTCAATCAAAAAATAAAGTCTTACATTCCAATTAAATGAATCAAACAAAGTATATAATATAAGCGATAACGTTCTAAGTAATTTTAAATTTCAATAATGGTAGTAATACATTCTGTGAACCGATTTTTTTCTTCTTTTAAGTGGGGGGTTAAAGCTAAGAGTTTTGTTTAGGGGGCCAAGATGAAATTATAAAACCCGAGGATAAAGCTAAAATTCGTGTTAGAAAAACTTGAATTAAATTATTAATTTTTAAAGTAATAAAAATTATAATTTTTTTATTTAACCAACGTTAAATACAGGTTTAAATTGAAATTTTAACTTTTTGAGAGGTATTAGATTGCACAAACTAAGTAGTTAGAACAGTTGATAACCAATTCAAAGAAGTTACATTCAATTTACATTTAGTTTATGCTGATAACAAAATAGCAATTAAGTTGTTGTATAACAACCTGAGATCTAGAGTGTATAAATACATGTAATTGGCAGAATTGAGATTAAGAATGAATTACCAGATTTTTTTTTATTGTTTAGTGAATTCATGTTTGTGTTTCTTCTCCATTTTTCCATCTTTGATTTTACTGTACTGCTTTCATGGTATCTTTCGCCTGAGTATCTTAGGCATCTCTTTCGCTGCAATTATGGTGAACTCAACAGAGTCCACTACTGGTCCTCCTACCCTGCTGCTCCCACTGTTCCTATTTCTCCACAATCGGTGTTGTTGAATGCAAATTCACTCAGACCAGTCATAAAAAAACGGATTCCTTGATAAGGTAGAAGTCAACGTGGTCGTGCGTAAGTGGTAAAAAAAAACAACAACAACAAAAAGTGATGACCTGTCAAAGGGGTACATATAAGAGTTTTGGGATTACACCCAAAAAAATGAAACCCATAACAGTTTGCAAGAGCTTAAAGAAGTGTGGAAGACAAAATGGAACAGATGTCTAATCCGAATATGGTGATTTGCCTTACCTACTCAAGGTTAAAGTAGATACACACCTTTTTTCGAGCCCTAACACAATATCGAGATTTAACTCAGTTGCTTCACTTTCAGAAACATAAGCATAAGGTAGAATAATAAAGCCTATTCTAGATAATTGAACATTGAGTTGTAGCCCTGATCAAGGAAAAGGGGATAACAAGTGCATTACTTTGAAAACCTGCAAGACATAGTACACTTAGATGCAAGAAAGAATGTTGACATTTTCGTATCAATTAGTCGACTTCCCTAAAGTGTTGGGGCACATAGAGGGCACATTTGCAGATTTTTTGACCGATTTGACAAGAGAATCACTCATGTTCTAGCAATCTTAGCCATTCAAGATCAACACTTGGGACCTTGAAATCAGGGTCAAATCGGACAAAAAATTAGCTTGGAAGATTAGGACTTTGAGCATTAAGGCATGACCATATATGTATCTGCCTTATGTACAGAAATTTGTTTTCTAGTAAAGTTGTTCTAATGGAATAGAACCAAGAATCAACGCTTTGTTGCATGCATTTTATCGTTCATTTGCATTGCACTTCATGTATTAAATTTTAATAAGGTCCCACATATCTGAAACATTCGTGTGTGTGAGAGTCATCAACCCTAAATGAAGACTGAGAGGAAACATGATAAATCAAGATAATTTTGAGCAAAAGGCATACTGAGAGTGGAACCCATCGAAAGTTCATCCTTATATCCTTGGAAGTGCTTTGGACAGCTAGACTGTGGAGAAGTTTCCTGTAGTTTTTAAGACTTTTTCCAGAGTAATATTCAGGACATACTTATCACTCTAAGTCCGAGAGTAATAGAGATCCTTTTATAAAGGGCACATGACTATTGTCTTTTATTTCAATAAAAATGATGCATTAAATTTGTCCCATTTGGCAAACACCTTACCATTCGTCTCATTCGTTCATATCACAATTAATTATTATTTAATTCAATATTTCTTTGGATTCCCTTTTGTCTTTATGTTGGATCCCTTTATATCAAGGACACAAGCAATGCTATTGTTGACTAAGAGCCCTTTTGAGAATGACATATGTCCAAAAAAAACTTCAAAACTTTGAAGATAACCAAGAGTGTAACTTGTCTCCTGATTTGCTACAGATGGTTGAGCAAGACACGAAATGAATATCACCTCGAAGAATTGTGATTTCAAGAAAGATTTAAGGCATATGTCTTTGTAAAAATAAGGCAAGCTGCTTCGAGAATCCAAAGGTCTTTGCATGGTCCTATTAAAGCATGACGAGTTTAAGGAACTACTGTTGTGACACAGAGGATCCCATAAAGGAAGAATGCAATTCAATTCAACAGAAACTTCAAAAATTGATGCTCAACGTATTATCAAAAGAAAATAAAAAAAAGAGAGAAAAAGAGAAAAAGGGGTAAAAAAATCCGCAAAAGGCATAAAAAAAAGAGAAAGGAAAAAAGAAAGAAAAGAAAGAAAAAGTCAAGACCTGCAAAGGGAATCTTGAAAATTTATTATTCTCATTTATCTTTCCATGTCGTGGCCTTTTTCTATGTGAGTTTCTAATGAGCATCAATTTGTCCTCATGATCATGGATTACTACTTCCTATATCAATCGACGTTTAAGTAGATTCTTGAAAAAGAGAGATTATATGACGATATGTAATGCCAAAAAGGATCATACCCAATGATGACTTGAATTTAAGCAACAACATGATAGCAAAAGTCTACAACCAATTCAAGAATAAGTATCACGACCCAGCACTACATCGTCAAAAAAAGTGAATGAGACATTAGAGGTGACCAATAAAGAAACCAAAGGATTGATTGGAAAATAGCAGAGACCTACAAAGGCTTGGCATGAGAAATCACCATTTACCCTCGATGCTTATCGGGCTTCTATCAGAACATCCACCGGGGCAATATCTTTCTTACTAGAATGAAAGTCGTCCTACCTATTGGAGTCAAGTTTCTTTCCCTTCAGATTTGGGTAGAATTGATAAAGCAGAATAGATACAATCCAGATGCAATCAGTTAAACATGATTGAAGAAAAGATTCTAATGGTCATCTGTCATGATCAGGTGACAAGAGCTTACAACAAAGAAGGATTCGCTCCAAAGAATTCTACGATAGAGCTTTGGTTTTGAAAAGGATCTTGCTTACGAAAGACTGACAAAGAAAATGGATGTCGAATCGGGAAAGGCCTCATGAGGTGAAGAAAGCCTTTTTTGGAGAAGCTTTGATCGAAATAGACGGCAAAAACTTGCCCAACTTCGTTGACTAGGATTCGATGAAGAAAAATAAATAAATAAATAAATAAAAATAAAAATAAAAAAGAAAGAAAAAAGAAAAAAGAGAGGTCAAGGTGAAAACCTTTAAAGGGAATCTTGAAACCTAAGGAAATTTGAGTTGAAAACCTGAAAAGGCAGCTCAAATTTGAATAAAAGAAAGGAGCATGATCTAGTCTTCTCTACAAAAAGTAGCAAGGTGGAGAAACTTTACACCTTGAAGCATCAACAAGTACTCCAAGTTTCATAAACACATGTCAAGCTCAAAATGATCCTCATCCAGTTTGCTCAGCGAAGCTCATAGTTAGATATCTGGGCACCTAACTTCATTCCTTGCTCACCTTTTGTTAGGCAACTTTTTTACCAATGTGAGTCATTTTTAATCTTTTTCATTCATGCGAGTTTTACCTCTAATAAAATTTAATTTTATCCGCCTTGCGAACCTGTTCAAGCATTTTTTTGCAACGGTAAATGGACCAATGATTTTTAATCTTTTCATTCATACGAGCTTTGCCTCCAATAAAATTCAATTTTATCTACTTTA
The DNA here is from genome assembly GCA_039519145.1 of Kokia cookei. Classification (NCBI taxonomy): domain Eukaryota; kingdom Viridiplantae; phylum Streptophyta; class Magnoliopsida; order Malvales; family Malvaceae; genus Kokia; species Kokia cookei. Next base: position 33,406,695 of record CM076907.1, on the reverse strand, counting down.
CAACTTGTTCAAGCATTTTTGCATTTGAAATAAGTGGTTTAGCGATATAAGGAATAAAAGGATTTTTGCATATCATTTTAAAAAATCTCTAAAAAGTACAGGGACTTGAAACAGAACCACGAGTTGGAAATAACCAAACCCGAGGGTTAGAAGGGTTTTGAAACCAATAGTCCAAATTACAACTACCTCTTTAGGCTTCACGACAAAGATACAATACCAAAAGGAGAACATGATAACACATTAGTAATAGGACTTAGATAAATGACGAAGATGTCAGCTAAGGACTAAAAATAAAATCATTTTTCAAAGATTACATTTCTGAATTCATCATGCACACTCATTCATTTAGGGGCATGTAATTCATTCTAATCAAAGCATTATAACAATCGGACCTGCATAGAGGTCCATGAAAGCATATTCTACAAATTTGACAGAGAAAAATTGACGCCGTAACAGTGAATCTGGTACCACGAAGATACAGAAGGAAAGGTTGAAGTCGCAACGGCGAACCTTGTACCTCAGAAACATGCTGGGAAAGATTGAAGCTGCAATGGCGAATCTGGTACCACGAAGATATGGAGGGAAAGGTTGAAGTCGCAACAGTGAACCTGGTACCTTAGAAGATGTAATGGGAAGGCTTGAGGCCGCAATAGCGAATCCGGCACCATGAAATATGATGGGAAGGGTTAAGGCCACAACGGTAAACCTGGTACCATGAAGATTTGAAGGGAAAGGTTGAAGCCGCAATGACGAACTCAGTACCTTAGAAGATGTGATGGGAGGATCGAGGTCGTAACGACAAATTCAGTACCATGAAAATATAAAGGGAAAGGTTGAGGCCGCAATGACGAACCTAGTACCTTAAAAACATGACGAGAAAGATTAAACCCACAATGGTGAAACATCTACCTCGAAGTTACAGTGGATCAAATCAAAACTACAATAGCAAGTCTTTATCTCTATGAAGTTGTAGTAAAAGTAAGATGAAGCTTCGACATCAAATCTTATCTTCCCGAAGTTACAGAAAAGTTGGATTAAAACTACAGTAGTAGATCTCAATCTCCCAGAAGTTGTAGTGTAATGGAGAGAAGTTACATCACCACCCGATCATGGGTAAGATTGAAAACCATTCGATCTCTTACACCGATTATGAGGCAAATCACAACCACCAATCTCTTACCTCGATCATGAGACAGATTAAAGACATCACCAATCTCTTACCCCGATCATGGGACAAGTTGAAAGCGCCAATTTTTTACCTTAATTAAAAGGCAGATTGAAGACATCATCAATCTCTTACCCCGATCATGAGATAGATTGAAGCATTCAATCTTTTACCTTAATCAGAAGGCAGATTGAAGACATCACCAATCTCTTACCCTAATCATGAGGCAAGTTGAAGACGCCAATCTTTTACCTTAATCAGAAAGCAGATTGAAGACATCACCAATCTCTTTCCCCGATAATAGGACAAGTTGAAGACACTAATCTTTTACGCCGATCATGGGGTAGATTAAAGCATCCAATATTTTACCTTAATCTGAAAGCAGATTGAAGACATCAATCTCTTACCCCAGTCATAGGGTAGATTGAAGACGTCAACCTCTTACCTCAATCATGGGGTAAATTGAAGCATCCAATTTTTGACCCTAATCAGAGGGCAAATTGAAAACACCGATCTCTTACTCCGATCATAGGGCAGATTGAAGCATCTAATTTTTTACCTTAATCAAAAGGCAGATTAAAGACATCACCAATCTCTTACCTCGATCATGGGGTAGGTTAAAGACATCAATCTCTTACCCCGATCATGAGGCAGATTGAAGCATCTAATCTTTTACCCTAATCAGAGGACAGATTGAAGACACCGATCTCTTACCCCGATCATGGTTCAAATTGAAGCATCCAATCTTTTACCCTAATCAGAGGGCAGATTGAAGACACTGATCTCTTGCCTCGATCATGGGTAAGTTGAAGCATCCAATTTTTTACCCTAATCAAAAGGCATATTGAAGACACAGATCTCTTACTCCAATCATGGGACAGATTGAAGCATCCAATCTTTTACCTTAATCAGAAGGCAGATCACAACCATCCAATCTCTTACCCTCGATCATGAGACAAATTGAAAATCATTCAATCTCTTACCCCAATCATGGGGCAAATTAAAAACCATTCGATCTCTTACCCCGATCATAGGGCAAGTTGAGGACGTCAATCTTTTACCTTAATTAGAAGGTAGATTTAAGACATCACCAATCTCTTACCTCGATCATGGGGCAGGTTGAAGACACTAATCTCTTACCCCGATCAAAAGGCAGATTAAAGCATCCAATTTTTTATCTTAATCAGAAGGTAAATTAAAGATATGACCAATCTCTTACCCCGATCATGGGGCAGATTGAAGCATCCAACCTTTTACCCTAATTAGAGGGCAGATTGAAAATACTGATCTCTTACCCCGATCATGAGGCATATTGAAGTATCCAATCTTTTACCTTAATCAGAAGATAGATTGAAGACATCACCAATCTCTTACCTAGATCATGAGGCAGGTTAAAGACACCAATCTCTTACCCCGATCATAAGGCAGATTGAAGCATCCAATCTTTTACCCTAATCAGAGGGCAAATTGAAGACATTGATCTCTTACCCCGATCATGGGGCAGATTAAAGCATCTAATCTTTTACCCTAATCAGAGGGCAAATTTAAGATATTGATCTCTTACCCCGATCATGAGGAAGATTGAAGCATCCAATCCTTTACCCTAATCAAAGGGCAGATTGAAGACACAGATCTCTTACTTTGATCATGGGGTAGATTGAAGCATCCAATCTTTTATCTTAATCAGAAGGTAGATCACAACTATCCAATCTCTTACCCCGATCATGAGGCAAATTGAAAATCATCCAATCTCTTACCCCGATAATGGAGTAAATTGAAAACCATCTTATCTCTTACCCCAATCATAAAGCATATCGCAACCATCCAATCTCATACCCCCATCATGGGCAAATTGAAAATCATCCGATCTCTTACCCCAATCATGAAACGGATCGCAACCATCCAATCTCTTACCCCAATCTTGAGGTAGATTAAAACCACAATCTAAACTTTTACCTTTAAATCAAGAGGGCAGATTAAAGTTATCATCTCATAAAAACGAATCTAAATCTCCTTGAAGTTGCGGTGGAATGAAGTGAAGTTTCAACAACAAATTTTATCTATTTGAAGTTACCATAAGGTAAGACGAAGTCATGACGCTAAATCTTATCTTCCTAAAGTTATAGAGAAGCGGATGCTGTGCAGTTGGAGTGATCAATGGTTTGAAAGAGTGGGGCTGAAGTTCAGCAAGGTCGGACAAAATTGGTCCTCCTTTTAGTCTTTGCTTCATTCTTGTTCCACGACAATGACCAAAGAGGGGCAACTATAGAGACCCAATTTTGACCGGCCCACAATAATACAAACCAAATAATAATAATAATAAATAGACAAAAAATGAAGTAAAAAATAAATTTTATTTTAATGTTCAAAGTCCATTTACACCCAAATCCAATTTACAACCCAAATTCAGAAAACCTTAGCCCAACACCTACAAGCCCAAACACCCACAAGTCCACTATCTTAAAAAATAAAAAACTTTAAATAACCTAGGGTTCCCTCGACACCGCACCTCCCCTTGGTCTCCCTTCGGCCACGTCAGTGGCCACGCACTCCAAGGAACCAGTCCTCGAGGACTGCCACCGTTGCTGCCACCACGTGAAAAGACCTGCAAAACAGAAAAGAAATATCATCAAGTAGAATAAAAACAAAATGTATCTGGCTATAAAGCCATGGAAATCCGACTGTAAATGGGGACTTCTCCTTTCGATTTTACAAAGCAATAAAACACGAAAAAATCCAACAAAACACAAAGAAGAAAATCAATACAAACAAAGATATTTGAACAACAAAAATCAATCGAAATTTGAAGGTTGTTTCATTTTCGTATTTTAATTTTGCCCTTATCATTTCGAAGCATATATATATAATAAAAATATAAAAAAGGTAAAAGGGATTAGGGTTTACCGTCACCTTCGACACTGCGGATAGAGTCCTTCTGAATCTGCCTATGTACGTAAAGGACTTTGTTATTCAGGCATTTGTAGGGAAAAAATCAAAAAAATAATAACTAATACAATAAAAAACCGACTCTTCTCATAAATCTGGAATCCAACCAGATCTGAGTTTGCGTTTCAAAAAAGAAAGAAATAAAAGGAAAATTGATAACAAAATATATAAAAAAAAATTAAAGTGATATAAAATCGAAGTTTAAAAAAAAAACAAAAGAGGCCTAGATCTAGGTTTTTTTTTTTTTAAAAGCGAAAAGACAAACCTTTTATTTCTTTGATTCGAGTTTAGGGTTTCTAAGCCAAGATTTGAATGTTTTTTAAAAGAAAAAGAAAAAAAGGAATGAAAAAAGGAAGATTTCATACCTGTTCGTCGTCCGTGACGGTCATCGGCACCGGAGAGCCATGGCGGTCCACGGCGAAGGCCGAACATCACCACCGATCGGACATGAGGGTTTTCAGAAAAAAAATGAAAGAAGCAAACAGTTTTTGAAGAAAAAATGTGTAAAATGAGATTTTTTTTGAAGAATTTTTAACTTAAAATACTACTTTAAAAACGGTGCCATTTTGGTGAAGTCAAGTAGGGATTAAAACGCTACCGTCTTGCTCTACCTCGACTCGACCCGCGTCGGACCCGAATAGGGTCTGCGTGTTTTCGTGAAATGGGATATTTATCCCTTTGATCCCTCCATTTTTTCATGTTTGCAATTCCATCCTTTCTTTTATTTTTTTAGATTTTACCTTTAAAATTTAATGTATTTGTAATTTAATCCCTCACGTGGACTACCCCGAAGCTGACACGTGTTCCGTCCTTGTGAAATTGCCTTCCGTGGTCCTTTCGCTTTTAAAGACTCTCTAATTTGGTCCTAAATTTTGCGCTTCTTTCATTTTAGAATTTACCCCAAAGATTTTGTTTATTTTTGCATCTGAGTCCTTTGTCCTTTGACCTGGGAACTGACACGTGTCAATGCCTAAAATTTTTTTTAAGTGGTCCTTTATATTTTAAATTATTTGATTCTGACCCCATTTGTTTTTCTTTTTGAATTTTTTATTTTTTTATTTTAATCTAATCCTCAAATTTTTCTTTAATTTATTCTTTTTTATTTCTATTTTATTTTAATTCAATACCCTCGTGTTGTTTAAAATAAAATACAGCATTTCTTTCTTAATTTCAATTTTAAAAGAAAAGGAAAATTTGCTAGCACGGGCCTTTTTTTTTATTCTAACTTGTCTTTAAATTTTTTTTTTTAATTGGTTGTCTAATTCTATTCTTTCTTTAAATTAATCCCCTACACGTTTTTAATTTTTAGATTTGATAGTTTACTTTTACACTCTTTAAATTCAATTTATCTTTTGAATTTCTTTTTCCTTGTTTTTTATTCGATTTGATCTCTTTTTTAGTAAATTTTATGTATTTATTTATTTATTAAAATGTTAATTTTGAATGTTGAACATGTATGTTGTCATTTTGTTTCATCGTATTTACAATTACGAGTATTTATGCATATATACATTTTATTATTGCATGTGTACGTTGTGTAATATACCTTGTTCCTTTTTAAAGATAAAAAGACAAACATTCAAGTTCGATAAAACTAAAATTTCAAAATTGAGGCAATATTCTTTCGTGTGAAAACTTCGAAGAATTGTGCCCTAACGTGTTGAGTGTGAGTTTTTGTAGAATTCGCACAATCGAGTATCCTCCTTTAAATTTTTCAAAATGTCCTTTAATTTCGAAATTTCGAGAACATCGTGCCCTAACGTGTTGGACACGACTTCAATTCTCGATTAATTCAAAATAAATGGACATTTTTCATATCAAATCCATTTTTTTTTTAAAAATTACACGAAATAAATTATGTATTTAAGGATCATGTTTTAATTTATTCTCGAGTTTTCAAATCTTTGACAATTAAGACCCTAAAATAATCAACAAGATATCAATTTTGGGTGTGTGAGGGTCTTAATCATTCCTCACACGTAATCGACTCCCAAACCCGGTTTTCTGGATTTCGAAGACCAAAACTTTTTTTAAAATAAATTTTAAAGCGTTTTAAGGTGATCCAATCACACCGAATGAAAATGATTGGTGACGACTCCATTTTCGATTTAAAATTTTAAAAGTCGAGATTCGTTTCAAAAACATATCGACAATTACAATGTCAATTTGAACTTTATTAGATTAAGATAAATTAGAAAAAAAATGTTAGGTTCAAATACCAAATATTATATTAAACCTTTTTTAAAAGATACAAAACAAGATTAAGGGATGAGCTTCTCTAGTATTTCGATTCAATTCATTATCTAAATAATTCGAATTAACTATAAGCAGGCCAACTTTAAATATTTGAATATTTATCAAGTTGAATTTAAATAACTTAACTCATTTACAGGCATTTGTAAAATCAATATTAATTTGAATGGTCTCGAATTTAAATCTAAAATTTATTAGTTAGGATTACTCGACGTCAAAAAGTTACAATTAACTTATTCGAAATAATTTAATTCCAAACTTAATTTGATCCGATGATGAATATAGTTACATGCAAAGCATAAAAATAAAACACAGGAGGATGGAACGCATCTATAAGAAGATCAAACCTACACTTTAGCTTTACCAAAGAAACAGAATAGAATTTAGGCAAAAAAAGGAAAAAAGAAAGGGGTTTTATACAACTTTCACATGTCCTCTTAGGTATTCTTCATCGTTGTCGTGTCGTATCATACTTATTATTTCCCTATCCTGTGTAGATGCAATCAGAATGAGAAACATTATATTCACAGAATGAGTCAGTTCAAGACAACTTCTCCTATATCACTTTGATACAACCTTCCTTTCAATCTTCAGAATCCGATTCTCCAAAGGATGTCTTTCGTCCCACCATCCAACCTAGACTTGGGATTCCTACCAGGAAGACTGTAATATAAAGCTGGATGAAAAAATCAATCCCCATGCTCATTTATTAGGTGCTAGGTGAAGAACAATGACAATTCAAACAGATGCCCCGCCCTACTATTTGGTATTCACAAATTAAACAATATCACTATCAAGAATCTATATAACAATGGTCATTCAGAAGATGAAAGTCATCGACACATTTCATATATCTGAAACTATCATAGCATCTTTCAGTTGTAACATCCCGTGAAATTTACAAGATCGAAAAGAAAAGAATGAAGATTACCTACCCCCTTCTGTCCTTCACTCTTCTTCAAATATCTGTACCTGATTATGTAAGGATCCTCCAAATACATGGAAAACTCGGATAAAATCGAAGATGCAAATGTCAAGAAATACCCGTATTTGACACTTAAAACTTGAGTCTGAGTAACATGAATTTATCCCTATCTAGTTGATGATTCTGATGCCTTCTCTAGAAGGTGGTTCAAATTTTATAGTTTCCAATGGTAAGCTGGAATCAATTACTTTTATAATCGCCATGCATCAACAAGGTTGCAGGTTACAGGAATCAGGAAAACAAAAAACAAAAAAGAAAGACGTATTGTTGTGTCATTCGCTAAAAGTTTTCATATCCTTGCAATCCTAACTCTTAAAAAGTCGGAACAAATTTCCATTTTTCAGGTTTTCTTAAGGTCGATTAGACCCTCTATCAGGGAACTTCTAAGAGACGAGCCCTGAAGCAAGAGAGGCGGCCTTAGTACATTGACAAGACATTTACCATACAGATACTTTTAGCGCCATCATCATTGTGCCAAGGAACAAATTCTGGAGCAAAGAAGGAAAACTTACCTGTTTGTCAAAGGAAAATAGTGGTAGCTATAACCTAATCTTGCACATACTCTTGAACTGTGTCTGACAACAGTGCCTTAGGCATACCCAAACATGAAACATGGGTATGATATATACATATCCGACACTCGTACTCTTAATAACTAGTACCATCTGAATGGTGCCCTACCTTAAAGCCAGGAGGAATTTACCCTACGATTAAAGTGAAGCAACACCAATAAAAAAATAAAAAAATAAAAAGAAAGTAACAGGCACCTAATCATGACCAAAAAATATAAGAGCTAAAAGATAATAGTAAAAGCCCTGCATAATCAACAAGGTAAATAGTCCTTCACCAAGCGATCAACCAGTCCATCAAATGTTTTCAACTTGTAAAGGTGCTCATATAGGCAGCCTTTACATACACTAAAAGACCTCAATAATTCACTTTAGTTGATGTTATCGTTATCGATATGCATTTTGAATCACTCAAATACAATTGGGGAGAAACATGATGCCTTTTGACATTTGTCTTCAAAGTTATGGGTAAAGGTAATTCAATAAATTATAGTCTTAATTGGCCAAGAATAATCGAGTGCCATTGATAACAAAAGCAAGGTGTCCCCAGTAGGTTCATTTTTGATTTGATGTGAAGGAATGGTGTAAAGCCTTGAAGATTTCAATGGGGTCTTACCTCGACAAGGAATTGAATGGGTTGAGGGTTTAGATCAACATGGTATATATGATAAATTTGGAGGTAGGTCAGGGATTTATTCTCCAAAATACTCGTCAACTTTAGTTCAATGTGTAATATTTTAAATAAACTTTAATTTGTGTAATTTATACCTAAAATGTTAATTTGATTTAAGTTTTGTAACTTACTAACACAATTATTGATATTGTACAAGTATACATATTGCAATATAAATTTATGTATTTATTCCTTTTAAATGTGTATAATTGAATCAAAATTAATATTTTATGTATACATTTGAATATCAATCAAAATTTGATGTGTATACTTGTACATCGAATCAATGTTGATGAATAGTTGGAATAACCCCACCACTCAGGTTGAACTGCACAATTATCTGAACTAGAATTCCACTACTCAGTCGGGCAATTTTCACCTTCGTAATTGTGTAATTGGCCAGGCTTACAATGCTTGCAGATGACCTTAACGGTTTCATGTTCTTCCAATGCATATGCATATGCATATTAAGAATAACCCCACCAAATATTCCTCTATTACCAACTAATGTCACGGCCCGCGGATCAAAGTCCATGGCGAATTCATACAGATCGTCCCATGGAGGTCAATTGATTGAATGAGACTCATTTGACTCCTTAAATTGACTCGAGTTATGGAACTCATGGAGAAGTCTAACTAATTGAAGCCTTGATGACTCAAATAAACACTAGAGTTTAAATCCCTTAAAACTCTTATATTATAAATAGGCACTAATCTTAGTCATTGATATAATTTGATTTATACCATTATGGAGAGAAAAATAGCAAAAAACTAATTATATTCGATGTATACATATCATATTGTGTATATAAATCAATATGATCTGTATCAGAAGGTTTTTCTCTTCTGTTCTTTTTTGAATGTTGTTTTGTAAGGGTTTAGAAAAAGAAAATGAAGCACATTCAGATGCAATACCAATAATGGTACAAATTTTAATTAAGTTGACTTCAAAACCTACTTTAAGCTCTCTAATTTATGGTCTTCCATTCTAAAATATTTTTTTATCGACTAATTTATGTACAATTTTGTAAATTATTATATCATGAAAAAATTTATAAATTTTTGTGATATTAATTTATTATAGAAATAAAGAAACATTTTTACTTCGTTTTGATAAATTTTGTTTTAGGTTAAAATGTCATAGGTCCCTATACAATTCACAAATTTAAAATTTAATCCCTATACTTCAATTTCAAGGAATTTAATACTTTTACTTTACAAATTTTACAACTCTGGTCCAATTGCTAACAAGGTTGATTTCTTTTGGTTGATTTCTTTTGTTAAATTTGTTAGTATGACATTTTGAAATTAAAAAAAAAAAAAAAAACACTCACTTGATGGCAATGTAACTAAATATAATGACATTGAATTTTGAATTTTGAAAAAATAGAAAGACAAAATTCCTAAAAATAAAAGTATAGAGGTTAAATTCTAAATTTACAAAGAATATGGACTTATAGCACATGTTAACCTTTGTTTTATTGCATTTCTGTTGTGAGAGAAACTTGTGATCAGGTGGGAGTGTCAGATGCAGAAAATATGTCGAAGACAAATATCTTCAATTTCTTTTGCAAATTTTTTCATGTATTCAAAGGGTTACCTGAATGAACTCTAAACAAAGAGAACTGATTACTGAAGCTAAGGAACAAATAAACAATGGAAGAAAAGATGAATATAGATGTTTGCATTAACAAACATTATTCTTACAACTACCAAGCATATATGATGAGCAAATTAGGGCTGCAATCAGTCATCAAGCAACTAGGATCATCAACAACAGATTTTTCTTCGAGCAAACATCGAAATTGGATTCACTTACGAGTAAGGTGGAGGTTGTTATTTTAAATCAAGCTGCACATAGTTATCATCTCCGCATTCACTAATACAATTAACTGATGGCTTCGATAACGATTTCCACAGTTAGAGAATCAACTAAAAAGGAATGAAAAGTTTCAGCATCATAACTTAGTCAGCCATAGATAAATGTTTAGACGACATTCTCTCTGATTAAGCAATTACAGAGAAGAAGAATAATAGCTGAAACTTAACTTAGCCTGGAAACTATACAATGAAACTAAAAATCACCTTTCCTTTTCCCTTATTGGATCTTCTATAAAGTATCCAAAAGAGTTTATAAACATGAGCTATTGTATCAGTTGCATAAAACAGATACCACAGACAGCTATGTTATTTGGACTTCGAAACGATATGGATAAGTGCACAACACGAGTATGTTCAATTTTTTATCCTTTATCAAGTATCCAAAGGAGTTGATAAACATAGGCTAATGTTTCAGTTACATAAAAACAGAAACCACAGACAGCTATGTTATTTGGACTTTGACATGAGTAATGGATGCAGATATGTGTAGGACATGTGTTCATTTTTCCCCTAAACTTTTCAAGCATTTGGAGGGTCTTGGAGCATCACATTCCCATATGCATATCTGGATATGAGGTGTACATGAATGACAGAATAGGCATTCAAGAAAGACAAAGAGTTGGATCAACATAGGTGGACAGAGACCATTAAATCGAAGTAAATAGCAATTCGAGCAAAGTAACTCAAAAGTTACCAGGTGAGCTTATGCACAGAAGAGATATCAGAAGGAGGCTCACCTTAGAAAATGAGCTTAGTCTTAGTCTTCAGATTCAAGCTCTCTCAGATTGTTGGAGACCAAATTAACTTTTAAGGATAACCGCTGAGTGTGCTCTTCGACATAATTTAAAACCATCTGAAGCTGTTCTTGGTAAGCAGCCGATTTCTTTTTCTCACGATGCAGCTCTGTGGACAGTTCTCGAATTTTAAGATCTTTTTCATCCTGTAAACAGCAGCTAATGCATATAAGGGCATAGCGTCGAGTTACATTTATAAAGGAATCCAATTAACGAGTACAAATGGCCTGTTCCAAGAGGATGTAAATCCAGGAAGCTTAGCCATAAATTAAATGGCCAAATCCAGAAAATAACTTAATTGCAGAATTGTTGGGTTACAATAACAAAACCTCAGACAAAAAGGCACATCATATAGCAGCAGTTATAACCCTATAGAATAGCTGATTTTCCCCAGTTAATGTCCAAAGTATTCTTCCGTCAATTGATCGGATTCAGTAATGACAACATCATAAAAACATTTCAGTAATGCAGCTAATGCCCAAGCTGCTTCAATGATTGATTTCTGACCTTTGTCAAATTTATATAAGCAAAAACTAATTTCAAACTTTTAGTAGATTAGTCAATGCTCTTCTGGTTCTTTCCTAGATCATTCGCTCTCTCTTATGCCTGCTAATCTCTACTCATTTCCTATTTCTTGATCTGTACTTCTTATTGCTTTCTAGTCTATATCTCTCTCTTACGCTTGGTAACTTGATCCATAACCTGGGACCATAACATATCTCTTCACCTTTTATCTTCTTCTGCTTGAATCAAAAGTAAACACTATTGCATAAGCCTAAGACAAGCTTATACATGGCAAATATTCTCCATGATTTCTTACATTCAATAGGTTCCTAAAATTATGCATCTATAGTGTAATATCAGCAAATCAGTGTAAAAGCAAGCCAATTTTTCATTTATATTGGTTGTAAAACACAAGTAAAGTGATCTGAAAGAACAAGTTGCTAACATCTCTAGAAATCATTCAATGAAAATACTTGCACTAACATACCTCACAAAACGCAATTCGATGTGACCGTCGAGGTGGTATTTTGCTTGGATTCAGTACATGATTATGTTCTTTAATCAAACCATAGATAACCCATTTTCCCCCATCTTTTGCTGCTATCCTCAGCATTGCATTACATCCCTCTCTTGTGGCAGGCCGCGATGTGAAAACTCGGGTTTCTTTCTTCGTATATTTCACTGCACGAAAACCTTCTTTCGAGCAAACAAACTCTCGGCCAATTATCAAATTATCCTTAAGAGATCGACGAGTGCGATTGTTCCGAATGGTGAAGCCCATATGCCGACCATACATCTCATAAAACTCCCTAGCATCCTCAGCTGACTCAAACTCCATACCAATGTATGGTTCTCTATGTTCCATAGTCATAGGAAAATGTTTATCCAATGGGTTGATCAAATTACCATTTCCGTCCAGATTACTATCTGACAACTCATCATCAAGCATTTCATGGCCATCAAATGTTTCGGTCAGCCATTGTCGATAGTTTCGGCTTGTGTTAAGCTCCAGATTCGAGGTGCTAGCCATCACCAAGCTATCACAAAGTTGTCAAAAAGTCAAGATCAGTCCAAATTAAGAAAAAAAAACCAGAAAGCCCAAAATCATTGAACAATCCAACTTTTCCACCGAGAAAAGAAGCAATGGCTAACAGTGATTAATAATAAACAAGCCTGGATTTATCCAGAAAATGGAATTACACAGTAGCTCTTAATAATTTCAGTAATTTGCTCTAAATAGCCAAAGCACATGCCTCTAATTACCCAACAAACATTAAATTGCATAAAATTTCGAACATTTGCAAATATAAAAGCTCAGAATTTCCAAGAAAAATGGAGAAAAAAATGCTTGATTTTGTAATTCTAATTACTATATAAAGAATATAAAAGAAACCCAAAATCTATCAACTTTCTGCCTTACCATCCCAAACCTTGGGTGGGGTTTTTTTTCCCTTCAACATATCAATGTTTAATCGTTCAAATAGCATAAACCCAGCAAGCAATAATACAGATAAAAAGGGAATGAAAGCAATTTACCTTGTTCTGGTAAATATGAGAGAGTTTCAATGAAAAACGTTTAGAGAAGAACAGCTTCAGACTTCAATTTGAATGGCTGTCAGCCACCATTAAAACAAACAGACCAGTGTTGATTAAATGGATGGGATTTTTAAGGTGTTTTTTTTTTCAATTAAATGTTAAACAATGTCAACACCTATGTGTGTTGAGCTATCTTAAACCAAATCTGGAGAACAGATATGAGCAGAGTAGGGGTCGAAATCAGCCTACAGTTGATTTTCATCATTTCAGATATCATACTTCACAATCATAAATATCAAGATCCATTTTATTTTATTGATTGCCCAAAACAAACACAGACCCATCTATGTCCCTATAATGCTTACGTGATTTTCACCATAAAATGTAAAATTTGATAAAATTACATAGTTACAATTTTAATTGTAATTTAAATAGATATATGAAATTTTAATTTTAATTTAATAGTACATATTTAAAGAAATAATTATATTGATTTATTTTTATATATTTATACATAACTATTTGTATATACTAGATGTAAACTTAAATTGGTATTGTATCGATAATTGTATTAGTAGTTTATAAAAATTAAATTAAATCAAATTTTCATGTATAAAATTACACAAAATCAAAATTTATTTATAGTAATGCACATTGAGTGCAGTTATAATTTTGAAATTTATCTTTTTATTTTACAGGGATAAATCTCAAAATTATACATGAATTTTATGTAATATACAATTGTATATATGAATTTTAATTTGGTGGAATTGTACACACGAAATTCTAATTGTGGTTCAAATGTATATTTGAAGCTTTAATTTTTATTTAATCGTGCACATTTAAAGAAATAAATACAATAATTTATTTTTATATTAGATAAGTATAATTATTTATGTATGTAATATATAAACAAAAAAATTATGTTACATCAATAACTGTGTTAATAATTTACAAGAATTAGATCAAATCAAAATTTCATGTATAAAATTGCACAAAATCAAAATTAAAAATTCATGTATACAATTGCGCATTAAATCATGGTTCAGGTATAATTTTGAGATTTATTCCTATTTTAAAAAAAGAAAGATTTTTACCTAATTTATTTTTAATTATATATTATTGGTAGAAGAATTAAAACTAAAATAAAATAAAAATTTTAATAAAAAAATTTTAAATTAATTCACCATAATATTTTTAATTTATACAACAAAAAATAGAAATAATTGAATATTGCTTTATATTAAATAAAACAATTAACTTTTTGATTTATCAAAATTTATTACATATATCATATAATAAATATAATCAGTATTATATATTTAAAAAGAGTTAGAATTAAATAGATACATTTAAGAGTTGGATTATTCAAGCTTGAAGAGCTGTCTAAAATTTAAAGGAGTCCAACAAAAAAATATTAGGATTAAAAAATGGAATCGAAAAAAAAAAAAGTTCATTTAAGATATGAATATAACTTAAGCTTGCTACATTATTTTTCATTTAATTTATATATATGTAATTTATAGCATATAAAGAATTAAATATATTGTATTATATTATAATGTAAATATTAAAAATATATTAAATTATTTATGTTCATAAATTTAATAAATAAATAATTAATATTTAATAAAAATAATTATATTTTAAAATATGGATGAATTTTGATAAAATTCGAGGTCACTACGGTTAAAAAACTTGAGTTTAGTAAAACGATTTGGTTGCAGAGTAAAAAATAGAATTATTTTTTCCATCAAACTCTTGTGTTATGTGTAACAATAAACCTTTACTAAATTAGTACCCGCATTCTTAGGTTAAGTGGACTTGATTGTTTATCGATTTTCTACCGACGCGATTTATCCGCTACTCTTGGACCCTCCTTTTGCTTAGAGATTGTGTTCTGAAAACACAAATCAATCCCGGAAAATGAAAATTTATTAATTTATAACAATGAACCTACATTGATGTCTCTCGAAAAATAGAATTATTTGTAAAATAGATATCACAATAAAACAACGTAGTAACCATGCTTACTTACTATGGTATTTTTTGATCTAACCCATCATCCATATTTACACAGAAAAACATAACAGCAATGGCCAAACAAGAAGTAACAAAATAATAATATTTTAATAGAGAATACTAAACCCCTTTGGAACTACATACCCCTTCTAGAACCCTAGTTTTTTCGCCTATCTCACTTCAAATGTGTTGGGCTCGTTTGTGTATTATACACCAATTCATATATTTTATTTGACCCAATAAACAATTTTTATTCCCAAAATACTATTTATTTAATTAAAATAAATTTAATTAGTTCGCTCGATTAAATTATTTCAATTCACCCTAATTCTAATTTCATTAAAGTCGAGATGACTTCAATGTATGAAAATCTTAAGTAAATAAATTTAATTGTTTTGCTCAACAAAACTGCTATGACTAATTATTTTAATTTCTTTTCGAACTTCAATCATTTAATTACAATCAATTAAATATTAATTTAAAAAATTAATTTAATTTTTAGGTCATCTCTTGTAAAGGGTTATGTTGAGTTAGTGAGGGGACAAATTGAGCATATACAATTAGGGGCTCAAATAATTTGTAATTAAGTTTCGATTCTTCGTTTATTAATTATAACATTATTTAATCATAGAGTAAATCCAGTAAAAGTTCCATGATTAGACTCTTCCCATTATATAGCATTACAAAAATAATTTAATTTATGCTCGTCTAATTACTTTTTCATAGGTGTGTTATCCTCATAAGTCTTCCTTAATCTATTTGGATTAAATTCATTGACCTAATATAATTTTATTTTATCTCATTGTAACCAATACATCTTCCTTCATGCAAAAAGTAAATTACTAACATATAATAATTAAATCATTTGTCCTAGAGAAATGACCCATGGTCATGTTACTTTTTTAATCAACCATGTAATGCCCATGAAAGGATATCATTTACCCTTGAATTCTATTTCTGTAAATAAAACGTGCCATGCAGAATATCCAACATATCAGTTTTCAACTCTATTGCCAATGAAACTCAGGCTTCCAATACATTAAAGTATATGAGTCATGCACACATAGTTAGACACTTATTCAGCATTGAGGTAAGCTTACATTATAAACGTCACAAGCAAATAAATACATAAACAGATCTAAGATAAATTCAACTTAGGGCTTCTCTAATATATTGTTAGTCTAGAAAATCATAATTTTGTTTATATATTCTAGGAGTCATTTGCTTCGATGTCAAAGATAACGTATTTCTCCAATTGAACTTGATAAATGACATAATGTTTCTTAAATCGATTTTCATAATTTTGATTCATCAAATCACGAACCATTTAGATTATCTATTAGTATAATTTATCTTCTCACATAATAAATTATTTACATAATACAATTTAATATTAGTTAAACATTAAGAATCAGTAAATCAATATTTACTTGTACATTTTGCTTAACATATAAAACCCATTGAAAATAAAATACAAATAATAATGTAAGCGATGAAATTTTATTAAACTAATTTATTCGAAAAATTATAAGTACATATGACTAGATAACTAAACTAAGAACATCCCAACACATATTTCGAGATGAGTTGGAATGGGATAATTGTATAAAAAAATCACTTTATATTTTACTCCTCTCATCTTAGTAACTATAACCTTAAAGTAATCTTCGGAAAGTTTCTCATAAAATTAATACATATAATATAAAGTATAAAAGTTAATAAAACTTTTATATATACATATAACATAAAGTATAAAAAATTAAATAATATTATTATTTTCATTGGGTTGGGTGGTTTTAGGTGGAACATAGTTTTTTTTTCTTGGGGTACTTGCCACATATCCGAACATGGTTAAAATGTCATAAACGCTGAAAACGACTCCAAATACATGATCAACTGAACATAACACTACTAGAAACATACTCGTACTTAACATTCACACCCGAGTTCGAGTACATACTCATACTTAACATTCACACCCGAGTTCGAGTACATACTCGTACTTAACATTCACACCCGAGTTCGAGTAATATAGGCCTTCTTTATATAAAATAACAATACATCAATTCCATTTTCCCCGTGTATTTTCTCTGATACACTAGCTTTTCTACCACCAAACTGATCATGTCGATTAAAAAAAGGAAAGATTTTATGAACTGATAAAGCAACTACAAGAGATAACTAAATAAAGAGGAAGCTATATACCGCTTAAAAGCTCCTTGGCTTCAGCATCAAGTTTTTTCAAATTGTCCAAAGTTCTTTTAACTTTCATTGATAAGTTATAGTTGTGATCTTCAACTTCTTTCACAACTGCTAGTAGCTGCTCACGATATGATGCACTTAATCGCTTCATAACCCGCAATTCTGCAGTTAGTTCCTGGATTTTCTTATCCTTCTTCTCATCCTATAATTCAGAAGAAAACAATAATAATCAGAACAAAGAAACCAGGCAGTCTTGTCAGTGCCAGTAAGATGATAGGAATTTGATGATATCATGAAACCAATCATCTCCCAACTAAGCATAATATGATATGTTATAACCTGATTGATCAAGAAAGTTAAGTAACAATTTGTTCTGCATCAAAGTATCTTAGCAGTTCCTGTACTACAGTCAAAGGTGCAATTAAGCTCATTTACTATAGAATTGAGTAACTTAAACTTGTACATTTGATATTGCTGTAAACACATTGAATTGATAACGGTATTATGAAACACAGTCTAAATGCTAATGTGGACTTCTACCAGTACATACTCATCCTAAACTCATTCTGTTGTTTCTTTCCTTATGTACTTTTCTGTCTCTTATTTCATAATTTAATCATCAATGTCATCTCAAAATTTTCTTCAAAATTATATGCTTGAACGAGGTAATCAGAATCATTGTTATTTTATTTTCAAATAAAACTGGGATTTCAAGAAAAATATCAGCTGAATTTCAATGTCTTCATAAAAGAGAGGGTCTTTAACTGCATGAGTGACAACAAGTGCAAAAAGTTCATCGTCAAATAAATATTTAATCATATAAATCAACCTTTATTGATCCAAGAAATGAACTACATTTTTGTGTTACAATAGTCCAAGAATCCTAAAACTTATTTTTAAACCTGTTAGAGCTGCCACTTTGGTACTACACTCATCCGACTCAATGACTCTAGCTGAAACAGTTAAAGTATCAAGACATAATGAAAAGAAGTAGAAGAAAACAGAAGAGACAATCTATGTAATCTTATGAGAAAAGAACTACATATATCATACAGAACAAGCCAATGAGGAGAGTTGAGTCTTATACAACTAGGAAGAAAATGGTAAGAAATATGTCAGTTGGGAAAAGGAGAGCTCTAAAAAGAGACATATAATGACAGTAAACAAGCACCGTGATGATAAACAAGTTACACTGATCGTTTCTGTATAAATTATTGGTGAATTTCTAACCCATAAAAACAAGAAAACCATCAGTCCAATAGTAAAGAACAATAAAACTTCTCTCAAATGATTGTGATCAAATTTGTTCCGGAAGGCTCATAATTAGATATTTCTAAAGACAAAATGCTAAAAAATTACATGCTCAATGGATAACAAATACAATGTAATATAAAGAAATTCTGTCCCAAGCTTTTTCATTTCACAAGTAATTAACCAAGGATTTAAAAGCTTACAAGTGTTTTGCGGCTTTCTCCTAACTGAATCACCAAAGGATGATTATGGTCCCTCGTGAATTTCTTGATCACCCATCTCCTGTTCTTGTCCCTCCTTAAATGAATCATTGCTGAGCAGCTTTCTTGTTGCTTATCTTGCTTCTGAAGTTCAACTTTGGTCTGATCATCATGGTAACCTCTACATCCAAGTCCACGAGAGAAGAGTAACCCATCACACTCCGACTTATGTGAAGATAGAACACGAGTCAAGAATCCTACTTGTCTTGCATAATCATCATAAAACGTTTTGGCAGCCCCTTCTGACTCAAATATCATACCCACATAAGGCTCCTCAATTGTGTCGTAGTCATGCACATTCGATTCATCCACAGTAGAAGCTTCTAGTTTACCATCACCATCATCCACTTCTTCACCCACTGATGCATACAGAGATTGGTTAAATAAAAACCAAAATAAGACATCCAACCAACATAAACAAGTAGTCAGTGGTTAGTAGGACATTGCATGCTTAAGGCACAAATATTCAATATACATGAGAAAAGAAAACTGGACTAATTAAAGAAATAAATCATCTAACATGCATAAGAATGAAATGAACCAATATAGATGATAAGGAATCAAATGCCTCAACTACAACACCCCCACCCCCACCCACTTCCTCTTTTCCATTTTGGAGATATTGCTAGACATAATGTTTGGTAAAACAACAGTCGACACCCTTGCAAAAAAAAGGTAAAACGGTAAGGCATTGAGCCACTGCTCAGATAACACAAATCACATACATCGATGATAAGCAGTCGAATGTCTCACCTACAATCACCCTCACCCTCACCCTCACCCTCACCCTCTTCCTCTTTTTCACTTTGGAGATATTGCAATACATAATGTTCGGGTAAAACACAGTCAGACACCCTTGTAAAAAAGTTAAAACAGTAAGACATAGAGCCACCATTCAGATTTCAGATGACACAAATCACATAACTAACAAAACTATCATATGCGAATAGGAAGAAGTTCATTTCAACACTAAATTGATATCTTCTACTTGGTTATGATCCATTTCCGGTCAGCATCAAGAAAACTGCAATCATGGGCACTAATCGATAATGCTGGTTGATCTACTACATTTTTAACATGATATATATATATCAAAGGCATTTATCAGCAAATTTCCCAACAAGCATTTCCAATTCAAAAAACAAAATGAGCCAAGCCTAAGTTACTGTACTAGTTCCAGGTTATACAACAAACTCTAAAACATAATGAATAAATAAAAGAAGGAACTTAATTATGAATGTGAAAAGTTGCATCAATAATATTCCCCTCCAAAAGTAAGATTTAATACCTCAAAAAGAAAATATATTTGGCTTTCACATATCAACTCCATTAAGGTAAAGTTAGATTTATGCTAACATTTTCATAATATTCTAGGATATAAAATCATTAAAAATAGAATAAATAAATAAATAATTAAAAGCTGCCTGAAGACAAAAGGAAATTCGAAATTGAGCATGTGAAAATACGTAAAAAAATGTAAATTTTCTAGGGTTGTGTTTTTCTATTATTAATTCAAGAAAACAGCACACAGAAAATGCTATTTTTAGAAATTTTTAAGTGAAAAAAATGAAAGATTAAACTCACTCGAATTAAGAGGGATAATATTTTTTTTGGTCTGCTCCGTTAACAGACGGTGAAGAATAAGAATGAAGAGGGAAGAAGACGAGAAAACGAAGCGAAATAAAAATAAAAAGGTTAAACTCTATAAAGGTCCTTGTAATACGCATTGTTTTTGAATTTAGTCCTTTTACTATAATATCATTTCTAATCCCTCTATTTTTTTACATGCTTATTTTCAGTTCGAAAACCAACAATTTCTCATTAATTCCATATGATAAGATGATGTGATTTATTGATGTTAATACTCATGATGACTTATTTGACCATTTAATTTTATAAATAAAAATTTATTTTAGTCTTTCATTTAAATTTTTCGATGGACGAAGAATTTAGCTTTTTAAATTTTACTGACACGTAAATAATGCATCAACATTTAATTAATTTTTTAAAATTTAAAAAAATTCAAATATATATATAAATTATTTAATTTTTCCATTCATTTTGAGGTGATTTAATAAAAAAATACAAATGTAAAAAATAAAAGAAATGAAAAATTAAATACAAAATTAAAATAACTTTTTCTATAAAATTAAAAGACCGAAAAAATCATTATACTTAAAAATATATGATAACATGACATACATCTTGACAGTTTTTATAAATAGAGAAACTCTATCCACAACTAAAGAAACATAAGAAAGAAAATTGTATAAAATTGTGGAATTATAAAAGAAAATATGAGGGTGTAACACACTTCAACAAGCTTTATTAGTCCTAAGAGGAAAGCACAAGAGAGTGACTATGTCTATGAGAGTAATTTTATTTTCTCTCTCATTCTCCAAATTGTTTATATTTAAAAAAAATTATATCAATTGCAAATAATTTTATTTATCAATTTTCCATCCTTTGCCTCCTTTATCAATTTTGAGAAATCTTCTGTTTTCTTTTATATATATATACTTATTTTATAATGTATATTCGACTTCGATACATTTATAATAATAAATATGATACTCTATTTAGTTTGTCTTTAGAAGTATTAGCCGCTTAAATATATTATCAAAATGTGGAGTTTTTTAAACTAGCTTGGGTCTAGCCTGAAAAATAAAAAGATTTGGGGAAAAAACAAAGTTCATTCAGAAAATGAGAGCTTCAGCTAAGGATTTCGACACGAGCCTGACCCGAATTTTCAATAAAAAAACTCTTGCTTTTCTTGTTATTATTTTTTCATGTTTTGTTATTGTTTTCTCACATTTGGTCACTGTTTTGCTACTATTTCACTATTATGTTACTATTATTTTGTTGTTAATGTTTGAATATTGTGTAACACTTGTTTTATTTTTAATTTTGCTATTATTTTAGAGGCATTTGATTGTTAAGTTGCACTTATTTTAGTGTTATTTAAATATAATTTTTTTTAATTTATTTTCAATCTGTTGAGAAACATTTATTTTAATATTTTTAGTGTATTTAATTTATTATATTTTTAAATTATTTATATAAAAAAGTAAAATTAAAAAAATTAATACAGGCTGAACTCAAATTTTAACATTTCTATTCGAATCAAATTTGGACAAAAATTTAGACCTATTTAATAGGCTAAACCCAAGCCTATTAATCGGATCTAAAATTTTATTAGGCTCAACTCGAACTCAATCTTGCTAGATGCATAGACAACTCTAGGTGCAATCCTTTCTTTATATTTTTTGGCAAAACATGAGACATTACACAAATATTTGACTCTATTTGTTTATGCTTGGTAATCGTATCTTTATTATATCTAGAATTATGTGATTAGATCGTAAAAATATCGTGTTTATTGATCTGTCTTTTTCAATAAGGAAAAATATAGTATTTGGAAATAATTAAAAAATGACAAACATTGCACTTCAACAATTAATCGTTAAAATTAATGATCAACAATTTAGTAGATGATAGTTTTAACATTTGAAGGTTTAATTGTTGTTTCTGAGGGACTTAATTGATATTTTGACAACGCGCACACACTTTGCACATACAGGTGCTCAAACTCGGGATCACTAAGATGAATAACATTTTCTTTTCTACTGAAACCACTTATTAAATTCAAATTAAATAGATAGTAAATCCTTTACCCGCCTTTTAATTTATTTACGATTAATAATTTTAAAAATTAAGTATTAAAATTTTAAGTTATTTTTAAAATACAAAATGCAATTAAATTGTTTTATAAATATAGATTTTTAAACTATAAAAAATATATTTTACATTTTTAAATATTTCATTTTATTCTACATTTTTCATGTACTTCTTTTATAATTTACAAAATTTTAAATTAATAATAGTGACACTTTCAAAAAATAAAGATTTAATTTAATATTTTAAAATATATAAAAATATAAACTATGAAATTTCGTTTTTCCTATTGTAAAAATACTTAACCTTTTAAAGAAATGTCTTATCGTATGCATGTTTAATTGAAGTTTCGAATATTAAGTTATGGAATCAGTTTTGTTGTTGATTTGTTGATCCGAGTAGTGCAGCAGAAGCATGTTCTTAGGATTGGTTTGTTGATTTGTTGATTTAAATATTCTATAAATTATTGTGTGGTGTGTTTTGTGGTGGACTAAATAAAGAGTCATTTTGGCAACTAAATCATTTTAATAACTAATGTGACGTTCGAAATTTAAGTCGGACTGTCTCGACCAAGTTTGGGGTGTCACATAGGACATTGTAATATATGGCATATCTTTAAAGAGGATAATAATGATGCTGACAGGTTGGTTAGAATGGTCCACGATAGGAGGGATGATCTACGTTTGTTTGAGGACTCCCTTTGAGGGGAGATGGCTTAGTTAAATTGTTTCGTTTCTTTTCACAAAAAAAAAAAAAAAAAAAAAGAACAACGATGTTAATTTAAGGTATAAATTTTAAAATTATACATAGTTTTGATTTGGTACAATTATACACATTAAACTTTGATTGTATTTCAAATTATATGAAACTTTAATTTTGATACAATCATGTACATTTAAAGAAATAAATATATTAATTTATTTTTGTATTTGATAAATATAATTATTTGTAGAACCTCATGTGATAGCTTGATGGTCAAGGGTGTTCACCGCCTTAAGGCTTTATTTAGCATTGCTTCTCAAAAGCATTTTTGGGACAAAAAGTACTTTTGAGATAAAAATATTACCAAATAAAATGGGTTTTGAATTTTTCAAAAGTGTTTTTGACATCAAAATTGCTTTGGAAAAGCACTTTTTTAGTCAAAAGGAAATGAAGAAAATTTCAACTTTTTCTCATAAATACTTTTTTTGGCTTAAAAACACTTTTAAAAAGTATTGATAAACTAGCGCTAGTCGTTTCTGTTGTTTGAGCTTTGTCCTGTTATTGTAATTCAACAAAAAAAATAATTATTTTGTATATGCAATACATAAACATAAAATGATACTATATCAATAACTGTATTAATAATTTTTTATAATTCAATCGAATCAAAATTTTATCTATAAAAGTATACGAAACCAAAGTTTATATATAAAATTACATATTAAATCAAAATTAATGTATAAATATAACATTTATCTCTAATTTTAATAACAATGAATAATAAAAAAGGTTATACTTAAAATTAATACTTTTGGGGTATAAATATAACTTTCTTTCTTGTATTTTAATAGATTTAGCACTGTACGAATATAAAGAAATGACTAAATTTATTGTAGTATTTTACATGTCAGACTTTATGTATTGATATGATAGAGTTTATGTAGCTATCATCATTTTTTTTATATTGTTGAAAAATGCAAAATTGACATTTAATTGTTTGGGAAATGTCCACTTCCGTAGGACCGGAGTTGTTTAATGATAGTTTTCATATTTGAACAGTTTGAATGGGTTATACCCAATATACGGAGATTTACTTTGTTTATTATTATATTATATTCACTTTATATAATGGTTGTTTTATAGGGATTGTGCTAAATCTTTTTTATATCAACAAGTCTCAAAATATTTTTTATAAATTGAGAAATTTGTATAGATTTATGTACCCAAAATTGAGAGCACTAAATATGTTCAAGTGAGGAACTTTTCAACATGAGTGCATATCGATAGTAAAAATTTTTATATTGTGGTTTTACTTGCTGAATTCATTGGAGTGAATTTAGTGGTGAGAGTATCAATTATCTTTAAGGTGCAACGATGAGTGCATATTGATAGTAAAACATTTTCTATTGGTGCATATTGATAGTAAAACCTTTCAATGAGTGTATATTTATAGTAAAATCTTTTGGGTTATGGTTTTACTTGTTGAGTTCACAGGAGTGAACTTAGTTATGAGAGTATCAATGATCTTCAAGGTGCAAGGGTGAGTGCATATTGATAGTAAAACCTTTTGTGTTGTAGTTTTACTTACTGAATTCACACGGGTGAATTTAGTGGTGAAAGTACCAATGATCTTCAAGGTACAAAGGTGAGGAAAATTATCAAGGGGTATATGATAGATTAGGTTCATTTATTGTAATTGTTGAAGAGAGTGAATATTTCTCACTAAGTTAGACCCCTCAAACATAGGGAAATTGACATAAACAATTCATGTATGTTCAATTTGTTTTTTGTTCTCAAATTTGGTGCCAAATAAGTGCTCACTTCCCTGTCACTCCTCCCAAGCACTCTGTGTAATTTGCTAGCAATAATTTTGAAATTTCAATTGATATCAGAGTCTCCCACTTAAAGTAGCTAGTGGAGTTATGTGGTGTTACTAGATTCAAACTATGAAAAGTTATTCTATTTCAAGACCTCTCATGCTTGAGATTGACAATTATGCATATTAGAAAACACGTATGAAGGCATACATTAAGTTCATTGATGAGAATGCATGATGAGTTATGCTGACTAGATGAGAGCCACCAATTACTGATTCTGAGAATGGGAGAGTGACAAAGCCTGAAGCACAATGGACCATTTTAGAAAAAAAGCTTGCAAATGCAAACTCTAAAGCATTATATATTATCTTTTGTGGAGTTGATTTGCAGTAATTCAAGAGAATTGCCAAATGCAGTGTGGTTAAGTCAACCTAGGATAAATCGGAGATTGCTCATGAAGGTACCTTCATTATTAAACAATCAAATATGTAAATGCTAACATCCAAGTTTAAAAACCTTAGAATGCAAGAAATGAAACCATTGGAGAGTTTTATGTAATACTATGTGATCTATCGAACAGATCTTTGTTCTAGGTAAAGAGTATTTAAATACCAAACTGGTTAAAAAGGTGCTAAGATCTTTTCTCGAGAGATTCATATAAAATCAAAAAATTGCTCTTTGGTTCAAATGGTAAAAGAAAATGTTTTATATGCATGATAGTCTTGGTTTAAATCTCTTTATGGATAAATTTTAATTGGTTTGTAAAAATATAAAAAGACAAAACACTCACATAATTATATAATTCAAAAAATAAAATTATTTTTTTGATAATTTCCTAATTGAGTTAAGACTGGATGAGTGTCAATGCTTAATAAATAGTAAGTATAGATTCATAAATATATAAACATTTATGCAACAAATATATTTATTAAAGTTTCATATAAAATTTAAAAATAGTTTTAGTTTAAATGGTAAATGAAAACATTTTATGTCTAGTGTCATTGGTTCAAATATTATTATTGACAATTTTTTATTGATTTATAAAAAATATAAAAAGACAATAATGCATGTTTTATTTGGAAAATAAATTTATTTTTTGATAATTTTTTGATTGAATTAAGAGTTAAAATTAGATTGATGGGAGACATCAACTCAATAAAATGAGATTTAAATTTTTTTTTTTTGGTGATAAAACAAATTATTACTTCATGTTAAGGAAACCAAAACCATAGGAGTAAATTAGGGATTAATTTATCTAAATTAAAAAAAAAACAGGAACTTAATGGCAATTTACGTCGATTTAACCCAAAATTTTCTTGCGTATAAAATTTCTGTTTTTCTTTTTCTCGAGAAAATTTGTCCCTGTTTGGGAACAGAAACTCCAAAATTTTTACTTTTTGAAGACCAAAAAAAGAGAACATATTTCAAAGATCATAAAAAGTAAGTGCTAGTCCGAATTGCAAGCTTCTTTTCTTCTTTCTCTTAGTTTCTGAGTTTTACTTGTTAATGGCAATTACTGATTCATTTAACTTTGAACTTCTCTTTGGCTACATTTTTATGGTTGGGAAACTTAGATAGGATGTTTTTGAGTAATTTAAGAACTGGGTTTGTTCTGAATTTCTAAAAAAAGTGAAAACAAAAGTTTATGTTCAATTTGGAAATAAATGCATTAGCATTTTTTATTAGCAATGTACAAAGTACAAAACAAAAAGAAATACTTTCCCTGTTTGGAAAAGAAGAAAGAAACAATTTTCCTGATTGGCATTACTTTTAGCTGTATTAAAGAGCAAATTTGAGGTCTTGAACTAGGCTTTTCCTATTAATACCGTTGATGATTTATGAAGTTTCTTAAAATAATATAATTTGGGTGTGGCTTTTACTTTTCCTTCTGTTTTTGGCTATATCCCAATTATATATTTTGAAAGAGTATGGTTGAATGGAATTAGATTTTATATATATACATATATATATATATTTCTTGATGAACTAAACAGCAACTTATGGGACATTATTTGAACTGGTAAGATACTGTGTAGTTGAGGAACTAGATAATATTGTTACTGTCTTTCTTGTTAGCAGGAATAATGGCAGGGACTGCTTGTCCACATGAATTTTCGGATACTGATAGAAGCTCTGAGGATGAAACTGCAGTTAACATGGCCAAAGACGAAGGGATCAGACGAGAACTGTTGCAGGAACAAAATAGAATGAATAATGAGTTCATTTCATCAGAACAAGCTAATGAGGCTGTGGGTTTGGGGAATTTGGAGCCATACACTGGGATGATTTTTCAATCCCTGGATGATGCAAGAGATTTTTATTTTGAATATGCAAGGCGCACAGGCTTCAGCATACGCACAAATCGGATTCGACACTCACTAAAGAACATGGCTATAATTGGACGGGATTTCGTGTGTTCCAGAGAAGGTTTTCGTGCAGCAAAACATGCACATAGAAGAGACAGGGTTCTTCCTCCAAGGCCAGTTACAAGAGAAGGGTGCAAAGCAATGATAAGGTTGGCTGCTAGGGATGGAGGTAAATGGGTTGTTACCAAATTTGTACGTGAGCATAGCCACAAGTTAATGGCACACTGCAAATTTCCCGGAGAGCTTCCAACTGTAAACATGCTAAGTGAGGTAAGTCTTAGATGCTTGAAAGTAGTCTACCGGGTTGATGTAACTCATTGTCATCATAATTAGGCTTTAGATATTTGTGTGGAACTAAATTATAGACTCACAGAAGTGTCTGATTTTAAATCGATATTTCATAGCCTCTGTTATCACAATTTCAATTCCATGAAACAAGTTGAGCATTTTTGCTAGGTAAGAACAAGATGCTCTGAGAAGATTGTGATGCCTATGTTGTTTGTCCTGTAAAGGTGTTCTTTAATGTTCGTATACATTGAGCATTGCCGAGTGGAGTATGCAAACTGTATAAATTCCGAAAATGTTGCTTGTTTGCTACTCTGGTGTTGAATCTTATTCTGAATCTTTTTCCATTTCTGTTTATGCATTACATTTGGATCCAAAATTTCCTTGGAAGTTCTTGCTAGAAATTGAAAGAAGAAAATATCTATTGGTATGTGGAGTTTGGCAACTTGCCTAGGTTTTGATGCATTTGCCTGTACTTAATTATGTTATCAAATAATTCTATTGGAAGATCATACTAGAAATGGGAGATCCTTTTGCTCGCAAAGTAGCTTTTCAAGAAGCATGGGAAACAAGGATGACACTATAGTAGTGGCTTAAGTCAAGCAGTGGGACCAATTTAAACAATTTGAGGCTTCGAGTTAGTGTAAATACAAATATTGTGGCCTCAATACTATGTTACATTGTTACTATGAATATTTTTCACCCAAAGATGTTCAGTTGACTATTTAGGTCTTCTATAACTTTTATCATGCCATACATGGCTTTTTTTTCAACATGTTTGTTCATCACCAAGTTGTCAACCCTATGCATGTACTTCCCACGAGCGTGAACTTAGTGAATTATGTGCTTGACTGCACGCAACCATTGTACTAACTTGATTCTTAGATTTTCAGTGAATTTCTTGTTTCTAAATGAGAATAATAATACCTTCTGTCTATCAGTATTTTCTTGTTTTAAATGAGGAAATTTCTGGTTGAAAATCATGCATATGATGCTCCTTGACTGTAAGATACTTACGTTGATGCTTTTGCAGGAAGAGAAGGATAAGAAAATACAGGATCTATACAATGAGCTACATCGGGAAAGAGAACGGTCTGCAGCATTTCAACAACAACTACATATGATTCTCAAAGATCTTGAAGAACATGCTGAATTCATGTCAATTAGAGTTGAAGAGATAGTTGACAGCCTGAAAAAGGTTGAAGTCAATGATTATAGCTTTAACTAGCCATGACAACGAGTAAGTTTTTCATGGGATAGGCCGTAACTAGATGTAATTTCAGAAAGGTAGGACACTGGTAAATTCAGTCATTCGGTTTCATCATTCTAACTGTTCTGAGGCTGACATTGTAATTCATTAACATAACATTGTATCTTAGGAACCACCATGATAGAAGAAATATGTGCTGGGGATTCCTTAGGTATTCCCCTCTCAATGTTCTGTTCAAACAAGTGAATATGATAAAAATGATTGTAACCAAGGAGCTGTAGGAGGTTTGAGCTCAACCTGATATTGAAGGGCCGTAGTTCGGTTGGTCGTCGAACTCAGTTGAGTTTTACTTTTAAAGCTCAACAACAATTCGTGATAAAAATCGAATTGCTGAAGCTCATTTGATTAGGCCAATTAAGTTTGTTTCCCAATAAGCTTCATTCTTGTGTGCAACCTTAAACTCGATTATAACTGCAGTTCTAATAGAGCTTTTTTGAATACTAATTTAGAGGGGGAAAAAAGAACTTGATTAGGATCACAAGCTACTTGAGGCAAGCATTTCAACTTGCTTGATGGCTCAAGCTTAAGCTCATCTCGATAATAATGGAATTGAGTTTGGCTTTTTGAGTTGAACCTTGGCGCAAACGTATTGTTACATATTAATTTCCCTGAATTTCGATGATCTTGTTTTTGGTTAATTACAAGAGGAGAGTAAAACCTTAACAGCAACGCGATTAGTACGATTTGAATTCAAATCACATTTGAGGCGATGAACACTTTAGTCATCAAGCCAACACAAGGGTTCTTCAATGACGAGTCTTTGATATTGGCTGAAAATCACCTCCTTTCGACACGATTTAAGAAAAATAACTATACACAGTTTACTAGGTTTATTACCCCAAACTTCTTCTGCCCTCCCATAAACCATTGAGATAATTGATGGTCAAGATTTTGTTATGGTTAGAAAATTTCTCAAACATGGAAGATAATTCAGTATTTGTTTACCAGTGGAGATGGACCTTGAACATGGTGGAAGACTCTCTTATTTGAAGCACACAAAGCTGAATGTACCCACAAGTTTGGAATTTGAGCAGAGGTCAAATGTATGAACATGTTCTAGAAGTAGCCACTTTTACTTTCACTTTCTTCTTTTAGAATTTGACCAGTCGTTGGTTGTAATAATAATTTAGAATAAGGGGAAGGTTGAACCTGGAATTCTCAATGTTGTTGCAGTCAATGCTTGAGTTGAGAGACTACCTAGCCCTACTAATAGTAGTTTTGAAACATAAACAAGAATATACCAAATTCAAATTGGTCGGTCTCGTGGGAAATAACTTGTATTGCTCAAGTCTTTATTGACATCAGGTCTTAAGTTCAAATCTGGACAATCCCTTCTTCTATCTCTTAAAATAAATCACGATGCTAAAAAAATTAATTAAAATACGACCTAAAATATGATATAATACAAAAATTAATTTGAAATATATCAAATTGTTAATGTCAGTTTTTTGAAGCATATAACATTAGATGCTACATTTGTGTTCATACGTGGATGCTGTCTAACACTGAAACTGACAAATCAATTCTAAAAATGCAAATGAAAATAAGAAAACTAAAACTTGTATAAAACAAATTAAACTTGAACTTGAATGAACTCAAACTCAAGTCATGGGGAGCAATCCCTGAAGCCTCAAATTAAAAAAAAAAAATCCTAAAACCAAAATCTCTAAAGCATCTTGGTGGATTCATCTAAAGACAAAAATCCACTAAAATAAGAAATCCCTAATCCGCATCTAATATTTTCCCAATACCAACAGAAATCAATCTTAAATCCAAAAATATGCTCAGAATATTATCATTTTAAAATAAAAGAAGAATAATCCCAACCTGAAATTTGTGGGTTATCTCAATTTCAAATATAAGCTCAAATTTTTTTTGGAATTTTTGGATTTTAAGAGTTGTAAAAGAAGATTTTAGAGTGGGTTTAGGGTTGAAGAAGAAAGGTTTTGGGTCATTTAACTTTTTCATTTTTTTTGTTTCGACTTAAATTTCTTAATCCACAAATAAAGTTGACGTGGGTGGACGAGCTTGGAATTTTTTTAATCGAAATTAAATTATATATTTTTACGATATTAAAAATATAATATATTATTTTAACCGTTTATATTTTTATAATTTTTAAAAAGTTAAATTAAATTTTTATTATTTTTGAGAATTAAAATGTAAATTTACCATTATTAATTTAAAGTTTTATAAATTATAAAAGGTTTAAATTAAAAAATTATCGTTTTAGAAAAAGTCATGACCCCCTATATTTCTACTACACTCTACCACTATTGCCGTGTATTCGAGTATATTCAAAAATATTTGATTTTGAAAAGTTTGACACTAATTCACATCATCTAAAAAAAGCTCAAATTGAGAATTTGGCCATAGATCTACACAAAGGATTACAATTGAAATTTAAGCTTATGATCATGGTCATCATTGAGTCAATATTTTTGGATCGAATGAATTTAGGTAAAAAAAATTCAATAAAAATTAAACACACGATCGATTGACTCTTAACTTATTGTTATCCGTATACAATGACGCAAATTCGACTACACTTAAACATGCGTAACAAGAAACAAAAACTAGAAATAGTGAAAAGAAGTAAATAAAAATACTCTTATATAAATATACAAGGGAAAAGAGGAATAAAACAATTAAAACATTAGAAAAAAAAATAATGACAACGGGGAAATTCAGAAACAGAAACAATAGAACCACCAAAAATCCCAAACCAATCTTACAATCCTGAAAAAAACCCAAATAAAATGGAATGAAAAACCCCATCCAAAAAAAAAAAAGAAAATCACCATGGTGCTATCGATCTTTGGTGATAACAATGGTTCCCACATTCCTCCCATTGCATACTCTCCCTTCCCTCCCTCCCTCAAGTTTTCGAATCCATTTTAGAACAAATGTAACGCAGCAGCGCCCGAAGATCTTACAAACTCATCTACAAATCCAATATAGACGGACCCTTCGGTTTCAAATTGCCATGGCTGTAAACCCACCTCCTTTCATCATTTGCTTGAATTCCACAAAGTTAACCCTACCGTCCCCGTCTACATCCACCTTCGTTATCATCCTTCTACAATCTTCGATCGCTTTCCCTTGCTTAAGCCCAAGCGATTCCAAAACGGACCTCAACTCCTCCACGGAAATGTATCCGTCCCCGTTTTGATCGAAAACATTGAATGCTTCCTTCATATCTTCTTCTTCTTCATCCTTATTATCCATAATGGATCGGTACAGCTCACCGAACTCGTCGAAATCGATGCACATGTCGCCGTTGACATCAATCTTTTCGATCATTTGGGTTAACTCAGAATCAGGGATAGGGATACCCATATTCTTCAACGAATGGGTCAACTCTTCCTTGGATATGGTCCCATCTCCGTTCTTATCGAACAATTCGAACACCCTCTTCAACTCAGTGGCGTCCATTCTTTCTGGAGGACAACGAGGGGAGACCGATGCCAATGCAACTGCCGGAGATGGGTACTTTTGGATTTCACCTCCGACAGAAACAAAGGTGGTAGTGCAAGAACGAGAGAGGAAAGATTTGAGCTTCCTGGGGATCAAATACTCCACAACGAGATTGTATAGCAAGAAAATCCGAAAGAAAAGAGTGGGCATTGAAAGGGGGAACCGAATATTTGTGCGGTGGAAAGCAAATTGGGGAGAAAGAATAGTTGAGGAGTTTGGAAGAGAAAGGGAACCGTATTTAGAGGAAGTGAGATGGATGGATATATTTATATAATATAAGGTTTTCATCATTGTTGTATTGGAGTAATAGTTCAAAAAACGCGTTTCCTTGAATTAAATAATTGGACCGTTGATAACGGATCTTTAGAGAAAAAGGGAAAATTAAAATAAAAGAGAGAACCGTTGCTTACTTCACTTCCTCCACGGATGTTTACTGCGTGTTAGGTGTGGGAGTGACACTTGGCTTTTTCTTAAGGACGGTTGGACGGTCATTCCTATATCAAAATTACTAGAATTAGTCCACCGTGACACTAAGTCTAACGTCCATTTTTTTAATTAAAAATACATAATTTTTTATAAATAAAAAATGGTTGGTCTTTTGACTTCCAAATTTTAAATCTCATCCCATCTCAATGTGATTTTTGCTAATTGTTTTAAATATGTAACTTTTTTTATATAAACATAACTTTTCAAAAAAAAAGAAGAAGGAATTTTTAGCATTTTTATATTTGATTAAAATATATCATAAGTTCATGTATTCTTTAAAATTTTGATATTTAATCTTTATATTTTTATCTTCAAGAATTTGATTCATCTATTTTTCAACTTTAAAAATTCAAATTCAATTGTTAACATTTATTTTGTTAAATTCAAGTTCATTACAATGTTTTTTTTAATGGTATTGCGTTAATCACATTTATTGTTCGAGTTTTAATCTGTTATTATAATTTACCAAAAAAAATTATAAGTATTGATACTAAGTTTGAAACGTAATACATACGTGATAATAATTTGATCATATTAACGGTGGGTAACCTATACCAAAAATATTTAATACATATTATTTTAGGTGCGTTTAATTTGTCTTATCATTAGGGGTATTCAAATGATTAATCAAATTGAGCTTTTTTTAAAAAAAAAAACGAATCAAAATATTTTAGTTAATTTGGTCTGTTAATCGAATTAATTGAAATTTATATATATTTTTTGTTAAAATAAATATAAAACATATCAAAAATAAATAAATTGATAATGTTCATTTGACTGAATTATCCGAATTAAAACTATATATAATTTGTATTATTAATTATTAAGTTCGATTAATTTGGTTAATTATTAGATTTTGAACCGAATTAACCGATAACCGAACTTTTAAAATATCATTAAACGACTTTTGATCGAATTAGTCGATTCGATGATTAATTTAATTTTAATCGAAATTTAAACACTCGTATTTATTGGTACACACAACATTTGTTGAATGGATTTGTAAGGTTAAATATGACAATAAAAATACAATTAAATAAGCATTAACAAGATACAAAACGAACAAATAGATTAGACGAACACATGAAAATATAAAGAATTTTATATACCATATATCATTTTTTTATAAATATAATTATAATAAAAATAACATTAAAAATTATAAAAGAAATAAATAGAACAAAAATAAACGAAACACACGTATTATAGAAGAGTGTGACAAAAGCCAGCAATGTGCATAATTAAATATGATGTTGGTACGTACATGTTTCCCACAAATTAATGTAATGGATAGCAATAAATTGCCAGTTGGGTTTCATAAAATTTTCATCCAAGTAGTACTGCAAATTGCCAGAATGAACCCTTCCCTTCTGTCTGTATCCCAACTTTATCCTCACTGCTCAAGTCCCACCCACCTCATCATTTCCAAAATTAATACAAGATTTCACTTTATTAAATATATTAATTCACTTAAATTAAATATTCATGTAATCGGGTTAAGGTTATGAGATATTTAGAAAAAAAACAATTAAAACATTAAGTTAATGCGTTTCAACGTATTCGGATCTATATTTTCTTGCATTGATAATGATACCAATATTAATCGAGCTAAAACTCGATTGATAGAACTAAAATTAATAATCGAGAGCTAGCTGTTAGAGTTAATTATAAAAATAGGTAAGAGAAAGTTGATAATGTGAGTGAAGAGTTGACTAAGCCACTGAAATATTGCATGCTAAAGAGACAGAAGGGGAAAAGGTAAGTGATAGGCATTTTAATTGTGTAGGAAACATAAACTAATGCAAATGATGTGTGGGAATGAGCTGTTGTCTGGTTGTCTTCATCCAACCTTCACTCTTCTGTATTTAAGGAAAAAGTTACAAAAAATGTAAGCAAAGTTCCATGAATCATGGCATGGCACACGGTGCCACTATGGTCAGTCGCCAGCTTTCATATTTTACCTTTTCTGTGCTTCTGTGGCTTGGACTGCCTTATCATGGACAAATTTAACTTAATTACAGTTATGGCCTCATTATTTTCCCATCTTAGTTTTCCCCTCCATTACTTCCTTTTGTTTTCTGCTGTTATTGTTATATGTTCCTAATGTTATATAGCCATTCACCTGCATACTGAGTTAATGAATTCATTTCAATGTTAATGTATATAACTAAAGTAAATATATATTATGAAGAAGTCAAATACATTTAATTTTGTAGAATTACAAAATGCAGTTAAATTTTTATTATTTTATAATTAAAGTAGAAAATGAATAAAATAAATAATAACAAGAATATAAACACCTTTTTACTTAAAATGTGCTTAGCAAATAGATTTTAATGGAGATTATGAGATTTTCTTTCCAACTTAAAAGGGTAATTAGTATATATTTTTAAAAATATATATATGAGGGTATAGATGTCTTTTACTTTTTATACATTTGAAGAGTGGCATCATTTGCAATTTTAAAAATGTAACATAATTTTAGAAAAATAAAAATTGGAATAACATCAATTATAAATTTTTAAGTGCTACTTTAACGTTGATTTTGAGAAATGTTTTTAAAAAGAATTGTGAAAAAATGATTTTAAAAAGTTTAGTTTAAAATTTAAGTAATTAGTATTGTTGTCAAAAAAGTGCTTTTGAAAAATAGAATGTTCATTTTATACATGATATTGTAAAGTAACAAATATGTATTTAAATAATATTCAAATTAGTTAATATTATGATATTTTAGTAAGAATATAAAAAATAATTTATTGTTAATTTTTTAATATATGAAATATAAATTTTAAATATTTTTAAATAATTATTTATAAAATTTAATTCAAATACATAAACTATATTTTAAATATTAAAACTAACCAATAAAAATTTAAATATATAATATTATATATTTAAAATAAATTTCAATAGGAAAGTAATTACATACCTAATATAAATATTATATAAAATAATTTATAAGGATTAG
This sequence comes from Kokia cookei, assembly GCA_039519145.1. Classification (NCBI taxonomy): domain Eukaryota; kingdom Viridiplantae; phylum Streptophyta; class Magnoliopsida; order Malvales; family Malvaceae; genus Kokia; species Kokia cookei. The sequence goes on along the minus strand of CM076907.1, from coordinate 33,370,608 downwards.
AATTATCTTTTGCTCCTAAAAGCATAAGCTAGAAAAAACTGCTTTTGCTTTTGGGTTCAAAAACACTTCTAATTTCAAAAATTGTCCGTTTAACATTATTTATGGTTCCAAAAGCGTTTTGACCCTTTTAAAAATAATGTTAAATAAAATGCTTTTGAGCTTCATTTTTTAAAAGCTCGATTTTGCTAAAAAGTGTTTTTGACCCAAAATTTTTTAATGTAAAACTAAGGTAAGTAATTGAAGATGTGAAGGAGATGGTGTGATACATGATGATTAGTATTTTTAATGTGAGAGTTTAAGTAGACATGTGATGTGAAATTCACATGTTTTGGTTTGGTCATACAAGTTGGTTGGGATATACCATTCATTCAATAACTTTGGTTCACCATTTTCTTGAATAAAATAGAGAGACATCACATTTGTAGAATCCCTACATCTTTGACCACACCAACTTATCCTTCCTCCCCTTTAATAATAGAGAGTTCAGTCCATAAAAATTCAAATTCAGTGTGAACCTTTGATTCCACCATTCTTATTTTAATGTTTGGGTTGGAATAGTTTAATCTTTTTAAGTTGGTTTATTTAATAAAAATGTTTTCTTTGGTTCCATTTTCGATGATAAACTTGATTACTTATCTATAAAGTTAAATGGGGATTTGAATATGAAGTGAAAATAAAAAAAAAAAATTTAAATTACTCAATTGATTATTAAAAGAAGAAGAAGCAAGAAATGATGTATCCTAATATTCAATTCTCAAATCTATTAAGTATGCAAACAATATAAAGGAGTAGCATTTTTTTAACATATCAATTATCAAGATTTAAACCTCATTGATTTTTATTAAAGAAAAGTAAAATTGTAAAAAAATAATAATCAAATTACACTATGTGTAAATATTGAGGGTTAGATATTTTAGAATCAAGATTAAATTGACATAATGTATGAATGCTAAGGGTTAAAGCTGCCATTATGCCGATTTTAAAAATTTGTCACTATTAGCAACTAATGACTAAAAAAAGACAAAATTGAATAGTTGAATGATCATTTTGTAACTTTTTGAAGTTGGTTGACCAAAAATATCACTAATAGTTGAGTGACTATTTCATAACTTTTCATAATTTGGTGACTCAAAAAGAAACTTACTAATGGTTTGGTGAATATTTTGTAACTTTTCATGTAGTTTACCCTTGCATTAAAATATGCTTCTTTTCCCGCCTTTACACCTAGTGAAAATATTAGTTTGATCCATGGCCGAGGTCACCCCGGCTTTTTCCCTTCGTCTCTTGGGAAAATCGATGGTTTTATTCTAGTTTTGGTGCTTTTATTATGCAAAAATATGTGTTTTAGTCTCTCTATTTTGGCTCAATTTGATCTTACTTCTATAGTATTTTTTAATTAAGCCAAATTATTAACATGTTTAACTATTTTCATTAACCTACTAATTTAAAAAAAAAAAAATCCCATAAAGCATAAGTTTATTGAGTTAAATTGTTTTTTTTTTTTTAAATAACTATCCTTAAGCATTCAAGCTCAAATGAAAGTCAAAATTTTAACAAGAATAGTTTATTATAAGAAAAAGGGGCATTCCGAGAATTGAACTCGGGACCTCTCGCACCCTAAGCGAGAATCATACCACTAGACCAAATGCCCGTTACGCTGAACCAAATAAAAATTATTTTCTTTGAAAGGTGACTTGAGAAAATGGTCCGCTCCAACGAATTATGAAACCCGTTCAGAATATACATTCGAAGTACATAGAAAAACATAAAATAAAAAGAAAAAAGACAGGAAAATAATCGGTGTCTAGCACATAATTACACACCAGCAAGACCCTTTTTCTCCCAAGTTCCCCGAATCTTGGTTAATTCCATGCATACTGCGAGTTTGAGCTGATCAACAACATACATGCATTTTATATGGCAGATATAATATGTTCAAAACACACACACAGATACCAAAGTTTGACAGTAAATGTAAAGAATTTGCATTACTTTCTTCCAACATCGATCAGGTCAGGCTCATATCATACTATCTGTTCTTGCAGGCAATCTTTTGAAGAAGTTTTGGGGCATTGAAGGGATGCTGATTCGAAACCGAGGATGTCTCATCGCGAAAAACCCGAATCCGAGTGCAAACAAGCGCCAAGGAACCAAATACAATGCTATGCAAGCTATTAAACAAAATGCCATAAACAATGAAGTAGCTCTGGGGTCTCTCCAGCTTAGCATAGAATTAAGCCTCTCAGCTTGAGTTGCCAGGTCTCCGATTATCGTCATCATCCTCCCCGCAATGCTTCTCAGCCGATCATACCTCTGTTTAAGAACTTTCACGTTTTTTGAAGTTGGGAATGTGTCGAACTCCTCATCGAAATCATCGTACTGCACCGACTCGACGAGTGACAACTTAGCATCCATGTGTGGAGGATGTCTTGGCCTTTTCCTGTACTGTGCAGCTCCATGTACAACACACATGAGAAAAACTAAGGGTAATATCAGATCAGGGAAAAGTATGAAGATTGAATAGAGAAAGTGAACCACCATTGTCGCGATCGGATTCTTCCATTTCCGTATCTGATCGAACCATTTCCATGCTTCAACAAGTAGATTAAATGCTGCCAAGAGTCTTTCAAGATTAGCTCTCCCCCTTCTTAAACTCCATACATTGGAGCCAACATCCAGCATATACTCCACAACTTCGCTCTGTAACGGTGGCTCGGCACGACGCAATCTAGAGGATAGAGTATGTGTAGCTTGGTGCCGTAAACTCTCGATTTGATATACGGATAATGGGAGAAGGTAATGCATTTGGGGGAACAAAGGCTGCGTATAAGATTGTAATAGATTCCATGTAGATGAGCATGTAAATCTCACTGACAATTGAATTTCACCCGTTTTCTTCACTCCATTGGGTTCCAACACTATAAGTGGATAAGAAAGTGTGTAAATCCGATCAGCATTAAGCGTAGACAGTCGGATCCTTACCTTCCCGATTCTCCGATCCTGCGAATCTGCAGCGTTACTTCCTCCTTGCAAGTGACAGTTATCGAAAACTCCGATCGTGATAACCGTATAAGGATCATAGACATCCCAAGTGTATTGCTCGTTCCATTTTGGAGCAAAACTGTTGACAATCGTCCTCGTTCTAACCCATTTAGGCCCGTATTTCGCAACACAATAAGCATCGGTCGTTCCACGTCCATTTTTTGACTTCATTGGAAGCAAACCATATGCGTTCAAGATCCCGAGCTCCAAGACACCAATTGCAGGAGGCCATAAGAATTTGGATGTTGCCCTGAAATCACTACTGTAATATATGGACTCATCAAGAACATGATAGCCTCCATCTAAACAGACCCTCAAATGTAGCCTGCTGGCAAACCTTACTTCCTTATTGTTCAGATTGTCCTGCACAAATTGTTCGAGATTGTACCAGTTTGCCTCGATAGGTATTGGCATTAGCCTCTTCTCGACTTTCGATAAATGAATCGAGCAACTCCCGAGTACTTCCTCTTTGTTATCACTTAACTTATCCACCACACTCAACATCAACGGATCATCGAAAGGTTCTGCTGCGACGAACATCAAATCTTCATTCCAAGTCGGGTTTAGGCTCTTGTCGGGCGAAAACCGACTCCTCAAAGCCATATTCCCAAGCATAGCTTTCACATAAACTTGAGGGATCCTTTTGTTATTCATAGGCACCAAGTCTTGTGCTTGAATTATATTGATTCTAAGATACCAAAGTCTAGGCGAAATGTACACTTTGGATCGAGTATTCGCAATGCTTTCGCCGTTAACGGAAGCTGCATCCGAATGCCATGCATCGGGAAACACTTCATCAGCTTGAGTCCCCATCCAAATAGCCAACATCAATTCCCCTCTTTCACCTTTTCTTCCTTTTTCATCCTCCAAGCTATACCACTGCGGCGCGAGCGGACTATCCGGGGGAACACGGTTAGGAATGTCCGGTATATCGAAACTGAGTTTGCCAACAACTTTGTCATCGGTCGATCTCTCTTTGTTCCTCACAGTTATCTCAACCGTCACGGCCTGGATTCGATCTTTGGTGAAGGCGAACACTTCGTTCCACTCAGGATCAGGGTTATTCTCCAAGGACTTGGTTGTGCCTCTGTAATTACCAACCTTTACTTCAACAAATGGATTACATGATGAAGGTGGTAAACCTTTGGCCCTCACCATTTTTACATACAAAAAATGTAGCTGTTCCACAAGGTCGAATGATGATGTAAGCTTTTCACTGCCGCAGACTCTTCCTCCACCAAGGTTTGGTGAAGTTTCCTTCAATGAAAAGTCTATGTTCGGTTCAGACATTGTTCAAAAATCTGCAACGAAAAACTAAAAAGAATGTCACAACAGTTGTTATAAATGTTAGAAAGTATAGCAAAACCTGACATGTTAAGTTACTCCTATTCAACACTTGTGCCGGATTAGAAAATGGATTTTCCCGATTATGCAAAATAAAGGTATGATGCAGATGCTAACCCTAGTTTTGAAAAGGAACTGATCATGAAGTGTAAATATTGCTTACCTGGTTTTTGAGTGAGAGCCAAGGTGGAGATGGATATGTTCTGGTTTTTAGGAGAGTTCAGCAGGGAAGGAAATCTATAGGTTAAAAATAATAAAGAATAATAATTTCCTTTAATTACCCTATTTAATGCTAAATAATCTTTTATATTTATTACTTAGATTTTGAATTTGAATGACTATAACGTAATATGAATTATTAGCATTTACGTTACTTTATTACTTCAAAAACCAATTTTCTTTTTATGAAATTAATTTATTCTGTACTCTTTTTTTTTTTTTTTTTTGTTTATTGATAACAATTTCGTTGCTAGACATTGTTACTTTAATCATTTATTCAAAAAGATTATTCTGTGTTAACAGCGTTCATTATCTCCGGTGTGATCTGAGTTCAAGTCGCGTTAATTAATGTTTGTAATTCACAAAAAAAAAAAGATTATTATGTGAACCCCGTGTGTTTAAGGATGTTTATTGACCCAGACATGGTTTGAGTTTGAGTTGTGCCAATCACATTACTGTTAAGACTTTACCTTCCCTTTATAATTCAAAAAAAAATTATAAAAGTTCAAGATTTCATAGATAATTATCCCCTTCTAACATTCCCATAGTATAAATTTTAGATCAGTTTTTACTCTTCAGTATCATCATCAAGATTGTCCTTAAACCATAATTTTCTTTCCCTTCTGTGGTTTCCCAATCACCTTGATAATGGATTTGATGGAGTTTTTTTTTTCTAAAGTAATAGATGGAGTGTATTTTTATATCATAGTATCCCATGCATGCATTCTTCCCATATGCACTTTGAAGCTATTTGATTTTTTTTTATTGAGGTCTATTTTTAATATTTTTGTACCGAAACAATAAATTAAGATTTTTTAAAAAAAATAATACAATAAAATAAAAATATATACTAACAAAAATAAAAAATAAAAAAATATATTAATAAATTAATATTTTTGTAATCGATTCCCTCATTAACGACACTATCAAATCTTAAACAAATCCAGTTATTGCTCAAAGTCGAAGGTGGTGTTGAGATATGCAAAGCCTCCTTAATTATCTTATTATTAGAGAGTCCATAATGTTTATAAGATACTTTGATAATCTCATTTACACCCTGAAATAAAAAAAGATTACGATTATTTCATACATGTCACACACTAAAGAAACGTTGTCAATCAATATCCTCAAATTCGTTCTGTTTTTAGTGTATATATATTCGATTATATATTTTATATTTTTAATTTTTTTTAAGTTTATATATATATTTAATAAAAGAATACATATATTTTTACAATATAACGTTATAATCATTGATTGAACCGTTGTTTTTTTAATGTCGGTTTAAGATTGAGATAAAATTCATAAAATTTGAATATTTTACCTACGTCATTAGGATAAGAAAAATATACAAGTACTAAAATAGAAAAAGATGATATACTTCAAAAATTGGATATTTTACTTAAATAATACAAAAAAAATAAATTAATAACCAAAATGGTATCCCCAAATTATTATTTACCAAAATGATATGTTTAGTTAAGTGGAGGAACTCTAAATGGCGGCACTAAGGAGTATTTTTGACACGTGTTTTTTTAAAATTTTTTATTATTTTTATATATTTAAAAATAAAAAAATATTATTTTATTAGTGGAGGGATTTAGAATGACGGCACTCAGGGGTTTTTTTCAAAAAAATACGAGAAAAATACGACAAAAAAATACCTAACACCCAGTGGAGAAACACAAAGTGGCGGCACCAATGGAGGAGTATCATGTTGCGGCACTCAGGGGTGTTTTGCCACTTGGCAGCACCCCATTGTGTCATGTGTGTGTGTTTATTTTATTTTATTTGTGAAAATAAATTTGGGTGGTTGTGAATTTTTAGTGTTTGTGATAAAAATTAAATGAAATAAAATTTTTGTTATAAAATAGGAGTGAGGGAAGCAAATAAACGGGAAAGAAAGAAAGGAAAGAAAGAAAGAAAGGAAGAATGAGAGGAAAGAAAGAAGAAGGAAAGAAAGGTAATGTGTTTAATTTTAATTTTATTTGAGTATGATATAAATGGGTAAAATCATATTTTATTTAATAAATTTTATTTAATTTTTAATAGATTTATTGAAGATGGATAATCAATTTTTTGTATGCATTTATTTTGATGGAGTAATTTCGAGAACATCGGTTGGATGTATATTTGATTGTCGGGAACAAATAGGAATGAGATTTAGTCGAAATATCTCGGTTGATGATATGAAAGCAAGGATTAATGCAAAAATTTTTAGACGTTGTGGAAGAAGGATCTCGAAACTTTTCTATAAGTTTCCAGTTTCGATAGATCCCATCAAATTCACCGAGATGGAACTTGTAGACGAAGACGTGGAGACAATGATCGCTCTTTATTGTTCGAATCAAAGTGGCCCAAATGCACCGGTTCAATTGTTTGCTGAGTTAGTTGATGTGGAACCTGTACAAAATGAATATTCAACTCCGTGTATGGTGGTTCCAGTATCGTACATTGAAAGTCAATCAATCGTACGTGAGCTACACATCGATCTTAATGCTGCTGCACCCGAGAATGATGCAGATCAAGATGGTGGATATGATAGTAGTATTCCTTCTGATAATGAAGTCAATATTGATAGTGATCCGGATGTGGATGAGGTCCCAGATGATATTGACGAAAAAGGAGCGAATGGCGATGAAAATCCAGTCGAAAATTCAGTTACACATATTGTGATGCACAATAATCCACCTGGGCACACATGTCGCTTATAAACCCTGATACGACACATGCCGAGTTCGCGGAATACCCTGAAATAGTACCTGCTCACCGATTGGCCATTATTTTGTACCATTTTGGTAAATAATATGATGGGGATATTATTTTGTATATTATATTTTAAAAATTAATTAGCCAAGTTTAATTTTTTGTGAATTATTAAAACTCTCTTATTTTTATAAAATAATAAATTTTTTAATTTCATAATTGTAACTAATTTTAATTATAACTTAAAAATAGATTATTGTTAATTTTATTAAACACTTGTAATAGTTTTCTTTCACATTTTATTAAACAATCTTATGACTTGTATAATAAAGTTACTAACTAACAAAATTAAAATATTATTAAATTTTAAATCAATAAATATGAACAATATTTTTTACTTACTACTACTAACAACAAAATTAAATTACTAACTAGCAAAATTAAATTAAAGTAAATTAATAATAACATAATAACAAGCTTACATTTCTTCTTCTCTTCTTAATTTACTCACCAACTATAACAACATTAAATAACAAATCAATTAAAAATTAAATTAAAGAAAACAAAAAACTTAAAATAATCAAATTAACTAACAAATTAAAATATTTTAAAATTAACCATACTTAAAATATTAACTAAACTTACCTTTCTTCCACTCCTCTTAATTTATTCTTTCAATCAACCTATTAAACAAATAAAATTATAATAACAAATCAAACACATTACCACTACTAATTAACAAATTAAAATATTTTAAAATTAAATTTAAAAATAAACACATTACTTTTTTTTCACTCTCCTTCTTCCCCTTCTTCTTTCTTTCTTTCTTTCTTTCTCTTTTTTCTTTCTTTTTTCCTTCATTTTTCATTGGTCCCCCCCTCCCACCTATTTTATAATTTTTTATTTTATTTTATTTAATTTTTATCACCAACAAAAAAATTTTCAACCACTCAAATTAATTTTCACCTCTTAAAAAACCCACACAAACACACACCTACGGCACAATAGGGTGCTGCCAAGTGGCAAAACACCCCTGAGTGCCGCCACTTGACACTCCTCCATTGGTGCCGCCACTTTATGTTCCTCCACTGTGTGTCAGGTATTTTTTTGTCGTATTTTTCTCGTATTTTTTTGAAAAAAACCCCTGAATACCGCCACTTTAAATCTCTCAACTAATAAAATAATATTTTTTTATTTTTAAATATATAAAAATAATAAAAAAAATTAAAAAAACACGTGTTAAAAATACTCCTTAATGCCGCCATTTAGAGTTCCTCCACTTAACTAAACATACTATTTTGGTAAATAATAATTTGGGGATACCATTTTGGTTATTAATTTATTTTTTTGTATTATTTAAAGAAAAAATCCTCAAAAATTAAATCTGAATTAAGTCAAATTCTTTTTATTATTGATAAATAAATTTCTACATAACAAGAATATTACACAATAATTGTCTAACTATCAAAACTCTAATGATTTAAAATAGTGATGGAAATTGAGGTAAAGATGAAGTCGCTGTCGGTGACAATAATCGGTGCATAGAAATTTTATTACACTTCATCCTTCAAGATACAGCAAGTCCAACCACCGGTTGCACAAATTAAATTAGGATATTTTTTAAAGTAATAAAAGAAGCTTTTAAAAATTCCTTTAACAAATTGAAATATTATGTTTCAAAACAAAAATATTGACTTATTTAAAAATAATATAATACCAAATTTTTATTTTAAGATGTTACAGAATATATTTTTTAAATTATTTTTTAAGTCTATTACTTATTAATAAATACAAATAATCATTACATTTGAAAAAGTATTCTCTGAACAATATGAATATTATTTATTATATAATAATATTAATTAATAATTATTTGAATTAAAACATCTTTACCTCATATTATGTTTTTAATATTTTTACCCAAAGATTTGTAAAGAAATAAAGTGAGCAGAATTTTGAAAAAAAAAATTGTCAAAACCATGAAAAACATATACTACAATAATAAAATATAATATGGAATATAATTGTGTTGTTCTTAAAATATAAATATAAAATCGCTCGAATCTTACTTTAATGCAGTTTTAAGGGATAAAATGGCTCACTTAGACACTATTATTCATATAATTTGTTTTTTTTTTTCTAAGATAAACCCTTTCAAATTTGAATATCATATTTTATTTAAAATATAAAAATAACAAAATAAAATTTCAAATTACATTTAACCTGAAATTAATAAATAAACAAAATTTAATTCCATGTGTTGATCTGATAGTTAAAAGTATTTATTATCTCAAGTGTGGTTTAGATTTGAATCGCTCCAATTACGTTATTGTTAGGAATTTGCTCTCCCCTTATAACTCACAAAAAAAAAAAAACAAAATTTAGCACTTGATTGAACCCTTAAATGGTGAAAAATTAATCAATCAAACCTCTCCATTAATGTTAACCATGTTTGACCATTAAGTTTCACTGACATGGTTGATAAACCAATAAGACGATGATATGTGGTAGCCAGGTGTACATCATGATGGCATGGCATTTTGCCACGTTAAATATATTTTTATAAAATAATTATTTAAAAATCACATCTAGAATTGTTGTCCAGATTCATTTGAACCTGGATAAAAATAAAATGGTGTCCAGATTCATTTGAACATAGACAATCTAATGTCCATGTTCATCCTAATTGTGATTTTTTAAAATTTACTATAAAATTACAAAAAAATATAAAATTTATGAGAAACTTATTCAAATTAAAATTAATATAAAAATAATTATAATAATTTATAAACGAATTATTAAAATTAATAAAAAAAAGTTTAAAAATTATTAATAACCAAGCCTAGAATGAATTTGGACACGAATTTGTCTAGATGCATTTGAACCAGATAAATAGTTATCCACGTTCATTCCAAGCGTGTGTTTAATAATTTTAAAATAATTTTCCATTTTTAAATTTTATTTATAATTATTAATAATTTTTAAATAACTTTTTACCAAAAAATAATTTTAAAATAAAATTTTTATAATTTTTTGAATAATTATTTTAAAAATCACATTTAGGATGAACTTGGACAAATGGTTTGCAAAAAATAATTATTTTTTATGATTTTATTTTTTTAAAATATTTATTTGCATGGTAAAATATCATGTCAACATAATGTACACGTGATAGCCACATATCGCCATCCAATTGGTCTATCAATTACGTCAGTGAAATTTAACGTTTAAATTTAGTCTATTAATTAATTTTTCATCTTTTATGAACTCAATTGAGTACTAAATTTTGTTGAGGACTTAATTAATTAATTTATTTTTCACTAAGGTTTTTTTTTTACTAATAAGCTGGAAACAGGTGAAAAACAATGGAGGAATTTGGGGTAGAACAAAAACTACCCATCAGAGTACCAAACTTTTGAACTAAATAAATCAGAAAATTAAATATAGAATAGATCTATAATCTATAATATATAAAAGCAAAAGTTTGGATAAACTCTTGAACTAATTAATATAATCTTTGTTGTCCATTATATTATTGAATTTATTATTTTAATATTTTCATTATTTGTAAGATTTATCACATTTATATATAAACATTTTGATTTTATAAAATATTTTGTTAAATAAATTTATTTGATAAGCAAAATTGATCTTATTTATAAATAAGAGTTATGATTTTATTAGAATGTTTTTATTAAATGAATTTATATAATAATAAATAATAAATTAATTTTATTAAATTAATTTTTGGTCAAAATTAGGATATTGACAGTCGTTAGTAGTTACAATTTCATTCATCGTGAGTGTTCTATAAAAAGATAAACAGTTAATTATAAAATCTACTCAATTCTCATAAGTAAAAATTGGATCTCCAACCTCATGATTAAGGGATGTGATAGCAATCACTACGTCAAACCTCATAATTATATTAAATTATTTTATATTCAAATTTTTATATTTCTATTAATAAAAAATAAAAAATAAAAAATATTATAAATAATAAATTTTAATTATTTATATAACAATTAAATTCATGTTTAATATATAAAAGTTTATAAATAATACATTTTCATAATATAATCTCATATATTATGTTTCTATTAATTATATATTATTCACACATTATTATAATTAATTTATTGACTGTTACTAAAAAAATAAAAAATTGAATAGTATTAAAAAGTTCAATTTACAACATATAAATTTTTTTTTTATAGTTTTTACAAATTCTTTAATAACGATCAGAATTATTTTATTAACATATTTGAATATTAAAAAATTATTAATATATGTAAATTAATTATTATTTTAAATGATGATATTTGCATTAATTTCATAAAATAAAATTATATTTTATATTGAATATATTAAAATTGCAGTAATTATATTTGAAATATTAAATAAGTTTAATATTTTACTTAGATTCGAATAATGTATATTAAACGCAAGAATAATAGTTAAGAATACATTATTTAAAAATTAAATGTAAATAATTACATGAAAGATGAAATTAGTTATTTCATTGGGCATATTTACTCCGAATTAAAAATATAATGTTATAATAAATAAATATAAAAATAAATTATAAATTATTAATAGATTAATCTTTTGTAAAGAAGTTTATATATAAACCAAAATCACAATATATTGGGGACTGCGATTTTCAAATCACTGCAAAGAGCGAAACGAGATCCCATTTTTTTATTTTTCAAACCACGTTGTTGATTAAGGGTTAGTTTAGCATTGCTTTTAAAAAATATTTCTGAAAAGTGTGGTGGAAAAATTCTTTTGACAAGTAATTTTGAAAAGTTTAGTTAAAGATTTGATTGTTTAGCATTGCTGTCAAAAAATATTTTTGAGAAATGAAATATCTATTTTAGATATAATATTATAAAGTAATAATTATACATTTAAATGATGTTCAAATTAATTAATATTATGATATTTTAATAATAATATAAAAATAATTTATTATAACTTAATATATAAAATATTAATTTTAAATATTTTTAAGTAATTAATATTAATTATTTAAAAATTTAATTAAAGAGAGAAAAATTAAAGAAATAAAAAGAAGGAAGAAAGAAATAATTGGTGCTCGTGTAAAGCTAAAAAAGTAATTAAAGATTTTAAAAGCCCGTTTGGGCTGCTACTGTTGAAATTTTCAGCTTTTCTAATGGATGTAAAAATCCAATTGAAAAGTTAAAAAAACACCCAAATGATATTGTTTAGTTAAACTTAAAGTCAAAAGGACTTATTTGATAAAAAGCCCATTCTAAAAGCTGTGCTAAACACAGCCTAAAGCCCTCTCTCTCCCCTCTTTGCTCTTAAAGTAAAGCTTGTTATTTTCCCTTCATTTTCCACCACTTTTCTAGGCTATTTTCCGGGACAAAAAAGAACCAGGAGCAGGTGAATATTCGCTTTCCTCTTCATCTTATTCCTCTTCTTCTTATTCCTCTTCTTCTTTCTCATCTCCTAAACAAATATCAACAACAGATAAAGAATTTTCACCCTTTTTTCTTCAATTTTATTTATCCGAAAATGTAGGAAAACAGGAATAAAAAATTCACTCTTCGTCATTTGGAACATTTTTTTTAAAAATATATATATGTTCAGATTTAAACTTTGTTAGTTGAAGCTCTACGCTTCAGCTGATTTTTTCCCTACAATTTCTTAGCTATCAGATAAGGTTGGTGCACAAACGTAACTCGTTTTCTAATTTTTTCTCTTTGGCTTGTGTGGTTCTTAAGGTGAAGTAGTTTTAAGGTAAGGAGATACTGATTTGGAGTTAAAAAAGTTTGGCCATGATTTGTATTATATTCTTACTCGATATATACTTTCTATTTGATACTATTGATGCTTGAATTTTAGATTTTTGCAACTACTATAGCACACACTTTCATTTGTTAAGTGCATTGAATGATTCAGAATTAATTTATCTGCTGCTGTTCTTTATAGATTTAACTGGTCGACAACATATGGCAAATAAAAGAGATAAAGGTTTCTACCATAGCCTTTCAAGGAAAGAGCTTCAAAGTTTATGTAAAAAATATGGTTTACCTGCTAATAGGTCGAGCTCGGATATGGAGAAATCAGTGGCCTCCTATCTAGAGGTAATTTGTTGAGCTGTCCTTTTCCTTGGCAACTAAAGAGTTAAGAATCTAAGCATATCATACTGACTTTTGCCAATATGTGAGCTTAGATTACTTCATGTAGTCGTTCCGTTATGTTATATTTATGTTTCAATTTGTTATGTTGTATTTGAGCTGATAATTGTATGTTGGCGAATGTTGTTTATAGGAATACTTGATTAGATTTAGTTTTAGAACTTCCTTCATATGAGAGTTTGGGGAAAAAGTAATCTTCGAGTTTCAAAGTAGAAAAATGGATCGAAACAAAGAACAAGAAAAATAATAGAGAAAAAAAATGTAAAAAGAGTTTATAAGAATTCGGAATGGAGATATCCAAAGAAAGCATTTTAAATGCCATAGGTGTTAATTCCGGTGCTCCTTTTTTGTGTGTATATATTTTAGTAATGAAGAAATTTTGTAAGATTGACATGCTTAATTTTGTTATTTACTTTTAAAAGCTCAACTAAGATAGATACAATGCTAGCTAGCAGGGTACGGGGAGATTCTAGCCGGCATTGGTTGCAGAAGGTATTTTGTGAACTAATTTTTAATCTGATGCTGTATGGCGTGCAGTTATATAAATGGATACAACATTCAAGATAAGTGATGGGTGTTTCTTAAAATGTGGAAAGTAGAAATATGATTGGGAAAAAGGGAAGTTATGGGGACAAAATAATATGCCAAAATTTGAAGGGAAGATACTCATCTTTGGGAATTGTTGGACTTTTCATTGTGCACCGTGATGAAAATTGTGCATCAAGAAGTTGTTGAAAATGGCATCACTGGCAGTATTGCTTTTTTATGTCTACCAAATAAAAGCCTTAATGAGTACCGTAGAGTTTCTTTTAGGGGTATTTATTGATATCAAATGTAGTTTTAGGAAAATGCCCTAATCAATTACTATATCCTGTGAGAGTCAGAAAAAAGGTCTACGTTCATGCCATTTTTTTAATAATTTTTTTTATTCATAATCTTCATATAAGGCACTATTTATCTTTATTCGTGGCCATATATTTTCTTCTTTTTGTTTGTTGCAGAAGTTTTTGGCATGTTTTGCATTAACTCGTCTTTGTTAATAAACATCTCTTATCATCAGTCATCTCAATCACAGTTCTCATACTTAATGTTTTCATGCCAAGATAAGCAGCTCCACTTATCATAGTGAGTTTCATGGAGTTCAGTCGGTTCCATTTGATAAACTGCATCTGGATGTAAAGTTTCCTGGCCTATCAAATACAAAACATGCTCTAATATTCTTTATTCTTCACATGGGTTTTTTCATTTGTTGAAAACAAGTTCCTAAATTTTCATAGCTTTGAGTATCTTGTTTATCTCATCATAAAATTTCTTTGAAAACATGCAGAACCAGAGATTGGGTTTAATGACTACAACGGAAAGATCAGATGAAATTCAAGAGTCTGGACTTCCATTGGCCCTGAAACCCCCTTTCAGGAATGCTGATAAAGGTATACACAGGTTGTTGTGGCTAATCAGTTTTATCTTAGTTTTCTGTACTATGATTTCCTTACTACAATTGATGAGTCTTTGTAAGAATAACATTTGGCTGCTGCAGATTTTTACGGACTCATCTCTTGTCCAGCAGACAGTTGTAATGGAAGCAATTATCCTCAATCTGTTAAATGTAATGCATTCGGTTGTTGTGCAGGGGATAAATTTTATCATAAGGTTCGTTTCTATTCTTGGATGTTTATGTTTTTGGTGTGGATTCTATTTGACTTCTGATGCAGTCAAATAAATCCATAAAACTCCTCACTCCATCTTCCCGATTGGTTCTTCTCTCCTGTTGCGTGTGTTAGGCTACCGGAGTTGTTCCTGATGAAAGATATAGACCTTTTCATCTAACCAAACATGAGATGATCACCCTCACCAACACAACACACACACCCAGCTCCACCACCAAAATGTGCAGTACAATTTTACCAGATGACACTTTTGTCTTTTAGTCTATAGACTCTGAAACGTTAACAGATTTTTAAGCAAAATTTATCTGGCAGAGAGATGTGGATGCTTTAACCTTAAATACTTAATTGTTTGCTTTCTGGGGCTGAAAACTTGTTTCTAATTATCTGAGTCAATCAATGCAGGATGGCTATGGTGTTGGTTCTACTTTTTTCCAGCAAACACCACAGCCTCAGTATAATGACAATGGTTCTAGGAATAATGAGTTCCCAACAACATTCTTCAACAAAAATAGTTTGACTCTCACGAGGGGTGGAAGGATGAATGATATGCCCCAAACTGAACACAAAGACACAAATGTTGGTGCATGTTCTAATGAGGCTGCCTTCTGTTCCTCCATAAATACTCCTACTCAATCTCCTTCTTTTCAGTTTCATGTCAGTTCAGAAGAGGGGATTAACCTTTATGTTGATTTAAATTCAAACCCAACTGACTGGGTTGAGAAATTGAAGAGTGAGGTTTCCATATGCCAGGAAATGTCCCATAGCAAGTCAAAGAGTTTTCATAAGGAGCTTGGGTGCTTTGGGGAAAGTAGTAAACCGGTGAAAGATTCTTTTCAGTTGAATGTAGATGCTGAGAAAATAAAGGATAGCCATATGCACTCTGGATTACCCCCAAGTTTGATCATAAAAGAAAATGATGCATTGCAGCTTGATCATGTTGATGGGGATGATGATGGGCCCTTGGATTCCACTGTAATGACATCATGTGCTGAAGCCGTAGAAGTATCACAGCATTTAGAAGGACATCAAGGAATGTCCTCATTTAAAGCTCTTCCTGATTTTCAAGATGAAGTAAATTCCTCTGGTGTATCCTCTGCCAAAGATGGGTGTTTAATAACTCTTGATTCAAATATTAATTCTCCCCAGGAGATGTTAGCTAGTGATGGTGTGTTAAATAAATCAGATGGTCCACTAAATCTTCTCACAGTGAAGCATCAGAATTCTAATCTTGAAAATGAAATATGTGATAATTCTGCCCTGCATAAGGGTTCTAATCTTGTGAGTTCCGGGGAAACTGTTCCTGGATGCCTGTTGGATGGTTCATTGCAGATGCCAGTGCCCAAAGATATTGTTCACCAGAAAAACAAATTACATCCACCTCGTGGAAATGGTCAGCTTGTGAATTTGGTTGATCCAAAGCTTAATATTTATGCAGATGCAGGCAGACTAGTAGGCTCTACTGGGCTTGATCAAGAGACATACAGGAATCAGTTGCCCATATTAGTTGAAGAACAGGTAATAGTTCACCTCTAGTTTTCTACTCCTTCCCCTCCTGTTCTTGTACTCTTCCTATTCTGTTTGCCATTTTGTTACATGTAAAAATTTACTAGCTAGTTTTTATTTTGAGATATTGTTTAAGGTGTTGTTTTCAAGTTATTTAGCCGTTCTTTATGAATATGTATCTAGTGGGTTCATCGTATGGATAGAAAAAAATCTTCTTACCTTCCCCTTGTACTTTTTATAATAATATGAACAATTTGGTTTTGTAAAATCAATTTATTTATTTTTGTTTCTTTTTATGGTTTGGGATTAGAGTTGGGCTTGGAAATCTAAGTACATGTCTGTTTTGTCTCTGTATACTGAAAGAAACAACTAAAATTATACTGTATGAAACTGCTTGCAGGATAGGAGCAAAATTATTAATTGGGGAGAGAGTTTGGAGTAATTATCCTTCTTAATTTAATTATATGCTATAAAATATTTATTTTATGTGTTGATTCGAGTGTATAATTGCCCTTTCCAGATGCTCACACAATGAGTTATTTGAAAATTGTGGAATGCTTGATAATCTTGATTCTAATGAACTCGGGAAAAAGGGAGCATATGTAAATTGTGATCAAAATGATTGTATCATGCTTGATGCCAAGGTTTTAAGAAGCACAAAGCATCTAAGTAGGAGGGTTCTTCCTCGAAGATCCATGCGGCTGATTTCCAAGGTTCTTTTTATGCTTTCCTTTGTTCAATTAATTTCAGCATTTGCCACCCCTTTTAAATAAAATCACAGGTTTATGCATGAGAAAAAGGTTTGTTCTTTCTGTTCTCTTGATTTCATGTTTTAACATACAAGGAAATCAAAAGTTAGTCTGAATATGACAAGAAGATTATGATCAAATGAGGCTGTAGTATTTGTGGTTGTGTTCATGCAACTAGTTTGCTGTTTATTCTGTCTTGTTCATGGGAGAGAGATGGAGTGTTTTTTGTACCTATTGGAGAAAACCATAATATTTCCCATGATAACCTATCCCTTTCTGGTTCAAGGTCTTCAACTTCCACCAACTTTGTTCTCCTATCGGGGTTTGACTTTGACAGCTTTTTTCCCCATACACCAGAACAAAGCATGACAGTCTAGATCCACTGTTTTTGATGCAGAGCATGTTTTATATGTTAGTGATAATAGTTGGCACTTGGCATATGCATATGAAGTGAATTTATTATGATAGTTATTTGATTAAATCATGCTTGATTGCATCTTTTTTAAAGATAATACTAAATTTGAAATGTAGGATTGTGCATAAAACTAGTTTTCGCCTTTTCTTTTTCTTTTTCCAATTTTAGGCAATAGTACCTTTGCTGGGCTGTGTTTTCTCTGCTGTTCCCTCATAATTGCATGCAGAATTTATTAATCTTGGGCTTGCTTTAGGTGAAGATGTTTATACCTATTAGGAAAGAGGCAATTAGTTGATTTCCTTGCTTTTGACTAAAACTAGTGATTAATTAATTTCCTTGTATGGATAGGCAGTTAGGTTTAAAGTTATCCTTGAGAACATGGATTTTTAAGAATTAGCTTTGTAAGAATTCATTTATATATTTTCTGCTGTGACTGGGATAGTTCCGCATCCTCTCTATTAGTAGTGGAACTTGTACCTGAGGCACTTGGAGAGTTTCTACTACTCTTTTTGGCTGCTATTGTAGAATATGCTGTGATAAATTAGAAGTTTCTTGATTTGAATATGCTGTGTGTTTTAGCTATTCTTCACATTTTGTCTAAACATATTCAATTTATTCTTTTTTTCTTTAGTGATTTACGAAGTTTGCGCGGGCCAATTCAAAGCATTGGTTTCTGTTTTCTTACGAATTCATATTGCAAAGCCAAGTATTGTCTATCGTAAGTGTTAAGTGCCTTCTCCTTTTCTCTTCTAGACCATGATGGATGCTGAAGAAAATTTTGCTTAATATTCTGCAGTAATTTAATTTGAGCATATAGGAAGCTTTGACTGAGGTCACATCTAAGTAAGAAAATGTTGGTTTAAGTGAAATAATATATGCATCAGGTATATATTTCTTCCTTACGTAACTGTATAGAGGGAAGGAAAGGAGGCCTGTTTGCTCAAGTTGTTTGTCAACCAGATTTGATTGGCCACCTGGAGTCGAGAAAATGATATTTATATCTAGTCAAAATGCATCCTATTTTTGTTGCTTTTTTTAATTTTCTATACACTGATTATCATAGACTAATACTTTTTTGAATTTGTTCCATTAAATTTATACAAGAACATATCTTAATTGGTAGTGATTACTTAAAATATATTGATTTCTGTTTTTGACTTTCTCATACTTCATTTGACTTGTAAAATGGGCAAGCATCTGGAACTAAATCATATTGAATCAAATTAATACTTTTTTTTTTTTTTTCTCTTTTTGAGAATTTATCTAAGTCGCTTGTCAACAGCAGTCAAATGAAGCCATAATTGTCCAAATCTTTGTTAGTATCATTGTCATAAAAACCTATGTCAATCAGACTAATGAAGCTGTAATTGTCCAAACCTTTGTTAGTAGCATTATCATGAAAAACTATGTTGTTCGTACTTGGGCATAACTGTCAAATACAAGAATGTTCAAAAATTTTTAGTTCTTTCGTGAATTAGGAGTCCTTGGAAGGTCATTTCCTTGTATTTATGTTTGAGCAAGTGTTACTTAGACATGAGTGTTGGACACTGGCATTTCAAGATGAAAAAATGAAGAATCTAAGCCAACGTATTGAAAACAAACTTAGTTAAGGAAAGGGTCCATTTCTACTTTGAACATAGTCGTGGAAATTTCATAAGATAGCATCCGCTTATCCATGATGTCCATTTTTCCTGCAGGTCGCTTCATTCTTTGCAGAACAGTTTCTCTCAGACAATAATAAGGTGAGCAAGCTATCATTTCAAATTGTTTGGTGCCTTCAGTTTTTCTTCTCTTTCTGCAAATTTCAAAGCAAATCGTTAGTTTTCAAAAATTGATACATAAATAAAAACTATTCCGTGCTGCTAATGTCAATATTGTAGTTAAATTTATTCCCCATTGATTCTTTATAAACCTCTTTGTTCATATTTATGTGGGTCACATTCCTTCGTTCCCACAAACATATAAGTTATTTTCACAATCAAAATTTCAGATTTGTCGAATATTTTTGGTGTGAGTTGATGTGAAGTATGCAGTAACTGTGGGTGAAGATCTGAAATTCTTTATTTCATTCTGATTATGCTAGAAAAGAGTTTCTTTCTCTTAATCTGTCTTTGATAATGGTTGTCATTTGGATGTCAGATGTTTCATCAGAAAAGTGGACAATTAATGTGTTGGAAACTTCATTACAAAATTAGACGAGAAGATTGGTACATTTTTTCTGGTTTGACCCATATACCTACCCTTATAGTATATCCTCTTTCGATTTCGATTTCGATTTTTTATTGTTTGTATCTTGAATGCTGAAGTAGAAAAGTTATACAGCTGTAGTATTTGGATAGCGTTGACAAAATTTTATCCTAAAGAAGCAGAGACATTGAAGTGTCAGAATAGTGAAAGAAACATTAGGAAGATTTGAATATGAAAAATATGATAAGAAGATAAACAAAATGTGGGGTTTGGAAAATATAATATGCGGATAAGAGGTTCTGGTTTTTGTGATGATAGCACTGTGAGAGGCTTTTATATCAGAGCTAGATTGCATTTCACTCCTATTCAAAAAATAATTTTGTATATTAGATTAAAAAATAAACTCATCTTTCTGTTAAAAATTTGATTTATTTTTATTGTTAAAAATTGATCTTTGTTTGTTAGAATAATGTACACATAGCTTGTTACATGTTATTATTTAATTATTCTATAAACCCATCTTTCTGTTAAAAGTTTGATTTATTTTTATTGTTAAAAATTGACTTTTGTATGTACACATGACATGTCACATATTATTGTTTGGTTATTTTATTAATCATATCAATTTTTAATAGTATAAATAGATGAATGTTTTAATAGAAATGATCCATTTGCACTTTAACCTATTGCATAAAACCAATTAGCTCATTTTTCAAGTAAAAGGTGTAAAATGCAATTTGAATTAGTACATGACTTTCATAGTACTTTTATCGGAAAAAGAATATCTTTTAATAGTTATTATCGGTACCAAAATGTACCAACTAGTTTAAGAAGCAAGTGGATAAAGCTCATGTGTTGGCCTCTCGAGGTTTAGGGATTGAGTGTTAGTTATTACATTTCTTCCACTTAATTTTATAAATGTTTTAAAAATCAAACCAATGATTTGATATTGATTCTTGTTTTGATAAATTTCGATTGTTGGTTTTAACAATAACTAAATAAACAACTAAAATTTATAAAATTAATTAAAAAAATATAAATCGATTCAACTATTGGATTTTTGTTTTTATTTTTTTATTGATGTTGAGTGGTTTACTGAAAGGAAGGTTTAATCCTTCTGTTAGAATTAATATTTTTGGTTTGATTAGCCGGTTCAGTTTCAACGCCGATTGAATCTTACATTATCATGACAATTTTATCTTAATTTGAATGATTTAAAACCATTTTTACAAGGATAAAGTGTAAAAAATTCTTCATAAAAAATAAGAAATTAATTAAGAGTCTGACTTGTACTGAATTAAATCTCAATCCACAATACTTTGAATCAATTTAATGTTTCTATTAACAGAAATCATTTATCAGATTTAAAAGATAAAAAATCTTAAAAATATCAAACACACCTTTGATTATGGGTAGAAAAGTCGACCCGTGGATGTATGGGTATAGCGATGGAAGGAGAAAAAAGCTAAAATCACATTCAAGCTTCGGAGTCGGAATCAATCTCGTCTCTATCATCGGAATCCACACTGTAAACAGTCCCCATTCAGCAATTTTGGCGTTACAACTCCAGGCCAAAAATTTAGGCGATTGCAATCAGAACAACAAATTTCTCTAAAACCTTTCTCTTAATTACCGCAAATTAAAAGAAAAAAACTAAAATATAAACCTAAAAATTAATTTGGGGGCTAAATTGATTTAAGTCTGGTTGATAAAAAATGTGATGATGAAGTCAAAAGTAGAGAGAGAAAGAGAGAGGGGTGGTGGTTGTTTGGGAGAATATTTAAGGGGATACTTATGTGTCGTGTGTCCTTTTATTTTTAGTGGATGCATGTTAGTTATGCAACTTGACGTGACCGGATTATAAGATATGTTAATTGCAAATAATTGTAATTATATCAGAATAAGCGAGCTTGATCTTAGATGGAGCTTGAAGATTAATGGAGGGTAAGATTTGACTAGATTTTAAATCTGACGTAGCTTCTGTTTTCAATATGTGTAACAGTTGTCTCCCATTGTCAAAGAGAAGGTTATAAAATAATCTTTATTGAGACAAAAAGCATCGATAAAGTATTTATGTCGTAAGCGAAATTTGTCAAAAAAAAAAAATCTTTCTTATCGCAAAATTGGAGGAAATGTTTGCAAAATTTGTTTACAAGGTAAACGCTTGAAGGTTTAGAGGCAAAGTAGGAATGTACCAGTGATGGAGGCCAACTTGGGCGTGGAAGAGTTTAGGGTTGAAGGCAATGGTCCCTCCAGAGAGAATGGGGTGTTAGATGGTAATTAGAGGGATAGAGGGAGGTTAGACTTGAGACAATGTAAGGCACTATAGATTTGTACGGCTTGATGATGACACAAACATGACAATACACATCTATTCAATTATGTTAATTAACATTCTAACATTACAAAATATGATATTGAATTTAGTTTTTTCTTTCTTCCTATTCTTTTTTATTCGAGTTTTGTTTTTAAAAGTTTAAACACTTCTAGTATTTCTTAATTTTAAAATTTGATGAGTTGATCTTAATTTCTAAATATTTTGAAAACCAACAAATAAGCGTATAAAAAATAAAGTGGTGTAAAATTTCGTGTGTTAGTTTGATTGTCAAGATGTTTATGATTTTAAGTATGGTCTGAATTTGAATCGTGATAGCGGCGTTGTTGTTAAAATTTTATTTTTTTATTAAAAAAAAAGAAAGATAGAATGATGTATGTAGTGAGATGGGGCAGCAAAGGTGGTTTCGTTTATAAGAAAAGGTTGCCATTCCTTTCAAGCAAAGTGTCATAATTTCCCAACTCCTCTAACTATTCATATAACTTATAACCTTTTTCTATTTTTTTTTATTCTTTATTCCAATTTTTAATACTTTTTGGGGGAATTCTTTAATTTTTTATTTTTATTTGGAATTTATTGTATTCTAATTTCAATGGAAATTTTAAAAATTTTCAATTCTTTAGTTTTTGAATTTTTTAATAATTTCTTTCAAATTTGGAGATTTTTATTGATTTTTTAATTATTTTGTTGGATTGTTAGATTTTTTAATTCTTTAATATTATTTTTTCAGTTTTTAATATTTCAAAAATTGAACAAAGTGTTGAACCCATTAATAAAAAAAATTAATGCGGTCAGTGAGTGTCTTTATCTACTTACTATGAAAATATACTCTATATAAGTATGGATTTGGAAAAACTATTAAAGCGATGAGAATTATTTTTTTATTTTTTTATCATATTATGACATTGATATTTAAAAATAATTATAATATTTAATTTAAAATTATTAGTTAAAAAATTAATTTAAAATAGAAATTATGATAATTATATATTTGAAAATAATTATAATTTAATATAAGTTGTGATAATTTCATATTTAAAAATAATTATAATTTAAGTTATAATTATTAGTAAAAAATTGTGATAATTATAATTATAATTTAAATTTTAGTTATATAATATTAAGTAAATTTGTATTTATGTATATACAACTTCTTAAATAATACATTTATATAATCTAGTCTAATATATTTATATTAATTATTATAGTCAATATATTGATTATTAAGAAAAAAAAAAAGAATAGTGAAGAGTTTAATTTACAATAAACCAGTTTTTATAGTTTGCACGAATTTAAAATTAATTTTATTAATTACATTACTTCGGTTTTAAATAATAAATTTAGAATGACTACCATGGATTCTCTTTGTGATAATTCTCTCTGCGAAAGTCCTAGGATCGATGACGTCTCCATGGAAGAGTTGATGCCCAAGAAGGTCCGGTTTAGGGAGGAGGATATCTTCCTCAAGGAAACGATGGTGTTGGAACCATCAACGGAGCCGAAACCTTCGTGGAAAGATAAATTGATTGGTTCTTCTAGTGGGGAGTCTAGACAACCCGATGATGATGATGATATCGAGGTGTTAGATGGGGATATTCATACATCTAATATCAATGGGACACCTTCTATTTTGTTTTTTCGGATAGAATTTTTCAGATTTTAGCCAAGGATATGGCAAATACTGTTGTCATCAAGCTTTTGGGTCGAAATATAGGTTTTTCTGTTCTCCAAAGTAAGATCTATAGCCTATGAAAACCATCTTCTTCCTTTCACTTGATGGACATTGAGAATGGCTATTTTTTTGGCCAGTTTCCAAAACAAGTTCGATTGTGAGAAAGTCTTGTCTGAAGGGCCGTGGATCATATTTGGACAATATTTAATCGTGTAGCCATGGACGTTATCTTTTGATCCCGGTCAGACATTGCCAAGTATGGTTATGTCTTGGATTAGACTACCGGGACTCCCAAGCTATTTTTACAGATGGAAAATCTTGAAGGAAATAGGGGGCCTAATTGGTAGGGTGGCTAAGTTGGATCTGGATACTGATAACAAGGTTAGAGGTAAGTTTGCTAGATTAGCTGTTTATGTCAATTTAGAAAAACCACTGATTTCACATGTTTTCACAACGGGAAAACTCAAAGGGTTGAATATGAGTTTCTCCCTACAGTATGTTTTCAATGCGGTAGGCCTGGTCATGTTAAAGATAGCTGTCCGCTTAAAACCACTGAGACTACCATAGTTAGAGACGCTACCCCGACGACTTCAGTAACGGACGAGCTCCATACGGTGGTCGACGGTGATAAAAACAACCAAGACTCCTTTGGACCTTGGACGTTAGTGGAAAGGAAGAATAGGCAAAAAAAAATAGGGATCACACACAATCCAAAATGATTTCTTCGGCTAATGTCAAGGAGGGGACGAGATTTCAGGTGCTGGCTACAAGGGAAGATTTGACTGATGAAAATCTGGTTACTTTGGAAAAAGATCAAGATAAAAGACGTAGAAAAGGAAAAGAAATATTGATTCCAAAAATTAGTGATACGGTCTTCAATGTCAAAGATTCAAATAAGACGAGTAACCGTTTCACTTCTAGGGGAGCTGCCAGCAAAGCTGTTATTATTGATGAGCCAAATAGAAATAGGGCTGATCGAATTAAAGAGAATATTGGGCTGAAACTAAACAGAGGTGGGCATTCGGGTAAGGCTTCCTTGCCAAACGAGTTGGGCAAAAATATGATGAAATTAAAACAGGCTACAGGAGTGGAATTGGATAATGGGGCGGGCAAAAAAGTGGGCCCGAGTAGAAGCGTGGATCAGGCTCTATTGATTTAGGGTTTAAGGAACAGAACCATCAAGAAACTGAGAAAGAGAATTCCGACGAGCAATTCTCTGGATGGAAAACTGGAACACTTAGAAATGGATTTTGAAGGCACCGATCTCCCGTCCCAATATGTTCAAAAAGTTATCCCGTCGAATGCAGTAGATGTCACAAATTCCAAATCACCCTGCGGCTTGGATCCAGCGAAGCACACTGCCGTAAGATTCAAGTCGGACCAATGTTTGGATGATGATGGCCGGACAGAGGGGGAATCTAAAGCTGGATCAAGAAAAGGAAAGGGCAAAAAGGGTGGTTTAGATGCGGGGATTTTGGTGGGGGGGATCAAGAATTCCAAAAAACATCAAAATAGCTCAAAAAGGTGGGAATAAATTCAAGGTAGGAAATAGACACAGAATTCTTTTGAAAGATTCTATGGCACAGCTTGCTAAGGCTATATCCACACCAAGTTTTAATGCTTCAGGGGTAAATTTTGTTCACTCTAAATGAGGGACAAAAGGAGACCAGTGATCAGAATGCCCAACAGGTGCCAGGTTTGAAATTACTTTTTTGGTACCACGGTTAAATTAGAATATTTTATTCTGTTCTTCAAAAATTAATTTTTTTTATTTATGATGTCAAAATTAATAATTTTTTTTTTGGAATTGTCAAGGATGTGCAAATGGTAAATTTACTCGGGTTTTTCATGAGTATAGTAATGAGCATAGATCGGACATCGTTTGCTTGTTGGAATCGAGAATTAGTGGCAAGAATGCGAATTTGTTATCGAAAAATTGAGTTTTTTTTCTCACCGTGTTGAAGCTACTGATTTTTCAGGAGGAATCTAGGTTGGATGGAAAGATTCAATTAATATTCTAATCTTGTGTAATCACCCGCAGTTTATCTTGCTTCGTGCCTCTGGTAAAGACATTTCTACTCCTTTTTACATCATCTTTGTTTATGGCAGTCCAGATAGGAGCAAATGTAAGGTTCTTTAGTGTGAGTTGCAATGTGTTATATCCCGTGACCAGTTTTTGATATGAGTAGCAATGCCCAAATTCAAGCTTATGGATGTGATGGGATCAAAGTTTCTCAAGGCCCAATAACGAGGTCGAAGGCAAAGCAAATTCGAGCAAGATTGAACGGGACTATCCAAGACTTCGTTACCAAGGTCCTAGATGCGCACAAGGCCGAAAAAGAAAATCGAGATTCAGTTTCTTGTTTTCAAGAAAATCAAGAAACCAAATCTTGGTCCAATTTTGCCATTCCAAACAATTTCAAGAATTAAGAAAATCAAGATTTAAAAATCTTGGAAATATTGGTCCAAGAAACCGAAGCTGCCAATTTTCAAGTTGGGGAAATCAGTAGACTTGCAATGAATTTTTGTATGGGATCCAGAAATTTATGGGTTGAGATGTCTGCATAGATTTCGAAGATCTATCTCTTATCTTCGAAACACATTTTGAATCACTTGATTTGAAGTTCGAGAGCTCAAGTTATGATCGTTTTAATAAAACTGCGTGGACATAATTTTTGGACTTGATTATGATGGGAATTACGAGTTTAGAGCTTTTATTTTAGGTTTAATTTTTATTATATATGAGCCTAATATTGTATTATCAGCTCTTATTATTTTATTTTTATTTTTATTCCGAATTTTGAATAATTATTAAGTAGTTTGAGTTTTTAGGAGTTTTATGTTAACAAGAAAGTTTAGTTTAAAACTACTTCTTGTTTAGATTAGTTAGAGTTCTAGTTTAATTAAGTGTTTTATTTAGATTTATTTATCTTGCCTATATATAGGCCTTGGAATTGTAAACAAAAGACACTGGATTTTGATTATTTTGAGTTAATAATAATTCTCTTTGAATTTTTCTTCAAGAATTGCTCTTGAGTTTTTTTTAGAAATTGTTTTAACAATCTTTAGGTTGTGGGAATCTTCTTCAAGCTTTTTCTTGCCAAGATCTCTTTCTTGGAGAGGAAATTAGAGCCATTGAAGGGAGTTGTGAATTCTTATTGTTTTCAAGGCTTCTTAGGACGTTATCTTCTCTTTTCTATTTTTAATCTTTCGTTCTAGTTTGATTTAGTTTATTTCTTATTGTTTAGGGTTATTGATTTAGTTGATTTTCGTTCTTGGTTGAAATTGCTTCAAGAGAGACGTTCTCTTACCTTGACCAATCAAGAAACACATAAAAAATTAGAAGATCCAATTTTTTCTTGTTGTTTTAATCATTCTTGCCTAAACAGTTTGTTTTTATCTTTTAAATCACTTCTAACGAATCTATTTGTGTTTTTATTTTCCATATCTGGTTGGGACGTTTTCTTGAGGTCCAAGGATGATTTCTTTCATCCAAAAAACCCTAATTTCGTTCTCTATTGGATCTGTTACCAGCCATTCATCTTTCTTTCATTTTAATTTCATTTGATTATTCTTCTTGTCAATTAATCTGTCTTTCTTTGTTTTCATTTCAGATTACATTTGTCTAGAGCTTTGGAATATATCCGTGACTTGACAACTTTATGATCCTCTTCCAACTTTTTTTCGTATCATTTGGTATCAGATTTTGGGCGTTTTAGGTGTTCTTCCTTGCTTTCTACACTGATTTCCATTACAAACAGCCAACAAGCAGTTTACCTAGTAATTTTTTCGTAAAAAGATATTTTTGAGTGGGTAAACGTTTTTCAATTGTTCTAAAATTTTATATATTGATTCTTGACACTATATTATAGTAGAAAAAAAAATATTTCCCACAAAAGAAGAGATCAAAAAGTCGAAAAAAAAAGAAAAATATGAGAAAAATAAAAAATAAAAAAATATTTTGTGGGTTGAATGTTGTGCCGAAAATTTATACATAAAAAACACATTATTTGGAGAAGCTCCAATTTAAATTTCGTAATTTTTGGAAATCGGGAACACCTCGAATGAAGTTTGTCAAGTTGCTTCGCAGTTTTTGGGTTTTCGGATTTCTGCAATTTTATTGATTCTTAGTTTTAGGTTTTCAATTTTTTTTTGCTTATTATTGTTTCTTTACACATTCTAACACTTTCTTATTTCTTGTGTTAGTAGGTTAACGAACGTTGCACCTTCCTTCCTCCGTACAACACAATTCTTTGGTGACTAGCTGGTTTTGGACTCATAGTGCTATTAGGATTACTTTGTTAGTTTAATTCTAATACATCCTGATTGATTGATATAAATAATTCTAAAGGACTCATAAGATTAAATCTTACCTCATTGAGAATTTAATTTTTCTTTTTGAGTGCATAATGGTGAGGTTTGTTTAAATTTTCTTTTTTTGAGTGTTGTGTTTTTTTTTTCCATATTTGTCACAATGTTTCTTAGTAAAAAAGGGAGTGATGACCAGAGTGACAAACCGTTAGTTAACATTGAAAATCTTATTGGTGTCGCAACAAAGTTAGATCTCCATGCCATCACTGATAAGTTCGAAACCATGTTCAATCAGTTGAACAATACCTTAAATCAGTTGCGAACTGAGCAAAGGATTCAATGTTGGGGTGCTAATGATGATAATTGGTTTGAACAACCTCGTGCTCGTAGACATCAAGCTAGACGTGTCCCTTGTGTGGATGAAGATCTTTTATTTCCCAATGATCGCGGACAGCCTTCGTTGGCAAAGTCGAAGTTCACAATTCCTCAATTTCGTGGAAAGAATGATCCCGAAGCATACTGTGAGTAGGAATAAAAAATAGAGCTTATGTTTCGTTACTATAAACGCCTAGAAGATAAGAAAGTTCCATTGGCGACCTTTGAGTTTTCAGACTATGCGTTGAGTTGGTGGACTCAACTTGGAATAAGTCATCAACGAAACTATGAGAGAGAAATTACCACGTGGGATGAGTTGAAACAAGTTATGCGAAAATGCTTTATTCTTACACATTATTATAGGGAGGTCAAAACCAGACTTCGACGACTTGTTTAAGGAAGTAAATCAGTTGATGAGTACTTCAAAGAGATTGAGATGCTCATTCAACGAGCAAATGTAGAGGAGGATGATGAGACCACTATGATACGTTTTATTGATGGTTTGAACAATCCCATAGCCAACACTTTGCGGTTACAAACTTATATAGATCTCGAAGAAGCAGTTCACAAAGCCATTGAAATTGAACAACAATTGAGGGAACAAGGTCCTCGTTCATTCTCTACTTCACAGTATTACAAAGGTAACAGTTCTAATTCTGACTTTAGGTATTCGAAACCACCGTTTACTGCTTATAAATCTTCTTCAAGTGGTGCAACTAAGAAATCAGATTGGAAGAGTAGGGCTCTTATGAAGACGCCAGTACCTTCTAAGCAACCCAGTTATAATGGTTCAAACATGAGAAAAACTAGAGAAGAAAGTAAGTATGACTTTGTGCATTTTGTTGACTCTTACTCTAGTGAAAAAAGATTTGTTGTGATGGTGAACTTTGTGAACCGGAAAAAGATGATAATGAGAAACTTTCCCTTGAATCCATAGATGAAGCAGAAACGTCATGTTCTCTTACTGACATGCCTTATACTGAATTGAATATTCAAAAAACTTGTGAAGGGGATATGGAAAGTGAGAAAAAAATATGTGAAAAGGTCGAGAGAAAAGAGATCTTGAGTGATAAAAGTCTACTTGATTGTCCAAATTTGGTGAGTGATAATCTATATGAGATAAAATTGGAGAGTTCTCAAAAGGAAAAAGAAAAAAAAAACAAGAAGAAAAAGAAAAAGAAAAACAAGAAGATATAGGATTTTAAAGATCCATTGGCAGACTTCCAATTACATTACTCTACCATCGATCGACACATTTACTTGTGGGAGAGAGCTAAAGATTCGAGGACGAATCTTCTTGAGGAAGTGGGGAATGATACGAGTCGCAAGGACCAAATTCAAGCTTATGACTGTGATGGGATCAAAGTTTCTCAAGGCCCAATAACGAGGTCGAAGGCAAAGCAAATTCGAGCAAGATTGAATGAGACCATCCAAGACTACGTTACCAAGGCCCTAGAAGCGCACAAGGCCGAAAAAGAAAATCAAGATTCAGTTTCTTGTTTTCAAGAAAATCAAGAAACCAAATATTGGTCCAATTTTGCCATTCCAAACAATTTCAAGAATCAAGAAAATGAAGATTTAAAATCTTGGAAATCTTGGTCCAAGAAACCGAAGCTACCAATTTTCAAGTTGGGGAAATCAGTAGACTTGCAATGACTTTTTGTATGGGATCCAGGAATTTATACAAGAAAGTTTAGTTTAAAACTACTTCTTGTTTAGATTAGTTAGAGTTCTAGTTTAATTAAGAGTTTAATTTTGATTTATTTATCTTGCCTATATATAGGCCTTAGAATTGTAAATAAAGGACACTGAATTTTGATTATTTTGAGTTAATAATAATTCTCTTTGAGTTTTTCCTCAAGAATTGCTCTTGAGTTTTTTTAGAAGTTGTTTTAATAATCTTTCAGGTTGTGAGAATCTTCTTCAAGCTTTTTCTTACCAAGATCTCTTTCTTGGAGGGGAAATTAAAGCCATTGAAAGGAGTTGTGAATTCTTATTGTTTCCAAGGCTTCTTAGGACGTTATCTTCTCTTTTCTATCTTTAATCTGTCGTTCTAGTTTGATCTAGTTTATTTCTTGCTGTTTAGGTTTACTAATTTAGTTGATTTTCGTTATTGGTTGAAATTGCTTCAAGAGGGACGTTCTCCTACCTTGATCCATCAAGAAACACATCAAAAATAAAGAGATCCAGTTTTTTCTTGCTGTTTCAATCATTTTTGCCTAAACAGTTTGTTTTTATCTTTTAAATTACTTCTAACGAATCTGTTTGTGTTTTTATTTTCCAGATCTGGTTAGGATGTTTTCTTGAGGTCCAAGGACGGTTTCTTTTATCCAAGAAACCCTAATTTCATTATCTATTGGTTCCGTTACCAACCATTCATCTTTCTTTCATTTTAATTTCGTTTGATTATTCTTCTTGTCAATTAATCTGTCTTTCTTTGTTTTCGTTTTAGATTACATTTGTCTAGAGCTTTGGGATAAATCCGTGACTTGAAAACTTTACGATCCTCTTTCGCATTCGTTTCGTATCAGTTTTCGTGCGTAATCATAGGAGGTTTTAATGTCATATTATCTTCGAGTGAAAAAAAGAGCATTCATTCAACTGGTAAGCGGTGCAAATTATTTGGAAATTTTGTTGACTCGTGTCATTTGTAGGACCTTGACTTTGTTGGCCCTTCTTTCACTTGGCAAAGAGGAGACACGATGGACAGGTTAGACCGAGCACTAGTGAATGATGCTTGGACCTCAACTTTTCCCCCAAGTCCCATCTATCGTTTGCCACGTATTAAATCGGATCCCAGACCCATACTCTTGAAAACCAACCCGTCTTACTCCTCAGCCACTGGTAGGCCATTTAGGTTCCTAGTTGGATGGACAAAGCATGCGAAGTTTCCTACCTTTGTCAGAGACGCGTGGAAATTTTTAGGTGATATGGTCCATTCAATTTCTAATTTTACTAACCTTGTGAAAGAATGGAACAAATTGGTGTATGGCTTCATAGGTACCCGCAAGAAGAGCTTGATGAATTCTCTCTCCCATATTCATAAGGCTTTAGACCGTTCCTCTTTAGATCGTCTTGCACAACTTGAAGCGGATGTAAGGGATGAGCCAAAAAATCTGCTTGACCATGAAGAACTTCTCTGGGGACAAATAACTAGATGCGATTGGCTACAATTTAGTGACCAAAATACAGAATTCTTCCATAGTCGGACGGTGCGACAACGTAAATTTAATTTCATTCATGCTTTACGTAATGAAAATGGAGAGTCGTGTTTGGATCAAGAAGTTCTTCAAGATGAGGCAGTTCAATACTTCGAAAATCTGTATGGTGAGAGAACGACGCCTATTAGGGGTTTATCGACTAATCTTTTTCCTTGTTTCAATTCTCAAGATATTGCCTTTCTTAGTAGGGTCATAACTGAGGAAGAAATTAAGAAGGCCCTTTTTGACATGACACCTTTGAAAGCTCCGGGAATTGACAGTTTTCATGCGCATTTCTTCTAGAGCCAGTGGGACACAGTGGGTAGTGCTGTTTACGAATGGGTCTAAGAAGTGTTTGCTGGGAACGTCATTGATGCCGAGCTTAATAATACATTGATTGTCTTTATCCCTAAGACCGATCATCCTAAAGACTTCAGTCAGTTTTGGCCCATCAGCCTGTGTTCGATATTGTATAAACTAGTTATGAAAGTCATTGCTAACAAATTTAGATTTATATTCCCTAAAATTATTTCGCAGAAAAAAGCAGGTTTTATTACAGGTCAAAGCAGATCTAATAATATAATCATAGCCCAAGAAGTGATCCATTGCATACGTAGCAAGAGAAAGGGAAGGAATTGGATGACTCTCAAGCTAGACCTTGAGAAAGCTTATGATCGAGTGAGTTGGGACTTTATAAGGGCTTCTCTTAAGGTGGTTGGGATTCCAGAATTCCTTTATTCGGTTATAATGAAGGCCATAACCTCATCGACGATGCAAGTTCTTTGGAATGGTGTTCCTACTCAGAAATTCAAGCTGGTTAGAGGAATTAGACAAGGGTGCCCACTCTCACCTTACCTCTTTATGCTATGTATAGACTGGTTAGGACGTCTCATCCATGCTCAGATTAGTGATGGTAAATGGAATCTCATTCGACTTTCTTGTAAGGGCCCTGATTTGTCACACCTTTTTTTTGTTGACGACTTAGTGATCTTCTGTAAAGCGGAGATGGAACAAGCTCAACATCTTTCAGGTATGTTGAGTCATTTTTGTGATTTCTCTAGACACAGGGTTAGCATGAGAAAGAGCAATATCTACTTTTCCAAAGGTACTGATGATGCTAGAAGACTCCAGATAAGTCAGGTATTTGGTTTCCAAATTGTTCATAATCTTGGTACTTATCTAGAAGTTTCGCTTTTGCATGACAGAGTTATTAAAAGTACCGTAAGATTTGCAGTAGATAAGGTTCAAAGGAAATTGCAAAATTAAGAAGCTAGGAAACTCTCCATTGCAGGAAGAGTTATGCTCGCTCAGTTAGTGCTTCTCGCCATTCCTAGTTACTTCATGCAATCGATATCAATCCCTAAAGGTATTTGTGATGAGATTGAGCAGATTGCGAGACAGTTTGTGTGAGGATCTGTCAGTGGTCGATCAAAACTCTCCTTGGTAGGTTGGAAGTCTATTTGTCAGCCTAGGGAAAGAGGAGGGCTTGGATTTCGTCAGTTACATGATCAGAACAATTCCTTTCTTATGAAGCTTCATTATAGTCTTCTTACTAAAAGTAAGGCTTTATGAATTCAGATTCTGCGATCCAAGTATAAAATGAAAGAGGATGTCCTTACTTCTATTCACAGAAGCCAATTGTCACATCTTTGGCATTCCCTCTCTAAGATTTGGCCACTTCTTCGTGATAATTTAGCTTAGTCTGTTAAAGATGGAAACAACATTCGTTGTTAGCTTAATCCTTTGATTAGAGAGGTGGGCCTTTTAATATCCCATGTTCCTGCTCATTCTAATCTAGATTTAGTCTACACTCTGAAGGACATGGTGATAGAAGATGGTAGTTGGAATATTGAGCTTTTCCATCTTTGGTTATCTGAGGATATTGTTCAGCATATCATCAGCATTCCTCCTCCTCATCCTCATGAGGGAAATGACAATTAGTTGGGCTTCGTCTACTTCTGGTAGGTTCTCGATACGAAGTGCTTATTAGGCTTTAAAGCAAAATGAGTAAGAACAAAAAGATCAAAAATGGAAACACATTTGGAATTTCCAAGGCCCACAAAGAGTTCGTTTCTTTCTATGGTTGGTTTATAAACAACGATACTTACTAACATGAAGCGCACTAGAAGAGGATTGTGACAAAACAACTCTTGTGGTATTTGTAGCCATATGATTGAAGACACCCTTCATGTCCGTCGCGATTGTCGAGCTACAAGAGAAGTGTGGGAGACGATTATTGCTAGCAATCAACAAAACAAGTTTTTCTCTGAACCCTTCCATTCATGGGTTTTTTTTCTAACATTTTCTCTTCTATACGTTTTCAGGATCGTGGAGTTTGCTGGGTAAATTTGTTTGGAGTGCTCCTATGGAGAATATGGAAAAACAGGAACCTTTTCATTTTCCAAAACATTAGTTGGACAGCTCACGATATTATCAAAACTTCTGAGAGTTAGGTCTGCCAATTCGAGGTAAATCAGATTGTGCCTAAACCTCTCTCTTTGAACTAACAAAACCAAAGACTATCAGGAGATCGGTGGTTCCACCTCTTCACCGAGGGAGCAGTGGCAAGAGACAATGGACAAGCTGCAGCAGGTGGAGTTATTAGAGATATGGATGGCAAGTGGATCATTGGTTTTAACCACTATTTAAGGAATTGCAATCCTTTGGAAGCTGAATTGTGGGGAATCATGGATGGACTTCTATTCCTCCTACAGTATGGTTTTGCTAAGGCTACCATCCAAACAGATAGTTTGGAAGCGTTTCAACTTTTGACTCAGACAGGAGGAGATGACTATGGGACCACCATCTACCGAAGAACGAGACGAACTCCCAATGCTGGAGGGCAATGGTACATCCAATTTGTTCTTAGAGAAAGGAACTAGTGGCAGATAAAATGGCTAAACTAGGACTATCATGGAAGTCAAGCTTGCGGACCTTTGGAGCACCTTCTAAGGAAATGATGGGATCTATCCAACATGATATGGAGACTGACTTTGCTACATTACTGATTCAATGTAACTGTTGTTTTTTATTCACCAAAAAACATAATAAATTTTATTAGCATTATATTTGAATTATCAAAATAATTTATATATTTTAATTATGTATATTAGTTATTATTTTTAATAATGCATTTTTGTATTGATTACATCAAGCAAAACTATTTTATACATTGAATATGTTAAATAATGCTCAAATTATGAGTTGAATTTTTTTCTTATTATATTTGAATTGTTAAATAATATAATAAATTTTAATTATATTGAACAATTCAAATAATGAATTAAAAATATATTATTTAAAAAATTAATTAAAAATATAACATGTAAAATCACAAGCATTGTATGTAGGTTTAAAAAATAGTATATAAAACAGAAGAAACTAATTTATCTAATTTCAAAATTAACATAACCTAGGCATATTTACATCATATTTTTTATGAATTTCGGATTTTTTTTGCTACCTTAAGGACATGTACTCGAATAGCGAAGAACGACATGATGAGATAAGATGAGATGAGATGGGAGTATTGTTGGTGCTAGTATGCAATGAGGAGATAAGAAATAGATGGTGGTGGAGACTATGGGGGTTTAATTCATCTACGATAGGTGTAGAGCCAGAAGAACCGAGTGAGGAGAAGGAGAAGGAAAAGGAGGAAGAGATAAGAGAGAAGAAGGTTGGAGAAAGTTAAGCAAGTGAAAGTCTTATGTGAGGAAAGTCTTAATACATTGTGTGTTGGGGAATATATAGGGAAAGGTCTTTTTGTTTGGCACCAACAATATAGATGGTGGTCTGTTCATGTGGTTGGTTAGGTGGCAAATCCTTTACATGCCAGTTATTTTCAAGCATAATATTATGTGATTCTGCTCTGACATTCTCCTTGTTAAGGTAATATGATATTCTTATGTCTTAATAGTCTTTTAGTAATCCTCGTAGATAGTTCGTAACGAGTGGCCAAAAGAAAATGACCTGTTAGAGGCCAAAAGCGAATGGCATCCTTGTGGGTAGTGTGAGGCATGTGGATGGCTTATCATTCATTACTTGCCAAATGGCAACCACTAATGAAATAAATTGGATGCTTACACATTTCTAGTGTTGCCGATCTTATACCTATTTTGTTGGTTTAGGTCACTTCAAGTCACAATCCATTTTTGTTGGGATTTTTATTTTTTTTAATTCATGTAAATTCAGCTCTTTTAGATTAAATATAAAACATGAATGTGGAAGATGGAATTTTATATAGAATAATTTTTTTTTGAAAATTATAATTTTTTTTTTGAAAAATATATATTTAATTTAGCCATGGATTAAGAATTTTTATTTTAATATTCCCATCTAACCTGATAAAAATACATGCCTGTGTGACAATAATTTATTTTTATTAAAAAATTTTTAGACGATACATAATAATTGTATGAAAATGTAATTATTAGGGTAATAATTACATTATCTTAAAATTACAAAGAATTGTAATTCTCTAAATGTGGTTGGTTGATAAAGTGTAATCACATCGTAACTTCTTATGTCATGTTTGGTAGTATAAATTGTAATTACATAGTTACATAATTTATATTTTTTAAAAATAATTATTATTATAAAAAAAATTAATATAATAAAATAATTTCTAAATAAGTAACAAAATTGAAATCAAATCATTATATGTTTTATGTTAGTCCAAAAAAGTAGTTGATAATATGATTACTAATAAATATAATAAGAAAAGTAAACAACATATGCAATTTTATTTAATTGTTTTAGTGCATATTTGTTCCCTATTTAATATTTAATATATGTTCCTTATCATCATCTATTGATCCTTAACCGAGTTTATCATCATTTGAAGTTGAATATGCATCATTAAGATTATCAAGATCTTATGTACTCTTCGAAGTATGAATAATTTCAATTCCATTTATGATTGAAGTTATGAAATATGTAACATATTAATATGATCCAGTCTTATTTTTTTTACACTATACTAAGGTGATGTTAATATCGAAAATTTTTTTTAGAACAACAAATGTCTACTCAACCACATTTCGAAGCCTTAAATGTCTCGAATTAAAGAGTTCACGAGTTGTTTATAGTGCTTGTGTATGGTACCATTTTTCAAATAGTATTACACCCTACAAGATGGTGTAAGAAAACTTTTTATATTTGCATAATTAACATCGACTTTATATTATTTGGATTCACAACCCAAATAATCTGTAACTTTAATTATAAAAACATATATAAACTTAATTTAAAAAAAGATTTATGCTATATTATATTTTTTTATAATACGTAAATTAAGTCAAAATAATATAAAGTTTATAAAAAAAATTATAACTTGTTCAATAACTTTAATAATACTTCTTATAAATAATATAAATTTTT
Source organism: Kokia cookei (assembly GCA_039519145.1). NCBI lineage: Eukaryota > Viridiplantae > Streptophyta > Magnoliopsida > Malvales > Malvaceae > Kokia > Kokia cookei. The sequence continues at coordinate 33,333,337 of CM076907.1, read as the reverse complement.
TACCATAAATTTAGAAAGTTATTTTTTATAAATAAGTTATAATAAAAAATTATAACATTTTCTATAAATAAATATATTATATTTATAATATATAGTAGGATATATAAATAAATTATGTTCCACTTTTTCGCCATAATTTTTTATAAATAAGTATATTATAATATTTTTATAATATGTAAATTAATTTTATAATAAAAATTTTGGTTATAACTTTAAATTTTTTTTGGATTTAAATAATATATTTTTTGTTATAATTTTATAAGATACATAAATTATTTTAAGTGAATATTTGATACATTGTCGATGTATTTTTTTATTTCGTAAACAACCTTAAAAATTGACATGTTTTTTTTTAAATATATATATATATATATTTGAGTATACTTTTATAGGATACTTGATAACCCTTAATCACAAAAACTCCACATATATTTTTTAATATTTGAGTATACCTTTATAAGATACTTGATAACCTTTAATCACAAAAACTCCACAGTCGGTGTACCAAATATTTTCTCAATTATTTTTATAATATAATTTTTTAGGATTTTTAACATAAAATTTTTTTTGTCATAATCATCTCAAATACTCATACACGTTCATGCTTATAATATAAATTTTATAATATAAAAATAATTTTTTAAAATTAGATTTGGGTGTGATCACCTATGGAATTGTTCAAATTTTCACATTCCCTTGAGAATTAAAAAGTGTAATTGGGGTGCTCCAATTACTCCGAATTTAGTGAAGGCCACAAATTATAATGAAACATTTTTCTAAATATATTTCATATCGATGAATTATTTAACATAATTTTTTTGAGATTTGAATTTAATAATTATTTTCATATTAGGGTTTAAATTCTTTTTTTTTATTTAAATAGGTTTTGAATTTGACAAATTTTTCATATTAAGGCTCAACTTTTTTTTTGTTCAAGTTAATTTTTGATATTTGCTTGAAAGTCTTAAAGTTCAGGTCTTAATGTAAAAACAATTGTTAAGTTTCAATGTTAATACAAAAACAATTGTCAAGTTCAAGGATTAATTTAAACAAAAAAAAAAAAATTCAAACCTTAACTTAGAAATAAAATTTAAACCTAAAATAAAAATAATTACTAATTCAAGCTCCAAATAATAATTTAACTCTTAATTTTTTAAAGTGAAATTTTTCGAAAGTTTACTTTATAACCATACTTACGTTACTAATCCTTAATAATGTTTAAAAAGATTACACGAATGGTAAATGAACTAAATTATTGCCAAAATATAAAGGATAAACGGACTAATTTTTTTTTTTATATTAAAAAAATTGTATGAGTAAATATAAATTACAACGTGAAATATATGATTTATCTTATACAAATTTCATTAATTTAATAAAAAAGAGCCAGTTATATGAGTTATTGAAAGAATAGATATGGAGTTTTTTTTATGGTGAATTATAAAAAAAGAGTAAAGCTTTAATAATAATGTAATTATTGCAATTTAAACTTAAATTATATTTGAGACGATAAATATCCTAATCATCAAGTTACACGGAGTGAAGTTTTTAAAATGAATTATGCTAAAGACCAAAGTTTGAATTTGAATAATAAATGAATAATTTATGTACCAATTATAATGCAGACAACATACTAAATTTTTTTTTTGAACGTGAAATTGCATGTAATAAACAGTCTATAAAATGTTTGTGCTCCAACTTTCAAATTAAAAAGAGGGGAAAAGAAGAAAAACATAAAGCAAATATGAAAAAAAAGACTAATTGTGCTCCTACTTACCATACTTTTTGATAATTGAAAAATTTAAACCTTTTTTTCTTAATTTTAAGAATTTGATTTTTCTACTATTTTGATTTAATAATTGATTTAGTAATTTATTTTATTTTAAAAATGTCACGTAATCCAATGTAATGGAAATCATTTAGTGTTATCAAATGATTTTTTTAAAGAATTATCAAATGGATTAAATTAAGAGTAGAGGGACTAATTTTTAAAAGGGAAAAGAGTATAGGGACTAAGAAGAGAATTAGAAAAAAGAATGGAAATAGGTGGAGAAGTAAGTGAGAGTAATCGAGAGAGAAGTGAGCAGGCATGAAAAAGATAAAATGGCATTAACTTCTCATTTATTGCATTCACCAACATTTGCCTATATTCAGAAGCAGCAGTTTGATCCACATTTATTGTTTTCTTCTTTCTTTCTCTTTCTCACTAACATTCTTGGCTGCAAAAACTACACCAACCTTCATCACCTTCCCCTCTTCACTTGTCAAATTCTTTTTTCATTTACACTCTCTATGATGGGACTGCATGCATAGCTAAATATATGAGCTAGTATCCAGGGGTTTGCCCGCCAGAAATGTTGTTCACTAACATCTTCATTGCTTCTTCAAGCTGTTTGTGGGTCCGAATGTGGTAAGCTAAAAGTTCTTTTTGATCCCAAGTTGCAGGAATGGAGAAATGGTAAGTTTTCTATGATATTTTATGCTATTGAAAAGAACAGCGAAAGTGGTTTGGTTTTCTATGCTACAAGACTTGCATAAGGAGTATTTTGATCTGGGTTTTAGGTAAGGAGCTTCTGATATTTGGTTTTGGTCTCATTTCTCAACTCCATTGCTATTTTCTTGCTGGAAAAATTCATATTTACACTTCATACTGAAAATGGTGAAATACGAGACTGTAATCTTTTCTGATTTATCATATGCATTCTGGGTTTAAAAGAGAAGCATGCTACTTCAAAGCCTATGTAGTGTTGATGTGGGTGTGGATTCCATTAGCTTTGGATAGTTAGTTTCCATCTTCTGCAATGGGGGTTATCAGCTTACTGATTAGAGATTCCTCTGTCTGGGTCTCACTTGGGGCTTTGTTAAATTTGTGGTGGGTAGTTTCAGGTTTAGGCTCAATGTCCAGCATTGCCATTTCTTATGGTGAGAATGGACCTGTATTTTGTGGTTTAAAACCTGATGGCTCACATCTTGTGACCTGCTATGGGTCAAATGCTGCAGTCATCTACGGGACCCCTTCTCATTTCCCATTTGTGGGTCTAACTGCTGGTGATGGATTTGTTTGTGGGCTGTTGATGGATTCCAATCAACCTTATTGTTGGGGAAGCAGTGGCTATATCGAAATGGGAGTTCCTCAACCAATGATCAAGGGAGCTGAGTACGTAGAAATCAGTGCAGGCGATTACCATTTATGTGGTTTGAGAAAGCCTTTAACTGGAAAGCATAGAAATTATGCTTTGGTTGATTGTTGGGGTTATAATATGACCAAGAACTATATGTTTGATGGGCAGATCGAATCACTCTCAGCAGGCTCGGAGTTTAACTGTGGATTGTTTGCTCATAACATGACTGTTTTGTGTTGGGGCGATGAGACTAGTAGCCGTGTCATTAGCTTGATTCCTAGAGAAATGAGGTTTCAAAAGGTTGCAGCTGGTGGTTATCATGTTTGTGGGATTTCGGAAGGGTTGAATTCTAAAGCCTTTTGCTGGGGAAAGAGCTTGAACCTCGAAGAAGAACTATCTGTACCGGTTGCATATTCTCGTCAAGGAAATGTTGATTCGCCACCAAAAGATCCAATGCTTACAGTTGTTGGAGGAAAGTTCCATGCTTGTGGAATCAAGAGCTATGATCACCAAGTGGTTTGCTGGGGTTTCATTCTCAAACCAAGTACCCCATCTCCTAAAGGTGTTAAAGTCTATGCGATTGCTGCTGGAAATTACTTCACTTGTGGTGTTATAGCCGAAAAATCCTTTCTCCCGGTTTGTTGGGGTGTTGGGTTCCCGACCTCGCTCCCTACTGCTGTCTCACCTGGACTTTGCAAAGACACTCCTTGTGCACCGGGTTCCTACGAAGTTAGTCCAGAGAATGCACCTTGCAAGTCTCCTAACTTACATATTTGTATGCCCTGCAGCATTGGTTGCCCTGCTGAAATGTATAAAAAATCGGGATGTACTTTGAAGTCAGATCGAGTTTGTGATTACAATTGTTCTAGTTGTAACTCAGTGGAATGCGTCTCGAATTGTTCTTCGAATTCTGAAGCTACTAATGGAAGTAAGAATGAAAGGTTTTGGTCACTGCAGTTGCCGATCATCGTCGCGGAGATTGCTTTTGCTGTGTTACTGCTGATCATCGTGTCCTTAACTGCAGTTTTATATGTCCGATACAGGTTGCAGAACTGTCGCTGCAAAGCAGAAGAGTCGAAGTCCAAGAAAGCTAATGAGATTGCTTCTTACCGAAAAGAAAACGTAAAAGTCCGTCCCGACTTAGATGAGCTTAAGATCAGGAGAGCTCGGATGTTCAATTATGAAGAACTTGAGAGGGCCACTGGTGGATTCAAAGAAGAATCTGTTGTTGGAAAAGGAAGTTTCTCATGTGTTTATAAAGGGGTATTGAAAGATGGGACCGTTGTTGCAGTTAAAAAGGCCATAATGTCTTCGGATAAACAGAAGAATTCGAAAGAGTTCCACACGGAGTTGGATCTGTTGTCAAGATTGAACCATGCCCATCTTTTGAATCTGCTTGGATATTGTGAAGAAGGCGGAGAACGGCTTCTTGTTTATGAGTTTATGGCTCATGGATCTTTGCATCAGCATCTTCATGGAAAGAACAAAGCCTTGAAAGAGCAATTAGATTGGGTCCGAAGGGTCACCATTGCCGTCCAAGCTGCTCGGGGAATTGAATACTTGCATGGTTACGCTTGCCCACCAGTGATTCATAGGGACATCAAATCCTCAAACATTCTCATAGATGAAGAACACAATGCTCGAGTGGCTGATTTTGGTCTCTCTTTACTAGGACCTGCGGATAGTAGCTGTCCATTAGCCGAGCTACCTGCTGGAACACTTGGTTATCTTGATCCAGAATACTACAGGCTTCACTACCTCACAACAAAATCCGATGTCTACAGCTTTGGCGTATTACTACTGGAAATTTTAAGCGGACGAAAAGCCATTGATATGCAATACGAAGAAGGGAATATAGTGGAGTGGGCAGTTCCATTGATTAAATCAGGAGACATATCTGCAGTTCTAGACCCAGTTTTGAAACCTCCGGCAGACATCGAAGCTTTGAAAAGGATTGCAAATGTGGCTTCCAAATGTGTGAGAATGAGAGGAAAAGAGAGACCATCAATGGATAAAGTGACCACCGCCTTAGAGCGAGCTCTAGCACAGTTGATGGGCAGTCCATGTAGCGAACAACCGATTTTGCCGACGGAGGTGATCTTGGGAAGTAACAGAATGCACAAGAAGTCCTCTCAAAGGTCTTCGAATCGGTCAGTCTCGGAAACTGAAGTTGCAGAAGAAGTTGAGGATCAAAGGTTTGAGTTTAGAGCTCCTTCGTGGATTACATTTCCAAGTGTAACTTCATCTCAAAGGCGGAAATCATCGGTATCGGAAGCTGATGTGGAGGGAAAGAACATAGAAGGAAGAAACATGGGCAATGTAGGGTATGGCGGGGATGGCTTGAGAAGCTTGGAAGAAGAGATAGGCCCTGCATCTCCTCAACAAAGCTTGTTCCTACAACACAATTTCTAAATGATCCCAACCAAATATTCTATCAGTTTGTTTAAGGAAATGGAACTGTAAAAATGGAGAATGGATGTAATTTTCAGAATTTTTATAGTACTACATCTCATTTGCATCTCGCAGCTATGACACCAGAACTTTAGTCGCCGGAATTTCAGTTGCCCTGTTTGAAAGCATGGAACGTCAGCTGTTTCAATTTGTTGTCTTTATATTGTTACTTTGAATTCTTTCTTGTGACTATTGTACTGATTGTAACTTCTTTAATCCGTCTCTTTTAATGCTAATGGATGAAATTCATGTTTACTGTTGAGTTGTTTGAATTACACGCAAGAATTTAATATCAACTAATGATGGATCTAATCCTCGAAAATATTTATGTTGTTACAATGATAATCTTAGGTGCTAAATAATTCCATTAATGTAAACAATTACTTGGATGTCAAGAAAGGTAGCCATTAATATAAACAATTACTTGGATGTCAAGAAAGGTAGCTATCCACAAACAATTTGCATAAACTTCAATTTAACTTTGTAATGAAAGCGTTAATTTATAAATATAATTAGAGGTTTGAGACATTATATAATCTACAAAAAAAAAGTAAAAAGGTAACCACTCAACAATCAGTACAAAATTTTGGGCCAAAGAAATAGTTAATACAAAATAAGCAGATGAAAAAGAGCATGCACTCTTATAATACTACAAGGACTTCATCAAACTGAAATGCATCAAAACAGATTGTTACTAAGCAGGATTACAGGACATAAATAAACTCCAGAGATCCATTTCAAACAGTTTTTAGGCAAATAGAAAGATATCAGAGAACCATGGAAGGACTTCGGATTGTTCTACGAATCCTGGCAACCAGCATTGCGTGCAGACACAATACACAGATTTAGGCGAACAAGTTCTTGCCCAAACCAGAAACTATGATGTATTATTGTGATTTTCCTTGTTGATAACTATATCATTGACTCTTGTTTTTTTCCCTTTCTGTATCATGTCTAATACATACCTGTTTGTGTACTTACACTATTTTCGGACGAGTTTATGTAACATGCTTACACTATTTTCGGACGAGTTTATGTAACATGTAATGTAATTCAAGTCATAGTACAACAAAACCTAAAGCTGCAAAAAACTCCTTAGTGGCAAATTCATGCAAAAGATTGTACATGGTTTGCTTCATCAGGAGCCAGAGGAGACACGCAAAGAACAATTCTGAAAGATACACCTACCGTTGGAAGGGCAAACAACATGCATTCAATTCACGGTAAAACACAAACAAAATCTCATTTTAGTAAAGATGTATTCTGAAAATTGTTAGAAAGTAATGATGGATCATGACTGAGCATAGGGCTTCTAAGAACCTGGTATTTGATGAAGACAGTACTAGAACCAAACTGAAGGATTTCGGAAGTGTGTCCCAATTGCATTTAACAGAAATCTTACAAGATATTCTCTCTGAACCTCTTTCTCCTTCTTAAGATCAAGATGACGAACCTGAAGATGTTATCATTTTAAAATTCGAGTTGCACATCCAATAAAGATAGGCTATCTCAAAATATGCATAATTATCACAAATTTTGACTAAATTATAAAGAACAAGTTAATTGGAAAAGCAAAAACAGAAACAACCTCCAAGGTCCAAACTCCAAATTACCTTAACAAAGCCAGTTTGAGATACACCCATGTCTGTTATAATAACAAGACATTTTATCTCATGCTCACTTGCATATTCATATTGCTCCGTGAGGCTTGGATCAGGTATAGGAACAATCTCAGCCTGATGTATAGGAATGACATATAAGTATGGAAACAATAATAAGTATATAAAAAAAATTTTAAGTACAACATTCTAACACCAACCTTGATATTCTCCTCCCACAATTCAGCAACAAGTTCCATGCGTTCAATTAACAGACCACCACCTCCTCTTGAACAAACAAGGATGCTGGTGGTAGCTTCATTTCTGCAGCAGGAAACACAAAGGTGATGGGCCAATGGGTTTGGTCAATGAGTAAAATATAGACTGAACGAGAAGACCGAGATAAGCAATAGGAGGCAACTGCACCTAATAGGCTTGAAATCTACAGGAGAATGCTGAATTATAGTCTCAAGTGCAAGGCTAGTTCCAACAGCACCAGGAGGATTTGTTTTCTGGATGGTGAAAAAAAACCCCTAAATAAATAGATGAGATATGATTTCATGCTGGAAATTATGTAAGTATACCAGGGTACTAGCACACAGGCTAATAACATAAAATCAACCATGCTTTTCTGATTTATAAGTCGCACGTGCAGTTAAGACAGCCAGGGACTTATTGCTAGAATAATAATCCAAACATTCATATTAAGTATTCAACAAATGACGAATGGAAGTAAAACCAGTTGCATGACTTTCTGTTAGAAGTTACTTAGTGGTAAGCACTTTTTATAGTGACTTATTCTACCTGAACAAGTAACTATGCATGGCAAGTGCATATATGCATATACACATGTATAAAAAATGAAAAGCGGGAAAGGAACCAGAGGTGCATGACATACATATTCATGACCCCACATTTGATGAAGTAGATAGTCATATCGACCACCAATAGCAAGCAATGCGCCTTCAGTAAGTGATCCAGGATGGCTCTCCTTTCCCAAGTAAATCTGGAGAACGAATTAGAAAATTTATTATCTAAATACTGGCAGATGCGATAATCATCTATATACACCTTACAGGTAGAACTAGAAAGACAACATACAAAATTAAGTCTCAACAAAGGTTACAGGCAATTACGGCCGTAGATTATCTTTGAGATTAGTATATGATATTGCAAGTAGACATATTATACATTATCTTACCATAAGATTATGACATCATTTTACATATAACAAATGACGATGAAGCATTACATGTAAAATGCATGAATCTACTTTCACCTGAAGGTCAAAGCTAAAGTATACATTTTACATCCTAGTTGCTATAAAGATTTATCGGTAAAGATAGATGCCCATGGTAACTATGATCAACATTCTGATATGCCCTGTAGTAACAAAGTGGTATGGTAAAGGTAATATAGACATATCTGTAAGTGCATTCAAGCCATGATAATTTAGTACGAAAATACAGACACAAGCAGCTAAAGTTGTCATACCTGAAAAAACAGATCTCTATGATAATTCTCAGTTGGTGGCATCAGTGGATCTATATAAACATGTTTTTCAATCCTCCAGATCCTCAAGTAACTAAAGAGGTCTGACAACTCATCAAGAGCTTTGTGGGTAGGCTTATCTGCTGGCAATGCTCCCCTCAATCGAGGGAGGGCCTGGTCTACAGCTCCACAGAATCTTAAACCAACAGTCTGCAACCTATTTACCGTAGCTTCTGCTAAATTTAGTTCCTGGAAAAGAATGACATTTAGAAGAGAATGCAGAAAAATTAAGGTTATAATGACGACATAGGATTTCATCATATAATTCACTGCAACAATTCTTCAAGATTGCATGTGGTAATAATCATGCACTAGTGGAAAACAACTTAACTTTATGACTACTGCCCAAGCATTCTGTCACTACTTTTACAATTCAAAGTTACTCTGCTCTTGAACAGTTAAACTTATAAACATCAAAAGCATCATGAATCATCCTACATCAAGCAGAAATACTATAAAGTTAGAACATGTTCACTGTGAAGCTCAATTTTTTTGAGGCACAAATACTATAAATTAGTTTTGTTTTATAAGATTGAATTAGCAAAATCCTATCCTACTTTCTCTTAGTTCTAATGTAACTAAGCATTTCCATGTTCTAGCGAAAAAAATAAAGCAAAATACATAATTTCAAGAATGTACAAAGTAGCTCCATTAGGTTTTACAAAATTCTCATTATTCAGCAAAAAATCCCCAAACCCTTTTATGCCAAACATTAAAACAAAAGGATATATCAGACCGGGTTTAGAAATTATATCATAAAGTTATTGGTTCTACAACATTATATCAAGGGCTTATTGAATAATTTTGTTCAAGAAACTTGAAATTCTAAAGTCAAGTAAAGCATTTGGAAGTGCATAAGACAAGATGTTGTAAACAGATAAAAGCATTGTTCCTATTCGGGTGTAAAAGAACTTTTGAATTCACATATCTTGTAGAAAGTGGAATACCACTGACCCTAATCAATAGCATTATTATATCATACAGATTGAAGAGAAAATACAACATAAGAAATTATTCTAATATCTCTGCAGTGCCCCCTAAATTGTCAAGTCCACCTCCAGAATGTAGAACAATAACTAAGCAAAATCCATAAAAGCCCAAGTTGAATTTTCCAGCCAGAATATTTGACAAATCAAATATTAATCCAAAAAAATGAACACCTTTTATCACATTATAAATGCACTTTCAACCAACATGGAGCAATCCTTTAAGTCTAATGACTTTATAGCTAAAATCATGACTCTACATGAAGATTTGATCATAGCAGCTTTGTTTAAGTGAAAGTCCCTTTAAGTCAAACAACTTGAATATCTGCATGGTTTAAGTCTAATCATATGAGCATATACTCAATATACACAAAATTGAAAAAAGTCACTTCAACTTTACGAGGGCCTGAGAAGTACCAAGTTCGGGTAAAACATTATTATAATGGCAACTTTTACAGCTACTTAACCTATGCTAAGCTAAGCACAGTGTGTTTCATGGTTTCCACAGACCTGCAAAAGCTGACGCCTTATAACAACCCACTTTAACTTCCGTTCAGATGATTGTGGACGTAAGGAAGCCATCATTGAGAGAAGCTTCATTCAGTTAAGGAACCAATTGTCAGATCAAAATTTCACATGCTCAATAAAATAAAATGCATCTTGAATATCAAAGACATACCTCAGCCACTTTCTGACGGTGCTCTGCACGGATTCCTGCCCAAATCCAAATAGACTCAAGCAGGTTCCCGTGATTAAGATGGATATCACACAATTTTAAGTTAAAAAATCGAGTAAAAATGCCCATTGTCACCTGCAAATGAGTCCAAGATGAATCTGAAGTATAATGCATTTAATGCTAGAACATGGCAGCACATAACAACCTTTAAACTTACAGCAAATACAAATTAATCAAGCCAAGTGCATGGGCATGACATGGTAGTACAGGTTTCATGGTCCTGAAGAATTAGATTTATAATGAATATAAATGCCATAAAAAATCACATTAAAACCCTACTACTTTTTCGAGCTGATATAAACAATGCTTTCTTAGTTATATGCAAAAAGTGAAAACTAACACTGTTTCTTAATGAAGCTCAGAAGTTTCCTCATTGATGGTGACATGTCTACAAAGTAAAGTATCCAAAAGAACACTGGAAAACCACAATTGAAATGCTGTGAAAGTAATAACAATATCTTCTAAGGTTAATATTTCAAAGTATACCAACATTTTACAAGATAATCCAAAAGTTATATCAACAGCAATGCAGGAGTAACTATGATACAATTTGTCATAGAGCATCATGAGAACACACACACACACACACACACATGAGGTCAACAGTCATGGTTGAGCTAGAAACATAACCAGGTATAAGACAGAACAACATTACCTAACCTACATAACTAGAGAGTGATGAATAGATAGATAGATAAAAAAAGATTACAATACCTTGAGAACTTCTGCCTCTGTCAAAGCTGATGCACCTCCAATAATGTCAAAATCACCCTATTGGTTATCAACAGTCATAATGCACAAAATTACAATAACTTTTGACATGAAAACACTATGAATCATATTAACATGAACATTGTAGGAGAAAAGGTGCATCACAACATAACTATTACAACATCTATACCTGAAGATAACGATTTGGAGGTGAATGACCGATTGCTCTTCTATAAACATATGATATCTCATATTGCTTGAATGAAAATTTCTATGACAGATAAAATGGAAAATCAAATTTAGGTCAAATAAACATCCACTAAAAGAGCAGATCATAGACAATATGCTAAGCATGTATTTACAATGAGAGAAAAAATCAGTTATCTTCTTTTGCAAACAGTTAGATTTGACAATACTAAATAGAAAGATATCAGTACAAAAAAGTTCTAACCACTGACTTATCCCCTCAAATTTGTTTCTAGAGATATTTTCAAGAAAACCTAATAAAGTTTAGCTCATAACTGATCTGCCAACCTAGGAGTCATTCCATCTTTCTTTCAATACTTGCACAATATATCATAAATGAAGCTAGCTAATAATAATATTAAATTATTACACTATAGAGGTGTTAAATCTAACCTTGTAAAAAAATATCATGCAGAAGCTTAGCCTTAAACTAAGTCTTAAAATGAAATTATAATTAAGGATGAATATAACAACATGCAGAACAACAAGATTTGCTGTTATTTCAAATTCACTTCTAAGAATAATTATTTTTTTATTACTTTTCAGAAACACGCATTTTGAGAACAATAAACAGAAATTTAACCATGATATGGAAGCCTGTAAAACTCAAAGATGAGTAATGCTACTAAATAACATTACATAATGTAGCATTAAGTTAGAATGTTATTAGACCATTTGGAAGTCCCTTTTTTTAGTATTCTTAAGATTCCTATTTTAATATGTTGGGAAACCAATATCTAGAATGCATACTTGAGAATTAACCGAAGGACATATTGAGATTCTTGTTACATCAAGCTCTGAAAGTCTATTGACTATTTCTAAACTAGAAGTTTAACAACCTTATCAGCCTTGCATCATTGTATCCAAAAAATGAAGAAAAAAAAACAAAAGGATAGGTGCAACTCTTGTAAGAAGTTTTGTACTCAATACCTGGTTTGCTACTATCCAGCTAACAAAAGGTAGGCGCAGCTCATGGCAAAGTTCAAGCATATCTCCTCCGTGAGTCAGAAGTTTGACAGTATTCCTTATCATACAAACCAGATATAATCAATCAGTGGTACCTTTTATAAAAATTTTAAGGATTTTGACTATGAGAGGCACCTCGAGAACTTTGGACAATCATCTAGCAGACGCATAGGTACTATTTCAAGATGCTTAGCACAATGCTGTTTGAAAACTTCCCTGGAGACCTCAGCAACATAATCACGAAGTTCGGTCTCTAAATCTGCAAACTGGATAGAGGAAGTATCATGGTGAACCATTTGCAATCTACCAGCATTCTGGTGATGGTTTTTTGTTGCTAACATTTCTTCATCAAAAATGGCATTCACAACTTTTCCATATACGCTTGTGTCCTCAGAAGTCTGCATTGTACGTAGAATATCTGAATAGGGAAAGAAATTAGAAAAAATGATGCTTGATCAAAGGGCTAGTTAAACTTTCTAAACTTTATTTATACCAAATTACAAGCTGATTTGTTATATTATGACACGTGGACATTTCTGTCAGCTTAAACAGCAGAATATCAGATGAGTACAGCAAACTATGTTACAAGGTAGTTGTGCACCAGTATTACTACTAAAATTTTATTGAAACAAATTAGAGAGCTTACAATTATGTATTATTTACAATTTTAGTTAAAACCATAAGTCTTCTGGCGGAAGAGATTCCTTTTTTTGCCCACCAAAACAAGAGTCATGAGAGATGAGTTAACCAAATTCCATTAATACGCTTGTGTCTAACTGGGATAAAAAAATTATTAAAGAGGTTTCTTGTGACTTACATGGACAATGAAGGTTTTTCAGATAAAAGAAATTCCTAATAAGCTAGATGATTAAAATCTTCAAAATATTAAGTTTAAGATTTTTTAACTCCTTAGTAATAACCCCATTGTAACACTACTTTTTGTTTAATTACATATTCAAAAGCTATAAAGAGTTAAATAAGTATGTATAGACAATTTATACTATGTTTCTACCCACTTTTCTTAATCATAATAAAAGGTAAAGTACCAATTACTCAAAGTCAACCTTCAACAAGTAATGCACTTAACAACATAGTATAGAAAGAAAAATACTCACATGAAAGATATAAAAAATAAAAAAAGAACTAGCCTAGAACGTAGCTACTTACTATCCAACAGCTCGTTTTCCATTCGTGGAGGAAAAGCATTTTGCAAAAGTTCCATGGCAGATGGGCGATCAGAAGGACTTTGTGACATTAAGCATCGTAATAAGGATGCCTGTTCCGGAAATTCAGCTACCCATGCAGAAGGAAGTTCCCCTTTCAGTTTCAGATCAGATAAAACAATGTGCCTCTCCATAGCTGTCCCAAAAGGGTGCCAAAGCTCAAAGAAAACAACTCCTAAACTGTACATGTCAACCTGCAAGATAAGATAGCCAAATAATAGTTATGATTATATCAAAAGCCATGAAATTGAAGGAGTGCAAACTATCTAATAATAAAACCCATACTACTTGGCAACCTTAGCGTTCGACTTAAGGCTAGATGCCTGCATTTTTTGCTCACAGAACTAGACATAAATACTTTCCCTCGGAATAGAAAAAAATAAAAACACACTGCTTGGTACTAAGTAAAATCAAAGATGGATTTATCATTCACCTTCTCATCGATCCTTGGCCATCCCTGCTCAATTTCTGGTGCGGTGTAAAAGTAGGTACCAATTTGACCAGTACCATCAACAGAAGATCCAAGTATATCTGTCGGGAAACCACCATCCTGGTCCACCTGTTCGAACCTCAAGAATTTTGCTGAAGCCAGAAGAATGAAAATTATAAAATTTTCATTTTCAATTTTGGGCTTCTAATCTAACTAACATGGCCATGATCCCAATTTGTAAGGGGAAACACATATTTTCTTCACTGACTAGTAACACTTGCTACTAGATCACACGCAAAAAAGCACTAACCCGCTAGAGAAAGGTAAAATTACACAAATAAATAACAGAATGAATAAAAAACCATTAAAAATATTTGGTGATTGAGAGAATTCTTTTTTCAAAACATTGAATATTAATTTACATTTTGTACAACATTATAGCACTTGCCTTTTGAACATGGTGTATGATTTAAAAATGTTACATTGTTTGAAGATGCCTACAGAATGGATTAATGACAATTTTTGACGGCAAGCAGATCTCGAGACATTGTAAAGCATGACTTATGAACCTTTAATTCACTTTGTTCTCCTTCGTCTCATTGTATATTTAAGAAGCCCGAAAAGGATCCAGTGATATTCATTTAGAAGGTCTGATCTGCTTTAACGGAACTTCTCAAACCATAACTATAAACATTATATTCATATGAAAGTGAAATTTTACCATAGCATTCATTCTCAAATTAAATGAGTTCCTTTTTTGCTTTTGTTCCATAACTAACATTTGAGTTAGACAGTAAATCTCTCTCTAGTAAATCTCTCTCTTAGAAGCAAGATGAAGACAAAAGTTGATGTCACCATAGAAAAGATATATCTTACCAAGACCAAAATCTCCAATTTTAATGTCATTGCGAGCATCAAAAAAGATATTGTTTGGAGTCAAGTCTCGATGGATGATTCCTTGTCCATGTATGTGTACCAAGCCTTCCACAATTTGGCGAAACAGGTGCCACACTAATTCTTTGTCAAAATGGTTATAAGATTCAAAGACTTGGCGAAGAGTCCTTCATGCCATAAAAGGAATGAATTTGGGAAATAGTGAAAAAAAATGAGTGGAGGATGTTAGTAGTTTATAATGACAAAAGGAAAAGACATTTTAAATGTAATTTAATAAAATAGAAGTTATGGGAGTCATAAAATCATAGAAAAGAACGCTAACATAAATGTGTGTACGTGTAAATAACAGACATTACAAAATGCATAAAAGAATATAAAATGAAAAGCAGAAGAAATTGCATAAATTTCTGTGAAATCGAAAAGGTAAAAGATGTTAAACTGAAATACCTAACTCAAGTCAATTACATGCTTCAAGAAGATAATGATTAAAAAAATCCTATTAAAATGATTATTCCAATGAGTTTCTTTTACCTATCCATTGTGAGAACATATACTTTGAGCACTCTTACATTACTTCACAAGGATGAATGTCAAAGGAAAAATAGTTACTAATGTTTGATAATATAATCCACCAAATAGAAACATTCATAAAAATAACAACAGTATCGAGAATGAATTCAATGGTTTTCAACTTCAAATTAGTTCGCTTTAACTCTAATTTATTTCTAAAAATGTTACGATACGAAGAACAACATGAATGAGATCAATCAAGATAAGAATGAAAGACAAGCAAATAAATCAGATACCTAGGGCAGTATTCCATCTGAATATATAGATACGTCGACTCAAGTTTGTTATCCTGTCCCGGGACATCTGTCAAGCCCACACCCTTACTAAATGTGGAGCTTGTTGCAGTCTCTGACCCCCATGCATTATCACCAAAAGAATTAGCAACTCCTGTTTCGAACCATGCCTGGAAGTTTACAATATTTAAAACTTAACAGAAGTCTAAAATGGGTGCATTATTTTTCATAATTCTGAAGCAATTATGTTTCTTTCCTTCATTTTCCTAGAATCTCTTTCATGGTTAAAGCAATTAGGGAGTCAATTTAGTACCTTCCTATAAGACCTAAGTAAGAAAAAATGGTTAAAAAATGTGGGCTAGGCAGAGGCTTGACAATTTCCAAAGATGCAGAGAGAAAACAAAATCGCCAAAAGCTTTTCAATTTACCTGATAGTAACGGACGACATGCTGATGCTGTAAACGGGAAAGTGTAGCTACCTCCCTAAGTACCTCACCAGTCAACATTATTGATTCATTAGCACGAAGTAATACAGTATCAAGCAGAATAAAGATGGGAACTTAAACCAAAACCCAGATACTGAGAAAAATAACAAAATTTAAAAAGTTGTATAGAAATTTTACACCATAAAGCAACTTCTTAATCAATATGTTAATTACATATATAACATTGGGACAGAACACCAACAAGATAGGAACAGAAAAACAGAATAGAAAGCAAGAAAGCCAACAAAGAAAAAGTTGGAAAGCAATATCATGCATACATTTTGAGAAAGGAAGAGACAAAAAAAACGCTAAACCAAAGTATTACGGTTGCCTTTGTGGGTATGACAAGAAGTCAAAGGCACTTAAAAAGGAAAGAAGAGAAGACTGCAACGGTTGATAAGTATCAATTTCAGTTTCAAGGTTGTTGGCATTTGCTAGTGCAATGCAAGCAGACCAACAAGTTGACTTGTTTACTGCAAGATTAACAAACTCAATTACGCTTGATGTGGAGATGCAAAATCCCTCAAACCTTGTTCAAGAAATAAATTTGGCATGGGCCTTTGAGAAGAAGTAATAGATAGCAAGAGTGGCAAGCATGCTAGGAAAACCTAGAAACAACAGGCTTGAAAACTAA
This sequence comes from Kokia cookei, assembly GCA_039519145.1. Classification (NCBI taxonomy): domain Eukaryota; kingdom Viridiplantae; phylum Streptophyta; class Magnoliopsida; order Malvales; family Malvaceae; genus Kokia; species Kokia cookei. Next base: position 33,316,501 of record CM076907.1, on the reverse strand, counting down.
AGGCACCAACACGGTACAGTTTCCCCTTTTGTTGCTAAAAATAGCCCTGGGCATGACGGGGTGATGGTTGTAGGTTCAAGTCTATGTAGTGCAACTCCTTGTTTTGTCAAAAGTTAACTTGTGCAGAGAACGCAAAATGAAGACACAAGGGTCATTGCTACAATTGTGACGAACCGTACTCATTTCAGCACCAAAGTAAAAATTTATTTTGGTTGGAGATAAAGGATCCTGATGACATTGTGCAAAATCAGGACAAGAGTAGGGAACCTAAAATATCCCTGCATGCGATAAGCCGATAACAAGCCAAAAATTGCATGAACTATTCAAAACCAAAAATAGAAAGAAGACATGAAGTTTATTTTAGTAATACTCCTAATTAAAATAATTTATTTAGCAAGTATTATATTGCAATTAAAAGTCCTTAATTCTAGTTTCTTATTCTACAAGAATAAAAACCTATGTAACCTCTATTTAAGGAGACAATTCTTAGTGATAAAAATAAGAATGAAATTATTCTAATTTATAGGGTCTTAAGACTCTATCTTCCTAAAGAGAGCAAGGTTAGGAGCTCCCTTCGGCAAGTTCCATTTATTAATCATATGTTATTCACGTGGGAGGAACCGCAACAAGGAAAAGGCTTCCTCAATTGAAGCAAACTCTATCATCGTGAATTGCCCGGAAACTCAATCCATATCCCCATCATGAGGAGATTTATAATTGTTCTGATTAAACCATCTAAATAAGTGCAACACAGCTGACAAATTCCTAAATCTGAAACTGACAACATACACAAAGCTAATAAAGTTGAAGTACTCCTATGCACCAAATTGCACCACTGTTGCAGACATCCATGTTAACTATACACCTGAATAAGCTTCTCTATATTGAGAATTGTGACAGCTGTAAAGAACAGACTCAACAGTAAACCTAAGGAGCATATGGAGGTTCCAACTGAATTAGATAATGAAAAAGCAAAGATGAAACCCAACACACAAGGTATAAATTAGTTTGCTAGAAACGAAATTATGTTAGGGACACTTATGGCAGGCAAAAGAAGTATATTATTTAGCAAAAATTAGCATAAATAGAATATTTATTGAATAAGGATTTTTCTTTAAAGAATCCCAATATGTTAGCAGTATGCCTATGAATTAGGAGTCTTCCCTATTTTACTAGTTTCCTTATTTATCATATTTTACTAGTTTCAAGGCTGTAAATCTCTATTTAAGAGAGTTATTTCCTTATTAATAAGATAAGCAGCATTTTTATTTAACCTATGAGATTTGGATCTCTCTCTAATCAGTTCTAAGGTATCAACTCCCTTCGACGAGTTGAACTTTATGCAGGATAGGTCACTCAAGAAACAAGAACAAGGGAGATAATCCCTCTTCTCAACATGACTTAGTTGTAAATCATCCGGTGACTGATCCATCTCTAAGGAACATAACAAATTACCAGCAATCCTTCATTATTAGACCATTTAATAAGTTGTAATTACCACACTTAGCATCATTATAAGTAAATAACTGTAAATATCTATTTGGATATATAATACGAGAAATGAAGTTACCTCAATATTCGATCATTAACGGGCAGGTTTTTGTCCTTAAGGCGAATTTTCTTAACTGCATATTGTCTTCCATCTAGCTTGTTTTTGCACAATACGACATGGCCAAAACCACCATGGCCTATTGCCATCAAAAGAAAAAAGTCTTAGTAGTCCTAAAGTTAAAGAAAAATAATATAATCTTGTAAACAAAATTAATACACAGCTTTAAAAAATGAAAAGAAAATAAAATAAAAATAAAACAAAACAAAACAAAGAAGCCACCAGAATAAGCATTAAAAGTCGGTTGGTGTCTTGGTGAATCTAAAAATACGGAGAGCTTGAAATATTGAATTACATAGCAAAGTAGACTGCCTCTTGGGCTTAACTAAGGGGTAAGGTGAACAGATTTTTGGTAAGGATCCTAGGTTCAAGATGTTATACCCCAAAAAAAAAGAAAGGAAGGAATGACAGAATGATAGATGAAACAATTGACACTTCTGATAGACATCATGAATTTCTCAAACAAGTAGGCCCATTGTTTATGGACACCATTTTCATTCCGCACAAATACACCATTAGGTGAGGTCAGTATCTAAACTTCTAGAACTTTCATACTTGAAACATGAGAGTTTTAGCCTCATCAACAATCCAATATCAGGTGCAAATGCATCATCAGTTTAGTTCTAAGATCAAACCAGAATCACCATTTTACTTTTCAACTGGAGAAATAGAAGCAAATGAATATGAATATTGGAAAAACTGTCATACCAAGTGGCTGTAGCTCCTCAAAGTCACTCAAATATCGAGAATTTGGGAGAGATGCACTAGGCCCGCCCAAATCAGAAGCAGGTTTCCAAAATTCAGAAACTTTGGATGAAACCTAAATAAATGTAAAATAAAGTTATAATGCAAATCAGAATTAGAGCTTAATTGATAAAGAGAAGGAAAACAAGAAAGAAAAAAGGAACAAAAAGTGATAACCATATGCTGATGGAAAGCATGATCAAAGGTTTTATTGAACGTCAGAGAAGATTTAAGAGCTAAATCCCGCACCCATTCTGAAAACATCTGAACTCAAAATCATCAGAGAATCAACAATTTATCAAGCAAAAGGAATTCAAGCTTTTAAAATCTAAACATAATTATACTTGTTTTTCCTTTCCAAGAAGCAGTTTGTTAATAATCACATACACCTAAATTATACAGCTCTGTCATAATCTGTGGTAGTGCATCAGTTAATGGTCCTTTAGAAGCACAAGCAAGACGAAGTAGATGAACCTGTGCAACGAAGATATATTAGACAAAGTTAACAGGTAGCCTTTAAAGCAAATTAAGTTTACATGTTGAAAATTAAAATAAATTGAGAAAATATGAAAAAGTTACCATCATTAGATCTTTTCCAATGGCTTCTGATGCTTGATTATCACCAATAGATGGAGAAGATAATGACTGCCAAGTCTCACTTTCAAGATCATCATCATCATCCTCTGTTTCCTCATGAACGGCATCCTAAAAAATCATCAAATGACTATGTAATATTCCACAAAGAACTAAACCATGAAATAAGAACAATTGGAACAACAAGAGTTTGATTCTTTCAGAAAACAAGTGTTCACCCACTCTTCTGCATCTTCTAAAATCATATGAAACACCAATCACCTAGAATTTTATAAAAATCATATTAAACACAAACAATCTAAACTAGGAGTAAATAGCCATATACCTAACAATAAGAATCTACGTAATTCAATTTCAGCATATAGTTATAACTTATAAGAAACCATATTTTGTGTATTAAGAACTTCTAGCAATACCTTCTGCTAGAGAAGGTTAAATAGCAAAAATAAAAGTCAAATAAGAATGATTAAGTTAAAGATTATTGGTATTAAACACCAAACCAGTGTGGCTTACCTCCTCCTCGCTATTAATGCCATTTCTATCCAAGTCCACCAAAAAATTGCTTGAATCAGCAGTAGATGAGCTCTTATTGTCATCTTCACTTTCTTCCTTAACGTTATTCAACTTGGCAACAGGTAAAGATGAGACAACTTCCTTTTTTCCTTCTGTTTCCAACAGCTTTGGGTTCTTCTCGAGTTTCTTTTGTTGAATGTCATATCCAATGTCTCGACCATCTGATGCAAGTGACTGTACAGCAGAAATTATACCTCTGCTTTTGTCCATATCCACAGGCCAATTCCATGACTCTCCAGATCCACTGAAAAGATCTATAAAACCATAGACAAAAGGGTCCCTGGAAGAGGAACCCTTGTTACTTGAAATTGCAAGATCCTTCTGAAGCAACTGGCAGCTACTACCTGTGGTTGAACATAAAGCCTTCAAGAAGAAAGATAATTTCAGACATGACAACCAAATAAAAGAGCAAAAAATAAAAAGGAAAACACTGATGGTTAACAGGAGTTAGATGCCTATTTCTTAACTATATAAACCACCCTTATAAAAGAATGAACATAAACTCCACAGAACAGCACCTTGATTCCAAACTAGGTGCACTCGGTTTCATTACTCCATTTTGTCCCTACTTTTTAATTAAAGGTTAAATCCTATAAAGAATCAAAGGAAGCTAAACCATCTGCTCTTTTTTTTTTTTTTTTTTTGAGTGATTTTAATCCATGAAGTTTTTTTGGTCTTTTCATACCTTCTTCCATTTATCCTACTTGGCCCAAATCAATCTCAAATATAACAGAGTATCCTTAGGTCTAAATTGCATACGGTCCAAGTCATCTTTCATTAACTAATCCTATCTTGATGCCATCACTAACTTCTTACAAATAAATCATCATTTGTGGTATGTAATGGGCATATCTCCATCTTAAAAACTGTGCATTTCAACTACTGTAATTTGAGGTGATGTTACGTAACCACCCAACATTCAGTAAGAATAAATGCTGTATTTTAAGGGTATTCCATAAAAGTTTCCCTTCAACCTACACACAATCACAGTAAGATAATATCCATGCAGCACTTCTTTTGTTCATCCAACCTGTTCTAATCCTATGCCAAGACATCATGTTCAAGCTCTTCATCAGGGTCTAGGGTTTATCAAACAGAAACATTGGATATCCACTATAAGCATCTTTGTTAGTTATGTATACTGGCTCTTCATCTCTATTTCTAATTTTACACAACTTCATATTTAGCTTTTGTCCTCCTTAACCTTAATTATTCCGATTTCAAGTACACCTTCAAAGCTCTAAGTTGCAATTATCTCCCACCTTAATCTCATCTACTAAAGCTGTATCATTAAAAAATAGTATGAACTAAGAAATACCATCTCAAAATATTACAAATTAAAAAAAAAAAAGTCCCTCCACAGATAAAGCAAAGAGGTAAGAGTTTTAACAGATCATTGGTGTGATAGTCTTTAATACGAATTTCACATCATTTCACTAGTTGTTACAATTGAAACTACTGGGTCAAGCATATCTTTATCTGCAGTCATACTCCATGTTACCCAAAACCAAGGGTACAAAGATTTTAGGTTAAAAGAAAAAAAAAAAGATTAGATATTTATTTTTGATTGAATCCTCTTATCAACAAGAAAAAGAATTTTTTTGGCTAGAGATCCCAAAAAACAACATAAATTTTGAAAGTCATTCTAGAAAAACAAAGAAAACATATTAAATGATCAACTTATGGTCATAAAGATATTTGCATGTCTATTTACAGCAATGTTTCAAACAAGATGAATAAATCGAATTAGGAAAAATTAAAGTACAGTATGTTATAGAAAATTATCATTATATAGAAGACATCACTAAGCATAATATGGATAGCAACTACCAGAACTTAAGCATGGAATACAAGGAAGTGCTCATGAAACCAAACAAAAGAAATGGACAATCACCATGGATCAATAAATATGACATGATACAAGTAAAATTTGATATATTAATTATTACTGAGGATAAAAGCATACAGATTCATGTGATTGGCCTGCTGGAACAATTTCAGAGAGGAACTCTTGGGCAGCTTCCACCAAATTAAAAATCATTACCCGTCCTTCTCGAGCATTAGCATTTGCCTGGGGAAAAAAATTTAATAGTTCTAATTAAGTATAAGATGCTAGAAGCAGAAGCCAATGTATTTGCAAATCAGGTAAGCCATGCCAAGCAAAAAGCAGAGTGCAATGCAAACAAATTCTGAACTTTTTATAAGTAATCAACATGCTCTTTGGGGAAAAATAAAAAATTATCTGCATGGACATAAGCTTCTAGAATCATAAAGACAAAGTAGTTCCATTCGACATTACAAATTACCAGCATAATTTATTATTGTCACTGGCAGAACTTCTATTAAATAGCATAAAAAGAACACAAGTCAACACAAACCTGATCATTAAGTAGAGACAAAAGATTATCAGCCTGGCCTTCTGTAAGGCCTTTCTCCGGAGTGATCTGCAACCTTGGGCACTTGTAAGGATATCCTGGCAAGCACCTGATAAACAAGAAAAATTAAAATGAAAGGAAAGGAAACATATGTTGATATAAAATGAACATGAAGCAACATTCATCCACTATTTATACCTAATTAAGAGGAGAGCAGAAATATCAAGGTCTTCATAACCCATATCCTTTGAGTAAGGCCTGTTCAATTTTCATAACTAGAAAAACTGAGATAAGGAAAAAGCATAGCTCAACTGACAATTAGATACAAAGCGAATAACACAAACCTGAGCTTAATGATGATTTGTGGAGGTGACCTTGAGTCAACTTCGCAGTCTTCTTGAAATATTGCACACCTAAAAGTATAGAAAATCGACATAAAATACATTTTTAGTATATCATATGTCCCTAATAATCAAATCTTCATTTTGATTTCATTTGAAAAAAAAGAAAAAAGAAACGTATAGATGATTCTAAATTCTTAAAACAAAGAAAACTTGTAAACATGTTGAAGAGTAAACAAAATTTTAGTAGAACCCTTGAAGAAATAGTGGAAGCAAAAGTTAATAAAATGGAAATAGTAAGAGTTCAACATGTTAATGCAGAATTCATAAATCATAATGCAATTTTAGGAAAAGATGTCCATTCTTAGGATATATGTATATATAGAAGACTCCAAAATAAAATAAAATATATGAACACTTTATCAAATACGAAGAACTTCAACTTTAAGTACAATTTGTTCCGATCATCGTAAGCTCTACAATATTTGTGTGACAATAATATAAGGAGTTTCCAATCTAAAATCAATTTGCAGTAGGTCAGAGCCTTATCTGTATTTAAGTACCCAGAATACAGAATAGGATTTATTATCATTACCACTTAATTACTTTCAAGTTTCAACCAATATAAGCTCAATAAGACCCTTAATCTTTTTCTCAACATTGGCTAACTATTCTCAAATTTTTCCAACAGTCCTGTAAAAATTAAACACTATCAAATTAAGCAATCAATGTTCACACAGCTTTTAGCCAATCATTTAGGTCGGCCATATGAATCGTATTGCACTACTCTGCCCCCATTTAAGACCATATCCTTAGTAAATTCAGTACCAAAGATGTCATTCTTTTTCCTTAATATATACTAGCTATGCGAGCGAAGATTAACAAGGATCAAAGAACAAAAGAAAATGGGTTGAGAGAACATTAACATACACAGCAGTGATCTCTTCAGAGAGAAGTTCATTATCATCTCCATCACGGGAATTATGATCTTTCGAAGAAGCCCTTCCTTTACCCCTCCTCCCTCCTCCTTTCTTCTTCTTCTTTGAACCCATTTCTCATACGCAATCATCCAAAAACCTAAACAAGGCCTTGATTCATAAAGGGAATGATGGTGGGTTTTATTTATTTTGAACAAAATATATATATAAAAATAAGAAGAAATTTACTGGTGGCTGGGGTGGCGCTGAAGTTCTGGTTTTGAACAGAGAGACGTAAATAGAAAGAAGCCAAACTTCTCCTCAATATAAATATATATATATATAACTCGAGAATTACTAAGGAAATCGCCATTTCCAGCTTGTACTCAGAATCTCATCCATGGATTCTCAAAATAATTAAATTTATTTACATATAATGACAAAAAAATTGCCATAAAAATTCATCTTTTACTGGGTTCGAGCTCGGGCTTGAAGTACCTATCCGACCCGGATTTTGCCTAAGCTAAAAACGGCTCATTTATTTATTTGTTTTTCCTTTTTTTCCTAAATTGTCCATTTTTATTTAATTCTAAATATAAACTCTTTCTTTGATTTTTTTTTTTACTTTCAAACTTTCCTACCCAACCGTCTCTCGCTCTCTCTAATATACTGTAACCGGCGTCGCCGTCGCCGCCTCCACCGCCACCGCCGTATTCTTTGTCTCTCCCGTTGCGATAATTTTCCTCCCTCTTATTTTTCTTCTTTCTTCGCTTCACTGAATTCCCCTTCACTTCTTCTCGTTTCCGGTGGCTCTTCTTGCTTTTTCCTCGCTCTGCGGCCTTCACTAAACTCCCCGACAGCCTCGCTTCCGTCACTCTTCATTGCTTGGCCTATTACACAAGGTACCTCTTTCACTATCTTTACTCTTGATTTTCCGCTAAATAATTTTTTCCTTCAAAATTTCTGATTTTTCATTATTTTTTGTTTATTTTTCTGTTCTTCCGCTAGATTTAAAGAGAAATATAAGAGGTTATTTTCTTTGAATTAATTTTGTATTATTTGTGTTGAATTAAAAATCTATGACAAGGAAACTATAATTTGAAGGATTTAAAAAGGGGAAGACTTAATTTCTTTTCAAGATCAGAATTTATGATTTTAGTTTTATATATGAAACAAATATGTTACTATTTGTCTTGTGGATTTATTCATTTGTTTTTATCTTTGAAGTAATGCTGATTTTGCTTTATAACAACTTTCAAACTAGTAAATTAAAAATAACATATATATAAGATAAGGACCAAATTTAGCCTTACTTTAGGACTGTCACATTTTATTGGAACGTCTGGAAGATTTTATTGTCTTGGAAATTCGGGAAAAGGATTTGATTTGTCCAACTACCTTGGGGTTTGAATGGTTGCGCTTATAGGTTTTGATCTTAAATGGAGTCTGGTAAACAAAATGAGTATGCTGCTTTCGAAGAGAAGGTGAGGAGGACGGTTTACTTGGACAACCTATCACCGAATGTAACCGAGTCAGTTGTGAGAACTGCTCTTGATCAGTATGGAACTGTCAAGAGTGTTGAGTTCATTCCGAACTATCTGGAGCCACGGAACATGCCGCAATGCGCTTTAGTGGAGATGGAGAAAGAAAAGCAAGCTAAAGTTGTCATCTCAACATTGTCGGAATTCCCTTTCATGATGTCTGGAATGCCAAGGCCACTAAGGGCACGTGCTGCTGTGGTAGAGATGTTTGGTGATCGCCCGAGAAAGCCCGACCGACAAATACGTATCCGTTGGTTGGACACTGCTGACCCCGATTTCGAGGTAGCAAGCAAGCTTAAGCAGCTGGTGAAAAGGCACGCTACTGAAACTGCGGTGATGCTCAAGGTGAATTCTAAATCTTGTATAAAAATCCATTCATGTCAAGGTGTGTAAGATATTGCTTCTTCATAGTGAACTTGTTAACTTGTTGCTCTGAAGCATCAACTGGAAAAGGAGGAGAAGCTTGCAAAGCAGCAAGGAGAAACTCTGAAAGCAAATTACAAGAAGTATGAGATGATAGATAGTTTGATGGCTGATGGAGCTGCTCGACGTTTGGCACGGATCTATAATTTGAGGGTTTCAGATGATTCAGGCCCTTCTACCTTTCACTGACATGCAACAACTCTATGTACTAACGTAAGTACGAGGATCTTTACTTGGCATGTATTAGAACACTTCAAAATCTCTGGATAACTTCTCTTCTCTTCTAATTTAGGTGCACTTAGTTTTTGTTCATGTTATCCGATTGCCAAGTTCTTGAGAACTCCCATGCTAGAGAAGCAGAAAACCACAAAATATTAGAGTCAATAATACGCCCTATTCTAGGTAATATCATCATCATCATCGTCAAACCAAAGCCATGAGTTTTAGTTTATTAAAATTTGTGAGACATGAAAACATAGATTGTTATAATTTTTTATTAGTGACTGCCAAGAATCTGGACTGTATATATACTCTCCTTCATACTTTCAGGAAGGTAAGCAGTGTAAATCTCACAATTTCATCTTTCCCCCACTTTACCGGTATCCTTAAAGCCTCAAATAACCTTTCTTTCATATCGACAAATTTATTAGGGAAAACTGATGGATAGCTCTAATCATTCTCGTTGGTTTATGTAAAACAATGTTCTGCCTTACCATTTATGAGTATAGGTTATTGGTTCATATATCTCCATAGCTGATGTCTTGGTCACCATGAATATTTTGTTAAGGTAGATATCTATCTAGGAGGGGAAAAAGTTTTATAACTTTTTCAACATCACTACATAAATAGCTTCAGAAAATAACAAACTTCAAGGAGGACTCCAGTAAGCATCAAAATGATCAAATGTTCAACCTTTATTTTGCCTGGTCACGTCTATTCCGAATCTTTGCAGATTAAGTCCTCTAAGTTCTATGCTCACTCGTACTTGCATGCCATTAAACATAATCCACGTTATCACTGAAAGGGTTTTGCTTTTTAGATGAAATTGTGGTTGGTTTAGTGAAGATTTGCAGATTGTTGTGAGCATAAATACGTTTTGATGGCTCATTTCAGTTTTTTATTTGGATTTGTTTGGGATGGTACTGGCCAGGTCTGCATTTTGATTCTCTCACAATATAATCTGCACATTCGTGATTTCTTCGAAACTAAATTAACTTTTCTGTAATTCTCTTAGTTTCTGAAAGTAATTTCTTCACGAGTGTCATTGTATATTTTGGCCATTTTTTCGAAATAAATTTATGTAATACTCATTGGATATTTATTTTGCCCACCATTAGTGGAATAAATAAATAAAACTCCACGAGTCTTGTTAATTTTTTTTTTTTTTAATATTTTAAAAATATTCTAAGGACATGGTTGATTTTTTAACTGGACCAGTCAATCGTATCAGTTGGTTTGTGAACCAGTCTAAAGAATGATATTGGACCGGTTGATATATACAAGGTTAATATATTGTTTGATACTTATATTTGGTTTCAATGTTTAATTTGATATTTAAGGGTTTCTTTTTCTAATTTGGTACTAAGTTCAGTTTCAATGTTCAATTTAATACTCAAGCTAAACATTACTGTGGTTCAATAAATATTTGTGCTTTAGTAAAAAGACATAAATATTTAATTGGGATAAAAGAAAATTTCAAGATACTAAATTAAATATTGATGTTAATCTTAGGTATGTCTATGGGATAGAAAAACTGAGTATTAGTTTGAAAAAACTCAGCACTAAAATGAATATTAAAGTCAAATTTAGGTATTAGATTGAGACAAAAAAAAAAATCAAATATCAACTTGAACATATAGTATATTAACCCAAATGTTAATTTTTCTAATAACGTAAAGGCCGATGCTAAAGAATGAAAATGGGTAATTGGTGGAAACTTTAGTTTTAACGTGTACTAAATTAGACAAGTTAATCATTGGTGTTAATTAGCTACATCTTAGAGCTTAGCCTAGTCTCCAAAAATGGGTCTACATTCATTGTGGCCTATTAACATTTAATATTTGATACATATGAATTGATAAAATACTTGAATCCAGGTCACATCTGAGACGATTTATTACATGGGATTCATGGTAAGATTTTTTTATATTTTTAATTTATATAAAATATGATAAATTTGGTTACATATACAATGATACTTAAATCGAACTGGTTAATTGAATTAAAAATTGGTTGGAGTATCGATTCGGATAATGATTTTGAATTGATTAGATTGAAAATTGATACATATCAATTGTAATGATTAAATCGACGATTGAATCAAATTTTTTAATTATTTTTTAATCAAAATTATCTGACTAGCGAGTTGATGACTTAACAGATCAATTAGTGGTTCGATTTCAAAAAAAAAATATTATGCATTTACTATATTTGATACTTAATACTCATAGCAATCAATTAGTCGAAATTGATTTAATTGATCCAAATCTTATTCCAATATTTATTTCATTCTATTTCCTCATCTATGGAATTAATTATTTTTATATATGGTTGGACATCCTTCAATTTTTCATTGAATTTGATTTATTTTATTTCATTCAATTTCATCATAAGGTAACGCATTCCACATTTATACAATACCAATGCCCTCTTGTGGATAGAGCCACGGAATCAAATTTTCAACTTCTATAAATTTATAATTATTATTTTTTTAATTATAAAAAGAATTTGAAATTTAAACAGTAATGTGATTAATACGATTCAAATTTAAGTCACAATGAACATTTTACCCATCAAGTTAATACACGGTATTTTTATAATAAATTTTTAAAAAAAAATTATAATAATAATAATAATAATAAATAAACAATCCAATGCCCCTTTAATTCTCATTAAATCAATCTGATTAAGAGACATTTTTGCCTATTTTATTTTCCTTCTTTAGAATATTTTTCCATTTCATTAAATTTCATGTGAATTGAATAGTGTGATTATTAAAAGAAGAAATAATAAGATAATACGTCTCACCCAAAGCTGACCAATCAGAATCCTCCAATGTATTTCTCATATCCAATCTTCTATCTTGCATTAAAGTAAGTCCCCACACAAATTCATTCCCTTAAAAGCCTTTCAATTCCCTCACAATCCAACCGTATATCAAACAAAACCATGGCTGCCACTCACTCTCTTAGAACCCTTCACCACCACCACCATTCCTCTTCCTTCAAACGCCTCTCCACCCCTCCTCCTCCTCCTCCACCCTCCTCCTTCTTCCTCAAACCCCCCTCCTCCTCCACCTCCACCTCCACCTCCACCTCCCCCACAAACACCCTTTCCTCCCCCTCCTCTACCACCACTTTCTCTCTTCCTTCTTCCTCCACATCCGCCACTACTTCCCAAGCTATCTCCTTCGACACCCTCCAACAACACCTTTCCAATCAAAACTTCCGCCAGGCCGACGAAGAAACCCGCCGTCTGCTCATCCTTCTAGCCGGCGAAGCAGCTCAGAAACGCGGCTACGTCTTCTTCTCCGAAGTCCAATTCATCTCCCAAAATGACCTCAAAGCCATTGATGAACTTTGGAAAAAATACAGCAACAACAAATTCGGGTACAGCGTCCAAAAAAGACGGTGGAAAAAAGTTAACAAGGACTTCACCAAGTTGTTTCTCAAACTGGGGTGGATGAAAAAGCTGGACACGGAAATCGAACAATACAATTACAGGGCATTTCCCGATGAGTTCATTTGGGAACTCACTGATGAAACACCCGAAGGGCATCTGCCATTGACGAATGCGTTGAGAGGAACGCAGTTGTTTAACAGTATTCTTAGTCATCCAGCTTTTGAGGGTGAAGAAGAAAAGGCTGAAGCTGGTGAAAATGGAGGTGTTACTGTTAGAGATGGAACCACAAAGCCACTCAGCGACAAGTTTTTCAAACCAAATTACAGTTTCTAATATACCCGACAGACGTGAAATTTTCAATGTTTTAAGTAAAATACATTGTAAAATCTAAATTGGGTTTTTCTAAACTTGTAATGAATTAATGTCTGTAATCATAAAAAAAAAACTGGTGGTATTGGGTTTTAATTTTCATCTTTCTTTTTTTCATTATATTGCAATATTTTTCTTGTTATATTTTTTCAAGGCTTCAATTTTAATTTCCAAGTGGCAACAATTGCTTATAGAATATAGATGTAAACATTTGTATTTGAAATATTAATTGATAGAATTAAGAGTTGTAAAAGTGAGTGAATTAGTGGGCAAAAGTAGAATGAAAATCCGGATTATATTTTATTTTTTTAGGATAAATTATAAAAAAAAAATTATTTTTAGTTGTTTTAGATTACATATTAATCACTCATGTTTGAAATATTACATTTTAGTTATTAATTACATTATTGTTTTGTTACAAAGTGGCCACTAATAGATTTTTAATTAAATAAATTTAATTAATTAAAAATTTCAAATTAATTACAGATTGAACTAGAAAAAAAAAAATCGTTTGTCTCATTTTTCTTTTAGTTTTCTTTAAATCAGTTTGATTGAAAAAAATATTCTATCCGAGTTGGATATTCAAGTTGACATTTAAAAATCATTTGGACTGTCACGTAAGATTGTTGTTAGAGAGGTAACGGAGCTTAACGGTAGAGTGATTACTTCGTAACAAAAAAATAACGTGACTAAAATATAACATTTCAAACATAAGTAACTAAAATGTAATCTGAACAAACAAAAGTGATAATTTTTATAGTTTATCTTTCTTTTTATTCAAAAAATGAACAAATTAATTCATGTATATCAAATTAAAGAGTAAACTAATCATTCTATTAAAAATTACATCCATTACATGGCATCACGTTATATGTAATTGTTTGATTATTTTAACAATCACGTCAATTTTTAATAGTAAAAATTTAATAAAAATAATTAATTTACTTTTTGATTTAATATACAAAAATTAATTTATTTATTTTTAAGTAAAAAAAAAAAGCAAAAAAATATACCGAAGAAACTTTTATTTTATTTTTTAATTTATATAAATGTAACAAAGAAAAATGATGGCTGACTATTTTTTGTTCTTTTGCCTGTTTTCTATCTTGTGACCTTTTTCACTTCTTTCAGGAACGAACTTTCACATGCAATCCAATTAACAAATTAAAACATTTTTTATGTTAATCTTTTTAAACATATATAATAAAATGATATTACATAATTCACTGGTTTTAATATATTTATGATGAATCCAATAAATGATTTCAGTGGAAAAAAGGATGTTATTCATCTTAAGAGTCTCGGATTCGAGTATTTGTGTGTGCAAGGTGTGTATACATTGTAAAAAATATAAAAAAAAATATAATCAGATATTACCATGTAATCGTACCAATATATTCAAATATATATATATATATAATTGATAAATTAGGTGAGATTTTAAAAAACTGACGAAAAGATGTGAATATTCTATGAAATAGATATTAATATGTAAATAATAAATTACATCATACAAATTTCATGTGATGATTTGATGATTAAAAATATTCATCACTCAAATATAACTTAAATTTAAATCGCATTAATTATTTTTATTATTTAATTTTTATTTTATTATTGTAATTTAAAAAAAAAAATAGTGATATTTAATTTCATCGAAATTTATTTTCTACAAGTCATTGAAAATGACAGGTAATGTACTGGTGTTGTAGACATATTAGCCAAGTGTTGAACTTCCCTGCACGCTGATGTTAGTCAAGTCGCCAAATAGTAGATTTGATATGTTCAGCTGTATTTATTTTCCTAAAAAATTATATTTATTAGTATTTATTTTTAAGAAAAATATTTGATACATTCATAATTTTTTAAAAAAATTCACACACAAGTAAAAAAATTTTAATTTTGTTTGTGAAGTTAAAAAATACATTATCAATATATTAAATACTTACTTTTATCTTTATTATTTAAATTACAACAGAATGGTAAAATAAATTTATAACACCGAATTACTAATTTAAAATTTTTAGTTAAAGTCAAGAATAGTTATACTAACCTACGAGCTAGCTATCGAGGACTAAGTTGTAAAATGTGCAAAGTTACAAAATTAACAGATAAATAACAAACAATGGTTGATTGATTTCGATGTGGTTCACTAATTCTCGAATTATGATCTAAATTGCTTAAACTCCTAAAATGATTCCATTTTACCTCTTGATCTCAATTTTACCAAATTAGACAAGTTAATATGATTTATCTCTCGATCTCACCGGCTAACCCGAGACTAACGAATTGATGCTCAACAAGATTACCTCTTGGTCTCACTTGACTAGATATTCCCTTAGGATCATCAATCTTAAGTTTTTAGGTTCATTCAATTTAGTCCAATTTATTATATAATTTAGCCTCTCACCCAAAAATCAACTGATCCACATCTCCATCAACCAACCCCTTTAAAGTTTAGTTACCCATATTAAAAACTAAGTTAATAAACATAAAAGAAAGAAACCTAGTAGCCATGAAAATAAAGCTTGAGAAAAAAGATGAAAGATTAGATTTTTAATCTATAAAACTTGAAGGAAAAATAAAAATGAGCATTCAATGGTAAAATGAAGACTAAGAAACATAAAAGGTAGAGTCTTTAACAAATTAAACTACAAGAAATTGAAACATATTAAACTAAAAGGTTGAAATGTCATTACAAGCAAAAAAATAGACTAAAGGTGCAAATAAATCTAAGCTACAGTATTACCTAACTTAAATAACTTGAAGGATAACAAGAATAAGAAGAAAATGAAGAAAAATAAACATTACAGCTATGGAGAAAGATGGAAAATAAGAAACCCTAGAAAAGTGCAGAGAAAAACTAAAGGAAAACCTAAGAGAAACTAACTAAAACTAAGCCTAAGTGTGTCTCCTCTCTCATCAGTCAAATTTGGTTGTTTTCAGCAGTAATTTTTTGACCCTCTTTGTGCCCAAAATGCCCTTAAACGGGCCTTCAATGATTGGTGCTTTGATTGGGCAAAGACTACCATTTATGTCATTTTTCGTCCCCTCGCGATGCTGGTATTGTGATACCCAAGGATAGGATATCGCGATATCCTTAACAAACTTGACTTGGGGTGCTCATTGGGCAAGTGGGTATTGCGATATCACTATAGGTGGTCTTCATCTTGGGGCCTGTTGGAGGTATTGCGATTCCAAGGGTAGTATATTGTAATACCCTCTCCTTTGGTGATGTTCTCGCTTGATTTCGACCTCCAACGCGTCCCTACAACACTCAATCACATATTAGGGCCCTTAATGGCACAATTGGCCTAGTTGGATCTCAAAATAAGTAAAAAGATACTTTTACATTTATTAAATCAAAATTCTAAAAATTACGAAAAACTACAAAAAGACACGAATTTGCTCGAAAGTAAGCTTCGTAAGTATAACGGGAAAGTCTAATTTGCCATAACAAATTACAGCAAATCAAGCAGTTAGCATGTTGAATATTTTTCGGTATCAACCAATGGATGTTATATTTATTCCTCAATACTCTGACCCACAATGCCTCCATGTTTACAATATGATTAAAACCCAGCTTCATAAGAAAAAGTTTGTTCTAATCATGTAACAGTCGTATCTCAAGCCCCCCATTCGCTATAGGTCTACAACAATCTTTCCAGCTAACAAGTGATGTCTTTTGTCCTAAAAAAGATGATCCCCACAAAAATCCACGAGCCAATTTTTCGATTTCTTTGCAAATTATAATGGGGATCTTGATTGTTTCCATAAAATAATTAGGGATTGGCATCAAAACAGACTTGACTAGGGTGAGTCTTTTAACCAGCAAAAGCTTCTGAACATCCTATCCATTAAGCTGACTTCAAATTTCATCTAGGATAAATTAGAAAGTATTAACTCCAACCCTACCATGGATTCATCTAGGATAAATTAGAAAGTATTAACTCCAACCCTACCATGGAAAAAAAAAAGGCATCCTCAAGTATTTACCAAAGCACTTACCTAGTAAAATCGAGCATAGCACCAAGCCTTGTCTGATCTTCCTCAGCCACATTGCTCTAGAAAAACACCTGGGTCTTTTGCTGATTAACCCAATGACCAGAGAAATGGAATAAAGTATCAAGTACTTGTTTAAGGCAACTAGCCCACTTTACATCTGCTTTACAAAATAGGACGTCATCCGCGAAGAAAAGATGAGACACTCCTAAGCCTCCACAGGAGAGCATAACCGGTTCCATACCCAGAACAAACAAGTATGGAGATAGGTCTCCCTGGCGTACACCTTTAGATGGGAAGAATGAATCAGTGAAAGAACCATTCCATAGAAGTTGCATGGATGTCGATCTTACACAGCTCATTATGAGTCTCACAAAAGAGTCTAGAAAAGCCTACATCAACCAGCGTGTCAAGTAGAAATTCCCACTGAAGTCGATCATACGCTTTTTCTAAGTCTACCTTAACTGCCATCCAACTCTTTTTACTCTTAGTGCTCTTCATCGTATGAATTGCCTCATAAGAAATAATTATATTGTATGATATGTTCTGTGATGTAATGAAGCTAGATTGATTTTGTTTCATTAAGATCTGCATGATCCGTCATGATTAAATCACAATTGTTTTGGTAATTACCTAGTATAGCATCGTGCACAAACTGATTGATTGAAATTGATGTATAGTCTTAACACCAAAACTCTTCGAGATTAGAACCAATAACGTTCTGCTAAGGCTTGGGTCCAAACACCCTCCCAAACATTCTTCACCATCTCGTAGACACTTCCATCCACAATGTCCCAATTTGATTGATAAAACTTAACATAAAAAAAAATATTTAATATACTCATAGTTAAAAAAATTTCCACACACGTGACAAATTCTTAATTTTGCTTGTGGAATTAAAAATGCACTGTCAATATACCAAATACTCATTTTTATTTTTATTATTTAAATTACAACAGAATGGCAAAAAAATTATAACACCGAATTACCAATCTCAAAATTCTTAGGTAAGAAGATATTTTCAATCCCTCTCAATTTCGATGTTCTGCTTTGTTGAATGTCATGATATGGTAGTATCTCCACATGTAAATAAATATCCTGTTTGAGATTGACTTTTATGTGGATCCGATAAATATCCAGCATCATCATAGCTGACTAATAGGGATTTTGAATCATTTGAATAAAATAACCTCAAACCAATGGTCCCTTTGAGATATCTAAATACTTGTTTAATTTCATTCCAACGTCTACGTGTTGGAGAAGAACTAAATCTTGGTAGCAAGTTTACAGCGAAAGCTATATCAGGTGTTGTGTTGTTTGCAAGATACATCAATACCCCTATGGCACTTAGATATGGTACTTCAGGACAAAGAAACTCTTCATCATTCTCGTAAGGATGAAAGTGATCTTTATTCACATCTAACAATCTTACAACCATCGAAGTACTCAATGGATGTGCTTTATCCATATAAAATTTCTTTAAGATCTTTTCCGTATAAGTTGATTGATGGACATGAATTCTATCTTTTAAATGCTCGATCTGTAGGCCAAGACAAAACTTTATTTTTTCAAGATCTTTCATCTCAAATTCTTTCTTTAAATAATTTACTGCATTTTGAATCTCTTCAGGAGTTCCAATAATATTTAGATCATCAACATAAATAGAAATTATCACAAAGCTTGATCCAGACCTTTTTATAAAAACACATGGACAGATTGGATCGTTTTTGTAACCATCTTTTAACAAATATTTACTAAGACGATTGTACCACATACATCCAGATTGTTTTAATCCATATAAACTTTTCTTTAATTTAATTGAGCAATTTTCTAGAGAAACACTATATCATTCAGGGATTTTAAATCCTTATTTGATTTTCATATAAACTTCAAGTGTACCGTACAAATAGGCTGTAACATTCATTAGATGCATGCCAAGTTTTTCACGTACTTCCAACCAAATAAGGTGTCTAAACGTGATTGTATCAACCACAGGAGAATATGTCTCTTCGTAATCAATGTCGGGCTTTTGCAAAAATCCTTGTGCTACAAGTCGTGCTTTATATGTTATGTAACACCTAAATCCCGAGTATTGTCGTCGGTTAGGATTCCGGTGTCTTCTATTCATTTTATACTATTCATCTTTTACACATATCCGACTGTTCACATCTTTATTCAATTCAAAAATCATTTCTCACAGTTTAAAACGATACCTAAACATAACATTCTTTTGTCAAGGGTAAAAATGAAATTTTCAACATTTTAGGGGACTTCTACTGGTACCTAATGATCAAGTATCGGTAGTAGTTAATTTAATTAACAATTCTAAATAGTGCATATTTCTACCGGTACCTGTACTAGTTCTACCGATACAAGTATAATTTTTACCGATACGTGTCATGCATCTATCGATACTAAAAACTCCAGAGAGTTAAATTTTCATCCTGTAACTTATACCGATATAAGCATGCAAACTACCAATACTTCTATACATACAACTACTGATACTCATTATTTAACTACCGATACAACTCAAGTCAGTGTACAACCTCTCTTCTATTCTGCATTTCTACCGAAACATACATGGGTTCTACCGAAACAAGTAAGCTAAATCTCAAGAATTATACCAAACACAAGTTCATTGTTTTCATATAAGAACAACTTTTAACTATGCATTCAAGACAACACAAATACAAGATTTATGTCAATACAAGATACTTAAAACTACACCCAACATTTCATCAAACATAACAAAGTTTTCACAACTCATTGTATAAAGAAAAGGTAACATCATCTTAGTACATGTCATATTAACCAAGTGATGTAAAAGTCTACCACTCTGGGATAGTATGATGCTTCGAGATGATCCGATCTCCGAACAAGAAAAATGAATCTACAAAACAAATACAAATCCACAGGTAAGCACTTTAAGGCTTAGTAAGTACATAAAGTTAAATAGATTTAACAAACTTCAAGAGTTGTAAAAATCTAATTAACCGAATGGAACATTGTTTACATCTGGGTAGGTTTCACTCGCATTTGTTACTCACGATGACACAAAGTCATCGGATCCTTGTTCCGCATTGGAACTCATTTCATTTAATACTCATGATAACATATAGTCATCTTACCTCTTGTTCCATATAGGAATTCATATGCTCACAATGACTCTGAGTCAACGGACCTTTAATCCATGGATTCGTTTACTCACGATGACACTTAGTCGTCGGACCTTTAATCCGTAAAGGATTCATATACTCACGATGACACTTAGTCATCGGACCCTTTAGTTTATAGCTCGAACCCGTTTATCTTTTGTATTTCATTCACACTCGTCTTCCACAATTTCGATTATCATTTCATCCTACTACATTAGTCATATTATAAGAATAAGCAATTTGAGTTAGAATTTAACCATACAAACTTACCGGACTAGATTGCAGTTGTGAATGGATCCTAGAGACTATTCCGCTAATTTTCCCTTTCCACGATCGGTGGCATGGTCGTAATCTACATTCATAAATCATTCAATTTCTCATATTGAATTACACAAACAATCCATTTAACCCAATCAAACCCCTTTTTGGAAAAAATACGATTTTACCCCTAACATTTTCTTTCTATTCAACACAAAACATGCAAAATACTCATTTCCTCTTAAACCCATACCAGTCGAATATTCATAGTCTTTTTATAAATCCAAGCAAATCCATTTATTTCATAACAAGTACAACAATGTTACCATTTTAACATTTTAACCCTTAAGTCCTAATTTCATCAAAAATCACTTTACAAAAAGATTTAATCCAAGTATCAACATTCAAAATACATCAAAAGCTTTCAAGAACAAACAATTTCAACAATGGCAAGTTTTCTAACATTTGACAGATTCACAAATTAGTCTTTACATAAGCTATATTAAACTAATACGAACTCAAAAACATAAAAATTACTAAAAACGGATAAAGTTTACTTACTCAATCGAAGCTCAAAGACTAACAATGGAAACCATAAGTTTTTCCCAAGTTAGCCGTGAGGAAGAAGATGAAAATAAGAGAATTCTCTCATTTTTCTTCTTTTTAATTTGCTTATATATACAATGACATTTTTGTAAATTTATAAGCTTTTATAATTAATCTAATTAATCCACTTTACCCTTAATTAATATCACTTTTAAACACTTTAAATATCATAACAATCGACTCACTTAATTATTATTAGCTAATTTGCTTATTAGATCCTTCCATTAAATAATTCTACCTTTGCACTTTTCTCAATTTAATCATTTTTACTTAATTAACTAAGTAAATGATAAAATTTTTAACCAAAATTTAATATGATGATATTAACATCATAAATATTAAATAAATAATATTTACGACTCGACTCGTCGGAGTTGTGATCTCGAAATCACTGTTTCTGACACCACTGAAAATCGAGCTGTTACATGTTACGACTTCGTTTTTCTCATTTCGTTTTAGCACAAATATCCATTTATATCCTACCAGCTTCACATATTTAGGTGTTTGGACTATAGGTCCAAAAGCCTCACATTTAGAAAGTGAATTTAATTCTGCTTGAATTGTGTCTTTTCATTTTGGCCAATCTTTTCTATTTCTACATTCCTCAATAGATTTAGGCTCAGAATCCTCATTTTCTTTTGATATTTCAATAGCAACATTATAAGAAAAATTGTTGTAGACAACTATATTTTTCCGGTTCCATCTTTTTCCTAAAATAACATAACTAATTGAGATCTCTTCGTTATCACCATTTTTAGGTACCTAAACCTCTTCTGGGGTTTTTTTAATTAGTTATATCTTTGGCCTCTTCTTGGGCACTTGCCTCCATAATATAACCATTTTGGTTATTTGCTCCTTTCCTTTTACGAGATTTTTATCTTTGGAACCGACTGATTTTCCACACTTTAGGCATGAATTACTTTTTTTTGCACTAACAGTTTGCCCTATTGGGACATCAATTTGTATTGGAGCATTTTCAATTGGTATGTGAGATTTTTTAATTCTCTTTAGATCAGTAAATGAATATGGCAGTTGATTGGCGATGTTTTGCAAATGTATGATCCTTTAAACTTCTTGTTCACATTAATTTGTATGACGATCTAATTGGGATAATGATGATCCATTCCATGTAATATCTTTTACCAGTTGTATTTTCTCTCTCCTTAATGTTGAGAATGTTGTTTCATCAAAATGACAATCAATAAATCGTGCAGTAAATAAATCTCCTGTTAATGGTTCAATATACTTAATTATAGAAGGAGATTCAAAACCAACATATATTCCCAACCTCCTTTGAGGACTCATCTTTGTGCATTGTAATGGAGCAATTGGAATATATACTACACATCCAAAAATTCTAAGATGGGAAAGATTTGGCTCCTGACCAAAAGTCAATTGTAATAGGGAGTATTTATTATAACTTGTTGGCTTGAAGTGCACAAGTGTCGCTACATGCAAAATAGCATATCCCCAAGCTGTAACAGGAATTTTTTTTCTCATAAGCAATGACCTAATTATTAGTTGGAGGCGTTTGATAAACGATTCAACTAAACCATTTTATGTGTGAACATGAGCTACAGGATGTTCAACTTTTATCCCAATTAACATACAATAATCATTAAAAGCTTGGGTTGTAAACTCACCAGCATTATCAAGAAGAATAGTTTTGATTGCATAATTTAGGAATTGTGCTCTTAATCGAATTATTTGAGCAAGTAGTCTCACAAATGCCAGGTTGCGAGTCGATAATAAATACACATGTGACCACCTACTAGATGCGTCTATCAATACCATAAACTAATACCATAAATATCTTAATGGTTCACAAATGGTTGATGAATGAGCCCACATATATCACCTTGAATATGTTCAAAAAATGCAAGAGATTCAATCCCAACTTTAGCTGGTGATGGTCTAATAATTAATTTTCCTTGAGAACAAACTACACAATATAAATCCTTCAATTCAAGAATCTTTTGGTTCTTTAATGGGTGTCCAATTGAATTCTCGACTATTCTTCACATCATAATAGATCCGGGATAGCCTAATCGGTCATGCAAAATAGTAAAAGTATGTGGTTCTACAAACTTCTGGTTTGTAGTGACATGTGTCTCAATTGCACAAACATGTGCATGATATAAACCTAATGAAAAAGTAGGTAACCTTTCCAAAACATATTTCTTTCCACATTTAACATTTGTAATGTATAAATATTCAATATTTTTCTCATTCATAGTCTCAATATGATATTCATTAATACGAATATCTTTAAAACTTAATAATTTTTTTTGAGACTTAATGAAATATAAAGCATCATCAATGACAAATTTTGTACATTTAGGTAATAATATAATAGCTCTTCCAAAACCCTCGATAAGTTTTAAACTACCCAATATTGTATTAACATGGGCATCACTTATTGACAAGTAAAAAAATATTTTTTATTTTTGAGTATCGTGTGTGTTGTAGCACTATCTGCAAGACACATGTCTCCATTCATTTTGGGTCCAACGAAGCTTTGTTGAATATTCATATTCTTCATCAAAATAAAAAAAATATAATATGATAAAAATTGCAAATATTTAATAAATGTATAAATGATTCTTTATGCAAGAAAATAAAGCATACTTAAAATAATATGAAAATGTCAAAATAATATCAACTTTTCTAATGATTCTCCAAGAAATTTGTCATATCTAGGTGAATTATATTATTAAGGTAATGAAATTTATCACCCTCGTAGGCATGGTCAATTTTAGTATCATAGTGAATACCTTCTTCATCTTTTGCCTCCATTTCATCATTTCGGGATATAAGATTTATCTCCATATTTTTTCCCTTCTTTTTAATGGATGCTTGATAAAGTTTCACTAAATACTCAGACATACAACAAGTACGTGACCAATGCTCCTTCATACCACATTAGTAGCATAAATTTTCAACAATATTTGAAGGATTATTTTGACCACCTCTTTTTTGTCCTTCATTGTTATTCTTTTTCTGGTGTTTAGAAGTACCACTATTATGACCATCATGATAATGATTACTAGTACATCTTCAACCACGTCCCTCACTACGTTCACAACCATGGCCATGACCGCGATCTCTATATTTTTCATGTTCATAATTATTGTGCACTGCTGCATTCACTTCAGGGAATGGTGCAGAACCAGTGGGATGAATTCCATGATTTTTCATCAACAGTTCATTAATTTGTTCAGCTACCAAAAGGCATGAAATCAATTCAGAATTCTTTTTAAAACCTTTTTCACGGTATTGTTGCTGCAGGAGCACATTAGTAGCATGAAAGGTTGAAAATGTTTTCTCTAACAAGTCATCATCAGTTATGTTTACTCCACATAATTTTAGTTGAGAACTAATTTTGAAAAGTTCTAAATTGTATTCACTTACAGTCTTAAAATCTTGCAACCGTAAGTGCATCCAATCATAACGAGCTTTAGGGAGTATCATTGTTTTCTGATGGTCAAATCTTTCTTTCAAATTATTTCACAACTTAAGAGGGTCTTTCACAGTGACATATTTCACTTTTAATCCTTCATGTAGATGATAACGGATGAAAATCATTGCTTTTGTCTTGTCTTGATTAAATGCTTCTTTATCTACTAATATAGTATTTTTTAGACTTTTAGCATCAAGGTGAATTTCAGCACCTAACACCCATGACAAATAATTCTTGCTTAATATGTCTAAAGCCGCAAATTCAAGCTTGGCAAGATTTGACATTATATTCACTTGAATCAAAATCAAAGAATTAGTAAAATAATAAGTATTCTCAATCGTAAAATAAGTCAATTATATATATACCACATTTTCTAAATAATAATATGTATGTCATAAATTGGCATACAAAGGAATAGTCATAATTATAACTTAACAAAAATTACATTAATTGAAATTTCTTTTAGTAAGAAAAACATGTATATATAATTATCATTATAACATTTGAGTTTTAAAAATAAATGTGAAAATGTTATCCAAAGCAAACATTTCATCTAGAAAATAAAATAAAAGAATGATGAAAATATGTATACCGTATATAGTTTAACGGGAGTTATACTAGCAAATTATATAAAGTCAAAATTACGTGAATTTCATTGTGAACTTGTAGAAGCTTGTATTGATAATATGTTATAAAATAATCAAATAAAAAAACACTGAAAGTAAGCAATAGATCTAATCAACAAAGAATTTTCTCGTATCTTCATTTCACTTACATAAGGATTCTATTTATAAGTAATTGACATTCAATGTAACATAAATAAATGAAGCTTACTTAAGTGCTTCATTAATACATACATTAAACAACTTATATATTACTTTCATAATGAATGAGGGTTTTATCTCATAAATGAGGGAACTTAGAATATGGACATCCACATTTATTCATTTGTAACATTAACAAAAATATTAATTTTCATGATTAATTGTTGTTAATTGCTCTCACAAAAAAGTTTTTAAAGAGATGAATTTGCTGTTTAGGAAATTGTTATTATAAAAAAGAAAAAGAGGTGGCATGGGTTGATTGTCAGCAAATTACATATTGTTGTTTGTAGAAATTTTTTTTTAATAATATGTCAGTTGAATTTATTAGAAATTAACGAAATTAAAATGTAGCATAAAAATAACAAAACAAAGAGAAATAAAAAAAAATAGAAAACGAAATATCATACTAGCAAAACATGTCTAGTAAGTTGCAACGACATGGATGAAATGAAACACTGGAGAATGGAAGCAGGAAACAAAACTACTTATTTCTATCCACCTACACGCTTAAGGATCAAAGTAGGAGTGGTGAGCGAAATCAACAATCTTGGATGTTGCTTCGCAAAACAGATTTAATTGCATCGGCAAACGAATCACAAAAGCGGATCAAACTATTGAAATATCACCGATAACCGCAAATCATAACCGAGTGTTGTGAGAAAACTATCCACGAACGTAAATCTACTACAAAGGTAGACGAAAACATTCCTTAAGGCAAAAACGTGCCACAAGACAAAAAAAAAACGTGTCATAAAAGCAGATAAAAACTAAAAAAAAAATTAAAATATAAAAAAAATAAAAACTGAATATAAAAAATTAAAGGAAAAGAATAATGATGGTCGACGACCAACATTAAGATTGAAGTCGCCGTCAACTAATCAATAACGAAAGAAAAAAATTGTTTGTATAAACTTAAAAAAATTTATTTTAATAATTTTCCTGAAACCTTTCCTTTTTCTTGAGCGGCAAAATGGCCCATACCATACCACTTGGTGGGAGACTCCAACTCTTCCTTTGTCCTGCTGCCACAATAGGCAGGCCGAAGGTGTATATCATATCAATTTACCAAGTTATCCACGGTCCCTCTTTTCTGTGTAACTAAAATTTGCCACGTCTCATCGACTGCTGCTGTCCACAATTGAGTGTCGTTTTATAGTTTAATGATTGCATATTAATTGCCGTTTCCATGATGAAAGCTGAACTCATGTCGGACGCCATTTTTATGCTTGCAGGGGGATGTTTTGTCCTTTTCCTTATTCCTATTCAACACATCTCACTGCTCTAATTGCCCTGTGCCACTCTAATTCCACTTTCTTTTTTCTTTTTCTATTTCCAATTATATATTTATACAGAGCAAGGGTAAGAGTTATTCAAGGATCAAATTGGAGCCTATTATTAATTAAAAATTTCAGCACCCAAAACCCTAAAATTGAATTTTAAACTTTTAAGAGAAATGAAATGCAATTTTACAATTTTTAAATTCTTACTTGTGGATGAATTGGCCAATTTTACAAAAGTGCCATTTAGTTCATATTAGAAACCAATCGTTTACATTAATGAGTTGTAAATAAAACTCAGACAGCAAGAAACTTGGATGGAATGTGGTTGTATTTATCTACCGAAGGTGTAGTCGCAAGAGATAATGGGAATGCTTCGACATGTGGTATGTTACGATATCAATATGAGAATTGGATTTTGAAATTTAATAATTATTTGAAAAGATGTATAACTCTTGAGATTGAATTATGAGACATTGTAAATAGTTTTTTGGTTCTACTTAATAAAAGTATCAAAAGGGTTATTATTCAGACAAATAACTTGGAAGTGGTTAGAATTTTACATAATAATACGATGGTCGACTCAGGAATCATTGTATTTAAAAAGATTCAACGGGTTATGAGAACTAAAAGACAATAAAAGGTAAGATTCATTTTTAGATAATATAATCTAGTTACTGATTGTATAATCAAGTTGTGCTTAACATGGTCAAGATTGCAGTTTTTTTATGTCGCATCAATCGAAAAAAATATATTGTCAAACATTTTATTCTTTTAAATCTTATGCAGCTTCTCTTAAATCTCATTTTTTTTGTATCCATAAAATTAATTAAACAATTATATGAGGTCATTGGAATTCCTAAATTTGTGTTTATCTCTTTTATTATTTGATCAACTCAATAAATTACATTGAACAAAATTAATTAATATTTATATAGTTAAACAAATATTGTAATATGAATTTGTTTTATAATGTGACATGATTATATTTAGATTTAATTGCATCATACATCTCTTAACTATGATTCTCATTGTAAATTGGTTTCCAAACTTCAAAATATTCTAATTACATCCCAAACTATTAATGTTATACCAATCAAATATTTATATTATTAAAACCGTTAATTTAATTGTTAAATGACAGGTCAAATTTTATATGGTATAATTTAAAATTACAATTTTTAAGAAAAGTAAAACGTTATTGCAAAGCCTTTAAAATTTAAAACTAAAAAATGTTTAACAAAAAAAAAAGAGTGAACGATAAAGTTTTTGTAAAACTTTCAAAAACCTTAAAACCAAAATTTTCAAAGCATCCATTTTTGCATTACTTATTTTTTTTTTTTTAATTTTCATTTTAAATTATGCCACATAAGATTTGATGTCTTGTTTAACAATTAAATTAACAATTCAGTAATGGAAGGACCTTATTAATATAACCTCGATAATTTAAAGATGTAATTAGAATATTTTAAAATTTGGGAACCGATTTAAAATGAATGTTATAGCTAGGGGATGTATGGTGAAATTAAGTCTTATATTTAGCATTATATTATATCATAAAAAATTGTATGCATACAATTTTAATGACATACAATATATCAATTGTTATATATAAGTAATTAGAAATGCATAATAATTATTATAAAATTATAATGTGCATTCTTTTATTAATGATATAAAGCTTAAACCTTAAATATGAAACTGGTAGATTATAATAAATTTCAATAGCATTATATAATTAAGGTATATCATTAATGATATGTATATTATTGTAATGTACATTTTTATATTAATATGTAAGCATAAATTGTAAACCTTAAACTTTATTGTAGATTATAAAATATACAATATAATTAAGGTAGATTATTAATATTAATGCTATGTAACACAATATATAATTTTGATATTATAATGTGCATTTTTATATTATGTAAGCTTAAACCATGATAGATTATAATAATATAGAGTTAACATTATATGATTAATGTAGACTATTAATGACATGTAACCATATACACAACTATGTTATTTTAATATACATATTTATATTAATGATACATTAATCAGGTTGAAGCACATGTTATTTATGAAAGTTTAAACATAGCATGGGCGAAAATATTCAGACAAGTAGAACTTTAATGTGATAATGCTTTTTTTATGGAGACTTTGTTAATTGGTGGAGCTGATTTTAGTAGTTTAGTCGAATTGTGATTAATTAGTTATCACTTCAAACGTAATTGACAAATAAGAATTCGACATGTACAAAGGTCGTAGAATATGATTGCTGATCAAATGACTAAGTTCGCGAATAATAGTGAGTCTAAGCTTCTACTATTCATGGATCTATCGAGTTCAATTCAAGGATTTCTGCAAGCTGATAGGAATGTGAATACAAGGATTGTTTGATATTGTAATCACTTAAAAGCGTACATATTGTGGATTCATCTATATTAAGCTTGTATCTTTCTACATTACAATAGTAGATATAGATAGTATGGTAGAAAGATTCATATTTTTTTTCTACCATATTATCGAGTTTTATAGGATACTGCTGACGGTTTATTATAAAATATACTGGTGTGATTACATGGCAATATCTATTTACACTTTCTTAATCCTTTGACAAGGCGCACACACCTTGCACACACAAGTGCTCGAACCCGAGTTGCTAGGAAAAACATCTCCTCTTTTCCACTGGAGTCACTCGTTGGATTTAAAATATCATATAGTTAGGGTTAAATAATTAAGTTATTTGGCATTGTTATGTAACTTTTAATTTGTTTGGATTGTTATTTAATTATTTTGTAAATTCACATTTATTTATTGTAAATTATGAATAATTTTTATTTTATTTAATATTATTTTTCGAATTTAAATTCAGAATTTTTGCAAATTGTTATGGATTTTTTTAATTTATTTCTAATTCATTGGTTTAAGTTGTTAGGTATAATTAAATTATTGTGAAATTCTTATTTTTAATTTATCTCTCTTTCCTTCACCCTCTCAATCCTTCATCTTCATAGCCGAAATCAAAAACCTCATAAAAAGAAGCTCTCATAGCCTAAAAATGAGAAAATGGGGAGTTTTTTTTTTTTTCCCTTGAGTTCTTAATATTGAAAATGAAGATTTGTTTTAATGGAGAGATGATTTTTTTTTTAATTTAATATTTATTGAATCTTTATTTTATACTT
Organism: Kokia cookei; assembly: GCA_039519145.1. NCBI lineage: Eukaryota > Viridiplantae > Streptophyta > Magnoliopsida > Malvales > Malvaceae > Kokia > Kokia cookei. Next base: position 33,286,618 of record CM076907.1, on the reverse strand, counting down.
TTATTTAATTAAAAATGTCACATGTAATAATTTTAATGGGTGATACCTAAAGTGTAACTATATATAACTTTAGATAACTATTTCTACAAAATTGCTGACTTTGGGTACCCTATTTTTCTTATAAATATTTTTAAAAGAAAATATATTTTAAGTACTTATACTCAGTGTCCCCTACTTTTAATTTCAAGACCTTAATCACTATAATTTTTAAATAATTTCAAGAACTTAATCTCCATATCTTTTAAAATTAAATATACAAGTCCAATTGTTTAACTCCATTAAAATTCTGTTAAATTCAAATATATTATAATATCATTTTTTACATGTTCATTAAGTGATTTTTTTTTTTTAATTTTAAAATATCACACCCATGAATTTAACTGAAAATTTTTAACAATGTGATCAATTGAATCTAAATTTTTTAATCCGAAAAATAAAATGACTAAATTCTTGAAAATGAAAGTAAAATAACTAAATTCCATGCGTACGAAGAATATAAAGACATGAAGATATTTTAACTTTTTCTTTGGAAATTTTCGAAAAAGGAAAATAGATGATAAACATTGAAACCATATCCCTCTTATTCAAGATAAGAATTTTTAAAAGAACTCTTAAACATAGCTTAAGCTATCAGTTTACTTGGAAGCAAAGTAAGAATTCAATGCTTTCCTTGCAAGTAATAACATTTTCCCCTTGATTTCACCCAATTGATAGGGAAAAAGAATCCCATTTCCACGATCTTTACTCTCTTGTATTGCATGGATTTTTTAACTTAAATTAGCATGTCAATGGCATTTTGCAACTAATTTATACAAAAATGTCAAGACTCGTGCAACCCTATACATTTCTGTCCTAATAGATTCATATCAAAACACTGACAGGTACGTTTATAGGTCCCACGCAAAAATTTGTCCCCTGGAAGTCCGACGCCTTCAAGAAGCACTCGGGAATAAATAGCCCGACTTAAGACATGATTCAACTCTGAAACTGTCCCACCAATATTCTAACAAGATCACAGCAACAATGCAGTTATCTTCTGACATTGAAAACAAAATCCTAATAGTCAATAAACAAACCAAACTCACCAAGGTGATGCACTATGCACAGGGACAAAGTCTCCTGGTATGCCGATGAGAACCATCACAAGATAGCATTGATTGTGTTCGAGTATACAAGCATGCTCCTGGATTCTGAAAGATGGGGAATATGTCATTCTCAACTTTTAGCATTAAATTTCTCATTTAATTGATAAGCCTTCATTTTCTATGACATGATTTGCATTTCATAAACGGAAAAAAAAAAACAAGTAGAAAGTAATTATTTCAATTATGAGCATAACAATCAGTTTAGCACACTTCAATTTACTTCCACAGCAAGATAAGCAACAGGAGATTATGTATGCTACATGGTCAAGAAAGTTTCAATAGACATATTAAAAAATTCTATCTTATCAATTATCTAGTTGATACACAGTTTTGCAAATGTAAAGCATTACAAAAAAGGAAACATACCAAATTTTTGGGAGCATCATCTACAACTTCAGCAGGTTGATCGGGTCCAACGCTTGCCAAGCATGCTCCTTTGCAGCTCATATATTTCTGGATGCTGTTTATAAAGAAAAAAACAACCAAAGTCTAAGAAAAGAAGATATTGAAAGCGCGAGAGACATAACACTATAAAATAACTTCCAAGCACAAATTGTTAACAACCTCCCTGTTTGACTATACCTATACCTTCCTCCTTGATGTTATAAATGAAAATGGAAAGTGTAAAAACATAGACAATATTCAACCAATTCAAGATACAATAGATAACTGGATAAGTGCAATAACAAGAAGGATTCTATAATATACCTAACTGCAGTTGCAGGTAGATCAACCAAACAGATGATACACTCCACAAAACATTAGCCATGCACTAAAAGCAAATAATGAACCACAAAGCCACATGATAAAAGAGGAAAGAAGACGGTGAAGAACTTACATATCACACTGGTTAAGTATCAAAAGCTTATTTAGTACGCATGATTGTCCATTTGACTTGCAAACTGAATCACAAGACTCTCCTTGCCTTTGTTTCATGGGAAAAAGAGAACATATTAGCTCGACAGATATTACAAATTAGAATCTAGAAACAGAACCAACGACAATGGAAATTCACCTTCCAATGACAACATTAATACCATTCAGTCTGGCTTCTACAGGTGAGACCATTGACCCTGGCGCATGGAAAATTCAACCATATAATTTAATGCTAAATTTCTACCTACTGAATTAAATCAGAAAGATAACTGATCAAACATCACAGTTATATGAGTTCAAAAATATCAAACAGATGGGGCGTCACGTCTGCGAACAAATATATGTATGCATGTATGTACAAAAGATCTTTTGTTATAGCTTATGGGCTTAACAATGATTATTGGTTATCTGATGCTATTTAATTATTTAATCTATGCTTATTTGGAAAGTATACTGGAGTAGTCTATATCACTTTCTACAAGCTTCTGGATTACTGAGATCCACTATTTCCATTCCCTAGTCATCTATTATCCTCACAATTCCCTCTGTTTCTTTCCTTTTTACCTGATTTTACTCTGTTCTTTCTTTTCATACCTAGTGCTACATCAGAGGAGCAGAAATTAAGAAGATATGAGTATGCAAATGTAAAGTAACTAAAAAGGGATGAACTGAAGACATAATAATAATGATGATGTCAAAAAAGGTTATGTCTAAACGTACCAGAAGAATTTGATGGCAGAGAAAAGCAGTGATGAAAATCACTAACATAGGCATTTTCATGAACCTGAAAAATAAAGCTCATTTAACCAGCCTGAATCATAGTTTAAACAAAAAAAAGTTTCCCTTATTTGAATCACATATACTACCTAAAGAAAATTTCACTATTGAAGAAAATGGCACAGGTCAATAAATTAAACAGGAGCTGTCATTGTGGTTAGTAACTTATAGCTATAGCATGACAGTTTTCACCAATGGTTTCCAGGAAATCACACCCGGGTAAATCCCTTTCTCTTTAAAAGATAAAGAGAAATGATCCAGTACACTGTAAATATGTTCCTATATCTATAGAATATCACTTACCACACTTTCAGAGTTATGCCGACACCTCCCAGCACAAAAGTCAAAGACACTAAGATATGTCCCTGCCACAGAGAGGGAAAATAGGAAGAAAAGTTATGAAGACCTAGTAACTCATAGAGAAACCACATGGTAGCTATAACATTGCTGAAATATAAAGTACCACAAATGTTCTTATTAAATATATCTTCAGTAAGACAAACTACCACTTTAAAAAAAAAAAAAAACTAGTAATTACTCAAAAATAGGAATATATCATTCGGATAAATTTTTCTGAGTATACAATTTTATAGTGCCAAACTTAGACATAACCATCACATTCCAAAGAATATTGCAAGATGATCTCCTTAGGAGATCTTTAAGTAGCTATTATAGTGCCAGACAAGCTATCTATTAAATTGGTTCTTAAGAAAGGAATGAAAAGAATTACTTCAAAAGGGGAAAGGGATCTATGATTCTCATAAAATATGAAAATTCACTTTTGGAAAAAAAATCCAGAGAAATAAGAGTGGCTGAGATTTTCTATTGCAGCAGACCACAAGGGTTAAAAATAAGCCATCAACTTATATGAGACATTACAAAAATAAAAACATGTTCATGACAGACTTTCATGCCATGAAAGCTATAGACTTCATCCCATTGCCCCTCTTTATAAGGAAATAAACAATTGTGGCTAACTAAAACAATAGACTTACCTGATGTAGATGGCTTAGCTTTTTTTAGTTTCAAAACTTGCTCCTTTTGTGTCTGCAAAAGAAATCTAAGACTAAATTAATTATGCCCAGCATATGTATGATAACTAGTAAAAAAAAAGTGGTTGAGAAAGATACTCGTGCAGGGTGTAGGCAGCATGAAACACAAAATTCATAGGAGTTACAACACTGTGAAAGAACGTTGCATCCACTGCAAATTAGAACCAAAGGTGTTACAAGACACCATAAAGGTATGTCTAAGTCAATATCATGGAGACCATAGGGGAGAAAAACTCACTGGCAAGGGAATTTGTCTCCTCTTTCAGGACAGCAACGGTACTGCGGATCCAATGAGAGAGCATCACACACATAGCCTACAATGTAAATACTGTGACCATTGTGACCATTATACCACAATCTTTTTCTCTCCATTCGCTTAGTTTGTGAACATTGTGCAGGTATAGCAGAAGATTAAACAGCATAAAGTGCAAGTCTATCTTCGGTAATAACATTTTCAAATCAGTTTTAAAAAGAATAACGCTTTTCTTAAAAGACGATGAGCAAGAAATTATGCATATAATCCCAGATTTTGCAAGAAAGTAAACAACTTTTAATTCTTTTCATTCAGTTTTTCCTATACATTTCCACCCATTAATTCCATAAACAACTAAAAATCAATTTATTGTTTTCTTCATAATTTACAAATTACAAAAGTTGAACATGAAAATTCAAAAAAGAAAGATGATGAACATAGTAACTTATTTACCATTATCATCAGATAATAAATATCTTCCTTGAACTGTTGTTCTGCAAATGCGCCTATCTGGAAAGCCAATCTCCTTTCTACAATTCCATTAAAAAATGAAAAAGAAAACCCAGAATCAAAACGCAGAAACAAAACTACCCAAAGCTACTTAGTGGATAAAAAATTCCTAGAAAATACTTTAACCCAGATAGTTTAGATTGTAATGGACCTGGTGGCAGCAATTGTCGATGACGATTGAAAAAGGAGTTGTATAAAGAAAACCCAGGATAAACTTAGCCATGATTTGGATTTCGACATTATCCTCTTGGATTTTAGAACCGATCAGCAATTTCTCATTATTCTTCGTTCGCTGTCTCCCTCTAGATTCGGTACCCGAGACGACAAATGCTAGTTATTTTGTTGAAGGAACAGCCCGACTGCCCAACCCATCAAAATAGGAAAGGCATAAATAGCAATTAATATTTGGGTAAAATACATCCGACCGTCACTGAATTTTGATTAAAATTACGTTTTAATCACTTAACCTTTAAATCTTGCAAAATTAATACTGGCATTATTGGATTGTTACAGAATAGTTATCCAACCATTAAGTTCCGTTAATAGAGTAACGTCCATCTCATGTGGCATGTTAAATATGTCACATAATTTTCATGTGCTTTGTGATGACTTGAATTTGTAATGCAAGTGCATGTGTGTCCATCAAGTAATAAGTGATATGAAAATATTGTTTTCATAAAGATGAAATTTTAAGCTGTTAAGTATCAACTATTCAATTTTATCTTATCAGACTAATAAAATAAATTTTGATTACTAGAAAAATTAAACTAAACAAATTATGTAAAAAAATTTAAACTTAAACACCGAAAACTTCTAAGTTTCTCAATAAATTTTAGAGACTTGGAACTTTAAATTCACCTAATCTAGTTAGTCAATTAGTTGTCATTCAATTGTTCAATCTACGCACTTACTAGCCTAGGATTCAATCGCACTAATTAGACCCTTCCAGTATCTATCTAAGTTAGGGTGGGTTGGGATGGGCAATAGGGTGCAGCGCGTTTTTGCTTACTTAGGGTGGGTTGGGATGGGCAATAGGGTGCAGCGCGTTTTTGCTTACTTTTTGTCTAACAGTACAGTATCGTTACAGTATCTAATCTCACCGTCACCGTTATTTTTACACTAATCGCATGTAAACGCACCGCCCATCCAAACCCACCATTAATCTTCATTTCTCATTAACTATATTCCTATGCTAAGCAACTTGGGTGAAGTCACTAAGAACAAACCTATTAGATTGATTAGGGCATTAGGTATATTCTTATCCTAGCCACAAATCAATTCGTTTGTCAATACTACTAAAGTTAATCCTAATTTATTCAGTCTAGATCTCAACCTTAATCTTCTCTTCCAAAAAAAATCAAGGTTATCAAACTAATACAACTTCGTGATTAAATAAGCACAAGACTAAGTAAACAATTAACTAGAATTGAAACAATTGAAGTGAAAATAAATTAATTAACTAAAAAATAGGATCTATCATCGTTTCAAGAAAATAGAGTTTAGCTCACAACGAGGTGAGAAAACAACACAAAAGAGTACAATGAACTTTCACTAATAAAAATAAAAAAGAAATTATCTAGAAAAAAAATAATTAAAAAAATTTAAGTTGAGCTCTCCAAGTCTCTTTTTCATATTTTCTTTACATGCTTTAAGTTTCCCTTGGCATGAGAGTTTTTCTTTAGCCTCTAAGCGATTTCTTCGCTCTTTTCTCCTTTCTTTCTCTTAAATTTCGTTACCATTATTTTTAGGGTTTTTTTTTTCCTCGTGTAGCTTCACCGAATATGGAATTTGCGGTGGAGTGGACTGCTTGCTATTAAAATTTCTGAATTGAAAAAATGCTCCATCGAATTAAATTAGATTCAATGGAGTATAAGGCTTCTCTTCACTATTTTTTACTCTATGCTCCAAGCTTTCCTTTCTTCATTCGATGCATATAATGAAGAAAAATAGTAAGTAAACCCAAATTATCTCTAAAATTGATAAAAAAATTTAAAAAAATCGAATAAAATATAATTAATCCAAAAAATATAAAATGTAATAAAAAAAATCTCAATGCTAAAATTATCTCCTAAAATACTATGAAAATTATACTAAAATAACTCTAAATATGAGAGTTATCACACTCTAAACTTAGATTTTTGCTAGTCCCTAGCAAAAGACAAAGAAAAAAATATTTAACCAACCCAAAATTAAATCTATTAGTTTTGAATGTTTAAAAATTGCCTTAGTATCTAAAATCAAAATCCAGTTAAACAATTTCCAAATCCTATGGTACTCCCTATGATGAATGTAATTTTAACCAAAATTTGTTAAAAAAAAAAATTGGGTAACCAAAATGTAATTTTAACCAAAATTTAGTGATTGTTGATGTAGCTTATCCTTATTTTTTCTAAGTTGTTTTTATCTTTTTAGGATAAATTTTATTTTGCACTTTTTTACTTTGATTTTGCAAATTACTAATGCTCCGTTTCATTTTTAGACGATGAATATGCAGATAATTATATTTTTTAACATTGAAATAAATGTATAATTACATAAAATTTGATTTTTTTTTTGTGTACAATTGAACTAAAATTAAAATTTTATGTATATAATTATACTATATCAAATATCAATTACATATTAAGATTATATTGATGTGACATTGTTAATATTAAAAATCCTTTTTTAGAACAATAAACGTTTTTCAACCACATTTTGAAGTTTTGAATATCACAATTAAAATACTTATTTCTAGCTCTATTTTTTTCAAATGTATAATGTCCCAAGATATACAGTGCATGAAAAATATTTTATATTTGTATAACCTAAGCCTACTACATAATATTTTTCCTAAAAAAACATTGTAACAATTCGAATACTTTATAAGAAAAATAATATAAAATAAATAATGGAAAGGTGATGATGATATTAGTAGATTATCGATGTAATTTTTAATCTATTTTGGGATCCCTCTCAAACAACATTTCTTAACACTCTAAAATTTGAGGCGCAAACCAATTTTGAAATCCTTCCATTATAATAGTTTTTATAAACTTAATTTGTAGTTGATTTTTGTCAGAATGTCCAATCGCTAATCAACTTTATAATCCTTTTTAGAATATTTCGAGTACTATTTTTTTCATTCCACACTAATTAAGTAAAAAATAATACAAAATTTATGATATAGCCTTTATAAACCTAATTTGTTAGTTAATTTATGTATATATATGTTGAAAAAAATTAATTGAGAAACTATGTTGAAATCTTAAAAAAAATTATCGATCTATGTTGCTTTTGGAGAGAGAAAAGAAAACACGTCACGTAAGATGTATTTTCTTTTCTCTCTCCAAAAACGTGCCTTGTAAGACACATTTTAACTTTGCTAAAAATTGTTTATTTCTTCTTTTTTTTTCTTGCGGTTGAAAGTTAAAAGTTTGTAGATTTATTTTTATTCGTGTTTGAGATAGACATGATTATAGTTTTAAGGAATGTTAGAATTTATGGTGGTGCTGTGGAGTTGAGTGGCTTACAAATTTCATCTGCCATGTCAGTATGGAGTCATCTCTTGGGAAGCTTGATCGTATTGTAACTTAAGGTCTCAAATGATAGTGATTATATGGTATAGGTTTGAAGTGTAAGTTCCCCTTCAAGTTTATAAAAGTTATGCTGAGCATAAATGGGGTCGTAGTTGACGGTGGTTATGTGGGCACGACAATGAGTTTCTCATCAGAAGAAAATGTTTTATAAAACTCAAACATAAATACGATGAAGAAAAATGTAGTGGTGTTTCAGTACAATCAAGTAATGCTCTCGACCTGGGATTGATGGGCCCTCGTCTTGGCCTCTTACGACGACGTTGCCTACTCCTTTCTAAAGTTGACAGTAAATACGACTTCCTGTGATGACTAAACCAATCCATGTAATTCGAAGATGTCGCTAACTCCGATGTCAGTACAATCAAAAAATGATTGTTGGGGTACTATAGCCGTTGAGATTTCTACTCGTTGAGAAAAATTACCATTGAACAAAAAACGCGTACTGAATAGAAAACGCATTTTATAGGACGCATTTTCATTGAACTGATAGAGAAAACGGGTCACGTAAGACACATTTTTTGAGATGAGAGAAAAACACGTTCTATATAGCGCACTATCTTAACCATATCAATGAAAACATTCCCTGTAATATGCGCTTTTCTTTTCTGCTTTCAAAATCAACATAAATCGATAAATTTTTTAAAAAATTATATACTTACTCAATTTTTATTTTTTTCAGCATATTGAAATAAATTTGCCTATAGAATAACCTTGTAACCAATTTTAAATTATTTTATTAAAAGTTTTCGGATTTACTTAATTGACCCGATCTGACAACTATTTCTGATCTCCCAATAAGCGTGAAATGATGAAACTCAGCGGGACGTCTTGTAGTGGAAACATTGCTGGAAGCCAAAGCCAATGTCTGCAACTCACAGCCAGCACGTGCTTCGCTTGGTCCTCTCATGCCGCAGCATCAAGGCCCACGTCACTCAGCCGGGGACATCCTACATCGTCGCCATGGCCTCCTCCACCGAGCAAGAATTCCTCATCCAATACCGATCCAAGCTCGACCAATTCCCCCGCTCCCGCCGCTTCTGGGACGCCAAAGTCGCTTCCAAAGTCGGCGAGAAGCTAGGCTTCCGCTTGAAGGAAATCGGCATCAGCAACATCGCCATCGATGTCGATGAAGAGATCTCTAGACCTATTGACCGCCGTAGATTGGTTTTGCCGGTCTTTGATTCTTTACGCCGAGTCGGTGTCGAGATCTATGGTGCCGAGAGATTGAGCCAAATTGGCCATAGCCAGGGTTAGTCTTTCATTTCTCAATCATTTTTGATCTATTTTCTGTAGTAAAAGATTTGTTTTTACTGGTGCTTTTATTTACAGAGATTAGGCTTCTGAATAAAATTTAGAGTGATTCAAGTCTGTTGCTTTTAGAAACCCAACTCTGGTAGCTTCTTTTCTATATTGGCATATTGCTTGTAGCAAATTTTGAAACCAAACAATTGTAAGTTTAGCCTTTTATTTATTTATTTGCGATACATGTATTTATCATTGAACGAAATCTGCAAGTAAAACTTGTAAAATTCATCTTTGAAGAGAGATATGAATATGCTATTTAGTTAAATGTTCTGGTTAAACTTTCTTCCAAATTTACTTTTGCATTAAAATGTCTGAGTAAAGATTAGAATTCAGCTCTGAATTGAGATATATCATATATGAACATACTACTGAGCTGAAAGTTCGAGTGAAACTTGCTCCATAGTTTATTTTTGAATTATATATTTAAATGTCCGAGAAAAGCTTGCAGAATTCATCTTTGAATAGGATATATGAACATATGGTTGAGCTAAATGTTCGGGTGAAGCTTGCTTAATATTTTATTTAAGCTTGCAGAAATTTTTCCTTGAATAGATATGTGAACATAATATTGTGCTGAATGTTCCGGATGAAACTTGCTTAATTTATTTTTAAACTAAATGTTCAAGTAAAGCTTGCATAATCCATCTTTGAATAGAGATATATGATCATACTATTGAGTTCATTACTTGGGTAAAACTTGCTCTTAATTTTCTATTGAATTGAATGTCCGAGTAAAGCTTGTAGAATTCACTTTTGTACTGAAAGTTCGGGTGAAACTTGCTCCTTAGTTTATTTTTGAATTATATTTAAATGTCTGAGAAAAGCTTACAGAATTCATTTTTGAATAGGATATATGAATATATGGTTGAGCTAAATGTTCAGGTGAAGCTTGCTTAATATTTTATTTAAGCTTGCAGAAATTATTCCTTGAATAGATATGTGTACATACTATTGAGCTGAATGTTCCGGATGAAACTTAATTTATTTTTAAACTAAATGTTCAAGTAAAGCTTGCAGAATCCATCTTTGAATAGAGATATATGATCATACTATTGAGCAGAATGTTCGGGTGAAACCTGCTCAATAATTTATTGTTCAGCTAAATAATGCTTGTAGAATTCATCTTTGAATAGAGATATATGAATATACTATTCAGCTTAATCTTTTGTGAAGCTTGCCCATAATTTTTCATTGAATTAAATGTTCAAGTAAAGCTTGTAAAATTCATCTTTAAATAAAGATGAATGAACATTCTATTGACCTAAACGCTCACCCCATAATTTACTATTGAACTAAATGTCTGAGTATAGCTTGTAGAATTCATTTTTGGATTGGGACATATGAACATAAATTGAGCTAAATATTCAGGTTAAACTTGCTCCATAATTTGGTATTGAACATAATGTCCATGTAAAGCTTGTAGAATTCATCTTTGGATAGAGATACATGAGTATACTATTGAGCTAAATGTTCAGGTGAAACGAGCTCCTCAATTAACCATTGAACTAAATATCCAAATAAAGCTTGTAGAATTCATCTTTGAACACAGGTATGTGTACTTGCTATATGTTTGGCTTAAAGCTTTCTTGAGCATGCAAGGCTGAAGCTAATGACATGTCATTAAAATTGTTTATGACCCATTGAAACTCAATGCTAATTCTAGTTCCCAGCTCTTATACAAATTAGAGAAGCATTTGAGTTTTTATTAGATTCTGACGCATCCACATCTGTTATGTGGTGAAAAAGAAAAACGAAGGTACCCACTGCCCAGTGTAAAAGAAGCTACTTGATGAGTTGATGACTTTTTCTTTTTTATAGAAAAACATTGAGAAAAAGATACTACAAGACATAAAAATATATTTCCTTGCATATTTTTAATTTTTTATTACTATTTTGTTTTAACTTTTAAGTAATTTTCTGTTACTTAGACTCTTAACACAAATTCAGTAAGTTTTTAGAATGGTATAGGTATGCAAACTTGTTTAGAAAGAGACAAGAGAAGGATACTGTGCAAAATGCAAACAAATTTTATTTTGGTTATAGATTATACACACTCTCCTATAGGCTCCAGCTACTGCCTAAAAGCCTGTACGAGAGTAGAAATGTCCAAAATGGACTGTTGTTGGCCACTCAAGTAGCTATTGACTGCTTTTAGTGTTGGTCACAAAGGATTTAAGTTTGGCTGGCTAATGCTTAATGACTGACCATTGACCTATTACTTCAGCAATGCTAAACCTTTGCAATCATCGGTAGGATTGGAATCTGCAAAGATCAGAGAAGCTGGTCTTTCTAGCAGGTAGTTATTATAGTCGACATTCTTAGGGGTTTTGCTTGCGTGCCTTTATGAAACACTTTTTAGCTTATTTATCAAAATAGTTATTTTTGTTTGACTCAGGTTACATTTTAGTTACTTATGTTTGAAATATTACATTTTAGTCACTTACGTTATTGTGATGTAACATTTTAGCCATTGAGCCGTTAATTACCATTAACGGTGTTATGGTAAGCTGACGTGATACATTAAATTATCATTTCAAATGAAAATTTTAGGTTAAATTTTACAATTGGTCATTATATTTTTTCATTTTGAACAATTTGTTTCTTTTTCTTTTATGTTCTTTTAATTTTCTTTTTTCTTTTTTATTTTTCATTCTCTTCTACTTCTCTTTTTGTTTTCCTCCCTTCTTCATTTTTTTAACTAATTTTTTTATGTTTTTCATTTATTAAAACTCGTCTACAAATTCGTCTCACTCGAAAAAATTAAATCTTCAAAAAAATTAAAGTATAGGGAATAGTTTTAACAAATGAAAAATATAGAAAAATTATGTTAAAAGAAATAGAGAAGAAAGGAAAATAGAAGAAGCAAAAAAAATAAAAAATAAAGAAAAAATGAAAGTTAAAAGAACATAAAAAAATTACATTGCTCAAAACGAGGATCGATTGTATAAATTAACTTAAAAATATTTGTTTGAAATGATGATTCAACGTGTTATGTTAGTTTATCATTATATTGTTAATAACAATTAATGGGTCAATGATTATAATATTACAACGTGACAATATAAATGATTAAAATGTAACATTTTAAACATAAATGATTAAAATATAACTTAAAGAAAACAAAAGTGATTATTTGGTAAATAGTAATAACATTCTATTAATTGCAATTACTGCCAGTTTTATTCGATACATTGGATGAAAATATTACCGTATATAGTAACTTTAAGGAATGCCCTTAGCTTAGAGTACTCCTCACAAGATATTAATTCCTCGAACTTTCACAAGACTTGCTTGATAGTCTCCTATTTCTTTTAGAAGGAAACCTTTAGACTGTAGTTGGAGTGGAATTAAGACAAACACCAAACTATCATTATTTTGAGCCGGTACGACAACATTAAAACTTGACTTGCAATGTTGATAGAACGGAAAATGCGGTCATTCAACGACTTTACGACTACATTAAAACTTGACTTGCAATGTTGATAGAACGGAAAATGCGGTCATTCAACGACTTTGCTTCGTAGAGGGAAAAGGGAAGGCGTAGAAAAATAAAATAAAAATATAATTTTTCTTTTCAATAATTTACTTGGTAAAATGATGGAGAAATTGAAAGAAAAGATAATTTTCTTCCCTTTCATTGCTTCAGAGAGTTCAAAAATGAGAAAAGGAAATTAAATTTTTTGAAAAATGTATAATTTTGAAAGAACTTATTTATTTCTCATTTTCATTTCTTATCATTTCAAGTTTATTTTTATGCATTAGAGTAGTAAAAAAAAAAATCATCTTTCTACAGCGTGTTTGGGTAGGTGGCAGCAGAACTAGGTCCTGGGTCAAGATGAATTCGTGTAACTTAGAAAAATCAAGAAAGTTGGAGGATTTCCACATTGTACAAGTTGATCAATAAATGACGCCTTTAATACTTTGAGTTGGAGCTTACTACAGCTGACATGTGTTTTCTATGCCATAATCGTATTTAAGATGCTATTATAAATTTTTCACATATTAATCATTTATGTTGTGTAAGATCTGACCATTTATGTATTTTCATGTCATGTTGGGTCCATATTGCTAGGTACTGATATGAGCCTGAAGGAGAACTAATTTTGACTGCATGCCTTGGATTGTAATATATTGAACCCATTCGGCCAAATCAGAAATATGTTTTTATGATGCAGAGAAGAACGAGGAAGTAAAGCAATGGTACAAATTTATTAAGGATTTTTGGGATATTCAAATCCGAATACTGACCAATTAAGTGTGGGTGTGGATGAGCGGTGCGATGAGTTTACTTTTTTTTTTTATTTTTTTTTTCACGTTACAGTCTCATTATAACATTTAATCTCATTATCATTATTATTTTTACACTGATCATATATAAACACATTATCCATTTAAATTCATTTTAAGAATGATTGCAATCCAACCATAAAACTGAAAGCCCTGGCACAAGTTATTAATTAGCCCAAAATCCCAAACTCATCAGTTTCCAATCGGCTCCAGCTGGTCTAATACAAAAACCAAGCTGGACCTATCCGTGATGTCACTTTTAGCTAATAATCCATCTCTGCCCAATTCAACAACCAGCTTGTCTGCCTGCCACAACCTACCATAACAATTGTAGTCACAACTCATAGCTTGGCTTAAATTACTATTTAATTAATTTGATTTATTCAGAATTCAGAAACGTAAATGTTTTTGCTAATTCAAACCCAATCTGACTCAGTAAATACTTGTACATAACAAAAATAAATAAAAATCCTTACCATGGATTAAAAATGTCACAAATGAAACATCTGGATTATATGGTATGTCTTTTTCATTTATTCAAAACGTTTTTATTGTCTTTGAAAACGTCACACAACTACTTAACTGCATCATCATTTAAATCAAACTTTAGCTTTCTACTTGATAAAGGAAACCACAATGAACCTTCCTTCCTATCATCAAATAGTGCTAAACATAAAGAAGGTAAAGATGCTATTACCAAAGTTGCTATTCTTTTACTACCAATACATGACCTCCCAATTTTTATAGGTTTGGGGTTTTTTTTTTTACTACATTAGACAATGGATTTTTTTTTTGTAATCAGGGTATACACCGTCAGCAGCAATAATTAATTCATTTGTCGGAGTATTCTTTGAAGAGATAAACAGTTGGTCATGAAATGTGTTCTATTCTCATAAACGGGGATCAAGTTCCCAATCACATGATTAAAGAATGCAACAAGTAACCACCGTACCACATCTCATGATTGATAATAGATTTCTTTGAATGCCTTAATATAAGTTTATTTGAAAATGATGGGTTAAAGATATTATTTCGCTTGATGGAGATATTGGACCTACAAGACGAAGGGACAGTTGTGAAGGCAATTAGAGCTTGTGATTGAAGATGCTCTCTATTGCTCAAGTTAATGGGGATGATGGTTAACAAGGAGAATAACTTGATAGAGTAATATTAGATGTTGATCTTACCTTAGGCTTACTATACCTAACTTTTTATATAAATGGCTTATTGCATTCTCTAGATTATCATTACAAAAGAATGCATGTAAGTCGATAATCACTCTTTGCATTTGATTGTTTGAGACTAATATCCCCTGCACCGGATTATGGTATATATCTTTGGATTTCGATTATCTTCTAAGGAATGATATAACAAAATACATGTTAATAGTTAATTGAACTACAGACAGAATGATAAAAGATGTGTCCAAGTTTTGAATTGATATTAGTTTCAAATTCAATCCCTAAACAAACCTTACCTTTATGAAAAAATATAATGATTTATTTTGAACTATAGTACATTTAATTTTTTTTTTACCCAAATACAATTGTAAAAGGAATTATGATATTTCAAAGACATAACTCAAAAGATGATTATAGTAAATGGATGAATCAATTAACTTTTGTTATAACTTACTAGCTATGAAAGTTTTTTTTTTTCCTAAATAAAATATATATATTTTTCTTTTCTTTTTGAGGCATCCAAAGTGCTTGTTGGCAATCATTTTACCAAATTAAATAAAGTTGGAATTTTATGAAAGAAAAAGTTGGAAATTTCTGTTGTTTAAAATGAAACATTTGCCTTTCACTTTGTTTCTTTATAAAAAGCCAACTTGTTTCTTTAATCATATTTGTTTTTATTTAAAAATTAGTCAAACAAAAAGGGTTGGAGACAGCTCAACAAAAAGGAGAATATACATGTTTTCTAGGCTTGAGTTTGGCCACCTCTTTTTCCAAATTATCCCAAAATTTTCTTTTTTTTTATGTAATATATTAAAAAGAAAAATGAATTATTTCAACTTCCATTTTTATAAAAAAAAATTATTTTAGGTTTTTATTTAATTTTTTTTAACTCTTAAATTTATATTGTTTGTAAAATCAAATCAAAATAAATGAAAAATCAATGTATGTTAACTTTGCTGATGTAGAATTAACGTGACAATCTACATGTACATCATATCAACAATTAATTAACTTTTTTTAAAATTAAAAAAATATTTTTATAATTTTTATAAGTAATAATTTTAATGTTTTTAATTTTTAAATATTTATTATAATTGTTTAAATAATTAAATTTAAAAATTACTTAATTGTTGGTGTGACTTCACATGACAATCCATATATATATCACGTCAGTTAATTATTTCATCCATTTTGAATTAATTTGATAAATAACATAAATTCAAATATTAAAAAAGACAAAAAATTAAATAATAAATTAAAATGATTTAAAAAACAATAAAACTAATTATCCATAAAGTAACCGAATATACATATATAAAGACTTGTCAGTAAGCAGTTTGCCATATCTGATATCTTCTTGTCTCCAATTAACTTTGCTATTGTAAGATATTCAAAGGAATGTACATTATTTTTAGGATATATTGATATGATTATATAATAGTATCTGTTTATATTTTTTTAATTCTTTGACAATATATTCATCTTGCACATATTGGTGCTCGAACTCGAGACCCCTAATATGAAAATCATATTTTTTTCCACTAAAATCACTTGTTCAATTCAAGAAATATATAGTTTTAATTTATATATAAGATCAAAAAATTATTTAATATATTAGAAAGGTTGAAATAACGATATTGTTTTATTTAAGGTGTTTTAAAAAATAAAAAATTACATATTAATAAAAATAACATATTACTTTATTTAAAGTTGTGATGACTTTGATACAATAAAAAATTATAAATTTTTTATTTTTATAAAATATATTAATAAATATTGAATGTAATAGTAAAACAAACATATAATTTTGATTAGGATTGTGGGACATTCGTTTATGTGCCTCGTGTTTTGTGACACTTAATAGACGTTATAATTGTGACACAATGATATGTAAGCACATTTGATCCAACAATAATATGAATTTTTATCTCATCATTTTCTTTAATTATTTTTATTAGTTTATTGTTTTTTAAATACAATTGATTTAAGAAAATATTATAAACAATAATAATATAAAGACATGATATACTGTGCCGAAGTCAAAAAAAATTTTGGAGGGATCAAAATTAAATTGTATATTCTTACGATAGTACAAATGTAATTTCATCATTTTAATAGATTATATCTTTATTATATTTAAAGGGTTAAATTAAATTTTTATCATTTTTGAGGGGGCCAAAGTGTAATTTTATCATTATTAGTTTAAAATTTTATAAATTATAAAGGGTCTAAATTAAAAATTTACCATTTTAAGGGGCTATAATATATATACAAAGGGAAAAATTACAAAAATCTTAAACTATGGGGGGGTACTTATATTTTTGGGAGGGTCATAGTGTAAATTTATAAAGAACTAAATTGAAAAAATTTAAACTTGGGGGCCATGGCTCCCTTGAGCCTTAACGTGGCTCTGCCACTAATGATATATAATACAAACGATAAAAAATCACTACAAATAAATGCACAAATATCATGTTTGTAGAATAATTTAAAAAAGAGAGAGAGATAAATTGACAGTAACTACAACACTCGAATAATTGAGAAACAAACCAGAGACACATAAACTTCACCAAATCACTAAATTTACATCATTGTCTCGAAGTCATCAAATTAACTTGACAATGAATATCAATCAACCAAAAAAGAATTGCAAAAGCCTCAAGAGATCCAACGCATCAATAATGCACAAAACTGTGAAACTGTGGACAAATAAAACCATAAATCTGTGGACAAAACCATGATAGTCTGGACTGAAATTAAAAGCAAAATAACCAACCTGAAGGTTGGCATTGTCTCTAACGAAGTAAAGATTTAGTTTGAGACAGTTGAACAATTAGGGGTTTTTCTATGAAAAAGGAGAGAATTTTTTTTTAATATAATAGATAAAAGACCCTAAATAAAAAGATAAAACATCATCTTATACTAATAATATCAATGTCAATCAAATCAAACTTTTAACCATAATATTATATATAGAGTATAATTAGTATACTTTTTTTTAATTATAGCAATAATTACCATCAATTAATAATTATAAACCCTACACAAAATAATCAACTTAATTCAAATTAATTTATTTTTAAAATATCAATATTCAAATTTTTTTTGGTGAATTACAAGAAAAAATCAAAGTCCTAACAACAATAAAATTAACGCGATTCAAACCCAGATCATACTTGAGACAATAAACATCTTAACTATCAAGTAAAAAAATTCATATCAATACTCAATTTTAACATTTAAAATAACGTCTTATTCTATTCGTCAAAGGAAATTTAAGTGGTTTGGAGGGACATAAATTGGCCAAGTTTTGTGACAAAAAACTTTATACAAGATTTTTGTTTTGCTTATAATGTGGCTAAGATAGGGGGAAATGAAAGTACTGGAACAATAGTTAAATTTATTATAGTGGGTCCAATTAATTAATTGTTTGATTAATCATTATGGGATTATGTGTAAAGTGGGAAAAAAAAGTTGAGTAATTGAATATTCGAGGAAGAGATGAATTGATAAGAAAACTTAAAAAAAGTATATTTCTGTAATTAAGATATTTTTTTTATGTAAGTCTTTTTTTTTTTTTATCTATGAAATTAATTTTTTCAAAGATGTATGGTTTTTTTTAATAATGGTATATTTGATTAGGATTTGGGTGAAACAAAAGAGATGGGGGGAAGGAGTGGAAAAGTGATTTTTTTTTTTTTTTTTTTTTTTTTTTGTGTTTGGTTGGAAATAAAAGTGAGAGTAAAAAAAATGAAGAAATAATCATTTTCCATCTTAATAAATAAAAATCAAATTTTCTAAATTGGAATAGAAAGAAAAATTACGTTTTCCATTCTTCTAGTTTTCTATCCTACCATTTTCTATCCATTCAATTTTCTTTTTATCCAATCAAGCAAATTCTAAGGTTTGAATTGATGCTCTCCCTTAAAAGTGTAATATGTTTTATCACTGCATTAAGATGAAAAATTATTTTAATTTTTTATTATTTAAAATGAAGTTGACAACTAACAAATAAAATTATTCCCACAAGTTCATTTTAGATTTAAATATTGATTCATTGACTTGTTGTATGGAAAAACAAAATGAATAAGTAAATATTGATTCATTGATTATTTAAGGTTTAAATAATACTAAGTTCTATCATAGGGATGAATTATGATATTAGAAGATAACTCATATTAGTAGGTAATTTAAACAGTTAGCAATCCGAGGAATCAAAATAAAAAATTGATTTAAAGGACTGCTATGTTGTTTTTTTGAAGTCCAATTAAGGAGATAAGTTATCTTGGGTATTGGAGTGTTTGACTCCTAGAAAGAAAGAAATATAAGTGTGATTTTTTCGATTGACAACACATCGATAGGACTTAAGTTGAATCTATCTTAAATCTGTTTATGGATTAATTCACTTGTGATGTTCATAATGTGAGCTACCTCAATCTTAAGTAAGTGACTAACTGTGTATATAACTCATATACTTTGATGTATTGGGAGCTTGTGTTTAATGTATTGGAACCGAAAACTAGTATGTTAGGTATATGACTTATGTATGACATAGCTTCATTTACAAAATCGGAATTCATAGCTCAATTAAAGAGTAAATGAGATATTCTCACTGACATTGCATTTATTATGAAAAATGGATGTGACCACGGACCATTCGTCATGGATGAATTATTGTTATTACGAATTGGTAGTAATAATCTTTTTTATTGTGAAAGATGCAATGATGACTATAAGATAAAATAGGATCGTATAACGAGTTTAATCCAAAAAGATTTAAGGATATCATATGAGAGCAACACACTAATAAGAAGTTCATTAGACAAAATATAAATCTAAGTTGTTTTCGTAATGGTGTATAATGGGGAGTTCCCGTGGTACTTTTAATGGATTGACTCCATGACACAATGATGTTAATTAATAAAGGAAGAGTTAAAACTTGATTACAAATTATTTAATCCCTAATTATAAATGTTTGGTCAATCCCTATGCTAGCTCAAGACAACCCTGGATGGATTGCAAATAGAACCGATACAATAAATAAATGCAAACAACAAAAGAGAACTAAATTGTATGAATTACTATTCACAGTAAATGTATTTTCCAAAAATGAGTAAGAGATGACTTAGAAATTAATATAATTTCTTTCAATTTTATTTATTTGAATGAAATTAAATAATTGAGTTCAAAGTGAAAATTAAATTAATTAATTATCGCAATTTTACTAAATAAGAAAATTAATTTTATTTACTCATAAATTCTAATACGATAAAATTATCATGACTTTGGTGATATTAGAAATGGATTGGAAAAATAATTTAGTTAAATTAATTAAATAAATCATATTTTGGGAATAAAATTTTAATTATTAGATTGAATAATTACATCAGCTCGTTTTAATTTAATTTAAAGCTTGACCGCACTTATTATTGTACCGAATACATAAAAGGACGAATGATGATCCACATTGGCAAAATCCCACTGTCTGTGTTGCCGGCTATAATTTGTCATAGTGGGACTCTTAGTTTTATATTAAAATATTATTTTCCCTCTCTTTCTATTCTAGTTGAACTCTTGTGTTTTTTCTTATAAATATGGATCATGGGGTAGCCAAATCTACACTTTTGATACGTTGGCACTCTATCGAAATTTAGGAAAATTTTATTTACCTACAAAATAAATTCTATTTTTTTGTGAGTACACATTATAGTGAATTTTGGTTTGGTTTCCTATAGGGAAAGTGAACTTTTCCCACTGGAAAGTTACATTTTTCGTTCTATGTCCAGTTCGTGATAAAAGTCCATTCTCTTAGCAATCGAAGATTCGAGAATAGTAAAGAAGATCATTTTATTGGAAGTCAGGATTCGATAAGTCTTTTTATTCTAGAAACACATGTACTTTATTCGGTAAAATTTATTACCATAAATAGCACAACAAAGGCTCATGTTTTATGAAAAATTTTAAAATTTTGTTGTGCAACAAATTCGAGAATAGTGAGAATTTTGAGATATTGTTATTCTGCCAGAAAGTAATGAGAATTTATTTTTTAAGTATAAATTTTATTTTCAAGAATAACAATTCTATCGGTATCTATTAAAGAGAGAATTTTGCTTTTCCACTGAAAGTAAAATAAGTAATTTATGGTTCTGTGTTTGATTTTAATTCATTCGAGCCCATAATTGAAGCAGTTCGTGGTATAAGAATAACAAAATTATCGTTCGATTAAAAGTTGGGAACAAAAAGGATCCGTCTAGCCAAAAGTACAAGTGTGATTTTGAAACAGGTTTACTGTTATAAATATAAAAAATCGGCTTGATTTTCAAACTTTTAATTTTCTGCTATGCTGGAAAATCATTTTTGAATCAAAATTTTTTTCAACAATCGATATCAAAGCCAAGTTGTACTATTTTATATTATAAATTGATACCAAAATTTCTCTCTTCTTCATGTGTGATTAATTTTTATAATATGTGACATTCTTGTAATTTTATGCATATTTAGGGGAATGTATGTGAATGAATGTATGTTATTATTTTATTATTATGTATGATAAAGTAATTTTGCCAAAACTGTGATTCATAGAAAACTAAGTGTAATTTTTATTAATTTTCGAGTATGTATAATTAGACCATGGACTATCATCTCCACGCAAGATTAACTTTTATTTTAGAATAAATTATGAGTTGGAAATGAACATAGGATCTATGTAACCTTTATTTTTTCGACAAAACTCGGAGAATCGAGACACATTCAAGCTAATCGAGATGACGCAAACCCGATCTAGCCAAATTGGAAAAAACCCGATGATGGTCTGGCAGTAGGAGGTTGTTGGTGGTCCGACGATGATGATCGACGACAAGGGTCGATGACAGTGGTCAGGGGCAGTCACTAGTGACGATGATGGTCAACGATGATCTGATGATGGCTAGTGGTGGCTGACGACGATGGTTGGGGGCAGTCCAACGGTGGCGATGATGACAAAAAAGAGGGTGAAAAATGTGAACTAGTACTACAACAGAAGCCTGTGGTGGCAAAATAGAAGACCCAAAGTATGTTTTGAGGAGAATTTTGTAATTTTATTATTTTTTCTAGGTTGGAATCATGAAAACTTTAGCCGGTCAAGGTTATTTAAGTTTTATGTTTTTATATGAGATAGCCTGTATTTGACTGCGAATGTATGTTCATGCAAATGTATGACAAGCATGTCATATTGTTTAAGGAAAGAATGCCACATGTACTTATCATGTTGACCGCTGCTAGATGAGCAAATATCTAGACTGAAAATACTACAACAAAAGGATATAAAATAGAACAACGGTGTCCACCAGTATAAGGGTCAAATTATAATATAGTAAGTTTACAACGAAACACATTGGCCACCACTGTCAGATCACTATCAGTCACTTCCCGATTTGTCTAGATCAAGTTTTCGTCATCTCGTTTAATTTAGATGTGTCTCGATTTTTTAAGTATCGTCAAGAAAAATTAGGTTACAAAATTTCTATGTCCGTTTATGGCTCATATATTTTAATCTAAATAAATAATAAAATAAAAACCATGCGTGGAGCTGATAGTCCAAGATCTAAAATATACATGCATACAATTATGAAAATGTCACATCTTATCAAATATAATCATACATGAAGGAGAGAGAGAATTTTAGTCTCGATTTACATTATAAGTATAACACAACCATAGCTCTGATACCAATTTTGAGAAAAATTTGATTTGTAAATAATATTCTCGCACAATGAAAAATAAAAATTTTGAAAGCCTACTCGATTTGTCATATTTATAACAATAAATTTTAGATCGAAATCGTACTTGTGTTTCGGATAGACGGATTCATATCGTTCCCAACCGTTAATCAAATGATCTTCTCTGCTTTTCTCGTACCACAAACTACGTCGAGTGTGGGCTCAAACTAATTGAATCAAAACACAACTAGAAATTCTTTTCTTTTATATGTGATGGGCATCGAAACTACCAAATTAATATTCCTACAACAAAATAATACAAAATAGTAGTATAAGACAGTAGGGTCAATTCCACAGGGATTGGTAGTTGTAATCTACTTTCATTTCTTCCTCTTGAACGTCGTGTCAAAGGGCGTGCCCGCGACTTGTAAGTGTCTCCCTATAAAAAATAAATAATGGAGGGTTTAAAGAAAAAAAAGTTAAACTAAAATAAAACAAAAATAAAATAAATAAAGTAAAATAAATCTTGTTGCAAAGTAAATTGATCGAAATAAAATAAGCGAAAAATATATTTAATAAACTTAGCCTCAATCTCGATTTTCTCCGAACTTGAATCAATCCTTGAAAATTGATTTTCCCTTTTTAAGTTGATAAGTTGGTTATAATGCTCGAGAACGTCCCAACCGCCAACTTTTCCTCTTGTAGCCGATTTCGATACGACCTACAAATCGACCCTTACCGAATGTCTAGCCATGTCACTTGTGCTCGTAATTTAAGATTTTGATAGTCTTGCGCTTTGAAAAGTCCAACTCGAATTAACAGCCTCAACCGCGTGAGTCGTTTAAATTCGGTCACTATCACCCTTGATGAATCCAATTGGCCATTTCCCACCTGGACACGCCAATTTTTTTGCTGGAACTCGAATATAGCAGGCTGACTTAACTTCCAAACTATACGCCAAACTACTTCAACCCAACGTGCACTTTTTGAATCGAAGTCAAATTAACTTTGAGGGACGAACTTGTACTATCCTAAAAACCAAAGTGATAGCGAATACCGATTGAAAAAGGTTTTTAGCGCAGTTTCATAACTCACGATTATTTTCTTGTCGGAGCGATAACCGGGCTAAGGGTAAAAGGATTAGTTGCACATGATTTTAATCATGCTTGATGGATGATGGATTAATTGAAATTGTGGAAGATGGAAATGAGATAGGATTATAAGCAATTAAACAAATTTTGGGAAAGAAGAAAATTGAATTGGAAAGAATGGCAAAAAGCACAGTCGCACAAACAAGAAGAAATATAAAATGGAGAATTGCTTAATTGCTTAACAAATCAAAGTATGTTTTTCAATTAAACCCAAAGGCCATATTTATATACAATTGATTTGCTAAAAATAGCTTTAACCATTCCTAGATTTTTCCTATTTACTAAAATAAAGAAACTTAGTCAAACTAAAATTAAAAATATAAAAGAAAATAACAAAATTCTAAATTTGGCTATTGACAATTTCAACCAATAAAATTTTTGCACTTAAGTCCTCAAATTCTTCCAAATCTCTCAATGTAGCCCATCTCTTCTCATTTTACTTCAATTAAGTCCCTTTTTTACTTGCCTTTAAGTTGAAACATCACTTTGTGTACTTGATTAGAAAAAGTATGAAATTAGAAGTACCTTGTTCGCAATTTATAAAAATACACAGATAA
This sequence comes from Kokia cookei, assembly GCA_039519145.1. Classification (NCBI taxonomy): domain Eukaryota; kingdom Viridiplantae; phylum Streptophyta; class Magnoliopsida; order Malvales; family Malvaceae; genus Kokia; species Kokia cookei. The sequence goes on along the minus strand of CM076907.1, from coordinate 33,262,249 downwards.
AAATACTAAAAAATATTTACTATCAAAGTCCCCCTACTTAGCCAATGCTTGTCCTCAAGCATAATGTTTATCCTATATTAAAGTTAAGGATAATGTCATTTTCACCCCTATACTTTGACACTTGTTTTAACGTGGTACTTGAAGTTTCAAAATGTCCAATATGGTACTTGAAGTTTAATACCGTTATACAATCTGGTACCTGTCGGTAAAGGTGTTAATTTCTGACTGATTTTGACACGTGGACCAATTATGTGTCGACATGTGGCAGTGGCAGGTTGAAGGGTAGCTGCACAGGCAGATTAGGAAAGGGTTGTTTTGCAATTTGTCCTTCCCCCACTTTTTCATTTGGATTTGAAATAAATAATAAATTAATTTAAAACTTGCTTCTACTTGCTTCTTCTTATCTTCCTCGTGAACCAAATAGAAATTTCCTAAGGAAAAAAAGATTCAAAAGCTGATGTTAATTTATGAATGAATGTTGAGGATCTGAATTTTAAACCAAGCGAGGGAGTGAAAGAGAGATGACAGAAGAATTTGAGGAATAGTTAGGTGTGTGATTGAGGGTTAAGATTGTTTGTGTTTTGATTTATTGTGATGATTTTTCGTTACCTATTTCCAATGGACAACTTGTTAAACAACGATTTTCGATTTTTCTTTTCAGCAAATACACTTGAAGAGATTGGAGGGAAGTTTTTGCTGGTTCTGATAACTAATCGTGAAGATTTCTTTCTATTTTGTTGAAGTTTTTGAGAATTTGTAAGAAAAACGGTGAACAAAGTTCAAGAAATTTGGAACTATAGTTATGTTTGATTCTTTTTTTGGAAATAATTTTGTCTTTCTTCGATTTTTCTTGTTTGACAGATACATTTGGAAGATAGAAGAGCTACTTCGAGGAGAAATTTAAACTGAATTCATTTGCAAATGAGAAGATCAATTGCTGACATATTCAAACATTTGAACTGAATTTTTTTTTTGACAGAGTTGATTTTTTTCCCAAGAGCGTTAACGACCTTCAACACATCTCTCTGCAAAATGTTGGGATTACTTATCCTTAGATTTTAATTTCACTTTGGAAGTGTTGTTTATTTTGTTTTCGTTTTTCATTTTCTGATAATTTTAATATGTTCTCTTTCATATTTGTCAATGGATATTTCAAACAATTTTAAGAATTTAATTTGTTCCGCCAAGATTTTTCCACAGATTGGATCTCTATTTTGGTTTTAGTTTTCGCTTCTTTAAATCTCCATTGAGAAACATTGTTTCTTCTTGGGTTGCGATGTTTTCCCGATTTTGTTGAATTGTCTTTCCAGTTTTTTTTCTCTCATCCTGTTTCTACTTAGCCAATGAATTCCTTAATGATTGCATTGAAATTTTAAATTAATTATTATTTATTTCAAACCGAGATGAAAAAGTGGGTGAATGGTAAATTGCAAAACAACCTTTCCCTAATCTGCCAGTGCAACTACCCCTTCAACCTGTCACTGCCACGTGTCGACACATAATTGGTCCACGTGTCAAAATCAGTCAGAAATTAACATTGTTACTGACAGTTACCAGATTTTATAACGGAATTAAACTTCAGGTACCACATTGGACGTTTTAAAACTTTAGGTACCATATTAAAACAAGTGTCAAAGTATAGGGGTGAAAAATGACATTATCCCTTAAAGTTATTTGATGACTTTTTCGAAACCAAATTTCTTTCCTTAGCCAAGTGTCATGCAAACAATTAGAGAATAAAAAATAATAATTAATTATGTCCAACTAAGTCACATTTTATAAACTTTCAAACATTATGGATAAAATCAATCACTTCACAAACCTAATTAAACTCGCTAAATAATCGTACCCAATATATATATATATATCTTTTTATTTTTATTTTTATTTTTTATTCTTTTTATATATTTCTTGAGACATAATCAAATCTTTTTAAGTGAATTGAGATAACAAGTCAAGCATCTCAACCTGGTTACTCAATTTGAAGTCTTCAACTTATTTTTCAAGGCAGCTCGATTATTAGAGTGTTAAAAGCTTCGGTTAGTGGAGTGTTACAAGCTTCGGTTCATCACTCAAATCTTTTTACGTGAATTGAGAGGATAAGTCAAGTACCTCAACCCGGTTACTCAATTTGGTCACATTTTCGAATCTTCACTCTTAACCAAGCCCAATATATTTATTCACATCTAAATTTTATTTATTTACATACTTTGGGCACTTTATTAGGTAAGTCTAAAAAGTTTCTAATTTTATGAAGTGTTCGACTTTTTCCATAATATTTTCAACTTTACAAAATGCACGTTTGGTCAAAATAAGAAATCATTATTCATTAATTCTTAGTTATTTAAATGAACCAAGCATAAAAAAATGCATTTGCAAAAATAATTATCAAATAGAATTAATTATGAATAAGCATATATGCAAAGAGAAATAGCATGTCATGTATGATGAATTCCCCCTTACTTAATTCACATTGCATGTGCAAGTTTTAAAGAATAGAAAAAGATAGGGCAAAGTGTACTCCCTGTGTAAATTTAACGAGGTAGAGGGTGACGGTGGGGCTCGCGCTCTAATATCGAGAGGATGCATTTGATGTTGGCTTCCATTTTTTCCAAGCAAGCTTCAAAACGATTCATTCTTTCCTCCGTAGCTGAATGGGGCTGCTCATCTCAATCCCTCGGAGCGATATTTCGTGTCCGTCGGAACACCCTATTATTGAGAGGTGAGTATGTACCTGGAGGAACAAAATGAAAAGCAATAGGGGTGTCGACAAGCTATCCCATAGAATCCAAGCAATACTCATCTAAAGGGTCCATGTTATAGGCATGCGTAAAAGATGTAAAATTGAATGATGGAAAATGGCTAAATGCATGATGTATGGAAAATAACACATGAAACTGATCAAATAGAATTTATTTTCAACCTAAATTAAAATTCAAAATTAATTAAAATAAATTTGGGTTGCCTCCCAAAAAGCGCTTTTGTTTAACGTTGTTAGCTTGACGAACTTAAATGTTATCCGTTTGGCGCATTGCGGATCAATCCTTACATTATGTGCACTTGAAAGTTCTCGTAGAAAGGTTTCGACCTTTACCCATTGTTCTCGAAGCACTTCCTGAGTTCCTCTAGTTTTTCCATAGTTTCGAGGTCTAAACTCCTGCATAAGACAGTTTGTAACTCATCTATCTCACAACATTCAAGATGTAAATTCATTAGTAGTTCAATTATATCAACACTAGAAACATTCGACATTGTACTGGGTTGGCTCATCGGCTCATAGACATTAAATTTAACTACCTCACCATTGAATTCCATAGTGAGTGTCCCACTACGAACATCAATCTTTGTACGAGCAGTGCTTAGGAATGGTCTTCCGAGTAGAATATCAGAAGAGTTCTATGAGTTATTGTCCTCGATGTTAATGATATAAAAATTTGTAGGAAAGATTAACTCATTTACCTTAACGAGGACATCTTCCAACACCCCTTCTAGATATACGCACGATCTGTCTGCCAATTGAATTATCACCTCTGTTTCTTTCAAAGGACCCGCGTTTAGTGATTTAAAAATAGATAAAGGCATAACATTGATGGATGCTCCTAAATCACACGTGGCTTTCTTTATATCAACATTACCTATTTTGCAAGATATTGAGAACATACCTTGGTCCTTACACTTGGGAGGAATTTTCTTCTATAACACAACGAAGATGTTTTCTCCCATATTCACCCACTCGTTCCCTTGAAGCTTCTTTTTCCTAGTGCATAATTCTTTCAAGAATTTTGCATATCGTGGAACCTATTTGATTGCATCGAGTAAGGGAATATTGATTTCTACCTTTCGAAATGTCTCTAAAATTTCTTTCTATTCTTGCTCTTTTTACATTGGGTGAGATTTCCAGGAAATGGGGGTTGAACAACAAGCGATTTCTATGGCATCGACTCTGTTGGAACATCTAAATCTAGTTTATATTTTTCCCGTCCAACATAGTAGGCATGCCCTGTACTAGTTACGGGTTCTAAAATCATGTCACTCCTCAATGTCATAATACTTACATTAGTCAAGGATTAGGTTCAGTTTGAGATGGTAACTTACCTTGGGTCTCCAAACGACTAACCGTGAGTGCAAGCTTGCTTAGTTACTTATCTATTTCCTAGAAGTGCGCTTCAGTTTTTTGTTGGAACTTTTCAGTGCTAACAGCTAACCTCTTTACTATGGTTTCAAAGGATGACTTTAGGGGTTGATATTGTTGAGGTAGGGGTGGCCTTGGCTGATATGGTTGATTGTATCGAGGGTTCTATCCATAGCTCATATTTGGGTGATCCTTTCACCCTGCATTATAAGTGTTTGAATGCAAATCATAATGCTTTGGATGTGGTCTTAGAAAGTTTCCAACGACATCTACTTGTGATGTTGAGTCATCGTGTAAAATCAGACACAAGTCTGTTGGATGATTAAGCATAGCACAAATCCCGTACAACTGAGCTGGGTTCGTTTTTCCTGTAAGCAAATTTTGAACCACATTAGTGAGCTTTTCAATTTTACTTTCTAAGGATAGAGTGCTTAGCTCATGAACCCTTCTCGTGAGTTCTGTAGTTGGTCGATACTATTGAGAATTTACAACCATCGTCGAGATTAGTTCCCTTGCTCATTGGGGAGTCATGTTAACAAGTGTCCCTCCATTAGCAGCATCAATCGTCTTCATCTCCATTGGGAGTAGCCCTTCATAAAAATATTGCAACAGTGCCTTTTCAGATAGGCCATGTTGTGGTCAACTTATGCACAACTTTTTGTATCAGTCTCAATAATTGTAGAGCATTTTAGTCTCCTTTTGTCGAATTCCCACAATGTCTCGTCTCAGCTCGACTGCTCGTGTTGCTGGGAAAAACATGTCAAGAAATAAACTAGACATATCAGCCCATGTGTTAACTGATCTCGACGGTAAATAAAATAGCCACTCTCAAGTAGATTCAGCTAATGAAAAAGGAAATGCACGAAGTTTAATTTTGTCTTTTGTTACTCCTTAAGGTTCCATGCTCGTGCAAACCTTTTGGAACTCCTTTAGGTGCGTGTGCAGATTCTCGTTTTAAATCTCGCGAAAAGTGGGCAATAGATGGATTAAGCTCGACTTCAACTCGAACTGTGTTCCTCTTGCTGGATAAGTTATACATAGTAGTTGTTGTTCGTCTGGTGCTGTCGCGAGTTGACAAATAGTTTGATCTTCCATTATCTTTGATTCTTCGTCACCGAAATTTCTTTGGTAAAAGCTTCTTTTCAAATTCGGCTTTTGGACATTTACCGTGAGCTTCTTTTCTCAACCTTCGAGCCAATTTTTCTATATCCGGTTCAAAGTCATTGAGAGGTCTCTGTTCAAACCTTGTCATAAAGAAACCAAACAAAAATTATAAAATGTTACTTGTCCTCGGTAATGGCGCCAAAATTTGATGGGCATCGAAATCACCAAATTAATATTCCTACGAGAAAATAATACAAAACAATAGTATAAGGTAGTAGGGTCGATTCCACATGGATTGGTAGTTGTAATCTACTTTCGTGTCTTTCTCTTGAACACCATTTTGAAGGGCATGCCCGCGACTTGTGATTGTCTCCCTAAAAAAATAAGAGGGGGTTTAGAGAAAAAAATGTTAAACTAAAATAAAATGAAAAGAAAATAAATAAAGTAAAATAAATATTGTTTCAAAGTAAATTGATCGAGATAAAATAAGTTAGAAAATATATTTAATAAGCTTAGCCTCAGCCTCAGTTCTCTCCGAACTTGAACCGATCCTCGCAAATTGATTTTCCCTTTTTAAGTCGATAAGTTGGTTATAGCGCCCGAGAATGTCCCAACCGCAAACTTTTTTTGTTGTAGCCTGTTCTGGACGACCTGTAAACCGACCCTTGCCGAATGTCTAACTACATCGCTCATGCTCGTAATTTAAGATTTCGACAGTCTTGCACTCTGAAAAGTCCAACTCGAATTACAGCATCAACCGCGTGGGTCGTTTAAATCCAGTCACTATCACCCTTGATGGAATCCAACTGATCATTTCCCACCTGGACACTCCAATTTGTTCACGGGAACTCGAATGCAGCAGGCTGACTCGACATTCCAACTATACGTCAAACTACTTTAACACAACGTGCATTTTTTGAATCGAAGTCGAATTAACTTTGAGAGACGAATTTATACTATCACATAAACCGAAGTGATAGCGAATACTGATTGAAAAAGGTCTTTAGTGCGATTTCATAGCTCACGATTATTTTCTTGACAAAGCGATAACCGGACTAAAGCTAAAAGGACTTAGTTGCACATGATTTTAATCATGCTTGATGGTTGATGAAAATGGGAAAGGATTAAGAAAGCAATTAAACAAATTTCGAGAAAGATGAAAATTGAATTGGAAAGAATGGCAAAAAGCAAACACGCACAAACAAGAAGAAATATAAAATGGAGAATTGCTTAATTGCTTAACAAATCAAAGTATGTTTTTCAATTAAACCCAAAGACCCTATTTATATACAAGTGATTTGCTAAAAATAGCTTTAACTATTCCTAAAATTTTCCTATTTACTAAAATAAAGAAACCTAGTCAAACTAAAATTAAAAATATAAAAGAAAATAACAAAATTCTAAATTTGGCTATTGACAATTTCAACCAATAAAAACTTTGCACTTAAGTCCTCAAATTCTTTAATCTCTTAATGTAATCCATCTCTTCTCATTTTGCTTCAATTAAGTTCCCTTTTTGGTTGCCTTTAAGTTGAAACATCACTTTGTGTACTTGATAAAAAAAATATGAAATTATAAATATCTTGCTCGCAATTTTTCAAAAATACACAAATAAATATATTAAAAATTATTTACTATCAATGTGGAAAGAAAAATTATCTTCTCAAATAGAAACTGATAGAATTATTATTTGAGAAAAAATATATTTAATAATTGAGAATAAATTCTCTCTATTTTTTGGAAGAGTAACAGTCTCTTAAAGTAGTGTTAATAGCTCTATTGGTGTCATCTCTTTATAGGAAGAGAAGGTAAAACCCTTATTGAATTAGAGAACTTTATTTCAACTAGAAAAACGAACTCATTGCCTAATTAGGAGTATAAGTGGCGACAACCCTAGTTAATATTAACTAGGGTTAGCCATCCACGCCATTAACATATGGGGCTTTTGGGTCTTCTCCATATCGAGTCCAATTACAAATACTTTTTGGGCTTGTAACCCAATATTTTATAATTTGATCGAACCTAGTATTTGTTTTTCTATTTCCAAAAAATAAAGTTCAATATTTGTAAGACCTCAATTTCACTTGGCCTAATAAAGCTGAAATGAACAAAATATAAATACAAAAAATATTTATTTCAATGTTCAAAGTCCAAATCAAATTACAAACCTAAATGACCTACTAAAACCTTAACCCATGTACAAACCTAATACCCAACAACCCAAGCCCAATCTAAACCTAGCCCACAACCTTAACTCAAAAGGAGAAATACTAATTTCCCCTCACCCGTCTGCTGCCGCTCATCCATCCACATCAGCAGCCACGTCAACAGGCACACCATCAAGAGTCTGACCCTTCCTCTCCCTTTCATCGAAACGACAATCTCGAGAGCCACCATTGCTGTTGACTCTCAAGCTTTGCCTCCAGAATGCTACCTGCAAGAAAAAAGAAAGGAACAAAACATAGAAAACAGAGAACAGAGGGAAAAATAGGGCAAAAGGAACAGTGCATCATGTAATATTTTCAACTATAAAAGCCTAACACTAGATTTGTAATTTTTTAGATACGAAAATACAAAAAGAATATAGAATCGATCGAATAAGAATTTTATTTTTGTAAGAAATAAAAGAAAAGAGCAAAAATTATAGAATCCACAATTTGAAGGTAGCAAACTATAAATCGATCTTTTTTTTTATATAGTTTCGAAACTATATATATATATACATACACATAAAATATAAGATAATAATATAAACAAAAAAGAAAAAAAAAGGTTTAAAACCCTAAAAAATAAAAATAGATTTTGAAAATTAATAATAAAACAAGGGATTTTTTTTAGTATATTTTTGAAATTTAGAGGCTAGATCTATCAAGATCTAGCCTCGATCTACATTTTGGAAGCAAAAAAATAAAAAAGGAATTTTTTTACCTCGGGCCCCCGTATACGTCGACAATCGACGGCGGACGGTGAGGCCGATGGTGGTGCCTGTCGGAGAAGATGATCGGACCCCTCCCCCTTTTTGAGAGAAAATGAGATAAGAGTGGGGAGAGTTTTTGTGCAAATTGAAGAGAAATGAGTTTTTTTTTTTCAAAAAAAAAAATTGGCTTAAATAGAAAAGCAAAATGATGTAGTTTTGGGGTTTAAAGTTTGACCCCCAAAACGACATCGTTTTGAGGCTCAACCCGAATTTGACCTGACCCATTAAGGAGAATTCACGTGTTTTTATAAAAAAGAGTTATTTACTCATTCAGTTCTGTCGCATTTTCCTTCTGTTTCAATTCGGTCATTTTTCATATTTTTAATTTATTTCAAAATTGACCCAATAATTTGAAATTATTTTCAATTTAGTCTTTGACTAAAAAATGGCCCCAAGCTTGCCACGTGTTCAAATTTTGGGTTTATTACCAATGAAGCCCTTATTTTATCCAAAAATTTGAATTTGACCACGAACTTTTAAAAATTTGAATTAACCCTTAAATTCCCAAAAATTCAAGTTTAACCCCTAAACTTCCAAAAATTTGTTTTTGACCCCTAAACTTTCCAAAATTTGATTTTAACCCCTAAATTTTCTAAAATTTTGATTTTAACCCTTTTCCTTATTTCACATTTTACCCCCAAACTTTTATTTTTATTTTAATTTAATCCTTTATTTTTTATTTCATCTAAAAAATTAACCCTTAAACTTTATTTTGTTTCAAAATTGACCCTTCCTTTTTACCCTATTTTTAAATTAACCCTTTCCTTATAAGTAAATGATTTCAAAAATAAGGAAATGTTTGTTGCTCAAGGAATTTGATGAAATCGTGTCCCAATTCATGGGATGTGATTTTGTTTGCTAACTTTTGCGACTGAACATCACATTTTAAAATAAAAAAACACATACTTTTTAGTAAACTGAAAGTTGTTCTTCATTCTCGAGTATCCAAAAGGTCATGTTCCTAACTTACGGAGTATGACTTGATTTTCAATTTTCTCGAGAAAAAAAATTGTTTATTTGTGAAATTTAATTTTCAAATAACACCTAACATACGATTTCTATTCTTAAACAATTTTATGTTTGACTATATCTTCTATTTTTTTTAATCAATCAATAAATGATTTTTATTTTTCTAGTACTCGAAATACCATGCCTTCTAACTTACGAGACATGATTTTTTCTCATTTAACTCAAGATAAAGGATCATTCTTCGAAAGAATTAAATTGTTTAAAACATATATATGATCAAATAGTGTTATTTGCATACTCAAAGATAGCATTTTAATTTCTCTTCGAGTTTTCGATTTTCAATAAGAAGACGCCAAATAATCGACTAAGTACCAATTTTTGAGCTTGTGGGGGTGCTAATCCTTCCTCACATGTAACCGACTTTCGAACCTATTTTCTAGATTTCGAAGACCAAAACATTTGTTTAAATAAATTTAAATATTTTTAGGTGATCCAATCACACCAAATTAAAACGATTGGTGGCAACTCCACATTTCGATTTTAAAAATATTTTCGAGACCTTTTTTTCCAAAAAATGGTTTCGATAATATTTATATTAAATAATTTTCTCATCCCAATTTTACCCTTAGTAAAATTATGATGATTTTTCCCCTGGTAAAATCTTTGAGAAAATATATTTAATATTTCACCATTCAGCTTGTTCACTATAATTGAATGATTCATTTTCGGACTTTAAAATAGCTCAAAAACATAAACTCATTCTTTTGATCATTTCTGAGTAATCCATGTTCATTTGCAAATGAATCATTTCTCATTTTCATTTCCATTTCAATTTTGAGAAAACCACATTCATTTCCAAATGATTTCATTTCTCCATTTCAGAGAAAATCATAATCATTCCTGAATGTTTTCCGTTCCTCTATTTCTATTCATTTTGTTCATTTTGATTCAAACACGCAATTCGTTTTTGGTTTCAACGAGCTAGCGAAGGGACCGATTGGACATATGCAATTAAGGCTCAAATAATTTATAATTAAGTTTCAGCTTTTTGCCTATTAATTATAAACTCATTTAGTCCTGAAGTTATTCCATTATAGTATCGTGACTGATCTCTCCCCAATAGCATACCATTACGAAAGCATCTCGATTAGTGGTCGCTTAATGACCTTGTCATAAATGTGTTACCGTCATCGGACATCTTTAATCTTTTTAGGATAATATTCGTACTCCTAATATTATCCCATTTTATCTCATGATAACCATTACATCTTCCTTCATGAAAAGTTAATAACTATCAAATAATAATCAAGTCATTCATCGGAAAGACGAATGATTTGTGACCACTTTTACTTTTCATCAACCGTGTAATGCCAATGAGAGGATATCATTTACCCATTTCTCAAGCAATGAATTCCATTGTTGTGAATGACGTTACATTCTATTCCTTATTTATTCGAACTCAGGCTTTTATTTACATAAATGTATACAAGCCATGTATACAGAGTCTGTCATCCACTCAAGATTTAGGTATGTCACACTATGAACGTCACAAGTGAATAAATCCATAAACGAATTCAAGATCTACTCTTCTTGGGTCCAGTCTGATGTACTGTCAATCTAGTCAGTCACATCTATGCTTCTATCTTCTGGGAGTTATTAGCTCTGGTGCCTAAGACAAAATATCTCCCCAATTGGACTTGATAGACGACATATTAGTCATTCAATTGGTTTGCTCAATTCTAATTAGACTAATGACATATTTAGGTTTGTCTACTAATACAATTTGTCTTTTCATATTACGATCCGACCAGATAATGTCTCTTAGTATTAGTTTAAATGCTAGATAACCAATGAGTAACATTTGCATCCATTTTGTTTTGCATGCAAAAATCATATGAGGACATTATACAAAATATTAATGTAATTCATATATAATTTCATATTCAATTTCATAATCTCATTTCAACTCATCATCAATACACAAATATTTCATATCATATAGCATGTTTCAATCCATGTTCATATCATATATCATGTCTCAACTAAATCATCTACTTTCTATTTTATTCAATTCAATCCACTATCTCGATATTCAATTTTAATCATAGCAAATCAATTCATACGATCATTATTAACTCACCTCTACACTTAATCATGCAATTTAACATGAATATGAAAATAAATAGATTGATCTCGAATCCTAAAAGTACAAATTGAATCCTCACATTACTCATCGACAACTCTCGTTTTTATTTTCTCTCTCTAAGACCCAGCGTCGTCTTTAGCTACGTACGATAATAAGACAAATAGATAAGATCAATTTTCATCCAATTCATATCTAAATACAAAGCCAAATATATTTTTATTTTATTTAATTTAGTCCCTAAACTCAAGATATGCATATCTTTCGATATTTAGCTTCAGATCAGAATTCGAATTCACATTCTTTCATTAGGGACCCTATACTTTCTATTCCTAGCATAATTTCATGACATGTTTTTAATTTATTCAATTTGATCCCTAATGTTACAAAGTTAACTATCAAGCTTATTAAGATTTACAATTTAGTCCTTATCATGATCTAAGCTTAATTTCTATCAATTTCAAGCCTAATTCATCAATTTCTCAACTATGGAAACTTGCTAAAATTTCAACAATTTAACAAATTAATACATGGTCTACCTAATCAAGCTCTCATGATCATAAATCTATAAAATTTACATGAAAAGTATCTTGATTACCTTATTATTTTGTATGGTTGAATGTTAAGCTTAAAAGAAAATGGAGTTTGGTTTTCTTTTTGGACGAATGGTGGAAGATGATAAAAATAATCTTTCTTTCCGCTATCAAACTATTTATACCTTAGTTAGTTTCTAATTAATCTTAATTAATTAGTTTTATCATAGTTTAATTTACTTTAATTACAATTATTTAATATTAATGATAATTACCATCATCATCCACTATCTCAAGATTAATAATGGTTAAATAACCATTTTATCCCTTGGAATAATTACTATATAAGTCCCCAAGCATTTTCATAATTAAAACTCAATAGCGATTAGATTTTTACAATTTAGTCCCTAAGTTTTAATTAACTACTTTTTTCGGCTAAATCACATAATTGAACTTCAATATATCTTTATATTAACTCTATAAATATTCCTATTTTATATTTATAGAATCGATTTACGAAAATGGGGTTTTGAAATCGTATTTTTCACCACTGAAATTCGAGTCGTTATAACAACATTCCTCCGAACATGAGTAACATCTAAGTTATGACATATCGGTCAATTTGTTCAGCAGTTGCATTAACATTGGGGGACGAATTTGATTAGTTTTATCAACCATGTGCATTTCACTCCATTCCTTTCGAAATCAAACTTCTGCTCTAGAATAAAACCCAACAATTGGTAGATTATAGGCTGATTGCACAATCTTTGATTATTAGCTGCTTGTTGATTGAAGACTCGTCATTAGAGCTACAATTTTCAATGTTATAGTAACTTCCTTCCATGAAAAATGAAAAGTATTCATTTTCGTCCTCCATTTTATAAGTAAAATGACAAGCAACTTCGACACCATTTGCATTTTAACTGCTACGAATAAACCAGCCCTTCGCAAGTGGTCTTCGATATGTAGATCCGACTCACCAGAATGAAGATTATGTCGGGCAAACAATTTGACTTTCATCCCGTTAAAAATTGCACGAGAAATTAATATTTAATTTACGTTCATGGCTAAAGAGTTATGTGTTCATGTTGAAATTTTAATGTAATAATTTCAAAAAATTAAGTTAAAATAAGAATGAAAAAGTATAAATTTTAAGATTTTTCTAGAAAAATGGTTTTGAATTTTGCGTGAAATTAAAAAAAAAAGAAGAGTGAACCCCGTGTGTTGACCTGATGGTTAAGAATGTTGATTGTTACAAGTATGATCTGGATTAGAATTGTGCTGGCCGCATTGTTATTGAAAAGTTTTGTCCTCATCTTATAATTTAATAAAAAGAGTGAAATATTAAATTTTTACTAAAATATTTAAAAATTTATCGATATTTATCAATATTTTTAAGACTGCTAAAGCTCATGACATAAGTGTCGCTTTTAAGACATAATCTCAAAATCAAATTATTTTTAAAAGTACTAAAAAACAAGATTCGACGGAGAATATCTTAATCCAATAGTAAAACATTATATTATAGGTAAGAAAGTTTAAATTTGATCTAAGCCAGGTCATTCTCCTCTCTTAATTAAAAATATATATTGGAATAAAAAACCCAATTAACATCCCAGAATTTTCGGAACCGTTGGGGGGGATTTTGTCATCATACGGCTGGGAGCAGCTATCCATTTTCAATAATCGTGTTCAAAAAGAGAGGCTAGAGTTGCAATCAATGTCCTGTGAAACACGGTACTCAACAAATAAGAGCACTACCCCGACCAGAAACTATATAAAGAAGACAACTACACGTGGGCCATCTTTCCCTTGCAAAAATCTAAACGCTCCGTGACTTTATCTCCCTAATTTTCTTTTATTTTTATTCAACACAGTAATTAAAAAGGAAAGCAAAATTTTAGCTTGCAATTATTAAAAATTTATAAAAAAGAAAAAGAAAAACACTGTTTCAGGGGACCTGAGAAGTCCTTTTTTTCTTCCAAGCGGCAGTTTACTGAGGTAAAAACAATTAATTACGATTTAATTTGACGATAAATTATATTATTATATATAAAAGTAATAGAGTGATCAATGAGTTGGACTTTCTCTGAATTTTTTTTTTCTGGAACTATTTTCGTTGAACCATTTCTCTTTATTTCTTTTACTGCTCTCAGGGCTAAGCCAGATCGGCGATCTGATGAGCTAATTTTCTTTTAGTAGATTAAGAGTTTCAGTATTTGAATTGGTGGGTTATTTTTTTCTTAATTCTCAATAAGTTTGCTTTCATTCTAGTTTTTGATCTTTTGCTGTTTTTTTATTCTGAAATAAGAAGTCTGATGACTTGAATTTTGCTGATTCTTCCTTGACATATGATAGAAATTTAGTTAATGCTTTTTGTTTCTAGTGTTGTTCTCTGTTTGACCGTTATGATCAATGAGTAAATTGGCATGTTTTGTTCATTTTCTTCGGATTGTTGTGTAGTATTTTAGTTGATTTTTGTTTTTGGTGTTAATTTGGATTTTCAGAGAAGTGTGTGCTTGGATTTCCATTGAAGAAAAATGGGGGTAATGTCAAGACGGGTTGTGCCCGCTTGCGGTAACCTCTGTTTCTTCTGCCCCTCGATGCGTGCAAGGTCAAGACAACCTGTTAAAAGATACAAGAAGTTGCTAGCTGAAATTTTCCCCCGGAATCAGGTATTTTTCAGCTCATCTTCTGTCTATGTTTACTTGAATTTGGGAATTTTTTACTAGTTATTTTGTTAATGTTTGGTTCTTCTAGTGAAAATTGCTGCTGCTATTTTGGTTTTAGGTGCATAAGTAAATGTTTCTAACGTCTGTGGTATTTGATATTGTTGAACAATACCAACATTGACGAAGAAGTGAACCTATTTCTATTAGTTTGTTCTTATGTTTGGGATCACATTTATATGCTTCTGGAAATGGACCTTAGGCCCTTTGAATGGTAACATACCTGTTCATCCCAGATTGTGGGCAGAAAACATTATAAAAAGGAAGAAAAATGGGTATCCGATATGCTTACCAATTTTCCAATTACACTTGATTTGACAGGATGCGGAACCGAACGATAGGAAAATTGGGAAGCTCTGTGAATATGCTTCGAGGAACCCATTAAGAATACCGAAGGTATTGCGGGTTTTCTTTTAGTTCATTTATCCTGGAGGAGTTTAATTCTAATATGGAATTTTTAAATGTTCATATTCTGTTTTCTACTATTTTGTTGGCGAGTTCTTATCTCCGTTTTCAAATTTTTTTTACAATGTTGGTTTCCACATTTTTTGACAAGTGCTTATCATTATCTCTGCTAGTCTAAATGAAAATACAAAACTTGTAAGTGACAACTTGGCTACCTATTTTTCTATTATATTGGGTTCTCTAATAATAAGTTCGGTGATGTTTTATATCTTCTAGTTGTTTAGGATCTTGCTTTTAAGATGGTTATTTTATATTAGTTAAATTTGAGAGGGTTTGCAAATATTTTCTGAAATGTTGGTAAATTTTGTCAAGAAATGTGCAAAACTGATTGAAAGATTTTAATTGGTATTAATCTTCGGAAAATTCAAACTAATGCAAGTATCCTTGAGATGTTCGATGTTCAAAATTAGTTTGAAATTTACTAAATCCTGAAATGCATATAACTCTACTGAATTGCTTGTTGATTTGTTTTTTCACATGTTTAAGCAATTTGTCTGCACAGATTACAAGTAACCTAGAGCAAAGATGTTTCAAGGATCTACGGAATGAGAACTTTGGATGTGTGAAAGCCGTATTGTGCATTTATAGGAAACTGCTATCGTCATGTAAGGAGCAGATGTAAGTTTGATGTCTTGAAAGTTTAACATTTAATGATATAAAAATCCTCATTTTGGGGTGTGCAGTTTGGAGCGGGGTAGTTTCAAAGAAAGAACCACTGACTTTATAACTATATGTTAGGTAGAGCATAATATTTCTCTTGTTGTCACTTATTGTTTAAGGGCTGGGGGACCATATCCTAGCAGGGGTTAAACGTTGGAAGATAACTACTTATTAATTTATAATCTAATTACTTACCTTCTTTGTTATTATCTTGAGTTTCACCTTGTCTTTGGTTGTATGTCAAGAATACTGGTAATATAAAGATTAACTTCTTGGTTTTATTAATTAAATAGGTACATATGTTCAATGAATAATAATTTAATGCTTTTTTTGTTTTGAGAGATTATACTACTAAGGTGCAGATGCTTCCTTAGAAGCTCTTTCTTTGACATATCAACTAAACTTTTGAGTATTTTGTGATTCTAAAAGCTTAACCATATTTTTGCATAAAAAAATAAAATGGGTTTACGATGTAGTTCAAGATCATGCTTAGTGAAGGATTAAATTATTTAGAAAATTATTCTAGTAATTTTATCTACTTTCATGGATTCAATTTTCATTTTTTGTATTTAGGGAACTAATCAGGTGTTTATGATTGTCTTCATTGTTTATATTTACTTTAGTTTATGAGTTAGCTTTTATTTTATTTGTATCATTCACGGGAGCACTTTATTCTTGCAGGCCACTTTTTGCTAGTAGTTTATTAGGGATCATTCGGGTTCTTTTGGAACAAACCCGACAGGATGAAATGCGAATTTTGGGTTGCCATGCTCTTGTTGATTTCATAAATAGTCAGGTGCGTTGTAGTACTGAAATGCCAGTGGTAAATACAGGTGTGGCACTGATAGCAGTTGCCAAGTAGCCTTTGAACTTGATGTTTCTATCACTGCCTTTTAAGTTTTTAATGTAGACAACTTACTGGACTGAGACTTGCAGAATGATTATGTAGCAGATTAGTAGTTCACTTTTTGGTTTTAGATCGCAAACAGAATAGAGACAGAATGCTTTACATATTTGCTGTAACTAGCATATTTTTTTTTCTAATTCTATGGGATTTTAAACTAGATGGATGGCACACATATGTTCCAATTAGAGGGCCTTATTCCTAAACTTTGTCAACTGGCTCAAGAAGATGGAGATGATGATAGAGCTTTGCATTTACGTTCAGCAGGATTGCAAGTTCTGGCTTCCATGGTAGAGTTCTCTTTGATTTTGAATTTTTCGCAAAAGTAACTCTTCTTTCCCGAATAATAAATGCACTTACATTAGATGAGCTAACATTTTTAAGTAGCCATAACTTTTCCTCCTTATTACGGCATGCATGCATATTCATACCGTCATTGTTTTCTCTTTTATCTATTATTTCTTGTTTCTAATACTTGTTGTAGTTGTGTGCATGCATGTCTTTCCGATCATTCTTTTCTTCATAATTTTCCTATTCTGCTGATTTAGACTTGTTTCCAGTGAATTTTCTGATTTGATTACTGGAAATGACTACTGTCTACCAGTTTTAAGGATAGGCTCGGCAAGATTATCATACCGCTTATTTAAATATTTTCAAGTAGCTTCTTCTTTTCTATCTTTATGCAACAGTCCGAATCCTCAGTTAGAAGGCATCCTTTAAACTAAGCGGCTGACTTATTGCAATATATTTCAATGGAAAGAGGCTTGGTTTTCTCTGCTTTGTGTTTCTTAATGTAGGATAAGGTTGAGCCTAGATTAGTTAACAGTTCAAACAATTGAATTTTAGATTGATTTATTTTTAGATATGAAAGAAGTTAATTCTGTAAAGACCGTAAGGGAATAAGGGTTAATTCTGTAAGGACTGTAAGGGAATAAGGGTTAATTCTGTAAGGGGTTATCAAGTGTGCTTTTGTTGAACTTACAGCTTTAATCCACCTGTAAATAACCTTATGTTGTAAAAAATATGAGTTAGCATCCAGTTCTTTACAAGTCAGATAATTCCTGCTTTTTTTTTTTCATGGAGTTTCTCTTTTTAAATAATTTTATTCAGATATTGTATTCATTAATAATGTTTCATTTTCTGTACTTCTTTTCTCATTTAGTATTTTCTTGTTTACTTTGACTTCCAATTCTTGTCACTTACCACTTTATCTTTTCTCATTACTTCTGCCTAGGTCTGCTTCATGGGTGAACACTCTCATATATCAATGGACTTGGATAGTGTAAGTTATCTTTTCCAGTGGTTGCTTTCCTACCAGTTCACTTTTGTATTCAAATCTTGATGCTTCTCTGATCTGATACAATTTAATTATGCAAATGTAACTAAGTATATTTTAGTCCTAGCTGTAGTTTCACTGAAAAATCTTGAAATAATTAAGTCTCTTTCACCCAACTGGAGCTTCATTAGAAAGATTGAAATAGAGCTGAAGCGTAAAGAGGAGTATATTTTTGTCCACTCAAAATTTTGGATTAATCTCTTTATCTGTTTCTCAGTTCAGCTTCTCTCAATTTTATTTTGGAGTTTCAGCCTTTTGCCTCTTGAATCTCCTTAATATTGTAAAGTGCACGGTAGACAAACATATGAGCAGTAGGTATTGGCCTTTTTGCTCATCATAAATTTTTTATCTTGTGTAGATCATATCGGTGACCTTGGAGAACTACATGGATATCCAAATGTCCCCTGTCAATGGAAGTAAAGTGGGTGAAAATGGTTCATCCGTCCTAGATATCAATGAGAAGTCACTGTCTCAACCAAACCTTGTAATTAACCCAGACTTTGATCCAACCATGTATGGCATTATTTCATTATATCTTGTTGCATTCAGTTCATTAGGATATATTTTATGATATGTCCAAATATAATCTGCTTCATTTGGCTCTTTAACAGGGATACTTCCAAGAATCCCTTTTATTGGGCAAGGGTTATCTTGAGTAATATAGCCAGATTGGCAAAAGAAGCAACAACTATCCGACGAGTTCTTGAACCTCTTTTTCATAATTTTGATGCTGAAAATCACTGGTCCAAAGAGAAAGGAGTTGCTTTTTCACTTTTAATGTACTTGCAGTTGCTAATTGAAGAAACAGGTTGCTTTGAAATTTTTAGCATTAATCCTTCTTACTATATACCTTTTTTAATAGATATTTTTGTAGATATAATGGTATTTATTTTTTGATATCAGGAGAAAAATCTGACCAACTATTGGCTATCTTGGTGAAGCACATGGAGCATAAGAATGTAGCCAAGCAACCTCATATACAAGTTAACATTGTCAATGTCATAACTCAGCTTGCACAAAATGTAAAGCTTCAGCCCTCAATGGCAATCATTGGTACAATAACTGACTTGATGAAGCATTTACGAAAGTGCCTTCAAAATTCAGCTGAATTATCAAGTTCTGGGGGTGATATTGATAAATATAACACTGATCTTCTGTTGGCCTTAGAAAAGTGTATCTCACAACTCTCAAATAAGGTTGGGAAAATGCTCTTGTGCACATCCAACTTCTAGTTGAACCTTTTTTTTTCCCATTTAGTTGAAACTCTTTTTTTTGTATGTATTTAACAGGTTGGGGATGTGGGACCAATTCTTGATATGATGGCTGTGGTACTAGAGAATATTTCAACCAACGGTATTGTTGCAAGATCAACAATCTCTTCTGTTCTTCGAACTGCAGATATCATTTCTTCCATCCCAAACATATCATATCATAAAAAGGCAAGTATTCTTGGGTAATAGACTGTCATATTTGTTCTTATCTTGTACATGCATGTAAGTTCCAAGTTCTGACATTATAATCTGTCCCAGACCTTCCCTGATGCTCTATTTCACCAGTTGCTCCTTGCAATGTCCCATCCAGACCATGAAACTCGAGTTGGGGCACACAGCATTTTCTCCATTGTGCTTATGCCATCCTTGCTTTCGTCTTCATCGGAACAAAATAAAAAAATTGCTGAAACTGTTGCTTGTGACTTATCAGTCAGTGAATCTGTGAAGGTAAGAAGTCACAGCTTTGCCTTTCAGGATGAAGGTAAAGACCAAACAGAAAGACTAAAAGAAAATGGAAACGAAGGATCAATAATCTATCAGTCCTATGGGAATTCATTTAGTTTCAAGCATGCTCTGGGTGATAGAAAAATGGTGTGAAACTGTTGTCTTTTTCTTTTTTTCTTTTGGTGTTATTATCAATTCAGACACTATATAGTTTTCTTATGTATCTGAAATTTCTTTAGCAGCTCACTTCCCTTCGATTAAGCAGCCATCAAGTGAGTCTTCTTCTTTCATCAATATGGGTCCAGGCAAATTCCACCGATAATACCCCTGCAAATTTTGAGGCTATGGCCCATTCATTTTATCTTGCAGTATTGTTTACCCGATCCAAGGTAACTATTACTTTTATGCTGCCTTTGTTCCAAAATATTATTCTCCTGCACTTGGATGGTCTTGATTCAAAACTTGGTTTATCAAAATATAGTATTGGGATAGGAGAACTTTCTTGAGGAATAGAGCTACCTGGCTGGGGATCTTTGGCCTACCACTTTACCTATGGAATTTTTTTTTAAGATAATGTATGATACGAAAAAAAAAAAGGTAGAATAGTGAAATTGGAAAATATGTTACTTTTGGTAATGGAAATATTTTGGAAGAACCCAAAATAGATGAATGGACAACTTTTTTATTTGTTGCTACGGCTGATTGTGCTTAATTTGATATTAGAAATGTCCTTTTCAAATATTATAGAAGTTCTAGTTCTCACCATGGATGTTTTTCCATGAATGTAGAAAAACAAAATAATATCTACTCCCTCTTTAATGTCTTGTCTCTTTCTAGTTGTCGGTACAATCTACTATCATCCAAAAAACTCAAAAGTGGGATAACAATGTCAACCTTGCTGTTGAACGAACCTAAGTTAGGTTTATACCTTATTCTTCAACTTGTTCCTGCTGTGAGGTGTGCCGTGGACCAATAACTGGGTTGTGATAGAATTGGGATATGATTCTGAGTTTCTAAGAGGAATGGTCCAGATCTTCTGCTAGGAAGATTCCTATGCATTTTGTCCATGGAAATCTGTTACATCTAATTTTTATGCTATTAGCAGCTTTCTTTTTTTATCTTGGTAGCTATTTTTGAATTAACTTGCTGATGATAGACCTCCAGTCACATGGCCCTAGTTCGGAGTTTTCAGTTGGCATTCTCCTTGAGGAGCATCTCTCTGGATCAAGAAGGTATGTTACAGTATTGGTGTTAGAGTGAAAGAACTGAGTGTTATATGTACACATGCTGTCGGATTATGCTTTCTGTCCATTTTGTCAAGTGGAAACCTCACAAATTGGATCATTCCATACACTTCCATGACTGTGTTTATGTTTGTTGATGTTTATTATGATGCTATTTTATTTTTTCTCCCATCCATCTCAAAAATCATCACAAGAAAAACTTTGGCTCAAAAGCTTTATTTTAATTATTGTCTAGATATTTACCAAGTAAAAATATATAGTTGATGTATGGTTCTTTGCCCGTCTAATTTTCCTGTCAATACGAAACCTTGTAGCACATGCTTAGTGGGTGCATAAAGGGTAATTGATTGTTTATGTTTATCATGCACATAAGAGTAAAGAGGATAGCATCAAAAATTGATTTGCTCTGAATAGCCTTTTTTTTTTTCCCTTATGTCTGTGGTGTGGGAAAATGAACAGTCTTCAAGATGTGATTTATCCCAAGCGTGTTGAAGAGTTGACCAGATTCTAGCTAAATAATGTTTGCTGAATTATAGGTGAATTTGTTGAAGATTCCCTAGTTGTGAATATTGGTGTAATTGCTTTAAATAGAGATTAGCAAATGTAGTTTTCTTTTACTTATTTTTTGTATTGCCTATAAATAGGATATATGTAATAGACTTTATGCAGGCAATGCAAGTTT
The DNA here is from genome assembly GCA_039519145.1 of Kokia cookei. Classification (NCBI taxonomy): domain Eukaryota; kingdom Viridiplantae; phylum Streptophyta; class Magnoliopsida; order Malvales; family Malvaceae; genus Kokia; species Kokia cookei. Next base: position 33,240,656 of record CM076907.1, on the reverse strand, counting down.
GAGACATTCAGATCCAATTGTCTCTCTGTTTTAGCTTGCTAGTAGTTGATGCATGTTACCTGTCCAAGTTTGTGACGTGGTAGGGTCCTTTGTCTCCACGTATACATTATGGAGGGCCTATTGAAGTGGTGTTATCTCACCGCGGTTAAATCATATATTGCATGTAGTCTTATATTAAACTTGGCCTCTTCACATTTCACCAAATGGTTTTAGGTTGGGTGCTTGTTCAATTTGGTTAAAAATTCTAACTTCTGTGTCTTGCATGCATGTTGAAGGAGGTTTGCAACCGTCTCGCAGAAGGTCTCTCTTTACCTTGGCATCCTACATGCTTATTTTCTCAGCCAGGGCAGGCAATCTTCCAGAGTTAATTCCTATTGTTAAAGCATCTCTGACAGATAAAATAGTCAGTTTATTATCCTTAAACTATATTAGATCATTTATATTGATACGATAGTTCTTTCTTTTATACGTGCCAACAGGCTAATGCTTGAGTCTATCATCCTTCACACAGGTTGATCCTTACCTCAAATTAGTTGAGGATGTGAGACTCCAGGTTGTGCGTGTGAAATCTGATGTGGACGGTGTAGCATATGGATCAAAGGAAGATGATGCTGCTGCATCAAAAGCTCTCTTGGCAATTGAGCTAGATGATCTTCATTTGAAGGAGACTGTCATTTCCCATTTCATGATTAAGTTTGACAAATTGTTGGAGGTAATGCATCAGTTTCTGATTTTTAGTCTTTTGTTTTAAGGTTTATATTCTGCTATCTCCCCTAGCTGTTGACAGTGATAACTATTTACCATTGAAGATGACAAGCAGTTGCATCATCAGAAGCTGTGTGATGGGTCTTTTGGTAGTACATTATCATTTACACTGATGTAAATTCTTTTTCTTAAAGTGATGATAGTGTGGAAAAAGGTGCATTAGACTAGATATTTAAGGTTTCTTCATTTAATAAACCTTTTATATGAAAGATTTTGGCTGTGAGCAGCTATCTGTTAACTAATGAAAAGAATCATCATAAAACACAATGTAATTAGGAGTAATAATGCTTTGAATGGTGGGAGCTACTGCATTAGATGAAATATAAGAAGAAAGGTTCTCATGGCAAGAAAATAGCAGGATAAAATGAGAGAATCATTTATTATCAGTGAATTGTTGCCCTCTCTCCCTTGTTCATGTGCGTGGCTTGTAAAGGGTAATAGTTACATTAATTATCAATGCTCTTGGAAAGGTATTGAGACAATGGTGTTGCATGTTATCAAATTATTCCAAATTTCATGTCAAAGGAATTGATAGAACTTGTCGGAACTTGGTTGCAAATAAGATTCCTAACCACCTCTGTTTGCTTCTTACAGGATGAATTATCAAGTATTAAGAAACAAATTCTTGAGGGCTTTTCACCAGATGATGCATACCCATTTGGTGCTCCATTGTTTATGGAGACCCCAAGACCATGTTCTCCACTTGCACAGATGGAGTTTCAGGCATTTGAAGAGGTATATCTTGTTTGGATTACATCCTTTCCTAAAATACTATGATATTGTTTGGTTGACTTGATGGTTTTCTTTCAGATTATGCCACTTGCTGCAATAACTGATGATGAAGCCTTTCCTGAAGGCAATGGAAGTCAATCAGGTCGTAAAGCATCACTATCGCTCAGTACACTAGATGTGCTAAGTGTCAATGAACTTTTGGATTCGGTAAGATGAGCAGTTAATATATATATATATATTGCAATTTCTCAATGAATTTGGAAACAATAAAATCTAAAAAAGGATGATACGTCTTTCTTCAACTACTCTGGTAAAGAAAGGTGGTGTATGGAGAGGTCTGCCTTTCTTCATCTAAGGTTCTTAGAATTTATAAAATCTTAAAACAGGTAGAGACTGCTTTGTGTTTGTTGGATTGTGGGTGGAATTAAAAATTGCTTCTTTGGGTGAGTAATAAGTTTTGCTACATGAAAATGCAGTTTCAGTCCTTTGTTTTGTTGTAAATGTTTCAAACATTTAATTTTACTTGCGAGTCGTGTCAGACCATGCATGTTATGTACATCATGTATTCTATTGCATGCTAGACAAGATAATATAGCATATAAACTTTAATACATATATCCACAAACTGATCAATGGAGTTGACCTAGATCAAACGCGTTTAATTCTTCAATATTAAATTATGCATCTTTGTACCTTTAGTCATGCAATATGTTTTTTTCTCTTTGGAACTGTAACCAGCCTCCCTAGTTCAACTTGGTTGGGAATTTGATGGTTTTTTTTCCTTTCAGAATTGAACAAAATATAAACTCATCAATACATGTATTGAGCTACTCAAAACTAAAAACTTGAAGTTAGAGGAGAGAAACTATTTGCACGGTTATATTGAGCTATTTAAATTGACTCTTGGCCGTTGGGTCCAAAGAGCTAATCTAAACATTCTTCATAACAATGTCTCAAGAGATCTATCTAGCTTTTGTTCATTTTCTCATGAATTATATTTATTTGTTTGCCATAGGTTCTGGAAACAGCACGACAAGTAGCAAGCTTTTCAGTTTCGCCTACACCCATTCCTTATGAACAAATGAGGAGTCATTGTGAAGCTCTTATAATAGGTAAACAGCAGAAGATGTCGGTGATTAATAGCTTCAAGCATCAACAGGAAGCCAAGGCAACCTTTGAGGAAAATGGAAAGGAGGTCCTCTGTTTACCAAATGTGGTGAGTTGGTTTATGAACACATGAAAAGCATTTGTATTAATGTCTTAATTTCTTGTGTGGAGTCTCTGATTATCCTTTCCTCTTTCTTCCCCAAGTAAAAGTGTAATTTTTACCATTGCCTTTCAGTACTGAGGATAATATCACATGTAAATAGTAGTATTATCGATGATTGCTAATAGTACTAATTGACATGGGACAACAGCATGAGTTTAATGAATTAAATAGTATTGATGCAACCAATAATAGTGTCTTTTGTGGATTAATCTTTTCTCTATTTCAGAAAGTGGAGTTTTCAGAAGATCTCAAGTTAATTAGCAACGAGCAAGTTCATGCAAGGGGACAACTTGCCCTCTGTTCATTGGAGTATGGACAACATTCATTCAAATTACCGCCATCAAGTCCCTATGAAAAGTTCTTGAAAGCAGCTGGATGCTAAAAAGGTTTGATATCTTTTACACACATACATGCATACTTGGTTTACTTTCTTCTTTTCTTTCTGTATTCTTTTCTGGACAATTGTTAATGCTTTTCGTTTTGTTTTTACTTTCGTTACCATGGATGCACATTATTTATGCAACCAACAATAGTAGTTTTGGTAAATTAATTTTTTTCTATTTCAGGAAGTGGAGTTTTCAGAAGATCTGAAGTGAATTAGTAAGCAACATTTATTCAGGTTACTACCATCAAGCCCATATGGTAAGTTCCTTGGAAGCATCCGGATGCTAAAGAGGTTGGATACGTTTCATACATGCATATACACATATTACATGTAATAATCCAGACAATTGTCAATTCCTTCAATTTTTTGTGTATCCATGGAAGCTCATTCTATGCATTTCTACCCATTGCACCAAAAACAGAGGTAGGATGGGCGTCATATATTAGAGTATAGTTTGAACATGTCTCTTTTCTTTTTGTTTTTGTTTGTCCTTTTTGTATATTGTTTTATAGTAACTTGTACAAGAGAGCATTGTAGGACTAAGATAATTCTTTTGTATGACATTTCCATGATAATATAACTTTTGGTTTATCCTCCTCCTGTATATTTTAAAATGTTATGATTGTGTTAAGAGCCTTGGTGTAGGATCTAGTCACAGCTCTAGACAAGAAAGAAACCTTGCTTCGATCTATGGTTACTCAAAAGGTAGATTCGTCTTTGACTGAACTGTCTCTAAAAATAACGTTTCTTGATAGAAAAATTGCTTAATCTGTATTTCCTAATGGCAGCCTTTTAATAGGCTTAATAATAAAAGAGAAGTCCTAATAGAATTCCTAATTTAGAGTTTATAAGAGAAATAAAAACCTAATATAATAAAGAGAATAATTAAAACTAAAACTCTTAATAAACCTAATATAATAAAGAAATTTAAATTAATCTAAAACTCTAATTTCTGTTGTTCCTATTTCCTATTCCTTCTATGATATTGTTGTCCAATAAAAAAATCCACATCATTACTCCCCCTCTCGGAGTTGAGCTTGTCCTCAAGCTCAAATTCAGGATAAGCTTCTTGAAAACAATCAAATGGTTCCCAGGTGACATCTTCTTGAGGACAACCTTTCCATTACACTAATAGTTCTCGTCGACCTCCATTTATCCTGTTACGAATAATGGCTTGTGGAGTAGGCACGGCCTTGCCATCATACACTAAGGGCAAGTTTCCCACAGTATCTGGTTATAGTCCATTGTATTCTTTGAGAAAGAAACATGAAAAACATTATGTATTTTGTTGCTTGTAGGTAATTCGAGCTGGTAGGCCACTGTTCTTATTTTGTTCAAGACTTTTTTGGCAGCAGCTTGTGATGCTTCTGTTTAGTTATTGTCAATTGTCGATATTGCTGAAGCCGTAACTAAACCCAATCCCCGACTTTAAAGTTCAACTCTCTATGTCCCAAATCATATGTGTTCTTCATTCGTTACTGAGCTTGCAAGAGTAGTTCTCAGGCATTTTGTAAAAGTGCATCTCTATCTTGTAAGGTCTTATCTACAGCTTCAATCCTTGTAGAAACAGCTGAATAGGAGAGAAGTCGAGGTGGATCCTTACCATATACTAATTGGAAAGGGGTGGCCTTTAGGGTGGTGTAATAGGAGGTATTGTATCAATATTCAACCCATGGAACCGAATCGACCCACTGTCGTGGCCATCACTAGAGAGACATCGCAAGTACATTTCTATTGTTCGATTAACTACCTCTGTTTGACCATCAGATTGAGGGTGGTATGCTGAAGAAAAAGCGAGCTTAGAACCACTCTGACGAAATAGTTCCTTCCAAAACAAGCTGAGGAAAACTTTATCACGATCTGGAACTATGGATTCCGGTAACCCATGAAGTCGGAAAACCTCTACAAAGAAGACGGTAGCAACATATATAGTAGTAAACGGATGGACCAAGGGTAAAAAATGCGTGTATTTTGATAGTTTGTCCACAACCACCATAAATACTAATTTCCCTTTAACTTTGGGTAAACCCTCGACGAAATCCATAGAAATATCAGCCCAAACTTGTTGTGGAATTGGAAGAGGTTGAAGTAAACCTGCAGGCTGTAAATTTTACCATTTGTGGTGTTAGCATACTAAACAATTTTGCACAAACTCTGAGGTTGCGAGCTTCATTCCTTTCCAAAAAAAATCTTGACAAAGACGATGCAATGTTTTCAGTCCTCCTTCATTTGCCATAGCATGTATAGAGGAAATAATAGTGGGAATAAGTGGAGAGTTAGGTAAATGGTACAACCTCCATTTGAAGAAAAGCAGCCATTCTTATGCAATCCAATTTGACCCCAATTTTCCTTGTAGAATTCTTTGCTAGAGTTGTAATAATTCTGGAAAAGCTTTCGTTTCTTGTCTAATGGCCTCAAGAATTTCAGCTTGAGGGAAGGAAACAGTCATGAGGTGTGGTGAGTCGTCGTCTTTTCTAGATAAAGCATCTGCAGCTCTATTCAACTTTCCTGCTTTACACTCCACTCGAAAATCAAACCCTATTAGTTTGCTGATCCAATGCTGTTGTGGGGATGTCGTAAGTTGCTCCTCTAACAAGTACTTAAGACTGAAGTGATCAGTACGGATGAGGAAGTGCCTTCCCCAAAGATAGGTCTCCAATGAGTCACTGCCTTTGCCAAACCTATTAATTCTCGGTCGTAGGCAGCCAACTTTAAGGTGTCGCTCTGCAATATTGCAACTGAAAAAGGCAATGGGGTGTCCCTTTTGTTGCAGTATGGCTCCAAACCCACTCTCAGAAGCATCACATTCAACCACAAATTCCTCCTGAAAGTTGGGTAATTGCAAAACTGGGGCTGCTGAAAGAGAAGTTTTTAATTGGGTGAAGGCAACATCAGCTTCCTTAGTCCAGTTGAAGGCATTTTTCTTTAGAAGAGATGTTAAGGGTGCAGCCACTTGTCCATAATTCTTGATGAGTTTTCTGTAATACCCTGCCAGCTCGAGAAAACCTCGTAGAGCTTTGGTAGATTTAGGAGTTGGCTAATCGGTGACATCTTTAATTTTAGTTTAATCAGTCTCGACTCCTTCACCATGGATGAGATGATCAAGGTAGATTACCTGAGACTCTTCGAAGAAACACTTGGATTTTTTTAAGAACAACATATTATCGCGCAAGTGTTCAAAAACTAGTCTTACATGATGCATATGTTCAGTCCATGTTTTGCTGTAAATTAATATGTCATTAAAGAATACCAAAACAAACTTAAGCAAGTAGGGGTGAAAAATGTCATTCATCAAACTCTGAAATGTTGAAGGGGCATTGGTTAGCCCGAATGGCATGACAAGAAATTCAAAGTGTCCATGGTGGTTCGAAAATTTGTCTTTTCCACATCTTTAGTTGCCATTCTAATTTGGAAATATCTCGATTGTAAATCCAACTTTGTAAAATGTTTTGCCCTATGAAGTACATCCAATAATTCATCCACGACAGGAATCGGATATTTGTCTTTAATAGCGCAGGCATTAAGCTTTCGATAATCAACACAAAAGCGCCATGATCCATCATGTATTTTTACCAAGAGTATCGGAGAAGAGAATGGTGATCTGCTTGGACGAATGATTCCTTGTTGTAACATTTGATCACATTGCTTCTCAATCTCATATTTTTGAAAATGTAGGTATCGATAAGGCCTGACTACAATTGGTCCAGATCCTGGTTTAAGAGTTATACGATGGTTACATTTGTGGTTAGGAGGTAACCTAGATGGGTCTTGAAACAAATACGCAAAGTCTATCAATAGTTTATCCAAGACAATAGTAGTTAAATCCTGTCCTTGCATCAGACTAAGTCGTGGGACTTCCTTTGAGTGCTGCCTTTGCCATAGTATCTTCTTTTTGTTGATTGAAAATTGCATAGTCAAAGAGTTGAAGTCCCATAAAATTGGACCAAGGGTACACAACCATTTAACCCCCAAAATCACGTCAAATACTTTTAATGGTATTGTATAAAAATCAGCTTGAAAGCTATCATTTTCCACCACGAATTGTACTGATCTACAAATACCTATGCTAGGAACACGTTCGCCATTTGCCACACATACTTGCAGCCCAGATTTTTTTTTTTTTTTGCATTTTTGGCCCCAATTTGGCACTAAGCTTTCACGTAGAAAGTTATGCGTACTGCCTGAATCGACAAGGATTAGTACTGTTTTTCCTGACACTTGTTCTGTTAGTTGCATAGTAGATGAATTGCAAGTCCCTCTGATGGCATGTAAAGAAATTTCAAGATCATTATTGTATCATCATCTTGTTCATTATCAATATTTGGTACTTCGATCCAAAATAATCGTTTACACTTGTGTACCACAGAATAAAACTCGTCACAATTATAACATAATCGCTTAGCTCGTCTTTTCGCCATTTCTGCCTGTGTCAATCTCTTGATAAATGGTGCGAAAGAACCTTTGCTGTTATTTTCCATTGGTTTCGTTGGTTGTTCCCCTCCCTTTGTAGAGCTTGTAGTTGTTGGCTAGTTTAGATTAGTTCGAGATAACATTTTGGAAGAGACTTTTTGTTTACATTCCAAAGCTCGAGCCATATTCATTGCAACTCCAAGTTTCCCGGTTGTTGCATCTCAATATCAATTCGAAGTTCCTCTACCAACTTGGCAGTAAAAAGGTCTACCTATTGTCGAGGTCTAAGATCAGTAATCCTGGCTAGTAGTGATTGGAATTGGCGTTGATATTCTTCGACAGTCCCCGTTTGTCTCTGGTTTGCAAGTTCCTCCAATGGATTATTACTCATAGGTGGCCCAAACCGTACATGACAACACTCCTTGAAGCACCTCCAATTAAGATTGGCTTCCTCTTCTTCCATTTGATCGAACCACAGCTATGCCTCTCCTGAGAGATGGAATGAAGCTAAGCTGACTTTACCTTCATCATTAGTTCTTTGATTGCCAAAAATTTTTTTCGCATCTTTTTATCCACCCTAAAAGATCTCTAACACCATCATAAGTGGGAAATTTCATTTTAGAGTATCGAGGCACCATGTACCCACCGTGTTGCGAATTTGAATTTTGTTTCTTGCCTCCGCTACTGCCCTGTTCATCATTTTTTTTTTCTGAATCTCCTTTCGTTGTCTTTTGGATCGAAAGAGATAGCACTGCCACCTGCTCCTCCAATGCTTGTTGCCTTGTAGCCATTTGTTCCATGAAAGCCTCGAGCTTGGCTGTCAAAGTATTTTCGTCACCCATGAAAGCTGACTCCGATACCAAGTTATTAAGAACCTTGGCATAGGGTCTAGTCACAGGTCTAGAGGAGGAAGAAGCCTTACTTCGACCTATGGTTACTCAAAAGACAGATTTGTCCTTGACTGAACCCCCTCTAAAAATAACGTTTCTTGATAGAAAAATTGCTTAATCTGTATTTCCTAATGGCAACCTTTTTATAGGCTTAATAACAGAAGAGAAGTCCTAATAGAATTCCTAATTTAGAGTTTATAAGGGAAACAAAAACCTAATATAATGAGGAGAATAATTAAAACAAAAACTCTTAATAAACCTAATAAAATAAAGAAATTTAAATTAATCTAAAACTCTAATTTCTGTTGTTCCTATTTCCTATTCCTTCTCTGATATTATTGTCCAATAAAAACATCCACAACAGATTGATGGATCAAGAAATGCATTTAGCTTTGTAGTAGTTTAGGTGTCAAACTTTATCCTTTTAGTCTTGTGTGCTTTTGAATCTTGAAACTCTCTTTCACTCAATTGCCTGTATGTAGTATAAAAAGATTTCAAGTTTTTTATAAGCTTAATATATAGATTAATTCTTGAATTTAACAACTTTTTTCATGTTGGCCTTTAATTTTTTTTTTAGATCAAATTGATCCCTGATGTTGGCATTTGTCACACAAATTAGTCCTTAATGTTGGCATTTGTCACATAAATTAGTCCTTACCATTAACACATTTTGTTTTTTATCAATGAGATGATGTGGTTAAATATGGGCATGACACTGCACAAATATGAGTTCAACACGTTTTTTCATCATTAATTGTTTTAAAATTAAAAAAAAAATTAAAAAAAAAAATATTATAAAATTCAGAAAATAATTTAAAAAGTTAAAATTTTAAAAAATTCACAAAATATTTAGAAAAATTCAAAAAATATAGTTAAAATTTTAGAAAATTTCAAAAAAATTGAAAATATAAAAATTCAAAAAGCAAAAATTGACCAAACAATGCCGTCATTGTCTAGTCAATGTCAATATTTTATTTATAATTTTTTTCAGATGTTTTCAATTTATTATAATTCTTTTAAAAATTAAACTATTATTTGAATTTTCTTAATTTTTATATTTTATATTTTTCCATTTTTAAATTTGTCAACCATTTTTTAAATTTTCTTTAATTTATTTTAATTTTTAAAATTTTTTAAATTTAAACGAAATTTTTTAAAACTATTTTTTTATTTTTAAATATTTGTTGACTTCTTTTTTGAATTTAAGGTTTTTTTTTGAATTTTTAGAATAATCAAATAGGAAGACATGTGAGCTCCCGAATTTGTCCACATGTCACGCTCATAGTTGGCCACATCATCCCATAATTAAAAAACAAATGGTATTAATAGTAGGAACTAATTTGTGTAACATATATTAATATTAGGGACTAATTTGATCCACAAAAAAAGTTTAGAGGCCAATTTGAAAAAAAATGACAATTTCAAAGGTTAATCTATATATTAAGATTTTTTTATACAAGTGAGAAAATGGAAATGACGTTGAATTTTTATAAATTACAATAATAGAGTAAAACTCGAACAATAAACTTGATTAACACGACTCGAACTTAAATAATATTTTAGATAATGATCACTCTTTATCATCATGACTTGCACTAAATTTTTATTTAAACAATTAAAAAGTAATACAAATACTAAAATGATAATTTAAATATAATAAATAGGTATTAACCCAGACTGACATTTACCCACAAAATCGTATACTTTCCACCACACTTGTGTCAAAACCCGATAGTACATGATCCTCCACCTTCTGTTCAACACCAATGGCCCCAATACGCACCAAAAACCACTAACAAATCCTAGCGGCATGCTTACGTAGAACCAATTGATTTCACCTCCTTCTTCGATTCCTTTACCTCTGTTTTTTACATCAGTTTCCTTTCCACTTCCTCTGCAGTCCTTCAATGGAGGTCCACAAAGATGGTTACCAGCATAACATCATTCATTGAAGCTCTGTAGCTGAGTACTTGTGGGTATGATGCCAGTCAAATTGTTAAAGGACAAATTTAAGTGGCTCAAAAACGTCATACCTGACATGCTTTCAGGAATTGAACCAGTGAGCCGGTTTCGAGAGAGATCCAGGGTTTCTGTTGATATCATGGCACCAATGGGTTTAGGGATCTTTCCGGTTAAGTGATTCTGGGACAAATCCAGCGTTTGCAAAGCTTGGAGGTTTACCACTTCTTGGGGAATCTCTCCTGACAAATTGTTACAAGAGAGCTCTATGTGTCTGACCAAGTTAAGAGTGTTACCGTATTCAAGAAATTGGCCTGTCATCACAACTGATGCAGATTCATAAACATCTCTTATTTGGGCAGAATAGATTATACTTCTTTCCCTAGAAGCATTACACTTATCTTCTCTTCATTTCTCTAATTTCACACACGATGTTGGCTGATAAGGAGAGTTGGTTTAAGGTCATGTGCTCATTAAATTAGCATCAAGGATTTAATATTAGAAAAATAGGTATATTGAGTTTCCATCATCTTGGTTTTCTCTGACCTATTATGCTTACATTAGAGAATGGTTGTAAGTTATATGGTGTTGTGATCCACTTTGAGGGTACTAAAGTTTTGGGGGTACTTATTTCAAAAAAAAAGGAAGTTTGTGCAGAATTTATCATTCAATTATACCTAATTTCGAATGGAAATAGAAGATGGGGAGTTGATAGCTTGTTTTTGGGTATGAGCAAATTGAGTATACGCATTGAAAAATGGCATTGGATTATCAATTAGGAATTTAAGACATTATTATTTAATTATATCTTTGTGATATTATGATAATGAAAAGATATTATACATTTTATTCTCTAATTATTATTTCACTTTTATTTGGTTGGTCTTTCAGTTATAAAAATGGGAATTCAATTCGTTGAAATAAGAGATTTTTGAGTATATTCTTAATGAAAGGAAATGATTCATGAATAATGTAATTATGTCATGTATTTTAGTAATTGAATGAGTTGAGATATTTAAGTTAAATAAATTTCTTTGAATATTGATTAATTAGATCAGGAAATGGATACTCTAGTAGATAAGCAAGGGAAAGGAAAAGTAGTTGAATAATTGACGATGTGTAGTTAGTCGTGGCCATTTCACAAGTAAGTTCGTTTATTTACTATGTAAAATCATAAATTTATTGTGTGATTGTTCATTGTTGAATTATAAAGTTTGCATAAGTGGTAGTTACTTGTTGACATATATCATTCTATGTGGATTGGTACAATTACATCTAAAAAATTCAAGCTTTGTGCTTAGTAGGCTTCGTGCCGGTGTATTCGGGCTTTGTGCTTAGTAGGCTTCGTACCGGTGTATTCAGGTTTTGTGCCTAGTAGGTTTTGTGCCAATGATCAAAGAGTAAAATTACTGACTCTTGAATTAGATTCTTAAATTTATTTCAAGTATGTTTCTTATTGGTGAATCGAATTTACTAAGTCTATGTTGACTTACCTAGTTAAATTTTCATGAATATAGGTCTCAAAAAATCTCAGCATTTATTGGACCCATCGGGAGTACACACTATCATCTTTACTTGTGGTAGATCTTTGGTTAACTTACTTTTGGTTTAAGGTGGCATGTATATAGGACGTTTTGGTAATTACATTATTGGGAAATAGTTTTTTCTAGAACTTTAGCCTAAGCATCTTTTGAAGTATGTACATGTAAAGGTTGTGGTTGTGAATTTGGTATAATGGATGATTTTGTTAAGTATAGTATGTTTTTTTTTTTCATATTACTGGTGTATTGGTTGTTAAGGTATGTTTATGAATGATGCATGCTTAATGTGAATGTACATGTGTTTAGATAGAAAGGTTGTAATATTTTATGAACAACAATGAGACTTGTAAGCATTTAGAATTGAATTTTTTTTTAGCAACAATCTGTATTGTGTTGGTATTTCATTGCGTAGTTGTATCGATAGAAGCACCATTTAATATAGAAATTTACATGATGGTCTTGAATTTCAAGCATGCGTAATTTAATTATTTTTAAGTCTTATTGTTCAAATATATGGTATTAAAAGATCGAGATGTTCAACATTGTTTGTAATGAAGGTTTATTCAAATACATGAGTTTGGTAGTTACGTAGGGTTAGGAGAATTACACTATCATTACAATGAATGTGTGCAAAGTTGATTTATCATATCTGCAAACTAATTATTTTTTCAATTGTTATCAGAGTAGACATCAACAGTTATATTTCTTATTTGAATTGTTAAATATAATTAAATACATATTAACTTATCAATTCACATATTATAATTAAAAAAATTTAAATAATAATTAAAACATTTTTAATATATTCAACATACAATTTAATTTTTGTTTATGTAATTAATGCAAAGTAACATTATTCAAAATAATAATTAATTAACTTAATTAACTTTAATATTAATTAAGTGATAGTTAAGATGTTTAGAATTTTATTCAAGTAAAAACTCTATTTACAATAATAAAATTAGCACCAATTTTCTTTATGTCAAGTTTTTGGACTAATAATTGTATATTATAATTATAATTATCACAATTTTCCCATATTTTATGCTTGGAGTTATATTCAAGTAGTAACTTTATTTTAAAATTTGTACAATTTTTAACTAACAATTGTAGTTTAAATTCTAATTATTTTTAAATACATAATTATCACAACTTCTATTAAATTATAATTATTTTTAAATGTATAATTATCATAACTTCTATTTTATTTACAATCATTTACCTAATAATACTAAATTAAATATTATAATTATTTTTAAATGTGAATTTAATAATATGTTGAAAAATAAATAGTATTCTCATCCATTCAAAAGTTTTTTCAAACTAATGCTTATATATATATATATATTATAGATACATCTCAAATATTTCTTTCCTAATTTATGTAACAGCTCGATTTTCAGTGGTGTCGAAAATAGTGATTTCGGAATCACAAAATCCGACAAGTTGAGTAGTAAATTTATTTATTTTAATAGTTATGGTGTTATATGCATCGTATTAAATTTTGTTTTAGAAATTTTTCTGATTAGATAGTTAATTGAATAGAAAAGACTAAATCGTAATAGGTGCAAAAGTAGAGTTAATAATTTGAAAGGACCAAATGAGCAAATGGACCTAAGATACTTTAGTGGGTGGATTAGCATGATATATATTGGTTATAAATAGGTTTAATTAAGATTAAAAATGGTTAATTAAAGCTTAATGATGAAAGTCTCAATATTTACAAAATTACCATTGATTATATGTATAAATTAAAATAGAAAAAAATGGAGAAATTCATTATTTATTCATCTTCTCCACGGAAAGAAGGGAAAAATCTAGGGTTTATACTTTCAATCTTTAAGCTTTGATTTGAGTAAGTAAACCTTGATTGTTTTTAGTATTTTTTATGTTTTTGAGTCCGTATTAGTTTAATCTAGCTTATGCAGGGACCAATTTGTGAATCTGTCAAATGTTATGAAGCTTGCCATTGTTGAAAATGCTTGTTTTTTTAAAAGATTTTGAAATATTTGAGTGTTTTATGCTTGGGTTAAATCTTTTTGTAAAAGGATTTTTGATGAAATTAGGGTTAAGGACAAAAATGTGAAAGTGATAAAATTACAAGTATTGTTTTGAAAATAAATGTGTGAAGGGGTTGGATAGACACCCTAGAGAATTCGGCTATGGTTGGTTGTATGAGAGAATGGTTATTTTGCATGTTTTGTGTTGAAAGGACTAGATTGAATAAAAGGAAACTATTAGGGGTAAAATCATAATTTTCCCAAAAAAGACTGAGTTGTGTTGAATGATTAAATTATGTGACTTAATGTGAGAATTGAATGATTTGTGAATGTAGACTACGATCGTGCTACAGACCGTAGAAAAAGGAAATTAGCGGATTAGTCCCTTAAGTCTTTCCCAAACTACAATCCAGTCCGATAAGTTCGTAAGGTAAATATACTTAATATTTCTTGTATATAATTTGTCAATGTTCAGCAAAAGGAAACATTTGGTATTGAATATGATCGAAGAATTTAGACGAAAAAGATAGTAGGCTTTATACCGTTGAAATAGTATCGACGCGATGGCTGAGGTACCGTATGTGTTGTGAGTCCTCGATAGCTCGTGTGAGCAGCATCGTGACTCAAAAAAGAGATATGAATCCTACATGGATTACAGGTCCTACAATGGCTGAGACTTATATTTTATGCATACTCCCGACAGCTCGTTTGAGCAGCATCATTAGGAAACAATTTACAGTACAGATAGACACCGTACCGATGGTTGGGGTACCGCATAGGTTGCAAGTCATCGATAGCTCGTGTGAGCAACATCGGGTACTAGTAACTGAAAGTTATGAACATTAAGAGAAGTTGTAAATAACTCAAAGAACAATGGAATTATGTTGGGTCGATGGAGTCATTGTTGCTTATTTCAATATTTGGTAACTCCTTAGACTATCGAACTTACTAAGATATTAAGCTTACCACAATTATTGTTGTTGTTTTGTAGATCGTTTGCTGACTGAAGATCGGATCATCGTTATCTCTTTGAAGTCACACTATCACGGAGTTTGTTAGTATTTTTTGCATCACTCGGTCTTATGGCATGAACTAGGATGATATTAACTTTTGATGTTGTACAAAAGATGTTGAAATCTTACTATGTTGAATGTGTATATGCATGAAGTACAATTTAGATGTTTAAGCTCAAGATGCTTGTAAATACTTAGAAGTTATATATGTTGTGTGATGACCTAATGCATAACTTGTGTTAGATGTGTTTGAGATGTTAAACTTGTGTCTTGGCATAGTTTTTAAGATTCTGCATGCCTGCTTCGGTAGAACTTATGCATGTATCGATAAAAGTACAGGGTAAAAGAGAGGTTGTTCTCTAACTTGAGTTGTATCGGTAGTTGAATAACAAGTATGGGTAGTTTTTAGCATTGATGTATCGGTAGTTTGTATGCATATATCAGTAGAAGTTGTAGGGTGAGAATTTTTGCTCTGGAGTTTCTGGTATCGGTAGATGCCTGACTTGTACCGGTAAAAATCATACTTGTATTGGTAGAGCTAGCACAAGTTTCAGTAAAAATTTGCATAGTTTCTAAATTGTTCACTGACTTGATTACTACCGATACTTGACCATCATGTAACAGAACTACTGGGTTTGCCGCCAGTTAGATAGGTAGAATTCGATATTGATTTGCTACCTCGTACCACTCAAATCTCTATTCCATCGTACAGAATGGCACCAACCGAATTGAAAGAGTTGAAAGCTCAGCTGCAAGAATTGTTAGATAGAGGGTTCATAAGTGTATCACCATGGGGTGCGCCCGTATTATTCGTGAAAAAGAAGGATGGATCGATGCGGATGTGTATAGATTACATACAGCTAAATAAAGTGACGATCAAGAATAAGTACCCGTTGCCTCGGATTGATGAATTATTTGATCAGCTAAAAGGTGAAACCGTATTCTCCAAAATAGACCTTAGGTCAGGGTAATATTAGATGCGAGCAAAGGATTGTGATATTATGAAAACGACATTCAGAACTAGGTATGGTCATTATAAGTTTTTGGTTATGCCGTTTAGATTGACCAATCCCCCCGCAACATTTATGGACCTGATGAACAAAATATTTCAGCCTCAGTTAGACAGATTTGTGGTTGTGTTTATTGATGACATATTGATTTATCCCAAGACAGAATTAGAGCATACTTAGCATTTAAGATAGGTGTTATGAATTTTACGAGAAAAGTAGTTGTTCACAAAATTCAGTAAATGTGAATTCTGGCTTCGAGAGGTTAGATTTTTGGGTCATGTGGTATCATCAGAAGGAATTTGGGTTGATCCAAGCAAGGTCTCATCTATCCTTGATTGGAAAGTACCAAAGAATGTTTTCGAGGTACAGAGTTTCTTAGGGTTAGTAGGTTATTACTGTCGATTTGTGAGAGACTTCTCTATCATAGCCTTTCTGATAACGAAACTGTTATAGAAAAATATTCCATTCGTATGATCCGAAAAGTGTCAGTAAAGTTTCGACCAGTTAAAAAAGTTATTAACTGAAGCTCCAATCTTAACACAACTAGAGTCGAGAAAAGAGTTTGTTGTTTATAGCAACGCGTTTTTAAGCGGATTGGGGTGTGTTTTGATGCAAGATGAAAAAGTAGTAGCGTATGCTTCCCGACAGCTAAAATCGCATGAAAAGAATTATCCGACTCACGATCTGGAGTTAGCTGCTATAGTCTTTGCATTAAAGATTTGGCGTCAGTACCTTTATGGGGAGAGATGCCATGTATTTACTGATCACAAGAGCTTGAGATATCTGACGACACAGAAGGAGATGAATCTACGACAGCGTCGATGGTTAGAGCTATTAAAAGATTATGACCTTGTAATCGATTATCATCCCAGTAAGACCAATGTTGTTGCCTTGAGTCGGAAATCGATGTTTGCTTTAAGAGCAATGAATGCCCACTTGTCATTAGAACGTGATAGTTTTATCACCTCGGAGCTGAGGATGAGACCGTTATTTCTATTACGAATTCAAGAATCTCAGAGAAAGGACCTAAAGCTCATGGTAAAAAGGGAACAGATGCAGAATGATGTCACCACAGGGTTTACAGTAGATTCGGAGGGTATATTGTATTATAGAGGTAGAGTATGTATTTCAAATGATTCAGATTTGAGACGAGACATTTTGATGGAAGCTCACAGCAACACTTATTCCATTCACCCGAGAAGTGTGAAAATGTATAATGATTTGAAGAAAATGTATTGGTGGTCAGGTATGAAAAGAGAGATTTCAGAGTTTGTGACTAGATGTTTTATATGTCAGCAAGTGAAAGCAGAACACCAGATTCCATCTGGGTTATTACAGCCGATTTCCATTCCAGAGTGGAAATGGGAATGAGTCACAATGGATTTTGTCACAAGACTTCCGGTAACACCGAAAAAGAAAGATTCAATCTGGGTAATTGTATACAGATTGATGAAGTCAGCTCATTTCATTCCCATTTAGGTAGATTAACCACTTGAGAGATTGACCTAGTTATACGTGTTTGAGATTGTGCGACTACACGGAGTACCAGCCTCTATCATCTCCGATAGAGATCCTCGCTTTACTTCGAGATTTTGGGTAAGCTACATGAAGCTTTAGGAACTAGGCTAAATTTTAGTACTGCATATCATCCGCAAACGGGTGGTTAATCAGAGCGAGTGATACAAATTCTTGAAGATATGTTATGATGCTGTATACTTGAGTTTGAGGAAAGCTGGGAGAAATAGTTACCGCTGGTAGATTTTACATATAATAACAACCATCAGTTCAACATTAAAATGACACCGTTTGAAGCATTATATAGTCGAAAATGCATAACACCTTTGTACTGGTCAGAATTGAGCGAGCCTAAGTTGATTGGAACTGACTTAGTTCATGAGATTGAGGACAAATTGCGAGTAATTCATGATTGTTTGAAAGCAGTGTCTAATTGACAGAAGTCGTACGCAGATCTTAAGAGAAAAGATATAAAATTTACTGTAGGAGACCGAGTCTTCTACATAGATTACAGGTCCTACGATGACTGGGACTTATACTTTATGCATACTCCCAACAGCTTGTGTGAGCAACATTGTTAGGAAATAGTTTACAGTACAGATAGACACCGTACTGATGGCTGGGGTACCGTATAGGTTACAAGTCCTCGATAACTCGTGTGAGCAGCATTGGGTACTGGTAACTGAAAGTTATGAACAAGAAGAGAAGTTGTAAATAACTCAAAGAGTAAATGAAATTATGTTGGCTCGATGGAGTCATTGTTGCTTATTACAATGTTTGATAACTCCTTAGACTATCGAACTTACTAAGCTATGAAGCTTACCACAGTTATTGTTGTTGTTTTGTAGATCATTTGCTGACTGAAGATCGAATCATCGACATCTCTTTGAAGTCACAATCACGGAGTTTGTCAGTAGTTTTTGCAACACTCGGTCTTATGGCGTGTACTAGGATGATATTAACCTTTGATGTTGTACTAAGGATGTTGAAATCTTACTATGTTGAATATGTATATGCATGAAGTACAATTTAGATGTTTAAGCTTAAGATGCTTGTAAAGACTTAGAAGTTATGTATGTTGAGTGATGACCTAATTCATAACTTGTGTTGGATGTGTTTGAGATGTTAAACTTGTGTCTTGGCATAATTCTTGAGATTCTGCACACTTGTTTCGGTAGAACTTATGCATGTATCGGTAGAAGTACAGGGTAGGAGAGAGGTTGTTCTCTAACTTGAGTTGTATCGGTAGTTGAATAACAAGTATGGGTAGTTTTTAGCATTGATGTATCGGTAGTTTTGTATGCATATATTGGTAGAAGTTGCAGGGCGAGAATTTTTGCTCTCTGGAGTTTTTGGTATCGGTAGATGCATGACTTGTATCGGTAGAAATCATACTTGTATCGGTAGAGCTAACATAAGTACCTGTAGAAGTCTGCGCAGTTTCTAAATTGTTCACTGACTTGACTACTACCGATACTTGACCATCAGGTACTAGTAGAAGTCTCCTAAAATATTGGAAATGACATTTTTACCCGTGTCGAAATTGTGTTATGATTAAATATTGATATATAATGTGAGAAGTGAATTTCTTATTGAATAAAGACGAAAATATTAGGATATTTTAAAAGATGAACAGTGCTAAATGAATAGAAAATACAGGAATCCTAACCGACAATGATGTTTGGGATTTGGGTGTTACAATTTATCTCAAAAAATTAAAATCAAATATAAGTAAAGAATATCAATCAATAACACAAATTCTCATAAACCATATAAAGTTGATCACTTATATTGAAATTAAATACAATAAGATCTGATACTCACTCATTAAGTCATGTAATCAAAATTTTCAACAGCTCAATGAAATTTAAAATTAAATAATAGAAAGATACCTTCCATAAACTTGTTAAAATTGTAACGTTTCAAAATTTTAGGTACAATAATTGGTGCTATTTTGAGAATGAGTATAGTAAATTATTGAGGAAATCTGGAAGCAAGTTAGTTAAAAAGAGACCATAAGGAAATTAATTTGATTTTATAGATGGAAATCTATGTAGAGAATAGTGAATGTGAAAAATGTGGGAAAAAAGACCAAATCATAAGTTTTGAAAAATATGAGGATTAAAATACAATTTGACCAAATTGGGAAAATGTGCCTTAATAATGAGTATTTAGCATGAGAACGATATGGAATATGTATTGGTATGACGAGTATCACATTTGGACTAAATCGAATAAGATTGGAAAGTGCAAGGACTAAATTACAATTTGTCTATATTTACCATGGAAAGGGTATAAGTGTAATTTCCTGAATGTTTCCCATTTCCTTTTTTCTATCGATTATGTTCATTTCTATTCAAACACGCATTTAATTTCTGGTATCAACGAGATAACGGAGGGACCAATTGAACATATGTGGTTGATGCTCAAATGCAACCCCCTAAACTCAGCCTAGAAGATATTGCAAAATTTAGAAGGTCACTATCACAATTTCACCCTCAGAAACCATTTAAAATAGTTATATAATTTAATTTATAAATAAATTAAGTCATGAAAAAATTGTTAGTTTCTCACATTTTTTAATAGTTCCAAACTTACAAATTATTAATCAATTACCTTATGCAAATATCCAAAATCCCAATTTAAATAAAAACATTACAAACCCAAAATAATGTAATAATATTATTTGAAAATAAATCCCCAAATATAATTCATAATGAATAATAAATGAAAAAGAATAAATAGAAGAGATTTTTCGAGTACCAAGTCGCCTAAGTTTGGTAAATTTGAAAGGAAAACTGAGGGGAATGAGCTAAAAAGCCCAGTGTGTCTCTAAGGTGCAAGCAATCACAAACACAATATCATAGTAATTTCATAAAACATTTTAAAACAAGCATACAGTTTATCACAACACAAATGCAATACAATCACAAGCACGATGCAATGCACCCAATCCTTTAGCACACCAACACAGTAGAAAGGGTCCCCAAAACCCTTCCCCATCCAATTGTCACCAATCAGAGTGGTTTTACTATTAGTCGTTTGAAAACTTCCATCGTTCAACCCAACCCATATACACACAATGGTATGATGTCATAATTATTTCAGTCGCAAGACAATCTCAAGATAACATATATTGGAGTACATAGTACTTTAAACATAACATTTAAAATGTCCGCAGTCTGATAGATATGTATGCAGTACAAACATGTGAATACACAACACAGCTTAGGATCATACCAATCCACATCTCATAACATTATCACACTAAAACTTAACAAAGAGCATTATAACGAATCATAATAGGACATAGATAAAAACACACAACAGTTTGTAGCACAGATAGAGACACACCTTTAGCGGCAGAAGCTCTAACATCGTGGAGAACATCTCCCACACTCTGATCTATCACTAGGTCTAGCTGAATTTGAACCTACAAGAATAAATTTTATCTTAATCTATCACTATGCCACTTACTAAGCACAACACTAAATCGAAACAAATACTCACGTGCAACTCTAGAAGCTTGTGTAGGGCCAGTCTGCATAGGTGGAGGAGGTAACTCATCGTTCTCAGTACCATAATCACCTACACACAAAATATCCCAAGTCAAATCCCTTATTCATTTTTCTTAGAAAATTTACTAAGTATAATAACTTGTAAATAGCTAAAACGAGGCTTTCGGGTTTGAATTTGATGAAACGGATAACGGATTCAAAATTAGGACGTCGAAAAATGGCAGGATAGGATTGGTATAAAAAAGTCAACGATCAATGGTCAATGGGTCAAAGTCAACGGGTCGATCAACGGGTCAATGGGTCAAACCAAATTAGGTTTAGGGTTTGGGTGATTTGGTTTAAGGTTTGGGTTTGGTTTAAGGTATTAGGTTTAGGCTTCATGGTTTTGGGTTATAGGGTTAAGGGTTAAGGGCTATTGGGTCACTTCTTTGGGTTATAAAGTTTGAATTTTTTTGGTCAAAGGTTGGTTCAAAATTTAGGCTTGCTCAAGTGGCCCAATTTCTCTTTTTTAGCAACACACAAACTAGGGTTTTAATAACCCCTTGTGGTGCCGTCGGCAATGGCTCGTCGGAACGGCGTGAGCTCCTCGAAACAACCCAACAAAAAGGCCCAAAAACAAGGCCCCCAATACAATGTAGCATTCACCAACGTCAAGATCAAAGGATTCACGATGGCACAAGAGAAGATTCGAATCGGTTTTACACTGATCTCACAAATGGTCGACGATAAGAGGCAAGAGGATGGGGGTTCGACTCATGATGAGATGAGGAACTCGAAGGTGCTGACGGTGTAGTGACGGACGACGATAGTGGGGTCGTCAGAGGGTGGTCGAAAAGTGAAGGAAGAGTGAGTTGAGAGAAAAAGGTTAAGGGAGAAAAATAAGAAGGGAGACTAAGTTTGAAAGAATAGAAAAAGGGGTTTAAATACCCATAAAAATGGGTCTTTTACACGGAGGGGCTTCAAAATCACTAAGGTTTTCACATTAGTCTCCAACCTTTACCCACTTCACAATTTAGTCCTAAAAATCACAATTTTACCACAAAACTTTAATTAATGCTTAATTTCATCCATAAACTTTATTTAATTATGAATTAACCCAAAAAATTTGCAAAAATTTCAGTTAAGTCCTTTAACCAAAATTGAGGTGTTACATAGAGGAGGGACTAATTGAACATATGTAGTTGATGCTTAAATGATTTATAATTAAACTTAGACTTCTCGCCTAATATTTATAAACTCATTTATTCGCGAAGTCGTTACACTACAGTATTGTGATTGAGCTCTCCCCAACGACATATCATTATGAAAACAACTACTAAGTGCTATTCCAATGATCTTTTCATAAGTGTGTTATACCCTCATACGATATCCTTGATCTCTTTTGGATAATATTCACTCTCACAATATTATCCTATTTATCTCATGCTGATTATTACATCTTTCTTCATGAAAAGTCAATCACTATCAAATAATGATATAGTCATCCATCACAAAGAAGGACGACCCTTGACCACATTTTTACTTGTCATCAACAATGTAATGCCAATGAGAGGATATCATTTACCCATGTTTTGGGCTATGAATTCCACTTTTGTGAACAATGTTACATGCTACAAAAGTCGTACACCTAACGCACCAGCTTTCGATTCCTTATCTATTTGAACTCAGGCTTTTATTTACATCAAAGTGTACGAGTCACACATACATAGCCCATCATCCACTCATGATTTAGGTATGTCACACTATGAATGTAACAAGTGAATAAATCCATAAAAGGATTCAAGATCTATTCTACTTGGGACCTGTCTGATGTACTATCAATCCAAGTCACATCTATGTCTCTATCTACTAAGAGTCATCTGCTTTGATGCCCAAGATATGACATCTCCCCAATTGGACTTGATAGACGATATATTATTCTTTCAATCGGTTTGCTCATTTCCTATTAGAATAAGGACATATTTAGGTTTGTCTATTAATACAAGTTGTATTTTCGTACTACGATCCGACCACTTAATACTGCTTAGTATTAGTTAAACATTTAAACAACCAATATGCGTGCAAAAACCATGTGAGGACAATTATAAAAAGTATGAACATAATTCATGAATAATTTTATTAACCAATATGTTTAAAAAATTTATAAGTGTATATTGACACAAAAGCTACGCTTAGGGCACCAAATCCTATAAATCCATGCATTCCTACACACATTGAACCAAAATCATACCTCAATCTATGTCGTTAAGGGTAATATAAGAAATTGCATAACAGTTCTCCCTTAATTTATTTCCTAACTCCTCATTTTGGGAATCATGACCACATTTGAACACATCTATTTTGCACTCAATTTTCATAATTAATTCGTTTTTCTTGAGATTGATGGTCGATCTAGACGTGGCCAAAAATGGCCTACCCAATAAAATGGGAATCTCTTGGTCCTCTTCGAAGTCAAGGACAACAAAATCAATGGGTATGATAAAACCCCTTACCTTAACTAATATGTCTTCAAGTACACCTTTGAGGTGTATGAGAGACCTATCGGCTAATTACAGTGTGATAGATGTGTTTTTCAATTCCCCTAATATAAGTTTTAAATAAGTCAACAGGGCATCAAATTAATACTAACCCCTAAATAGTAAAAGGTCTTACTAAAATATTTGTCTTCTATCTCAACAGGAATTGTAAAACTACCCAGATCTTTGAATTTTAGGGGTATTTTTCAGGTAATTATCACACTACAAGAGGCGTTAATATTAATTTGCTCACCTTTCTTTAATTTATTATGCCTAGACATTTTTTCTTTTAAGTATTTGACATATTTGGGTATCTTATCAATTAATTCAAGTAGTGGCAAATTAACATTAAGGGATTTAAATAAATTTAGAAAACTTACGAATTTTACTTCATCCCTTCGTTGTTTGTCCTTTAGGCTTGACGAAAATTGTACGTGTTTTGACACTAGCTCCGAGTGTTTTTCCTTTTCAATCATGCTCACACGAGTTGTGAAGTGGGCCTGCTGACACAAGTTGCGGGTCGAGATGATAGTGACACGATGCTGCTCACACGAGCTGTAGAGAATTCGCAACAAATGTTGGATCTCAGCCATCGGTAGGACCTCCAAGACCATCACCCAATACATATACTTCCTAATGACATGTCATTTATATCCTAAGTATTCTCTATGCTCAAACGAGTCTCTTCCCATATCCATAACCATAACCTTCACTTTCACATTAGCATTTTCAATAATTTTCCATGCAATTCCCATTTTTGACATAATATATCATCTAACCATTTAATACATTCACATGTCCACATTAACTCACTTTAATTTTTTTTTGACAGTAAAAGCTAGATTCCATTAAAAAAGAAAGGAGGCATGAAGGCCAAGTGTCCAAACAAAACAAGACTTGGGAAGCTTAACCACCCATTAATAAAGAGCAATAAAATAGAAATGAAAGTCCCAAAACCATAAAGTAAAAAGGCCAAAAAAAGGAAAAGAAAAGTCCTCAAAACGAGTAATACAAATAAACGGGTAATACATAATAATCCATCTAAACCAAAGTATCATATTGTTCCATTTATGTAACATTATATTTTGATTTACATAATCAAAATACTAAATAAACGTTAATCTAATTCATTCATAACATCATATTTAATTACATAACATACCATATATTATATGATAAATATTTAATCTTTATACGAACTTACCTCAATTATATAACAACTTTCAACATAGTCTTACCACTATTCTACTACTTTGACTTTTATCGAGATTTGTGTTTGTTCAAATTGTTTCTTGATCTAAATAAATATTTTATTATTAATTTACTCTATCCCAGTATTTAAAATAACCAATTTAACTTATACATTTTTATGTAAATTTACAAAATTACCCTCAAACTTTACATTTTATACAATTTAGTCCTTAAGTTTAAAACTTGTAATTTCACCATTTTTAACTAAAAATCATGCTAGCCGATTTTTCTACCCATCCTTAACAGCCCATATTTATAATAATTTAACACTATTTTCCTTGACTTTTACCATTTTCATAAATAAGTCCCTAACCTTAAAATCATCAAAAATTACTTAACAAAATATGTCTATTTAATAACCAAGTTTAACAATCTACTATAAAACTTCAAAAACATATTAAATTTACCCATGGCACATTTTATAACATTTAAAAGTTTTACAAATTAACCCCCAAGTTAGCTAAATTAAGCTAAATTGATAACAAAAACATAAAAATCATAAGAAATGAGATAAAAATACTCACATGCAAGTAAAAATGGAAACCAAACTTCTCCAAGCTTTTCTTCCATAGTGGTTCGGCCAAAATTGGGTAAAAGAGAGAAGATGCTATTTTTGTTTTTATTTTATTACTTATTTCCTTAATTTTCACATACTTATTATTTAATTTAACCTTTAAAATCATTAACTATTCATAACTCATGCTCCACCAAACTCCACTATATTTACTTTAGGGAATATTGGCATGGAAGTCCAATATTTAACTCTTTGATGCTATTTAGTCATTTGACTCCTTTAACAATTAGACTTCAATTTTTGTATCTTTTACTATTTAGTCTTTTTCACTCAATTAACAATTTAAATGTTACAATTTCTTTACCAAACTTTATTATGCCTAAATAATCATTCCATAAATATTTAATAAAAATATTTACAGGTCTGGTTTATAGAAACGAGATCCCGATTCCTCAGTTTCTAAAACCACTTGACTTTAAAGATTTATCACATAAATCAAATCACTCGATCAAATAGCATAAATTGCCAATTCAAAATTTATTTTAACACCAAATTTGACTCGTAAATATTAGATTATAATATTTACGAACTCACTCATCGGATTTATGCTATCAAAACCATTGTTTTCGACACCGTTGAAATTTGGGCTGTTACACTTTAGCCTCTAAATAATTAACTAATCAACCAATACACGATTATCTCTCGACCTCACTTTCTTGACCAAGATAAATTATGATTTACCCGATAAATTTATCTCTCAATCTCGTTTATCCTAAATTACTTCCTAGGGGTTAATCACACATAATTAAATAGGAAAAGGGAATAAGAGAATAAATTTATTTCGATGTCGATTTGCGCGTGAATACCGGATTTCCTTTGATAGTCACAAAGATAATTCTAATTGCAATTGAAAACCAAAGAAAAATAAATAAAAGCTACTTAATTAAAAGTCTTGGACCGAAATCTAATTCAAGTTAAACAAAGAACAAAATCTATTTATAACATAAAAATGACTAAATTGAAATAAAATAAAAACTGAAACTAAAAACCTAAACCTAAACTAAGTGGCTCACTTAGGCAAGCCTCCCAATGTGAGGCTAAACACTTCTATTTAGAGTAAAAAATGTCAGACCTAATTAGGTTAATTAACAACCTTAAACTAATAAAATGTTTATTGTGTAGACTAAAACACCTTTGATTAAATTATGTCTGTTCTTCATCCGGTGTCGCGACATCATAGGATTGGTTTTGCGACACTATCTTTCGAGTCTGAATTCTTTGGCTTCAAAGTTTGGTGTTGTGACACCACAACCCGATGTCACGACACTGTCGCCGTTCTCCGGATTCTCGGCTTGAAATTAGTGTCCTGCACTCTCAAGTAGCTCGTTAGTTCATTTCTAGGCTCATATTGGCCCATTAGGTCATCATATGGTTAAAATTTGCATAAAAATGCTTATTTTGTAAAATTTAAACTTAAACTAATAAAAACTGAAAACGAAATAAAAATATGTAAAACAGCTACAAAACAAACTCGTTAAGTGCTGAAAAGACTCTAATTTTCCACAATGAATTATGGCAGATCAAGCAAAGATCAGTTGTGTCGATTCTTTTCTATTTTTATTTTTTACGATGTTTATTTTCATTTTAAATATTGCTACAGCAAACACTAAACAAAGTTAATTTACCATATATACAGACTGATTAACTTTTCAACAGTAGTTCACCTTCAACTCTAAATTCATTTTTTGAGGACTATCAAACATTAATATAAATATCATGAGTCAATCTTATTTCTCTAAACATAGTGAAAGGCATATGTCAAAGGACAAAATTTTGGACTAATCAAAATTCGTCACGTGTTATTATTAATTATCTTTAATCAAATTAAATTAATTAAAATATGAGATGAATCAAGAAGTTAAATACTTATAAGAATCTTTTATAAAGATATCATGTTATTTAATGATTATTTAAATTAATATTTAATAAAGAAGTTATATTCTATAAGAACTCTTTCTGCTTTATTATCTGACACTATTAAAAGAATTACCTCCAAACCATTCATGATACTCTCACAACAGTATAATTCGAACTCTCAATAGTTGTTTAGAAGAACTTTACTATAGTTCTCAAACAAATTCTTAAAAAATCTGCTCACTAATGTCACTTCATCAGGGAATGAATATCAAATCTTGTTTTCTACGTTCAAGTGTTTGAAGAAATTTTGAAGAATGTTACATCCTGAAGAAATATTTGATCTTGCTAAATCAGAAAAAAAATCGCAAAATCTAATATCGATATAAGTCTAGAAAGTCCTTGAAATATAATAAAGAGATATTCTTTCTACATTAAATTTGTGTGTTCAATTTCTCAATTTCTTCCACTAATTTTACTTGTTCGTTGCTTAATCGAGTCTAACCCCAACAAGTGGTATCAAAGCTAGTTTAGTTTTTGTATATCAGTCCGTTCAGATATGGTAGCAACAAGGTTTGACTTTGAGAAGTTTGATGGTGTCACAAATTTCAATCTGTGATAAGTTCGGATGATGGCAATTCTAGTTCAGACTGGCCTGAAAAAAATCGTTACCGAGAAAAAACCTAAAAATCTAGATCAGACAGAATGGGAAAAGCTTGATGAAAACATCTTGTTTGCAATCCAGCTAACCCTCACAAATAGGGAATTGCAGGAGATATTGATGGAGAAAACCTCATACACATTGTGGAAAGACTAGAAACTCTTTATGTGACTATGTCTCTAGCTAACTTTTTATTGTTGAAACGATGTCTATCTATGTTTCGCATGAACGAAGGTGAGCTTCTTAGAGATAACATTAGTCAATTTATTACTCTTTTGATTGATTTAAAGAATGTTGAGGTTAAGATTGACGATGAAGATCAGACTATGTTATTATTGTGCACTTTATCCTCTTCATACGAGTTTTTAGGGAGACCCTAATTTATGGTGGAGACAAACTCTCATTCGAGGATGTGAAGGATCAATTGTTGAGTAAATACAAACTCGACAATAATTTTAGTTCAAATAGCAGGGCAGATAGGCAAGTTTCCATTTTGGTAGCATTAAAGAAACAAGACAAAATGTATCACTATTGTAAGAAGTTAGTTCACGTCAAAGCAGATTGTTATAAACTTGGAAATAAAAAAGGCTGTTAAGAGTAATGAGGAAGATGTTGTTGATGTTAATTTGACCAACGAAAGTGGATATGATTTCTTGTTAATGTCAATGAGCGAAAACTCCGAGCTTATGCTTGAGTGGATCCTAGATTCGGGATGTTCTTTCCACATGTGTCACAATAGAGAATGATTCTCCACATAAAGTTCAGTTGAAGGTGGAGTTGTGCGCATAGGACACGATTCATCCAATAAGGTAATTAATATCGGTAATGTTAAAATTAGGATGCACAATGGGACGATTAGGACACTCTCAGATGTCAAGTATGTACTGATTTACTAAAGAATCTCATCTCCTTGAGTATTTTAGACTCGAATGGTTGCAGAATCAACATCGAGTCGAGCGGCATTAAAGTGTCTCGTGGGGTCCTCGTTTTGATGAAAGGTAAAATGATCGACAATTTTTATATTCTGGAAGGTTTTATAGTGGCCGGTGAAACCTAATGTCCCTCGTCCGTTAAAGAGGCAAAGTCAACTCGTTTGGAACTGAGGTAACTTGGTCATATAAGGGAAAAAGGTATGACCTTTTTTTTTTGAATAAATGTTCTCTTTTAGATGCTTGTTTTAAAAAATTAGGGCACTGTGTTTGTGAATATCATACCCGAGTTAGTTTTGATTTGGCAGTGCACATGTTGAAGGTTAGAAGTCTTCTAGCTTCTAAGCACATATTTGGCTCAGTTAATTCCTTGCATAGTTCAAGATAGGCCCGTGGCAAGTTTTGGCAAAAATGGCGTTGTGAGAATTTGTGTCAAGGTGGAGATTGTTAGAGTTGTGTGACTCAAATTCCTGTTAAATCAAATAAGATATTACTTGCAAGTCAAGTTAAACGAACTATATTTTATTTCTAGAAGATTTAGTATTTCTTAGTATAATATAATTTGCATTTACTAACATAATTTATTTGACATATGAAATTAGCCTATTAATAGGCTCTTTTATAACCTTAGAAAACACACTATTAAATATTAGAACAAATAACACTTTTGGAGAATTTTTTGTTTAAGTTTGGAGGGTTCTTTGTTTTCGGGTTTTAGAGTTTAGTTTTTTTTTCCATCTTTTGTACTCTTCATTCTTTTGCCATTATAGTAAAATTATCTTTGCACGTGATTTCTAATCCTCTTCGGATGAGTTTTTTCACTTTAAATTTGTGTGTTTAATTTCTCGACTTTTTTCACTGTTTTTACTTGTTTGTTGCTCAATCGGATCGATCCCCAACAACTATTTATTTAAAATATTATTTATTTATTGTTATAAAATTATATGAAGAGAAATTTATTATTTTATTGCTAAAAAATGTATATAAAATTATTAGTTCTGATGTTGACTCACACATTAATTTAAGATTGATAAATGATAAAATAATTAAAATAAAAAAAATATTTGTATAAAGTATTAAAATGGTTTTGTTCGTGCATCTACTTTCAAGTCAATTTAAATTCGTATTCGATTTGCTTGTGAACTTTCTTTTAGGTTATTATCCTAAAATTGCTATTAAAACTAGAAATTCTTATAAAAATAAAATTTAAATAATGTATTTAATGGAGTTAATCCATATGTTTTGTCACAGTTCAATTTAGTATTTGTCCACTCTTTACTAAAAAATAATTAATTATTATAAACTCTTATAAATTTAAATATAACAATTAACAAAATATAATATTTTTAATAGTCATATTTTTAATCTATACATAACTGTTTGCAATTTTTTAAAAATAAAACAATTTGTTTCGATTTATTTAGGGTTTCATTAATACCCAAATTCAATCCTTTCGAAAATAATTTTATTGAAATTGACTCACAGATCTATTTAAGATACTGAATCAATTCTAAATTCTTATTGTAATTAAATTTAAATTTTATAATTAAAAAATATAATATATTAATAATACCATTTCATTAAAATGACTTAATTAATAAATTGTGAAATTTAAAATTAATTACTATTTGAAAAAATAAATTATTGAAAAAAATATAAATACCCTGCGTGAGCGAGGAGATAAGGCTAGTGTTTAGGTAAAATTGATTTTACCTAGGTTTATGAAGGACCGGATATGCGCAATTTCTCGCTTTATGTTTCTTTCTTTCAACTTACATTTTTGACATGAACCGCGTTTTTGTGTGGAGAAAATTTCTGCTGTCTTTCCTTTTTCTAATTTCCTTTGGTCTCTATTTCAATGAATTTTGACTGGGGAAGAAAATCAAGAGTAGATAAGGTGTAAAGAAAAAGAAAGTGACTCAACTTCTTTTCTTTCTTTTCCACTCGTCTTAGACTCTTCACTCACAAAACACTCTGTCTCGACTTTTTTCCTTTTAACAAAAGCTTTTGTCGGATTCGTTTTTAGTCTTACACCATTTAACAAGTTTGATGGGTCAAATAAACAACAGGACTAGGATTTGAACTTGTTTATCTGATTCGAGCAAATTACGGTGGAAAGATCTTCAGCATAATTTCTTTGAAGTGTACCTAGCATCAATCAATCTCATTTGGTCTAGAGTGACCCAAATCTCCCTCATCACATTACCAGACATTCAACACAAGGTCCAAATCTCATCCTTGACACATTTAAACATTTTTAAACATATCATCACATGAATATACATATCCATTCCAGTCTGATGCATCACACTCTATTACTTGGCATGCAAACAATACCTCATTACAAACATACATACACAAAATGAGCAAACATATCAATGTATCACTAGATCAGTGCATGTACGTACCATCAAATAAACATAGACACATTCGAAATGCAGACATTCCTACCGTGAGTACCAAAACATCAAAATGAACCTAAAGACCAACTTAAGACATAGGTACATTCCATTTGTTATAAACATATCAAAAACTATACTAACTCTGCTGAGTTAAGAGTTGAATTTTGGATGTTGCCAAATACCTCGAGACTTCGAGATCTAATGATACCTACGCACGAAAATAAACAATATCATATGTTGAGCAATAGGTTCAGTGGTTCTAACATTATTTAAAGCATTAATTAAATATACTAAATACACATAATATGAAATCCAATTGCTATCTAAATCATAATTGCATTCCTAGTCTCATGAACTTAACATCACACTTTGTGCTATTAAGCATACCATACACCAACATTTAGTCCCTATAACATACATTTCAATTACATGAATAATATAGCATATCACAAGGATCTTTGCACTTTCTCATTACATTCTCGAATCCATTGATTCATTTTATAACCATATCGATCTTCAGGGCTCATATTAATCGGATCATATAATCTTTCATGTAACATATTTTATTACTTCAACATTAATATACATGTTACACAATTCACCATTTAACATTCAATGTCAAATATCAATAAGCAAGGTATATAACCAGACAAAAACTCAAGACGGATACACGGATGATCCAACCATCACACCAATATATCCAACACTCAATGCCTCATTAGTACGTCCGAAGTATAATATGCACTTCGAACCTCATCGATATAAAATGAAGTATTATGCGCTTCGTGCCTCATCGGTTTAAATCGAAGTAAACATATAAATGTGCTTAGCACCTCACCGGTACATAAGAAGTATAATATGCGTTATGTGCCTGATCGGTATAAACTAAATTAAAATCATGTTCTCTAATCCTATGGCATGTCAACAATACCCGACTCTATCTAAGACTGTGACCGTCACCAGACGTACGAATGTCTTGACTGGAAATATTGCAACAAAAGATATATAAGAAATAAATGGTGTCCGCAAGTATACAGGTCAAATTGTATTATAGCAAAGTTTTACAACGAAACACTCCAAGAAGTATTCTGACGAACGTACCCAAAGGAGGTTGAATTAAATTAAAATTCTCTTTTCTACATTAACATGGGTAAATAGTAAATCTAAAATTATAGTATGAAAAAAAATTAAAATTAAATAACAGAAACATCATAAGTTCAATTAAAACTAAGGAAGACAATTTAACAATTGAAATTAACCCATTAAACAAGCAAGAGATTAACTCACGTCAGTGTTTCTAATTAACTTTAGAATTCGGGTTT
The DNA here is from genome assembly GCA_039519145.1 of Kokia cookei. Taxonomy (NCBI): domain Eukaryota; kingdom Viridiplantae; phylum Streptophyta; class Magnoliopsida; order Malvales; family Malvaceae; genus Kokia; species Kokia cookei. The sequence goes on along the minus strand of CM076907.1, from coordinate 33,208,139 downwards.
TATTGAATTAGCTATTAACTTACAAGTTATTACCTTTTGACCTCTAACTAATTAATTAATCAACAAAAAACAACTTACCATTCGACCTCACTGTTTAAACCGGGATAAATTATGATGTAATCTGATCGCCTCCTAATGTGCAAATGTTTAAAGTAAAAATAGTGAAAATAAAATATATAAAATAAGTGCAGTATTTGAAAGCGAACCAGTTAAATTGTAATATAGTTTTGTGCTACAACGGAATACTAGGAAGTATTTTGAGTATCGTACCCAAGGGAGGTTGAATTAAATCTATAAATTTAATTCTACAATAATAGGTCTAAATAGTAATAAAAAATCATATTACGATAAATAAAAATATTAAAATTAATATTACCAAATAAAATAAATAACTAGAAGAAAATAGATCAACGAAGAAAATCTCAATTAACAAGCAGAAGATTAACTTGCTTCAATAGTTGTAATTAATATCGTAACTCAAGTTTGTTTTAGTGAATTAGTTATTAACTAACCAGTATTACTTTTTGGCCTCGACTAATTAACTAATCAACAAATACTCACTTATCTTTCGACCTCACTTTCTTGATCGAGATAAATTACGATTTACTCGGCAAACTCATCTTTAGATCCATTTAACCTATATCACCTCCTAGGGTCATCAATTCTAGTATTTAAGCTCACAATAATTTATACCAACTAACTCTTATGAAAAACTCTCGTTTTGTCTTTAATAATTCTCATATCTGCTTGTTAATCCTCCTAAAAGACTTAGTCACTCATCGTTACAATTTTCATATCCCCTAGAATTAACTTAATCATGCACAAATACACAAATAAATTAAAAACGAGAGAGAATAGTAATTGCTCTATTTGATGAGCTGGATGAGCTCGAATCCGCAAAATCCTTTATGTAACATCCTCAAAACTCCCTTGGTAGAAAAATAATATGAGATAGATTCTTAGTGAAATAAGATATAAAGAAAGTAAATAATAAGGGATGTTAGAGAAAAATAAAATAAAAAATTCAATTAAGTAAATTTGCAATCATATTATTAGAAATAATGAAATTTATAATTACTCAAATTAAGAAAATTTCGAGTAAAATATTTTTTTTAAGGAGGGAGAAATGTAATGCCCCTAAAATCATCATTCTAAATTTTATAAAGTGTTATACTCAAAAAGTGTATAATTGAATTACCGAGTAATGGAATAAAGTACATCAATGTTAGTAGAGGAAGGTATTGAAGTCCAAAAATAAATAAATAAATTATAAAATAATAAAACAATATAAAATATATAAAATTATATTGTGAGATAAACTTGAGGTATCGACTAAGTTGTGAAAAGGTGAAAAGTGATGGAGTCAAAGGGTGAATATTCAAAAATTGAGAGGTGAAAGTGTAAATTTGAAAAAGTTGAAGGATTAAAAGTGCAAATAATCAAAAGTGAAAAGGACATAAATGAAAATATGAAATTTGACTAGGGGCAAAATGATCATTTAGAAAAATAATAAATAAATATTTGATGAAAATTACCAAAATGTTATTGGATATATGGATGAATTATGACCATTAGATTTTTGCTTAGCCTTAAAGTATAAAATATGAACCATTGGATTGTAATCATGATGTTGGTGTTATTTTAAATAATATATTAATAATAAATAAATTAAATATTTTGATAATGTTTTAATAATAAAATGATATTATAAAAGGGAGGAAAGATGAAGATTTTTCGTCATCCTTGCCTCCCCAACGTGAATGGCATATGGAGGAAAGAAAACATTTCATCTTTTACAATTTGGTCCTTGGTTATTCAATTTCATCATTTCACCTCAAAATCATGAGAATTACGGAAGTAAAGATCTTAGAGAGTGTGTCCACCAACTTAGAAGCAAGAAACTAGTAGATGGAAGTGAAGAAAAATAGATGAAAAGAGAAGGGTAGTGATGAAGTTGAGAAATAAATGGAAGAGAAGCAAAAGAGAAGAAATTCTTGTCAAAAGAGGTAAATTTTCAAATTAACCTTACTTGTATTTCAATGATTTGAGTTAATATATTGTGAATGAAAAGTAATAAAATGTGTATTTTAATTTATATATTAGAGATAGAAAGTTTTGATGAAGAATGACATGAAGAGGCACTAAGTTTTCAAGTAAGTGTGAATATGGTTTATAATTATGACAAGTATTAAGGAAAAGAAATGAGTATGTTATCAACATAAAAATATAAGTGATTAATTTGGAAATTAATTAAAAGTATAATAAATATATTTTATTAGATAAAAGTTAGTGCAAAAGAACCATGAGAAAGAAAATGTTTCTATTGAAACAGTTTTTGGACAGCACAAGTAACTAAACTTTAAAAATTCACCAAAAATTGTAGAAATCGAATTAGAGTTTGAATCTAATATATAATTAAATTCTATTGAGTCTAGTTTTTCATAGAAAAAATGGTGTAAGAAATGAAATTTTAGATTGTGATATATAATAATTTTTGTGAGACAAGGTCGGAATGATTTTGGGTTCTCTTGTACTAACTTTGATAAATAATTATAAATTGTATAAAAAAATTTAAGAGATGAAATTTATATGAATAAAAGCTTAATGAGTCTATTTCAAGTAAGATAAATGGACAAAAATATGGAAATCGATAAATGTGAATGATAGGAATGATAAATTAGTTGAATTGATTTGGAATATGTAAATTGAACAAGGCTAACTTAAGTGGCAAAAACTTGAAGTATGGACAAAAATAGACGTAAAAGGGAGCACATCGCGACATCAAATGTACCATGTCGCAATGAGCTCAAGTAAGTGAGTGATGTTGTAACGAGGAACCCCACCGTAGTGACGACAGCTCTGGGTTTTGACAAACCTTGTAATTTACTCCCGATTCAATTATAAACTGTTACGAGTTCCATCAGAAATTTGAATTGAATTAAGATAGGTTTTTAAATTATGTTGTAAACTCTATTTAGTCTTAGTAGTATGATTAAAATGATTGAATGAATCGAATTTAATAGAAATTGCTTCGGCAACGAATGTAACATTTTGTGCTCAGTCCTGATGAGCGGGTCGGGTATTGAGGTGTTACACTTTAACAGTGGTTGAGATATCATCATTGACAAGAGAAAAGTGAAAAAAAAATATGGAAATCTTAAATAAAGAACACTTGGACTCAAATTGAATCCAAGTTGAAGAATAAGAAAATAAAACTGTTTTTAAAACATAATAAAACTAAATTAAAATCGTAAACTACTAAACCAAAACCTAAAAACAGCTTGGTAAAAGCTCTATAGCTTTGTTGGATATGGTGTCCTAAGTGTAGTATTTTCATCAATATATACTTGTAATTTTTTCAAACAAATTGATTAATAAAAATCCATTAATTACATTAATATACTTTGTATAATTGTCCTCACATTGCATACAAAGCAAAGTGGAAGCTAATGTTGCTCATTGGTTGTCTAAGGTTTAACTAATACTAAGCGTTGTTACGTGGTCGGATCGTAATACAAAAGACAAATTTTATTAGTAGACAAATCTAAACATGTCCTTAGTCTAATAGAAAATGAGCAAATTGACTGAAAGACTAATATGTCGTCTATCAAGTCCAATTGGGAAGATGTCTTGTCTTGGGCATCGGAGCGGATGACTCTCAGAAGATAAAGACATAGATGTGACTGACTGGATTGATAGTACATCGGATAGGAACCAAGCAAAATAGATCCTGAATCTATTTATGGATTTATGCACTTTTGACGTTCATAGTGTGGCACACCTAAATCTTAAGTGGATGGCAGGCTACGTATGAGTGACTCGTACTCTTTGATGTAAGTAAAATCCTGAGTTCAAATAGATAATGAACCGAAAGCTAGTGCATTGGGTGTACGAATTTTGTAGTATGCAACGTTATTCACAACAATGGAACATGGGCAATGATATCCTCTCATTGGCATTACATGGTTGATGAAAAGTAAACGTGGTCGAGGTATTTCGTCTTTGTGATTGATGACTTGATTACTATTTGATAGTGATTGATTTTCATTAAGAAAGATGTAATGATTACCATGAGATAATATAAGATCATATTGGGAGAGCGGATATTGTCCCAAAGAGATCAAGGATATCCTATGAGGGTAACACACTTATGCCAAGGTCATTGGACGAACACTGAGTAGTTGCTCTCGTAATGATATGTCGCTAGGGAGAGCTCAGTCACGATACTATAATGGAATGACTTCGTGACTAAATGAGTTTATAATTAATAGGTGAAAAGCCAAAACTTAATTAAAAATCATTTCAAGACCCAACAAAACCCGAACAATTAACCCATTTTTTTCCTTTATTTTCTTATCCAACTGAGCAAGCCTAATGCCAAACCCAATAACCCTAACTCGAACTCGTGTGACCCAACCCAACTTGAACCGTTGACCATTGACCATTAACTTTTTTCAAGAAACCCTAACCTACCATTTTTCGACGTCTTGATTTCGTTTCCACTGTCTGTTTCATCAAATTTGAACCCGAAAACCTTGTTTTAGCTTTTTCTCTTAATATTGTACTTAGTGATTAATAGGAGGTTGAATTTAGGAATCTGATCTGAGATATTTTATGTTTAGGTGATCACGACTTCGAGGCCAACGACTTACCTACTCCTCCACCTGTGTAGCCTACTCCTGCACCAGCTCCGAGAGTTACATGTGAGTTTATTTCAGTTTAGTATTATGTCTAGTTGGTGGCTTAGGAATAATTTTTAATTTAGATTTTGTTCTCGTAGGTTCTAATCCCGCTAGGCCCGGTGATAGATTTGAGCATGGGATATGTCCTCCTCATCATTAGAGGTTCAGCTTATTCAAGGTGTGTTTCTATCTGACATCTTACTGTGTGATAGTGCTTTGTGTCGAATTAATTGTGTGATACTGATTCGAGTTGTGATAATGGTACGATTTTGATCTGTGTTATGTGAACGCATGTTGATATTGTCATTCATGCCTACCAGATTGTGGATAATTTAATATAATGTCATTAACATATTGTGAACTCTGATATATATTTATATTATCATGAGATTGAGATTGAGATTAAGATTGAGACTGAGACTGAGATATACATGTTATCATACAATTGTGTTCTCATGGGTTGGGTTTATACAGTGGAAGACGTGGTTATCACCCCTTCAAACAGTTGATAATAAAACCACACTGCAATTGGTGACGTTTGGTTGGGGAGGGGTTTTGGAGAACCTCTCTACTATGTTGGTGTGCAGATGATTGGGTGCATTGCACTTGTGTTTGTGTTGCATTGAGTTGTATCATGCTTTGTGGTTACTTTACATGCTATGAAGTTATTGTGATAATGTAAATAGGATGTATGCACTTTAGAGAAACACTAGGCTCTTTAGCTCATTCCCCCATAGCTTTTCTTTTAGATACTATGGACATAAGCGACTTGGTACCCGAAGGAACTTTTAATTTAATTTATTTTTATTTCATTTTCTTTTATTATTCAGTATAATACATTTTGGGATTTTTTTAGAGTATTTCTTAATTATTATTATATTATTTTTTTGGAATTGTAATGTTAATGTTTAATTTGAAATTTCTGGGTATTAATTTAAGGTATTTGATAAATATTTTAATGATGGGAATTATTTAGAATCTCGTGAATGGATTGTTTTATTGATCACTTAATTTAATTACAACTTATATGTATATATAAACAGTTATATATTTGATGTATGTGAGAGTGTATTTGCAATAGTGACCCTTTGGATCCGGTCGTATCTTCTAGGTCGGGTAAAGGAGTTACACCTATGATGTAAACAATGACTCAAAATGGGATAAGTTAAGCTATACTTTTAATGACCGTTGTGTATCTCAATGAGCCAAACAAACATGAGTCACCTATGTGAGAGTGAAGTGGGGCCGCTTCGAAGAGAGTATTGGGGCATAGTTCTCTCAAACTCTTGTAGAACTAGAAAGATGTTCACGACCATATGAACATACCCATGAGAACAAAAACACCTTGTCAAGGAGGTAGTTGTGTGAGGTATATCATCGTTTACACAAACGGCAGAACAGTTCAAGGACATCGCGTAGGCAGCCAGTAAAGTAAATATACTTTCACAAGGGAAGGTTCAAAGGGGGAAGCCTCCTTATCCTATGCAACTATTGATCGTAGATTCTATCACCACATCGAGTCAATGATTTTCGATAAAACTATCAATTTTCATTCATTTGGGGGATTGTTGATATTTTTTGGTAACTTTGAGGCATATTATCAGTAGGTAAAGATGGAGGGTTGAATCATAGAATTATGGTTTTATATTCTACTCCATGAGACCTTTACAACGGCATACCATATGCTCAAAATGGATGAGTGATGAACGAAAAATTGATGCTCAAAATAAGCCACTTATGAATAAGTTGAGGAAAAGAAAATCTTAGATCCCACATTGGTTAATTGCCAAGAGTGAGATGTGTTTATATATGAAAAGTCACCAAAAGGTTATTGAATGACTAAGCTTGAAGCTTTGCCTCACACGCATGGGGTGTACAGTTTCAAATCCATCACCATCGAGGTTGGGGCGCATCCGCACGATGTGGGTGATGTGAAATGTTTGTACTTGTTGGGCCCAAAAAGGACTTGCGGATATTTTAACCCAAAAACTTATATTATTTTTTCCTCAAGAGACATTATTAAAAAATATGTTTTAAAAAGACAAAAAAAATCTCAATTTGATATGATTTCCAATTAAATTGGGACACTCGAAACTCGACCGGGACAGATCGGCTCAAATTCGAAGCATTACATTAGGCACCTAAGTGACTCTCCGACTTACAATAACTCAAGACACACTTCGACCTTATAACTCCTCAATTTTATCTAATTATTAATTATTTATTAATGTAGAAGCAATTTGTGAACCAATTTTAATCTTTTTATAAGTAATTTAAACTAAAGGCTTTTTCATCATTTTACCACCTACAGTTAAACAAACCCGATCTTAGATCTAAACGTTCACCAACCTTCATTTAATCAATGTATGTAAGTCCTAAAAATTTCAGCTTAATCTGAGCTTATTTACTATGTCTAATTCAAGTTTTAACCTTTAGGACTAAATCGTAACATTTTCAAACTATTAGTACTATACCCGAAAATTTAATTGAGTGCGTTTCTAACAAATATTTAAAAGTCTAATTCTAAAATTTCATCAAGTTTCCTTATCATTCATGGCTCTAATTAGACTTTGAAAGTTATAAGACTAATTTATAATTTAAACGGACTAGAGTTCCAATTTAAGACCAGAATTTAAACCCCCAACACCACACACTGTAGTTTTTGTGCGAAAAAATCGATTTTAAACCCAATTTTGAGTATTTTAATTGCCAATTAAATTTGATTTAGCTACAATTAAATACCATACATATTCATACACCTTCAATTGAATTTTTTAACACCAATTAAGCCTCAATTAAATAGAATTAAACAATCAATTTCATGCATATCATCTACCGATTAATTCAAATAAGTGGCGTACTCTAGTCGCTCGTAAACGTGTAAAACGTGTAACTAAAATGCGTAACTAAATCTCTATCGAGCCTTAATCTCTTCGAACCTCTTGCTCGGCTCCTCAGCTCCTCAATCCCGTCGAATATCTACACGAATGTGAGGATGTGAGCTTAAAAAGCCAAGTGAATGTTAATAAAAACGACGAGTAAATTAGCAACTAAATCATGCTTAAATTGAAACCAATCAAATATAAATTTTCATTCACAATATCAATCCATAATAGTTCAATGTCATATGCTTAATCATGTATCAAAAATCTTAATTAATCATGACATACAATCATCAATTTAGCATATAACATTTCATACTTTTATATTGGCATATACATTCATGGCTTAATCGGGTGATCATACATCGAATAAACGGATCTCCTTACTCCCAATCAAAATCAGAATCAGTCCCAGATTGAGCGGGCCGAAGCCACACGCTCCCTTATATCGCCTCAGAACAGTCCTGTTGAGTGGAGACACAACCTCAGTACTCCCTTATCTACTTCAAATCAGTCCACCTAGAGTCTCATTTCTCACAAATAACATATCAAAATGGTGAGTACTTACAAATCCTATGGCATGCCAACTATATCCAATGGATCCACCATGCTATAATGTCAATATAATCAATCAATCATAACATAATTTCAGTCAATAATGTGCTCAATTTAAAGTGTCAAAATGCTTATGTGAAACATGTAACATAGTCATTTTAACATCAATTTAAATCAAGCATACCAATTACCAATTATCAATTTTCATCATCAATTGAAATATCAACATACCGTGAACCAAAAACTCCAACATACATGCTTAAATAATCATTATAATCAATTCAATCAAAGCACATAAAATCATTACATGCTCACTTACCAACAGTTAATAAAATTTTCATCATTTAGATAAATATCAATAATCTTGCAAAATTAACCAACCAAAACTTAATTAAATATCTGTAATTAGTAATTAATCATCTAATTAAGCATAAATGAGAGTCAATTTGCCAAATCGCTCTTTAATAACACTCACCACACAACCAACTCAACCACAACCAAGTGATCAACCAAGAAAAGTTACCTTATCGGATTTGTATCATCAAGTCGAAAACTTGATTTCTCACAAACTCGATCACTCTAGCCCTCCTAATCACTTTCAATCATCAATACTAGTCCAAATAAACATATACTAAGTATCAATTTCACATTTAAATCAATTTCATAAAAATCCGGAAAATCGGCTCTTGAAGTTGATGAAATTCGAATTTCTTTAAATCACCTTACAAAACATGTTTAATCTTGACAAATAAGATCAAAAGCCTTTTAATAGATCCATTTTGAGTAGGAACATTCATGATTTATGGATTTCTTCTCAAAATTCAAGATCCACCATTAAAGCACCTTAAGTTTTTGAAGAAGATGACATTTATAAAAAATCATGTAATTATCACCCAAATCATGTAAATATGTTTCTAATCATCATAAAAATAAGTTTAAGAATAGTTATTACCTTTTATTTGTTCTAAATCTTTTGATTGAAAATCTTGATTAATCTTGAGAAATTTTAGAATATTTTTGGCTACTTTTGTAATAATTTTGGGTTAAAAAAGAGAGTATTTTGATAAGTAAATTTATTGAATCTATTCTCTAATAATGGATCTTTAAATTCATGCAAAGAAAACGAATTTCAAAGCTCTTTAATATGATGTAAATGGTGTGAAAAGTAGGTTAGATACATTGTTTTTAAAATTGAAAAATTGAAAAATTTCCCTAATGACCACTTACACATTTCACTTACTTTATCATTTGATCTTTTTCCTCCAAATTTCGAATTTAAATGTTTATTTGCCAAATAAATATTCCAAAATTTCTTTTATTTTATAATTAAATTCAATTTAATTAATATTTAAATTTAACTCAAATTAATCCCAATAAAAAATATTTTAAAATTATTTTTTTGACCCAAATTAATTATTTTCAGTAATAATTATTTAATTACTTTAAAATTAATTTTTCAAAAATATTTTTATTTTTCTGGATTATTGTTTAATTTATTTTAGATGAAATTGACCTCCTAAAATAAATAAAAATTACTATTAATCAGATAAATTCAGAAATTCACGCTCGAAACTCGAAAAATATACCCGAAACTACTAGACCCGGTTTAGAGATATTACATAAATTGTTTTCCAATTTGATTTGATTCTATCAAATTGATTTAAAGGTTCTTTTAAATCAGATTTATTTCTTTATTCACGGAATATTTCCTTAATTCCTCCACATTGAATGCCTATAAATATCGAAAAAATTCTGTAGAATTCACACACAACGATTTTATTCTATTTTTCACTCTCGAAAATTCTCTTTAATTCTCTCTGGTTTTTCAAACGTTTTGGTGATAGAAGAAGACAAAATACTAGATATTATTAGAAATGCTCATAAAATATCATATTCATAAAGCAGAAACACAGATGAACTCCTATGAATGTAAAAAAAAGATCGGATTAGTCGCTTCAACCTGAAATTCATTCACAACTGTTCGTTTAGTCAAAACAACAATTCAGCTTGATCGAATCGTCTAGTTTCATTTGTTTGTTGTGTTTCCATGTTGCGTTTTAAGATTTATTGATTAGAATTAATCTTATTTTATTATATTCCACTTATTTCGATTTAATTTCGATATAGTACTAATTTGTATAGTACTAGTATAAATATATGTTTATACTATATATAGTATAAAACTATACAAATCCAAAACAATTAATACTTTTTCGTTTTCACTTCATTTCGGATTTTTCTAAATAAAAAGAATTCTAATATCTAACTAATATCTAATATTTATTAGAATTTTAGAAATAAAAAAAAACTTTAAATTTGAAATTCTATTTATTCTATAGAATAAATAGAAAATTTTTATTATATATATATATATATATATATATGAGATTTTGTGTGAAATTATGTTTACGAAAAGATTTTTGGTTTTCAAACTCTGACGTGTCAACAAATACATATAATATTGTAAGGCGTTCTTAGATCCGTGCGACACAATATTAGATTCGATTTGAGTTGAGTTTGAATTAGGTTGGTTTTTTTTCTTTTATTTTTTATCGGGTTCGTGTCATAATTTTGACTTCAAGGATTCACCAAAATTTGGTGGTATACCAAAGAAGTCTCACTAACTCTTTGATTACGGACAGGAAAAGAGGAGAATTCAATTTATATAGAATCAATCTAAAATCAATCTACCCACTAGGATTAATTAAGAAAATGGGGTCTTGTTTATTTTATTCTTATCCAAGAAAAAAAAAAGAGCGACTGGATCCGTTGAAATGCGCTTTTGTTTTCAAGGTTATACTCTGAGTGATCTCCCTGTGAGCGAGCTTATGGAATGATTTTAACTAAGCAACTAGAAACGACCAGTTCCAATCAACAAAGAATACAATAATTAGGAAAAAAAACTATACAACTTTTTTTTATTTTTAGTTGTATTTGGATATTTTTTACTGTTTTAGTTTGCTTTAGTTTTAAGAATATTATTTTCATTTCAGTTTTATTAATTTAATAAATTTAATAAATATTTAAAATTAATAAAATAAAATAGAAAATTAGAAAATATAGGACTACACGAACTCGAACCGTACACCTTCTCGGTAAAACAGATCGAACTGATTATTATCAAAATGATTCGACCTATTTCAAAGACCCAACATGCATTTTTTTTTTTTGCATTGGGTTCTTTCAATAACTGATAGAAATATCAGTTAGTCTACCGTATATATATATTTTTCTAACAGAAAAAAGAGAAGACGATACCATGTGCTCTGATTCATTACTGATATAGGAGAACTTCCAAAGTGTTTCAAAGAGGGGAAGGGTTATCTTGACGTAGGTATGCTTCTGGCCTAGATCAACCTAAGTTAAATGGAGTCTCTACCATCCTGATTAAAAAATCAAACATGAAACTTCATACACCTTAAGACTTGTTCGTTGATCACTGCAGAGGTGCTACTGCTACGATCATCTTGTTGTTGTATTTTGGGAGACAGACAACCAACGTTTCTCCAAGTACCGTAAAAGCGATCGAGTCTATCTTAAGGAAACTTTGAAAACAGACCTCAACATTTTGTAAACTCGATTCTCTTTTTAGATTTCTGGGTTTTGAGATCATGTTATTTAAATTGTTGTTTTCAAATATGATGTTTTGTATAAAAAAGTAAACATTTATTTAAATTGATTTTGTGTAGATCTACTATTTTTACAAAAAAAATATTTTTTTACAGATCTTATTTTAATATAAATATTTATATTTATATATGTATGCTAACGTATTTTGTCCAACAATATCTAGAAGAAATCTAGATGAGATGAGTCGAATTTGACTTAAGGAGCCTGTGACCTGGTTCAGGCAACCCAACCAGCAACAAAGTAGTAGGCCAGCCTGTGAAGCCCAAATTTCATGCCCATCTTAGTAATATTTGAAGTCCAAAATCTCAAGGCTTTGGGTATGGTTCCTTTACCTTAAACCTATATGTATCTATGTGTATACGTATATTATTATTATGGCAGTTACACGAGTAGCGCCACGTATGTTTGGTACTGTTCAACACCATATCTTATCATATTTGAAGTTGACAATTTGCTATAAACAAAATATTTGGACTACGATCTTCATTGATTCTTTAGATGTATGCAAGCTCTTCTATGATATTCAAACATGTTATGGAAACATATTTTGAATTGGTTTGGATTGGATCAATCAAATCGACTTCCCTGCTTTGAGGAGATTGGATGGGATCAAGTAAACTTGGTAACATATCCTTAGGATTTGAAGGCTTATCTTGGACTTATTGAAGATATCCCAAAATACATGGGGTTTTACGTATTTCAACACTTGAGTCTATCATCCTTCACACAGGTTGATCCTTACCTCAAATTAGTTGAGGATGTGAGACTCCAGGCTGTGCGTGTGAAGTCTGATGTGGACGGTGTAGCATATGGATCAAAGGAAGATGACGATGCTGCATCAAAAGCTCTCTTGGCAATAGAGCTAGATTATCTTCATTTGAAGGAGACGGTCATTCCCCATTTCATGATTAAGTTTGACAAATTGTCGGAGGTAATGCATCAGTTTCTTAGTTTTAGTCTTTTTGTTTTACGGTTTATACTCTGCCATCTCCCCTATCTCTGTTGACAGTGGTAACTATTTACCATTGAAGATGACAAGAAGTTGCATCATCAGAGGTTGTGTGATGGGTCTTTCGGTAGTACATTATCATTTACACTGGTGTAAGTTATTTTTCTTAAAGTGACGATGGTGTGGAAAAAGGTGCTGTAGACTAGATATTTAAGGTTTCTTAATTTAATGAAGCTTTAATGTGAAAGATTTTGGCTGTGAACTGCTATCTGTTAACTAATGAAAAGAATCATCATAAACAGAATGTAATTAGGAGTAATGATGATTTGAATGGTGGGAGCTACTGCATTAGATGAAATATAAGAAGAAAGGTTCTCATGGCGAGAAAATAGCAGGATAAAATGAGAGAATCATTTATTATCAGTGAATTGTTGCCCTCTCTCCCTTGTTCATGTGTGTGGCTTGTAAAGGGTAATAGTTACATTAATTATCAATGTTTTTGGAAAGGTATTGAGACAATGGTGTTGCATGTTATCAAGTTATTCCAAATTTCATGTCAAAGGAATTGATAGAACTTATCGGAACTTGGTTGCAAATAAGATTCCTAAACCACCTCTGTTTGCTTCTTACAGGATGAATTATCAAGTATTAAGAAACAAATTCTTGAGGGCTTTTCACCCGATGATGCATACCCATTCGGTGCTCCATTGTTTATGGAGACCCCAAGACCATGTTCTCCACTTGCACAGATGGAGTTTCAGGCATTTGAAGAGGTATATCTTGTTCGGATTACATCCTTTCCTAAAATACTATGATATTGTTTGGTTGACTTGATGGTTTTCTTTCAGATTATGCCACTTGCTGCAATAACTGATGATGAAGCCTTTCCTGAAGGTAATGGAAGTCAATCAGGTCGTAAAGCATCACTATCGTTAAGTACACTAGATGTGCTAAGTGTCAATGAACTTTTGGATTCGGTAAGAGGAGCAGTTAATATATATATTGCAATTTCTCATTGAATTTGGAAACAATAAAATCTAAAAAAGGATGATATGTCTTTCTTCAACTCCTCTGGTAAAGAAAGGTGGTGTATGGAGAAGTATGCCTTTCTTCATCTAAGGTTCTTAGAATTTATAAAATCTTAAAACAGGTAGAGACCGCTTTGTGTTTGTTGGATTGTGGGTGGAATTAAAAATTGCTTCTTTGGGTGAGGAATAAGTTTCGCTACATGACACTGCAGTTTCAGTGCCTTTGTTTTGTTGTAAATGTTTCAAACATTTGATTTTACTTGCGAGTCGTGTCAGACCATACATGTTACGTACATCATGTATTCTATTGCATGCTAGACAAGATAATATAGCATATAAACTTTAATACATATATCCACAAACTGATCAATGGAGTTGACCGAGATCAAACGCGTTTAATTCTTCAATATTAAATTATGCATCTTTGTACCTACAGTCATGCAATATGGTTTTTTTCTCTTCGGAACTGTAACCAGCCAGCCTCCCTAGCTCAACTTGGTTGGGAATTTGATGGTTTTTTTTCCTTTCAGAATTGAGCAAAATATAAACTCATCAATACATGTATTGAGCTACTCAAAACTAAAAACTTGAAGTTAGAGGAGAGAAACTATTTACTCGGTTTTATTGAGCTATTTAAATTGACTCTTGGCTGTTGGGTCCAGAGACCTATTCTAAACATTCTTCATAGCAATGTCTCAAGAGATCTATGTAGCTTTCGTTCATTTTCTCATGAATTTTATTTATTTGTTTGCCATAGGTTCTGGAAACAGCACGACAAGTAGCAAGCCTTTCAGTTTCGCCTACACCCATTCCTTGTGAACAAATGAGGAGTCAGTGTGAAGCTCTTATAATAGGTAAACAGCGGAAGATGTCGGTGATTCATAGCTTCAAGCATCAACAGGAAGCCGAGGCAACCTTCGAGGAAAATGGGAAGGAGGTCCTCTGTTTACCAAATGTGGTGAGTTGGTTTATGAACACATGAAAAGCATTTGTATCAATGTCTTAATTTCTTGTGTGAAGTCTCCGATTATCCTTTCCACTTTCTTCCCCAAGTAAAAGTGTAATCTGTACCATTGCCTTTCAGTACTGTGGATAATATCACATGTAAGTAGTAGTATTATCGATGATTGCTAATAGTACTAATTGGCATGGGACAACAGCATGAGTTTAATGAATTAATAGTATTGATGCAACCAATAATAGTATCTTTTGTGGATTAATCTCTTCTCTATTTCAGAAAGTGGAGTTTTCAGAAGCTCTCAAGTTAATTGGCAACGAGCAAGTTCATGCAAGGGGACAACTTGCCCTCTGTTCATTGGAGTATGGACAACATTCATTCAAATTACCGCCATCAAGTCCCTGTGACAAGTTCTTGGAAGCAGCTGGATGCTAAAAAGGTTTGATCTCTTTTACACACACGCATGCATACTTGGTTTACTCTCTTCCTTTTCTTTCTGTATTATTTTCTGGACAATTGTCAATGCTTTCGTTACCATGGATGCACATTATTTATGCAACCAACAATAGTAGTTTTGGTAAATTAATTTTTTTCTATTTCAGGAAGTGGAGTTTTCAGAAGATCTGAAGCGAATTAGTAAGCCAACATTTATTCGGGTTACTACCATCAAGCCCATATGGTAAGTTCCTTGGAAGCATCCGGATGCTAAAGAGGTTGGATACGTTTCATACATGCATATACACATATTACATGTAATAATCCAGACAATTGTCGATTCCTTCAATTTTCTGTGTATCCATGGAAGCTCATTCTATGCATTCCTACCCATTGCACCAAAAGCAGAGGTAGGATGGGCGTCATATATTAGAGTATAGTTTGAACATGTCTCTTTTCTTTTTGTTTTTGTATATTGCTTTATAGTAACTTGAACAAGAGAGCATGGTAGGACTAAGATAATTCTTTTGTATGACATTTCCATGATAATATAACTTTTGGTTTATCCTCTTCCTCCTCCTCCTGTATATTTTAAAATATTATGATTGATGATGAATCAAGAAATGTGTTTAGCTTTGTAGTAGTTTAGGTGTCAAACTTTATCCTTTTTAGTCCTGTACGTTTCTGAGTCTTGAAACTCTCTTTCACTCGATTGTTTGTAGATAGTATAAAAAGATTTCAAGTTTTTTATAAAGCTTAATATATAGATTAGTCTCTGAATATGACAACTTTTCTCATGTTGGCCTTTCCATTTGTTTTAGATCAAATTGATCCTTGATGTTGGCATCTGTCATACAAATTAGTCCCTAATGCTGGCATCTGTCACATAAATCAGTCCTTACCATTAACACATTTTGTTTTTTTATCAATGGGATGACATGGCTAAACATGGGCATAGCACTGCATAAATAGGAGCTCAACACGTTCCATCTTTAATTGTTTTAAAAATTTAAAAAAAAAAAACATTTTAAAAAAGATATATTATAAAATTCAGAAAATTAAACTATTATTTGAATTTTCTTAATTTTTATATTTTATATTTTTCATTTTTAAATTTTCTTTAATTTATTTTATTTTTAAAATATTTTTTGAATTTTGAATTTTTTAATTTTTTAAAATTTTGAAATTTAAACAAAGTTTTTTAAAATTATTTTTTTTTATTTTTAAAATTATTTTTTTTATTTTTAAAATTTATTCACTTTTTTTTTTTTTTGAATTTAAGGTTTTCTTTTTGAATTTTTTAGAATAATCAAATAGGAGGACATGTGAGCTCTCGTATTTGTTCATGTGTCACGCCCATGGTTGGTCACATCACTTATATTTAAAAAAAAACAAACGGTATTAATAGTAGGAATTAATTAATGTAAAATATATCAATATTAGGGACTAATTTGATCCAAAAAAAAGTTTAAAGGCCAATTTGAAAAAAATTGACAATTTCAAGGCTAATCCATATATTAAGATTTTTTTTATACAAGTGAGGAAATGAAAATGACATTGAATTTTTATGAATTACAATAACAGAGTAAAACTCGAACAATAAATATGATTAATGTAACCCGAACCCAAACCACACTTTGAACAGTGACTCTTGATCATCATGACTTACATTAAATTTTTATTTATACAATTAAAAAGTAATACAAATACTAAAGTGATAATTTAACTATAATAAATAGGTATTAGTCATGTGTGCTTCTGAATCTTGAAACTCTCTTTCGCTCAATTGCTTGTAGATAGTATAAAAAGATTCCAAGTTTTTTATAAGCTTAATATATAGACTAGTCCGACAACTTTTCTCATGTTGGCCTTTAGATTTTTTTTAGATCAAATTGATCCCTGATGTTGGCATCTGTAACACAAATTAATCCTTACCATTAACATATTTTGTTACAAATAGGAGTTTAACACGTTTCTTCATCTTTAATTGTTTTAAAAAATTCAAAAAAAAACTTAAACATTCTTAAAATAAAATTCAAAAAATAATTTAAAAAGTTAAAATTTCAAAAAAATCACAAAATATTTAGAAAAATTCAAAAAATATAGTTAAAATTTTAGAAAAAAATGAAAAAAAAATTTGAAAATATAAAAATTCAAAAAGCAAAAATTGACCAAACAATGCCGTCATTGTCCAGTCAATGTCAATAATTTTTTTTTTATAATTTTTCAGATGTTCAATTTATTATAATTCTTTTGAAAATTAAACTATTATTTTAATTCTCTTAATTTTTATATTTTTTTTCCTTTTTTAAAATTTTTGAAAATTTTTAACTATTTTTGAAAATTTTCTTTAATTTATTTTTATTTTTAAAATATTTTTTTAATTTTTTATATTTTCAATTTTTTTTAATTTTTGAAATTTAAACAAAAAATTTTTAAAACTATTTTTTTTATTTTTAATAATTTATTCACTTCTTTTTTGAATTTAAGGTTTTCTTTTTGAAATTTTTAGAATAATCAAATAGAAAGATATGTGAACCCCTGTTTTTTGTCCACATGTCATGCCCATGGTTGACCACACCACCCCATAGTTAATAAATAAACCGAATTAACAGTAGGAGCCAATTTATGTAACAGATATCAATATTACGGACTAATTTAATCCAAAAAAATAGTTTAAAGGTCATTTTAAAAAAAACATTAACAATTTCAAAGGCTAATCTTTATATTAAGCTTTTATATATATATATATATATATATATATAAGTGAGGAAATGGAAATGGCATTGAATTTTTATGAATTACAATAATAAGAAAAAATTCGAATTACAAAAGTGATTAATGCGACTCGAATCTAAACTATATTTGAGATAATAAACACCCTTAATCATCATATCATCACATAATATTACATTAAATTTTTATTTATACAATTAAAAGTAATACAAATACTGAAGTGATAATTTAACTATAATAAAGAGGTATTAACCCAGACTAACATTTACCCACAAAATCGTATACTTTCCACCACACTTGTGTCAAAACCCGATAGTACATGATCCTCCACCTTCTGTTCAACACCAATGGCCCCAATACGCACCAAAAACCACTAACAAATCCTAGCGGCATGCTTACGTAGAACCAATTGATTTCACCTCCTTCTTCGATTCCTTTACCTCTGTTTTTTACATCAGTTTCCTTTCCACTTCCTCTGCAGTCCTTCAATGGAGGTCCACAAAGATGGTTACCAGCATAACATCATTCATTGAAGCTCTGTAGCTGAGTACTTGTGGGTATGATGCCAGTCAAATTGTTAAAGGACAAATTTAAGTGGCTCAAAAACGTCATACCTGACATGCTTTCAGGAATTGAACCAGTGAGCTGGTTTCGAGAGAGATCCAGGGTTTCTGTTGATATCATGGCACCAATGGGTTTAGGGATCTTTCCGGTTAAGTGATTCTGGGACAAATTCAGCGTTTGCAAAGCTTGGAGGTTTACCACTTCTTGGGGAATCTCTCCTGACAAATTGTTACAAGAGAGATCCATATGTCTGATCAAGTTAAGAGTGTTCCCGTATTCAAGAAATTGGCCTGTCATCACAACTGATGCAGATTCATAAACTTCACTTATTCGGGCAGAATAGCTTATACTTCTTTTCCTAGAAGCATACCTTCTGACCATGGCAGCGAAGTTGCTTATACATCTTGGTATGCTCCCAAACAGGTGGTTATCAGAAGGGTCCAAAATTTGGAGAGAAGTAAGATCACATAAACGGTCTGGTATGTTACCTCCGAACTTGTTTGGCCGAAGAATCAATATTATTAGATTTGGAAGGCCATGGCCCATCCACCCTGGAATGCCTCCATTTAGTTCATTTTTGCCAAGGTTAATTGCAACCAAATTTGTGCAATTTTTCAGTGACAAAGGGATTTCTCCACGAAGCCTGTTGTTGTCAAGATGTAGAGAATGAAGAGTTGTCAAAGTCCCCATAGAGATTGGAATTTTACCACTGAATCTGTTTCCATCTAATCGTAAGACTAGCAAAGATTGCCACTGGATCCAACAATCCGGTATCTCTCCAGATAAAAGATTGTTAGCAAGACTAAGAAACGCCATCACCAAGGTGTCATTCCCCTGATAGCACAGAAAGTGGAAAAGAGATCCCGAGAAATAATTATCGGAAAGGTTTATCTCTCCATATACAAGGACTGTAGTGGAACCCATAGAGATTCGGGGTAACGGACCGCTAAAATTATTGAAACTATAGTCAATGATGAAGAAGGAATCATGAATCTTAGGTAGATACGAAATCTGGCCAGAAATTTGATTTCTAGAGAGATTTACATGTATAAGTTGGGTTGACAGTCCCCAAAATCAAGTAGGCATGATGTCTGAAATTCTTGAATTATTTCTAGATGTTTTTGAGAACGAAGTCACAGATTCGACTCAATTAATTCCTTATATAGTTCAAGATAGGTCCGTGGCGGGCTTTAGCAAAGATGACATTGTGGAAATATGAGTCAATATGGAAATTTGTTGAATTATGACTCCTATTTCAAGTCAAATTTGATAAATAATCTTTCAGTTAAACTTTGTTTATTTGTTTCAATTAAACTCTGTTTAATTGTTTGAGTCAAATTCTTATTAGTCTAGATTATTTTATTATTATTTGACTTAAAAATTTAGCCTATAAATAGGATCTTTTACAACCTTAGAAAATATACTCGAAAATATACCCATTTAGACTTTCCCTTCATAGTTTAGAACTCCTAACACTTTTGGAGAATTTTGTGTTTACGTTTTGAGGGTTTTTTATTTTCGGGTTTTTGCGGTTTAATTTTTATCTCTATCTTTTGTACTCTTCGTTCTTTGTCATTATAGTAAAATTATTTTTCCCGTGGTTTTTTATCCTCTTCGGAGTGGTTTTTCCATGTTAAATTTGTGTGTTCAATTTCTCAATTTCTTCCGTTATTTTTAACTTGTTCATTGCTTAATCGGGTCGATCTCCAATAAAAAGAAATTTCAATTAATCAACTTAGAGTCAGTTGTTTTTATGCTTGAATAGAGGTATAAGCATAATTTATAGATTTCTACGAATCAAGATACCAATTGAAGAAATTGTTTAATTCAGATTGATAATGACAAGTGAAATCTAACTGAATTCTTTCTTGGGTATTGTTTCGCTTCTTGGTTGTTTATTCGATTATTTTCTTGATTTGTTATTTGACGCGTTCTTTAATTAATTTAATTAGTAAATTTTAGTTTTAATCAATCACCCCAATTTATCGGCTAAATAATAGAAACATAGTAATTATTAGTACTTTTAGTCCTCTTGGGAACGATATATTTGCTCACTGTAACTATACTATTAATTGATAGGTGCACTTGTCTTAGTCATAATTTTAGTTAGTTTACGACTGCATCAATAACGAAATTGTTTCTCTATTTGAATCATTGAATTGGGCCCTGAATATGTTTCGTTGTTGTTGTGTTAGATCCACTTGAGTTTGGCATATTTAACAAAACACGAAGCATGGTTCGACTAGGATGAAAGACTCCTAACCGAATTGCTTGGATAAGCATGAAAATCTTATTATCTCTTGAGAGAGTTTTGGTGCTACTAGAAGACTAAATTATAAAGACTTTTAGTTGATAAATACTTAGGGTAATTAATGAAATAATTTTAGCTTTTAAATAAGAGTTTAAAGGCTATCAAAACACTGTTGATTGATCACTTGAAGAGACCTATAAATAGATTTTTTTGTCGCACATCAAGAGCAATTTTCGGAGTAATTTTGTCAACAACTTTCTTGTGTTTTCTTGTGGTTATTCTATGCGACTCTTTTAGGTATTATTTGGAGAGTTTGTTGATTGTATTGTGAGGTATATGAGTGAGTGATTTGTGACAATTGAGGTCGATACTAGGGTTGCAATTACTTCTTTGTGTAAGGATAGATTGGGTTTAAGTCAATAGATGATTCAGATAATAGTTGAATAAAATCTTTCAATGGGTAAGGCTTCATTGACATAAGACCATTGTATCTAAACTACGTTAACAAAGATTGATTGTGTCAATTCTTTTTAATCTTATTTTTTTACTGTCTGTTTTCATTCTAACTATGCTTACAATGAATGTAAGCAAAGTTGATTTATCATATCTTAGAAACTAATTATTTTTTCAATTGTTATCAGAATAGACATCAAAAGTTATATTTCTTATTTGAATTGTTAAATATAATTAAATATATATTAACTTATCAATTCACATATTATATTTAAAAAAATTTCAAATAATAATTAAAACATTTTTAATATATTCAACATACAAGATAATTTTTGTTTATGTAATTAATGCAAAATAACATTATTCAAAATAATAACTAATTAACCTAATTAACTCTAAATTTAATTAAGTGATAGTTAAGATGTTTAAAATTTTATTCAAGTAAAAACTCTATTTTACAATAATAAAATTAGCACAACTTTTTCTTTATGTCAAAGTTTTTGAACTAATAATTGTATATTATAATTATAATTATAATTATTACAACTTTTCCTATTTTTTATGCTTAAAGTTCTATTCAAGTAGTAAATTTATTTTAAAATTTGCACATTTTTAACTAACAATTGTAATTTAAATTCTAATTATTTTTAAATACATAATTATCAAAACTTTTATTAGATTATAATTATTTTTAAATGTATAATTATCATAATTTATGTTTTATTTAAAATAATTTACTTAATAATTCTAAATTAAATATTATAATTATTTTAAAATGTGAATTTAATAATGTATTAAAAATAAATGGTATTCTCATCGGTTCAAAAGGTTTTTTAAATTAATGCTTTTATATATATATTATAGATACATCTCAAATATTTCTTTCCTAATTTATCTAAACAAAATTCAAATAAAATATAAGTAAAAAATATCAATCAATAACACAAATTCTCATAAACCATATAGAGTTGATCACTTATCTTGAAATCAAATACAATAACATCTGACACTCATTCATTGAGTCATGTAATCAAAAATTTCAGTAGTTCAATGAAATTTCAAATTAAATCATAGAAGATATCTTCCATAAGCTTGTTAAAATTGTAACGTTTCAATTCGAGAATGAGTATAGCAAATTATTGAGGAATCTAGAAGCAAGTTAGTTAAAAAGAGACCCTAAGGAAATTAATTTGATATTATGGATGGAAATCTATGTAGAGAATAGTGAGTGTGAAAACGTGGCAAAAAGACTAAATCATAAATTTTGAAAAATATGAGGATTAAAATACAATTTGACTAAATTGGAAAAATGTCACTTAATAATGAGTATTTTGCATGAGAATGATCTGGAATATGTATTGGTATGACGAGTATCACATTTGGACTAAATCGGATAAGATTGGAAAGTGCAAGGACTAAATTACAATTTGTCTAATTTTACCAGGGAAAGGGTATAAGTGTAATTTTAACCACCCATTGACATATATTAGGTAAATGTGAATTATGATCTTTGAGTTTAATAAGTGCCGGTGTTTTGTAAAGGAAGTGCAAATTTTTCCTATAAGAGTATTTTGACCATTTCTCATGAATTTTGTGTTAGAAATATTATTCTGATGAGATATTATAGTTTTAGAATTAATTTCAGCCATTGGATATGATTAAAGATCAAAGATTAAATGTAGACCACATCTTTTAGTTTGACTTTGATTAGTATCTTCAAATGTGTGAAAAAAAAAAGAGAAAAAAAGAGGGGGAAATCCATATTCATCCCGGTTTATGTTCTGCCACCACAAGAGACTTTCCCTTTTATTCTCCCACCCATTTTCTTCAAGTATACGATTTTGGTGCGTATTGGGGCCATTGGTGTTGAACAGAGGAAGTAGGCATGATGTCTGAAATTCTTGAATTAGAGAGGTCTAGCATTTCTAGATGTTTTTGAGAACGAAGCCACAAGGGAAAAGATGGCCCTATTTGCCATGACCGTAACTGTAACCGAAGAATTTGAAAAGGAGGAACCCAGTTAGGATTGACTCTTAAAAGCAACGAGTTATTTGACCCACTAAATTCCAATAATTTAGTAAGATTGGCAAAGTGCTTTTCAGAAACAACACCCTCCAGCAAAATATTGTAAATGTCAACCACTTCCAAATTTGCAAGTTGCCCCAAAGAAGTTGGAATAGGACCAGAGATTGAATTACCGGCCAAAGAAAGTTGTTTTAAATTTTTAAAATGCTCAAGTTGATCAGTCAGTTGACCAAAAAGTTGACACCCTGAAAAGGCCAATGACTCTAACCTAGGAGAAGAGCAGTCTGACAGAATCTCAAAGATATGAGATATGTATTGATTCAATCTCAATCCTGACAAGTCTATTGACCTCAACTTACAAAGCTTTCCGGCGGCTCTCGGAAGCTTCCCTTCAAGATCATCCCGTGACAGGTCAACTTCACTGAGACTTCTAATGTTGACAATGGCACTAGAAATGTCACCTTGCAATTCATTACCACCAAGACGGAGAACCTGGAGGGTGCTAAAATTGTACAGCCACTCAGGTATTGAAGAATTGAAAGAGTTATCCAAAAGATCTAGATGTCTAAGGGAAGTCATGTTCCGAAGAAAATCAGGGATGGGTCCATCAAAACTATTTCCTTCAAGATTGAGATGAAGTAGAGAGTTAAGCTTAGACACCCACCTAAGATCCATTTGATTTGAGAAACCGTTATTGGAAAGGTCAAGGATGGCAAGGGATGACAAATTAACATTCACCAATGGAGGTCCTGGTGGAAGGTCACAGAGTGACAAATGCAATTCCTCCAGAGAAGGGAGTAACGTGTTTACCAGTTGCAACCAATTGGAAGCTCTGCTAAGATCCATTGAACTCAAATCAAGATGTTTCAGTAGAGAAAGACCAGACAACCATTGGAGACTCTGAACATATAAATCATTATCTTCAAGATTGAGATATTGAAGATTTGAGAGATTCCCAAGTTGGTAAGGCAGGAGGCCTTCGAATGCATTGTTGCTTAAATCCAACAATCTTAAATGCTTCAAATTCGACAAACAAGGGTTTATCCGACCTTTTAGCTTTGACATTTCATAAGATGAGGCGTCAGTTTGTACATCCCAAAGAGGAAGCGAAAGGTTGAGAGAGAGGACGTGGGTAGTCCTTTTGTCACAGACAACGCCAGCCCACCTGCAACAATCTGGTTGATGATGAGGATCACATGAAGCAAGCCGATTTGCAGCATCAAAGAGGCCCTTTTTGAAGTTCAAAAGTGCTTGTTTTTCATTTTCAGGACAGGCAGCATAGGAGGTAAGGCTGAAGTTAGCGTCAACCTGTGCTAGAAAGATGAGAACAAGTATGATAATGGTAGCCATAGTTTACACTATAAAATTATAACTTAAACCAAGGACCTGCGGACGAAAGTAAGGGTAGACTTGTATTTATAGGCACAATGTGGTCTACAAAATTTGTTTTGCTTAAATTATTATTTTGTAATACTATTAATTAGAGAATTTTAACTTATGTGTGCAAAGTGTGTGCGTTGTCAAAGAGTTAAGAAAATATGAACAGATATTACTATATAATCACACCAGTATATAAAAAAAAAAATTTCTAACGTGTTTGAAAACTATTTACTCGACAAATCCATTAATAATTAATTTATAAATTTATATAAATTTTGGATTTTTTAGGAAAAGACAAGATATCTACTAATCACCATACATTTCAATTTAATTCTCCTTTTTCAATTTGTTTTTGCCCCACCAAGATTAAATCTAATCGATTCATAATCATAAAATAATTCATAAGATTAAAATCAATTTTCATTTACTCTTATTAATCTCCATAGTCAATATTTATTAGTTGAATAGGTTTTGTGATTAATGTAACAAAGTCTAGTCGGAAGAAAGAAACAATTGTAAAATTTGGAAAAAGAAAAAGAAAAAGAATCATGTGTAAACAGTGTAGTCAATTCCACAAGGACAAATATGGAAGAAACGTGTGTACAAAGTGGATTCGTTTCCACAAACACCCAATGCTGACTTTGGCACTAATGACTTTCAAGGAAAAACATACCCTCATTCTTATGGATTCCAATTCCATCCATAAGAAAATTATTTCTCTTTGTATTTATTATTTTGATTTAACTCTTAAATTTCAATTTGAAAAAAGACTATCACTATCGCATCTTCGATACACTAAATTTTTATTCGCTGCTAAAAGCATTTCAAGATTTGAATGAAGTGAACATAAAGTTGTATTTTTCATGTCCTCATGATTGTCTAGCACATGTCTGGTATTCATGCAATGCTCAAATTGTACCTGAATATGATCATTGTCCGTTCAAGATATCTGGTGGAGAGAAAGGGCAACGTCTTATAATACATTCTGTTGGTGCAAAATGGAGACAATTTAAGTATAGGCTGAAGCGTAACAACTATATTCCAATAAATGACGAACCACTCGAAGAGATAGTTAGGAAAATTTCTAAAAGTGTTTGTGAAGATCAATGGAAATGCTTAGTTGATGAGAAGTGGAGGGGTTGCCAACACGATGTAAGTAATTAATAGATTAAGATTAAATGTTGGCAGAGATTAAATGGCTGGTTGAATTTTTGGTAATGATTTGCAAGTACAGCCTGAACGTTGACAAGCTGAATTTTGTTGAGATGTTCACTACCTGGTTAGCGACATGTTTATACATTAAATGCATATCTGTGTACTTACACATATATACATATATATGTACATTATTTCCTACTTTGAATGCTGACAGAGATTGTCGAAGATTGGAGTATCATCACGTGCCCATCTGAAATTTGTTCATACTACGGGACCATCTGAAATTTGTTAATACTACAGGACCAAGTGATTAATGAATAGAAGGAAAAGTACATGTGGAGGAACTAGTTGCAGTACAAGCTGAGAATGAGGAGTTAAAACGCAAATATGAAGATGTGCGTATACTAAAAATGACAAGAGATATGTTGATCTTGTTAAGAAACTAAAAACACAACTGATAAAAATGAATTCTTGAATTGTATATTACTTAATTTTGTACGTACATCACTGAAGCATTTGTAGACTAACTGTTGCTTTAACTACGCACTGTTAACTAACACAACTGCTTTAACAGCAATAACTATTCTCAACTGTATTAACAGCATACACTAACATTCCCCCCGCTTTCTATTCTTTCTGATCCTTTAATGACACCACATGCAACGAATCTCTACATGCTTCACCTTAGCATGATGTGTAGAGTTTGCTGCCATTGCTACTCTACTTCACCTTAGCATGATGTGTAGAGTTGGCTGCCATTGCTATAGTGGACGTACAGAGCCTGTACTTGTAATTCACCATGCTTTCTTCTTTTTCTCCTTTTATGCTGTAACTCCTTCTTTTCATGCACTTACTTTTCTATTTTTTTTATTACAATCAAGGATGTTAGGCCACTTCGATTGCAACACATGTAAACAAAGCTCGTTTGAGCTTGTAAAAGAGAAAACAAAAAAAAAAAAACAAATCTGGAAGCAAGGCTGTTAAGCTGCTCGCTGCTTTAAACACAGCTCGTTTGAGATTACAAAAGAGAATACAAAACAAAAAAAAAAAAAAATCTGGAGTTCTTTCGATACAACGTGTGCCTGGCCAGCAAACAATGTCCAGTTATCACAAAATTTCTCCCATGTAGAACATAATATCCTTCCTTATATGATGGCATCATTAAAGATGTATGAAACAGCGATAATTTCCTAACGAACAGAGAAATGTTAAAAACAAGAATGATAATGAACAAGAATTCGGAGGATCCTATCGTAATTCAAAGAATGAATTACCCAGCAGCCTTCTTCCCACCATTATAGTAACTAAGATACCACCTGACAAATTTCTTCAAACCAGTCTGCAAATCAGTTGAAGACTTATATCCAAGCTCTCTCTGAGCCAAGCTAAAATTGGCATAAGTAAACTGAACATGCCGAACTTCGGGCTCAAGATGTGAATATCAATTCAATCTTTGATTCCATGCAACAAATTAATGGAAGTAAGTACTATTTTTATATAATTTTACATAATTCATGTGGTTTTCTGACGTTCAATGTGATTACTACTATTTGATCACAAATTTTCTCTCATCTGATGATCCTTTGATGCAATGCTCAGATGATATTGGAATAGACCATGGAGATAAGAAGTGATACTTGACGATTACTATAGGTTGGTGAAGACAACATGAACTTCCTAGTGCTTTTGGATATGCTTGAGTTGGAATGGAGCAACAAAAATAAAAAACAATCATCTACTTTCTTTTTGTTCCTTTTATTGCTATGATTCACATTTTGTGTACATGTAATGTTAGATTTTGGTGCTCGACTTGTAAGCAAGCCACATTTGGAAACTTGATATGTCAAAGTTAATTTAGTTATTTGGTTCTTATTTTTTTTTAGTGATTTATTTGTATTATTAATAATTGATTAGTAATATGAACTCGAGCCCCACAAAACATTGTACTAGAGGCAATAGAGATGCAAACCACGTCTCTCTACAAACTGTGTTATAGAGGCGCACTGTGCCTCCACTGACTAGAGGTAGAGGCACAAAGAATGCGTCTATTCTAAAAAGGTTATAGAGATGCAAACAACATGTCTCTACAAACCGAATCATAGAGATGCACATCTGTGTCTCCGCTGACTAGAAGTAGAGTGTAACCTCCTATACTCGGCCCAAAAGATACGACCGGATCTAGAAGATTATTTAAATAATTTACCCACACCCTAACTCGACATTCCAAAAACATTCACATTCCTTCTCAAAAATTAATCATAAATATTTTTATATGAAAATTTAAATCTATAATTAATAATAAAATGAGTTAATTAAACTCCCAAAAAAATAAAATATCAAAAGTCCCAAAATAAATTATATTTACAACCCAAAACGCATATTTACTAACATAGTATGTTAAAATTCCAAAATCTAAATAATAAAATAAAATATTATAAATGTTACAACTAAGCCTTCGAGTACCAAGTCACTTAATTCTCAAATACCTGTAAGGAAACTGTGGAGATATGAGCTATAAAGCTCAGTGTGTCTCTAATGTACATACAACCTAATGTTTTAATAAATCAAAATAACATTTATATCACAGAAGGGTAACCACAAAACGTATTTCACACACAAGCACAATGCAATGCACCATTACTCCATCACACCAACATAATGAAAAGGTTCCCCAGAACCCTTTCCCAACCAACGTCACTAATCGCAGTGTGATTTTAACATCAACCTTAAAAGGAATGATAATCACTTCTTCCACCTTACATTCCCACCCCATGAACACACAATGATATGATCACCTGATTATTATATATTTATATAATTCCTCAATCTCAATCTCAATTAATATTCCACATATCATAATCACTGTAGCATATTCACAATAATTATCCATCATCTGCTCAATGTACATATTTATGAATGCATGACATTAACATCATATAGTTGCACAACTCAATTAAACATACCATTAATTATTTTTATCACAACATAATCATCTTAACAACATCACAGACATTAAGGTATAATACAGTTAGAAACACACCTCAAGCAAATAGAACTCTATCAACGAAGAGGTCATCCGCCACATATTGTACGAGTTCCCGATCTAACGAAATTAGATCCTACAAATACAACTAAATATTATTACAACCCTAGCCACCACTTAAAAACAAAATTAAACTAAAGTAACTTATGAGTAGCTCTCGGAACCGATGCAAGAACGGGTTGAATAGTTGGAGGAGGTAAATCATCCGCCTCGGAATCATGATCACCTAAATACGAATATTTTATATCAGTACTACCCAAATTAGAACTCTAAAATAATTTAAAGTACATAATTTAAAATAAAATTATCCAAAACGAGACTTTCGGGTTAGAATTTGGCAAAACGAACAACAGAATCAGACTCAGGACATCGAAAATGGTAAGATAGGGTTTTTCGAAAAAGTCAACAGTCAACGGTCAACGATCAAAGTCAACAGTCAACAATCAAAGTCAACGGTCAACGGTCGGTCAATGGCCAGTCAACGATTTGATTTGGTTTGGGTTAGACTTGGTTCAATTGGGTTTGATTTTGTTTTTAAAGGATTTGGGTTATTGGGTCCAAGTTTGGGCTTAAGGATTTTTTTAAAGGGTTTGGGTTATTTGGTTTTTAATAAGGTTTGGGCTTAGGAACAAGTTTAGGACCCATTTGCATCACAACACAAAATGAAAATAGAATAGGCAAAACCCCTTCCTTTTACTCCCCCCAAACGACACCAACAACAATTCCACCACCCAAACCAGTGTTTTTCCGTCGAGCCCTTCAAGCCAACAACCAAAAATCAAAACCATAACATAATTTCAACAAGTCACTAACCTCAAAATGCTAGCACAAGCGATGGAACACAAAAACGAATGAAAAGTAAACTTTCTCCTTGATATCTCACGTGAATGGCGGTTACTGGAGATGATTTAAGGTGCGGTTTTAAACACAAGATGAAAGAGAGTAATGTGGTGGTGGTGATCAAGCAAATGGATAAGGAATCAAACTTGATTTGAAGCTTGAATTAAAAGAGGAGAGGAATGGGGGTTTGAGAGATATTTGGCAGAGTGAAAGGTTTTAACATCAACAAAATGGTCTAATTACACGGAGGTCCCCATGGTACTCTAGGGTTTACCAAATGGCCCAAAACTTTACATGCTTTCACAACCAAATTCTAAAGTTCCTAAATTAACCACACAACTATAATTAAAGTTTAATTTAGTACCCAATTATAGTAAATTCCATAATAAACCTTCAAGCCTTCAAATTTTCTAGTTTTAATCCCTAAAAACTCTAGAGTGTTACATAGAGACACGAATAATGCATCTCCTCTAACAACACTATAACGTGGGGCGCATGCGTATCCACTGACACCCTTATGGAGATGCATGCCTCGTGTCTCCATAGAGTGAACTATAGCATCGCGCACATGCATCTTCACTAACTAGAAGTAGAGATACAATGGATGCATCTCCACTAACTGAGTTATGGAGACGCGTGAATTTTTGCATCGTCAACCCTAAAAAAACATACCCAGTGGCGATGCATGCGGATGCGTCGTCACTCTCATCGCCAAACTCTATAACGACGTCTCCTTAGAGTTCTCGGCACGTCACCATTGACTTGTCTTGTTGTAGTGCATTGATAGTAGTGGTGAGTTTCTTTCCTTCTCTCTATCTTCTCATGATTTATCCCACTTATCTACTGACTACTACTTCTTACTTTCTCAATGAATAGCTTTAAAGTTTTGATATAAAACGCAAAAAAGTTGTAAGCTGAGCAACTAATTTACGTATATTATAGTATTTTATATATGCATCAAGTAAGAAAATTAAAATTTGTTATTAAATTGTTGATTGAGTTTTAACTCGATTGGTATGGATATTATTATTAGTATAGGAGGATGTGGGTTCGAATGCGCTCGAATGCATTATCCTCTTATTTAAAAGTTAGGAAGAAATTATGGATAGAACTCCAGCATATCAAATGAATTAACTCTTTTAGAATCAAAGAACTTAGTATGAAGCAATAAAATAAAATTCAAGTTGAATTAGATGTGAGTTGAACATGATGGTAGAACTTCGAATCAGAATTAATGCGGGTAAAAATCCAACTTGCCCGAACCCATTGTCATCACAAGATTTAGTGGATGGACATGGAACTCAAAAAAGAGGATAATTACTCCTCCTCCATCTTTATTATTCTTATTATTTTTAGTGTACTTTATAATTTTAAGTATTATTTAATATAAACTTTAGATATATTTTGTTTTTATATAAAATTTTAACACATAATTAATGTATTTTTACTTTAATTTTTTTTTGTTATCATATGTTAATTATTTTTCACATTATTTTTGTGTCATGTCTTCATCTTATATTTTATATAATTTGAAATATTTGTTTGGAAAATTGTTGTTGTTCGTTCCATGTTCTGTTATAACTGATAAGTGCTAAAAGTAACATGTTTTAATCTTTTTCTTAATGCGTTTTTTTGATGATTATTCAATATAAAATGGTGAATTTTATGCTCTTAATCCTTTAAATTCATGTTTCTATACTTAGGAGAGCATTTTAGAGCGAAAGGAGAGAAAAAAGAGCGAAAATTGGAAAAATGGAGCAGATTTCAAGAGCCACACGACCATGTGTCAGATCGTGTGAAAATTGCAAAATGCATCCAAAACAGGTAAACAAGCGTAATTTTTAGGTTTTTCGGGCATTCTAAGGCCTATATATACCAAATATGATAAGAGTGAAGTAAGCCGTCATAAAATATTGAAGAAAACAACTTGGAAAACATCATTAAAGCTGTCTTTGAAACAGATTTCCATTAAGATTGAAAATCTCCTTTTAATTTCTTTGAAGTTTATTATAAGTTTCTTTGTTTCTTGAGGTTATACTGTCTTTTTTATTATTTTTATTTGCTAGCATTAACTAATTTTCTAAATACTTATGGGAGATGAACCTTATGATGGATTCTATCATTTGATTTCTATTTTACGCAATAAATACTTAGACCTTATTCTCAATTACTTCTTTGTGTAAGGGTAGATTGGGCTTAAGCCAACAGGTGATTCGGACAATAGTTAAATAAAATCATTCACTGGGTAAGGTTTC
This sequence comes from Kokia cookei, assembly GCA_039519145.1. Classification (NCBI taxonomy): domain Eukaryota; kingdom Viridiplantae; phylum Streptophyta; class Magnoliopsida; order Malvales; family Malvaceae; genus Kokia; species Kokia cookei. The sequence goes on along the minus strand of CM076907.1, from coordinate 33,176,315 downwards.
ACTGACATAGGACCATTGTGTTTGAACTACGTTAACAAAGATTGATTGTGTCAATTCTTTTTTAATCTTATTTTTATACTGTATGGTTTCTTTCTAACTATGCTTACAATGAATGTAAGTAAAGTCGATTTATCATATCTGCAAACTAATTATTTTTTTCAGTTGTTATCAGAATAAACATCAAAAGTGATATTTCTTATTTGAATTGTTAAATATAATTAAATATATATTAACTTATCAATTCACATATTTTATTTATAAAAATTTTAAATAATAATTAAAACATTTTTAATATATTCAACGTACAATATAATTTTTGTTTATGTAATTAATACAAAGTAACATTATTCAAAATAATAACTAATGAACCTAATTAACTTTAATATTAATTAAGTGATAGTTAAGATGTTTAGAATTTTATTCAAGTAAAAACTCTATTTTACAATAATAAAATTAACACAACTTTTTTTTTGTGTCGAAGTTTTTGAACTAATAATTGTATATTATAATTATCACAATTTTTCCCATATTTTATGCTTAAATTTCTTTTCAAGTAGTAACTTTATTTTACAATTTGCACAATTTTAACTAAAAAATTGTAATTTAAATTCTAATTATTTTTAAATACATAATTATCACAACTTCTATTAAATTATAATTATTTTTTAAATATATAATTATCATAACTTTTATTTTATTTAAAATCATTTACTTAAATATTCTAAATTAAATATTATAATTATTTTGAATGTAAATTTAATAATATATTAAAAAATAAATAATATTCTCATCATTTCAAAAGTTTTTTCAAACTAATTCTTTTATAAATATTATAGATACATCTCAAATATGTCTTTCCTAATTTATCTCAAAAATTTCAAATAAAATATAAGTAAAAAATATCAATCAATAACACAAATTCTCATAAACCATAAAGATGATCACTTATATTGAAATTAAATACAATAAGATTTGACATTCACTCATTGAGTCATGTAATCAAAATTTTCAACAGCTCAATGAAATTTCAAATTAAATCATAGAAAGATATCTTCTATAAACGTCCCAAAATTTTTGGTACAATAATTAGTACTATTTCAAGAATGAGTATAGTGAATTATTGGGGAAACCTGTAAGCAAGTTAGTTAAAAAGAGACCATAAGGGAGTTAATTTGATATTATAGGTGGAAATCTACGTAGAGAATAGTGAACGTGAAAATTTGGCAAAAAACCAAATCATAAATTTTTAAAAATATGAGGATTAAAATACAATTTGACCAAATTGAGAAAATGTGACTTAATAATGAGTATTTGGCATGAGAACGATGTGGAATATGTATTGGTATGACGAGTATCACATTTGGACTAAATCGGATAAGATTGGAAAGTACAGAGACTAAATTACAATCTGTCCATTTTTACCGTGGAAAGGGTATAAGTGTAACTTTTCACACCATAGACATGTATTAGAGAGTAATTGTGAATTATGATGTTTGAGTTTGATAAGTGCCAATGTTTTGTAAAGAAAGTGTGAACTTTTCGTATAAGAGTTTTGACCATTTCTCATGAATTTTGTGTTAGAAATATTATTCTCATGAGATATTATACTTTTAGGGTTAATTTCAGTTATTGGATATAATTAAAGATCAAAGATTAAATGTGGACCACATATTTTAGTTTGACTTTGTCTAGTATCTTCAAATGTGTGAAAAAAAGTGGAAAAAGAGGGGGAAATCCAAATTAATCCCCGTTTTTGGTCTGCCACCACAAAAGATGATTTTCTCTTTTATTCTCCCACCCATTTTCTTCAAGTCCTAGCTTAAATATCACTCCAAATATTTTATTTCTCACTTAAAATAAGGGTGAGTTTGGATGGACGGTATATTTACTTGCGACTAGTATAAAAACAGCGGTGACGATGATATTAAATATTGTAATGATACTATAGCGTGAGACAAAAAATAAGATAAACGCATCGCACCGTCCATCCAAACGCACACTAAATAGGAAAACTTCATCCAAGCTTGATTTTTCCATCAATCTCATTATTTCAAGACCTAGAGTTTATGGGTCTAGTAGAGAAAGATATGGCTAGAGAGAGAAAACTCCTAGTAAATTAAGAAAATAAGTCTCAACCATCTCCATCTTTGATATTTGAGATTTAGGGTGCAAGCAAGTTGGTTGAGCAAATTGTAATTGTATGTATTTTCTTGTGATGGGGGAGAGAGATTGGTAGAAGAGAAAGCTTTAAGCTATGAAAGAAGTGGACTTGGGTGTTGAGTTTATAAGAGAAGAGCTTTATTTTGATTTTAGCTCATTTAAGAGGTAAGTGTCCTTGGATTTCCTAATCTTTCCTTTAATAACATGTTAATGTACAAAAAAAATAGTAGCTTAGATGGTTAAATTGATTATGTGTTTTAATATGTTAAGAACCATAGCTTGATATGTTGAGATATTTAGCAAGACGAATGGTTATGTCTAGAACAAACCTAGATGAGTCAAATTTGACCTGAGGAACCTGTGACTTGGTTCAAGCAACCCAACGAGCAACAAAGTAGTAGGTTAGCCTGTGAAGCCCAAATTTCAGGCCCATCTTAGTAATATTTGAAGTCCAAAATCTCAAGGCTTTGGGAATAATTCCTTTACCTTAGACCTATATGTATGTAACATCCCAAAAATCAGGTTAGAAGAAATTGAGTTAGTGAAATCAAGAGTGATTATCTCTCGATTTTGAGATAGAATTTTGGAAGTTTGCAATTAATTTGATCTAGTTGAGTGGTTAAGTGTTCTGGTTATGTGTGTGGGGTTCTGGGTTATAACCATGTTTCTTAATTTTTTTTACCATTTGATTAAACCCCTACCTTTGGACATTTGAGTTATAAGTGATTTTAGATCAACTAATGACAACGATGAGTCTAGTGGTTCAATGGTTAAGCATTTGTCCATTTTCTTTGATCTTTTGTTCGAATCTCTGCAAAAGTAAAAACAGAATATTTTTATTTATGCTCTATGTGAACCAGTTTTTATTTTTAAAAAACGTTAATTAAACTCCCAAAAACTCATTTGACTTCACAGTGAAGTTCCATTTTGGTTCCTATTGTTTTATGGCTATTAGCATTTACTTCGTTTGGTTTTCTTTTCCTCACGTTGCCTTCTTTGTTTGTCATTTCGCGTATCGAGTCTGCACAAGGTTGACTTCTCCTTCTTGGTTCAACTCGTTTGACAGTAAGTTTCGATTCAAGATATTGCATTAAATTTCTTTGACGTAACTTCGATTTGGATGCTAATTCAAGCAATTTGATTTCGTTTAATCGTTTGATTTGATCATTATAATGTGTTTTTAGGCTTTGTAATCATCTCTATTGCTCCTACATCAAAACCGTATTAGGTGGGTATAAAACCCCTTTCGATTTCTTGTGTTTTTCTCATCAAAACAGTGTTGTTCGAAGGTACATTGGCTGGCACACGGGGGTGGTCCAGGCCGTGTGTCATTAAAATAAGTTCCAAGAGGCACACGGGCAAGACACAAGGGCGTGTGTCAAGGTATGTCTATACTATTTTGAGGCACACGGGCTGACACACGAGCATGTGTCAAGGTGTGTGTATACTATTTTGAGGCACACGGGCATGTGTCAATGTGTGTGTATGTGTGTATGATGTTTTGTTATTTAAGGTGTCGTGGTCACATGGGCAGACACAGGGGCGTGTGTCCATACCGTGTGACTCAATGTTTGGACACACAAGCAAACACACGGCCTTGTGCTAGGCCGTGTGTAGCCACACAGGCACCCACATGGACGTGTGAGCCTGTTTTGCAACCCACATGGACGTGTGAGCCTGTTTTGCAAAAGTTCCATTTAAGCCGTAATCGTCATGCGAGGCGAGTGTAAGCCTCCTAAATGGTCTGAATGATCTGTAATAAGCTATACACTCGATATTTGTGATCTATTAGTTTACAAAATGCTATTTGCACGTGGGTTATACTGATATAAGAAAATTAATAGTGACTCAATAATGTGTAATGTGACTTTGTTTGGATGCGTTATAGTATGTATTCTGTTCAGGTATGATTCGTATTTTGTTAAGCATACAGGTACGCTTTTATGTTACTATTTTGATTAAGGATATGTGATATCTGGGTAACTGTATGAAATAGTTATGAATAATCTCAACATTATTATACTAGAATTGTATGGTCACATCTATTGGTGAATTATACATATCTGTCATTTGTTCTCTACATCTGCATGGGTCGAGAATTATGAAATGAAGAAAGCATTCTATACTGAATCGGTAGCTAAACCACCCTTAACTATATTTGAGCTGGCAGTGAGACTGCAAACACTGTAACGTGTCATACCGACACTATATGGTGTGTAGGGCTGGATAGGTATTATATACCTATATGGTGTGTTGGGTTGGACAGAGATGGTGTGTCACGGATGGGGGTGTTATATTTTCATTTGTAACTGTATGTCTGCATCTGTAATTGTATCTATATTATATCTATATTTGGGCTTGTATTCATATTGTATGACCTTCTACTATGTGTTTGAAGTGAATTTGTCTCTACTTCTGTGGTTACATGTTATGTCTGCTTACTGAGATCTGAAGTAGCAATAAGTCCGACTTCACGTAAACTTCCTTTGGTTCGTAATTTGACAACTCTGCAATACTCTGGATCTGTTATGTACTGGTTGTGTAAGTGTCATTAAGTTTACCTATGTTATTATGATTTAATTGTATGTGATTTTGGTTATATACCGAGATTGGTAGCTCACCATTTGTCTTGTCCTTATCTATTAAGGTAGATATTTGACTTGGAATCGGACGACATACGAGGACTCGGATTGTATTGCACTGAGTTAACTATGACAAGATCTATTGGGTTTATAAACTATTTTTGCACTCATTTCGTTTTTTACTAAACTCGTCAATAACTAATAATTTCCAAACGCAAAATCGATTTTCAATGTGTTAATGTAACTCCGTCAGATCCGGTCATAACTTTTAGGCTAGGTTTGGGGTGTTACAATGTATGTGTGTATATGTATATTATTGTTATGGTAGTTATGAGGAGTGGCACGAGCAGCGCCACATATGCTTGGCACTGTTCAGCCTCATAACTTGTCATATTTGGAGTTGGCAATTTTTGTAAACAAAATATTTAGACTGCAATCTTCATTGATTCTTTAGACATGTGCAAGCTCATATATGATATTCAAACATGCTATGGGAACATATTTTGAATTGGTTTGGATTGGACCAAGCAAATTGACTTCCCTGCTTTGAGGAGATTGGATGGGATAGAGTAAACTTGGTAACATATCCTAAGGATTTGAAGGCTTATATTGGACTTATTGAAGATATTCATCGAACTTATTATCTTGTTATAATTTATCTAGTATGTTAGCAAGTCTCGATTGCTTCTATATTGAGGAGATTTGTATTGATGATATACTAAGTTTTGAGGGAACTTACTTGTTCATTGAGGAATGCTTTATTGTGAGAGCATTGAGTGCGAAAAAAGTTAATTATTTGGTTTTCAATCTAGGTTTTTAAGGGAAAACTTAAAGAGAAAGATCTAGATCTTAAATACAAAAGTGTGGTTGATAATCCGATGAGTGTATGACTTGTAACCACTTATTATATAAGGTGTTAAGATAATGAATATCTCTTTAAACAAAACTCTACAAACATAAATAAATAAATAAATAAAAATTGCATAAGCGTATCGTTTTCATCTTTTATCGGCACCTGAAACAGTTGACACTATTCATATCAATGCTAGAAGCCCTACTAAATTTTCTTGCTAATAACGTTGTTAGTTCTTACATCATCAATATTAATATTTGTCTTGAAGATTGTTTAATTATTACTATTATTTTATTATTTTATGCCTTTAACTAACTGCTTGATTGTATTTGTATAACTAATTAATTCTTTAAATGTAAATCATCCATTTTATATTAATTATTCAAAATCTAATTAAGTGATAATAACTATTATATTGATAATGAAAATATTATTAATAAAATTATTATATTATTTTATGAGAAAAATACTAATTCTCAATTGATCAATTTTTTATCTTAATTTTTCAAATAGATATAAGTCGTACAATTTGTTGAGTCAAAATTTGTGTTGAATCGAACAGTTTTAATTAGTATACTTAACAATAAAATATATAATGTCATTATTTTTCATTTTACACATATTAACTTTTAACTATCAGCTAAATTTTAATAAATACTTTTAAATAAATAGTTAATAAAATCAATTAATCAAACCAATCACTACAATAAACTATCATTCAATTGTCATACACGACCAATGCTTCTTTTAAGATTTTAAAACATTTTATTTCAATAAATATAATCGTAATTCTTTCAAAATATATATTGATAATTACTTAATTTCATTAATACTATAAATATTATACTTATTGTATTTATACACTTTTAACTTATATAAAATTTTAAAAAATAGTTATGATATAGTAATTATGTTGCACACGAGTTAAATTAGTTATTCTAAGATTACCAACTATAACCTATTTAATTTTGAGTGATTTTTTTTAATATACTGGTGTTATTATATGTAGTATTTGTTTATATTTTTTGACTCTTTATGCACACATCTTGTACACACAGGCACTCGAACTCGAGACCCATTAGGATGAACAGCATCCTCTTTTTCACTGGAGTCACTTGTTAACTAAACATTAACTTTATAGTTACTAGAAACTATGTATATGCATGTGAAAATTACATATTTAGAATATAAATAATAAATTGTGCGTATTAAAATAAAAATGTATAAAACAAATTAAAATAAAGTTTTGATTGAATAATAAATTTAAGGGTTTACTAATTCAATTGGGTGAGTTCAAATTTAATTATATGCATATTTTTATTGATTTTTGTTAAAATAAAAAGACTAAAATACATTCTAATAATATAATTTATTTTAATTACGAAATGATATTTTCATAATTTTACTAATTGAGTTGGTGTTTGGTTGACTCGTGAAACCGAAAAAACTTAAATAATAGTATAGATGAGACATGATCAATAATTACAAAAAATAAAAATAAAAATAACTAAAATAATTAGCGACAAAATCACATACTTTCCCACCACATTTGTTCCAAAAATAGGAAGTACATGATCCTCCATTGTCTGCTAATCACCAATGGCCGCAACGAACACCAAAAACCAGAGACAAATCCTAGTGCCATGCTTATGTAGAACCAGTTTACTTCTTGTCCCTCTCCTATTCCTCTACCTCCATTTCTGACACAAGTTCGGTACCACTTTCTTTGCAATCCTTTAATGGAGATCCACAAAGATGGTTACCGGCATAACATGATTCATTAAAGCTTTGTAGTTGACTAAGTGTGGGTATTCTGCAAGTCAAATTGTTGACAAGTTCAAGTGGCTCAAAAATGTCATACTTGACATGCTTTCAGGAGCTGGTTTTGAGAGAGATCAAGAGATTCTAGCGATTTCATACCACCAATGTTTTCAGGGTAACTGCAATCCTTGGAGGCTTGTCACTTCATGGGGGATCTTTCCTGAAAATATGTTACCTTGCTATTCATTAGCAGAAAGTTGAAATGCTCAAGCTAATCAGTAAGTTGACCAGAAAGTTGACAACTTGCAAAGACCAATGACTCAAACCCGTGAGAAGAGCAACCTGACAGAATCTCAAAGATATGAGATATGTCTTGATTCAATCTCACACTTGACAGAACATTGACCTCAAGTTACAAAGCTCTCCCACGGCTCTTGGAAGCTTCCCTTCAAGAACATTCCATGAGAGGTCAAGTTCATTGAGAGTACTAATGTTGAAAATGGCACTAGAAATGTCACCTTGCTATTCATTAGCAGAAAGAATGAGAACCTGGAAAGAGCTAAAACGGTACAGCCACTCAGGTATTGAAGAATTGAAATTATTATATGAAAGATCTAGATGTCTAACGGAAGTCATGTTTCGAAGAAAATAGGGATGGGTCCATGAATATCACTTCCTGCTATTGGAAATTGACCACCATGCAACGGCGAACATTGAATGTAAAAATGTGAGCTCACCAAAACTGCGAGCTCTACAAAATTGTGAGCTCCCCAAACATTGTGAGCTCCACAAACATGCGAGCACCAAGACTGCGAGCTCACCAAGCATGAGACCTCACCTGTGAGCTCTTCACTCTGCAAATTGCCAACTTACACTAAAGCTATGATAAATTACGATTAGACTTTTTGGCAAGTGATTAGACAAAAACTACCAATTAAAAACAAAATTATATGAATCTAGTCACTAGATTAAGCCAAGTTGTATTAGTTTATTATTATTATTAGCTTATTTAAGCATAAGTTTCAATGTAAAGTTCATATCACTTCTTTAATGAAACAGTTGTTCATAAACTGATTTTCTCCATTTTTTATCCTTTTTGCTTCTGTTTCAACCTCTCCTTCATCAAATTTCCAACAATTGGTATCGAAAGCCATTTATCTTAGAGGTTTTTATAAAAATGTCTTCAGCAAGCTTTACACCACCACCACCACTCCCTGATTTTACGGGAGAAAACTACCACATCTAGGTAGTAAAAATGAAAACCTATCTTCAAGCCTGTAAATGCTTATATAGAACCACCAGTGTTGAGGCCAAATCCCACACTTGCTCATATGAAACAGCATAGTGACGAATATGCCAAAAAAACACAATGCGATGTATTGCCTGCAAAATGGTGTTTCAGACGTGATATTTACAAGAATCATGGCTTGTAATACTCCAAAACCAGCTTGAGACAAGCTCAAGGAGGAGTTCCAAGGTTCGCAGAAGATGTGCTAATCAGCATTCCTACAGGTACTAAAGTAATTACAGATGTGCTTTTAATTCCTGAAATAGATCAAAATCTCCTTAGTATTGGTCAATTGATTGAGAAGAAATATATTGTTGTTTTCAAAGATAAATAATGCACTATATTTGATTCATTAGAACATGAAGTTGTGACAGTCCCAATGAATAAAACAAGCTTTGTGCTGGATTGGAATTTTATGGCTTTGAGAGCCTAACCAGTTCAGTGGATGGATCATATGGTTGGCACAAAAGACAGAGACATGTGAATAATAGGTTCCTTAGTCAAGTGTGCAAACCAAAAACAAATGTGAAGATAACTAATGTTGAAGATGAAGGCTTTGATGATCTTCCTGTTAAAGGAATCAGGTCTATTGTTGAAACCTATCACAGATGTGACTAGCAGTATTGGGGCCTACAATTTTTGAAGAAGTTCCATGAGAAAACAACATCGGTGCTTGTTGTGAAATGGTCAAGAAAAAGTGTTGCAAGTTGACTAATCATGCAGTAACAAGCAGCAGGATGAAGTGTGGGCCTGCGAGCTCACCAAAATGCAAGTGCGAACTCAAAATAAAATGTGTGCTGCAAAAGTGTGAGGTCATAAAAATGCGAGGTCGTCGAAGCACAAGCTCAAAAACAGGCAAAGATGCAAACTTGCTGATACTCTAACAAATCCCCTTGGGAAGATGAAGTTTAAAAAGCTTTGTTATGATATTGGGATTCGTAGCTTGGAGGCCAAGGGGAAGTATTAAAAATTGGTCATCCATGTAACGACGAACACTGAATGTAAATATGTGAGCTTACCAAAACTGCGAGCTCTATAAAACTGCGAGCTCACCAAACACTGTGAGCTCTACAAAACTGCGAGCTCACCTGCGAGAGCTCATCTGCGAGCTCTTCACTCTGCAAGTTGCCAACTTGCTAACTTGCACTGAAACTATAATAAATTACTATTAGACTTTTTGGCAAGTGATTAGACAGAAACTGCTAATGAAAAAGATGTTGGAAAATAATGCTTACTAGAAAACTTTGAGGCATAATATTTAAGAGTAAAATTGGAGTTTTTAAATAATAAATTTTAATATTCTACTCCATGAGATCTTTAAAACGATATATAATATGCTCAAAATGGTTGAGTAATGAATAAGAAATTTAAGCTCAAAGTAAATTACATGTAAATGATTGTTGAGGAAAAATAGTGCTTAAAACCTCATATCTCATATTATTAAAAGTGTGGTATATGGGAAGTATTTATAAGTTAAAAATAACATGTTAATTAGTAAATGATTAAATTAAAGCTCTCTCTTGCTCACAGGGAGTGTCGATCAAACCAAAACGAGTTAGAGGCACACCTGCACGACGTGGGCGACGCGAAATGTTCTAACCGGTCAAGCCTTATTGGGCCTACCGTTTCATGAAAATTTCACTATACATAGCCCTCTATTTTTTTTCTTTTTTTTACACATCAACCGAAGAATAAACACTTTTGCTCTCTCTTAAAATTCTCTAAAAAATTTCAATTTTGTTTTTGGTGATAGAAAAGGCTTGATTAGCATTCGCCTATTACAAAAATTGTGCTGCTTTTGGTAATTGATTGTTGTTGTATCCTGTGAGATATACGTCCAAAAATTCTTTAGCATCTAGGGTAGGGCGAATTTGTCTTAAGAAAATTGTTTATATAGGCCTCAACGGATTTTTATTTACAATCCATCTACAAATACTACGTAATTACAAATACTGCGTAAAGTATACTTGTTATTTGTTTTTAAATTTATTATTAAATTTAAATTATATTTATTTTTTTTATGTATTGCCTTTTGTCTATCAAAAAAAAGTTATATGAATCAAGTCACTAGATTAAGCCAAGTTGTAATAGTTTATTATTATTTTTAGCTTATTCAAACATTATCTTCAATGTAAAGTTTGTGCATCACTTCTTCAATGAAATAGTTGTTCATAAACTGATTTTCTCCTCTCTTTTCTCATCGTTTTTGCTTCTGTTTCAACCTCTCCTTCATCAAATTTCCAACACCTGCAAGGTTGAGAACAACTAGGGAGTTAAGATCCATTTGGTTTGTGAAGAAGTTGTAGGAAAGGTAAAGGACGGCAAGAGTTGACAAATTAACATGTAGCAACAGACGTCCAAGTTGAAGATGACAGTTTGATAAATGCAATTCCTCTAAAGAAGGGAGTCGTGTGTTTACCAGTTGCAACCAATTGGAAGCTCTACTAAGGTCCACTAAACTCAAATCAAGATGTTTCAATAAAGAAAGACAAGACAACCATTGGAGATTCTCAACATATAATAACCCAGCCTCATTAAATCTATCCTCACCTCTGAGATTGAGAGATTCCCAAGTTGGTGAGGCAAGAGGCCTTCAAACGCATTGTTGCTTATCTCAAATGCTTCAGATTTGACAGACAAGGGTTTATCTTACCTTTCAACATTGACATCAGATGAGAATTAATGTCAGCAATATCATCCAAAGGAGGAAGTGAGAGGTTGAGGGAAAGGATGAGGCCAGTCATATTGCCACAGACAACTCCAAACCAGCTGCAACAATGTGCATGATGATGAGGATCCCATGAAGCAAGCCGATTTGCATCATCTATGAGGCCTTCTTGAAGACCAAAAGTGCTTGTTTTTCATTTTCAGGACAAGCACTGTAAGAATTAGAACTTATTGCTTTGCTTGAGTTCGTCTGCTTGTGCCAGAATTGTAAGATGCGGAATTAGGTGAAAATAATAATGTGAATTGGATCCCCATTAAGAAAAATTTTCCTAAGCTTACTTCTTTAAGTTCGCAAATGAGTCCCTAAAATTAAGCTATAGGGTCCAAACATGATTTATCTTGTCCCTCTGACCCATGGACTTATGCTGCTTTTGTATGGTTTTCAGTGCTGCATATTTAAAAAAAAAAAAAAGATATTTTAGCTATACATTCAATTTTTTTATTTTTTTTAATTTTTAAATTTATACGGTTTGTCAAATAATCCAAAAATAGATATAAATATTTTTTAATTTTAAAAAATTCAAAACTGAATATTTTAAAAAATTAATTTTATTTAAAAGTATAATATATATATATATATATTAAATTTTTAAATTTTTTAAAAATTAATTTTATTTAAAAAATTAATTTTTTAAAATATTCAGTTTTGGGGACTATTTAAAGTTTTTAAAAATTTTGAGGAATTTTTTTAAACTTAAATTTGATTTGTTTTTAAATTTAAATTTTTGTAGAGTAAAAACTTAAAATTTTAAAGCTAGAAAATTTGAAACAAACTTTTGATTTCTGTATTGAGTGTTTAAAATTGTGCCTTTTATTACAAAATTGAGAATCTTTTATAGAAGACTCTTACCTCTTTACAAAATCTAAATTTAGAGAATATTATCTCTTACATCATTGTGAAAATTACAAAATTGCTACTTTTTAGAGAATATATTCTCTTAATACGAACTTTTCTTTTTACAGAGAATCTTACGGTTGAATTTTGTTATTTTTTAGAGAATCTTCCCTACTCATTGTACAGAATTTTCTATTCACCGCAGAGAATATTCATTGTTCTTGTTAGAGAATTTTTATTGTTCATCGCAAAGAAACTTTACTGTTCATGCCAGAGATTTTCACTATTCATTCATCTTTTCTTGCAGGGAAACTCCCTTGTTCATCTTTTGTTTTTGTTTTGTAGGTTTGCAGGAAATCATTCATCTCTTGTCTTTCCAAAATTATCATAATTTTTTATTTTTTTCGATTCTGGTGATAGTTACTGAAGTAGTATCATCTGCAAGATCCACTGTTTTGATTGAAGACGTTGAGAATTTATCATCTTCTGATCCAAAATCCATTGAGTTAAGCATTTCAACCATAAGCTTTTTGTATTCCTTCTTAGTCTTGGCTTGAGTCAACATTGCATTAGCAGTCGATTTTGCTTGAAGAAATTTTGTTATGGTTTGATCTGGGGCTGCGACTTACATAATCTCGGATTCTTGTTGAAAAATTATCCAAGTACTTGAAATTATATTTTTCATCATTAAATTTGTCTCACTATTTATTTCTAAAATTTCGAACTAATAATGGAATTCCAACACATGGATCTTATTCATAAGAGTAATTCTAGGAAATAATTCAAGAAATATACATTTTTGAGAAAAAATGGATTATTATTCTATAGATGTGTTTTTGGTCCGATTCAGGCTGAAATTTGTCAAATAATTTTGGCCATAAGTTTTGAATTTTTGTCTGGTAGGATATCGAAATATGATGGTCCATACCAATTCAACTATTCTTGGAACCAATTTAGGAATTTGAATTGAGTACCATATTTGAAATATATTAACCTAGAATGTCTCATATGTTGCTTATTCATTAGGAAGGCTTTGTACCAGGTTGTTTGGTAATCCCAAATATAAAATATGGGTGGTGGTCTATATTGGTGGTAAATTTGGCTAGGAATTTCTTTGGAGAATTTGGTTTTTATCTCAATCTCTTGGTCGAAGAAATTTAACTATTTGGTTTGTTGAATGAGTGACAAAATTTGAATCTTTTGGGTCTGTGTAATGTTTGAACAATACTAATCCAGTTTAAACCAATATGTTTTCATAATGTTCTTTGAGGTTTTTGAGAATCTAATGACTTAAAATATCGTCCATTAAAAAGTTCTTTTACACGAATATGTGGAGGCTTTTTTTTTTTTAAATTCATCCTCCATAATAATTTGCTTTTCAAAACACTTGTTTGAAAAATATTGTGAGGATTTTTGGGTAGCAGTCTATGAAAATGCTTGTTCTTTTCGGAAACATCTTGGAGAGATGTTTCTTTTAAAATATTTTTGAGAGCTTTTTATTTGTGCGAAATAATCTCTTTATTTTTTGAAATATTTGTTGCTTTAGCAGCAATTTGATTGAGAGGAATTTCCTCTTTTAATTGAGAAAAGGTTAATATCACTTCTGGGAATTAAAAAAGGGAAACAATCGATTTTTTTTTATTTTTGAACCAATTTCATTTGGATCCTTTAAGATGCATTTTTGGAGAATTTTGATGAGGACAATGATCCTCCATTTTTTTGTTTCAAGGCAATTTTCATACCATGACTTAATTGATTTTGAGGAAATTTGGGTTTTTGTGGATGGTTCTTCTATTTTTCCTTTTTCTTTATCTCTGACTTTGGATGGTATTTTTAAAGAAACTCTCTGGTAAGAAAATCGGGCAAAAAATTAGATTCTTTTTTAATGTACTCAGTGTTAAAATCAAATATGCTGAAAATTATTTGCCATCTTGAAAATTTTGTTTTGAAGCAATATTTTGAACATCTTTTTTGTAAAACTTTTTTGTTGATTTGATTTGCAATCAATTCATAAAAAAAAAAAAAATTGGTTTACTAAATCACTTTGAAATTTGTAATATATAAAACAATTGATAAAATTTCTTTTAATAGTACTATAATTATGCTAAATTGGATTCCTGTGTCTAGAGGTAAATTGAATTATTTGCTCTTTTTCCTCCCTTAACTTGTTTTAGGATCCCACCATATCCTATTTTAGAAGCATTTATTTCTACTATCTTGGGGGCATTTGGATCAACTAATTGTATGCAAGGAAGTTTAGTAATTTGTTTTTTAATCCGTGTAATAATATTGGTGTGGTCATTTGTTCAAGATTGTGGACTCTTTTTGAGCCAATCATATAAGGGTTTACATAATTTCTTAATACCTAGATAAAAGTCTATGAAATAATTGAGGTTTCCTAAGAATCTTTGCAATTGGACATCAAAGATTTAGTTTAGGAATTTGCTGGCAATTTCTATCGACCTTTCCACTCGGGTAATGGTTACTTCGGTAATGTAATGAATTAGAAACCTTACTTTGGTTTGGAACAAACTTATCTTGAATTTTGAAACTACTAAACCATTATTTTTTATGACTTTTACAAAGATGGATAAATGTTTGAAATGTTTTTCTAAATTTTCAGAAAACACTAATACATCATCAATGTATACTATTGTAAATTTGGAATATTGATAAAAATATCATTCATTATTCTTTGATATTTGAATGGAGCATTCTTTATAATCCAAAAGGCATCACATTTCATTCATGTTGCCCAAATGGTACAATGAATGTTGTTCTTGTTGAACACCCCACGGCCCAACAAATGCTCAAAATACTAAGAGAAGGAAGGAAAAAATCAAATGGAAGACTCAACACTTGATTTATTTCTTGGTGTGACAAATACATAGAACATAGACATTTATATAGACTCAAAGTATTAACATCCTTATTTATCTAAACAATGTGGGATATGAGTTCATAACTCATTTGTCTTTTGTTCCTAGGCAATGTGAGATTCATTCCTTCTAACAAATCACTTACACTTATTTTCTAGTAAGTTGGTGTTGATATTTCAACACTCCCCCTCAACACCAACTTTTTTTTTGTGTATCATGCCCGTGTCAACAAGAGCACTCTTCTTATGGCTTGCAATTTTGATGTCTACAAACATCAACCCTTCCTTGCCATCCCTCTTAGTAGGAATAAGTACTATCGAATTAATCATCGATGCTTTCTCCTTAATAGGCTTCCCTTCCTCCGGGTTACCATTCCTCTTGATAGCCAAAAACAAAATTAACTTTGGACAGTTCTTCATCATATGTTGTCCTCTACAAAGGTAGCATTTCAACTTACTCCTCTTCTCTTTTAGGTTGTTGGGTCTCCACTTCTCATGTTGTGGTTTCCCACCGTCGTTACTACTACCACTGTCATAGTCGCTATGTCCCACATTATCTTCCTCATGATCTCCCCCACCATTGCCCTTCACATTGGGCTTGGAAGATTTGAACATGTCTCTACTCAGATCAAGTTCTAGTAAGGACTCTATCACCATCATGGCTTGTAAGTTCTTTAACACCTCGGTGTTGTAATTCTTGCTTTGTGCATGGTTTCAACCCATTCGTGAAAGAGAAAAATTCCTTCTCGTTCAAATCAGAAACTGGAGCATGAGTTCACTAAACTCCAGCACATACTCCCTAATCGATCCTCGTTGCGTAAGTCGCCGCAACCTTGCTCGAGCTTCACCCTCGACATACTTTGGGTAAAATTGTGCCTTGAATTCCTATTGGAACTTTACCCAAGGAAAGTTGTCCACTTCACTTGCGGACCTTGCCCCATTAAACTATATTGGATTGGGCACATTCATCGTCTGTTGCTTCAGTGTCGAAGCCAACATTTCATTACCAAATGCAGCCTTGTAAATCCTGAGCTCCCCTTAAGCTCAGTGATTTCTTCCTTCAAGGCTACTACCATTGCCTCAAGAGCATTATCCTTCCTCGTCATCTTGTTTTCTAAGCAACCAAGCATATCACTTACGTACTCTCTCAGCTGTTCCTTCATGAATTGTAAGCCACTTGGGAGTCCCTCCTTGACTTCATCGATCTTCTCCCTAACATCCCTTATAGACTCTTCAAGAGTGATCACTCGACTTTCCATAGTCGATAGTACATCCCTCGAACGACTCTATTTTCTAGTCGTCCCACGGGTCTTCATTGGCTCACTCTGATCAGCTTTTTCTACTATGACAGCGGTAGCTTATTCGTGATTTGGCCTTGTTGATCTTCTTAGTGATGTTGGTTCTTCTATTCCACTAGGCTAACCCTCTTCGATCGGTTGGTAGTGAACACTAGTTTTCCACGGACTTTGAGTTTCGTTTTCTTCTCCCTCATCGTCAACAATTTCAGTTTCATCTAGACTCAACTGAACCTTAGAAGACTATAATTCTCTTTTGAGAATACTAGAGTCTGACAATAACTCTTTATCTCTAATAATATGGTTCGAACAACCCGAGTTAATAATCCAATCATTTTCATAATCAATTGTACTTGGTGTTGTTGCCATAAAAGCTAGCTCTTCCTCTTATACTGCAAAGAATGCTTCTGCGTCCTATTCTTCTTCACTTTTGGAAGTAACGACATTACTCTCCATAGATTTTTTCCTCGACCAATAAGCTTTCCTTCAAACATTTTATTGTTGCCATAGTTTTTGGAACCTTCCCCTTCACGAGAGCTCCATTTTCCTTGATTTCTATTAAACCCACCATTATTACGTTGCTTAAAGTTTCGCTTGTCTCTATTAGCATAGAGGGCCTCTTCCTCTTTTTTCAATGAGACTCCTCCCATTTGTTTAGCTAAGGCTTCTTGACTAGCTAACAAATTTTCAAACTCTACAAGTGATGGTTGAGTTTGTCATCCTTGTATAGTAGCAACAAAGCTCCTGAACTCTGGATTTAGACCATGGATAATGATTCGTTTCATCCTGGTATCACCAATAGGAGCAGCTAGATCTAACTTAGAAATCTCTCGACATATCAGCTTTACTTTATGAAAGTATTGCTTGATCGTCATGCTATCTTGCTTCATAGATAACAACTTACTCTCTAAAAGTTAGAGCTTCGTATCATTCTTCTTAAAGAACAACTTGGCGAATGTTTCCCAAGCTTTATTTGGGGTTTTAGCACCATGAATATGTTCTAACATTTCTTCCTCCACTATTATCTTCAAGGCAAACATTGCCTTGCCTGCCTTTATCTTCCATTTTTTTAGCACGCCACTCTGATCCTCTTCTCTTGGTTGCTTCATTTCATTACCGTTGACAATCTCCCACAGATCTTATTCTTGCATATATGACATCATGCAAGTTGATCATGTATTGTAGTTGTCGTTGTTAAGCTTCTTCATTCCACCGACAACGTGTATGTCAGTCATTGTGCCGACAAATGATCCTTACAAAACTACACAAAATAGTGAAAGTATGTGAAAAAATACACCATGTAAGCTCCCAGGAAAGAGAGGTGGATTACATAGATCACTTAAATACCAAGTCTTTTCTTGCCAGAACTTTCCTAGACATGCACTCACACTACCACACTTATAGGCAAATGAGCAACCAAGCAACAGTGAAAACTTATTTTCTAATGTGATAGATCAGACTATACTACAATCACAAATAAAATTAACACGTAACCAGGCTCTGATACCAATTGTTGAACACCTCACGACCCAACAAAAGCTCAAAATACTAAGAAAAGGAAGAAAAAAATCAAATGGAAGACTTAACACTTAATTTATTTCTTCGTGAGACAAATACATAAAACATAGACATTTATATAGACTCAAAGTATTAACATCCTTATTTATCTAAACAATGTGGGATATGAGTTCATAACTCATTTGCCTTTTTTTCTAGGCAATGTGGGATTCATTCCTACTAACAAATCACTTACATTTATTTTCTAGTAAATTGGTGTTGATATTTCAACAGTTTTGTACCTTTCTTCTTCTTTTATTTGAATTTGCCAAAATCTAGATTTCATGTCAAATTTTGAGAAAATATTTGCATTGAAAAGTTTATACAACAAATCTTTTTTATTTGGAATTGGGTAACTAACCCATTTCAAAGCTTGATTGAGAGGTTTGTAATTAATAACTAATCTTGACGTTCCTATTTCAAATTCTGCATTTTTCATTACATAAAATGTTGAACAACTCCAAGGGGAACTACTTTTTCTGATTAACTTTTTATTAAGAAGATCTTGTATTTCTTGTCTACAAAATTCTTCCATTTCTTCGTTCATTTGTATTGGTCTTACTTTTGTTGGTATTTGTCTTTTATCAAAATTATTTTCATATGGTAATGTTACTTCCTTTTTTTTCCTATTTCAAAGAGCATTAGCAATGTCAGAATAAATTGTTGATTCTATATCTTCCTTAATTTGTTTTATCCTCTCTTTTTTTTTTTTGAATTTTTTTTAATTGTTCAGTCAATTTTTTGAAACATATATCTTCTTTTAAAAAGAAAATTGCTTCTCTTTATGATTAATTAAATTATCCATTTGTCCAATATGGATGGATAAAAATTTTAATAAGTTGAATTTTGTTATTTTGGGTTTTTCTACAAAAGGAAACTTTATTTAATGTTTAAAATATTGGTAGAGATTGAATTATTTGTTACTTTATATGGCTTGAGTAAGGATGTAGATAGGGTTCTTAATATGACATCTTGGGTAATATATTTTATCATTAAAAAATATTATTTGATATTTTATACCTTTGTTGCAGATTTTTATACTGGGAATTTCGTAAGTAATTTGAAGTTTTTTACCATTTACAGCTTTAAGAGATTATGATGTTTTGTCATAATATTTGTTGGAATTATCCCCTCTCTAATACGATTTTGACCTGCTCAAGTGTCAAAAGGGCTATAATTTTCAATTGAAACTTATTATTTATAATAAAACTATTTTTATTAGATATTTTTGGATAGGTAACTCAATGAGAACCATCATATATTCTTGTGTATTTTCTTTAGGTTCGGGTTCAGTTTCTGAAGAATTATCTTCTAGGATTACATGTTTTAAAGTTTGCATTGTTTTTTCATTTCTTGTTGTTCATTTTAAATTGGGAAAGCTCAAATTTAGTTTGCTTTATCTCCATTTGTAATTCAAAATTCGTAATTTGTTTGGGTTTTATTTTTTCATATTTATTAAATATTATATCTTGTATATTGTACATTTGTGATTGATCAGTGATAATTTCTTTTTTTTTTGGTTTACCTTTTAATGAGGATTTTAATTTTAAAAGATATTTTATTTTAAGTTCTAGGTCTTGAATTTTGTCAATAACTTCAATAATAAATTCTTGATCTTTGGTTAACATATTAATTGAAGGTTCATTTTCATCAGAAGATTGAGATGTTGTATTTAATTCAATAGATGTATGATTTTTAGAGGAAGTTCTTTCCAAAAAAAAATTCATTAATTTTTTTGTTTTATTTCTTCATCTAGATTTAAATTATTAATCTTTATTTTAATCTTACAATATTTTGAGTGTGTCCTGGTTTTTCACATGTAATATTTTATTGTTTTACCTATTTCTTATTTTTGTTGTTTCTTTTCTTTCCTATATTTTCTATATTTTGGTTTTTTATAATATTCTGATATATTATTTCTCCTATTTTTTTGGTTTTACAGGATAACATGTTTTTAAGAAGAAAGTTCATTTCTGATGTCAAATTGGTAGCAGAATTATCCTAATTCTTTTCTACATTGATATCTTTCTTTCTGGATTCTTTTATTCCTTTTTGGGTGAAATTAATTAGTTCACCATATGTAAGTTTTTCATATGAAATAATACCTTTGTAATTTTCTCTAATTTGATTTTTAACTTTTTCTCCTAATAAAGTAGGAAATCATGCTAGAAACTTTCTTTCCAAAATAGTTATTGGTTATCAATCTTTGCATAATTTTGACCATAAAGACATATTTATACCATTTAAAATTTGTTAATTTTTTGCACTTTAAATTTGATAAAAATTCTGAATTTCTATCTCTAAGATGAGAATAATCCTCTATAAAGTGTTTAGAGATTAAGAAAATCGAAGTTGATACTACATCTTGGATTTCTCTTCCTTGTTCATCTAAAATAATTCTTCCTTGATCATTTTTTTATTGCTTTTAAAATTTCTTATTGTTGGGTTTTAGTGAGTGCATGATCCTACCATCCTTTTAATTGACCAATAAATCCAGCAACTAAAAGATTGGCTATAATATGATCACTAATTAATCCATTTTGGTTTTGAATTTTATAAACATTTGAGACCATTGTCATTTGTTGTAATAAAGTGAGAATATTATATTCAGACATTTTGTCTATATTCCATTCATAAATTGTGTTAACATTGTGTTTATTTTGGAAAACAAGTTTTTCTTTTATATTAAGATCTGGTGTAGTGATTTTTGGATAATATAATATTTTTTCTTCTTTCTAAACCATTTTGTTAATTTGTTGTTCATCTGATTGGTCAGAGCCAAATTGGGAAGACTGATTATTGAGTGTTGGACTTGCATTGGGGTATTTGGTGCAACTAATTCAGACTTGTAATTTTTCAAAGTTTCAAGTTTATTTTGAATTTCTGTACAGAAATCATTTTGGAGGGAGGGTTTGGAAAGGTTTTGGAATTTCATAAGGTATAAATATTGGTTGTTTAGAACTCTTTTCAGATATCTCTTTTATTGATTCTTTTTTTATTGAGTGACTTTCTACCAAATTTTTAATATAATTTAAATGTTTTCCTATTGTATGAAGATTGATATTTGTATAGTTGTTATATTCTAATATCATTTTAATATCTTTTCATAAGATTTGTTCTCGTGCATCGAAAGCTCTCATTCTTATAGGGCGTGCGTTTATTTTAATATTTTTATGAAGATATTGAACCTCCATTAAAGGTGGATGTTGAGATTCAACTTCTTCTTTATTAGTTTGTTATCTAGTATTATTTTTTATTGCATTAATAGATTCTAAATAATAGGCTTAATGATAAATTTGACCATTAATATTTGCATGTTTTGTCAAAGTGACCCTAATTGTATTTTTTAGTTTTTTTTTGCCATCAACCTTTGTTCGTTTTTTCAATATTTTTTCCAACAGATTTAATGAAAAAATTCAAGGTTTTAAACTTTCTTTTCTTTCAAAAGTTTCAATCTTTCAGATGTTTGTTTACTTAGAAGTTTTTCTACTGAGTTAATTTTTTAGATAATTACGTTTATTTCCTTTAAATTAAGAATTACTTTTTTAATTTAATGTATTGTTTATTTATTTTATTATTTTCCACATGTAATTATATTATTGAGTTATCTAAGTGGTAAATGACATCTCATTAAAAATATTCCACATATAAAATCCCACATCATCCCCATTAACTTTTTAATGGTACTTTTACTAAATTTGTTAGAAAAAAGCATATTAAAAAAAGAACAAAAGTTGATGGTCAAAAAAGACTCAAAAATACAATTAGGATTATTTTGACAAAACATGCAAACGTTAGTGGTCAAATTTGTCATTAAACCTAAATAATATTCTTCAAACCATTCAAAGAATTTTATATGGATTTCATGAGCATTCATGAATTCATAATATTTTTGAAGAATGTTCTCTTTTTTATTATTATAAATTTTAAGGTAATCTTCTCTTTTTTTGTTTATTTTTGTTGGAATAGAAGTATTTTTTACACTATTTTTTATTGATCTCAAAAGATTTTTCTAAAACAAAGATTTCTGAATTTTCTTCTTATCTTGCACTATTAGTCATTGATGAGTATGTTAATGACATATTAGGTAAATTTTGGGCTCTCTTCTTGTTGGCATAGATAGGTTAAGTTATATTTGAGGAATTATCTACTCCTTGAAAATTGATCCTAAATGCTGTTGGGATAGAAGAGACAGAGGCTTTAGTTGTCTTAAAATATGTTGTTTGTGTTTTGTTATTTGATTTTTCTTTTAAATTTAACTTCTTAAAAATTGTGTCGGTGCTTCCTATTTCAAAGGAAGGTCTTGGAGGCATCTTAAGTGGCCAGTTGAAAATCAATTCAACCGTACCATCTTGGTGTTGAGAAATTTCATTTAGTGAAGTGTTTCTAATTGGGGTTGGTGCAATAGGATCTGTAGCACCTTCAAGTTTCCACCTATCAAGAAGGTTAAATTCATGTCATTGTATTATTCTTGGGATTGTGGTATGATATCTTGAGATATTTGTTTATATTAAAAGGATTTCTCCTTTTGAGCTTTGAAGTAAAGTCTTGGTATTTACTACAGAATACATAGCTTTGAGTGGAGCAGATAAACTAAAGTTAATACTTCAAATCCAGGAAGCATTTCGTAATTATATGTATGAATTTGAAGGGTCAAAGATTGTAAAATGTTTTTATCAGTTAAAAAAATCATAAAATTTAGGTAGCAATTAAAATGTATTGGGTCTGTGCACCGGCTTGTTTCCATAATCATTAAACATAATGTGATTTTGGTCTCTTTAAGATAATTAAAATTGAGTGGTTTTTTTTTTAGCTTCAACGCTAAGAGGTTTGACACCAATTTGGACTAATCTAAAATGGACATATTTATATTTTTATTTTTTTAATTTATTAATGACAATCTTATTTAATAATTTGATTCGCTTCATATTCTTTTTGAATTGGTAGATTTCTTTTTCTTTTTTTTTTATAACGTAACTACAAGAGACATTTAAATTTTCAAAAGTTATTTTTTTATAAACTTGATTTGTTAGAACTCTCGAGAGAGTATAATTATCAAATCTTTGAAGAATACTTTCATAATATTCTTCTTGTTCATTAATAGTGTTATTTGAGGTTTGGTCAAACCTTGGGAATGATTGGAAGTAAAGCTTGTAGAAGAATTGAAATTACAGTTTTTATTGATCTGAAGTGGTTGAGTTGATATTAGTTATTGCATGTAAATAGGGATGACATGTGTATATATCATAACGTGCATGGGCTTACATTCACAACATATTAATTCAATATGGCTCCAGACTTGCCATATATGAAAATAGTCCAAGTGTTTGAGCCGTGTATAGCATCAAAATTTCAAGATTAGCTCACTTGAGAAGACATTTGTAGATGAAACTTTTTTAAAATCAATTACAAAACCTTTAACTGTCAAGTCAAAATTACAATGAGTAAAGTTGAAATTTCCATGGATTGAAATAACTTTTGTTGAGAAAGTTGTTACTGCTCATTTCATGTTTTGTTATATAGGATGTGTCTCGTATTTTCGATCGAACAGATGGCGACGTTACGATGAGAAGTTTCTCGACGTTGTGGCGACGAACGATGTCATGATGACGTGAACGAGGATGTTGCGACGTGGCGACGTGTTTCCCACATTAATTATGTTTCTTCCTCCAATTAAACCTTGTTATCTTTTCCCATTTAAACTCTTATTACTTCAAAGATATTTTAGAATGATTAGACCTCTAATCTTAGTCTATTTAAAGAGGTCTTGTATCCTTGTTTTAAGAGGCCAATTAAGAGGCAATTAAAGATGTAGTATTATAGGACTTTTATTTTGGAGGTGACAAGATGTAATTGGCAGATGAGTTTTGGTGAGAGTTTTCGTGGTAACTATAGAAAAAATTTTGTACCTCTTTTGTGAGAACTTTATGAGAGCTAGGGTTTTGTTTTTGAGGTTTAAGTTTGTACGTTTAGTACATTTAGGTTTATTTTCTTCATATTGTACTCTCGTTTGTTTATTCATTTAGTGAAAAGTCGAAGTCTCCTTTGCTTGTGGTTTTTATCCTCTTCGAAAAAAAAATTCACGTAAATATTTGTATCCGATCTCCTCTACTTTCTCTATTTCGTTGTTCATATGAGTCAATTCCCAACATGTTATATCAAAATTGTTTCTTTGCTTGGGCCATCCTATTAGGCCTAAACAGAAGCATAGATTGACTTGGATACTAAGTCTCCCAATTGACTTTCTTGAAGTGGTTTGATTAGCATGACTTGAGGTGATTTTATTAGCATGAAAGTTTTATTATATATTGATGATTAAAGAGCTATTTTTTAAAGATAAATATCAGATTATTCAAGGAAATTTTTTAAGGACTTATCTGTTGATTTAAAGAAGTTTATATTGATGTTGTGATAGCCTATAAATAGGCTTCATTATCCCTTGATAAATCACGACAGGGAGGGCTGAAATATATTTACTTTCTCGATTTTTTCTCCTTACCAACCTTTGTTTCTTTCTTGGGGGTTACAATTACTTTTTTTTTTTTTTTGTGTAATGATAGATTGGACTTAAGTCAATAGGTGATCTAGACGATTGTCGAATAAAATTATGGGCAAAGCTCCACAAACGTAAGACTATTGTACCTAAATTGATTAACAAATATCATGTGTTAGTTTTCTCCTTACCTTGCTCCTTGCGTTACTTTGCATTTAATCTATATACTCATTTCTGTTCTAATGACAGTTAGAACGAAATTATTTTTCGAGTGCAAATCAAGGATTTTTCAGTTACATCACATACAATGTGATAATTATTTTTCTCTATTTAGTTTAAAATTTGATTAAGAAATTAACAATAAAATTATATTATCACTAGACCTCATCATGGGTCGAGCCACCCACTTAGGCTCGAAGGCTCGTCCAAAAAGTGAGAGGGTTTGGACAAAGATATAGGCCCGAAAAATGGGCTTGAGCCAAAAATAAGTCTCATTTTTTAAATGGGTCGGGCCACGATTAATAGTTTTTAGCCTGGCTTGACCCGACCCGAATTTCCTAATTTTTTTTACTATTGTTTTGCTATTGTTTGTTTCCATTTTGATGATGTTTTGTAACCATTTTGCTATTATATTGCTACTTTTTTGTTGTTATTATTTAGATATTGTATAATTCTTATTTTATTATTAATTTTGCTACTATTTTAGAGATATTATTTGCTAAATTGCAATTATCTTAGTGTTATTTAAGTATAAAAACTATTTTTAATTTATTTTCAATTTGTTGGGAAACATTTATTTTAATGTTTTTAGTGTATATGATATTTTTTAAATTTTTTTTTTATATAAAAATAATATATTTTTTTAATACGACGGGTCAAGCCGGACTCGGGTTTAACATTTTTTTATCTGAATTGACTTCAACAAAATTTTAAACTCATTTTTCTGGTCAAGCTGGAGCTTGAAAACAAGCCTGAACTTTTGCATTGACCCGACTCAAACCCCATCAACCCATGATCAAATTTAATTATCACTATTAAATTTAAATAATTAAGTGATAATTAAATTTGATAAATAAATATCAAAGATTGTCAGTATTGGACTTGAAATTTATGAGTACACAAAAGCTTCTAAATCTAATCCTCAACATTATATCTTTCACCAATTAGGTTTTTATTATTTGACTCTAAATTTTTAAAAAAAGTTGAATTTGATCATTAACCTTCAAAGATAATCGAATTGTTGTTTTAAATGAAAATAACAACCAAAAGGTTAAATTTTTAAACATGATAACTTGCATGCTAGTGCATTTTTATTTTTTTAAATAAACATTTTATATATATATATATATTTATTTATTTATTTTTTTGAATATTTTTAGAAATTTTAAATTATTTGTTAAAGTAACATATATAATAAATAATGTCATATCAATATGAAATATATGTGAACTGTTATGTTGCTTGTGATGCCAACATCGTAAAAAATTCATATATTAATTAACATATTCGTTAAGGGTAAACTACTAAAATAATCATTTTTGTTTGTTTCAATTTACATTTCAGTCACTTATGTTTGAAATGTTACATTTTAGTTACTTATATTATCGTGTTGTAACATTTTATTGAGTGAGTCTTTAATTGTCGTTAACAGTGTAATGATAAGTTGACATGGCACGTTAAATCATCATTTTAACAAAAATTCTAGGTTAAATTATACAACTTGCCCTTATATTTTTTTCATTTTGAGCAATTTGATTTTTTCTTTTATGTTTTTTAACTTTCTTTTTTTTTTCTTTATTTTCCATTCTCTTATGATTCTCACTCTATTTTCCTCCCTTCTCTATTTCTTTTAACATAGTTTTTTTATGTTTTTTATTTGTTAAAACTAGTCCCTATACTTTTGTTTTGGTATTGGATATTTTCTTCATGTTCTGCTTAATCTTCCTTTTGATTAGTTTTTAATATATGTTTTCAATTTAGGGTAACAATTTTGTATTGATCTTTAATGAAAATCCAAAATAAATTTTTTTGAATTTTTTTTGCTTATTATAGCAATTGTAAATTGAGGTTTCTGCTATTTTATAATTATTGCTAAAACTATACAAATGGTTCAAAAATGGATTATTGTGGTGATTTTATAGAATTGTTTGGAGCTCATATTTCAATAAAAATTCTCATGAATTTGGTTAACCCTTCTGATCTCATTAAGGTTAGCTTGGTTTCTAGTTCTTGGCATCAATTTGGTAAGCAAATCAATATCTTTGGTAGAATTTAGCTTGATGTTCTATTATATATAGAAGAAGAATCAATATTGATTAATTCAATAGGATCGATTTTGTTCATCTTGCAATGATCGAAAACGGTCTTTGGGTTTACACATTGAGTATGTAATCAAAGATATTTGACTTTAACAAATAAAGAAATAAAAAAAAAATTAAATTGTTCAAAAAATAAAAGTATAGAGACTAGTTTTAACAAATAGAAAACATAGAAAAACTATGTTAAATGAGAGGGAAAAGGGAAGAAAACAAAGGGAGAAGCAAAAGTGACTGGAAAATAAAGAAAAAAATAAAGTTAAAAGAACATAAAAGAAAATAATTAAATTATTCAAAACAAAAAAAAAATAATATAGGGAACAATTGTATAATTTAACCTAAAATTTTCGTTTCAAATGATGATTTAACGTGTCACATCAGCTTACAGTAACACTGTTGAGAACAGTTAACAGCTTAGTGTCTAAAATGTTACAACATGGTAACGTAAGTGACTAAAACATAACATTTCAAATATAAGTGACTAAAATGTAACTTGAGTCGACCAAAAATAACTATTTTGATTGTTTACTTATTTGGTAAAAAACCAATTTCACTCAAAAAAGTTAATTATCAATTTTTGTTAAAAATAAGGGTAAACTATAAAATAGTCACTTTTGTTTGCCTTAGATTACATTTTAGTCACTTATATTTGAAATATTATGTTTTAGTCACTTACGTTATCGTTTTGTTACGAAGTGGTCAATCTATCGTTAAGTTCCATTATCTTCCTAACGGAAATCTAACGTGACAGGCCAAATGGGTTTTAAATGTTAACTTGGATGTCTAACTGAGATGAGAATAAGTTTTTAATTAAATAAATTTAAATAATTAAAAATTTTAAATTAATTACACCTTGAATTAGAATAAAAAAATTGTTCGCCTCCTATTTCTTTTTCTTTTAGCTTTCTTTTCTATTTTGATTGAAAAAATATTATCATCCCAATTGGACATCTAAGTTGATATTTAAATCACATTTGGACTGTCATGTAAGGTTGTCATTAGGGAGATAATGGAGTTTCACGACAGAGTGACTACTTCGTAATAAAATTATAATGTAAGTGACTAAAACATAACATTTCAAACATAAGTGATTAAAACGTAATATGAGGCAAATAAA
Source organism: Kokia cookei (assembly GCA_039519145.1). Classification (NCBI taxonomy): domain Eukaryota; kingdom Viridiplantae; phylum Streptophyta; class Magnoliopsida; order Malvales; family Malvaceae; genus Kokia; species Kokia cookei. The sequence continues at coordinate 33,148,454 of CM076907.1, read as the reverse complement.
AATGACTATTTTTATAGTTTATCCTAAAAACAAATTAACTAAATATGTGAAGGACAAATTTATAATTAGGATTAAAAATAACTTTTTATGATAAGTAGTGGAATCTATAGCATCAAATTTTAATTATTGTTGTTTACAAAAAAATTAATTATTGTTGTTCTATGCTCTCCTTAAAATTGTTGAAACAAAAATAAATTCCCCTAAAATTGACTGGTATAGTCTTCCGTACCTTTCGCATTTACGTACAAAAGGAACGTTTTTTTCGGTAACGTGGTCGGAGACAGAGAGAGAGAGAGAAATAATTTCAGCTAACAGAAATGAAACCAAACTTTTTTTTTTGTGCCGATGCTTTCTCCTTCACCAGTTTTCTTTAAGAAAGAGAAAGCAAAAAAGGAGGAATTTTTAATTCCATTTTGCTTTCTCTTTCGCTCCAATCTATAGTCGCCATACCACCATGTCGTTTCCTCTGGGAAACCGACGCCGGGTTTCGGCGACTGTTCCGTTTTCGTTTCTCATCGCTTTGTCATTTGCCGTTGCCGCCATTGCTGGTGGCTCCAAGTCTCCTTACTGTAACAATCCTGTTAAACTGGTAATTTCTTTGTTCTTTCTCAATTATCATTGGTATTAACGGCATTGCTAAATTGGTTAATGTTTATTCTGAATTCCTTCATGATTTGCAATAGTTCTAATTTCTATTAGCTCCATTAAGATTCTCTCTTCTTCTTTTTTTCATTTTTGTGAGAGAAATAGGAAGAACGGAAATGTCCTTTTTCTTTAACTGGAGAGAACATTGGAAAGAAATGTTTGTGTACATAGATTAGATAGATTAAGTTTTGATTTCTGGAGGATTTGTCACTGGCAATGGATTAAATTTGGCGATACTTGTTGCAGCCAACTTGCATGCTGTTGGCGAATTCTATAGGCAAATTATTACAAACATTGTTCTGGGTAAAATAATTCGAATAATCTGCTCGATTGGGATTTCCTAACTGGATAGGAGTAATCAGGGTTTTCTCAGGATTTGCATTTTGTATTAGTTTTGCAATCTTATGAAAGAAACTGATTTTTTTTGTTGGTTGGTGTTGAGGCGTATTATAGAGAAATGTAGATAACATAGAAGTAGCGGGTGAAACTTTTGACATTGGAGGCTCATATGAAATTTATATGTGAATTGTAATAATGTGTGTTTACCCTAATTCCTTAATAAATGAGTTCAAATCTTCCAGGCCATGGTGAAGATCTGGGTTGATGGTGATGAAGGAGAATATTTATCTGGGTTAACTGCAAGCTTTGGAGCAACATTGCCTGAGGAAAAGAACGAAGTTCCCAAATTACCTGCTGTTTTCTCAAATCCCCTAAATGGCTGTTCTAGTTCTTCTTCAAAGGTTTTGTCTCAAGTTATCGGGTTCCCACAAAATTTTTGTTAACTTGCCTCCTCAATAATTATTTGGCTTTATTTTTATTATTATTATGAGTTAAGTACATCCTTGTTTGATTAAGTTAAATATAGTGAAGTGCATAGTTCATACCCTCTGTACTTCTCTAAGTTCCAGGAGGACCATGCCCACGTATGAAGTTTGGGAAAGAGTTCAGATATAATGCTTTATTAAAATTTTGAATAGAGTTTAATAGTTTCATAAGCACTGTACTCCGATGTAAGCCCAGTGAAAAATTTTAAAATGTCATGGTCAGAATTTTTTTTATTACAGCTATCTGGCTCTGCGGCCATGTCTGTACGAGGTGATTGTGACTTTGTAACTAAGGCAAAAGTTGCACAGTCAGGAGGTGCTCAGGCCTTGCTGGTGATAAATGACAAAGAAGGTTATAATTTTTTTATTGATGGCATTTGTTATTTGTATTTTATAACGCCTTTCAAAGTTCAGTTGGATCATTTCATTAAAGAGTTGTAATGGTTTATTAGTCTCTTACATAAGTTCCTTTTTAATATTTATCTAGAGATTGAACAGATCGATTGTTCTGGTGGCAATCCAAATATTTCGATACCTGTGGTGATGGTTCCAAAATCTTTTAGAGATGACCTTAGCAAAACTATGGCAAACAAACATGGTATGCTTTTGAGGTCGTATGATCTATTTTTTCCCCTTTTATTTTTGTTCTTCAGATGTATGTTAGATAATTTCTAGCTTGTTAGGAACAAGATATCTTGTTCAAAAAGTGGTTTATAATGTTATAGGGTGGAATGCACTTAAACCTCTAGATTGGATTTGGGCTACCTTTATATTGGAAGATTTAATCCTGCCAAATGCACTATTTGATTAAGCCGTTAAGGCTTAGTTGAGTGAGTTTAGTGTAAATATATGTCTATTCTTTTGTTCTGTTTTAATGTTTTTTGATAAAGTTTCCTTCTATATGACAAAACATTTCTGGAAACATTTTATTATCCTTTAATCGGGTAATAAAAATAATAATAAAAAATTAAGTGGTTGAAATATAAGTGAAGAAATTAATTCCATTAATATAAGCTTCTCATTTGGACTTATGTGTATGTCTTCCTTAATATGCAGGTTTTGTGTCACTGTACATGTATTTGTGTATGCATTATGTGCCAATGTAAGCAAATATTAAGCTTTAAGAAAGATAAGAAAATTTGTTAGGGTTACTAAACAAAATTTCAATGTCATTTCTCTTATAGATGAACTTTTAATATAAGAATCTTTAGTTTTCTGCTTTTTCTTGAAATCAAACATCAGCTTTATGTGAACTTCCAGTGAAATAGTTCTTTTTTGAATTTTCAAGCAGACAATAATATAACTGGGATTTAAGAGTAGAATGCCTTCATAAGAAAGAGAATTTAGGTCTGATTAGAGTGTGGAACTTTTTCAGCAGAAGCTTTGAGGCGCTGGAATTTTCTGCTTGCTAATAATTAAGCCAGGAAAGTTAAGAAAAGAAGTAAAATACAGGTAGAAAGAATCTTATTTCTTGAATAGCTGTTGCAGGCTGCACTTCTTTGTGTTCAGTTTGTACCATTTATAACGAACAAGGTTCATGATTTTCATGTCTATATCTTTATACTCTCTCTTTATTTTATTTTGTTTTCCCTGAATACCTTATTCAACCCTGATTGAGTTTGACCTTAGTTGCTATTGAAACTTCTTTGCTTAAGTTTGTTATTTCCCTGGAGCGATAGTCTACAGTTGAATTTTAGAAAGATAAAATTTTATCTATGTATTTTACTTAGAAAATGACATAACAATATATAGAAATAATGGTTTAATACATCTTCTATAACCTATTGTTTGTTTATTTGAGCGTTAGTTTTAGCTTTGGGTATATTCACATGTGCGTTCTTTTGAATCTTTTAAGTTTATTTTCATTTGAAGATTAATATAAATCAAATCTTGCTAATTTCTGATGCAGTTGAACTTTTACTATATGCACCAACTCGTCCCATCGTGGATATCTCGGTGGTATTTTTGTGGGCAATGTCTGTTGGCACAGTTTTTACTGCTTCACTTTGGCAAGAGTTTGCTATTTCTGAGCAAACTGAGAGACGGTTAAATGAATCATCTCCAAAGGTTTACCACAATCTAGTTTCTATCATTGTTATGAAGCTCATAGTTGCATTCTGTATATTGATGTGTCTTAGAGATATTTGTTGGTACCTGTTGATCAGGAATAATTGGTTATAATGTGCATGGCTAACACGTCCTCTATGTTATCCTAAAAAAGTTAGCTCCTATTATTGTTCCTTTACAAATGGCTTTGACAGCAATTGCAGCTTTGATTTGTGTTCATAATCAGCTTGTGCTATTTTGAAGTTCTGTTGGTTATTTGTGTAACTGTTTTTCATCCAAAGTACATTCATAGAGGTCCTTATTGACTATTCTCTGATTACTGGGTGGTGTCCTAGACATTATACAATTAGGGTTTTCTTTTTCTAGATGTTTTTATATTATCCTATGAGTTGATGGTTCATGATTAGCATCTATACAATTTCTACTTTCTCATATCTCTATAATGCTAGTTCGATGGGTTGAATGGTGTTTTCTTCCATTATTGCAATTAAATGTTTTATGTTCACGTATGACACTGCAATGAGATCTCTCGAGTTAAGGTCCTTTTCAAAGAATTAGGGAAATATATATGTGATTGACACTACATCACAACACTTATTGCACATATGCTTTCTCTATAAGTTCTGAATTTGAACTGATGAAGTCATAGTTTCTTTGATATAAAATAAGAAACTTTATTAGAGTTTTCTTGAATATTTGGTGATTGATATGTTCTCGAAGTACAATTTTCAAAATATAAATCTTGAAGCATGCGTGAAATGTTTTAATGTTTAAATGTTCTAAGTGATTCATTAATGTTAGGATTGTGAAACTAAAGATGAAAGATGAAACTAGGGGTTTTCTAAGTTTTAATTATTGAAATTCATTTTGATATATCTAACTCGATAACTAATTACCTCTGAGTGAATTTTTATGCATAAAATATCTTGTTTTATTTATAGTATGGGTATTATAGATAGCTGGTTAACCGGTCTCCCCACAAGCAATTACCCCTGGAATTTTTGAACTTAACTTTTTAGTCAGAAATTATATCAGAAGACACCTCGGTTCTGCCAAAGAAAACTGGTTTATTGCCACTTGAATTGGTTGTATGTGAAGAAGCCATACCCATTTTATATTAATTTCTCCCTTCCTTCTCCTAGTATATCTGAATCTTCAGTTGTCCTTCTGCTTCTATCATTTTAGCTTGATATCCCTGATTATTGAAGGAAATTGAGTGATGTCTTTTTACTTTTGTTGTTTAGGAATCTTCCGGTGCTGGAACAGACAGTGATAATGATAAGGAAACCGTTGATATTAGTGTAAAAGGTGCTATAATTTTTGTGATATTAGCATCTGTTTTTCTGCTGCTACTCTTCTTTTTCATGTCTTCGTGGTTTATGTTGGTGTTGATTGTACTCTTCTGCATCGGTGGTGTCCAGGTAACATAGTTTTGCTTCTAATGTCTTACTTTATAAGTTTATGTTTGTATGCATGTTTGAATCTGCCAGTGGTTAGACAGGGATCATTAAAAACAAACTACACTTCTAAGTTATTGTTTTTTCTCTGTTCTATTACATTTTTGTTGCGGATGTTTGCAAAATGGAAATAAATGCAGAAAATATTAGCTCCTCTAAATATATACAATTAACTTTTAGAAATGATGAGGGATAGGTTTAATGCTGTACTTCTGCGTGTTTCTGTAGTAAAAACCCCAACTTCCATGTTATCTTGTTTCTGCACCATGCATATGAACAGTACTGAAGTAACTACCTTTCCTTTTGGTTAGAAAGGAAAAAGTAGCTATTTCCCCCTTTTTTCTTTTCCTGTTTAATATCCTGGTGATATATTCTCTTATCAACCTATGCATTCTATTTTTTTCTTTCCAGGGGATGCACAATATCATTATGACTCCGGTAACAAGGTATGCTTGAAATTTGATTTTCACTACTAAACCTGTCAAATAGCTGTTTTACAATATCTGGTTTCTTTTTATTGCTGTTCCTAATATAAGTGTACAAGCAGAAAATGCAGAAATTGTCCTCAGAAGACAGTGAGATTGCCTGTCATTGGGGAGGTTTCTATTCTATCACTTGGGGTTTTCCTACTCTGTGCAATATTCGCTGTTACCTGGGCTGTTCATCGACGAGCATCTTATTCGTGGGTGGGCCAAAATATTCTTGTAAGTCTTCTATACCACTACTTGTGTTCCAGACTGATTATGGGGTCTTTTTGGAGTTGATCATTGAAAATATTTTTGCACTTTATGCAGTGGTAATATCTTGGCTTAATAATGTGTTAAGTATATGGAAGCCAATTGTTGTCGAGGAAAGCGGGTTGTCTAAGGAAACAAGTAGGATTTTGAGATTAAATGTAAAAGGATTGAACTTGCACGAGTATTACAAGAACTTTTAACAGTTAGTGTCCTAGGTGAAGGAATTGTTCTAAAGCAAGATGTTAGGAACAATCGTGTTTTAGAAGACGTGGTATTTATGATCATATGGTTGCAATTTAGTTGATATCTTATTTGAATTCTTGGTGATATCTGTTGGAACTCCTTTTTGTTGGCATTGTTGATGTTCCACCTACTTGTTTCTCTATTATTTTTAGTAACTTGAGACCACTATTAAGTTGATTCCTTTTGTTTTTGCATAGAAATTGGTTCAAACTTTGTCTAGTATAGTTATGGTCTCGAGTTACGGATCAAGTCGCTAAACAATTCGTAGGAAATTCGTTTAACTTAGCGGAGCTTTCCCCCTTGTTTTTGTTTCTCGCACGCGAATGCCCTATGGTGAATGTGTAAAACTCCTCAAAGGGAGTCCCTTTCCTTAGACTCGTTAGGGAGTCTTAAACCTCTTAAAATTAAATTAATTTGATTTTACTTTATTGCTTGAATTAGCCTCTTAAAATAGAGATTACATAGGTTTACTTGTTTGAATAAAAGACTTATAAGTTAAGGAAATTAAAACAATGACTCTGAATAAAGAAAGACTCCTAATACCATAAAGGTATTTTTGATTATTGAAGATCTAATAAAACTAAATTCATCTCTCTAAAAATAATAATTAACATCTTCAATGTTAAGATAATAATTGACATCTAACATTACTCCCCTCTTGGAAGAAGAGCATGTCCACAAGCTCATGATTGAATAGCTTGTGCATTTTTTTGGCCCGTCATTGCATGCAAGGATATTTCAGTTTCTCTACACCTCTTGATTCTGCGCAGCATCATCAGGATCTTTCATCTCAAACCAAAATAATTTTTTTTGAAATTGTTGCCTAAACAAGTATGGTTTGTCACAATCGTAACAAACACCCTTGTCTCTTAGTTCTGCCATCTTTGGATGAGTCAAGTTTTTAACAAAAGGAGGGTCTCTCTTGTTGGCACTGAGTCTCTTGTTGATACCCAACTCTCATCCAAATTGACTTTTGACGTTGCTATGGGTGTTATGGCAGAAGTTCCCCATGAGTTCAAAAGCGTATTTTGCCACGATATTCTGCACAAGTTGGCAAGTTTGGTTAACTGTTGTTTTAATTTCAAAAGTTCTTGCCAAGTTTTTTGCCTGAATTAAATTCAGAGGTTTTTGCATCTCCACTTCTATCTGAATGGATTTGACAACCTGTGGTAAATATGTCAACTTGTTGGTCTACTCGCACAGATTTAGCATGGGCTAACAGCTTTTGAATCAAAGTTGGTATCCTTTGTCATTCCTATCTATCTCAACTCTATTAGTTCTTCCATTGGGTTATCACGATCAGTGGCCCAAATCTGATTGTATGGTACAACTTGAAGGCAGCCCATGAGAGATTGGCTTCCCCCTTTTCCATCTGGTAAAACCACAACTGTGCTTCTCTTGTCATGTGAAATGCTGCCAATCCCACTTTATCTACCTCAGCTGTTTTCTGATTTGAGAAAATTTTCTCACACCTGTGTAGCCTAATCAAGGGATCTTCCTTACCATCAAAGGTCAGAAAGTCTAACTTTGTATATCTTGACACTATTCTTGACCCACCTGTTGACTCTGTCTTATTCTCTTGCCTATCCAGTCAACTACCAATTTGGTTCACACTGTTGTTTCCTCCCTCAAATCCTTTTTCCTCGTCACGATTCTGATCAGAAGCCATCAATTCTTGTATTTGCAATGACAATTGCTGTAATAGCTTATTACCCAACTTGTCAATGCTTTCTGCCATCCTAGACTCTACTTCTTCCAGTTTTGTGTCAAATTCCTCTGAGGTCTGAATCACTCATGGTGCCTGGCTTTGAGACCGAATTGTTATGGTTATGAGTAAGAAAATCGTTTAACTTAACAGGGCTTTTCTCTGTGTTTGTTTCTTCCACGCGAATGGCCTATGGTGAATGTGCGGAACTCGTCAAATGGAGTCCCTTACCTTAGACTTGTTATAGAGAATCTTAAACCTCTTAAAATTGAATTAATTCAACTTAATTTTATTGCTGCCAATCAGCTAGGTTACATAGGTCTACTTGTTTGAACAAAAGACTTATATCATATAAGTTATATGCTAAGGAAATTAAAACAAGGTCTCTCATACGTTAACCAGTGGTCGAGGGTTCGATCCTTGCCCTGGATATGGAGCAACTTTAAACCTCGTGGCAAGCGTCTACCCCCTTAATAAGCTAATATCTCTCTAAAAATAATTATTAACATCTACAACGGCAAGATAATAATTGATGTCTAACAATTATCTTTTGCTTTTCATTTGTTGACTACCTTTTTTTTTTTTTTGGTTTAAAGGGTATTTGTATGATGATAAATGTCTTACAGTTGGCTCGACTACCTAATATCAAGGTACTATGGTTTCTTTCATCATGTATTTATGAATTGTGTTTCACTCCTTGCCCTGATTGTTCTTTATGATTCAGGTTGCTACGGTGCTTCTGTGTTCGGCATTTGTTTATGACATTTTCTGGGTCTTCATATCACCACTTATATTCCACCAGAGTGTAATGATTGCAGTAAGTGCACATCCCTTTGGTTGTCAAATTAAAATTGCTTGGTGTCTATTATTGTAAAGCATTGATTAGTCATTTGGTCTTGACTCTATTGAGAGGATTCAATATTTGTGTCGAATGGAGGAGCTGCGTCTTTTCTCATTATCACTATCAAAGTACCAATCTTGGCAGTGTATTAATTTAGGAAAGTTATGTTGTCATGATTTTCTTGTGATTAGCCGTTGCAATAGTATTGATGAACATAAATAATAGCAGAATGAAATATATACTTATGGAACAAAGTATGGTTCCTTGCTTGATTTGGTTGAAGCTATGGTTTTTGTTACATGTTTCTCATGTTTGACTTATAAGAAATATTTCTAGATTACAAAATCACAGTTCTTACTGTTTGCATTGCAGGGCTCCTTATTGGTGCTACTAAACTGATTTATTGTATTTTCCCTTTTTTTTTTTTTTTTGTACGTCTTAGCTACCTTTTTCTGGATTTTACATTCTTTGTGTTCTTACTCTTTTATGTAAGACAACATTTCCATTCAGAAAGCATCTTGTTGATAATATAATTTATTGTCTTAATCTTTCCTGTAAAATAACACTTTAGCCTGTGGTATTTGGTGACGGCCTGAGAACAAATTTTAACCTCAAGCATCCTTATTGACAAACAAGCCCTATGAAGTATAGGCTAAACTATCCATCACATACTTTGTGCTGTGATTATTGATTAGTAGAAGCCTATTTGAAATTAAACTTTAAACTGCTAGGTTGAGGAGGTTTGGATACCACATAAAAGAAACAATAGTGTTTGAGGTGTTACTTTCTATGTGATTTGTTTCAGTTGGTAGATCAATCTAGCTTTCTAATATTTTATTTTCTAAACATGCTAGAACTTGGCAATAGTTTATACTTAGTAAAATATAAGATCATGCTGTTTGCCTTTCATTTAAAAAAAAAGTGGTCTTGGCACATTGTAAGTTCCTAATTCATAAGCCAAGTTGACCCTCTTTTTTTTTTTTTTATTAAGTGAACTAAACATTTAGTCAACCAAATAAAGACTTGTAATATAAGTTCACAGTCCAAGGATGCGCTTTGATCTCTAACATTCTGCTCATATTAATAGGTTGCTAAAGGAAAGAATACTGGTGGAGAATCAATTCCCATGCTCTTGAGAGTTCCTAGACTTATTGATCCTTGGGGTGGCTATAATATGATTGGATTTGGGGACATTCTCTTTCCTGGTTTGCTTATTACATTTACATTCAGGTATTATGTTTCAAAATGCTTTTAGTTTCCATCATTTGATACGAAGATGCAAAGTTTTCAGTTTTTTTATTGTAGTTCAGTTTATTAAAAGGCTTTCCTTTTTTGGGTTTTCAGTATGCCCTCCCTAAAATAGTACAATAGAAAACAGAAGGAAAGAAGAAACATGTTTAACAGCATTCTAGTGTATATTCTATTATCTTGGTTGTTATGCCTTTGAGAGTCTAGTTGGGTTAGGGCGCATCAGAATAGGTGAAATCTTGTCTCTATTTGGACTTGTTAATTCTTTCCCCTCTAAAAGTATGAAGTTAATTACACTCTTGCTTAACTGAAGCTTGACTAAGGACTATACAATGAATAAAGAAATTCTTAATGCTAAACACATGGTGTATTGACTGGACCATTTTTAGTATTGAAACTTTACGTACATGCGGGTGTGAAAATTTGTTTACTATAAGCAGCAGATGAGATGGTAGAAATTGTCTGAATTTTTATCACCAAAATCCCAGGAATTAGGAAAGCATTTATATTGCAGATCCAACAAGTTTGTGGTGTATAGCAGCATCTTTTTATTTAGGTTGCGAGGTAGCATATCCGGTTTGAAACATGGAATTGAACCGGATGTTTGTCGAGCCGTAACTGATAAAACACTCGGGTGCAGTGGTGAATTTTCATTATTATCATTTTTTATTTGGGGGGGGTCTATAATTCTATTAATACATTATATTATTACTTAAATTTATGGTAAACTTATGCTTTAGCCCCTTGAATATTTTTCTTTTGATTTCATTTGTAGATTTCTAATTTGATGTAATAAATTTAGTAACATTTTAATTTAAACCTCGTTCATTTTATTAGCTTAATTATGTCTATACCTTTACATAAAAACAAATAAAGAATGTAAATCATTACAACAGTAGCGGAGTCACGTTAAGGCCCAAGGGGGCCAGTTTAATTTTTTTCAATTTAGTCTTTTGTAAATTTACACTGTAGCCCTCCTAAAAATATAAGTAGGCCCTCCAAGGTTTAAGATTTTTGCAATTTTCCCCCTTTTTATATATATTATAGCCCCCTTAAAATGATAAATTTTTAATTTAGGCCCTTTATAATTTATAACATTTTAAATTAGTAATGGTAAAATTACACTTTGGCCTCCTCAAAAATGATAAAAATTCAATTTAACCCTTTAAAAATAATAAAGATATGGGCTATTAAAATGATGAAATTACATTTGTACCATCGTAAAAATATACAATTTAATTCTGCCCCCCCCAAAAAAAAAATTTTTCTTGCTCCGCCACTGCATTACAATATCTAATACAAAATTTACGTTGTACTTTATTTATGTATGTCATTTTATGTTTTCCTTTTATAATATGAAATAATTTTATGCTGCTTTTAATTATTTTAGTGTATAAATTGTTTAGTATCAAAACTTTATTTCATAATGAAATTTTACACATGCAGTATCAATAGTGATATTTAAATCTTAAAATTTTTTATTTGACTAGAAGAAATTTATATGTTGTTTACGATTTTAATACAACATTTAGTATTTAAATTTAACTATTTTCTAACTTAAGTTATTTACTGTTGGATCAAGTCAAAGTTGGATACCAAAAAATTTAGTTTGTTTGAAACCCGATCTAAGCCCTTAAGGCCTTTGTAACATTTAATATTAACAAATGTTTGTTTTAGGGTTAGTATTTTGTATATTGACAGTGTACTTTTTTATTCCACAAGCAACCTAAAAAATTGCCACCAAATATTTTCCTTTTTTTTATATAAATAGTTTTTAATATTTATGTCTTTTGTAATAATTTACCTTAAATCTTTGTGTGTGTATACATGTATGTATTCAGCTCCCTTAACCACGCCTCCGGCTTTTCCCTTGCTAGTGTGAACTGGACTAGACTTTGACCTGTCTGTTTCTTCTCTTATTCACTTGGTTTTGAAGGGTTTTTAATCTTTTTTGTTATATATGGATTTATCATTATTTTTTTCTCTTTGGATGTCTCAGATTTGATAGAGAAAGCAAAAAGAGTATGGCCAAAGGGTATTTTGTGTGGCTGATGGTTGGCTATGGATTTGGTGAGTGTGCATGCACCATCGTTCTCTAAGCTATTGTTTTTTTCTTTACTATAGTCAATAATAGTTTCATAGAACTTACTCTCAAGTTTAAAACGAGATTGGCTGATTTTTTTTGTTTTTCTTTGCAATTTCTGGTCGTCTAATTTACCTGCAAATATTTTCAGTGATGCTTTTAGCCTGCATTTATGTTCTATGATTTCAGATCATGACATTTTTATCCAATGCAAATGCAAGTCTCCAGGCCAACATTGCTTAGTTATTTAATTATATTTGATAAGATCATAATATCTGATTATAACTTTACCTGCAAAGAGAATTTTGTGATTTATTGGCATGTAAGTACCAAAAGTGTTGGAATTACTTTTATTTGTTTCAAAATGATACCAAATTAAAACCTGAATATAATTGCTTGTTGAACTACCTACTTTATCATATCAAGTTGATTTATTTTTCTGGAATACATATAGTTTTATGCTGATGAAGTTTCCTCTTGAAGGGAAAACTGGAAAAGAATCAAACCATCGTTAACACACATGTCCGCATGTAATGTTGCCATTAGGTTCTAGTTTTTGAAATGTGATTGTTGATCTAGGGAAACGAATTTGTATATTTTTGCACATCATGTAGGTTGCTCGGTGTCATGGTCCTAGAGAGGAGCCATGAATCCCATATCGATGTACTAGGGTTTGTCTTGAGATATGTGTGTTCACGCTACTTTCAACTTGTGAGGTGCCTTTTGTGGACAAAATTGTAAGGCCCAATGGGACGAAGCAAACAATACCTTGCAGGTTGTGTGGACCGTGACATTTGGTATTAGAGTCGGCTCTGGGGTACTAGAGATGTGCCATTGAGGATAGTGGGCCCTTGTTGGAGTGGGGGAGGATGTCATGGTTCTAGAGAGAAACCATGAATTTTACATTGGCTGTCTATTAGAGTTGGTCTTGCGATATAAGTGTTTACACCACCTTCAACCTGTGAAGCCTTTTTGTAGGCAAAACCGTGAGGCCCAATGGTTGAATTGGATAATACCTTGCAGGTTGGTGTGGACCGTGACACTCAACATTTTATATTCTGTAACTCAAAAGTACCGAATAACCTTGATTTTGGTGTGTATTTGTATTAAGTTGGTTGGAAAGCTAGTTTCATAAGAACAAAATAACCAAGCTATATACTGGTACTTAGTAGTTTCAATTCACATATTGCAGGTCTCTTCTTAACATACCTAGGCTTATACCTGATGAACGGGAACGGTCAGCCCGCACTCCTCTATCTCGTTCCTTGTACACTAGGTAACGAAAGTTCACGATTCCACCCCAGCTGGCTACTTCTTCTATCTTGCTTGTCTGAAAGGATGTTATATCCGTTCTTGTTTTAAACACTTTTCTTTCCTTTCCCTTTCTCTTTCATGATTTGTTTCTTTTTCTTTATCTTGTTCAGGAGTTGTAGTTGTATTAGCTGCAATAAGAGGAGATTTGAAAACGCTCTGGGGCTACAGCAGCAAGTCATCTGCCATGATAAATCCCACTGCAGAAGTTTGAAAACTGTAATTTTCTTTAAAGCGGCAATCCTGATCATCCAAAACTAACTAATGGTTTAAAAAGATGGTTACGGTGCTATCTATACAAGGAGTACATGGTCGACGAAAAGTCACGGCTCAAGTTTTTTAAGGTCAACTTGCCATTCTAATTTACATTCCTGTCTCTTGTATTGTATATGTAGTGATGAGAGGTTTATTCTTGGCATCACATTGCTGCTAATGTTGTAATATTCTGGAATTTGTACAGATTGTCATATTTTGTTTCAGCAAAAATTGTGGGCAGACAGATGTTACATATATAACTTCCACTTTAAGGTAATTTGCCTACTATTTTTTATTTCTTTTTATTTTGTCAATTTATATTTAATTTATGCCATCGCCGACATGGAGTGGCATGTTGTACAAAGTTGTGATAAGAGAAGACTATATATATATTCATTTATGTTCCTTCGATTATGATGAGTATAAATTCAATAAGAGTTTATTTATTTATAAAATGGGTGAACCAAACGTAAATGTCTAAGAAATATAGTAAAAATCCAACACGAAACTACAAGGATTCTAGTGCTTTCGTTTAAAGAAATAGTAGATAAGACAAGACAGAATGAGAGAAAAGGGAAAGAAAGTGAGGCCAATGGAACAAGTGGCTATGCAATGCCTATTGAAGGTTCCAACACTGCATAAGAGCCTGCGCTGCAGGAAACCACCATGGTTGCCATTGTGAAAACAGTTCAGCCATCCGTCACTAGAATGCATTTCAGAACTAAGGATTCAGCTGCTTTCAAATGGATGAAGACGCTGAGAAAGTGAAGGAAAATGGCTAGGAGTGGGGATACAAATGCCATCGCATTTGTCATAACGAAGGTTGTCAATATTGCAGTGCCCTCATCGACAGTACCCTTATCATCAGCCTTGTATCAACCAGGTACGGCAATGGCAGTAGTGAATGTGATGGTTGCTACAAGCGCTGCCACCAACAAATGGATTTCTCTCAGTTTATCTACTATTTCCTTCAAGGTCGAGGAATGATTATCCTCCTCCATATTCTCACGGAAGGATTTGTGAGGTCGGATCCCTTCCACTCCTGCATTATTCCCTGTTTCTTTCAATATTTCGCGTATCTGTTTCTGCAATATCAAATTTTATATAATATATATATAAGTGACACTCTCTAAACACCACCATCAAAACGAAACCAAATTAAAAGGTTTTAAAAAAAATTTTAAGCATTTCCCATTTTGTCTGTATATATTCAGTAAACCCGTTTACCTTCTTATTTTCGTAATTGGCATCCGAATCGGCCATTGATTTTAATTTCAAGGGAAGTTAACACATTAGACGAAGCAGCAGAGGGTCCAGAATGCAAAAACATGGCGTGTTCCCATTGACATCCTTTTCATATAAAAGATTCTGAATTGTGCTTCTGTGTACATCGCTGCCCTGTAAAAGCGTACGAAATTCTCTCTTTCAAAGCCACCGCGGCATAGTGAAGGAAATTCCAGCCTCTTTCGTCCACGATTTCGCAGCTTACGGGACAATGGGAGATTATGTATTGCATGATGTTTGCGTTGCCTACCCAAGTTGCCATGTGAAGCGCCGTCATCTTTCTCTCTTTATCCCTTACGTAAGCTGCCGATGCATCCATTTCCAACAACTGTTCTACAGCTGAATAGTTGCCGAAATGCGCGTCCGCCCTTTCTTGTCGGTTGCCGTTGTTAATTGCTTTTTTGCTTTTATTAATCTTTCAGTTGTTCCTATACCAAAATTTATATTGATACTTCAGTGTGTCTAATGCACATGCTTTAAAAGAAACTAGATATTTTAGCTTACTTTTATTATCGCCGCCGACTATGAGCGGCTGTACCATCTGGGCCTCCATAATCTACTGGTTTGCAATGATCCAATATCTCAGCCACCGCATCATAACTTGTCATGGCAGCTATGTAGAGTGGAGTCTCACCGCTTTTATTAGCAGACAATGAAAACGCAGGAATCAGGATCCAATTCCAATTCCTTCACCAGTAGTCGCACCACATCAATGTCATCTGGAGGACATTCAACAGCCATATATATGGAAAGCAGTATTGTCCGCCTTATCCTTCATTCTCAGCATCGTCCTCCGCCAGCTACCACTTGCTTCCGAATTCCCCAGGCCTTCATGTAGTTGTGGCATTACTTTGGCGCGTTGAATAAGGAATTTGACTATTTTGTAATGACCATGTCGAGCTGCAATATGCAATGGCATTTCTCCTCTATCATTGGGTTGAAGCAGCAGTGATGGGCACTTGTCCACCAGTTGTTCAACGAAATAAAGGGAGAACTCTCCTTTGGGTTCCCAGTCCCGGTAACACAGGAACCTTATATAACTTATAAGTACTAGTTTGCATCCTCCGGGTCTGGAGTAGATATGGAGAGCTGTGTTGCGCCTTCCGTCGAGCAGACAATGAAGATCGCCTTGGTACTTGTTAAAAAGTTCCATGTCACCATCTTCAGCGGCGTTTAATAAATCACTGTCCATGAAGGTGATAGCCTCTACTGGTGGCTGAGGCTGTTGAGAGGGAATAATTATGGATGAATCCTGCGCCATCATTGTACAATTAAAACTCTCTAACTATCCTGCAAGCCAAGGCAGGCACACCAATATTTTTCCCAGGTAAACCATGGAATCCTCTTGCTTTTTTTTTATCTCCTCCTTCACTGCTATTTTTCCGATCACCTTTCTGTCAATTGCACTGTACAGCTATTTTCCTGTTATATTTTATCATTTTGTGGTTGGCTGAATAAGCCATCGAGATGCTCCATTTAAGAGAAAAGCTGACGCATTAAGTGGAAACTTTGATAGAATTCTTTTATTTTTGTGTATCTCCTATCAGCTTTTAACTGTATATGGATGTAAACCCAATCCATAATTAGAACTTGATAAATCTGCTAGGAATTTTATGAATCTCTGTAATTATTTTATATTTTCATTTAATAGTGATCGTCTCGTTCCAATTATGTTTGCTTATGACTTTAATCTTTATTCCCTCGATTAACTGTGAACTTAAGCTGGTATCGAATGAGGTTATGGGAGACTCCCTCTTTATTCCCTCGATTAATTATGGAATTCTCCCTCATTGAACTTTGATAAAAAAAAAATTCATGTGTAAACTTAAGCTGTTATTGAATCTTTAATAAATGTTGATGAAATTAATAAATTTGAAATATCTTTCAAACATTTTGAATAAAAATATCAATGCTTACTACATAATCCAATTTGAAATTGAAGTAGACTTAATAAAAAATTGTTGATCTTTGGTATCAACAAGGGAGAAGACATGAGGGAAGATGTGGTGATGTAAATGGAGGTTCACTTTGTCTGGGTTGAGAGCTGAAAGAGGAAAGTGAATAGGGAGATTGAGGTTGTGAAGGAGTATGCTAAGGGCAATAAGAAGGCTTGAATGTTTGAGGGTCGATCTTTTTTTCATCGTGTCAGGGGTATATATAAGGGAGCTTCCACGTTTAGTAGCCTTGACGTGGTGAACCTGCAATCAAATTATCAGTATAGGACACATGGAGAGGATCTCTGCGATGGAATGGATTCTGTCATTCCATCTAAACCATGGTGCAGAGCGACTCACGAGAGATTTTGTGACCTAAAGAGTCACTTTCTAAATAGAAGAGTGGGTGTCGAGTGAAGATACTCCATAAAAAACAGGTAGCTACTTCTCAGGGATGGTTGACCATGATCCTCCAGAGGAGACGAAAGGTTAGCTGAGGTTAAGCCTTCTAGGCTATCGGTCTTCTGGTGATTGGCCAACTAGTGACGAGCAGAGGGGTGTCTTTTGGGTGGTTTGTTGTGCTACCACATGTCTCAGGCCGTACCAAGTTGAGAAGTACGTCAAAGTGGTCTGCCTTGAGGCAAACAGCTCCTGCGGTTTCCCGGACGGTGCAACATTTGAATGGTTGAAGACATAGGTGCAGCTTGTTGCGAAAAGAGAAGAGTTGCCATGAAAGCTTCAAGAATGCTTGCATTAACAAATATCATCTGGAGACCGTGCCTAGAGAAGAGGAATAATTATGAGCATCAGTTTGCAGCATGTGTCGGATTGTTATTGGCTTCTGCAACAAATGATGAAACAGTGCATTTCAAAAGAATCTCTATATATTCTTCATTTGTTCTTCTTTTGGAACTATTTTTGCCTGTGTTTATTGAAATTTCTTCTGCTTCTTCTCTCCAATTGTGTTCTTTCAAATTTTTTTTTTTTCATTCTGGGTTTCCTGCTCATTTTGTTCAGCGATTTTTATCGTAAGGCTTTGCTATTTCGATTTTTTTTTTTTTTTTTTTTTGCTCTATATTGCTTTTTTAGTCGTTGGTTCAACATCTTTAGTGCTTTTTCTGTGAAAACCATGGTCAAAGGTAATGGTAGATCTAGCAGCGTTCCAGCTAGAGACGGTGGTGGATTCGTGTTGCTCCGCCAAAGGGGCGGTGAAAGAGTGGTGTGTTTTTGTATTTAGGCATTATAAATTTAGGCATTATAATGATAACTATGCTTTATTTAGAAGAGAACATGATATATTAATAATAGCAATATTATCAGATAAAAATTTGAAAATTCAGTAAAATCACTTATTGAAAGATTTCAATCGAATTTACATTAAAAAACAATAGGATTTAAAGTTAAACTAAATTATTTTATATTTATTACAAAATTTTCTATAGAAAATAATGTCTGTCTTAGAATTCAAAAAAATTTATGAAATTAATGATTTATTAGTTAAAGATCTAGCAATCAGTTGGAGTTCTATTAATAAATATACTAATATTGCAAAAGTAGAAATCAAAAAAATTAATAACAAAATTATTGAACTCTTTGAACATAATAAAATTACTATTGAAATACAACTAAAATTATTATATCTAAGAGATCTATCAATTCCAAAAGCTTGGATGATAGAAAGAATTAATAGTCCAAGTACATCTACACCAGTTAGTACAATAGAATAGTGGCGAATGGAGATAAATCATATTTTTAAAATGCAACAATAATTTGGTTTTACCCTCAAATACAAAAATAGATGAAGATTAGGAAACTCCAAATTCTTCAACATCAATAGAAATGAAAATCGATCATATTCCTATTTTTCCTATAGAATCAAGTAGAAGTTTTATATCTTCTAGAGACACTAGAATGGAAGAATACAACATTCAATAATACTCCAACAAATGAAACTTAGAACAAGAGATGTAATTACATTCTCAAATTTCAATCTAAGAAATTTTATACATATATTGAAAATACATTTCAATTTAGAGAATATAAAACATATTCTTTACATGCTTTACTAGATATTAGAGCTATAATTAGTAGTTGCAAAAAAAATCTTATTCCTCTAGAAAAATGGGAAACTATATAGCATCCAATAAGAGTCATAGGAATAGATGGTAACGAAACTGTAACACCCCAAACTTGGCCTAGACGTTATGACAAGATCTAGAGGTGTGGTCGTAAACCGATTGAAAACCCAAAGTTCATTTGTCTTGAAAAGAAGTCGTTAGCTCTTATTGTGTAGAAATTTGTTTTATTAGAAAATATATCTTTCATATTTGATTAGAGAAAACTTTTGTTTAGCTTCTCATATTTCAAAACGATTGAATTTGCAGCGGAAAACTTTTAGTTGAATCCAATTTTGAAAACACGATTGTTTAGAAAAATCAAAAATTTTGCTGACCATATTCATTTTCGCCAAGAAATTTTTTAAAAAAATTAAAATGGAAAATAAATAGTAAAAATAAAGCTTAAATTAACTAGTGATTTTTAACCGAGCTCCGTTGCACTGACCCATCCTAAGTTTGAGGATTCCCTGAAAGTGATAAACAACAGAAAGTGAGTTTTCAAAATTCAGTGTGTAACATATCATATAGAAATCAATCAGACATATATATATATATATATATATGTCAGAAATAGAGTTTATCAAAACATAACATATGCATATTTATGTTCCTACCATCATTCACTGCACAACATCTCCGACCATCCCAACACACTATATAGGGTATTATATACCCATCCAACCCT
The DNA here is from genome assembly GCA_039519145.1 of Kokia cookei. Classification (NCBI taxonomy): domain Eukaryota; kingdom Viridiplantae; phylum Streptophyta; class Magnoliopsida; order Malvales; family Malvaceae; genus Kokia; species Kokia cookei. The sequence continues at coordinate 33,129,018 of CM076907.1, read as the reverse complement.
ACATACTGCTTAGTATTGGTATGACGCTTTTCAAAATATTTGCAACTAAACTGCTAATTTATTAGGCGATGTATTGACATTTACAAAAACAAATGTGGTTGCGCCACCAAATTCGGTAGAGTATATCTGCCCACACTTCCTCCGTATACATAAACCCTCCCAATGCACATACAGAATTAAAGATGTTGAAATATACATATCATACATGCTCGTATAACAAATACAAAATAGATATACCTTATTACAAATCATTCATATCGTTTCACAAATTATACTTATTACAGTTGAACTTGCAATAGAATTTATTTTTATTTTTGAATTTTTAATAATTTAATTGCTTTGAACCAGTAGAACCGGTCATTTTGAAAATCAATTGATCAGATTAGTTCGAAATCAGTTCAACTATTGATTCAATCGATTTTCTAAATCAGTTAATCAATCCATACCAATTCGTGTGTCAATCATTTTTTTACATCTCGTCGAATCAATTCCCTAATCAACTTTCAATCTGACTTGCAAGTCCAATCCAATTTAAATAACATTGAATTTTGAAATTTTTTTATATTTTTTAATTTTTTTTTTTAATTTTAAAAAGTTTTTATTTTTCAGATTTTTTTTATTTTTTATTTTTTTATGTAAAATGTGAAAAAAACCAAACTTTTTATGTACTTTTGAAGGCTAAGAAACAGAATCCAACGAGTAGCGCCAGTGGTAAAAAGAATGTTATTCATCTTAGGAGACTCGAGTTTGAGCACTTTTATATGCAAAATATGTATGCGTTGTCAAAAGTATCGATACCAGATCGATACATGGTAAATATTTTGAAAAACATAATGTCATTTTCGTATTGATACCAAAAACTGTATCAATAAAATCTTGGTTCTATAGATGTTTGATAAAAACTATCGATGCTTGATTGATACTTTTTGACCTAGAGCAAGTTTAACATGTCTGAAAAATATTTGAAAATTTGTTTGACTAACTTAGCTTCAAAAATATTTTCCAAGTATGAGTTTAACAATTTTTCTTTTAAATATCATTTGTAATGAATTTATTATCAAGTTATGTTTAAAATGATTTTTATTTAAAACATACTATTTGTTATATCAAAATTATTTGTCAACTAAAGCTTATATATATATATCAGATTTCTCAAAAAAAAAAAAGAAAATATATAAAATTATATCATTTTCAAAAGCAGCATTTTCAAATATACAATAGATTTTAATATGATTTGTGGTTATTAATTAAAAATTTCAATTATATTAAATCTCTTAAAATATACAATATATTTACAATTTATATTGTTACACATAAATATCTTTATCACAATCTGGGTCCCATCGAAGACCCCTTTATATCCACTTTTTGGGATTAGGGTAAGAGGGGTTCTTCCTCTCCCCAATTTGTTCGGCCACCATACACCATCTCTGGGGCCCATCTCCCTCCTCCGTGGGAGCTCTCCATTACTTCTTCCCTCATCTCATTTATTGACAGCTCTCCAGTCTACTCGCCAAATCTTCCGCCACCATCTTTACCTTGTTGAAAGCTTACATCAACAATTGGTGCAATGAGCAAGGATATACTCTGAGTCACCAAAATTAGTCAAAATGGCTCCTTTCAACAAAAGTCATCCCAAAAATCCACAATAGTAATTTTAGGTTTGAAGCAGATAAATTTTTTTTCTCCATTGGAAATTGGTGGTGATGTGACGTTTTAGGTCATTTACACAGCATCTTAAGATAATTGAGTAATTAATGGGATTGAGGTTTTATGCGTTCTCAGTGAAAATAACTTGGTGAGAATTCATCATGGTGTTGCCTGATGCTTAAGATTCACTTGATGTGAGATTCACTCAACTAAAACAGGTGTATGGGATAAGGTCCACCTAACAGGGACACGTGTAAGAAACTCACAAAGGTGGTAAAACAATTGACCCTATATGAGGGAAGGTTATAAGATGACCTTCCTAAGTCTGCTAAAAAATTAGATTTACCGAGTCTACTGAAGGGATAGGTTCTAAAAATAATATCATTATCACACTTTTTCAATTAATTATTAATGTTAATTAGTCCTCACGTATTTAGTACAATCTTGAACATCTTACTGAATGGCTGCTCCTTATATACTCGGTGCAAATCCGAAAGATTGCTTCTCACATAATTAGCGTAATTCTAAACGGTGGTTCACCTTATATCATCAGTGTAATCCCAAATGACTGCTCTGCCTTTAAGGCAAGCCTAATTTCGAATTTTTATTTTTATTTTCAAGGTTAGCATAATTCTAAATACTTGTGAACGATTATTATAATTTCATTTTAAGTAATACACCAAATAAATTTTATAACTTAAATTCAATTTTTATATTTTCAATACTTATTTTTTAATACTTAATTTTTCAATTTATCAAACATAATCTAAATCATATATTATATAAATCAATGTTCTCTCGCTTTTTTTTATTTGAAAATCTTAAATTAACACCCAAATACTTTACAAAAATTATAATTACCAATTCCAATGAAATTTCATGCAATATTATTCGAAATTAATAATCCAATACAAAGCCAAGGATTAATAATTCAAGATATTCCAAGTATTTTTTATAGAAACTTTCTCTAACAACCATAATATTTTGAATTTATTTTTTAATTCCATTTTTTTATAACGTCTCTACAGGAGCTTAATTTAAAATTTATATTTCTATAGAAGATGCTTTATTCAATTAGAATTAAATATATCTCATGGTGGTCGGTTTATACAAGTTCCGATTGTAACGATTGATGCATATCAGTTCAATGTTAAATTAAAAATACCTAATACTCTTTTTCACATCGATAAAAAATTTCAATCCGTACAGATTGTACCAACTGGCTTCAAACAATTCTCATCGCACCGATTGAAACATAACGCATCGTCCAATGAATAAATAATATTAAAAATATATAAAATATTTACTATTGTGCTAAAAACTCATCAAAATATAAATTAAAAAATTAAAAAAATTGACGTCTAACATATAAAAATTAAAATATAATTAAAAATACTCATTCACCCCATTATCAAAGAAAAATTATCCTTTCACCTTGACGAATTTTTATTATTACTTTTGAATTTATTTGAATGATAAATTTTTATTATTAAATGTATTATATAATTGATGAATATTTTATATTCAAAACTTATATAATTTTACTAATTTGATATTTGTAATATATTTATATCCAATTATTAAATATTTTTAGACAATAATGATAAATTCAAAACCGAGCTACCAATTTCAGTAGAAAAACAAACCTAACACCATATTTAGAATCTTCAGACTTTTTTTCAAAATAATTATATGAATTTAACGAATAAAATAATTGTATGAATTTAACCATGTTTGTATTTTAGTAAATTCTGAGAAAGATGTAAAATCAGTATGGAAAATACACGAGACATGATTCTCAATTCTTATTTTATTTAGTAAAAATTCTGACGCATGTAAAATCTATATTTCTTTTCATGAAAAATAATATATTCCACTATAAAGAATAAATGTCATTATATCTTCCTTTCAAATCAACCTATAAACCCTTTCAAACGAAAAATCTCCCTAACCCAAACCAAAATAATAATAATAATAATATTTTATGATATTGGTACAACTATACCTAACAAGGGAAATCAGAAAGGATAATAAAAAATTTGGGGGGGGGGGGGGGGGGGGGGAGACTACCGGTTGACCAATATCATCAAGAAGAAAAATGAAAAAGAAAAACTACGTAATTGACACTCCCAGAGAGAAGATCGGCCTCCCAGAAACAACAAATCCGGGAAAACCTTAACCAATAAATTGACAAAACGTGAAGAAATAATGGAAAAGAACAAGAAACTAAAGGGAAAGGAGTATAAGGAACCACAAAGTGGTTGAGACGGGCATCTTCTGCCCAAGAATCTGCCACTCCAACCAAACCAATGCTATGTGCACTTGAACCTCAACCTTATGAGGTTCAATCAACTCTACGACCATATGAACCAATGAATGCCGTAAATGAAATGAGACTTGCTTTCATCAAACCATTCTAAAACAAAACTTAATCCAAAACTTAACTCATGATGCAACAGTAGCAGCAGATGCCTTATCCATTTTCTCCTTTTCAATCTCTGCTCTCCTCTGTTCAGCATGCTGAGCAACACCGTTTGCAAGAGCTTGATAATGGAAATCCAGTGTCTGTGTAAGGTTCTGGAACCTCATTGTATCCGATGCTTGCAAAACTAGATTTAAAATTGGGGATGTGAAGAAAAAGGTCCTCTTTTCAGAAAACGGAAAGAAAAAATCAAAAGAAATACAAGTTGCATTTAAGAAAATTTAGGCTGGTCAAACAGTTACCTTTGACCGTATCCACAAAGAAAACAAAAGGGTCCACTTCATCAATTGGAGACTGTAACTCTTCATCATCACTAAAATCATCATCAGAGTAGTCATCATCGTCATCATCATCATTTGCATGGAAAGCCTTGGCCTATAGAAAACAAAGTCAGCTGAACTTCAAGATCGGAAGTCCTGGAATCCATTTTACAAAAGGATCAAAAGAAGGAAATACCTGGGCAGCTAATTTTTGAAGCCTGATGCTATCCGCTTCATCGCCCTCCTCTGCATCAACTCCCATTTCCTTGTCAAAACCATCAGCATCGTCATCGTCATCATCAGACTCAAAACCATCCATACCATCATCATCTTCAGCCTCTTCCTCCTTTGCAGCTTCTGCTCAAATATATAATCAAGGAAAATCCAATATTATGGCAAAAGATGGAAAAAGAAAACCTCCAAAAGACAGCAATGCCAAAGTCAAAAGAACACAGTTTGCAAGTGAAGTTCACACACAACAGATAATCATAAGTGCAGATGCGCCTGCCCATGCACACCTACACACAGAGAGAGAAAGAGAGAGAGACCTGCAACTTGATCCTTGTATGCAACAAGGAGATCAAGGGTGGCCCTGAACACACGTCCAAGAGCCTCCCCATCTAACTGTTCACCAGGAAGTGCAAGCAGTGAAGTAAGGCCCAAGCAGCACACTTTCTTATCATGTTCCCTATAGAACCCAGTTAACTTGTGAAGTCAGAGCCAGACAATACCAAATGTAAAAAATTCATTATAAGAGTAATAACATTACACGCAAGGCTTGTCTGGGTGTTGATGGAAGATGCTCAAAGCAAATACAAGACTACCTACCGCTTAAAATTAACCCGTTGACCGCTCCTCCTAACTTGCTGCAACAACTGGAACCAAAGGTTGAACACTTCCAATGTAACACAAAACTTGTTCAATATGCTGAGTGTCAAAGCCGCATTATAGTATACTGCATTGGCAATCTGGGTTAAAAAAAACCAGCATTGTGTTAGAAAATCATAGTAAAATGCTGTTCCCAGGAACAAAAAGTGTTCTGAAAGAAAACCAAAGCAACTTGCAAAACAATAGCAGTATTTATGCCCAGAAGTGAAAATTGCTGGCAATGGCCACTTTAGACCAAATTTTAACATAAGAGAACAATCTAGATCCTAACAAGAACATTTTGATACAACAAACACAGTTACTTCAAACCTGAGACAAGAAGCAAAAAATAATGTTGGAGACAGATAAAACATATCAAAATTAACTTAAATTTGTAATAAATCAATCAACTAGTGCTTTCTTATTGTGCCGTATAAATATGATGCATTAAGTACCCTTGTGTGAGTGAATAACTAAAGAACATCTAATTTGTAATATTTACAAGATATAACTATCCGAAGCATTACATAAACTTGCAGAAAGTACAGCTAGGTCCTGACACCTTACCACTTGTACAAGAAGGCATTTCAACCTTGATTTCTCCGTTCGACGCAATCGATCAAGTGTGATTCTCAGGTATGGTTCAACCCAATGATCTACTTGCCCTCTACAGTTTTGAAACAATACTTCTATCAGCTTTGGAGCTGGCTCAATGTCGTTGTCCTCTAAATTTTTATCTGACATGATCTGGAAAGAAAAGCAAAGAGCATACGCCTTATAAACCAAAGGGGCTGACATAAAGAAAAATTACAAGATAAAAACAGAAGAATATTTAGTTCATTTTCATTTTTGCTGGAAAGTTGTCCATCTACAGGCAGCTTTTATCAACACAAATAAACTCACAGAAGAAATCATATTCCAAAGACTTTGCTGGTAGTCTGGTTCCTTGCAACTAAGAAAATGAGCAGTTCCCCTGGATATATAGTTGTCCAAATGAACCAAAATATCTGCATGAAAACAGTTACTACTTAGAAACAACTCAAAAATTACAGATAAATTCAAAACTAGATACTAATAAATTGAAATTGGACCAAAAAAAGTCTGAAACCCCCCATTTTCTATTGTTATCATATAAAATATTTATAAGGACCCACGAGAACCAACAGAAATGAAATGAGCACATTCAATCATAAACAATCTGAAGGTCCACATTGCATTGGCAATCCAATCCCAGATTTACACATGGTAGTCTCAGAAACTGTTCCAATTACTAAAATTTGAATAATGAGGGTTGTTTTGTGTAAAATCCATGAAAAATATATTCAATATCAAGCAAATAAACTAACATAATTAATTCTATCAACAAATTAGACATAAAATAATTGCAATTTATTTGGCAATGTGGATATGAGAAACAAATGAATTGAACACAAGTTTAAGCAAGTAAACTAACATAATTAATTCTATAAACAAATTAGACACAAAATAATTGCAATTTATTTGGCAATGTGGATATGAGAAACAAATGCATTGAACACAAGTTTCAGATCTGTAATATTACTAAGTAACTTATCATACCACTGACCGTAAAATTTTTAAACTGCTGAGTGTGAAGTCTAGTTAAAAAATTTAAATGCATTCATATTTGGAAATGATAACGGAAAGAAAAGCAGAAAAAGTAACTGGAACCGTACTTGGAAAGAAGTCTATAGCCCAATCGGCTAATGCTTCAATCATCAACGGCCAAAGGCTCCACATATCCAATGAAATAGTTGGAGAAAAGAAGGTCATGTATGAAACAATCTCCAAGACTTCTTCAAAAACCTCTGCATAAGACCACAAAAAAGAAATTGACAAAATACAATATTATACAAGTCAAATTTGGTATGATTGAAATGCTACAGCTGAAAATCTATTCAATGATTTATTCCACTTCTATATTTCACTCAGCACATTTAGAAACATCAGTTCTTTTAAACAGTCTTAACCATAGTGAAATAACGGTTTGACAGTAACTCTACAACAATGCTAAGCTTTCTTAAGGCATACAAGCTATTAACTCATCCAAAAAGTTCATTGTTAATGGACAGCTTATTTTGGGTTATTTTTACAAATTCTTGAGGTATTTATGAGCATATCCTATTATATACAAATTTAAGGGGAAAAGACCAGAATTAAACGAAGGCAATTTGCCATTTCACATTCAAACTTTAGATTGTTTCATTGACTCGTACTATATATTCATTACTTCTTGTTTCTGCCTGCCCCAGAGTATGCACCACTATTAAGAAAATAAAAAAAATTAAAAAGCAGGGATGGGAATAAAGGGGGAACACTTTACATACCTTGCCCATCAGTTGTCAACATTCTTCGCATGATTGGAAGCAATGTTGGCTCCACCTGAACAAAAAGGTGTGGAAGCCTACTAACTGATTCAAGTATTGTGCTTATGGCACGCAAACAACCAACTGCAGCCAGAGCACCAGGATCATCGGCTTCATCATCAGCTTCTGCGGTGTTCATACACCTCCAGAACGCAGCTGCCTACAAACAGATAAATGATAGTTTTCAGTATAGACTATTCAAAATTTAGTACTTATAAAAATAACGGCAACATGCATTACCAAATTCTGACATAAACCAAGAGCATAAGGCGCCATCTCCTCCCCAAACTTGTCAACAATAGTCTCCAGAGTAAAAACAAGGTCCTCATTCTCAACTTCATTCATAAGTTTGAAGATCTCTGGAGGAAAAGCAACAATAGCAAATCATTGACCTAGTTGAATAATGAAAAGTAACAATGTGCTGTGTGAATGTTTACTAGAATCGTGCATGTGAAACCAAAGTTGAGAAAAGAACAAAAACTAGAATGTTCCAAAGAGCCCAGTAAATTTTGAACAATCATCAATAATCAGAGACTATTAATGAGACAAACAACTTCCAAACACCACTTACCATCAAGTAATTGAGGAAGAATTGGACGAATCTCATTTAAATCTGCATGAAAAACAATTTCGTTTCTGTTAAGCCCTCAATACTCAGGATAAAATTAAAAGCTGTGAGTAGATAGAACCATAAGAAGTAACCAGCAATCAAACTTCAAATTCGGATTTGGCTCAAGCTAGCTCAATCCAAACCCAACTTGTACAAAATAAAATAAAGAGAAAAGTAAAGCTATATACCTCTGCAAGCTTCTACAAACGATCTTAATGCAAAAACTGAATCAACACGAACAGGAAGCTCTGGATCACGCAACCCAGAAACAATACTATGCAGTGCTTGGAGGAAATTGTTCTGGTCAGAGAAATTTATATGGGCATACTGTCCTGCTACCCATGCAGCCTAATATCCAGACCACAAAAGTACAAAACTAAAAAAATTCTCTCATACAAATATCTCCTGGAAACCTTGATTATGAAGTCCTCAGGAATAAAGAAAATGAAAATAAACCTTTGCTCTAAGATGACCAACAGGACTTTGGAACTCTGGAAAAACATGTTGCATCAACATATGCTCCAGCTCAGATTTGTAGGGCTCAGTTTGTTTCAGTTTATCACAAAGTGCTCCAACAGCAAGGAGAGCACCATCTTTCTGTCGATAGGGCTTATATTCTACTGGTGCTGCATCATATCTGGAATAAAGAGTAGCATGATTATACCAAAATAAAACTAACATCAAAAAATACCAATATTCCGAGTCTCAATTAGTTCCAAAATACCTCTTGAAAATTTCCACAATGAATTGAATAAACTTCTGAAGATTCTCTTTTCCACGTTTTCTTACTAACTCACTGACAAAATCCATGGAAGCGGTCCTTGGACTATATAAATCTTCAATTATATCTGCAATACAAAAATATAATGTATGAATCAGTCTGACCAGTACAGGGTTTTGTAACACACACCAGGTATAGTAGCTTACCGTAGCCCTTCCTTACATACTCATGTGGATCTTCTTCCCAAAGCTTTTGATCATCGTCATTGAAGCACATGAGAGGGAAAACTATTTCGAAAAGGAGGACATCAAGCTGTGGCTGCAGCAAAGTATACATGCTATTCTTCGAGATGCTGCACATAAATTTTTTTTTTTTTGTCAAAATCCATCACTAGCATTTCTGAAAACTTTAAAACAACTTGCATTATAGATGCATAGAAAGAGTGAAATCTGCAATCTCATCTATAGTCTTGAATATTGACACAACTATGAAGGCCACCAATAAAAAATTCTACACCACAAAGCAAGAGTACAGGAAATATATTTATAAATTTAGTATAAAATTTAATAAAACAATGATTTTTTATCAAGAACTGACCCAATCAACCTTTATAATTCATTACTATATGAAAGAGAAATAGAATTAGGAAAGACAAAAAAAAGACTAATTAACACTGCTACAAAGAAAAATCACGATTTTATATAACTCAGAAATGCTTAGGTAATCATAAATCCATCAAGAAGCTCAGCACATTGCTCTCTATCTCCTAGCAATAGAAAGAAAGTAACAGGTAACACTGGAAAGAAAATAATTACTGCAATACTATTGTTTCTGTTAAATGCAGGCTACCTCTAGCCTAAAGAATTGTATGGTCCAGTCATCCTGAAATAATAGCCAGCTCAAACAAAAGAATAAATGAACATCTTACACCGACTAAAGAATATCAAAAGCACCAGCTATTGGTATGACTTATGCAGAAAGATATAGCAAACCTGCTGCTTAGATATTGAACAACAAGGTTGGTAACTCTATCAGGGAGATAGCCTCCAACACGAATAACGCCCAATAAATTTAAGTGGCATTCCAAAACTTTTCCTGCATAATTCTTCTGAAACATTTGAGCAAAAACCTTGTTTTCTGGATTCCTAAGCTTTAAATCTCCAAACCTATCAAATAGCCACCAAATCACAAAATGCCTAATAACATGAGGCCTATCATAAATTACTTCAAACCATGTTGCAATTTTAAAAGCATACCGAGTGAATAGCCTATTTAAAATATGAACCGTCCATTTCTTCACCTTCCACCACCCCCATGATTTCCTGAGCTCAGGATCTAAAGGTTGGCCTTCCTGAGGTACAGGCCTCTCCAGAACATTTAAGAAAAGCATCATCCAAGCATTGAACACATTTGGATCAAGTAACTGCTTCGGAATCTCCAACTGAAAATTAGACAATAGCCCAAAGACAGCGTATGAATCATACAACTCTCCTAAAAACAAGTCACAGGAAACAAGCTGGAGTAGAAATATAGTACAAGTTTGCTCAAAATATTTGGCATGTGATTTTTCCTGCAGCTCAAAAAATGAGCAAAAATTTCTTCTCTACATTGGATTAATTAGTATGCTAGTAAGTAGTAATAGATTAAGAAACTTTGTACATATGAACTAAAAAGAAAGTAAAGACTGCCTATTATTTTATGGGTGATAAGTGATAACATAAGGAGAGATCAAGAGTTCATAACAATAGCACTATATAAGATCAACAAATCCGTATTAAAACATTACAAACCATAATAGGTACAATCTCAAATAAGAAAATTTTCATTACATAATTATGCCAAAAAGTTGGAAGTAAAAATAAAAACAGAATATGGAAACCAGGAATGAATATAAAAAAAGAAGTAAAACACATGTCAGAAGCTCCCCTTTAGCACCCCATTAACAGATCAGGTGATAAATACAGAGAAGATACACTATAAAACCAGTAAATTAAAAACTTACATAGATTGATGACCAGAAAATTTTGCAAATAAGCTTGATTAGATCCGCTACTTCCACTGTTGGTTTGTCAATCTGCACAAGTTTATTAAATATATTGAGAAGATGAGGAAATGTCTCTTCAACAATGTGTTGAACAGGAGTTCTCTCCTCCTCCGACTTGAACCTAGAATAATAAAGAAAATGATTGAATTAGTATTACAAAAAAAAAAAAAATTCAATCACTAAATTAAGAGAAACAATTAGTTGTTATTTGTATTAAAACATTATAACACTTTTAAATGGAGAAAGCTGCCTTCTAGCATATATTGCAACCAAGCATCAACGCTATGGAAAGGTGCTAGTTGAATAAAACAAATACTTCCCATCACCTTGAGTGAGCAACTTGCACTAAGAAAACTAAGATATGAAAACGACAACAAAGAAACCATGCAGACAAAAAGAGAAAAATACGGTGAATGCTTACTCATATTTCCTAGCAAGAATCCGCAACACAAACAAAGCCCCATAAACCAGCTGATCTTGTAGGTTATGCTTTACCCAGTCAAGAAGACGCAGCCAATGCTCCGGATAGTCAGCATTGATAATGGTCTTGAGACACACACCCAATTGCACCCTGCAACAAAGCCGATATGATGAATCTTACAAGTTACGCATGTAATCTGCACCACTACCAATGAAACAGTAAGCAATTCAAAGAAAAATAAAAAAAAGGGGCCAGCAAAGAATTTTACCTCAACAAAGGAGGAACTTGAGCCACATACAAAAGAATATTATCGCGAACCACATCCTTATCACTTGGAGAAATTTTTTGTTGCGCATCTACATTTATTAAAAATAAAATATATATATACGTTCATGTTCATGGATATAAACATAAATATCAGAAAAAAAAATTAAAAAGAAAAAGTGATTGAAATTTTGAATACTTGGATCATGAGGAGCCCAATTCTTAGCAGTGAAGTTCTTAAAATGAATAGAAGCAATTTGACGAACCGCGATATCGCGATTATTATCAACGATGATCTGCAATAGTCTCACCAGATGCTGAGGCGTATACTGGAACTGAAACCAAACAAAATCAATCATTTGATCTAAAAACAAATTATCAAAATCAATTAATAACAATTAAAAAAATAAACCTGATTAAGACTTTGTTCAGCAGCTTCGCGTTCAGCAGGATTGGAACTAAGAGCGGCTTGAAGAACAAGAGTAAGACTTGGAAGATCCATTTTTTTAATCAAAATTTTCAAAAAAGGAAAATAATTCTAAACCCTAGCTGCTCAAATTCAGTACAATGAGATGAGAGTCTAGGGTTTAGACTTGAGAGAAAGAGACGGAAATTGAAAAAAATAATAAAAAAAATAAGAAGAAGAAAGAGAAGGCAGTATGCGGAGGGAGACAGCTAAAGGTTGAGAGAAAGAGAGAAAGGGAGGGGCTATTTAAATAATTAGGGTTTACGGTTTTTGTTTTTAACTTAAAAAAGCAACACTTTATTTACTTCGTTTTACTTTTTTACAAGCAGTCAAACTTCCTAACGATGTCGTTTGACGTTTAGCTCCAGAGACCAGAGCTAGCGAGGGAGAAAGCGCCCGCACGTGTATTTCTCGGCGACCGTGTTCAGTTTTCTTGTAAGAACATGATTATTTATTCATTTATGGCTTAATAGTTTATATATATTGGGTAAACTACAAAAATATCATTAAACTATTGTTTGCATTCTATTTTGATCACTAAACTATTAATTTTTCGATTTAATTACTAATTTTTTAAATCAAATATTTCGTTCATTTTCTAGCTAGTTGTCGTTAGATAAGTGACAAATAGTTGATATCGATTTTTTTATTGGTTTAATAATAAATTTAGCTCTTTATTATATACATTCTATCATTTTAATCTTAAATATAAAATATTCAATCAATTTACCCTCACTATTTACAAAATTTATCATTGTAGTTCTAATTCTAAAAAATTCAATAAACTTAACCATCAAAACTTACAATTTTTTTTCAATAAATATAATCTTCGAATTACCATAACCATTTATTAAATTCATATATTTTCGGTGAAGAATTTTGTTTTCACACCAAAATTGGATAATCAAACCAATAATTATCACATTTTTTTCTTATGTTTTTATTTATTTAATCCACGCATCACAATAAATTAAATTATCTAGATTTAATTTTTTAATTTTTTATAATTTGCCATCATCCAATTAATTGATAATATATATTTATAAATTATCAATTTATCGCAAAGCTCATAGGCTATCGTATATAATCATATAACAATACATCTCTCCACCATATCAGGGTCTCCAAAAAGACATTTAGTATTTTGCAACAAAAGTTGGATCTAGATATCACCATATATAACCCGTACTAGCACATAAATAACCCTATTGGCATGTCAATTGTAAGTTATCCTTTATTACTTTCATTTGGGCACATTTAGCACATATAGCAGAATTTGCATTCAAGTATATATTACAATTACATATAACCATGCCATATGAACTTACCTAGAAAAAATAGCAACAAACAAAATATGGAGGACTAATCTATAATTTTACCTTTTCCTCTATTTTCCTTCGTTTAATTCAATTCTCGATCTATATGATAATTTATTTTAATTTATCAATTCCAAATACCTTATAACATCATATTACATGCATATGATAACTCAATTTAATTTTCCAAAAGTTCCCTAAAGTTTCACATTTTGTTCGATTTAGTCCCTATGATCGAAATTACCATAACTTTCAAATTTGAGCATCAATTTTTGAAAATGATATCAAGTACATCCTTCTATAACCCTATATTAACAATATTTATAAAAATATTACACCAATTTTGAAATTCATGCACTTTAGTCCCTATATTAAAAACTTGCAATTAAATTATATAAACTAGCCATTTTTCACTTCTAAGCTTAAAATCTAACAATTTAACACAAAAAGCTTTAAGAAATCAACAATGAAAACTTCTAGTAACTTTAACAGTTTTACAAATCGGTACACGGGTTAGCTGAATCAAGCTCCTGAGACCTTAAAAACATAAAAATTACAAGAAATAGACTTGAAATCACTTACCAATTGAGGGACTAAAGTTTGAAAGCTTAAAACCCTTACCTTCCTTCTTAACTATGATGGGAGTAGGAGTGAGTGTTTGATCAGATCAAATCGAATGGAAATTTCGAGTTTTGATTCGAACCCTCGTCTTAAAATCTCGTTTCACCAATTTTCCATATTTTAATTTTTTTACCACCTAAGTTCTTTTTAGTTTACTTACATATTCCATCCAATTCAACCAATGTATTGTTCATATAAGTTCAAATCCAAACTCAAGAATTATATAACTTACCATAACTCGTTCATTTATGACCAGCATTATAAGATTAACAAAAGATTACAAATTTTACAATTAGGTACATAAAAAGGGCTTATTGTAACACCCAAATCCCGAACACCATCGCCGGTTAGGATTCCGGTGTTTGCTATTCATTTAACACTATTCATCTTTTAAAATATCCTAATATTTTCATCTTTATTCAATAAAAAATTCACTTCTCACATTATATATCAATATTTAAACATAACACAATTTCGCCAAGGGTAAAAATGGCATTTCCAATAGTTTAAGAGACTTCTACCGGTACCTAATGGTCAAGTATCGATAGTAGTCAAGTTAGTGGACAATTTAGAAACTGTGTAGATTTCTACCGGTACTTATGCTAGCTCTATCAAACAAGTATGATTTCTACCGGAACAAGTCATGCATCTACCTATACCAAAAACTCCAGAGAGCAAAAATCCTCACCCTGCAACTTCTACCAGTATATGCATACAAACTATCGATACATCAGTGCTAAAAACTATCGATACTTGTTATTCAACTACCGATACAACTCAAGTCAAAGAATAACCTCTCTCCTACCTTGTACTTCTACCGATACATGCATAAGTTCTATCGAAACAAGTATGCTGAATCTCAAGAATTATGCCAAGACACAAGTTTAACATCTCAATGCATCCAACACAAGTTATGCATTAGGTCATCACACAACATACATAACTTCTAAGTCTTTACAAGCATCTTAAGCTTAAACATCTAAATGGTACTTCATGCATATACACATTTAAAATAGTAAGATTTCAACATCTTTAGTTCAACATCAAAGGTTAATTTCATCCTAGTACATGCCAAAAGACCGAGTGATGCAAAATCTACCGACAAACTCCGCGATAGTGTGACTTTAAGAGATGACAATAATCCGATCTTCAATCAGCAAACAATCTACAAAACAACAACAATAACTGTGGTAAGCTTCATAGCTTAGTAAGTTCGATAGTATAAGAAGTTACCAAACATTGTAATACGCAACAATGACTCCATCGAGCCAACATAATTCCTTTGCTCTTTGAGTTATTCACAACTTCATTTCCTGTTCATAACTTTCAGTTACCAATACCCGATGCTACTCACACGAGCTGTCAAGGAACCGCAACCTATGTGGTGTCCCAGCCATCAGTACGGTGTTTATCTGTACTGTAAACTGTTTCCTAACGATGCTGCTCACACGAGCTGTCGAGAGTATGCATAGAGCATAAGTCCCAGCCATCGTAGGACCTGTAATCCATGTAGGATCCATATCTCTTTTTCGAGTCACAATGCTGCTCACACTAGCTGTCGAGGACTAGCAACACATGCGGTACCCCAGCTATCGCGTCGGTACTATTTCAACAGCATAAAGCCTACTATCATTTTCGTTTGAATTCTTCGATCATCTTCAATACCAAATGCTTCCTTTTTCTGAAAATTGACAAATTATATACAATAAATATTAAGTACATTTACATTACGAACTTACCGGACTGGATTGCAGTTTGGAAAGACTTCAAGGACTAATCTATCAATTTCCCTTTTCCGCGGTCTGTAGCACGATCATAGTCTACATTCACAAATCATTTAATTCCCACATTAAGTCACATAATTTAATCATTCAACACAATTTAGTCCTTTTGAGAAAATTATAATTTTACCCCTAATAGTTTTCTTTTATTCAATCTAGTCCTTTCAACACAAAACATGCAAAATAACCATTCTCTCGCACAACCAACCATAGCCAAATTCTCTTGGGTGTCTATCCAACCCATTCATACATTTATTTCCATAACAATACATGTAATTTTATCATTTTCACATTTTAGTCTCTAAACCTTAATTTCATAAAAAAATCACTTTATAAAAAGATTTAACCCAAGTATCAAACATTCAAATATATCAAAAGTTCTCAAGAACAAGCAATTTCAATAATGGCAAGTTTACTAACATTTGACAGATTCACAAATTAGTCCTTGCATAAGCTAGATAAAGCTGATACAGACTCAAAAAAAAATTACTAAAAACGATCAAGGTTTGCTTACCCAAATCAAAGCTCAAAGATTGGAAATGAAAACCCTAAGTCTTTCCCTCTTTTTACCGTGTGAAGAAGAAAGAAGGAAGAAAATGTGATGAAATTCAATTTCTTTCCTTTTAATTTCATATATATAGTAATGACATTTTTGTAATTTTTAAGACTTCCATCATTAAGCCTTAATTAATCATTTTTAATCTTAATTAAATCTATTTACACTTAATTAAACCATACCAATCCACTAACTAATACTCCTTTGGTTAATTTACTCATTTGGTCCTTATAATTATCAACTCTACTTTTGCACCTATTACGAGTTAGTCCTTTCTATTCAATTAACTATCTAATCAATAAAATTTCTGAACCAAAATTTAATACGATGCATAACACCATAAATATTAAAATAAATAAATTTACGACTCAACTCGTCGGATTTTTTGATTTCGAAATCACTGTTTCCGACATCACTGAAAATCAAGCTGTTACACTTATAGTTCACAACTAGACTTTAACTATGTAAATGCCACAACTAGTACCAAATTATTCAAGCCTTACTTTCTTCCAAGCTTAGGATGTGATGAGATGAGATGAGTGACGTTGACCCTCGATCTAGCACTTCAAACTAGTTTTAACCTATGCATTGAAAAGTAACTCGTTAAGCTTATATAAGCTTAGTAAGTACATCAGGAATTAAACCTACCATTATATTAATTAAATCTAACATACCAAAACTTTAAATATAATAATAATGAATTTATTTAAATAATCATTAATTGTTCATCTTCATTTTCAATCATATCATTTTTCATTTATTAAATCATTATTGATCTCTCTTAATGCTTTTCATTTTGCCCACAATAGACTCAATAAAACATATAGGATATTGTGAAACAATCACTTTCAAATGCAACGTAGTGCCGCTGTCAGTTGCACCAAAGTGCCACTTTCATTTGCACCGAAGTGCCACTTTTCATTCATATCCAACATGTTCATATCTTGTCTACTGAGGCATCTGTATTGTCATTTTTCATCACTATCATTTATCAATTAATGGCGTGCAAAACTTCACACTCATTACAATTTAGTCCTTATTTTTCAAGAAATTATTGCTTATTAAATTAACACTTTAATATCCCTTAGAATTAAATTCACTATCATAAACACTTCACTAAAATTCTCCATAAATACGTATCTACACATATTAAATTTTGATTACTTTACTTTCTAGTCTTCTTTGCATAAACATCACTTATTTTACAATCTTTTCGATTTAGCCCTTACTAGCATATATTTTCATTAATCACCATCCTCTTTCTTAGTATTCACTTCACTTCCATATACCTTTACACTTGAATATGTTGTTTCAAAATCTCAATACACTTAGTCACTTTTGTATATTTTACAATTTGGTTCTTTTCAATATGAAATTTATTTATTTTACTACATAATCACTTTAAATCAATTCTCTTCCATGTAGCACTTCATTTGAATAATTCTTTTTAACGTTTTTAATATTTGTAGTCACTTCTAAATATCTTGCAATCTAGTCCTTAACAGTATAAAAATTCAATCCTTATTATAATTATCCTTCTAACTTCACTTTTCATTAAATTTCACTATCTCATAACACTTCAATCAAAAAATTTATTATAATATCTTACTTCACATATCAGATTTTTATGCACTTCACTTTACTTCTCTTATTTAAATTTTAAATTTTGCAAGTTTACGATTTAGTCCTTAACATCATGAAAATTCATTATTTAGCATAATTTCACCTTAACATCACTTTACAATTAATTCACCAACACTTAACATTCATTTAAGCTCTCCATCGTAATACTTTATTTTACACATAAGCTTTTGTACACTTTACAATTTAGTCGCTTTTACTATTATTTCAATATATCATATCAATTCATCACATAATCAGAATTCAAACTAAAATTTTCACCACTTACTAAAAATTTGTACACATAATATTAACATATTTTAATTCAAATTAACTATTCTAACATAATTCATACTTAGATTAAAATTAAACCAAAGTAAAATTCATGAAGTACTTACCTCTCTTTTCTTAGAATTTCACTATTGTGCCTTTAATTCTATTTTGTCCTTACCTTTTTCATCTTCACTTAGTTTTCAACACTTCCGTAATCTCTTTTTGAACATATCAAATTCATAATTAAAACTCACATTAAAATTACTTTCTTATGTCTCTACTTTAATGAAACATAAATTCTATAAGAAATACTTGAATTTTTTACCTTGTCTCTTTAATCTCTTCACTTTTTCCACAACTTTCTCCACTTCCAATTTATTTCTTCTAAGATGATATTCTAACTCTCCAGTGTATCTACTTCACTTTTCCTTTTTGGTGGCTATGGCAATTTACAAGTTTTTTTTGGGTGAAAAAGGTGAATTTTGATGGAAAATGACTAAATTGTAAAGAAAGTAAAACTTTCTTTCTTTCTCTCTTTCATGGACGTTAGGAGCATGATGAAAGTATGAAGAATTTTCTTCATCTTTCTTTCTTTTTATACTAATTTTAATTAAAAAAAATATCAATAAATATCTTATAGTCGAATATTCAACCAATCATATTTCAACACTTTTCTTTCTTAATTATTACACCATAATATTATCCAATTTGTGTAATGACCATTTTACCTTTTTTTTCTTCAAAATTCCATCTCACTTTTGGTAACATTGGAATTTAGTCTCTCACATTTCTCCACTCATTCAATTTGGTCCCTGCACATCAATCCCATGTTATAAGAAATTAAGTTATTTTCACTTTTGGTCCTTCAACTTTCTCATATTTATGATTCAACCCTCGAATTTCAAATAATTATACTTGAACCTTAAAACTTTTTACATCTTTACGATTTAGTCCTTACTTTAGTATACCACAACATACTTCTCAATATTCTCTTCTTTTTTTCTTTTTCTTTTTAATTAATAAGAGAGAACATAAATCAGCAACTTATCAACCACCAATCTTGGCGTCACAACTCCATTTACATTCTCAACATTCTCTTTTATCACTTTCATTTCCTTATTTTACTTAATCGATAAATCAATTGTACAACATTTCGATTTATTATTGTTTTTATAGTATAACAATCTTAGGGGTGTTACAATAAAAGATGATCTTTATGATTGCTGTTGTTAAAAAAATCTAAGTTGAAAAATATTTTTAAAGTGTGATAAAAGAATAGTGATTTAAGAGTTTTAAAATGCTTGGCATTATTGTCATAAACTGTAGCTATACTATTATTTAAGTGTGTTGATGCAACTATACTTTTTAGATAATTAATAAATATTATTATATTGTATTTTTTGTATTTTAGATTTTTTATAAAATTAATAAAAAAACATTTAAATTTAATAATATGTAAATGATGAGATTTGAACTTGTAACAGTAAGCATCTTTAATTTTAAATTTAACCATTTCAACCAAAACCTCATTGTTGTTTAATATGATTTTATTACATAAATTTTGTTTTCCACCCAATAAAGGTATTTTTATTCTTATTTTCAAAAATAAGATTATTTATCCAAATAAGCATATAAAAAAAGTCAATTCAGCCCTTCACCTCTGTCGTAGGTTCCTCTTTGTTTTTCTTTTTTTTTTGGACTATCTTTTACATTTTTTTTTGGCCGAATTACAAGGAGAAGGTAAATCTTTAACAGTAACGCGATCGACATGACTTGAACCTAGATCACACCCGAAATAATGAATATCACACGAGATAAAAATTCTTTCTAAACTTGAATTAGAGGTAGAAACCATATATGGATTTGCAGCATTTTAACATGTTTCCATGCACCCAAATTACTAATTCTTGGTTATACCGCTGTCTCTTAATCAAAATAATATGAATGGGTTTGTCCTATTTCTGCGAATTATTGGATAACGAAATCAAAGTAAAAGTAGAACTACATTTTAACCTCTCACAAATGATAAAAATTTAATTTTTAATCTTTTAAAATTATAAAAATACATATTATTAAAAATTAAAATTTAATATTAACCTCACCTAAAATTTTTTTCTAACTTCGGCCCTAATCAGACCTACCAATTTGGGCTTCCAAAATTATTTCAACAACTCAAGTTTTGAGAGCATGTCTTACCGGAGTACTCCAAATTAAGATCGAGTATTAGTTT
This sequence comes from Kokia cookei, assembly GCA_039519145.1. NCBI lineage: Eukaryota > Viridiplantae > Streptophyta > Magnoliopsida > Malvales > Malvaceae > Kokia > Kokia cookei. The sequence goes on along the minus strand of CM076907.1, from coordinate 33,108,452 downwards.
GGGGAAATGGTAGAGGATAAAAAGTTCGGAAAATATATATATATATTTCGTTTTCCCTTGTTATCGTTTGAATAAGAAAATATATTACTACTAAAAGATCACTTACATCAGGTTTTATGAGGGAATTGGGTATGATAAAAAAATTATCATTTTTTAAGAAATTTAATTTGGTGGAATGTGATTTCATTGTTTGGTATGAAAAAAATTAATTTATTTTTTTTAGAATGTAATATTCCGGTAGGAGTTACTTTCCCATGAGCAATAGAAAGATCACTTGCATTATGATAGTGTTTGGTATGATGAAAAGTAATCACTTCCTCGAAACTTTAATCAGTTGGAAAGTGATTACAGTATTTGATATGTCAAATTTTATTTTCTTTCCTTGAAAATTACTTTCCCATAAGCATAGCAATGTGGTTCCTATGATAAAAGCTAGGAAGTTACTTTCACATGTTGATTGGAAAGTTAAAAAAAAATACTAAGATAAAATTAAGCCTATTTTTATATTGGTTTAGGGTATTAGTTCTTTAATAAATGTAAAGAAGAAGAAGAAGAAGAAGAAGAAACTATTGCCTCCTCCTTACTACTTGATTTTTTCTATTATCTCAACGGATTCTTTGTGAGTAAGTTTTTTTCCTTAATTTTAATTTTTTCCAACTACAAATTTGATTTTGCACTTGTTTTGGTAGAATTGTTCCATTTAAGCTGTGCAAGAATTGTGGATTAGATCGCCTATGATTTTACATTCCTATGATTTAATTATTTGTAGTTTTGTTTAGAGCAATATGTGGAATAAACTATTTTTTTTATATTCTTATTGGTTAGCCTTTAGTAGGGATGTCAGTGGGGCAGGTTTTGCGAGGCCTCGCCCCACTTCGCATCCAATTGGGTAGGGATGGGTACATATTTCACAGGTGGTGGGGCAGGGATGGGGAAAAAAATAGACCCTTCGTGGGTGGTGGAGCAAGCAAGGATATGACCTTGCACCCGCCTAATTCCCACCTGTCCCGTCCCGCCCGCCCCGCATCATCCTCGCCTACCTCACAAAATATAATAAGCATATTTAGAAAATAAACATTTATAAAAATTTGATTTAATAATGATCTTAATAGTTATTTATTAATTTAATATTTATTTTGTAGATAAATATTCTATTAATTTAATAGTATTTAATATTAAATTTAATCTAATATTTATCTTGATAAGTATTATATTAATTTAATATTAAAGTGATTAAGTTTAATAATAGTTGAACTCTCTAACTCTCCCTATATAAAGAGTCTTGGGTTATTATTTCACACACTTGAATTCAAGATAAAGTTATAAAAAGAAAATTTTCTGAAAAAATTATTTCAGAAAAATTTTAGAGATATTTTTTATTTACAATTTAGCTCAGAAATTGAGAAAAATTGAAAAATTACTCCACTGGTATTTTTTGTGAAAAAATGTATGATTCGAAGTAAACCCACTCTTGACAGACGTGAGCTTGAGGATAACGGAGAAAAACTACTCAATCAAAGCATTCATATTTTTTTCATAAAAAAATTGATTTATATTTCTTTAACTGATATTTATAAATATATTACATGAAGTGGGTCGCGGGGCGGGTATAGCGGGGATTAGGTGGGTTTGGAAACCCACGTAAGTGGTGGTGTGGAGATTATTTTAGTCTTGTGGGTCGTGAGGCGGAGATGATTTTGAATTTTGTACCCGCAACGGGTTGTGCGGCGGGGATGGGATGAAAATTCTTGACAGGGATGAGTCCAAAGGGAGCACCCCCCACGCAACCGCCCTGCTCAATTGACATCCCTAGCCTTTAGCTAAAACAAAACGATGATTTTATATACGCGTCATCATATTTAAAAAATGTATTCAAGACAAATTTGAAATAATTTCGCTTTAAATTAAAACATTATTAAATACTCATTCCAAATATTTGTTAAGAATAAAATTTATTATAAAGATTAAATACATGAATACTATCTTTTATTTAATAATGATAGGTTTATAAATTATCATTACATTTTTAGAAAGGTACTTAGTGAATCAAACGTGACGATATAACTCTATTGGAATTTTAATATCTTTCAACGTATATTAAACGCTGTTAAATAATTTTTCGGGTAATCACATTCCATTAGGATGCTACCTATGTTGTATGTGTCCTTGCAATTTCATACATGTTGCAGTAGCTCCGGTACAAACAACCAATGACAAACCAAAATCAAAGAGTACATGGTACAGTTTCTAATTCAACGTTTAAATTTTAGAATTTCTACAAATTCTTTTCCCTTCCGGAAAGTCCTGGCAATCATAATTACAGAGAACACAAGTTCTACCGGGCTATTTGGTTTCAAAGATTCAAGCACTTTTGACCAGATGAATTTCTAACTAGAGGGGATAGCTTTCTGGGATATTGGGTATCAATGATTAAGTTAATTCACATTTTTTAATTTTTAAACACTGGTTTACAAAAAATATTACGGCATTAAATCTCATCCTATTAATTTAAACCGAACAACTCTCATGTTCAGTATATTCAGTTTTTTTATGGGGTATTTCTTGCTTGGCTGGGGGAATTTTGTTTTTGCTTTTTGACCATTTTTATGATTTTATATATATTTTTAGATTTTCTATACTCTTTTTAAGAAAGACGTACCACGCCATCACTCTAACACCATTAAAAAAAAGGTTAATTATATAACAAAAGACAAGTTCACAAAAAAAAAAAAAAAAAAAAAAAAAAACAAAGTAGCAAGGTGAAAAGAACAACCGTCACTTTTAAACACCACAACAACAATGTGCAAGTACAAGAGTAAATGATGATTTCATCACTCCAATGACTCTCCTCTTCTTACAAGTTTTACTCAATAGTTGGGACAACCTAAACACAAACAATTTAACAATCGGTCGAGGCATACAAATTACAATCAATGTCCCAACATACTATTCAAAGTCGTCTTCACTAATAATCTTTACTCAATTTCCTTCCCTTTTTTTTTTTTATACAAATGGTTAATGTAACTGTTACCTAGAAATGCCATGTTACACATTGAAAAGACAATAAAAACTCAAGTTAGGCTCAGCCGAAATATCTTACCTTCCTCTTTTCATCCTGTAAGTTGAAAAAATTTAGATAACATCTTTCGATATTGTTAATCCGATCCAAGAAGAACCAGCTTGATGAGGATAAATGATAAGCTGAATCACTCGGAATTAGAGATAATGGAAAAACAATGGTACAAATGTGAGAGATGGAGGAGTTAGAACCAGAGGTCCAAGTTCCGACATGGCATCGCAATATGAGTTCGAAGGATTTCACTGGCACTGGAAGCAACAATCCGAAAGAGCACAATAAGAAACTGATACAAGCAATTCAGACAAGAACATGAACATGAACATAGCCAAAGGGATGCAGACAGGAGGCCACCCATTGGCTCCTCCAAACATCCTACCTAGGTTTTCCAGTATTCTCTTACTCAGAAAATAGCAAAAAACCTATTTTTTATCTGCCAAAAATTTATATTTGATCCTCTTTTATCCTGACCCCCAACATTAAAATTTTTATTTAGCTAATGTCTTTTGGATGCCTCATTTTACCTTAAAGCATCCATGTCCAATAACTGTCTGATGCATATCCAAATATGAATGGGATGACATGATCCTCCAGATATATTGAAAACATAAAATCTAAGCATAACCATACTCATATCCAACACCCCCAAATTCAGACATAGAACAGACCTACAAGTACATACATTTGAAGGTGGGACACTTATAAACTATGTTAATGAGACTTGGTTGTGTCAGATATGGGTATGTCTCTGACACAGGAATGTTCAGTTTTTCCATGTTAGTCTATTTGAAGTCTCACTGGAGAATCATATCCCCATGCACATGTCTAGATATGTGCTAAATACGGATACTTCAAGAAAAATGAAAAGTCAAATCAACATAACTTTTGATTAGAAAAACTTAGAAACAGGGTTAAGCAGAAGATGATAATTGATGTTTGAAGTGAATTATCACAGTATACAATGACCAAACATCAATAGCAAACCAAACCAGAATTTAACAGAACATGGACAATATTCACAAAAGAAGATAATAATAAAGAAAGACCAATTTAAGTCAATTTATATTTCAATGAGATTCAGATAACCGGTCCATAACTTTATAAATTTAATACTATTGACAAGAAAGAAAAAAAGTAATTTCATCACATATTAGTATCATTCCTCATTAAATTTGTTTTCATGTCATGAAAAACAGATGCCGTAGTTGCATATTGCTTAAAGCAAGGATAGAAATGTATCAAGTTCTAGTTTCTTCAGTATTTGTAGGCATGGTTTCAAAACCTACTGCATCAAAATAGTTAATTTTGGGTTTCCTGACTTCTCACATATAGTTCTTCATTCCAAATACAATAAGCCAAAAAGAAAATTAAGTGCATCATAGATCTATGGGTTATTACCTCTCTCATTCTCCAGTCCATTGTATTAATTCACCGCGGTTTACTAATATCTTTGAGACTTGCTCCTCAGCTTCAGTATCATTAACAACACCCCGGCATCTTGGAAAACCACAGTAACATGCCAAATGCTCATCAATGGAAAAGAATCTACAAGACAAAAAGAAGTCGGTGTTGAAGATGATTTGAGGAATAATTTGATGCATAGGATTACAGGCAAACCTATAATCATATGTCAGCTCTTCCCATCGTTTAATATCTCTCTTTGCAAAAATGATAATATGCTCATCGCCATGAACACTAATAACTCTTGAATAGCAATTTGGCTGCACGAAGGGCAAAAGAGAAATTAACATCTTTCAATGCCACATAAACATTCAGGTACAAGCATTTTTGGCAGGTTAAGAAACTATTAACTCTTCTGCCACACTAGAAGAACCTAATTACGTCAAAGGAACTTTTCTACTCCCCCTGGGCCCTGACCCATTGCCTTTCACCCTATTTCCCTTCAGACCATCTCAAATTTATTCCATGTCCAAGATGAAAACAACACAACTATCTAAAGAAAACATTTTCATAAATTACCATCTATAAATACACCATTTAAAGACTCATAATGAGCATGCAATGATAAAAGTGGAATTTACTTCAAAATGCATGACAAGAATAATAAAAACTACACAAATATCAGATGTAGACAAACAAATTGAGACAGAAGGTTATGAAGCAAATTAAATTACAAAAGTTAAGGTTGAAACATTTTCGTCTCCTACCATTTCATGGACTCAGAAAGACCCATGCAAGGGTAAAAATGGAACGAACACAAACCTGTATGGCAGGAACTCTAACACAAACATTTTATGTAGCCAAATAACTAGAAACAGAAAGGACATAAAGCAGGGGTGTAAAGCACTTACTTCACATGAGTGATTGATTAGATGTGCTATGCTCCCTGCTCTAGTGGCATCAATCACTCTTTCATTATCAATTCGGAACAAATAAGTCCCAGCACCCTGAGAGATAAAGTACTTAGCAACTTTCAAACTTGACTATGAGCTCTCTAAGACTGCCCATAGGACAATGATACAAACATGCAAATGTTTGAGATGCTCAATTGAGTACATACCACTAATGAGTTGTATATGAAATGCTCCCTCCTATCAGCTATAGAAGGTCTAACAAGTTCACCAGTATATTCAATCACCTACAGATAATAAAAGTTACTTTTTATGTACTCAAGAAAAAATCCAGAGAACACTACAATGTAAAGGAAGACATTAGTTTACCATGTCTCCTGCCCTATGTGGATGCTTTGCAAAGATTCCAAACCCATGAATTCCTGATTTCCCTATAGCCAAATGCAATTCAATCATCCAGAAAGAAAAACTAGGAAAAAATGACAGCAAAATAACAAAAAGGAAGAAGTGACCATTTTAAAATTCCAGATGATAAGTTAAAGGGGAAAACAACCAGCCATAGATTGCAATCAAGCAGAATAAAACACAAAAAAATATGAAATTTAGAAGTTAGAAGTAATCACATGGTATCACTAACAAAAATAATAAAAAGAGCTCTTTCTCAGTAATATTTTTCTGAAAATATCAACTATTACTTATTTTTACATATTGGAATCATTTATATACATCGATCAAGGATACAAAGAATTAAACATATGCTCGAAAGTATTAGAATGACCCTTAAAAGGTGCAGCCAACAGATTTGGGATTTCAATAGTATCTACAATCCCTTATTTTATTCACAAGTTGCAGCCTCCTTTGTACCAAAAGAAAAAAAAAAGGATGTTATTCAATTTCAATTCAATGGGGCAGCCTGTATTCCCTGCCAAACCCTTTCACTCGCATCTTCTCCCTTTCACAAAATATCTTATATGGAATTTTAAAACTGCCCAACCTGGATAACACTTTTACCCAAATTAAGTTATTCCATATCTGGACCTGCACTATGCCCCATGAGGAAAGGTTCAAGAAGAAAATACCAGATCATTGGATCACCAATCTTGCATTGACCACAAGTTTCTTGCTTTAGACCTCACAGATCATAAGTTCTAGGATAAAAATTGTTGACCACCATTTTCCTATTACTATAAGCAAGTTGTCAGAACACACTAAATAACACCAAAGTTCTGCCAGACCTGCCTCCCTAATACTGAGGAAGTTCTACCCAGTCTCCTTACATGCACATTCAAAAACAAAAAACCAGTAATCACTTACCAAATGCCAGTCTCTTTCGAAAGGTCTGCTTCATGTAATCATACTTCTCAGCCACAGAGAGAATGTTGTTTGGAGCATCAAGCTGGGGGCCTTTAAGCTTGTTAAGACTAAAAGAGAATTTGATACCACTGACTCTATTGTTAGGCACTATGCTGCCTGACATTCCATGTTGGCAGCAGCCACCAACCAAGTAGGGTTGATTCTCTACAAACAAGCGCTTTAGGGATGCAGCAGCAAGGGCTTCAGGTTCTTTCCGGCCTCTTCTTCCAAAATGACTGTAAGGCTCTGCACCAAACAAAAATAAAAGCCAAAATAGTATCAAGCTTTGATCTAACAATTTCAGGAAACAAGACAGCTGAAAGTATAAATGTTGTATATAGGAAACTCCAAAGGAGCAAAACTCCATATGCAAGGAATTATGCAATCAAGAGGAATAGGATTGTACAATGATAGGGTTATGAATAAGCTAAACACATTTTACTCATACATTAACCAGAAGATAAACAAAGGCAATTTACTCATCAACCCACTTAAATCTTATCTATAAGCAATCTAATAACTGCTAGCTAGCTTGGCCAGTAATATCACTTTATTTTTTGTAGCTCTAAGAAACAATGCCAAGGGCTGTTTAAAAAGAAGTTACCCCATCATATAGCCATCCCCAAAGCTATCATGTAAACAAGCCATGAGCAAAATCTAGATGTACAAAATAGGAAATAATACAACTATAAATATCAAAAGCAACATTCAAATTCAGTGATTAAAATTGATTGAGGCAGAAACAACCACTAAAACTTTAAAAAATCCTAACACATTGAAAGCAAGAAACGTCAAGGGAATCAAATTGCAAAGTAATGAGAATATCAAAAACACAACTAATGAAGATAATGCAACAAACAATAGTATACCAGTCCGAGCACAACCAGATGGATTAAGAGGTGGAGTGTAATCAGAACAACTTCGTGCTATTCTGCCAAATCGTTCATCAGAAGCAACCCGATCATTAGATGGCTGCCTATGCTTCTTGCAAAAGGAAAGTAGACGAATACACTGATCTTCATCATCTTCATCTACTGAGAGGAGAAACAATCTGTCCTCATCTTCAAGCTAAGAAACCATAAAACAAAGCAAAACAGAAGCATATAATCCATGTTATCCATCATTTACAAATTGAAATGATTGCAATTACTCGAAATAATGGGAAAATATAACAGCAAAGAATTTCCTAAACTAATTTCATGTAAGATACTACCTCAACACAGAGACCTGCAGCACGTGCACAGAGTGGATGATATGCTACCCGACATGTATGGTTTGAACACTGAATAATAGGCATTGGATGAAATAAATTAAGCATTGAAAGAGGGAGGAAGCTATGCATAGTAAATTAATTATTTAAAAAGATAATCCTGACATGCTATTATAGGTTAAAGCAAACATCAAGCATAACCAAAAAGTCCATTGATGTAGAAATTCTATATACTGCATTTTGCTTGGACTCATCTATGGGTGTTAAGCATTGGACTCAACCATGAGCGGTGTCAAAGTGTCTTATCATACCATCTTAAACTAAAAGACCAAGAAACATGTTGTAAAGATCCCAAAAGAAAGAAGGCGTGCAAGAACTTGATAAACAATCACTGAAGTATGATACATTTCAGAATTCGCGCATGTCGATCTGCTTATCCAATGCGACCAATACAAATTAAGTCCATTTTTCAAGTCTGGAATTTCAAGGTTGTTTGCTGGGACCGAATTAGAAAGTTAGATTTATTCAGCAGGATCATGTCAATTTTACTTGTATAATGTTCATAGCATTTCAAAGTTGAACAATTAACGAGTACTTGCTATTTCCATTTTAAGCCTGAAAAATAGAAACAATGATTACAAAGAAAAAGAAAACCGAAATAACCAAAAGATAGGAAGCAAAGTACTTTTAAAAACTTCAATCCCAAAAGATAGGTATCATGATAATCATATTTCATTCCTCCTCTGCCCTTCAGTCACACAAGTCTAAGGGATCTCTATCACAGCAAAACAATGCCACCCATATGACACGATTGATCGGCGTTCTTTACCTTCCATTTTCCCTATTATTTCATATTTTCTTCAATTCTCATATTTCACTCATTTCTTCCTTTTCTCACTCAATGGCTTAGGCATGATATACAATTTTTCCCTTCTTATCCATGAGGTAATTGTCAATACAGATCTTGTATACAAGAAGCCTTTTGTCAAACCATGTAGACACGTCTTTAGGTATTCTAACGTGTCAAAAGGTCCATTCAAGTACAAGACCCAAGTCATGTCATTATGGTTGCATCTCTATTTTTTAAGAACTTAAGCAACATAGACAATCTAATTATGCTAAAACACATAAAAGGTTCTTTTCCTATTTCCACTAGGAGTTGGATTTTAGATAGGCATGCAGCTTTTAAAATTAACCACAGCAGAACTAAAACAACATATACAAAAAATTCTCATATCAATAAGCACCCTCATCGCACATACTTGATCAGAAATCCAATAAACATCAATATCATGTAGAAACTAAAATAATGAGGATGGATAAGTTTCAACAAGAAACTACAGCATAGAAACATTAAAAAACATCTTACTGTAAACTTACTTGAATACAAGCTCCATAAGATACACCGCAGATACTACACAGCAGCTTCCAGCGGTCCTGTGATACAGAACAAAATGGTCAGAAAGAAAAGAAAAATTACAATACTTACAAGCCTGAATTGCATGGAAATCAAGGCTATATGGAATTTAGGTTTGAACAGTAGCCCAAACCTCAACCAACATCATAAAAAGCACTTCATACATCCTGTGAACAAAAATACATGCAAAATGACAGTAAGAGAGGTACCTTGCTGATTCTATTTAGCCCATCAATGGGTTCCATTCTCTTGACATCAGATAGACATGTTTCTAGAACATAAATGTTTAGTCAGTGCATTATGTAAAAAATATAAGATAAGATAAAGCAAATTACAATGAAACAAACCAGGTATCCAAATGGCACAAGCCAGATGAGCCCAACGGCCATCAGTCGTAGGCTTCATTGCACCCCCTAAAAAAGATTAATTCACAGATTCAGTGATGCACAACTCTTGGCTTTGAACAGGAATTTAAGAAAGTCAAAATACCTATAACAGGGCAAAGACAGCAAGATGGAGGGGACTCAGGAGCCCCAGGACGGCATAAGTTGCACAACCATAGAATACCGTCAAGAGGCTCAAGTTCGCCATAGCATCTAGCATGGACCTGGACAATCATTAATTAAGATGAAGCAAGTAGAATTTCAATAAACGAATGTGTACTGCATGCATACCTAAATTACATATGAAGAAGATTAATCATTAATAAGGAAAAAGCAATCAAATTTTGACTGACAATTGATAGCACTGAATTTTACAGATAAAAACTTGATGAATACCCAGTTGTCTGATCAATGATAACATAAATGGCATGTTATTGACAAACTTGTAAAGGAGCATGGAACACCAAAAAAAAAAAAAAAAAAACTTGTAAAGGAGCATTTACCATCATTCTGCATTTGTCACACTGGAGGAATAGATTGTTCTCATACTCCTAAAAGCAAAGCAACCACAGTCAGGAAACAAAATCAAGCATCAAAATCATAACAGGACAATAAGATTCAACTGCTAACAAGGGCAAAGGTGCAAAGACAGAAACCTAGAAAAGCAAATAGATAAAAATAAATAAATAAGAGTGAAAAAAACAAAAGATTAACCAGGTAAATTGAGTCTGCACCTGTGTTTTGTGCATGTGTTCTATACAGAAATTTTTTTTTGGCAGCAACTAGCCTTTAGATTGCCAGAAAAAATTTCCAGTAATAATTTCTACAATCAATGGTTATCTCATAGCTGGTAGCGCTATTAGGTGTCTCATCTAATGTCTAGGTGGTCTTATTCTGATGAGGTTTGTTTAAAACTTATTTATAGCAATACCTCTTTATATAAAACTAGGAGGTAGTTTTTCACATTTTCATTTCTTCTCATAAGATTAGAATTTGAGAATAATATGCTTTGTTTCAGGGTTTCTTATTTACATATGTCAATAAAATGCTAAAACAAAAAAAACCCTAAATGTGCATATCATGAAAGCCAATATCCATTTTTCATGGTTTTGAAGGAAAATTGCATGATCCACACTTACAAAATTGTTGAAAAATACTGACTCAAAGCATCCAATCTAAAACTCAACCAAATGAGGGATAAATAAAACAATTAATACCATGTAAAACACACTAAATAGAAAGAAGATAGTGCTACGGTGGCAGAACATATAAAATTCTAATTTACCTCATCCATGTGGCAGACACTACACTTATCTAAGTCTTTCCAGTCAACACGAACAGGTCTATAACCAGCAGGTAGGTCTCGAAATCTTCCACAGGCCAACTTGCATGCCGAGAACTTTGAAGAAAGTCTGGATTTTGACAACCCCTGTCAGTATGATAGGAACTCATTATAGCCTAGAAAAACAAAAGATCCATGCAAATACACAACAAGAACACATATTTAAAGGTCTAAAACTTGCAGACATACAACCAACAAAGAGAAGAACAAGGTTACAAAAGCTATTTGAAGCATTTACAGACTGGGAAATAAAAACACAATTCTGCCTTGAAAAATTATAACAACGTATAGATCCTACTCAGTTATCAGTTAAACAACTGCAAGTCATCCCAGTAAGATAATAAATTCCTGCTTGGACCAGTCAGCTTGTCATTTTGGCAGCAGGGCAGAATAGAAATAATTATATGTGAGAGTGAGATTCTGGCCTCATGGCAATAATTATATGTGAGAGTGAGATTCCTGCTTGGACTAGTTTATGGAAATTTTTTATACAAAAAAAGTAGAATGCAAAAAAAAAAAAAAATCCATAACATAGTACTGAACAATAAAAATTGAAATCCATATAACACTAATTGCAACTTCGAATCTAAGGGAAAAAGAAGATAATACCACACCTGTATTAATTTTGTAACTTCAAGATTTGAGAAACCAAACATGTCAGCACCAGATTCAAAGAATCTTCCTTTTCCAGCCTTGCAATCAGAAGAATCATTCTGCCTCTTTCTTATCCTTTCATAAATCATATTCCAACAAGCTGAGGGGTCTGGTCCTTCAAACTGAGGAAATACTCAAATATAGATTAGGTGCTGCACTCGGAATTTTTGACAATAAGAACCAATTTAAACAAAAACAGTGATGATATAACATGGATTTCCAGTCCAAAAAACAACATATGAATCATTTAACTTATAAAAAATCTATTGTGGTTATGGATTAAGAAACAAGAAACAAAACAAGGAATGCAATGAATAACCGCCATTTCTACAATTCCCTAATATTTTTTTATTTCAGATACTTGAATTATTACTTCATCCCTTTCTAATATCCAACTCCACAAGCCCCAAGGTGTTGGAAGATTGGATTCAATGCCAGAGCAGAAGGCATACTCTCTCATCATACAAAATAAAACCCCTCCAACCCTTACAAATACCAAAGATTTGGGTATGCTTATGGAATCAAAGCCTTGAGAAGACGTTAACAAGTTTCCAAAGAGAGATAATGAACTTCACATGGTTAATTGAAATCCCAACCATTCTTAAGTTTACTCCAGATTACAACACCAAACAAGAGTAACAACTCTAGCATCTCCCAATGCCTCTCACATGTGCTGGGTCTTGGGAAGCATGTATAGCCTTAACCAAAAACAGATGACATACAATGACAGCTAATTACTTTTAGCTCTAACAGAATGTGGAAAACCAGTTTATTAGCACATGCAAAGAAGCCAAGTGATGCATCATGAACAAAATCAGACAATTGGAATGAAAAACTCATGAGAGTATAGAAAAGTGCCAAATGTGCCAAGATTAGCAAATGCACAAAAAGCAGCTGGCAGCATATTCCAGTAAATTTAATATATTTTATCATATTAAACAACTAACCTTCTCTTCATCACTTGTCACCCTAAATAGAGGATGATTCTTTGACTGAGGATCCCTCAGCACCTCCATCCTATACAAGGTACAAACACTAGGATCTAACAGACAAGGAAATGAAATGTCAAAGAATGCCAATAATAAATAAATAAAAACTGGCATGTATAAGATAAAATGCCTTACCTTTTACTGAAGTAAATTTCCTCACAGCAGTGTACCCTTCAGGGCAAATTATCCCATCATCTTGGAAATATTCTGAGTCTTTGACAACTTTTCCTGTAACAGCAGTTCAAGAATCAATGAGTAATACTAGAAGGTTCTATCTTTTTGACAGACAACACTGGATAATCAGAAGAAAATTAAAAGCTAAGAAACTTCAACAAAGCTAAGTCTTCATATCGTTCAAAGTGGATTGGCACTTACTCTAGGAAAGAGTTTTGGCATCAACCCTTCACTAACTACTTCACCTAGCATAATTTCAAGCTTACCTCTGATGCACACATCCATCAAGCATCTGTTTGAGCAGTACTTAACAAATTGCCAAAAATCAAAGGCCAAAGGGCAAAAGACAATTGAAAATGTGTGAATAGCCAAACATTCCAAACCAACTAACAACAGCTGCAAAATTCTATGGCATCTCAAGTTATAAAAACATAAAGCAATTCAAGACCATGAGAAATTACCTAGGTTAATTATTTGTAAGTCTCCTATTACATAAGAAGAACCTCCATGTCCACCAAGAGTTATCTGAATCCCCTGATCTTTTTTTAGGTGACCGTCAATAGAATCTTTACCTCCTTCATCTTCGCTACTTGCTTCACCACCATCCACAACAATTCCATTTTGCAGTTGTAACATTCTTCTTGGAAGCTTCTGTTCACAAAGAAAGCTGTTCGGACGAAAAGATGGAAGCATCTAACTATTAGCTCTTGCACACAATTGCAAGAGTAAAAAGCTATGCTATTATTGTATATATAACTGTCAAAGGCATATTTATTCAAAACAAAATTTTATTGGAAGGGTACAACTAGAAAGAGAGAGGGGCACCACAAAGGACAATAAAGAGATTGATTCCATTGAACCAAACTTAAGTAATAATCAAAAGCATAAATGCCAATGGATCATTTAAATAGGATAACAGTCCCCAGGGCTACAAGCAAAAGCATAAGAGTCAAGAACTGGAGCAAGGATGATTAGGAGGCATATGCAATTATCTTAGAAGAGCATCATTTTCAATTCATTCACAATGTTAGCCAGGGCTATGCTTTACAAATGGAAAAGGTGTGAGCAGACAGCGGAAACAGTTACTAAAGACATGTTAATTTCACTGGAACTAGAACAGCATATATATTCAAAGAAAAGATAATTGTTTACTACATTCTTTTTCATAACTTTAACTAAATGAACTTTCCAGCAAATAAAAATTAACTTACAGTCTAGCTTCCTCCAAGCCCCTAGAAAAACGAGGTTTCTTGCACTTCCGATGGAATGATGAAAGAAGTCCCTTGAGAAATGAGACCACCTGTTTCAATTTGATTCTGACAATTACAAAAGGAACTGACAAAATCAGCTGTCAAGATATATAAGTCTAGCATCCATGTAAAACAAGAACCTTATATGTCTCGCAAGATTAAAATATGTATAAACCTTGCAAAATCATGGGTGCCAAAAAATTGCACTGGAACTGATCTTCCACCAGAAATCTTGCTCAAACCTTTACGGTCACCAAGAAGTGATTCATCTACCACAATTGCTGGCCACATTGCGTGACCTGCACTAAAAGCTTAAAAGATAAGCTTACGAAAAATATAAAGACAAATTGGTATTGACTCAAAAGGAAATTAACTCATTACTAAAAGCATGAAGATATATTTATAGCACCAGAACCCAGAGACATACAAAGCTCTGTTCTCAAATTCTGAAGAAAATTTCAAAACTGTATAGAAAAAATCAACATGCATTACTAGGCTGTTGTATGCAAAAGCTACAACAACAAAAGATAGAATTCATATGTACAGACAAAAAGAACTGCTACGAAAAACTAAAGCATATGACCATTGGAGACTATGAATGAAGTAGTCCTCACAAATATGTCCCAACTACCAGGTTCACCTCAAACAAATTACTCAAAAACATATCTTAGCCAATAATCGATGAAAAGTGGACAATCCTTAACATTTCATGTCATGACATTAAAACACCTTCTACAGTAACTTGCAAGTTGCAATTATGTCTGATTAACATAATATGAATCAGATGGATTTAGCACAAACCAGTAAGTTTTGCCCATATAATATCCCCAGGTTCAAGTTCTTGACAGTCATCTCGACTGGCAGCCAATGCAACCATCTCATCATAATCATGGTCATCATCTTTTGTACTATCAATACTGCAACTCAAGTTCAAGTGCTCCATCTCTTCATGAGAAACATGAAACTTCAGTCTCTCATTAGAAAGAATCAAATCCTCCTCATCTCCATCAACATATTCAACCTACATTTGAACTTGTCAAACAATGAACAAACTGGTCCATGAAATAAAGTATCTTTTACACCATTAAATGCCAAAAAAAATTCTATATCATATAGAGTGAAAATGCTAAAAATAATATGACAGGCATACGTGATGTCTATTAGTCTCCAAACTGTACCCAACAACTCGACCCAAGTACCAATCAGCATCCAATGGCCAAAAAACCTGTAATCCATAAAAATTTATGTCAAGACGTAAGTAAATGCAATGTCTAAAAGTTGCAACTTCAAAGAGGCATCAAAATGCTTGCCTTGCATTGCAATCCAATGAATGCTTTTGGATCAACACCATCAAAACTCAACCTATTCAAGTTACAACTTTTCCGGTTAATATAAGCAAATATATAATCTGTATTTAGAAACGAGAAAGGGGGAAAAACTCAATTGCAGTTCTAAACCCAATTTACTATTGACTTTTAGCTATTGCTTTAGCTACTTTGGTTTCCACTCCAAAAACAAATTTCAGAAAGCAAAATCATGATTGATTATAAATAAACAAAAAAAAACATATATATTGTATAGCAGCAACGACAATTCCAAATCAATAGTCTCACATCACATTAAATCATGCATGTGTGTGTGTTCGCATTGCACCCAAATGCAATTTTTTGTCTCGCATAAAGGAACAAGAGTCAGTAGCAAATACTTGATCTAAATCAACAACACAATTAAATGAAGGCATCCTCAATATTTACTAAAAACACATATAAAAATCGAAATAAATTTCAAAAAAATAAGAACAAAGAAAAACTGACCTGACCCATTTCTTAGCAGTAGCAGAAGAAGTGAAACCCCGCTGAGAGTTCAGAGCAGAATTATGCTTCCTTTTCTTAACAGAATTACTATTCACATTATTATTAACACTAAAATTATTTCTACAATCCCTCAAACGCGGGCGATCCGACTGACACAAAACACTCGAATCAACCCCTAAATTGGCCAACTCATTACTCCCAATCCTCCTTTTTTTCCGCAAACTCTCATCAATTTCACTTTTGATGGCTGTTTTTTGGCTCTCTCCTTCGAGCAAGGAGTCGTAGAAAGAGACGCATTGACGAGGCCTTTTAAGGCGGCGAGAGTAGACATGCACGACCGGGGGATTGTGGGGTTTGAGGGGGTGATCGTTGTCGACGATGAGTTTACGAGCTTTGACCTTCTTGGACATTACGTTGGATGAGTTAGTGGCGCTTACGCAAACAGAAGCGGAGGAGTAGACACGGTCCAAAGAAACGTAGCGAATCGGAGTGTCGGCGTCTTCCTCGTCTCCTTTTTCGGGAAATGCCATCGATGGGAGCAACTGTTGGGGCGTGGAAATGTGGGGTTCTGGGGAGGAGAGAAAGAAAACAAAAACCAGAGTTTTTAGGGTTTTAAATGGGGATTTGGGGGAATTTGGAGGGAGAGGTGAGCTTTGGCTTTCTTTTTTTATATATAGATATATATTTTGGCCCCAAAAATATCGCTTTCCCGCCGAGGAAGTACACTTGGTGTTGAGCACCTTTCACCTGTTAAATACGAACTGAAAGTGAAGGACTACAAAATTATAACGGGTTAATTCACTATTTAGTCCTATAACTTAATAATTGGTCTCGAATTGGTGCCTGAAAGTTTTCTTATTTAAGTTAGTCATTGCAGTTGAAAATTGTTCCCACATTGACACCTAAACCTTTTTTAGACTAACTTTTTTAAGGAAATATAAAGATTAACTTAGATAAAAAAAATTAAAGTCTCGATGTGAGAATAATTGTGAATTGTAAAGAGAAGATGGTGATGAGGAAGTGGTGATCACGAGAGTGGCCACAATTGGTGGTACAAATTAAGAACCATCTATGATTCAGTAAAGAACCACAAGATCAATGGAAAGTAAAAAAAAAGAAGGCCACAATGAAATAAATGGAGAAAGTAAAAGCCTCTCACATTCCCAAAAGAAAGAGGTCCAGTCAACCCAAAAAGTTAACCGAGGCTGACTTTAATGAAGATATTCCCATCAAGAAACTAATGCTTGGTGGTATAACCAAAACAAAGAGGCCTAACATTCCTCTCTTTTCAAAGCAACCAACTACCAGCTTGAGGGATGTTGATCCATAAAAGCTTTTTGAGAAAGAAAGAAGGCATTATAAAGAAGAGTTGCAGCAAACCTATGACAGAATCTACATCACTATTGCCAACGTTAAAAAATACACCTTCTTGACCAAGAACAACATTATCGAGGAGTAGAACACCAATGATAAAAGTTTTGGTGATCATGCCATTGACACAATTCTATAGAAGAATGATATGTTGATCTCTACTCAAATTGTCAAGCAAATAGTTCTAGAATTCTATGCCAACCTACTTCAGAGAATTAATGACCCCTCCAACAAACTGTATCAAAAAAATGCATGTGAGGGGCAAATGGTACAAGTTTAGGCTTGCACAAATTAGACTTGCTACATAATCATTACACCAAGAATGTGAAATTTGGGGAATTTGAAGACATTCTTGTTGCTCAAGTTACCAATGAAGTTCACCTTACATGGCTAGTTGGTTCAGAACTTCGCTACTTAACCCAGGAATGAACTTATGTTGCACTCTATGCCATAGCCACGAGGAATTGGCTTTCCAACAATCAAAGGCACAATATGACCAAGAAGATGGTTGCTTTGCTAAGAAAAGTGTGTGATATGTTGTAATTTGATACGCCAAATTAGGCTCTCCTTAACACTCAATGAGCTTATTCTCAAGTAATTTACGAGTCTTTTACATACTTTTGTTGACATTTAGTTTTTATCATTAATAATCATTTGTGTTTAGTTTTACTCCTTTTGAGACCCAAATTGGCAAAATGGTGTCATAGGGAATCTAACGATATGTTTGATTTGTGTATGGAGATGAAAAATAGCTCGACCTTGAGAAAAATAACATTCAACATGGATGTCGCACCATTCATGCTATGGATGTCGTTACATCGAGTCCCTTTGACTCGAGGGTGCAAGACTTCAACGAGAAATTGACCTAGAGTGGATTGTCGATGCAGTCACGACATTAAGGATGTGGTGTCATGACATTGAGCCCAAAATTACGACATTGAGCTTTTAAGGTTATGATATCATTGAAGGTTGTGAAGTGAATAAATCATGGTCATCATCGAGGATGTTGCGACACTAGTTAGTGGATATCGCAACATCGAGAACCCCTAAAGCCACAATTGTGCCACTATCGAGGGTGTTATGATACTGAAGCCCAGATGTCACGACACTGTTGCTTAACAGGGAGAAAAATACTACAGGGATAGCCTTTTGTCCAACAGTAACCCAAGTAAAAAAAACACATTTTAAGGACAATTTTGTTAATCTTAAGTGATCATCCATGAATTATACTATTATTTACATCCCTTTTTACACATAATTGTAGTTTATTTAATAGTAAATCAAAGCATCATAGTATATATTTAGGTTTTCATGCTTAAAGTAGTAATGTATGTTTTCTTAGTAGTTTTATTACATTTTATATATCTAAATAAGGTTACATGGTCTTGTAAGACAAATCGGGAGCTAAAATTTCATATTTGGGCCGAAGCTGATGCTTATGTTGTGACATGAAGACATCGATGTTGCAACATTAAAGACAAAAGCAAAAACAAGTCCTAAAGTGAAATTGCTTACTATGTCATGACATCACCCTGCTATGTTGCAACACCAAATCTGATGTTGCAACACTGTAGGCTTATTTGCAACATCTCTTCTATGCGGCCCAAAAGTCCTTGTACGTAACAACTGCGTTTTTTAGGGGAATAAGGAGTATTTTTCCCAATCAAACTCTAAGTACTTCAAGGATAGTTTAGACACTTTAATATTCCAATTTTAGCCTATATAAAGGCCATTTTAATCAATTTAAACACACAATTTTAGGTTGAAAAAAATTATTCTTAGGTTTTTATTTCGTTCTTAGTTTTTACTTAGTTTATTTTATGTTATTGTAATCGGAAGATCCTATTACGAAGTGGGACTTTGCGAGCGGAGATTGTTTAAGAGCCACACTTTCATTGATAAATCCATAAGCATATATTTTCTTTATTCTATTCTTTATATCTCTTTCCTTTATTATATTTTTTATATGCTTCTCGACAACTTAAGTCACACGATAAGAATTTATCCTACACACGATTTGGAATTGGTTGTAGTCGAATTTACTCTGAAAATTTGGAGACATTACTTATATGAGGAAAAATGTCATCTATTCGCATATCACAAAAGCCTGAAATACTTGTTAACGCAGAGAGAGTTGAAAGCAATGAATATTTGTTTAACTTTAGAGCGTGATGGTTCTATTTTAGCCAAGTTGAAAGATGAACTTGTTTTTCTTTAGAAGATTCGATAGTTCCAAAAAGATGATTCTAAGCTACAAGCGAAGAGAAAACTTGTTGAAGATAATCAAACCATCAAGTTTAATGTTGATGATAACAAGAATATGTACTTTCAAAACTGATTGTATGTACCAAAGGATTCGAAGTTGAAACAAGATATTCTGCACGAAGCTCATAGTAGTGCTTATACAATACATCTGAGCAGTAAGAAAATGTATAACGACTTGAAATTGTTGTACTAGTTATTGACAATGAAAAGGGAGATCTCTGAATTTGTGGTAAGATGTCTAGTATGTCAACAGGTTAAAGTTGAACATCAAGTTCTGTCAAGTTTATTACAACCTATAATGATTCTGAAATGGAAATGAGGATGAGTCACTATGGACGTCGTATCAGGTTTGCCTTTATCATCAAAAAAGAAAGATGCAATTTGGATAATGGTTGACAGATTGACCAAATCAGCAAACTTCATTTCTATTAGAATAGGTTATTCACTCGTTAAATTTGCTGAAATTTACATCTCTGAGAATGTAAGATTACACGATGTACCATTGTCTACCATTTAAGGTCAAGATCCAAGATTTACTTCCAAATTTTGGGGTAAGTTACACAAAGCTCTAGGTTCAAAGTTAAACTTCAGCATAACATTTCATCCTCGGACTAACAGGCAATCAAAGCGAGTGATTTAGATACTCGAAGATATGTTACGCTGTTGTGTGATTGAATTTGAAGGTAGCTGAGAAAGATTCTTTCTATTAGCTGAGTTTTCTTGCAATAATAGTTATTATTTGAGCATTAAAATGGAATATTACGAAGCTTTATATAGTCGTAAATGCAAAACTCATATATGCTGGCTAGAGTTGAGTGAAAGAAAAATGGTAGGGACAGATTTGAATCATGAAACAGAAGAAAAAGTTCAAGTTATTTGGGATTGTTTGAAAGTTGCCTCAGAGCGACAGAAATCTTATGCTAACTTGAAAAGGAAAGACATTGAATTTGAGATCGGTAATAAAGTCTTTTTGAAAGTTTCACCCCGGAAGAAAGTTTCACGTTTCGACAGAAAATGGAAGCTTAATCTAAGATTTATAGGGTCGTATGAGATTCTTAAAAGAAATGAACTTGTAGCGTACCGATTATCTCTTTCGTCGGTACTTGATAAAATCCATAACATCTTTCATGTGTTGATGCTACAGCCTAATTTAACGTACAATTAAGAACCAACTAAGAATCTAACTTGGGAAGTAAAAGAGTTAAGAAAAAAATGAGTGGTGCTAATAAAAGTATTATGGCATTGTCACGATACAAAAAAGGCTACATGGGAGCTAAAAGAAACTATAAAACCTTAGTAACCTAACCTGTTCTGAGGTAAATTCCAAGGATGAAATTTCTTAAGAGGGGAGAGTTGTAAGAGCCCTATCTTTAGTGGTGTTGAAAATGATGGTTTCAGAACCCTATTTCCATTGTTCGAGTCTGTAAATATTAATATTCAATATTTACAAGGCTAGTATAAAAGTTTATTAAAATTTGATCCAGTAATTTTGTCAAACTGATAGTTAATTAAGGTACAATAACTAAAATGTAAAAGTCTTATCACTATAAATTTTTAAATTGCAAAGGGAACAAGAACGTAATTAAACCAAATGGTTTCACCATATAGTGGAAAATTATGTAAGGTCCACTAAATTTAGTTAACTTTTATTAAGTATTTGTTAATTATAGTTTAATTAAATTAATTAAGTTTTATTAAGTTTAAACATAGTATATAAGTTAAATTAAAATAAAAAAATAAAGCCATTTTGCTCATCATCTTCTTCCTCACCATAGAAAAAATAAAGAAATAGGGTTTGAAACTTTCAAACTTTTGAAAACAATTAGGTAAGTTTAATTAAGTCATTTTTATGTTTTTAAGGTCATGAAAGCTTGATTTAGCTAGCCAATGTACCAATTTCTAAAACTGTTAAAGTTTTTGAAAGTTTCCATTGTTGATTTCTTGAAGGAATTGGTGTTAAATTTATAGATTTTAGGCTCAGATGTGAAAAAGGACTAGATTGTAAAGTTCAAATGTTAGTTTTTTCAAAAGGACCAAAGTGTATAAATTGTATAATTATTGTGAAATCTCTAGAATAATAGATATTAAAGGGTCCTAGAAGGATTTGATTGAGATCAGTTTTAAAATTGAAGCTCAAAATTTAATGATATTGTTATTTTGATTTTAGGGACTAAATTGAATAAAATGTAAAACTTTAGGGGCATTCAAAAAATTAAATTAAATTGGTTCATGCATATCATGCAATGTTTTAAAATGTTCGGTATTGATAAATTAAATTGAATAATTGTATAGATCAACAATTGAGTCAAACCAAATATAATTTGAGAAAAATAAAAATTATCGATTAATCCTTAAAGACTTGTTTGTTTGTTGTTTTTCCAGGTAACTTCATATGGAACTAACTAAATTATTTGTTGGATTGTGTTTGTTTCAATTGTGTGTTTATATTAAAGTGAGATTGGTGAAATTTGCATTCTCAACTTATAATGAATTGAGTAGTAAAACATGAAAATGTTGACTATTACGAAAGGGTACAATGTACAAATATGAATGATAAATGTTTATAGGGTATGTTTGACATGTGTATACTGATACATGATTTGAAATGATACGATTAAGATAATGATGCTCGTTTGAACTTAGTAAAAGATTATGATACGTATGGCATACCATTAGGGTTAAATGCGAAATCGATAAAGGGTTTACATATAATATTCTTGGAAAAAAATTCTGTTCGAAAACAGTTTTCTTGCATAGTGGAAAATAAAAAATTTGAAAATCGACCCAATTTATGATACTTATAGCAATAAACCTTAGATTGAATTCATACCTATGTTTTTAGAT
This sequence comes from Kokia cookei, assembly GCA_039519145.1. Classification (NCBI taxonomy): domain Eukaryota; kingdom Viridiplantae; phylum Streptophyta; class Magnoliopsida; order Malvales; family Malvaceae; genus Kokia; species Kokia cookei. Next base: position 33,085,998 of record CM076907.1, on the reverse strand, counting down.
AGGTGGATCCTTGTTGTTCCTGGCTTTCAGCTAAACGATCTTCTCCACTATTCTCGTACCATGAACTGCTTCAAGTGTGGTCTCGAACAAATTAACTCAAACACAAAATGATAGATATTTTCTTTACATTCAATGGGAAAATAGATTTCTCTAAATAGAAACTGGTAAAATTGCAATTCCTAGAAAATAAAATTTATTCTTAAAATAAATTTCCAATATTTTCTACCAAAATAGCAATACTGAAAACTTTAGAGAAACTAATGTTTTTCTCTTTCAATTGGTGTGATTTGAAGCCTACCAATGTCATCTATTTATAGGTAGAGTTGGTAGAATCTTGGTTGAAGTGGTAGAATACAAATAATATTATTTTGATAGAAAAAATCTCCATCTCTCAATTATTTAGGGAGACGAGCGGCAACCTTAGACGGGAATACTAGGGTTTGTCGTCCCATTTATTTCATATAAAGGGAGTTAGGCCACTCCTGCATTGAGTCCAATTATATGTACTTTCTAGACTTTAACCTGTACTTTATAATTTATTTCAAACAAATACATGTTTTTTCTATTTCCCCAATTAAATATTATTTTCTCAGTTAATTTAAATAAATTAATTTCTCAATTAAATAATTTTCTCAACCCAATCATAATTTTGTTAAAATCATGAAATTTCACTATTGTGAATAATGCTATATACTACAGAAGTCGTATACTTAAGGCATCAACTTTCAGATGCTTATCTATTCGAACTTAGGCTTTTACTTACATCAAAGTATACGAGTCACATATAAATAGTCCATCATCACTAAAGATTAAGCTATGCCATACTATAAACGTCACAAGTGAATAAACCCATAAACATATTTAGGATTTATTCTACTTGAATCATGTCCGATGTACTGTTAGTCCAATTAGTCAAATCTATGTCTTTATCTTCTGGTAGCCATTGACTGCCCGCGCGCATGCGCGTTAAAACTAATGATTTTGGAAAAACTATTTGAAAGAGTGGTTTTAACTACAAGCGGATAGTGTCAATTGTAATATTTGTACTGTCTATTAGAACACTAAAGTATCCAAGGGATCGAACCCAAAGGATTACCAAGTGGGTAACTGTTTTTATCAAGTTAATTGCAAGTTAAGCAATTACTAATCTAATCGAGTCAAAAATTATTAGTGCAAATTCAAATATAAAATGTTTATAAATTAAAAAGTCCGAAAACCTTTGATATTTGTGGGATGTGGCTAGTTTTTAATTACCTCAATTTTGGCTTTGTCTACTTCTAAACCTTTTTGAGAAATCTGATGTCCCAAAACTAATCCTTCTTTTACCATAAAATGACATTTTTTCCAATTGAGTACTAAGTTAGTTTCTTCGCATCTCTTAAGCATCTTTTCCAAATTCTACAAACATTCCTGAAATAAGTCTCCATATACTGAAAAATCATCCATAAATACATCTAGTCCTTCTTCCAGCATATCTGCAAAATAGTTGTCATACATCTCATAAATGTAATTGGAGCGTTGCAAAGCCCAAAAGGCATTATTTTGAATGCATAAGTACCAAAAGGACATGTAATGTTGTTTTTTTCTTAATCATCATGATGTATTGGAATTTGATGATACCCTGAATATCCATCTAGAAAACAATAATATTTTTTTCCTGCTAACTGATCCAACATTTGATCAATTAAAGGTAGCGGGAAATGATATTTTTCGTTGCATCATTCAACTTTTTATAATCCATGCATACTCTCCACCCAGTAACTGTTCGTGTAGGAATCAATTCATTGTCGTCATTCTCTACTATAGTCAGCCGCCGTTTTTTGGTATATATTGTGTAGGACTAACCCATTTACCGTCTGATATCACATAAACAATACCTGCATCCAACCATTTTAATAACTATTTTTTCACTACCTCTTTAATGGTTGGATTAAGTCTTCTCTACGCATCGACTACGGGTTTCTTTCCTTCCTCTAAATAGATTTTGTGTTGAAAAATGCAGGATTTATGCCCTTTATATCTACAGTAGTCCACCCAATGACTTTATTGTGTCGTTTCAACACAACTAACAAAGCCTCTTCCTGAAGGCCAATAAATCCTTATGCGATTATTATGGGTAAAGTATTCGCTTCTCCTACCTATATTTCAAATGTTCTAGTAATGGTTTTAACTCCAACTTTGGTGGTTTTACTGTAAATGGTATCATTTTCGGAGTACTTGGTATAAACTATTCTAGTAACCCTTTACTCTATTGCCACCAATCCAATTGAGTCATCACATCTTTGGCACTTGGTTCATCTTCAGCCTGTTATTCCCTTTCAGGATCTTCTTCCTTAGGTTATGCTATCTTGATCTGGTTACAATTCTGTTCCTTGTGATTACCTTGGGAGTCACACTTTACATCCCATAGCATTTCATTCGCACTGGATAATTCGAGTATGTCCATGACATCTTTCCACATCTTTATCGAAATGCTACCTCCCATCATGATATCCACTTTTCTCTTATTCTCTACGTTAAACCCATCGTAAAAATACTGAATTTGGATGGCGATGTTAATACCTCCCTCAAATATGGATTGGAGTATTGTCTTAAACCTTTCCCAAGCTTGCCTCAGAGTTTCAGTAATAGTTTGCCTGAAATGAAACAATTGTACATAACCTTGCATAATTTTAGGCATAGGGATCATACGATGTAGAAATATTTGCACGAATTCTCTCCATGTACTAATAGTGTTGGGTGGTAATGACTCCAACCATAACTTCGCTTTTCCATCTAAGGCAAAAGAATCAAGAGTAGTTTAATAACATCCGTAGACCGTATAAGCGACTGTGTTGCAAATAGTTTCGAATCTCCTTCGGAATGTAACATGGTCTTTTGTCTGAGGATTAGAAAATTTAACGTTATCAGTAATCCAGGTTATTAAAGATGGATTTAATTAAAAAAAAATTGGTGGTCGAATAATACCGGATTATAACATTCTAAATCAAAGAACATCCTTGATGCATTCCTCATCATGTTAAGTTATTATAAATATGAGAGAAAAAAAAGTTTATTATTATTATATTATCACGTAACTATAATCTAACGAATTCCTAACTATTCTTTTATTAACGATGCAAAAATTAAAATTACTAAAGACGTTGCCTCCCTAGAAACGACGCCAACAAATTGACCGCCTCCGAATGTACTCCCGTTAGACGTGTATTTTTGGGTTTTCCGCAAGTACACGGGTCGAGTCGAGTTGTAATATAGTTACAATGAAACAACAAAGTAACGAGTACTTCGAGGATTGTACCCAAGGGAGGCGATGCAATAATAATTTCAATCCCTGCAAAGAAAAGAGTTAATTAGTACTATTTTTAAGAGTATAGTACGGAAATAAAATAAAAGATTTGGGTTTTATGTAAACAATAAAATATAATAAAATAAGATAAATGAGATAGGAGAATTCGATAAACGGATTCATAGGGGATTAGCTCTCTTCGACATGATTTCTTCAACTGTTGCTTTTGGGGTTTTCATCAATTAATTAGTCACTACCCTAGTAGTACCTTCCATTCTTCCACTAACATAACAAGTCAACAAGAACTACTTATCTTTCGACCTCACAGTTCAGATTGGTTTGAGATAAAGGTTTCACAAATGAGCAATATCAATTTTGGGTTAATTCCCACCTAAATGATTTCATTGGGTTGTCAGACCTAGGGTTTGTTTCACGTTCTTCCATTTCCAAACAGTTGATTCGTTGAAGATCCTTATACAATAATCAAATAATCATACCTCCACCTTCCCAATCCCCCATAAATGGATTAGTTTCTTATGGTTTCTTCGCACATTATAAATTCAATAGAAAGATAGAACATAATAATTAAGATTGAAAATATAATTGAAGAAACTTAGGATTTGTATTGCAATCTGTTTGGACGAATCCATAATCATTTATGCGAAAGTTACAAATCTCGTTTCTTTGAAAACAAAAATAAAAATAACTTATAAAATAAAATGACTAAACCTAAATTTCAAGAGAGAAATTAAACTAAAGAGAAGGTGTGTAAACCTAAGTGCTAAAGGGGCATATTTATAGCATTTGGACTGTCGTTTTCCTTAGCCTTAAGTCAAAACACCCCTCATTCGGTGTAATCCCCTTTAGCACTTAGTTTTACAGATCCTCATTCATTTTCCTTAACTTCGGGTTTAAGTGGTGTTGTGAAGACCAAAACACCCCTCATTCGGTGTAATCCCGCATTTAAGAGTCGATGTCGCGATACACAAGGTCCGTGTTACGACATGGCAGGCAGGCTACTCCTTGGTGTAATTTCCAAGTGTTGTTGCGACACATTATGCTCGTGTCATGACATAGAAGACAACTTTAGGATTTTTTTATTTTGGTCTCTTTGTTGCGACATCGCTTGTCCCGTGTCGTGACATAGTGATAAGTTTCGATGTAGTTCGTCTTCTAAGGGTCTCCTGCACACTCATAAATTTTGTTAGCCAACCTTTAGGCCTCACTCGGCCCTAAATTCAATAAAAGGTACATTTTTACACTTTTTACACATTTTATTCACTATGTAAAAACTTAGGCAAATTCTAATTAAATATAATGAAAATGCCTAACTTCAAGCTCCTAAAGTTCGAAAACTAATTTAATATGCTAGGTCAAATTCCCGCAGATCACTAATCTAAAAACTAATCAGCAACATGGAAGTCAACCAATTGCTTGTGTTCATTGAATTATTAATTGTGTGATTTTAATTGTTTTGCAATTAGTCTTTATTAGTGTTACCTAGTAAATTAGTGTTAGGGGTGAACAAAACTCGATTCGATTCGAAAAAATAAAAAAAAATCTGAATTTCGAATTAAACGAATCGAGTTATTCGAGTCAACTTGAATTTTTTTTAATTTTGAGTTCAAATCGTGTTAAATTTTCGAATTTGAATCACTTGAATAGTTCGAATAAACCGAATATCAAACTATAACATTTTACATTTTACTCCAAACCTCCAAATCTTTTTACTTTTCTCCCAAAACTTTTACTCCCCTCCAATCCCACCCCCATCTACCAAAACCCATTTCCCTCCAATTTTTTTAATATTTTTCCTCCAAAATTTTACTCCCCCCATCTACTTTCCCCAAAAAACTTCAAAACTTTTTATTTTCCCCTAAAATTTTTACTCTCTCGCATTTTTCCACTAAAACTTTTACTCCACTTCCATCCCACTCCGATCTACCCTAAATTCATTCCTCCCTCCCAAATTTTTTTGAATATTTTTCATCTAAAATTTTACTCTCCTTATTTACTTTCCCTCAAAATTTTACTTCCCAAAACCCCCAATTTTTTTTTATTTCTCATTAAACTTTTACTTCTCACCCTTCACCCCAAATAAAAAATGAAAATATCCAAAAAAAATCCTAAACTTAAATAGTAATAATTTTATTTATATATACTATTAATATTATTAAATTGAAATTCACGTTTTGTACTATTTATTATTGAATTGTTTAATCATATTAAATATTTATATTAAAATTGAATTATTAATGATTCATAAAATATTTGTGTTAAAATTTTGTGTTGGTATCAATTTCACATTTTATCTTTAAAATAACTTTTATTAAAAAAAAAATCATATTTTTACATTTAATATATATTTTAATTTCAATATACATAAAGACAAGAATTAGAATATAATTGAAGCATCTAAGCAAGTAAAGAAGCTAACCGTACATAAAAAATTAATAAATAAATTATGAGGGGATGAAAGTTAATAACAAATTTGATTACGATGGACAAATTTAATTACGGTGGGTGATGCTGGTTACAAGGATCCAAAGTTTTTTTAAAAAATTTAACTCGAACAAATATATTCAATTCGATTCAAATTCCATCACACTTGATTCGATCCTAGAATATTTCAAATCGAGTTAGGATGATAAAATAGGATTCGTCAACTCGATTAACTCGAAATTTTTTCATTCGATTCGATTTGATCGAACGCTCACCTCTAATTAGTGTAATTACCACTTGAATGTGATTTGTCCTAATATGATACTTAGCGAGTAGTTAGCTAGACTTCCTATTCACATGCCTTTTTCCATATTAATCACCTTGTCCCCGAACTCTCTTGGGTTCAATCCTTTGAATACTCGAAGTGTTCTATTGTAACATTTAAAAATATTAGAAATGACCTGTTACACTTGCAATATACAGCTAGATTTTTTATTGTATTTATATTGATTCATAGCCTTGATTCATGCATATCGAGGCACGATTAGTGGGAGTAGGAATGCAATTTGATATTGGAGACTTAATATTTGTAGAGATATATCGTCACGCTAAAAAGGTTAACAATAAGCTTAGTCTCCCCTATCCATCTCACATATTTCAAATCCTGTTTGTGCAAAACTCTAAAATTGTCAAAACTATTGAGAAGTATGAGAAGATGTTTGCATAACTGAAGTTCTCTCACAAGTGGTTAGAATGTAGGCATGCTCCTGTGGACCCTAGCAATGTGCAAGAGGAAGAAGTCCCTACTGAAGACACAACAATGCTTGAAATTGTTGGCATAGTTCATGGTTCCTCAAGCACATCAGCTGTTGTTTATTAGAGCCCCCTCAAGTTGTTTTCTGATGAAATTACTACCAATGAGAGGCAAATCAAGGACTTTAAAGCGTACAACAATAAGCTATTAACCATGAAGTTGGATATCTTTGTCAGACAACTTTAGTGATCCCTTTGCAATCATTGAACAAAAAGGGAGAGTAGTGAACAAGTATGATTGTATGATGTTTTTTGGGGCCACAATCACCACAAACTTGGGGTTCCAATTTTCATCAATTTAGTAAGGTGATTCTTCCTTAATGCACGAATGCTCACTCAATCGAATAATTTTGTACTCCTGCCTTTACATGTTTTGGATCATATTAGCAATCTTATATTTTTGTCTTTATTGTGTTAATACCTTCATTAATGGTTAAATTACTTTGAGATGAGGTAGTTGAGACTATTTGATTAAGGGGGAGACCCTTAAGGGAAGAATATGTATATGTGATGATTTACTTTTCATTGTACATGTTTTTTTCAAAAATTATCGAAGAGGAGATTGTTGATACATTTGGAGGCAAAGAAAAATTCTATGGCTAGTTCTGTGTCTAAAACATTGGCCACAAGTGGAGACACTGTTTTATTGCTTTACTTGCCTATGTTTAGAGTTGGCAAATTTTAGAACAAGAGCATTAGACTATCAATTCCAAAGATATTTGGACAATTCAGAACCTAAAACATGAAGATCAATTGAGTTAAAGTTGAGGACTTGAAGAATGATTACTTGAGGATCAAGTAAAGTCACTTTCCATATTTGAAGGCATTGGATTACAACGAGACTCTTATGGAATTACGTCAAGATTATCCTATGTTGATTTTTAACTTTACTTTATAGAAAAGTGATTAAATTATGACTCTTATGTAAGCAAAACTTAAGTAGTACATAAACTTAATTTTTGTCGATGTTAAAGTGAATAGTGATCGATAAAGCACAAATTTGTTCAAGTTAGGGATGTTTTATGTGTGAATTGTTTTTGTAAGCAATCAAGAGAATCTCTTGTATTACAAAACTAAGCTTTCGAGGGAAAGCTTAGCCAAAGAATGATCTAATCTTTGTATAATGGTGAGATCGCTAAATTGGTGAGAGTTAGTTGATGTCAAGACTTATATCATTGGTTGTACTGTGAGAAAAATAGTAGATCGCTTTAAGCAAGGTCTCGAAGACATAGATTGAGGTCGAAATATGTTAACAATCTCAGTATTCATCTTTACATTTATGCACTTTTGATTTCGTGATTGAAACTGTGGCCATAGTTCCAAGCACTATTTCAACCACATTTTCTATTTGCTAAGCAAGTACCCTCTCCCCCTGTTTTTACAATACCGAATAATTATCCTAATTTAAATTTTTTTTTTGACAATGTGACATTAAGGGAGTCAATTACTACGTACGACCAGCAACATTTTCTTTCAACCTTTAGTTATATAATAATTTCTTGAATTGAGTCGGGTTCTTTAGGGTTAGGCTTGGATTAAACATTAACTTTTGTGATTGCTTGCACCTTACTTGAAATACGGGTAGAATTTTATGCACAAGCACATCCCACTTTTACACGAAAGTAGCCCAGCCTTGCCCTCCCAAATTTTTGATTGAATTAAAAAATTCCCTCTTTTTCGTGATTGGGTTGAATTTTGTTTTCCCAAAATCGTGATTTATTGGGGAAGAAAGAATCCATTAGTAATGATGAAAGATGTTTGTTACAACACTGCCATTTTTAGTTTCCAAAAATAAAATGGTCTCGTTTTCAATCATGTAGTAGGCTCAATGGAGCCACCACCGTTGGCCTACTCGGATCTCCTGAAAGATCTTGAGCAGGTGTGTTATGTTAGTCTCTAGTTTAGATGTTATAGCAAACGATTGTTCTTCGACTATGGAACAGTTAGTCACAGATCTCGTTTTTTCTCCAACCTTGTTTGTATGTCGAATTCCAATCATTTTTTATGGTAAGATGAGGTCTGGTTGGAATAATAATTCAACCTTACTTTTGCCTTGGATGGATGTGAGACTCGATTCTCTATGTTTTATGTGATTTTGTTTATGCAGAGTCCTTTGAGATTTTGACTCTTTGTGCGTATGCTCATTGTTATCTTCATTATTTGCTTTTAAAATAAAAGCAATACTATTCATTTTAAAATAGATAACATTTTATCCAAACTCATTTTTTGAACCTAATAATCTTATTCAAATCCTCTCAAATATCGAACAAGTCTTCAAACTAAGATAAATAACCTGACCTTTTAACATACCTACTTAAAACTTACAACACCATTTATAATTCATTTTGACTGATATTTCATTTGTTTTGCACTTTGTGAAATTATAATATTTCAATTCTACCCTTTATACCTACCTCACCATGTGCACCATGGCTTGGTAACTTGACAAAGGGGTAAACTGGTACTGCTTGGGGAGTAAGGATCCATTCAAATCCCAACCAAAAGCACCACCACTACACAGCACTTAGTTCAAATGGGAGAGGTACGAGAATAGTAGCATTGATATGTTCAAAATATTTGTACCAAGGTGACAAGGTCCCTTGCATGGTTAGTACACATATCACTGGAAGTAAAGATATCAAAGGATTAAAAGACAGCAAAATGAAGATCGATACTTACAACTCTTCCCGAAAAATGTTAGAAATGACCCATTCCAAATCACCATCAAGAATGAGCAGGGGAGCTATTGTTTCCGAAAACAACGTAATAGAAACTTCCAAAGAGGGGTAATTATGAAGAACATCAAAGTACACTCATAAAACAGGTCCAAAAATTGATTAATGGAACTATACCCAAGTGTTCATTTCTCAAGCTGCAACCTATTCTTTATATGCTTTTTTGATAGTCCATGGGTCGCCAAACTCAATTTCTGGTATCTAGGCAAATACTAACTTCCTACTTTAAGAGTTAAATTATTACTCATTCCCTAAAGCATTAGATGTGAATTTCTAGACATAGTGAAACAGTAGCCCCTATCTGTGTGTATATATATGTAACATCAGAAAGTAGGTTTTTGCCTCATCCATTTTGTTGCCGACCATTTTTCTCCTGATAAAACTTCACATCCTCCATGTATGCTATTTGGATCCGACTGTCCATCTAGTCCCTAACAGAAGCAAGCAATAGAAACAACGAAGTTAACAAAATCAGTGAAATCCTTCTAAATTAATCTAAATCTGGGTAGTATATAGGAAAGATTCCTTTAGCATATCCACAAGATATCAGGCAAGGCAATAAAACAAAGTCAAACTTAATGATCGTATCATATCGTTCATGATATGGAGTCTCCATGATAAACAAAATCATTACACTTATGCAACTAAAATCAGAAAATTCGTAAACACTATTTTCAAACCAATCTCAAAATGACCAAGTTTATAACCCTTGAGATATGTCAAGTAAATTAAACAGAAAAATGAGAAACCTCAAGAGATGAACTGTAAATTACTAATAGATCACAAGTTCAGGCACCACAGTTTAATGGATGAACAAAGAAAAGTTCATGCATACAAAGGCATGCAAACAGGCATTTTGAATTTATGAAGAAGAGCAAGGAAACGTACCATGCTCCAGAAAAGCACTGCATCTCCTTTGATCGGTTTTACAGACATCCCCTTCACAGTCTTCCCGCCACAGCTACAATCGCCCGTACCAGCCTGAGATTTTAATCACAAGTTTAACAAACCGATGCAATGAAAGGTATAACATTGAAGGTATTGTCAAAGAAAAGTTGACAAATAAAAACAATTGCCAAAACTTAAACAAGAAGATTCAACGCAACGTCATACTAAATATTGAGTGACTGGCAATTATGAACAATGACAAACCAACATTGTTATCCAAGGCAAAGTATAAAGATTTTGACATATACAAGGGGCAAATATCTTGAAGAAAATTCAAATATACTTGAAGTAGCTAGAGACAATAAAGACAAGAAAGACTAAATAATATACCTCTCATTTTGGCCCATAAAAAATAATAATATACCTCTCATAGGTTTAATATCTAAATATTAGAAGTTGAGGAATTAAATATGAGCTGCCACAAGAAAATCAACAGAGAAGTCGGCCAAATTTCTTACTTGTCTCCGTTATTTTTAAAACGATCCACTAGCTAAGTCATATTAAAACCTGATAAGACTGGAAAGCAGGTTGTCCAGTTGCAGTGTAGAATAAGATCGTTTAAAACACAAATATTTCTTACCATTCATTATTCTGGACACTACTTCCTCATTACTTGTCCAACAGTTTTCAAGAAAAAGCTAATTCTTATACTTCTCCTCTAGTATTTATTCACAGTTATGACTGCAAAAATCTTTTCATATAATAGATTATAGTTGGAAGTAAACCAACATTGTGGGGAGAGAAGGAAAGAAATGAAGAATGCTAGTGGGTTTGAATGCGGTCTTGTCCATTGGACTATTATATCTCCATAATTCTCCAACTACACTGCCTTCCTCAGGAAACACTGAATTCTGTTTTTATGTCATTGCTTTCAAGTAACTGATATCCTCACTTCCAAAAACCATTTTTCCATCATACTCTAATTATAATCCTAATTTTCATCCATTGAACCTAATCAACTTTCTTTGTTACTTAAAAACCAGTTTCCAGTGCTTACCCTTGACACCCATGAACAGATTTCAGCAAACTTCTGTGCTTACTCTTTCTAGAGCAAAAGCATCTATCAAATTGCCTATGCATGTCGAGCAAAGTACCAAAGGCATATTGACAGTTTTTTCTCAAAATACCTATGAAAAGACAAGTTGAATGTCTCTTTACATGCAATAGAAGCACCATTTACCTAATATGATTAATCACGCAGGTCACTTAAAGAAAAGAAATTACCATAGGGAAATATGTTTCTCCCCCTTCAACATCATCACTTAGATACATAAGCATAGTTGCTATTCTTTGACCACCGCGCTTCAAGTTAAACTGAAAAAAATAATAATCGTAAAGAAATGTCTCAGGATTTCTCCATATCATAAGAACAGATACATCTGACACAACCAATAAATCCACCACGAAAATTATGGGAAAGGCAGATAACTTACAGTATCAGAAAAATAATCATGATGGGGCTTGTAAAACTGATCCTTTTCATACCTGTGCTGCATTAAATGTTAGCCTTGATAAAGAACATATCAGTTCTCTTTCTTTTGAGCAATATTTTACAGATATTGAAGTCAGACACCCACCTTAAAACTTGGATAAGCTCTCCATTTTCAGCTGGTATTTGAGAAAAGACAGAAATCCGCTTTTCAATTGCCTTTCAGTTCGAAGGAAAAAGAAATGGAGGGGAAAACACTCAGTTACAATCTATTAGAAAATTGCAGAAGATAGATGCAAACGCTTCAATGCTAGAATGGAAACATGCATGCAGAAGAAAATTCATCCAGAGCTGCTTTAAACTTATGGGAAAATTAAAAAACATCACAAGCTGATCAAAGCTATTTCTCATATTTATATATATTTCCAAGTTGGCATTCACTTTCTATTTTCCATCTAGAGGGGAGAATATGTTTTTGAATTCCAAGAGTTGCAGCCAGTATATCAAGTGCCAATGTTTGCAAAACCATACTGTTAAGTGTAAGTCCTTTGAGAAATAGATAAACTCATAAAAGGCTGCTTAGTAGTTATCAACAGAAGAAAGAGGGAAGAAAAATAGATATATCTTAAACACATACCACGCAAGGGCATAATTCCTTCAGGTAAATAAGAACAAGAGCTTTGGAAACTTTTTTGAAGAGCTTCTGTGAGTGGGAAGTTTTAGAAACTCTCTCTTAGCCCATGAAAGAATTTCAGAGCTTACTAACAAGGAAATCATATAAGCCATGGGGGATTTAGGGAACAATGAAGTCAAATAACCAGGGGTTCGTCTCCCTACTTGTTGCCAATCTGGCGGGAGCAGAGTTTGACTTTCACATTTTTGTGATCATTTCATGCCATGTATCAAAAGTTAGTCTCTCCCCTATGGTCTCCATCCACAGGTGAGTTTAGTCATAATGCCATTTTTGGCACTTCATTAAATATGCAATTCTGGCAACACCTTCCATTGATGTTCCCATAAAACCAGCTATAATATATATTAGTCTAGTAATTATATGTCAATTTGTACTGATGCTTGTGATTGTTTTTCCTTGGATACTAATAGATGCATTATGCATCAGCAAAATCTAGAAGGATTAAAACATCTAGGATGGATCAAAAACATTCTCTTGGCTCCCTAGATTACCCTCATCTGAGAATGGACTAATGATATAGACATTTATGTTGGAGGGAAGTAACTTGAAAACTAACCTGTATCATTGGATACTTTTTCTCTGTTGGACTCAGGAACATACCAGAGCTTGTCCTGACATTACTCTTAATTCCCTGAAAAACAGCGGCCGCAGTAAGATCAATTCTTCCTATGAAAAATATGGTCCTAAAACTAAAAATAATAGGCCAAAGGTAGGAAATATATATTTTGAAAAAACTTACAAATAAAACTGCCTTCATTCAGCATCGTTATGCAAAGCATTAAAAACTTAAAAAAATAGCAACACAAGAAGTGGAAGAGTCCTTTTTGAAGTTTGGCTAGAAGATATGTGTAAGGAGATATATATATTTTTAATGTACACTAGAATGCATGATGCAGCTAAAGAAGGTAAGTCAATCCACCCAACTGCCACACCTAAACTCATAATAGTTAAGAGTTCTTCATGCTTAAGTGCCCTTTTTAATGAATAATGAGAAAGAGGGCCCTTCATCTTAGTGAACCCTTAAAGTAATGCCAAAATTTGATTGGTCAGTAGAAGCACCTATGTAATAGTTACCCACTCAAAGTGACAAAAGTGCAAAGATAGAAAAAACACAAGCAGCTTCATAATAATGTTTTCAAGTCAAACCCACTTCAAAATATGTGAAATAAGGGCTGGTTTTTTATGCTTGAACAGTTTTCATAGAGTTTTAAAGGATCATATGCTCTTAATAAAGAAATCTCGAATTCAGAACAAGGCAATATGCACTCACTAACTTCCAGCAAACTTTAAAAAGTGGATATCTTACGCATCACATTACCCAAAAAGAAAAACCTGAGGATATTTTACGCATCACACATTACCCAAAAAAAAATACCCGTGTATGTTTTACGCATCACACATTACCCAAAAAAATACCCTACATGCAGACATAAGCATATTTAGATAAATGACCTCAATAAAATATGAAACCTGATATATCATCAATAAATTAACATGCCAAATTTTTTTTACACCATTAGCAAGTAATTCGAGGGAAAAAAAAAGTTTTCAGATGTACCTTCCCAGTTTTTACATCTACCACAGTGGAAAATTGAAGTCGAGGGCTGGCAATGGCTCTAAGGTAGTCACATTCCTGCAGAGAACAAAACAGTAGGTTTAACACTCTTTCGTTGAATTACTTATAAATATAGTATTTCCAAACTTCTCAACTTAGTGCAATTTGATTGTCTTAGAATATTTAGTGCTCAATGAAAAGGACACTTCAGTTTCATTAAGCGGATGATGGATGAAGGGTGGGAGAGCACAGATATTCAAAAGGAGCTATTTACAGGGATCAGTCTTCTACCCTCCTCCCTTGGGAACAGACAAAGATTGGCTTTCCTTACAAAATTTCTTTTACAGCCTCTAAATACATTTCCACCTAGAGCTCAATCATTATGAGTATATTCTTTTCTCTTTCTTGCCACAACTAAATATATCTAACAATTCAAGAGTCAAAACATCAACTTTTACTTCTGGCATTTTGTAGAGAGACATAACTCTGATTGGGGAATTTTTAGCTGCATTGTTCTTACCATTGTGCGATGCAATCAACCATCCCCTAAGGAATCCTAGGTTTGCAGCTAATGAATTTTTTCTTCTTCTTCTTCATTTATTCATTTGTCCACAATTCCATATAAATATAAATCTTAAAGCTGCCAAAATGCCCTAATCACATAGCAGTTAGCTGTTGTTCTATATCAGCTAGTCATTGCAGGAATCAAACTGACAATGTGTACAATCAATTCTCAATCATAGATGACATACATACCCCGTTGCTGAGGAAATTATGAAGTACAATTATTCGAGGTGACCAGCTTATTATTTCGGGTTTGACCTATATCATCAGAACAAAAAGTAAGTCAAACTTTTTGTTTTTCATAAAAAATTTTGAAAGATGTAAGAAGAATTAACTTCTGGATCAGTTTCATACAAGTAGAAAACCGTATAATAAATCCAAAATCCAAATAGAGAGCAAAAATAATTCATTTCCATCTATGGTTAAGTCCATACTCTGCCAGGCTCTAACATGCATAGAAAGGCTCCCACCTTCCTTTCTACCTTTGTATCAAAGTTTGCTCAATTTACTCCAAGTTACATTATGAAAAAGCCACTCAACCCACACTATTATATAAAGAGTGAGACTTCCCAACCTCCTTTCCTCCATCAATCGCCTTCAAGTTCTGGTATAGTAATTCATCCAATATAATTTGCGAGCAAAGAAAACTCCACTTATAAGATAGGCAATAAGAATGTGCGACTATTCTTCTCTATATAAAGCCGTGCAAGTCTAAGTATGAATCATTCTGCAAATGGCTTAGAATATTTTAAAACAACACAAGGCAAAGTCCAATGCACTAGTTATAAATGGAAATCTTTTAATATAAGCTTTCTCTATTCTTTTCGTTCTCTTTCTCCTTTCTCCGTCAAAATTTTAAAACTTAATTGATTTCATCAAAAAATTAAGGGTCGTACTTATCCGTAAGATTTAAAAATGTAAGGTTAAAAGGATAGGCAGTAAAGTGCTAAAAACATACAAATCCAAGACGCAAAATTTCTGCTTCTTTGTCACCGTGCCAGTGACTCATACCTGACAATAAAAATGTAAAGAGGCAAAATAAATCAATGAACTTACAGAAAAAAAATATATACAACTTGGCAAAGATCAAAGATTCTTTAACTGAAGTTCAATTAGTTAAACAAATTTTGATTACTTTATTGTTTGTGAACCGAAAAGAACAATACTAACCTCTTGGCAACTTAAGATATCCATCACTCTGACGGCTATGTAATTTTGTAGTTGGAAAGTCATCACCTATTAAACATGTCCGATAAATTTAAAACATGTCTATATTATCAATGAAAATTTTCCAATGGTTATTCTAAGTAGCTATAAATAGATACTTCAATAATGAGTGAATAAAACTAAATATTTAAATAAAATCAAAGCTCCACAATAAAGGGAGCAACAGCATTTTAAAGGATTAGTTCTCCAAATTCCCAAAGGATGCTTTTCTAATCATATCTCTTATATACAAATCATTCATTGGATAGGCCTAGTTAATACTAACATTTAATAATAGCAACCTGCAGTGGTCAAGCTCAAATGCAAAATCTATAAATACCATGCAAAAGCAAATCTTAGAAATGTAAATTAAGCCTACATAGAAGCAAACCTGATTTTAAATGTGATTCTGAAATTTCCAGTGCTAAAGTTAAGGAAACAACTTAAATCCCATAAGTTTTGGGTTTAGACTTGAACACTAAGTCAAAGGATGAAGTAAATAGATTATGAAACAACCAAATATTCTATTTAAGACTGATTGAAATGTTGTTATCATATTTATTTATACAATTAAACCTAACCAACCAATTTGCCAAACCCTAAATGCTAATTTATCGTAAAGCCTAATGGCTAAGTTTAGCCCATTAAAAGTTAAAAAATCTATCTCAAACATCATACTGAAATAACAGTAGGAGGGATGCAAAACAATATCAAATAAAGTTACGGTCTAAGGAAACATCAGAAAATGTTTTTGTCCCAAGAACAAAAAACTTACAACAACTCTATAATTCTTGACCAGAGATAATTGGATATGGTTAAATTATAACTTCCCCCTTTATTATGGTTTTTTAATTACAATAACAGAGTAAAGATCGAATAACAAACTCGACTAGCGCGAATCGAACCCAGGCCACACATGAACACTCTTAACCTTTAGGCCATCACTTGATGTTCTTTATTATGGTAGTTCTTAAGATGATCTATAAACAGAAGCCAAAGGTCCCATATTTAAACAATTAAAGCCCCAATGTGCCTCGCTTAAAGATAATTTTAGGAAATTTTTACAAAAAAACCTAGGACATTGTAATGGCTGGTTAGTAAAAACTCAGACTGTTGAAGAGTCTTGTTCTACTCATTAAACCTACGACGAAAAATATAAAATCTAAAAATATTTATGTTGGATAATTCATACATATGAAGAAAACATAACAAAGAAACTTCACTTTTCTAAAAATCAGATTCTTGCACAATACCATAGAGGGGAAGCAAGTAATTAGAGAAACCAACAATACAGAAAACTATATACTGCTAAAAGTTATTGAAAGATGAAAAGTATACCGTATGAATCTTCTAACCCGCGTATGAATGCTAGCTGAAACAAAGCCCCTGCATTTCCCAGTATCATTAACACTTAAAATAACGATGAATCTATGCATCAAAACAATTGAAAAATCCAATCATACTCATAAAAATTCACAAGCAGCAATATTTGGAACAAATAGGATTAAATTATTAGAACCAAATCGCTAAAAATTGAAAACCAGCCAAGAAAAACAAAACCCCATTTTTAATCTCAACCAATTACATCTCTGTCGGATCAGCTAAATCTCCCTTTTGGAATGCATGTTTCAAGGAAGAAAAGAAAACCCATTATTTTGAAACCATTAAAAAAAGTGGGAAATCAGCCAAAACATTAATTACACATAAAAGAACAGGAGCTAACCACCAAGGCGTTTGAAGTCTAAAGTTTTGAGAGTTCAATTAAAACTTTAAAAAAGATAGTTGAAAAAAAAAAATTTCGAATCGAAGGGAAAGACATACCGATTATCATTCCAACAGTGACAAATGTTAACAATCCGAAAATAATCTTCATAGGAGGGGCCATGGCCTGCGGAAGTTGGTGTCCGTAGAAGTATGTTGGAAGCAAAAGTAAAAGCAAATTGAGAAAAAAGAAGACCAACAATCTGGTTTCCACGCTCGTTGTATTTTCCTTCCCCGTTGTCTGTGTGATCTTCTTCTGTTTAAACTACTTTAGTTATTTATATTTGCTTGGATCTACGGTCATCTTGCTTGTTTGTTTGTTGTTCATATGTTTTTATAATAAAAAAAATCAATGACTGTTACACTTGTTGACTCCTTGTCTTCACTATTGAGTATTGCATTGACTAACAGTACACAACTGGAAAAATGAAAACTATAACCGGACTGTGAACTTTTCCTTTCCTCGCTTCATTAAAAAATTATAATTTATAATTATTCATTAAAATTTTCATTTAAGCTGAATCCAACGAGTGATTTAATGAAAAAGAAAATAATATTTATTTTAAGATATTAGAGTTTGAATAGTTATATGTATAAAGTGAAAAAGAAGATGATATTTATTTTAAGAGATTCGAGTTTAAACAATTGTATTTATAAAATGTTTGTGTTTTTACATGGTTAAAAAAGTATGAATAGAAAAAATCATATAGCATCAATTTTAATATCTCAATAATTTAAATAGTTCAATGATCAAATAATACCAAACTGTAATAACTTTTAATTAAATGGCCAAAATAAAAACTTACACATAATTTAATGGCTAATAATGTAATATATATATATATATATATATATTTGGGGATCGACCCGATTAAACAACAAACAAGTAAAATATAGCAGAATAATTTGAGAAATTGAACACAAAAATTTAACGTGAAAAAACCTATTCCAAGAGGATAAAAAATCACAGGCAATGATAATTTTACAATAATGATAAAAGAATTAAGAGTACAAAAGATGGAGATAAAAAGTAAACCTCGAAAACAAATAACCATCAAAACATAAACACTAAATTCTTCAAAAATGTTATGAGTTCTAAACTCTAATGAATATATCTAATGGGTGTTTTTCTATGGTTGTAAAATAGCCTATTTATAGGCTAAATTCCTAGGTCAAATAAAAAAATAATTTAGACTAATAAGAATTTAGCTCAAACAAATAAACATAATTTAATTGAAGTAAATAAACAGAATTTATTGAAACAATTAAATAGAGTTTAATTGAAAGATTATTTCTCAAATTTGACTTGAAATAGGAGTCATAATTCAATAAATCTCCACCTTAACTTGTATTTTCACAATGTCGTCTTTGCCAAAGCCTGTCACGGGCTTATCTTGAACTATGCAGGGAATTAATTGAGTCGAATCTATGCTTAGAAGCTGAAAGTCTTCTAGCCTTCGACTTGTGCACTGCTAAATCAAAACTAACTCGGGTTTAATTTTCACGAACACACTGTCCTAATTTTTCAAAACCTGCATCCAAAAGAGAACCTCTCTTCAAAGAAACAGTCATACCTTTTTCCCTCCTATGACCAAGTTGCCTCCACTCCAAACGAGTTGACTTCAACTCCGTAACGAACGAGGGACGTCTGATTTCACTGGTCACTGTAAAACCTTCCAAAATATAAAGACTGCCGGTCTTTTTACCTTTTAACAAAACAAGAGCCCCACGAGACACCTTAATGTCACTTAACTCGATGTTGATTCTGCAACCTTTTGAGTCTAAAATACTTAAGGAGATGAGATTCTTTCGTAAATCAGGTACATACCTGACATCTGATAGTGTCCTAATCATACCATCATGCATTCTAATTTTAACAGTACCAATACCGATTACCTTACTGGATGAATCGTTTTCCATGTGCACAACTCCACCTTCAACCGAACTGTATGTGGAGAACAAGTCTCTGTTGGGACACATGTGGAAAGAACATCCTGAATCTAGGATCCACTCAAACATAAGCTCGAAGCTTTCGCTCATTAACACTAGCAAAAAATCATCACCACTTTCATCGGCCAAATTAACACCAGCTAAATCTTCCTCGTTACTCTCAAAAACCCTTTTATTTCGTATTTTGTAACAATATGCTTTGACGTGACCTAATTTCTTACAATAGCGACACCTTTTGTCTCGCTTCTTTGATGCTACCAAAACAGAAGCTTGCTTTTATACGTATAAACCTGATATAGAAGTACTTCATTAATGTTCAGTACAAAAAACTCGGGTCATGTAAAACTTTTTTTTTTCAAACGATGCATTTTAGGCTTCTTGGTTCAAAATATAGTAAATTAATCATGTATAATTAAAATCGAGACTTAAAATTAACTTAAAAGAAATAAAATATGATTTTTAGTACAAAACACAATTTCAACCAAAATTCATCATTTCATTTCATTACACAAAACATTTCCAAACAACATTTTTGTCTTCTTCTAATAAGGACACATATAAGTTCCATAGTACATATCATTTTACATCAAAAGTAATATACCTAAATTTGAGCTCCAAGTGATGTGATGTGATGAGAGGTCCCGATTTAGCTTATTGTATTCCTTGTACCTACGCGTTAAAATAAACACGTTAAGCCGGTGAAAGCTTAGTAAGTACTACAAAAGCAAAATATAAACTCTTAAATTTTCTCATGTAATTTACTCTTTCACCTTACCAGTATATAGCTTGTATCTTACCACATTGACATTCATTTCACTTTGGTCCACATTTTTTTTTTCACAACTTAGCCCAATGTAGACTTCTATAGAACTCATCGGATAAACGGAACAGAAAGTACTGAAGTACTTAACAGTAAGCACACAAGTGCTAGGGAAATAATAAGCACACACAAGTGCAATCCAGTAAGCACACACAGTGCAATCAGTAGGCGCACATAGCGCAAATCAGTAGGCACACAAGGTGCGAAACAGTAAGCACATGAAATGAGAAACAGTAAGCGCGCTTGCGTTCCTTAATGGCATGCCACTAATATCACAATGGTTCTAATTTGTCTACTTGGGCACAATCTTAATTAGCATAATTTCTCATAAATGATATATCTCAAATAAATACATCATCAAATACTTCACATTTATATTTTCAAAGCTATTCACTTGTGTCACAGTCACTAAATTATTTATATCGTGAGCTACAGAATTCGGAATTATAATCCGCTTGATGTTTCTGAAACTACACTCAATCATATTTTTACCATAAAATTTTCAGAATTTTTACTTTAGCCAATTTGTACAGTAAATTCTTTCAATTTACCCCTTCTTTGCTGCCTGACAGTTTCAACCTTTCTTCACTAAAAATTATCAATCTTTTTGTACAGAGATCAAATGATGTCCCTGTCTGTTTCTTTTGAAAATAGATTCATTAAGGATTTATCCATTAAAATTTCATACTCTAATGATTTTTCTACATTTTTCTATAATTTTTCAAAGTCAGAACAGGAGAACTCGAACCTACTCTGACCTTGTTACACAAAATCAGTTATATCTTAGAATATACAGATCCATTTCCATCACCGTTTCTTCACGAAACTACACTCAATAAGCTTTAATTACATATATAATACGACCCTTAACTCTTTATATACAATTTTTAGTGAATTTTCAAAGTTAATCCTCTGATTTTGTCCAATCTGTTTCAATGAAAACATTTTCTTTCTCATGTTTCATTACATTAACCTCACTTAATCATCTTTATAACACATAATTAAACAACAATTTCCATTCTAACAATTCAAATATATTATGGAATATAGACTATAAACTAAAATTCTTGTAGTACTTACAACAAAAAGGCTGAATTTCTTCTCTTTTACCCCTTGTTCTATTCTTTTCCTTTGTCTTCAATTTGATCCTTACCTCTCTTCTCTTTCTCTTTAATTTCACATAAACACATATAAGCTATAAGCTATAATTCAATAATTTTCATGCTAAATAACAGTAAAATTCATGTATATCATGAGAATTTAACCATTTCTTACCTTAACCCTTGAATTCAAAATTTCTCGATTTAGTCATTTATCTCTCTAACACCCCAAAAGTAACTCTATATGAGATTTGAGGTGTCTACTAACTCTCTTTTATGACTTTCTTTCAGAAATTCCAAAGAAAATGAAAGATTTTGGAGTTTGGAAAGCTTAAAAATGATGGAAGGACCTATTTGGAATAAAAGCAAAAGTTGGAAATGGAAGAAAAAGACATGGACGGCTAACATATGAAAAAGATGATATTTTCATATTTTTAACCATTTTTTTTCTTCTCTCAAATTCTCTAGAATTTTCACTTAAAATATCTCACTTAAGAAAAATGGTAAAATTGCACTTTTAGTCCTTGAGCCTTCCAACTTTACACTTTGGCCCAAAACTTTGCCTCCAAAAATATCTTCCACCAAATTACTCTTTTGTCCCTCCTCAATCAATCTAATTCCCATGATGACTCAAAATTTAATTTGGATAATTCGCTATTTAGTCCCTCATATTTTCTCTCGTTTACTATTTAATACTTAAAATTTTCTAACCTTCCTTACTTCAACTAAACATTTCTAATTCTCTATTCTATTTTATCACTATTCCAAATCCGGTTCAAACACACAGATGTTACATAGAGACTTAGTCGCATAAAGAGTTTCTAGCCATTTCCACAAGGTGGGTAAGATCTTCTCCATCAATACCTCCTACAATACCCTATTCGCGAGGCACAACTATAATGCATACAGGGCTTTTCATCAAGCTCTTCCCATTCTGACTTATCTAGATTATCGAGCTTTTTCTCGGTAACGACCTTTTTCAAACCGGTCTGAACTAGAATTGTCATCATCTGAACTTGTCACAGATTGAAATTTGTGACAACATCAAACTTCTTAATATCGAACCTTGTTGCTACCATCTCTGAACGGGTTGATCTGCGAAAATCGAACTAACTCTGATACCACTTATTGGGATCAATCTGATTAAGCAACAAACAAGTAAAATATAGCGGAATAATTTTAAAATTTTAACACAAATTTAATGTGGAAAAACTCCTCCGAAGAGGATAAAAAACCACGAGTAAAAATAATTTTACTATAATGACAAAAGAATGAAGAGTATAAAAGATGGAGATAAAAACTAAACCCGGAAAACAAAGAACCTTCAAAATGTAAACATTAAATTCTCCAAAAGTGTTAGGAGTTCTAAACTCTAATGAGTATATCTAATGGGTGTTTTTCTAAGGTTGTAAAAGAGCCTATTTATAGGCTAAATTCTTAGGTCAAATAAAAAATAATTTAGACTAATAAAAGTTTGACTCAAACAAATAAACAGAATTTAATTGAAACAATTAAACAAAGATTAACTAAAAGATTATTTCTCAAATTTAACTTGAAATAAGAGTCATAATTCAACCATATATATAAAAACTATAGCCATATAAGTTTTAAAAAATTAGTCTATGTGGCACAATATATACCCTACCCACCATTTGGGCACTTATATGTTGAAGTGTGTTTACCATTCTCTTATACTACAATTTATTAATTTGTACATTTGTTTTGGTAAATAAATTTATTAAGTAGTAGAATTTGTATGTTTATCTATAATTTATAATCTAAAATAATAATATAAACTATAGTCTATCGACAATCTATATATATATATAGCATGAGTTTGGACAAATTTTTGAATTCAATTATATAACTTTTATTAATTCATCATATTGTTGAATTTTATCAATTTAAATATTTTTATTATTTTTAAGATTAATTATATGGGTGAATAAAAGTTTTACTTTTACGAAAATAATTTATTTAAAAAATTTATTTGATAATAAAATTCATCATAAGAATTCTTATTGTGTTAAAAGATTTGGATTTATATGATGATAAATAAAAAAAATCCAATTTTATATTAAATTAAATTATTTTATATCTATATTATATATAACGATTTTGATTAACTTAGTGTCATCCATAATTAGGTTCAAATTTAGTTGTTAATTTGTCAAAAGACAGTTACGACACGTTTGGTTCATTGGAATTAAATAGAGATGTAATCAATAATTCAATTGTTTGGTTGAATGTAATGGAATAGAACTGTAATAGTATTCTTGTTTTTAGTTGAATGTAATAGATGATGTAGTAGTATAAGAAAAAAGCTAAAATGATTAGAGTATACCCTTAACAGAATTTTTTTAGATAGATAATTATCGTTATTGTTATTAAATATAATAGGATTATTATTAAATATAATTTAATAAAAATGATAATAAATAATTATATTTTAATATAATTATTATTAAATATAATTTAATAACATTTTTAATATAATTATTTTATATTTAATTATATTAAAATATTTTAAATATTTTATTTTTATATTTTATGAGTCCAAATTTCAAAAGACTAATATGAAATTAATTTTATTTTGTTATTCAAAATTGCATGAAGGGTAAGTAATAGAGAAGTAATAGTCATTCCATTGAATGAGTATTACGTTCAACCAAACAAATGAATGTTTACCATTCAATGAATAAGGAGGAATGCTATTTCATTCCTCCGACCAAACATGGTGTTATTTTAATAAAGTAATAAATCTTAATTTAAAGATACTTTTGTTTTTATATAAAATCCAGAAAAATACATTCTTATTATGAGATTTAAACCCAATACACCGTACAATATCCTCTCTTTTAACTCTATCAATTCAACAAAAACAATATTTAGGTTTTATGTCAATTTTTAATAAATATATTACATAATTATTTTTACCTACATTGTAAGTGTGTCATAATCAAATTTATATTATTAGGTTTCTATCAACCAAAAAAATTATTACATTTGTTTTAAATAGAATGCAAATTAATCATTATTCATGAGCACTTATTGGAAAGTGATATTTATTTAATGATTATATTTGAGTTCCATGAAACATGTTTTTCTAAGAATTATATCCAATGGAAATCAAATGTAAAAAGTTGTGACTCTTCAAAATAATGTTCATTGAGTGTATATAAATAAAGGGTCTATGATACTCACAAAGATATTACGATCAATCTTATTTTCAGAAATTAAAGGGAGACTTACGGAATTCCTAGATTTGCTAATCATAAGAAATTCAAAAGCTTCATTGTATCCCGGAAAGACTTTTGTCTTAATCCTCTAACAACTTTGTGTAAGGACAAATAGTTCTCTTTGGAAAACGTCCCCTGCGCCTCGAAGTCTACTATTTAATTCAATATTGTCTCTAGATCTATATTCTCCACTCAAAATCTCCAACAAATTATATATTATCTACAACTTATTATGGTTGATTTTGTTATAGTATGCCGAAAGACCAATCATGAGATTATTGTAATCACATGCTCATTTTACCTTATTTATTAATAAAATATATTGCCATTGTTATTTTAATTTATTTTTCTATGTATTTAAATAAACTGATTTATAATAATGTCCTGAAAATAATATGATTATTCTTTAAAAGGTCCTTAGTCAGGTATTATTGTGGGCTTGGACAACAATAATTCATTGAAACTAATATGTAGTTGATTGTTGACAAAGTGTTGTTATTGACATAGGATGTCAAAATCAATACATGAGTATGTGTTAGAGAACGACATATTGGACTGACCGGCTATGAGTATGTTTCTTGGATTATTATGTAATAGTCATGACATTACTCATGATGATAACTATGTATACAATCCTTAGACTTGAGATAATTATTGTCCCAACATAGTGAATCGTATATTTTGATACAGTCAAACGTCTACTGTAACAAGTTTGACTATAAAGATTGATGTTGGGTATGCCATAGTTATTTAGTGTGATATGATTGATCAAGATAGAATTTGTCCCTCCTACATAATGGGAGCAATATCTTAGGCCACTTGATGAAGTGAGATTAGAAATGCATTCTCATGCTCAAATAAGTTAATATGAGATATTACACTTATTTGTTTATTTTAGTTTACTTCAGATATCAAAAACATGAGATTGGACTATGCAAGTGTGAGTACTCCATGACTTGTGTTCAATCTAAATATAAATGATAAAAGGATATAATACATGTGAATTTATCACAGAAAAGTTATGTCGAACCACGACTTCTTGTAACTTAGGTAGCAATGATGCATTGCTAAATGCCACTCATTGTTTGTAATATTAGAATCATTCTAATATTGTTGCTAACGTTAGAAGAACCTATAGGCTCTCACCCTATGGTTGAAACGAACGGAATCCAAACATAATTGGTGTTACGTTTAACTATCACATGATTTAAATTAATTATTGAATTAATTTAATTTGACAGTTAAATATTATACACATTATGTGTACAAACTTATTGTATACGAATAGAGGACATAGTTTATATTAATATATGAATTTGATTAATACAAAAGTTTAATATTTACTGAATATAATTTATCGTAATTATAATTATTAATTATAATGATTTCGTTAAATATTAAAACATGGAAGTTAATATCCTTTTGAAAATGATATAATGTTTTAATAAACCTTCCATAATTTAATGTAATTATAATTATTAATTATAATGATTTTTCATTTTAATACGAGATACTATATAAAAGGAAATTGAATATTAAAAAACATGGAAGTTAATATGTTTTTCGAAATGATATAATATTTTAATAAACCTTCCATGTATTTCTCTAAAGATATATATTTCCATTTTAATATGAGATGTTAAAAAAAAAAAAAAAACAAAAATAGCAGAATTATGTTGTTGATTATTTTTAATCAAAAGAAATAAAAATAAAAGAGGGTTTAACAGCCATCAAAATATTCTCTGAAAAGTTTAGAGAGTAGTTTTTTTGTTCCTTCTTGATCAGGTGGATTACGTAGAGGTTGGGATGATTTTTGTTGCGGCTTGGGATCAGCAACGTGCAGAGGAAGATTTCACAGAACCATTTCCAAGGACTTTCCAGATTTTAAAAGGTATAATTTCGATCCCTTCCTTCTCGATTCGTTCCTCGTACATGGATCCAGAGTTAAGGATCGTCGGAATAATTTTTTCGCTGCGCCACGAGACTTATTGATGACCTAACAGATTTATAGATTGTTAAGAAAAATAAAAAATAAAATTTGAAGAGCGAAGAGTTTAATTTAAAATATATCATTTTTTATAGTTTTTATAAATGCTTTAACAATATTAGAAAATTTTTATTAGCACTATATACGAATCATCAAAATAATTTATATATGTTGATTATGTCAGTAGTTAGCATTATATTTGAATAATCAAAATAATTGATATATGTTGATTATGTTAATTAGTTATTATTTTGAATAATGTTGCTTTAGATAAATTATATAAAGTAAAATCATAATGTATATGAATATATTAAAATTGATTTAATTATTATGATTTTGAAAATATTCTTACCATTATAGAATTGCTAAATAAGTTAATATATTTTAATTATATACAATAATTCGAATAAAAAAATATTATTTTATACTAATTATAATGATTAAAATAAAATATTTTAAAAAACTAATTAAAGAATTAAATGTGTAACCACAACAACTCGGTAAAGAAGAAGAACTTGCTCGCATTAACAAGAGAATCAAAGAAAATGGTTCTAAGGGGGAATTCCTCGAAGGGGAAAAATAATTTAGCAAGGTGATTTCTTACTTCTTAGTGGGATTGCATTTGGAAGACTACACGTGTTGCACTTACAAGTGGAGAAAAAGAAAAAGAAAACGAGCTTTTAACTCAAATGAGAAAAGATGATTTTATTGAACTCATGAATAACTTCAAATGGTTCTATCCTTTTATAGGCTTTACCATAGCTAAAATTAGTAAACTCAAAGCTAAAAATAGAGAAATTAAATACGAGAAAAATCATCAATGATATTTGGTAATCCTTAATTTTTAGGAATGATTTATTTACCAAAAATATCTCAACAATCCCTCGCTTAAATTGAAAGTACATTTTTAGTTTAATACATGCTTACTACTTGACGTCTAAGGCCAAGTATTTTCTTGAACTTGACAAATGATGTCAACTTGAGAGGTTTGGTAAATATATCAACAATTTGATCTTCACTTTTGCAATACTCTAGCTCAATTTCTTCTGTATTGCTAAGATCTTGCAAAAAGTAGAATTATAAATCAATATGCTTGCTTCTTCCATGCAACACATGATTCTTTGACAATTTTATGGCTGAGTTGTTATCATAAAAAATTGTAGTGGCTCTTTCTAACTTGAATTTTATTTGTTCAAGGATTCTCCTAAGCCAAATAGTTTGACAAGCACAAGCTGTAGCAACAATAAATTCAGCTTTTGTGCTTGATGTGATAATGGATTGTTTCTTAAATGACCACGAAATAGACCACGAAATAGCCCCTGTGCCAAGCATAAAGACATAGCCTGAAGTGCTTCTTCTGTCATCTTGATCTCCTGCATAATCATAGTCGGTGAAGCCAATCATGTTTGACTTTTCACCCTACTTGTAGAAAATCCAAAAATTCTTGGTTTCTTGCAAGTAACGAAGGATTCTTTTGGCAGCTAATAAATGTTTTTTACTCGAGCTCTCCATGTACCTACTAATAAGACTCACAAAATACAATATGTCTAGCCTCGTAGTAGTTAGATACATCAAACTGCCTACAATTTGCTTGTAAAGTGTGTTATCCACCTTCTTCCCAACTCCTTCTTTAATTAACTTTAAGCCAAACTCAGATGGAGTGTTGGAAGAGTTACAATTCGTCATCTTGAATCTATCCAAAATTTCTCTCACATATTTTCTGGGAGACAAAAATTCCATCATTAAATTACATCACTTCTAGGCGAAGGAAATAGTGCATTGTGACACCCTAAACCCAACCTAAAAGTAATGGCTAAGTAAAGCACGTCACAGAATTGAAAAACAACCACTTAAGATAGCAATCACCATTGTAACAGAAAAGTGAAGTAACATAGATCCAACATCATTTAATAATAGAATAGCAACAAGTTCGAAAGTCCTATCTATAGTTATAATCCTAAAGCAGCATAACATAATCCCACAAATCCTAAATGACCAAGCTTCATGACCGCCAGCTGTTAAGTCTGAGAAGAACTTGAAACAACATGCAAAAAGTCAGTATATGGTACATAGGTCATAATCTAACACTCAACTTAAGCAGCAATTTATAGGGACAAACATATCACGTACATCAATGCTTCAGTAGTGTTTACAGTGTCACTACTATCGAGCTATATCCATGCGATGTTTACAGTGTCACCATTAAATTAGAAAAACCTCGCAGTGTTTACAGTGTCATTGCCATTACAATGTAGCTACACAATGTTTACAGTGTCACTATCAGCTCAGTATAAAGTTACGGTGTTTATAGTGTTACTGTTAGTTCAACGATGTTTTACAGCATTTATAGTGTCGCTTCCAGTCAGTACAATATTACGGTGTTTGCAGTGTCATTGTCAGCTCAATATTGTATTTCCATTTACGAACGTATAAGCAAAGGTACACGACACACAGTCTGGCACACACCCATGGGCCTAGACCATGTAACTCACTGTTCTGTTTCACAACACAACATGTCCATACGGTCTGGAACACGTTCGTGGGTTCAGAATGTGTAACTCACTATTATTGGTTTCTATGACACACGGTCTAGACACACGCCCGTGCCCCCAGGCTGTGTAACTTACTTTTTCTTTTTAATTTGGCACACAGTTTGAACACACGTCCGTCTGCCATCAAGCAGTGACAAAACCTGTACAATTTGCAGAAAAATAACAGAGAAACTCAAAGGGGTTAATACCCTACCTTGAACAACGAAAGAACTTCGCCCAACCAGTGCCTCCAAAGCCTAATTCAACGCTAACACCCAGTTACACAATTGATTTCCACAATAATGTATAAGGTTTCACAATCAAGTTTTCTTCTTCGAAAACATTCTAGCAACTCAAACTTACAATTGGTATACCTTAAGCCGGTGGATTACGCTCGATATCCTCTGGAAGTATCTATTCCGTCAACACTCTCCCCTAAACACCACAATTTCACACGTAAACAACCACACATTCTACAAGTAATTTCACTAAGTTAACAATGGCAGTAAGTATTTTTCGATTTCTAGACGACATAAACCAACAATTCACAAAAACTTACTGAAACCTGAGCAATACAGTTTATACACAAAAACTAGCAGATAACGGCACGATAATAACGACCGTCAGCAAAAAAAAGTGCATAAGTTTAGTTTTGAACCAAAATGGTCTCCTATTTTCTTAGTAAAATAAAAAAGATAACATTCCTAGTTGGTTTCTCCAGAACCTAAGCATTTGAACGCACTACCTCAAGGATAGTTAGACAGATGTAAGACCACTGAACCACTAGGTTCATCGTTGACACAATTCAGATAGAAAAGTTTAAACTTTTGGGGTGTTACATGCATATTCCCAAGATCAAACATCATAAACTCATCCATCATAGCTTTCTCTTCCTCCAAGTATCCATGCAAGAATGTTGATTTGATATCTAATTAGAAGATAGGCCAAGAGTTCTACGCTGCTAAAGTGATCACCAATCTGATGGAGTCATGTCTTACAACTAAGGAAAAAACTTTTGTGTAGACCATACCATACTCTTGTTTGTACCCCTTAGCCACTAACCGCGCCTTGCACTTGTCAACCTCCTCATTTTCCTTCAACTTTATCTTGTAGACCCACCTGACACCAATGGTTTTGTGCCCCTTATGAAGATCAGACAGCTCTCAAGTATCATTCCTTTCAATGGCTTCGATTTTAGCATCTATTGCCTATTTCCATTTTCCTCCTTGATAGCACTTTCAATACTTGTTGGGTCACAATGTGCAAATAATGCAAAATAAGAAATTTCATCATCATCTTCTCTAATTTCGGTTACCTCATAATCTTGCATCCATGTGGGTCTTCTTCGAACACAACGAAATGCTTTAACTGTTACACTAGTTTCTTCTCCATGTGTAGGTAATACTTCAGTGGTTGGTGAAGAAGTATTCTCGAGCATTTCTTCAACTTCATTATCACAAAGGACTTGAGTAGGTTGCACTTTATCCCAATTCCAATTGTTCTCTTCATTAAACACAACATCTCAGCTAATCGCTACTTTTTTTTGTCACAATATTAAACAATTTGTATGCCTTTGATGTTTCGCTAATACCAAGAAAGACGCACTTCTCACCTCTATCATCAAGCTTCTTCCTTTTCTCCTTTGGGACATGTGCATGTGCAGGGGTTATGTATTGTTTTATACACTTGTATTAGTTCATTTGAAATTTTAAATGGTTTGGAAATGAATTTAAATTGTCAGTAGTTGCTCCGTCAAAGAATATGATACCTTGTAACTTGGACTAGACGATCAAGTTGGATATCGACGTGTTACACCAGATGTGTTTCCCGAGAAATTGCCAAAATTGCCTCCCAGTCGTGAGGTTGAATTTGCAATTGAAGTTTACCTGGGTATAGCTTCTGTGTCAATTGCAACATATCGTATGGTGCTAACGGAGTTAAAAGACCTGAAAACTAAATTGCAAGATATTTTGGACCGTGACTTTATATGTCCTAGTATATTGTCTTAGGGAGCTCGAATGTTGTTTGTTAAGAAGAAAGATGGGTCGATACGACTCGACATTGATTATTGGCAGTTGAATAAGCTGATGATTAAGAACCAATATCCGTTGGATCTTATAGATGCATCCTTTTTGTTTCTAGTGTTGAAGCTGAGTTGTGGGGACTAATGAATGGCCTTAACCTTCTTATCCGATGGAATATTTCTAAACTTGAGGTTGAAGTTGACACTCAAGTTGTATTGAGTTTTTTTTTTTTTACCAAACTTGATGTTAATAACTATTTACTTGGTGGTCTTGTTTTTGATTGTAGATGTTTTCTTGAACTTTCCGATCAGTTTCAACTGTAGCACACATATCGTGAGGTGAATAGGTGTGCGAATATGATGGCAAGATTGGATAGTAACCATCTTTTGCAAATCTCTTTTGTTGATAATAACTTGAATGATCTTTTGTGTATTTGCCCCACCCTGTCTAATTTTATTATTTCTTTTGTAAAGATTGATGCCTTGTGGACATGTTTGTATCGAACAATGAATTAATTTATCTATTTAACTCCTTTTTAGATAAAAATATATATTAGAAATTAGTATATATAAAAACACGCGTTTTAAGAAACTTTTGAACATTAATATAACATTTTTTGTTCATTATATTATTGAAATTTTCATTTAAAATGTTACTTATTATTTATAAAATTTATCACATTTATAAATTTTATCATACTTATAAATAAAAAATAATAATTTTACTAAAATATTTGCTTAAATAAAATTAATTGATAAAAATTTATCATAAGAATTTTGATTTTATTAAAACTTTTGAATTGATTAATATAACCTTTATTGAAAATTATCTTACTAAAGGTGTCATTTAAAATATTCTTTATAAGATTTATTATATTTATAAATAAGAAATCTAATTTTACTAAAATAATTGGTTATATAAATTTACTTCATAAAAACTGACTAAAAAGTCTTAAAAGCCTCTGAACTTTAAAAAAAATCAATTAAGCATTTATTCATTTTCTTGCCTTTGTACCAAGAAAAAAATACCAGCAGTCGTTTTCAAGGGTTTTTTGGCCACGTGGCAAGCTAATATTATGCTGCATGGCAAAAAATGGCCTTTTAAATTTAAAATCAATAAAAATTATTAAAAAACAATTTTAAAAATTATCATAAAAATGTGATACGTGCACGGATGAAATTTATTAAATTCCTTTCATCGAAACTGTCAATTTTCAAGTTTGTGAAATCAATAGATTTGCGACGATTTTTTGGATGGGATCTAGACATTTTTGGATTGTATCTTCATGGCGCTCGAAGATCTATCTTTTAGTTTCGAAACTCACTTTGAATCACTCGATTTTGAGTTCAGAAGCGCAAGTTATGACCATTTTAGTGAATATTACGCGTGTAAAATATTTGGACATTATTATGACTGGAATTATGAGTTTCGGGCTTCGTGTTTTCAAGATTTCTTAAGACATCTACATACCACGTTTTATCTTCCTTATTTTTCTTCGTTATTATTCTAATCTTTGAATTATTTTCTATTTTATTTGGTATAGTTATTTATTTCAATTGTTTTTCTTTTGATTTTTATTTGATTTGAATTCGTTTGAGTTTTAGGTTGTCTTAAAATTCAAATTTCTTTCGAAACATTTAGATCTTTAAGTCAAATCCACAACTTAAACAAACTTTACAATCAATCTTATGCATCCACACGTTCATTCCTTATCATTTAACTTTATAATTTAGTCATTATCATGATCTAAGCTTAATTTCTATCAATTTCAAACCTAATTAATCAATTCCTCAATAATGACAACTTACTAAAAGTTTAACAATTGAACAAATTGATATACGAACCACCTAAATCAAAATTTCATGATCACAAATCTATAAAAATCCTATCTTATGAATTTTTGTTGGTCGAATGTTTGAAGCCAAGGTTTTCTTTTCTTCTTTTATCTAATGGTGGAAGGTGCTCTTGAGAAAGAAGATGATGGTTTAATATATACTTAAATTAAGTTATAATTAATGATAATTATTTAGTTTAATCATAGTTTAATATATTTTAATTATTATTAGTTTAAACTTAATGATAATTATCACCAGCATCCACTATCTCAAGATTAATAATGGTTAAATAACCATTTTAGCCTTTTGGATAATTCTTATCTAGGTCCCCAAGATTTATTAATTAAAATTTAATAGCTATTGAAATTTTACAATTTAATCACTGAGCTTTAATTAACTACATTTCCAACTAAATTGCTTAATCGAACTTCAATATATTTTTATATTAACTCTATAAATATTCCTATTTTATATTTATGAACTCAATTTACGAAAATAAAGTTTCGAAACCATATTTTTTTGACACCACTAGAATTCAGTTTGTTACATAAAGTATCAATTCTCTATTTTTGGTTCATTTTGTAACGGACATTGAAAAAATTGTTTGGCAACTTTGGCCAATGAAAAAGCACCACGCGACATGTTTTGACCAATGAAAAATACCACATGGAAATTAGGTATTTAAAATAAAAACATTAAATTTAAATTAAAAGTTAGAAAGTTATAATATTAAATATTTAAATATTAAAAACACTTTTGACTTTGATCGTTTGTTGATCGAAGTTGACCAAACGTTGACTAGTCACGTAACGCTATTAGAACACGCCACATGTCATTTTTAAAATTTTTTTAGTATTAAATATTATCTTGATTAAAAATATAAAAAATCATATATAATATGTAATTTTTTTAAAAAAATTTAAATAATTTTTTATGAAACTCTAAAGTTTATAATTATAAATTTTAAAAAGTCAAAATAATATATAAAAATTGAAAAAATGTTTTAAAATAAAAAATGTGTTTAAATTTCAAGTAATTAAAAAAACTTAAATATCTTTTTACAATTTTACGATTATATAATTTAGAATTTTATAAAACAATTATATGTTTTTTTCTAGATTATATATATATATATATATATTATGAATTTTTTATATATTTTAATGTGTATATACATTTAATAAAAGAA
The DNA here is from genome assembly GCA_039519145.1 of Kokia cookei. Lineage (NCBI taxonomy): Eukaryota > Viridiplantae > Streptophyta > Magnoliopsida > Malvales > Malvaceae > Kokia > Kokia cookei. Next base: position 33,051,890 of record CM076907.1, on the reverse strand, counting down.
AATATTTATTTTTATATAAAAAGATGCCATGTGGTATTTTGTGATTGGCTATAAGAATATTTTCTTGAAAAATATAAGGGAAGCATACTTTAGGTATCAAATTGAAAAGTAAGTATACTTTAGGTACCAAATTAAAAAAAATTTAAGTGCCAAAATGAAAAAAAGGGTATACTTTAAGAGTCAAAGAGTAAATTAAGCCTAATTGCAACTGAAAACAATATTGTGAAGCAGTTTCACTGAACGGGTATAGTCTTGGGCTGTTTACGTTTAAAAACCTAGCTTAAGCTATAAGCATTAGTGAGTGAGAAAAGGCCGCAGTTTGGTCAGAAAAAAGAAAACGCAGTAAAGCAATGGGGAGCGGGAAACCGGAGAAAACTCGGAAGCCTGGCCGAACCCCTAAACCCTTCGTCCCTAACAATCCCAAATCCCAATCCAAGTTCAAGAAGAAGACAAACATCAAGAACACCGCCAACCGCCAAATCAAAACCAAAACCAAAACCACCTCTGTTACTGGCAACAACAAGAACAACCAACCGTCACAGCCGGCATCTCCGTCGCAGCAGCTTCGTTATTTTCTTAGCCAGTTTGAATCCGCCAATGGTGTCCAACTCTCTTCTCTCGAATTGGAATCAATTAAAGGTAATATTGGAGTTATTAATCGGAGATTATTAAAAACTTGAAAAGGGGGATTGAATTTCTTCTTCTTCTTCTTAGTTCTTACATTTATTGTGTAGATAGTTGTATTTTGGATGTCTCTCAAGAGTTGGGTCAAGATGTAATGAAGCTAGAAAAACGTATAAAGGAAGCTTTTGGTGCCAAATGGAAAGAAGAGCTTTGTGAAGGGAAGCACATTGAAGAGAAGATTGAAGCAGGAAGTCCTGCTGTTCTTGTTGTTGCTCCTTCAGCTTTACGAGCTATTGAACTTTTAAGGTTCGTTAGCCTCGGTTTCCTTGTTACATTATTTTCATTCGTTTATGAAAATGAAAAAAAAAAAAAAGGAAAGGTAAAATCATAGTTATGTTTGATATACCTATTGATGAATATCTATTTGGATGGAGGGTTGGAGAGAAAAGAATAATAGTTTCTTTCATTTAGTTGGCAAAGTGGGGAGAAGTGAAAAGAAGAGTAAACTAATCAGAACTTACAAGTTTCTTTATTCCCCTTTTGTAGGACTTAGGAGTGCATGTTTGTGAAAATATTTTAAAATTTGATTCATTTTTTGTTCTGGCTAGAAAGGGGACTGAATAATTTGTTCTGTTCCTCTAGGGGCATGCGCACATTGACTAAAGAATGCCATGCTGTAAAGCTGTTTTCAAAGCACATGAAGATTGACGAACAGGTAGTTTATTATTAAGGCACTAATTTTGAATGCTACATGCTAATTGTTATATTACTATTACTCTTTATAAGTTGGAATCCATGGTGTTGAGAGGTTTGTACTTTTTGTGATAGTGCTACTTAAATGTATCGTTCTTTTGACAATTGTTGGACTGGATAGTTATTTATAAAAGAGCAACCTCAACAAATACAGTATATATAACTTGATTTAGATAGATTACTTTAGAAAGGTTTGACTTAAGGTTGATTTTCAAACTAAAATAGAGTTGAAATTAGAGGAAGAAATAATTTACATGCATATGCCTAGAACATGAGATTCAAGATTTAAACTACTAAACTTAACTTAAAAACGTTCAAAAAAGCTTGAAGACATAAGAAGCTTTTTATTGATCTTCATTGCATATACTTCACACTTTTGGCTGAAGTTCCTGTTTTGACATGATATTATATGGATATGGGAGTAATATTCACGTGCGACTGGATCCTGATACTATGGCCTAGCTCTCGACAATAGTATTTGTTATATGGTTACAGTCGTCTACTGTTCTCAAGAATCAAAGGCAATTATCGAGAGCCAGTAGTATCAAAGACACAATTTTTGTAATTTATTATTCTGTATCTGAGACTTGAATGATCCATGTAATCTATTGTCATTCTCTCTTTCTCCTCTCGTTCCCCCTTTCTTTTCTAGAATACGGTTTTTCCAAAAATATAGTAGTAGACAGTCAAGCTTTATGGAATCCAATTCAGACAGTTTGGTAGATGTTAAATACATTGTTACCCATGATATACTTTGTAAATTGCTGTGGCATAGCTTGTCAGTGACTCAATGAATTGATATATCTTTACTACCATGTCTCTGGTTAGTTGATATGCATGCTATGAAGTTCCTATTTCTTAATTAATTCTTGGTTGTGCTTATTTTGCTTCATTTTTGGTTGTTGCAGGTATCTTTATTGAAGAACAGAGTTAACATTGCTAGTGGCACTCCAAGTAGGTTAGTTATCAATCCTTGCAATCAAAGGAACTATTAGTTATCATTTAAAAAGAATTCTAGTAGTTTATCGAAGACAACTTTGAAAGTCATCTCATTATGAAAGTTAAACATGAAGGTCCTTTTGTGTAATTTTAGAAATTAAATTCGATAAAATTCATTTGTTTGGTGGAGAAAGGCCATTTACTTACACATAAGGAGAAAAAGGAGTAGAAATTTGTGTTCTTATAGAGGGATCAAATTGATGAGCTATGGATAAAATCATGGGAGAGCTCTATCATGCAAACATTGAGTTATAAGATTTTCATGCATCAAAAATCAATTTGGTTTAATGTAATTGAAGTTATTTATTTGTTTAAGGTCTTTGATGTTTTACTAACCAGTTAATTAGGTGACATATAGATCATGCTTTCTGATCTGGAAAAAGCTTTATGTGAAGGTTCTTGTCTCCTTTGAGAAGCCCTTTGAATGGGCTTTAGAGAAAGGAGCGTTGTAAATTGACATTGCACATATTCAAGCTATTAAACATCCATGGTGGAGTATTAATCTATTTGAGGAGTTATGGGTACTTGAATTGCAAGTAAAATAACACACAAAAGACATCACAAATTGACTGTTTTTCATAGAACATGGATGAGACTTTGTGATGCTTTGCGGCATTGAGTGTTAGGCAGCTAAGTATCAACTATGCAGAAGATTGGTGTCATTAAAATCTGAATATTATGGCAGATGTAATATTAGGACAGTTAAAATTAGAAACAAGTGCATCTATGAAAGCGTTGGCTTAGAGCTGAAAGGAGGAGATAGACTTATGTTGATTTGGACATGTGAGCTATGATACTCAGACCTGGGTGTGAGTGTTGGATACGGTTATATGTCTAGGACAGGTAAGTTCAAATTTTCTTGTTTTCCTATTTATTTGGAGGGCTATGTACCGATACCCTTATGAAAAATGGACATGAATATTTCAAGAAAAATTAGGAGTCAATAACATTTCATGTGAGGCATGTACCTGCAAACAATCTGTAAGAAGATGCAACATAATTGAGAATGGCAGTTCCAGAATAAGAAATGGAGACAATAAGATGTGGATGAAACTCTAGGAAAGAATTTTCTATTCGTATTACTTAAAATATGATCCTAAATGGCTTAAATCATCTTTGTAGTTGACTTCATATAGTGGAAAAGGCATTATTTGTTGTCTGCTGTTTTTTTTTGGATCAGAACTAATCCATCCAAAAATATAAAGGATGAATAGTTACACAGAAGATGAAATACTAAATATGTTGAAATTATTTGGTAGGATTGATATTCTCAGTTGTTGAATTCAATTTTTATATTGTTGTGTTAGCACATTAAATTTCCCCCCTTAAACTTGTTTTGCAAGTTATTCCAGATGGTACTTTCTACTTGGATTTAAATTAACTACCTCTTCAATGGTTTACTGATTCAAATAATTTCATTGCAGAACTTAGAATAGTTTAAAGTTGTCCAAAATTTATGTCAATTAATACTTGTGATATTGTCTACGTAGGTGAACTGAAAAGCATAGATCATCTTCCATTGGGAAATGGTATGCTCATTAAATTATAAAAGCAGAAAGGAAGTAAGAAAATGATAAATTTAATCAAAATAAGGGAAAGGGTACTTTTATTTATCTCAAAGTGGTACTATAGATTTCTGTCATGATCTTTTCTTGATTTGGGTTGGCTGTGTGATGTGGCAAACCGGCAATGTTCTTCTGTTTGTTTCTCAACATTACAGATTGATTCATGGTTTTGCTGGTTCTCTTGTAATCTTAATTGCAGAATCAAAAAGTTGATTGACATTGAAGCATTGGGGCTTTCACGTTTATCAGTGCTTCTGCTTGATATTCACACAGATGTCAAAGGCTATTCCTTGCTTACACTTCCCCAAGTCAGGTTTGTCGATGAGCCAACTTATAACTTATCATTATCTCCCTCACTGTTAGGTTTCATTTTTATTTGTGTTTATCTACATATCATTATCTCTTGTCTTTTGCAAATGGTATACATAGGAACATGTTTGTTTCCCTACCCTCAACATCCATGCTACATTTTAATACCAAATCCATCCATGGATTTGGCAACTATGAGCTATGTTTGACTCATGTTTATTTGTTGTTTAATTGGCAGGGATGAGTTCTGGGACTTGTACAAGAACTACTTCCACCAGCAACTTGTTAAAGGCAATCTACACATCTGTCTTTATGGTCCGATTCCAAATGGTAATGAATTTAAGGGCAAAAGTGTAGAATTAGCTGATGGAGATAGAGAACAGCTAGATTCATAAAAAAGATTTTGATCCATGTTGTGCATGTAGCCTGCAACTTTGTTTTTAGAAAAGGTCAAATTACATCATTTTCCTTCTCACCCTTTGCATATACAAATCAATTTTCCATGTATTTCACTTTCATAGTCTGTGCTATTAAATACCATTTTCATGTTTCTTCCATATTCCTCAAAGTCTGTGATCTAAATCATAATCCAAGAGAATCTAGATAGAAAATTTGGGCTGGGGTTCCGAATTCTGGAATGCGAACAATTCCATGAATGAAACTCTGCACCTTATTTAGTCATAGCAGAGAGAGAAGTCAACTGCTCCCACTAACTATCCTCATCTTCAGTGGATTCACCACCAATTATTATTCTAGAAGTTGACCTATTGGACCATTGGTTTTCTTCAACATTATTTCCATTTTCAATTGCAGTGTTTTTGAGTTTCAAGGAGCATTATTATATATGTTGGATGAAGTTGGGTTTTATTTATGCATAATTTAAGCAAAAAGAAATACAATGCATCTACTTTTTTCCTTTTTAATATATAAAAAAGATGATATTGGGTTTTAGTGAACAAATTCCAGATACTCTGATTTGCTTATAATGATTGTGTATTTGAGTGTTATTGGTTTTGCTCATTAAATTCTACCATTGCTGATCTAAATCCCATTTCTAAAATCATTAATGCCGCAGATAATTTTGAAGTTTCACACTTAGTTTCAAGTTTAGGGGTTTTGAACCTTGCTCTTTATGGAATCCCTAATGACATTGAACAACAATGAATGATTGCCCCCAAAACCTCCTCTTTGAATTTTGTATAATATTTTTAAAATTTCACATTCCATGATTTGGACATATCTATATTATCATAAAATCTTTATTTTTCAGTTTGGTGTTATGAGTTAATCATACGTTTACTTTTAAAAAATTAATATTATTACAAGACTTTTAATAAAAATACCTAACCGTTTATTTAGAAAAAATCTCTTTTAAAAAGTATATTATTTTTCTAAATAATTACTTTTTTTTTCTTTTTGCAAAAACACTTGTGAAATATATATCAAGAATTTTTATTTAAAAATTTTAAAAGGTATATTTAAAAAGCCACTCATATTTTGATCTTTTTCCCGTCTGATTTTATTAACTTTCTTGACCTCTTTTTATTTAATAACAGATCTCAAAATTACAGAAATTTTGAATAAATGTGTTGCTATACATTAATTTTAATTTTATATATTTTATATATGAGATTTTTATTTGCTTTAATTTTTACAAATTACTTACACAATTATTATTCTGGAATCATTTTACGTTTATACATTCCAATGCTCTTGAGGGCTTTGTTGATTGATGCAATCACTGGATGAAATTTTATCAATTTTGCATGATGATATGCAAGAGAATGGTGTTTGTGTAAGCGTAGCTATTACTTTTTTTTTTTTAAATATAAAAATTAAATAAATTGATGTATCTATTTCTTTAAATGATTACAGTTGAATCAAAATTAAAGTTCTATGTATATCTTTGAATCATAATCAAAATTTCATGTGTATAATTATATCAAATCAAAATTTATATATCAAATTACAAAAAAATCAAAGTTAATGTATGCTTTTAATATTTATACCCTTTATTTTTTTAAAGAATTTCGTTCAAATCTCTTTTTTCCAAATTTAATTATTTTAGTTCCCATTTGAACAAATCTTTGGTATTTGAATAGACAGATCGATCGCAGAAAGATTTATTCTAAACAAAGTTACGAAATAATTTCAAATTTTGTAACTGCACAAAAATTTCAGATGTTATTTATAGGAAATTGTTATAATAATAATAATAATAATAATAATAATATAGACAGACCGATCGCAAAAAGATTTATTCTAAACAAAGTCATGAAATAATTTTAAATTTTGCAACAGCACAAAAAATTTAGATGTTATATATAGTTAATTGTTATAATAATAATAATAATAATAATAATAATAATAATAATAATAATAATGACAGACCGATCGCAGAAAGATTTATTCTAAACAAAGTCATGAAATAATTTCAAATTTTGCAACAGCACAAAAATTTTAAATGTTATATATAGGTAATTGTTATAATAATAATAATAAGAATAACAATAATAATAACAATAATAACAATAATAATAACAATAATAATAATAATAATATTTGAGACAGTTATTTTACATTTGGTTTTTTTAAATTCGAAAATTATAATATATTAATAATATTATTGATTAATTAGATTTAGAGTGTACTTTTAATAAAATTTACAAATATTATTTTTATTTAATAAAATATGGTTAATATAATTTTAATATAAAATTTAAACATTTGTTGAAGTAATATATTAATTAGAATTTATTATTTTTATTTTACTTAAATATAGAACTCATTTTTATTAAAATTTGAGATAAAAGGTTTTTATAAAAAAAACTAATTTATTAAATAGTGTACTTCATAATTGTTATAGATGAAAATTTATTATAAATGATAAAATAAAACATAAAAAATCACTTCAACTACTAACTTGGATACTACAATAAAATCCTTTTGTAGAGTAGTATTTTTGGGCATAATCATTTATTTAGTCTTCCAATTTTATAAAAAAAGAAACATTTGATATTTATTCAAATTTATATTTTTTTTAGTCATTGAATTTGCATTGTTTCTCAAATCACTCCAAAATGAATAGAAAAATTAATATCTGCTAACTTTGTTAACGCAACATCAACGTGGAAGTCCATATTTATGCCACGTTTTCAATAAATTAATTTTTATTTTCATTTACAATTTTTTATACTTTTTAATATTTTTTAAAATTTAATAAATTTATAATTTTTTTGAAATTTTATATTTAAAAATCAATTAATTATTAACATACATCTATATGCATGTCACGTTAATAAAATTAACAAATATTGATTTTTCCAACAATTTTAAGTGATTTGACAAATAATTAAAATTTAAAAACTAAAAAAAAATGAAAAAGTAAATAGAAGGTGAGAATATTTTTTTTTTGTAAAGTTAGAAGAGTAAATAAATTTATAATGTTTTTTTTTCTAGATTAGAAGAAATACAAAATTATTATAAATATATTTAAAAAAGTGAAATATGAAATAGGATAAGGGAGGGGGAGTAAGGGGTCTTTATTTATGATAAATAAAAGAAAGAGCCACCAAAGCTGCAGTTGTTACTTGTTGACCATCCATATTCAAAGCTTCACCAAATCAAATGCTTCCCTTCTCATTATTTCTAAGCTGCCGCCCTTCCATTTTATTCTATTTAATTAAATGAATCACATTATGTCTTTTTTTTAATACTCGGAGTTTAGAAACATTCACAATTCTCCTCTCGATCTATAAATAGAAGAATAATGTGCTTGAACGTATTCAAATTCACATTCTCTTGTATTTACAACAATACCCATATCGATTGACTTAAAATTCAATCAATAATTATTTTATGTTTATGTCACCTCATGAAAATATGTATTTAATTTAATTTGATTAATGTAAATACTCTTTCTTAAAAGCAGTAAGCTATATATGTACATTAGTTTTAAAGGTTAATAGGTTGGTTTTTATTGTTTTGATTACTAAAAATTATTCATATTATAAATCTATTAAATAATAATGTTATTTTGAGCTTTTTAAAATAGAAAAAAAATCTGTATGTTGTAAGTGTCGAGTAATATTTTTACTTTGATAGAATCTAAAGTAAATTTTAATATATTGTTTTAATTAATCTTATTAATAAAATAATTATTATTTAGTTTCGAATTTAAACATTATATTAATAATATTTTATCATATTTACTGATAAATAAAAATAAAAGCAGAAGACTAAATAATAATAATAATAATAATAATGATGATGATGATGATGGTTCACTTAACTATGCATTTACTCTTCTGCATTTTTTTTTTTGTGTTAAAAAAACAAAATTAATACATCAATTCAGAAAAATATCGAAATCATTATCCATATCCTTTTAAAAGGATCCAAGCATTTTGGTGGAAGGTTTCTTCAAGATTTGCAGACTAGACATTCGTGAAAGGCCTAGCTAAGACAAAGAATCGGCCACTAAGTTTTTTCCTCTTGGAACGTACCGAATGCGCCATTATTTTTCATTATGAATAAGCCGTTGAGTACATCTAAAGATAGTAGTGTCATAGTCAACTTTTTTATTTTCAATTAGGAGTTTAATTACTTCAAGATTGTCTGTTTGAATCGTGACCGATCAAAGTCACTCTTTAAACAGAGTAAGACCCCATCTATGATGCCCCAGAGTTCTACCCCCAAAGAACTATGCTTTCCCAATGAATGAGTGAATCCTAGGAATCATGAGCCATCACCGGTTAAGATTACACCCCCTGCTTACTCTTATGCATTTAAACATGCAAATTGAAGAGCAAAGAGTATTGATTTATAATATGTAATTTTTTGTGTTGTACAAATGCTTTAATAATGATTAGAAATTATTTTGTTATTTTAATTATTAAAATAATTTATATATTTATTATATTATTAGATATTACTTTTAATAATAAAATTTTACATTAATTACATAAAATTAAACTATATTATTTAATAAATTATAAAATTTAAACACTTAGATTATGTAAAAAAAAAAAGTCCAATAAAAAATGTGAGTATTATTTATATAAATATTTTGCATTTGTTAAAATTTCATTTTTTAAAGGATAAATCTCAAAATTATACATGAATTATGGTTTAATGTGTAATTTTATACATAAAATTTTGATTTGATCCAATTTTTGTAAATTATTAACACAAATATTTATACAACATCCTTTTATGTTTATACATTGCATACATAAATAGTTATATTTATCCAATATAAAAATAAATTGATAAATTTATTTCTTTTAATGTGTCTGATTAAATCAAAATTAAAGTTTCAAGTATACATTTGAACCATAATTAGAGTTTCGCGTATATAATTGCACCAAATCAAAATTCATATATAATTTTAAATTTTTTTTTTTTTTAATGAATATAGAGTTCTATCTTAAACAAACTAATAACAAAGAAGAAAAAAAAATCGGATGCCATTATTTCATTATTAAATTGACGTAGATTTCATGTTGATTGATATGAGATATAAAATTAAATTTTTATTCTTTGTAATGTTTTTCTTTTCATATAATAATATAAAAGGAAGTCAAAGATTTAAAAGAAAATAATAAATCCAATTGTTCAAGTCAAGCATAAAATGGCACATGCTAACAGCTGACAACATGACCCAGTCGGCCAATATATATTATATGTAAGGCTGCTATAATATATATTTAACAAATTAATTCTTAATTTAATAAAAATAATACTTAAGTAATGTTGATATCAGATTTAAAAGTGTGAAAAACTTAAATAAATAAAGGGTAAACTGTTAAAATAGTTATTTTTGTTTGTCTCAGGTTACATTTTAATCGTTTATGTTTGAAATATTACATTTTAGTCACTTTCATTATCATGTTATAATATTTTAATCACTGAGCATTAATTGCCGTTAACAATGTAACGGTAAACTGATGTGACACGTTAAATCATCACTTTAAATTTTACGTTCAATTTTACAATTGGTCCCTATATATTTTTTCATTTATGTTCTATGAACTTTTGATTTTTTTTTTCCTTTATTTTTCGTTCTCTTCTCATTCTCTCTCTATTTTTCTCTCTTTTCCATTTATTTTAACATAAATTTTCTACGTTTTGCATTTGTTAAAACTAGTTCATATACTTTTATTTTTTGAACAATTTAATTTTTTTATTTCTTTATTTTTCTTTATTTCTTCCCCTTTGTTTTTCTCTCTTCTCATATTCCTCATTCCAGAAACATAATCTTTGCCTACTAAATAAACCAAATCCTTGTTTCTTTCACATGATTCCTAAATTGAATTTCATTCAAAATTGAATATCAATAATTCTTAATCAAATCTTGATTTGAATATAACCTAATTTTGAAACTAAAATTGGATCTAACTAATCAATATAAAAAACCATATCATTAATCAAATCTAAACATCAATCGAATTCTTTATATTCAATTTTTTTTTTCCGTTTCCAAACTTTTACAGAATTATCTAGATTATTCATTTCCATTCCTTTTCTTTTCTGACAAATAAAATTAAACAAACGATAAAATTGATCTAAACTTTCTTGGATATTCCTAAACAAGCTTGATTGAAAGCCGAGCATGTATGAACCGAAGAGAGAAAGGGAGCATGGAACCAAACTAGTGGGTAAAAATGAGGGTAAATTTCGTATGGTGGTCGTTTTAGTCATTGAGAGTGTAGAGCTCATTTGAAGAATCCGTGAAGCAACGTAGTTTTGAGAGGGTGAAAATGTTGTAGGTAAGATAGATAAAGTGGTCGTGGTGGTTGGTAAGGAGGTTAAGGGAAAGGGAAAGGGCTTGGAAAACTTTGTTGAGAGTGAACTACCATAAGTGACGACTGATGAGGTATTCAATTGAGGTGAGCTTGCGGACTAGGTCATTGAGAGATCCAAATTGGTTTGTTAAAGCGATGATGGACGATGAGAGTTTATAATTGTGGGGTGAGAATATGCGAAACAAGTTTTATTTTGATTTTAGCTTCATCCTTTTTTTTTTCATAAACATAAAAAAGTTTTAACAAATGAAAAACCACGTTAAAAGAGATGGAGAAGGAGGAAAACAGAAGGAGAAGCAAAAGAAAATGGAAACTAAAGAAAAAGTTAAATTGCTCAAAATGAAAAAAATACGAGGACTAATTGTATAATTTAACCAAATTTTTTTTAAAAAACAATGATTTAAAGTGCTACGTCAGCTTACCGTTACACCGTTAACGGCTCAGTGACTAAAATGTTACAACATGTTAACGTAATATTTCAAACATAAATAACTAAAATGTAACTTAAAATAAATAAAAGTGATTATTTTGAGAATTTGCTGTTTAGAAAATAGATGAAAGTCAAAATCATAGGGTTTTGTTATTGTAAACAAATACAACGCAATGCATAGGTATGAAAGATGTCATCAAACGTTTATTGTTGTAAAGTTAAAAGAATGGAAAGGATGATTCCTTTTTCGGCTTATGTCTTTTTTTCAATTATACCACACAAAATATCAAAAACCCTAAATTATATCATCTTATAATCATAATCATAAAATCAAAGATTGCCCACTTTTATTAAAATTTCAATTTTGATTTTGATTTTCAATCTTCAAAATTTTCATCATTAATTATTTTTAATAGATACTTTTAGATTTAGCCCTAACATCAATCTTGAATTCACTCTCTTAACAATCCTCACTCTATTATGGTAATTTTTTAAAATAAAAAATTATTGTGCTTTTAATTAATATATTTTATGGTAGAATCTAAAAAGTTTTCTAATTTTTACATGCACAATCCAAATTTGATTGAATTGATTTCCAAGTAATTAATTTGTATATTTTATGGTATTTAAATTATTTTATATATTTATTAATATGTTAATAATTATATTGATATTATTTTAGTGGAGGAAATCAGTAATAAAATAATAAAAAATTATGTTTACAACTAATCCAAATTCAATCATATACTTCTATATATATAAAAAGAAATCTAGAAAATGGATAGGCAGAAAGGTGATGACAGCAGCTTGACATCACGATGATGATTGGTCCAAGGGAAGGGTCCCATTGCAAATGTTTCCCCACGCCTCCCTTTATGTCAGAACCTCCGACCAACCCCCCCCCCCCCCCCCATTTTTAACTCTTTTTGGGTCTCAATCTCCCAGTTTCACTACTTATATATAAGCCCCCCCCCCCCCCCCCCCCCAACATCATCAACATTCATACAAATTCATACAAAACTCAGAGATTGATTGCTTACAAGGTTTCAATCACAGCAATCCATTGATTGCAGACATCCGCAGAATCATTGTTGGAAAAAAAACAATCATGTCTGGATCCTCTTTCGCTCGACCAAGATTGGTCATTAAGAAGTTTCTTCCCAAGCATCAACGCGAGGGTGAAGGTGCTGTTGTACGCAGATGCATTGGAAGGTTTCTTGATATTTTCTTTTTCTTTCTCTTTGCCTTTTGGGTTATTATTATTATTTTTTTCAAATTTGATTCTTTGTATATGATTTCAGGAGTGAATTGAAGAGTTTGGATCCTTTCCTCATGATGGATGATTTTACAGGTATAGCTTCACTAGTGTCCGATATGAATATATATATATGTTGAATTTATGGACCATTTTTGTTTTTATTGATTGCAGTGTCTCCTCCGGCTGGATTTCCTGATCATCCTCACAGAGGTTCTTCGAATTTTCTTACCATAAATGTTTTGCAAAATCTATATCATATTCTTGTGAGGTAAATGTTTTGTGTGGTTTTTTACAGGGTTTGAAACTGTTACATACATGTTACAGGTAAATTCCTTGTTTCATTAATTTCTACAAAAACCAGACGAACTGATACTTGAGAAACAACTGACATTTGGGGCTCTGTTTTCTTGTGGATATCAGGGAGGTATTACTCATCAAGATTTTGCAGGGCATAGAGGTACAATTTATACTGGTGATGTGCAGGTAATTGTTTTCTCCATTGAATGATTCACAAACGACAGATCTGGTCAAATTTCTGGGTTTTTATTGTACAAAAACGAATTGGGTTTTGATTGATTGGTTGAATTATGCAGTGGATGACAGCAGGAAGAGGGATAATCCACTCTGAAATGCCTGCTGGAGAGGGTGTTCACAAGGGTTTGCAGCTTTGGATCAATCTCTCATCCCAAGAAAAAATGCAAGAAAACTTTAACATCTTCACATTCATGCTTAAATGTGGATAATGATTTTTGGGAGCCAATCTATAAGTTTACTTTTTCTTTTTTTTTTTCCAACCAGCAAATTACCATTTGATTTTGAAGATTCATATTTGAAAATTCATGTTAACCTGATTTTATTCATGAAAATTCATCACATCTTCTACAATATTTCCTGTTTAGCAAAACCCCATACTATTTCTGACATGATGTTTTTGAAGTTTTCCATCATTTCTTTATATTCATATTTGAAAATACGTCAAACATGAATGTTGAACACGAATTTCGAAAAAAAAATCTTGGCAGGATTGAACCAGGGTATCAGGAGCTATTGAGTAAGGACATTCCAAGTGCAGAAGAAGATGGTGTAGAAGTACGAGTGATCGCCGGGGAATCGATGGGAGTCCAGTCTACGGTCTACACTCGAACCCCGGCGATGTACTTGGATTTCAGTTTAAGGCCAGGTACAGAAGTTCACCAGCACATCCCAGAATCATGGAATGCATTTGTATACATAATTGAAGGTGAAGGAGTGTTCGGGTACCAAAGCAATTCACCCATACCACCTAACCATATGGCAGTTCTGGGTCCAGGGGATGGTCTAAGTGTGTGGAACAGATCATCAAAGCCATTGAGATTTGTGCTCATTGCAGGTCAACCATTGAATGAAGCAGTGATTCAGTATGGTCCTTTTGTGATGAACACACAAGCAGAGATTGATCAAACCATTGAAGACTATCACTACAGCAAAAACGGGTTTGAAATGGCTAAGCACTGGAGATCACATTGAGTGATGATACGATTTGAAAAGCCCTTTACCAGCAATGACAGCATCCCCAAAGAATAATAAAAAAGGGCAGTCCATATATATATGTGTATGTATATGTCATTCACTATCTCCATCCATGATAGAGAGACGTGAGATGGGAAAGCTGACAAGGAAAGATTTCCTACTCATTGGAACAAAAAAAAAAAAAAAGCTTCTAGAAGGTTCAAAGTGCAAGCTGGAGAAGTGTGTGTGTATATATAGTCCATCACTAAAGTCATCATGATGATTTTATGGGGTCATCTCATCTTTAGTTTAATTATATTTTTCAACTAGATTTTTATTGTCTTTTCCATTTTGTATTTTTAAAAGAATATATATTTATGTTTTTTTAAGACCCTTTTGGTATGTTTCTTATGTTGTTTTTTTTTTCTGTTGGTGGAAATTATGGTAGGTTTTTTTTTTTTGAATTGGATTCTTAATCATATCTATTGCACCAACAGATGACCCTTTCTTCACCTACAATCCAACTGCAAGATCCACTAAGGGGCCGAAGGGGGAAGAGAGGGATTGATTTGGTTTGATCATGGATTTATCAAATTCAAAATTGAAAGTTAGGGACAGGAATATAAAATGTTGCAACAACTGTTTAGAATATTTAAATTCGAAATCTCTGAAGTAAATGTGGAATATGATTATGTATTCATCGTATATCTATTTTGAAATTAAATTATTTATTCAAATCTAAAATTTCACTCGAAATTTTCTACCACAAATTCTGCTGACCTTTGCCACCATAAACAATAAAAAAAATATAAAGCCAAAGATTTAAAAAAAAAAAAATGCTATTATATTTTGAAATGATTTTATTTTATTACTTTGTGACTATTATATTTTTGCATTAAAATTTATTTGTTTGACTAATTTAATTACATGAATCTTGCATTCTATATCGGAGACAAGGGCATATTTAGTGCTACCACAAACGGTAAAAGGCTTACTTTAAAAAAGGAAAAAATATAATGTTTTTGTAAATATGCTATTACTTTGTATATAACGAAAAATAAAACACATATACAATAAAAAATTTATGGGCATAAATACACATTTTAATCAAAATGCAGAAATTAAATCAAGCATAAATATGGAAACAAAATTTATTGTCATAAGTGTAAAATTTTTTTGTTAAGAGTAGATTTATCCAAGGGTTGGATAGTTCATTTGGTTCAATTTCGGTCGAATTTGAGATAAGTTTGAATAAAATTTTTTATCTTGTGACTCGATCCAAATTCATTTTAAATAATAAAAAAATTTTAAATTTGAATTTAATTATGAAATATCAATTAAATTTTTTAATTCTTTTAATCATTAAATAGTAAAATAAACTTTTCGAACCGATCAACTCAAAAATAAGCCCAATTTTTTTTTTTTAAATCGAGTACCGATCCGACTCATGGATAATTTTAAATTGGTTGACCCAAAAATAAGCTCAAAAAATATATATAAAAAAAATTAAAATTGAGACTCAATCCAGCTCATGAAGCTCTAGTCAAAGTAATACAAAACTTTGATTTCATTACAGTTTTCAATCAAAATCGCTTGCTCCATTAAAAAAAATCCCAAAACTAATTAGAATATTACATGTGGAAATTTTAATTATATTTTAATATGTTTCCTTCTCTCTCCTCTCTCACGTTTCATCATCTTCCCCACTAATTAAATTTTTAGTTAAATTTCGATAAATTTTTTACTTTCAATGAGAAAATAAATTTCTTTTATAGAAATTAATAGAATTTTTAAAATATAATTTACTTAAAAATAAATTTTAACTATTTTCGATCAGAATAATAATATTTCAAAGTCATGTATTTAGCCTTATCAATGTCATTTATTTATTAGGAGATAAAATAAAACCCTAATTGAATTAGTATAATGCAATTAATGCATATTTAATAAAGTTGAATTAGGACTGCCCCATTTCGCACCCAATTGGGCGGGGATGGGTACAAATTTTGCGGGTGATGAGAAGGGGATGAGGACATATTGGACTCGTCGTGGGGGGTAGTGTAACACCCCTAACCCGTACTCGTCGTCGAACTAGGGTAAGAAAGTATTACCAGACAAATCACATTTTCGCACTTATGATAACATGTCAAGTCAACATAAACATGCATGTACTTACATCAATATGATCCCATACATTCCAATTAAAAGCATACATTAATGACTCTAAGGATAGCTTAAATACTAATTAGAATGGATTTAAAACAAGTTAGAAAGGTTAAGGAAAAGTTACACAATTTTGTGAAACAGGGGCACACGGTCGTGTGTTTGTCCGTGTGTGCCTTCGAAATAAAGTCACACGGTCGTGTATCAACACATGTACCCGCTCGTGTACCTATTTGAAATAACCCTACTGTCCAGCAATACACGCCAGTGTAAGGGACTATGTGTCTACGCGAAAATGGGCCACACGACCGTGTCCCAGCTTGTGTGTTTGCCCGTGTAACCTTCACTACATTCTAAAATAGCACATGATCGTGTGACAGCCCGTGTGCTACATGGTTTACTTTTAAAACAATTCATTCTTTCAACCTAACTTGCACAATAAGATACACAAATAAAGAACATGATTTCTAGGCCAAAATGCATTCAAAACAACAATTACAAGGCATGATTCGAACACCTAAAACTAACCATTGTACCCTTCAATACACCTTAAATTATACAATTCAAGTCATCCAAACATAACATAGCCAAAGAGCATTAAAGATTCACAATTTCATTTCATTCCATTTGAAGGATTCGAAATTCAACCATAACATTCACAAGACATATCATTCCAAGATAACAGGTTTATCCACAACATTTCAAAATGACCATTTGCATATAATATCAAGCCAACTTTCAAAAGGCTTATGACATTACACTCTTAACTCAAAACATGTCCTATATACATGCCATTATATACAAGCACAAAAACTAAAAGTAATTTACCGTATGTGATATTGGATAGTGTGACCTCCGACAACTTCCGATCAACAACAAATGTCCGATAACTTACAAGGAAAACATTAATGTAAGGTAAGTTTTGATATAACTTAATAAGCTCGTAAAATCACCTTACATGTACATTTGTATATACATCACCTATTTTGATTGGAACTATACCATATTTTCGGTAATTAGAGAATTAATCTCTATCTCGTTTACTTTAAACTGACTTACGATGCTGCTCACACAAGCTTTAGAGTATCCGCAAAACATGCATGATCCTAAGCCATCGTAATAGTCTGTTCTATTAGTACATTGTACTCGCTAAATATTAACCGGCTCGAAACCAGCTAATAAATCACCAACCCATGGCCTGTTAAAAGTCACCGGCTCAAAGCCTGTTAATTTATCTCTAATTTTCTACAAACAAATCAATTATGACAACATGATAATTAATTTTACTAAATATACATATATATCATAAACATAAATAATCATAGCATGGAAGTTCATACGAACTTACCTCGAATACTAAAGTTGGAGAGTGAGATTGACGATTAATCCACGACTTTAGCCTTCTCTCGGTCTAGGCTCGGTTGATCTTTTTCTTGATTTAAAATATATGATTTAATTTAATTAAGATTTAAAAATATAACTCAATTTTTCTATTTCATTCATAATTCATAATTTTACTAAATTATGAATTTGCTCCTAAACATTTAAACTTTCAACAATTTACTCCCTAATACTTTAGCTCGAATCTACAAATTTCTTTAACAATTCTAGCACATTCGAATCTCTATTTCAATTCCAACAATTCACATTCTTGTTTACACTATAAAAATATACACATAATCTATTATTTTAGCATTTTAGTATTTATCTTAATTTTTACTAAAATCTAATTAACCCATCATGATCTATAAGCATTTAATTCATTAACTATCTCATATCTTCCAAAAATACATGCACATGAATTATTACAACTCTCTCAACTCCTAACCATTCCATAAATTAATTCCCTATTGGAGTAGATTAGACCAACTCAAACTTAGAAACATAAAAATCATAGAAAATAATGATCAAAAGTACTCACATGCAAGACTTGCTCTAGCCAAACTTCAAGCATTCAAAATGGAGTTTTTCTCCTTGTTATTTTCATGAGAGAGATGAGGAAGAAGAGAATGTTTCTTTCTTTTACCCATTTTTACCTTTTTATGAGAAAAGAATATTGTTATTTACTAATTTAACCTTATTGCCATAAAATTCTAATATATTTAAGTCCATCAAATCCCACTATCATTAAAACATGTAAATTTGACATGCAAATCCAATAGTTTTCTACTTTGTTCCATTTAGTTCTTTGACATTAACCGTAAGTCTTTTGCACTCTTTCCAATTTAATCCAATTTTCTCATACTTTACTAATTAAACCTTAATTCTTCTATTAATATTTTATATACTACTTACTAATTGCTCTAACATATTAATTAAAAGTAAACTAATAATTTATTCGTCGAAATTGTGGTCACGAAACCATTATTTCCATTACCGCTTCACTTAGGTCGGTACAGGTAGGGCAGGCGTGGGTATGACCTTGTACCCATCTCATCCCCACCCGCCTCACATAATATAATAAATATATTTTAAAAATAAACATTTATAAAAATTTAATTTTGATAACAATATTCAACTCACATTCACTGTTATATTTTTTTATAAAAAAAAGGAGAACACTCCATAGTTTCTCACCTAAATTGGTTTATATTTATTTAACTGATACCTATAAATATATTATATAAAGTGGGTCGCGGGGTGGATATAGTGGGGAATAGGTGGGTTTAGATACCCACGTGGGTGGTGGGGCGGAATGATTTTAGTTTTGCAAATCGAGAGGCGAGGACGGAGATTAAAATTGTTGGCGGGGATGGGTGCGAGGGGAGCACCCTGCAACCACTCCGCCCAATTGATATCCCTAGAATGGCGGCTAACTCTAGTTATTTTAGTAGGATTGTTGCCTTTCATGTTTAATGAGAGTTTTGGACTTCTTTTATATCAGGTCCAATTATATTTTTTTTTCAAACTTTTAACGCAACATTTTATAATTTAATTCAATCTAGTACATGTTTTTCTATTTTAAAAAAATGGACATTATTTATTAAAAACCAAGTTAATAATATTTTAAAGTCAAGTTTCATGCCCTTAAAGAACATCTAGAACTGATATTATATAGAATTGTGAAAATCGACTCTGACGTTAATTTTTAGTAAAAAATACTAAATATACCACATTTTTTTTCCAGAATCAATTGAAAATTTTAATTTATTTAAATTATTTTCAAAACTCAAATTGTAAAAAATATATATATTGATTTTTTTATTTTCTTATAATTTAAAAAATTGTTAGGAAACAAAAGAGGTAAAAACACAGAGAACCAATAATTTTGCATAATGTTTTTTTTTTTTTCTATGTTTTTTAAAGAATGGGTATTGAATATTTTTATAAATTTCTAAATTTTTAAAATGAATTTCAATTTTTATTATTTTATATTTAACCAAGGTCAAATAAAAAAATATAAAATTAAGTGCTAAAATTATTATTATACTAATTAAAAAATTGGTGCTTAATAATTGGGTGACAAAAAAAACAATTTAAAAAAGTTTAGTGATAAAATTATAATTTTTTTAGTTAAGTGGCCAAAAAAAACTTATTCATAATTTAGTGATTAATGGTGTAATTTACCCAATTCATTATAATTAACCATTTCTTTTTCTTTCCTTTGCATTTGACTATCCAAATAAAACCAGTTAAAATTACTTAACTTTCCTTTCTTTTATTAATATATATTAACGGTTAAAATTTTTTTAAATGAAACAAATATTTAAAAATTTTAAATTTACGTTAAATTTTAAACTTATCATACATGTAAATTTTTAAACTGATCTGATATCTTTTCATATCAATCTAAAACATAACATCTATTAATATTTATTGGACGGATAAAAGTTTTTTAAATGAAACAAATAGTTAGAAATTTTAAATTTACGTCGAATTTTACATGTATGATTTAAATGAATAGAATATGAAATATGACGATTAGATCGTTAAAATATTAATCGTACAAAAATATACAAAAAGTGTAAAACTAAATTGGTGCAAGTAGATCCCTCCCTATATATCGTAAATTAAAGTTACAATTAAGAAAAACATTCCAAAGTGGCAGAGTTAAGAAACTGCCATTTGGCATACTAATTATTTTTCATATGTTTTTATTGACTAAAGAAATTGTCGATTTTCATGATATTTACCAGAATAGGTCAGTTTTGGAGAGACAGAGGAAAACACATCTTCATTGGATTTTGTTTTTTAGGGTTTGATTGGTTTGGATTAGGGTTTTTTAAGGGTTTAGGGATGGAAATAATGGGAGGCCAATTTATTTGTGTTTGTGTTGGAGGTAGACATTGTGAAAACTCAAAGGTATATTTCAGTTGACAGTGATGTGATAGTGCTCGAAGACCCTATATTTCATCTGTATCGTCAGGATGGAACCATTGCTTCAGAAGTCTATCATAATGCAACTTAGACCTTGAGTTCACGGTGCATATACTATCACAAATTGAAGTATAAGTAGGGCTCCTAGTTGATAGATGTTAATAGTGGGTTCACAGTTTGGAGTACAACTTGAGAGCTCAGTTGACAGTGGTTATGCGGTCGAGGGTTCAGATTTCATCTCATCGAAAGAGGATGGTTTGTAAACCCGAAAATGAAGTTTGAGATGATAATCAGAGGGAAAAAGTTAGGGCCTTTCTAGTATAACAAACTTATTATTTTCCTCCATCTCCACCAAAAGTAGGATCGATAACCTTATGAAACGGTGACAGAGTTGGATAGAAGAGCATTGTTAAGGGGTGTGTGCGACGGTGGCTCTGGAGAGAAACTAGAGGTCGAGTTAAGGCGACAACAATAGCTAGAGGTTGCGTCAGGGCGACAACGGTTGTAGTTATTAGTCAGTCATTTAATCACAACAATTGTTGTCGAGCCGAAACGACCTCCAACCTTTTTCCAAAGCAACAGTTGCTCGCCCCCTGACAATGCACTTGCCCCCAACTTCATACTGATTTTGGACAAGAGGGAGGTTGACGATATTGCCTTTGGTAGTGACAGAGAAAAAGAATAAGTAGATTATACTAGAAAGCCCTTGAGTTTTTCCCTACGATTATCATGTCAAACTTACATATCAATTCTTAAGTATGACTCATATTTCAAGTCAAATTTGAGAAATAATCTTCCAGTTAAACTCTGTTTATTTGTTTCAATTAAACTTTATTTATTTGTTTTAGCCAAACTCTTAGTCTATATTATTTTATTATTATTTGACCTAGACATTTAGCCTATAAATAAACTCTTTTACAACCTTAGAAAATACACCCATTAGAGTTTAGAACTCCTAACACTTTTGAAGAATTTAGTATTTACGTTTTGAGGGTTCTTTATTTTCGGGTTTTCGGGGTTTAGTTTTTATCTCCATCTTTTGTACTCTTCATTCTTTTGCCATTATAGTAAAATTATCTTTGCCCGTGATTTTTTATCCTCTTTGAAGGGGTTTTTTCACGTTAAATTGGGTTCAATTTCTCAATTTATTCCGTTATTTTTATTTGTTCGTTGTTTAATCAGGTCGATCCCCAACATTAATTTTACAAAGCATCCTCTTCTGGTAAGTCGAAACTGGAATCTGTGACTGCATAACCACAATCAAGTGGGCTCTCGAATCATACTCCAATTTGTGACCACACATTAACGTCCGTCAACTAGAAATCATAGTTAGACTACATCCTATGATCGTATAAGCAGCACAAACTCGGAGCCTGATTGAGAGATGGGCTTCTAATGCAATGGTTCTATTCCGACATGATAAATGAAATATGTGGATCTTGGAGCACCATTGCTTCATTGAGAACTCAAACACACCTTAAAACTAGTACACCGACTCCCCCAAACAGAAGTAAATTAGTCAGTCGAAAAAGTTAAAAAATTGAAAGCAAAATATAAATAATGGTATATAGAAGTTTTTGGGGTGAAAAGAGGTGACCGAGAGAATTGATGCACTAAGGGGTGCAAAACTAAAACATACTTATGATGTCTGAAAATATCCCGTGAATCCCGAGATATCTGTAAAAAGGATCCGGATTCTTGGGGTTCATTAAAACTTTTCGAGTGAGTTGAAAATGGTAGAGTGAAAACGCTTTGCCCAGGGCGTGCTTTCAATGATGTGGCAAAAAGATGCACTAAAAGCACGCCCAACTGGACGTGACCTTCTGCTCCAGACCTTGGATTTCGATGCGGTCGTCATGGCCTCCTCAAATGATGTTGCCTACCTCTCGCCTCTTCCGACAATAAATATGACTTGCCGTAGTGTCTAAACTATGACATGTACTTCGAGGCAATCGCCAATTTCAAGTGACAATTGGTTCGCAAATAGGTAAAAAATCGTACCCCTCAATTACGCCCCAACATCGACCGATGTAGGATATATACCATCTCCGACACTCAAACTCGATTGTTAGTAATATAGATAAGTAACAACTAAAGAATATCCAGAAACGAGTAATCAGGTTCCAAGACTCATCTGCCAAGCCCTAATTAAACATATGTGGTTCCCATTTTTTCTTTTTCTTTTTTTTTGATAAGTATTTAGTCCGATGCATTTCCAAACATGGGGATACGGATATAACCTTCTAAGAATCCTCCAAATAGAGAGAGAGAGAGTTAAACAATTACAAATACTGCAAGCCTGCTAAGATATTGAATTAAAAATAAATAGTTTTACAATGTGAAATAAGATGCCTGCCTATTTCACTTTCAGCATACATCTTTGTATCCATAAGCCAAACCAGAAAAAAGAGTCATATTTTCTTTAACAAGAAAACAATAATTTAACTGTGCAATGTGATATATTCTGTAAAACCAAACAAATTGAATGAACAAACCATGGGAAGACCTTGAGTCTTGCCCCTTTGAACGTATGAGATCACCTGGAACAGCAAGAAAAATTTTGGGTTTTCTTCAATCCATCAGCTTCGGTAAGGGTTACCCGGTTTACGGTTAATTCAGCTTTTTGAGTATCCGAATTCAGGACCTTCCTGCTGACATTGTTGTAAATCTCTCGTATAACTAACTCAAAAGCCTTGTTGACATTTGTTGAATCTAAAGCTGATGTTTCCATGAAAAACAACCCTTCTTCTTCAGCAAGGCTTTTGCCTTCTTCAACACTCACATCCCTGATAGTTTCCAAGTCACATTTATTGCCGACCAATATCCTTGCTACAGTCGTATCGGAATGAGCTGCAAAACAGTTTTAAAATAAGCATGACCCTTGAACATCTCCGAACTTCAAAGCAAATATAAATAGATGTTGAGCATAAAAGCAGACAAGAAATTACAAATACACTAAACATACAGAAGTAATATGCAAGAAGAGTGCAGAAGGAAATGGAAAGCATGAAACTATCTCGATGCTCCGGAGTTCTACGGAACAACAAAAGAATAAATTATGGTTTTGGAGATTGAGTATGAAGTATTATTTCTGGTGTTATCGTCCTTGTATAGTTGTTTTTTAGTTCTTCTAAATACAGAAGTTTGAATAGCAAATTCCAAGAACCTACACTGGATATTGCCACTTATGATATTTATCAGCATTCTCTATTGAACAGTTTCAGGATAAATCCTAATTTGACAACCTTGGCTCATTCTATAAGACATAAAGATTGAATATCACCAGAAACAAGGCAGAAAATGAGAATGCACATCGCCAAAGATGAGTTGAGCAATCTAAATCTAACATCTTTATTTGTTCTCACGTATAATTACAACTGAAAAGGTGAAAGTACCTAGCAACATGCATACACAAGGTAAGAATTTGCAACATGCAAGTTATCAAATCCCCTGTTTGAACAAATGAAGTCAAGCCAGGGGGAATGAAACTAGTTAAAAAGCATCAAGAAATCAGTCCCTTGCCCTCTGTTTTCTATTCTCTGCTAGGGGTTTTCTCCTTTCTTCCTATGTTACTTGATCTCTAAGTATGAACATAGGATATATGCTCAACATGAGCATGGTCAATTTTGTTCAAGTTTTTTCATGTATTTGTAGGGCTCTCGGAGAATGATATCCCGTACTCATGTCTATATATATATATATATACAGATCACCTGAAACTACAATCATTACAGCATCAGATCTATGCCTTCAACACAAGATAGAATCCTGAAAAAGACACAAAAAGGAACCAAAAAACCACCAATCAAACTAAAAATTCAATCGGATCTTCTTATAAGACTCCTTTTTAGTGCCAAATCCACCAAAAGCAAATCTTGAACCGTTAAGATAACAATTAACCATTAGATACAAAACACCAAACCCTCCCATTAAAAAGCAAGATCATTGAACCTGCTTAAAATCCATATAAATTCACTCCATCTAGAAAAGATTAAAAACCCAGATACGAAAACGAAAACGAAAACCAAGAAAAGGGAAAGTTAAAAAAAACCAGCAAACAAAGTGTTAACAGAACTTACTCTTGAGTTCATCGAGCCACCGGCCGACACTGTCAAAGGTGGTGCTGCGGCTAATATCATAAACAATAAGAGCACCAGCAGCGCCTCTGTAATAAGCAGAAGTGACGGCACGGAACCTTTCTTGACCAGCAGTGTCCCAAATCTGAGCTTTAACCTCTTTTCCATTGATTTCCATGGTTTGGGTCTGGAACTCGACTCCAATGGTGGCTTTGGAATGTGGGTTGAATTCGTTTCGAGCATAGCGGGAAAGGAGGTTGGATTTGCCAACGGCTGAGTCCCCAATTATTACGATCTTGAAAAGGTAGTCTTCTCCACTGCCTTCGTCGTCCGACATGGCTTAGCCTTCAGCTTTGGGTGTTGAGACAGGACAGAAGAGAAGAGAAGAGAAGAGACGGGTGAATGGGATTTGGACGATGATGCTCTGTCTGAAAAGCTAAGCTGGCAAAACTCATACTGCTTGTTTAGTGGGTTCATCATTGATTCTTATAGGATTCTTTTTATTTATTTGATTTATTATTACTTTTACTGACTAATTCACTACTTTTTATGTACTTAGCTACTTAATTACTTTAGTAGTTCGTTAAATGTTTTTATATATTCTATTCTAATTCATGTATTACTAAACTAGTAGATTATGGTCATGCAAATTTTACCTAAAAAATTGATATAAAAACTAAATATATACCCGTGAGATCTTGACATAGTTAACAACAAAAGCAGAAGCTTTTGACTATCTACATTTATGATTCACTATCAAGTATGTGGGTTTTCGAGTTTTAGTTCAGTTCATCAGCTTTAATTTTGATTGTCTCAATTTTTAGTTTGTTTGTGCTACAGTAGTTTGGTCTTACTGATGATTAGGAGGGATGAGTATTCGATCGAGTCGAGTTAAAAAAAACTTTGAATTAGTCGAGTTGACGAATTTTATTTTAGAAACTGAATTCAATTTAAATTTTTTCGAATCGAACCGAACCGAATCGAGTTAACGAATCCTATTATTTATACTCAATGTTGCGTTTACATATATCGATTATTTAACAAATAGACGAAGTACAAAATTATTTAACCATATAAACAATATAATAGTTTTGACTTTTAACTTGATGGTTTTTACTTTTAACTTTAGAAAGGTATTTATCAAAACGACGTAGTTTTGCTTTTTCTTATTTGGATTTTCGAATCATAATTCGAGTTATGTAATTCATATTCGAGTTAAGCCGAAAAACTTAATTTTTTTATTCGAGTTGATCCTAATAACTTGATTAACTCAAATGACTTGAACTATTTAATTCAAAATTTAAATTATTTTTCAAGTTTTTCGAATCAAATCAAATTTTACTTACCCCTAATGATGATAACTTGGACAGTTCGTTTGTAATATAATAATTTGATACTTGTGATTGCTCGAATATATATTTGTATTTATATATGTAACACTTTTAAAAAATTAAATGTAACTTTGATTAAAATTGTAAAGTGAGCATCATCATATTTTGAGTGCAAATCTCATAATTTTCATAAATTAAATATATTTTTTAGTTTTATCAAAAAAATAATATTGATTACTTTATAAAAGTAATTAAAATATTTTTTCTTTTATAAAAGGAATGGAATAATGTGTGAAATTATTATAATAAAGTATACATTTGTATAATTAGGATTAGATATCTAAAGAATGAATTATTCTAGTAAATGAATAGTCTTACATAGTAGATAGAGAAAGTATTTATGATGAAGGAACTTCCTTCTTAAAACTCGCAATTTAAGTTCATTTTGAAATTAATGTTAATTGATTTATATATGAACATTTAAATATATAATTAATTAAGATAACAAAATTAATTAAAAAATATAAAAATTAAGAATACTGTGTGTTGGTTTGATAGTTAAGAGTGTTCATTATTTTTTGTGTGACTTGAATTCAAGTCGAGTCAATTGTGGTTTTGCTTACAGATTCATGATTTTATTTTGTCCACATTTTTCTTGATTCCTAACTATTAATTTTTTCGGTTTAGTCATTCAACTTTCAGAAGCTAAATATTTTAATCACTCTCCCCGTTAATTGTCGTTAAATGAGTGACAGAAAGCTAATATCGGATTTTTTTATTAGCCTAACAAATTTAACCATCCAATATTCACACATTTTATCAATTTGATTTTAAATCTAAAAAATTAAACAAAATTGGTTTTCAATGTTTACAAAATTTATCATGTTAGTTCGAATTCTAAAAAGTTCAATAAATTTAACCTCAACATTTACAATTTTTTTCAATTAGTTATAATTCTATTTTTTTTTTTTTTTAAATATTTGAAAAACTTCATTTTCTTAATATTCTTTAGCGTACCCCAAAAGCTCGCTGAATAGGAAGAGTATTTAACACCATCTATATTGTCCTCATTTTAAACTAATGTCACATTTGTGAATATGGTAAAAATTAAGTTGGCTTAAATCCAACTATCCAAGTGTCATATTTTAGATTAATATCATATTTTAAAATTAGAACTAAAATTATAAATTTTGTAACATTGAGTGTTAAATGTATTTAAATTTTTAAATTTAAAATCAAATTAATAAAATGTCTAAACATTAAAAAGCTAAATTTATTATTAAACTAAAAAAAAAAAAACCACATCACTTTTTCATCACTCATCTAATAGTAACTAATGAAAAAAGAATGACTGAAATATTTAACCTAAAAAAATTAAGTAGTTAAATCAAAAAATTAAAATTTGAGTGAGCAAAATAAAATAAAAAATTGTAATTGGATGAATATTCTTATAGTTTACAATTAAAAATTCACATCCAAACCATTGTCCTATCTCAAAAAAACTGCAACTATTTTTATACATATAAGAAACTCAGAATATTAAATTAAATACCCAAACATGTAAACTGAATTCTTCATTCCCATTTAAAATACAAAAGCCAAAACATATGCTACATGACAGACACTGAATTTTAATATGGAAAACTACAACAATTTGCTCTTTTTTTGTTTTTTCATTTTCCAACTCAATCACTTACTAGGGAACAGTGTAACTCCATTTATATACATTTTCGAGTTGTTTACCTCTACTTTTTCATTATTAAGTCAAACTAAGCCAACTAAATTAGTCTTGGCTTCAAAATTTGGAAATCAGACAAACTTCTTGTTTCCTTAAACCTGGTTAGCCTTCATCATCATGAGCTTTGTTTGCACCCACATGTACAACTTTCCAATTCATTGTGGAGTTTCTGCAAAAGTATAACAGATTGTCTCACAAAAAACACTTGGAAATTAAGGATTTAAGTCCCTATGTGTAGCACCCTTGGATTCCAAGCCCTAATGATATTATTTTTTGGCCATGAGAAAATTAAATTGAATATACTCTACCATGCACATGCACATGCACACACGCATATATATTCAGTATCATCATCCATATAGTATTCAGAAGATCTTGTTTGAAGCTCAGCATGACATATTTACGAACCTGAACTTCGTTTTGAAGGCCTTTAATATGCTGCACAGCCAAGTCCAGCATATCCGCATAGCTCGTTTGCTGCAAGAAGATTTTAACGGTACGTTATCTTTGTCTAAAATAATATATAAACACACATTACAATTTGTATCCTTTTCATGGTAACTTGAAAACCATAAATCACAAAGGTCAACCTAAATAAAGATTCAATCTAAGGGCTAGAATAGAAATATGTGATTACCTTATCCATATTAGGAACAAGCTCTTGTAATTTCTTCAGCTTCCCACTTATTCTTGTTCTTCTCTCCTGTACATATATAAGAAGTTTTAATGATGCTCAATATGATTTCTCATTCTTCTCTTTCCTCATGCATCATAATAATATACACTCTATAATTTATATGCATACTCCAAGTCAACGATACTAGCAAGTGGCGACGAGCATTATCAATTATCGGACCACTATTTATTTATGAATATTTGACAAGCTGTCCACTATGCCTATAGAACTAATAAATACAAAGGCAGATAATGTTCTGGCACTCATTAGAAGTCTTGTCTTATCATACTTGTCACCTACACTTTGAAGGAGCAGAAACTTTACCATAATTTCATGCCTCAGGAAATATGTTATATGCAATGTATCAAGTACCTTGTTTGCCATTTTTCTTTCATGTATGTCATTGGTATCTTCCATTTTATGCACATCAAATAAAATTTCGAGCCAAAAGACAAGGGGGTATATATATAAAAAGGGAAATAAAAATATCTAAAACTGGTTCATCCTTACAGGATCATGCCCATCAATGTCAAACGTTTCATCCTAGAAAACTATGTTAGAAATAATGAAGGATGGGATTCATGGATGTAATAAACTCATCGGCATCATACAAACTATAGGGGATAGCCCTGAACAATGTTATGAGACAGAACTGGCTATTTGAAAGACTATATGTTGGTATTATGAACCTATACATCTACAAATTTTACTAAGAATAAACAATTCGATTTATAGGCAGCTATTGAATTTTAACTTACTCTTTCAGCAATGCTTCGAGGGTGAGTGGCACAACCACGCTTGGCTCGGGTTTTGCAGGCAACGGAATCTTCAGGAATATGTAGCAGCTTTTCAACTGTGGCCATCTCGAGGGTCGTTTGGGGCAAGCTAAACTGAAATAAAGAACGAACGGAAGCATATAAGGCAATAGTAAGAAGTAAATGACATGAATGCAAATCATGCTCCTATTTGAAAAACAAACCATATTAATCTAAGAATGAGATATAAAGGCCTACTGAATGTTCATTTTCTTGGGAAACAAACAACATTAAGTAATTCTTGATGGAGTATGTACCTGAGTTTCCAAGGCATTGAAACAGTTATAAATATCGCCATCAAGATTTTTAACCGTCTTGCTTGAAGGGGCAGAAAACACAATGGAGTTCGTATTATCCCATGAATCCATTCCAAAGCCAGCAGCAGCAAACGAATGTGCAGCATTTTGGTGGTTACTGTTAGAGCTAACACCATCCACAAGATTCTCACTCACTTCAGAGATCTGAGAAAGAGAATCTTGCCTAGTGAAGCTCAATTGGGAGTTCAACCTTGACACTCCATGGCCACCGTTACCATTGCCTTGAGAGCTATAATTTCTGTTGCCCATTGTAACAGAAAAACCTGCAATGATCATGTTTAGTATTTGGTGCAACAGTCATTCATAGGAAAATAATATAGATAGCTTTGGAACAATTGAGATATATTATGTTTTGCTCGAGCATAGGTATAGGCATATGATCCTCCAAAAACATTTACATATCCAAATTTGATACTCACACCCAAATCAGTTTTTCTGAAATTCATATGAACCAATAAAATCTACAATCTAGCAGAAAAGTTAACTTTAGACTTGTACATATGTAGCAAACTTTTCATAGGTATAGGCATAGTTTAATTTATGACAAATGCCCATTTAAGTAAATACTTTTTAAGTTAATAAATTTTAAGTTCTGGTTAAATAGATATGTAGCAAGCTGTGCATATAATCAATATGATACTTAGAATTTGAATTTTAAGTATTATGAGCATGTGTTGATACATGTATACTTAACTTTTTGTTAAAGTTTTTTTAATATACTTCAAATTCCTTGAGTAATTTTATCTTTTATACACAAATCCAAATATATATTGGATAGAAAAATGAAGAAGGGATATGACATAATATAAACTTCTGAAATATCCTGCACATAACTTTTTCTAAAATGTACGGCTTGCCACACAGGATCCCTTTGGTTGCATGGATTGGCAGAGGAATATGAGCTTTTTTATTTTTGGGTGAATTAGAGATGAAAATTTTATTTTATCAAACTATGAAAAATTACAAAATGATCACTCAACTATTAGTATTTTTTTTGATCACTTAATTATAAAAAGTTACAAAATGATCACCCAATATTTCAATTTTGTCTCTTTTTATCACCAGCTGACTAACATAAAAATGGAAATACCCAAAAATCCAAAAATCCAATATAGTTGGATGACTATTTTATAATTTTTAATAAAAATATGATAAGAAAAAATATAGTTGAGTGATTACTAATGTAATTTTACTTTTTTTTTTTAAATATCTGTTTTTGACATTTATATCCAACACATTTAGATTTAAAACGAGGATATAAACATTCAAAAACATGAAAATTTAAAAAAAAATAAAAATAAATGATAAAACACATACTTATATTTCAAATCCGAATAACATGAGTAAAAAAGATAATTAAACACTATAGTGTAGTGGGATCCCTCTCATCCTCGTGCATTTGGACGATATGAACAACTCTAAGCTTCAAGTCCCTCTCACCCCCACTGAAGTAGTGTCAGATCGAGCCACAAAGCTCATTTATCTTTACTTTATTTCAACTTGTCCAACTTGCACATCATAAAATATTCACCCCCATAAGAGGCATAATATACCATATATTTTATGCATCTATATCGATTTCCATAAAGTAAAATAAAAGCATAATGTTTGGATTCCTAAGAAATTGATGGGGACATGTGTGGCACGTGATTGATGCCCTGTAAGATCTCAACAGCCAGCAAAAACCCATGGTGGGTTGCATTGATTGGCTATCTATAACTTTCCCTAACCAACCATTAAATTTATTCTTTCTTTTATTTTTCGTTCTCCTTTGCTCTTTACCCACCTTTTTGTATTCGTTCAAGCAACACACAAACACACCATCAAAGCTTTTGGATTATTTATTTCTATGTTTTTTTATTAGATCTGTGAGCCAGATATATACAGATTAATCAATATATAATAAATATCATATTAAATACAGAAATTGACAATTTTATCTATCATTTCTAATATATTAAATGAAACAAATTATGAATTTTTGAAGGATTAAAAGTGTAAACTACAACACCCCAAGTTGAAATACACTTCTTTACTTCAAATCGCCTTTGTCTTTAGCAACATTTAGCTTTTAAACTATGCAGTCTAAAGATAGATCAAAAAGAAAATAGTATAATTTTATATCACTTCAAGTTTTAAAATCTAGAAAAGTTGTACAGCTGTTGCTTAATCTGTTCGTGGATAAAAATCATTTAAAAGTTACTTAAAAGTTAAAAATTTTTATTAATAATGTATCAAATATTAATTCATTTATTTAAAAAATAATTATCAGCAAAGTTTAAGAAGCTAATGTATCTTTTATTTATTAATTTTTGTTTTTACTTGACAACTTCTGATTAGGGTTGAGAAAAAATTATCGAGAAAACAAAAATTAATCCCAACTGATGGTATTTAAATGTTTTTAAGTTAAAACAAAAAAGATTGACTGAATCAAATCAAATTATATTTTTATTTAATTTATAATTAATTTATTTTTTCTTATGATGTAAAAACAAATATTTATTTTTAAAATAATAAAAATAATTTAAACTCCATTTTATAAAATTAAAATTAAAAGCTCGAAACTCAAAATTAATATTAAAAACCCACTTTTACAAGCTAGTAATTTTTTAAAATGGAAATAACCCAATTTTCCTTTGCTTCATTCAAGAACTAAAATGTTAGATTCTAAAAAAACTAAAATGTTTAATCAATATTGAAAATGGACGTTGAAATATAACATTTTGGAGGTTAATAATTATAAAAGACAACAAAGTAAACTAGATTAGGATTAATAGAAATAAATTTGCAACGGTAAATCATGAGTTACATAAGACACCAAATCAAATTAAAGCAATCTTTCTTTAATGGTGAGATTCATTATTTCTCTAATTCTCGTCTTTAAATTGAATAGAAAGTGACATCCGGGTCAACTTAAAAGTTTAGTCAACGCTTAGCATAATAATGCCGGTGAATTATTCAGGCGAAGGAAAGCCACCAATCAAAAGGAAAGGAAGTGGTAAAAGGTCAAAAATACCCCTAAGTAGATAATGATTAATCAGATAAAGAAGGACAAAACAGTCGCTTTCAAAGGGAAAAAAAAAGGGAGGAGGCGTTACCGTTTTCCGATGTGAGGTGACTAAGGAAACCGGCGGGGGAGCTGCGTTGTCTGAGCAGAGAGGAAGAAGAAGGATCAGGGTAAGATCCATGGGGATGATGCGGAGGAGGATGAGGAGGAGCAGGAGCAGCAGCTAATTTAGACTCTCGCGGATCGTTGGATGAGCTGACTTTACAAGTTGACTCCGATGTTAAAGAGGAGGAGTCAGCGGCGGAGAAGTAGTGGCCGACGAGGTTAGGGTCAGCTCCGATGACGGAATCAACGGCGTTGGCCAGAAAGGAGCCGGGAGCAGAACCATAACGGGTGAGCCCGGATTGACCCATGGGCTTTTGAGACGAAGATGATGGATACATGGCTTTGTAGCGTCGAGGAATGGAAAAATTAGGAAGGGAAATTATAAGTAAAAGGAGAAATCTTCTTCTTCTTTTTTTTCAAAGCACAATGGAGTGCATAAAAATGGAGGGATGGTTTGGAGGCTTGGTGGGGAAATGTCGTATGGAGGTTTTGTTTCCATCACAGGGTGGTGATTTTTGTAACGTCACCACAACTAAATTGTTTTTTAGTTCTTGTCTGAGTTGGCATAATTCACGTGCTCTTTGATTTTCATTTTTTGTTCTTTTGCCTAATTGGACAATTGTTGATTTTTATTATCAATGACTTTTCTCTAATTTTAAGTGAAAAGTTTACTTTTATTTAATTGCCAAATTTTGATTGGATCGTGCTTAACACTCGCTCCTTTCCCCCTCCTCTAATAAAATAATATTAAATTAATTATAATTAGATCTAGTTCTAAACTTCATCTCTCTATTTTATCAAAATTAAACTTTAATTTGTTCAATTTAGTCCTCGTAATTTATAAAAATTAATAAGTGAATCTAATTACTGGTAAACTCATGTCGACTTTTGCTAATTTGTTCTACTTAAATTCTTAAATTATTCATATAAATTATTGAACCGTTAATTTTTAAGTCAATAATTTAACGATAAAGTTTAAGAGCAGAGGCAAATTTTAGGGATAGACAGAGGCCTTGGTCCCCAAAAAAAAAAATTTTTTTGAGTCCTCTTATAAATATAGAAATTATAAATTAATATATAGTGAAATTATATTTTGACTCTCTAAAATGAAAAATTTTCAATTAAATCCGCTTATCAATAAAGAAATTATAAATTAATATATAGAAAAATTATACTTTAACCCCTCTAAAAATGAAAAAGAAATTATTTAATCTCTTCAAAAAAAAAATGATGAAAGTATAAATTAATACATAAATAATTATATTTTAATCTATAAAAAATTATAATTAAATCTCGATCCCTGCTAATTTGTTTCATTTGCTCCTGTTTAAGAGTAATTACTCAAATGGACTAAATTCTAAGTTTTCATGACATTCTAACAAATTAATAAAAGAACTATCATTTTTCATAAAGTAAAGGGATGAAGTTTAAAATTAAACTTTATAAGTAAAAAAAGAAATCCTTTTTATGTAGAAAATTTCATTAATCTTACAAAGTAAATAAATTTAATGGGCAAAAAAGTAATATTTAGATTTATATTCTAATTTGTTGATTCATTTTTCTTTAATTTTAAAGGTAACTAAATTAATAATAAATTATTATTTATAATGAATTAATATTATTTGCGTATGACCTTCACAAAAAATATCATTTGCATATATAAATAAACTCTATGGTTTCCATGCTTCATGCTGGGTTTTCATGTTGTTGATCCTAAGATATTTGAGTCTGAGCACTTCTGTGTGTAAGGTGTGTGTGCGTTATCAAAATGTTAAGAAAGTATGAACAAATATTATCATGTAATCTCACCAATATATTCAAAAAAAATTAAGCAGTTTAAATTTAAAGGTTACAATATACTATCAGTTTATGTACTCTCTGTGTATTTGGAATTTAATCTCCATTTTTTATTTTTAAGAATTTTATTCTTTTATTTTTTAAACGTAAAAATTTAGATTCAATTATTAACACCGTTAAACTTTTTTTTGTTAAATTTGTTGGTGTGACATTATAAACTTAGATAAAAAGAAAGTACCCACTCGATAATCATGTCACAAAAAATGACATTATAATGGACTTGAATTTAACAAATAATTTAATGATGTTAACGATTCTTTAAATTTACGTTAGCATTTTAATTAGAATAGAATATTTAGACTAATTAAAGACATTATAAATGTTGAGGTACTGAATTATATAAAAAAATTCAAATTTTAACATGGTATAAGGACCGGAATTGAAATTTGGCTATTTTTATATAATTAAAAAGTAGAAGGACCAAAATTGAAAATTAATCATTGTTGTAAAAAATGAAAAAGAAAAGCAAGCCAAGTGTCGAGGAGAGGGACCAAAATTAAAAATTAACCATTGTTATTAAGAATGTAAAAAAAAGCCTCGTGTCAAAAGAGAAAGACTTTAGGGCTTTCCTTTTATATATATATAGTAGTATACAAATTTGGTAATAAAGGTACATTTTATTAGTTTTATTTATTTTTAAAATATACATTTATATGTTTAAAAATAGTCAAATCAACAAGTATTCATATATTAGTGTACATAAAAGAGTAAAAAATAATCATTATAAGTACTAAAATAAATAATCAATTTACAATCAGAGATGAAGTTAGAAATTTTTTTAGGAAGTTCGAAATTAAATTATAATTTTTATGATAGTAAAAATGTAATTTTTAAATGATTAAATCAAAATTTTATCATTTTAAAAAGGGGTCAAAATGTAATTTTATCTTTAAAATTTTTTAAATATCTAAACTTTTTTTTTCATTTTAGAGGGATTAGAATTCTGTCACCCAGATTCGCCCCTGCATATAATTTACATATATAAAACTTGAACTTGAATAAATTCGTAATCTTAAAACCTTAACCATATATTTAGGCTCGTTCTTGATATTTTTGAAGCCCTAAGCAAAATAATAAAAATTGAAAAAAAAAATTTAAGTCTCTCAAAAATTGATAATTTTTTTTTTACCTATAAAAGTTTAAAAAAAATTAGACCTTTTTAAAAAAAAAAAATTAGACCCTTTTAACTTTAAATCCTAAGCGATCGCACTTTTAGACGATCTGAGAGTCGGGTCGCATATATTTATATATATATATATATATATATTTAAAAAAATGTTGTTTTCGAGACGTGAAAACAAATGAAAAGGGGAGCATATGCTTAAGAGTCGTACTCATACATTGAATTAAACCAAAATTATGAGAAAGTTGAGTAAGCAACGTATTTAACAGACATCCCCATTTTATTACCACCAAGTGGACTGAGTGGTACCTTTGCAATTGGACAAAACAAAAACAAAAAAAGGTTGGTTTTTATTATTAATGAGCGTGGTGTTCAAAGATAACATTAACAACAATCTTGTGTCACTGTCCAATGAAATTCAAGTGCATGTGCTGGTGTGGAAAACAAACATCATTTACTTTCACAACTATAAACCAATTAAAACCTCACAATCTTGGACGAACTTTCCTTTAAC
This sequence comes from Kokia cookei, assembly GCA_039519145.1. Lineage (NCBI taxonomy): Eukaryota > Viridiplantae > Streptophyta > Magnoliopsida > Malvales > Malvaceae > Kokia > Kokia cookei. The sequence goes on along the minus strand of CM076907.1, from coordinate 33,015,619 downwards.
AAATTAAAGTATTACTATTGAGGGTCTTTTATATATAAGAAATGATTTCAATCATCACACGAGAAATTCATTTTTTAGATTCTTTCCAATATTTAATTTATACATCCACCCAATTAAATTAAGCCATGTCAGCTTTTCTTTTTCATGTCACATGTACGCTTGGATAAAAATCTCCGAATCACTTTGGTAACAAGTTTACACAAAAAATTATCAGTCGAGTTTTAATTCGATTGGAATGTGTATTATTGTCAATACAAAAGGACGTCGGTTCAAGTACGCTGAAGCGTATTGTTCTCTTATTTATGAGTTGGGGATGAACTATGAGTAGTTCTAGACATTGTGTTAAAACAGAGATATAATCAGAACCTATAATGATTTTATTCAAAAAATAGTTTGCAGAGAAAAATGTTGGAAAAAATATATTTTTGGTAACTTTGAGGCATATTCTCGATAGGTAAAAGTGGAGGGTTGAATCATAAAATTATGGTTTTATATTCTACTCCATGAGACCTTTACAACGGTATATCATATGTTCAAAATGGATGAGTGATGAATGAGAAATTGATGCTCAAAGTAAACCACTTGTAAATAATGTTGAGGAAAAGAAAAGTTTAGATCCTACATTGGTTAGATACCAAGTGTGAGATATGTATATATATGAAAACCCACTAAAAAGTTATTGAATGACCAAGTATGAAGCTTTGCCTTGTGCGTAAGAGGTGTAGATCCAAACTCATTAAGGGTTGGGGCACACCTACATGATGTTTGTGATGTGAAATATTTGGATTGATTGGGCCCAAAAAGGAATTTTTTTTCTTAGCATATTTTATACAGAATCTGTTTTAAAAGGACAAAGATCTCAATTTGATGAGATTCTCTTCAAATTGATTTAATGGCTCCTTTGAATAAGATTTGTATCATTATTCACGAAAATTTCCTAAAATCCTCCACATTGAATGCCTGTAAAAGCCGAAAGAATACTGCAAAATTCTTTAGAGATATACAACGAGTTTATTTCACTCTAAAGAATTTTTTTCTTTTTCTCTCCAAAATTTTCCAACGTTTCGGTGATAAAAGAAGGTAAGGTTTGTTCGTTGATCACTGCAAAGGTACTACTGTCGTAATCATCTTGTTGTTGCATCTTGGGAGACAAACAACCAACGTTTCTCTAAGTACCATAGAAGCGGTCGAATCTGTCTTAAGGAAACTGTGAAAACAGGCCTCGACATCTAGTAAAACTTGATTCTCTTATTTGATTTCTGGTTTTTCTTGTTTATTTAATTTTTTTATTTAAAGCGAGTTATGTAAGGAAAAAAAAGTTTGTCCTCGTAACAACCCGATTTTCAGTGGTGTTGGAAATAGTGATTTCGAGATTACAAATTCAACGAGCCGAATAGTAAAATTTATTTATTTTAAATATTTTTGGTGATATATGCATCGTATAAAATTATGATTTAAAAATTTCATAGATTAAACAGTTAACTGAATAAAAAAGATTAAATCGTAAAAGATGCAAAAGTAAAATTTTGTAATTGGGAGGATTAAATAAACAAATTAGCCAAGAGAGATTTAGTTAATGGAATTATATGATATTTAAGTGGAAATAGTGTATTAATTAAGTTAAAAAAAAAGGATTAATTAAGCCTAATGATGAAAGTCAAGAAAACTACAAGTTTACCATTAATATATATATAAAATTAAAAGAAGAAAGAAAACATATTTTTCTTTCTTTTCATATTCTTCACACGGCCAAGAGAAAGGAATTTAGGGTTTTTCATACAATCTTTAAGCTTTAATTTGAGTAAGTAAATGATACTTGTTTTTAGTAATTTTTTATGTTTTTGAATCCGTGTTAGCTTAATCTAGCTTGTGTAAAGATTAATTTGTGAATCTGTCAAATGTTGTGGATCTTACCATTGTTGAATATGCTTGTTCTTGAAATTTTTTGATAGTTTTGAATGCTTAATGATTGGGTTGGATCTTTTGGTAAAGTGATTTTTGATAAAATTAAGGTTTAAGGACTTAATTGTTAAAAGGGTGATATTAATGTACTTGTTGTGAAAGAAATGGATTAGTATGGGTTTGTATGATGACTATGAATGTTCAGCTGGTATGGATTGAGGAGAAAGGGGGTATTTTTGCATGTTTTGTGTTGAAAGGACTAAATTGAATAAAAAGAAAGTATTAGGGGTTAAATCATAATTTTACCAAAAAGGGTTTGATTTTGTTAAATGAATTAATTTTGTGATTTAATGCAATAAATTAAATGATTTGTGAATGTAGACTACGACCATGCCATCGATCGTGGAAAAGGAAAATTAGCGAAATAGTCTTTGGAATCCATTCACAATTGCAACCCAATTCGGTAAGTTCGTATGGTTCAATACTAATTTAAACTGCATATTCTTTTAATGTAAAGTATTGTATTGTGATGAAATGATAAACGAATTAATGAAAGATGAGAAAAAGGAAAAATGACAGGCAAACAGGCTTTGAGCCATAAACAAAGAGGTCTGATGACTAAGTGTCATCGTGAGTATATGAATTCTTTACGGATTAAAAGGTCCGTTGATTATGTTGTTGCTAGAAAATACCACTATTTTTGGTTTTGGATCTTCCAAATCATTCCCGCAGGAGATCCGGACCCATTTTTTTTATCCTTTGATAAAAAGATTCATTTTCTTCATAAAAAATAAGAGGTAGAGCCGATAAAGATTTATTTTTCGATTCATCCCTAGATTTGAATACCTCATTCAAGAATTGTTTTTGATCCAATCCGTAAGAATCAATAGAAAAGGCAAATCCCTTATAATACACCAGATCTGATTCGATTATTGATAGAGTGAATAGATCTACCATTTCTTGAAATCTCTCTTCTGATTCAAAATTGTGGTGTAATGTGTAACCCTTCTGTTCTGGTCGTGGAATAGATGAAATAAATCAAAAAATGGATTTTTGTCTAAGAATGAAATCTTATTGGTCATCGTGAGAATATGAATCCTTTACGGATTAAACAGTCCGATGACTAAGCGTCATCGTGAGTATATGGATCCTTTGCGGATTAAGAAGTCCAATGACTCTGTGTCATCGTGAGTATACGAATCCCTTACGGATTATAAGGTTCGATGGCTATAGGTCACCGTGAGTATATGAATGAAGTGAAATCCATTACAGATTAAAGGTTCGATGACTTTGTGTCATCGTGAGTATTAAATGCAAATTGAAACTTACCTTAATGTATACAGTTTAATCAATTCAGTTGATTTGATTTACAAACTCTTGAAGTTAGTGAATCTATTTAACTTTACGAACTTACTAAGCTAAGAAGTGCTTACCTGTGAAATTTGCTATGCTTTTGTAGATTCAATTTTTGTTGTTCGGAGATCGGACCATTTTGGAGCATCACACTATCCCGGAGTTGTTCGGTAGACTTTTACATCACTTGGTTAATATGACATGTACTAGGATGATATTACCCCTTGCTTTAAACAATGATTTGTGAAAAACTTTATTATGTTTTGGTGAAATGTTGAAAGTAGACTTTAAGTACTTTGTATTAACATAAATCATGTAATTGTGTTGACTTAAGTGCATAATTGAAGTTGTGTATGTATGAAGTTAATAAACTTGAGTTTGGTATGAATCTTGAGATTTTGCATACTTGTTTCGATAGAACCCATGTATGTTTCGGTAGAAGTACATGGTAGAAGAGAGGTTATACACTGACTTGAGTTGTATCGATAGTTAAATTGTATCTCTAGTTGTATGTATAGATGTATCGATAATTTACATGCTTGTATCAGTAGAAGTTGTAGGGTAGAAATTATAGCTCTTTGGAGTGTTTAGTATCGGTAGATGCATGACATGTATCGATAGAAATTATACTTGTGTCGATAGAACTAGTACAGGTACCGGTAGAAATCTACACCGTTTTGGAATTGTTTTATGACAGGGTTACTACAGATACTTTATCATTAGGTACCGGTAGAAGCCCCCTAAAATATTAGATATAGCATTTTTACCCTTGTTTATTTGAGTTTATGTTGAAATGATGATGTAAACATGTGAAATGAAATATTTTTTTAATAAATAAAGTTGTATAATATTACGATAAGATGATTAGTGATGATAAATGAATAGTAAAACATCGAAAATTCTAACCGACGACAGTGTTCGAATTTTGGGTGTTACATTTAATTGTATTAGAGCTTACGATTTAGCCTTTTTGATTGTATTGGTCGTGTGTGATGATTTAAACGTACATGTCATATGAAATTGTGATAGTGTGATATGGATGAATCCGATATAACTATGATTTTTATAGATAAATATAAGATGCTTGACTCTGAAAAAGATGAAACTAATGAGGTAAACAGCGATGTTTCGACTAATGACTCTGGGGCTAGTCATAGTGCATCAATATTACCGAGGACAGAAAATGAAGCAAATAATATGTTCTTCGGTTTGATGGGGCAGTGGTTCACGGAATTCATGAGAAATAATCTGATGGCATCAACCCCTACGCCTCCTGTCGCCTAGTCCGACCAGTAGCACCTTCAGAAAGGTCTCCACTATATTTAGGGGTAAAATCGAGACGTCGTATCTCTACAGACAGGGTTAGAAAATACGGAGCTAAATGCTTTCGATGTAGTGTAGGAGACGATCCTTCTAGAGCTGAATATTGGTTGGATACTACGCTGAGAGTCTTAAATGAGATGGCTTGTCCTGCTGAAGATTATGTAAGGTATGCTGCGTCACTGCTGAAGGACGAGGCTTACCATTGGTGGGCTATGATCGTGGCTATGATGCTTGAAAATGAAGTTACTTAGGATTTCTTCCAAACAGAATTTAAGAAGAAATATGTCAGCAAGCAGTACTAGGATAGAAAGAAGAAGAAATTTTTAGAACTGAGGCAGGGAAATAAAACAGTGACAGATTACGAACGAGAGTTTCTGCAGCTTAGTAAGTATTCCGGAGAAGTGGTACCAACCTATGAAGCTTTGTGTGTCCGTTTCGAAGAGAGGTTAAACGACGAGATTAGAATGACGATGGGTGGTTTTAAAAGTAGACCGCTAATAGTATTAGCGGACAGAGCTCAAAAGATGGAAGAAATCTATAACAACAAGAGACAAAAAGAAAGGAGGGTTCAAGAATCTGGGAAGAAAAACATTATCAGGACTTTCTTTATGCCACCATCGAAGAGATTCAGAAAGGAGGCTAATCGGAGTCCAGTTTCTTCAAGATGTTTGAGTCGGAGTAAGTCGAGACCTCTAAATCTAAATTTCAGAATAGATCTACAGACAATGTAGCTAGCGTTCGTAATATACCTAGCCCAATATGTGGGTATTGTAAGAGGAGCCATGCAGACGAGTGTTGCAAGATGAAAGGGACATGTTATTGATGCGGAAGTACAGATCACTTTTTGAGGAACTGCTCGATGAGATCTAAAGTAAAGGAGGAACAGAGTGTAAAACCTCCTGCTACACCACAAAAGAGTAGACTTACGGGGGCAGAGTAGCGGTACAGGTGGAAACCGCGGAGATAACAGAAATAATGTAGCCAGATCTGAGGCTCGAGCACTTGCACTGGCTTATGCTGTCTGAGCTCGAGAAGAAGCTACCGTTCTTGATGTTGTGACTGGTATATTCTATCTCTTTAATGATATTGTGTGTGTACTGATTGACCCGGGATCGTCTCATTCATACATTTGTACTGCATTAGCTACTGAAAAGAAATTGCCTGTTAACTCAACCGAGTTTGATGTATAAGTCACAAACCCATTGGCTCATAGTCGTAAATGTCCATTGAGAATTCGAGATTGTAAGTTCCCTGCTGATTTGATGTTACTACCATTTACTAAGTTTGATGTAATTCTGAGAATGCACTGGTTAATTGAGCATGATACAGTAGACTAATTCCTGAACAAGATTGCATAGTATGCATATTGAAAGAAGAGTCAAAATTGATTTTAATTAATTCCTGATGCGGAGGTCTCCAAATGGTTAAATTAAGAATCCAATCACCAGTGTTTTCTTTAGAAAGACCTTCAATTTCCTGAATATAACGCAAAATAAAACCTGTTACATCTTGACTTCTCTGTTTTAACCCCTTATGAATAACTCTATTTTTGGCAAACCATACAGCGCAAATAGTTATTGCCAATAAATTCCTATTCCTTGTATCAAACTGATTGAATAAATCAATTAACCACTCCCTGTAACTTGAGTGATTTGAGGTAGGGATTCTGAACATATTAAGGCAATCCGAACTTGCTGAGTGAATGAGCAATATCGAAGAATATGATCAACTGATTCCCCATGTTCCTGACACAAAGGACAAATTAAAGGGCTAGGAAGATTACGCATGTTCAAATTTGCATAAGTAGGTAGAAAGTCTTTGTAAACTTTCCAAAAGTGTAGCTTGATTTTTTGAGGTATTTGTAAAGCCCAAAGCTTGTTTAAAAACTATTTAGTGGGAGTAGAACTGTAGATCTAAGGGTAGTCACAGTCCCATGTAGCAAAGAGATATAACCACTTTAAATAGTATAGTGACCTGAACCATCGAGTCTTCAAATCTTTATATCTAGTTGGTGTACACAAGAGATGGGCATGGCAAGAATTTCCGCAACTTGAATCGGGTCAGCAATGTCTCTAACAATATCCTCCCTCCAGGTATAATGCTCACTGTCGATTAAATCCGAAACAGTAGTGTAACGAATGTCTATATTAGCACATCTGAGTCTACCATCCTTCGTGGCAGGCACTTAAGGCTTGTTCCACATATTAATAGACATTTCATCACCAATATGCCATCCCAAACCTTTCTCCAACACCGCTCTAGCAGCTAGTATGCTTCTCTAGGTGAGTGATGGGTAAGAACCTAAACAACTTGACAAAAAATCAGTGTGTGAATAGTAACAAACTATAAAACGAGTTCGAGAGTCGATTATGCATTAGGAAGGATTAGCTCCCTTACACGCCCAAAATTGATACCCAATCAATTATTCACAATCTTATTCGGTGAAAATTAAAAATTTGAGAAAAATTTAAATTGCGATCCTTAAATGCATGAATGTCATATTTATTTTATTTTGAAAACAAATTTTGCTTCAGAAAGTTCGGTATTTCGAATTAATCGAGAAAAAGTCACATCCAGTAAGTTAGGACATAACAATTCGAATATCCAAAAATAACGAGCTTTTCAAAAAATCTTATATTTAGATTTTCAAAAAGATATTTAATTATCCCGATTCAAAGAAAAAACAGCACTCAGTGAGTTAAGATACGATCTTTTCAAATTCCCGAAATAATAACATTGCCTTAATTTTAAAAAATTTTATTTTGTCAAATCCCAAATATTTCTTAAAATAGAAAAAAAATCGTATGCACATGATTGATATTTAATGATGAAAAAAAATGTCACACAAAACTCAAAACAATTTAATAATGTGTACATGCAAATAAACGGGAAAAAAATCGAAGTCATACCAATTAAATGGATAAAATACCAACAATTTTAAAATATATTAATTGATCCAAAGCAATGCAAATTAATAATCGCATTAAAAAATATAAAAATGAAAAAATAAAAATATACATATATACAGTTCGAATGAAGCAGATACAGATACAACAGAAAAATAATGATAATAATAATAAGTAATTTAAATAATTTGAAAAAATAAAAATAATTTATTAAAAAGAGTAAATTAAAAGTCGGATTAAAATAATATATAAAAGCCATACAACCTAATCTAATGAAGCAAACTTGTACTAAAGGAAAACAAATATTTAGTAATATGGAAACTTAAAAAAACTATTAAAAGAGAAATTTAGTTAGTGTAATATAAACAATATAAAAACTTAACTGAACAAATGTTAAAATAATAGGGTTAATATTTTTAAAAAAATAATAATAAGTCTGGGACAAGGATTAAAATGTAAAGAATTGCAAATTTACATGCCTAATTGGAAATAATGTGGAAAATGAAAAAAAAATAGATCAAGACAATTAAAAAAACAAGCGGAAGGGTTAAATGTGCAATTAACCCTTTCGTCTTCAAGAACACGCGGGTCAAATAGCAAAACGGGTCGGATCGGGCTTAGAAGACTATGAACAAGATAGAAAACAGGAAACATTATTTCCACCGTTAAACAATAATTTCTCATACTGAAACAAGGGGATATGAACGGAGCAAAGAATCACAAGACCTTAGAAAGTCAATTGCAAGACCAACGACACCAAATAGAATGCGAGATCACTAACCTATAATTTTAGTGGGAAGAGTTAAAGTGTCGAATAAAACCTCTGAGATGTCAAGCTATGAGCATTGTGGAAGGAAACATTGGGGAAAATGTTAGAAGTTAACAAAGGGTTGTTTCCGATGTAGATCATTAGAATACTTTGCCAGTGAATGTCCGAAGAATGAAGGTGAGGTGTAGGATGTTACACAGAGAGCCACTTCAGCTATTAGAGGTCGAGGAACTAGTAGAGGAGGATAATTCACAAGAGAAGGAATCCAAAAAGGGATTGACTCAATTGTTCATCGATAAGAAGCTAGGGCACCAGATCATGCCTATGTTGTACAAACACGTGAAGAGGGAGATGCTATAGATGTTGTAGTAGATATTTTTCTCTCGTTTTCTACCTCTGTTTATACCTTGATAGATCTTGGCTCTTCTCATTCGTATGTTAGTACTGAATTGGTCAACTCAGGGAGTATGAATTATGAAATGCCAAGGGTAGCTATGTCAGTGTCAAGAATGTTGGGTCAAACGGTGTTGGTTAATTAGGCCTATAAAAGATGTCCACTCATAATTCAAAATTTAACGTTCCAATAGATTTACTAATCCTGCCTTTTAGTGATTTTGATGAGATCTTAGGCATGGATTGGTTAACTGAGCACGGAGTGATTCTTGATTGTCGGAAGAAAAAGTTTTTAATCCAAGATGAGATTGGAAAATTAATGGAAGTGAGCGGCTTTAAATCGAGTGGATCAACTCAGATGATTTCGTCGATTCAAGCGAAAAAGTTTTTGAAACAAGGGTGTGAGGCTTTTCTAGCTTATGTTATTAACACGAAGACCGGGAATGGTGAAATAAGTAACATTCGAACTGTTTGTGAATTTCCTGATGTATTTCCTAATGAGTTACCAGGATGACCATCTAATCGAGAGGTTGAATTTGCAATCAAGGTGTTTTTGGGTATGACTCCAATATCTATAGCTCTGTATCGAATGACACCAACCGAGTTGAAGGAACTAAAGGTTTAGTTGCAAGATTTGTTGGAACGCGGTTTTACACCTTAGTATATCACCTTGAGGAGCTCTAGTTCTTTTTGTTAAGAAGAAAGATGGTTCGATATGACTCTGCTTCCTCGTATCGGTGATTTGTTTAATCAACTTAAAGGAGCTTCAGTCTTTTCCAAAATTGATTTAAGATCGAGATACTATCAGTTGAAAGTAAAAGTTAGTGATTACCGAAACCATTTTTTGAAAAAACAAAAATAAGTCTTGATTTGAAAAATGAAAATGGAGTCACCACCAACATTTTTTAAAAATAGTTGTTATTTGATCACCTTTCAAGATTTTTTTTAAAACAAAAATCATTAAAATAATTTTGGTCTTCGAAACCATAAAACAAGTTCGGGCGTCGGTTACGAATAAGGAAGGATTAGCACCCTTACACGCCCAAAATTGGTAAAATTAAAAATTCGAGAAAAATTTAAATCGCGATCCTTAATTGCATGAATGTAATATTTATTTTATTTTGAAAACAAATTTTGCTTCCGAAGAAAGTTCGGTATTTCGAATTAATCGAGAAAAAGTCACATCCAATAAGTTAAGATATAACAATTCGAATATCCAAAAATAACGAGCTTTTCAAAAAAATCTCATATTTAGATTTTCAAAAGGATATTCAATCCCGGTTCAAAGAAAAAATCGCACCCAACGAGTTAAGACACGATCTTTTCAAATTCTCGAAATAATAACATTGCCTTAATTTTAAAAAAAATTTATTTTGTCAAAACCCAAATATTTCTTAAAATAGAAAAAAATCATATGAGTATGATTGATATTTAATGATGAAAGAAAATATCACACAAAACTCAAAACAATTTAATAATCTGTACATGCAAATAAATAGGGAAAAAAAAACTCGAAATCATACCAATTAAATGGATAAAATACCAACAAATTTAAAATATATTAATTGATCCAAAGCAATGCAAATTAATAATCGCATTAAAAAAATATAAAAATGAAAAAATAAAAAAAATACATATATACAATTCGAATGAAGCAGATATAGTTACAACAGAAAAATAATGATAATAATAATAAGTAATTTAAATAATTTGAAAAAAATAAAAATAAATTATTAAAAAGAGTAAATTAAAAGTCGGATTAAAATAATATATAAAAGCTATACACACCTAATCTAATAAAGCAAACTTGTATGAAAGAAAAACAAATATTTAGTAATCTGGAAAATTTTTAAAAAAAACTATTAAAAAAGAAATTTAGTGTAATATAAACAATATAAAAACTTAACTGAACAAATGTTAAAATAATAGGGTTAATATTTTTTAAAAAATAATAATAAGTCTGGGACAAGGATTAAAATGTAAAGAATTGCAAATTTACATGCCTGATTGGAAATAATGTGGAAAAGGAAAAAAAAAACTAGATTAAAACAGTTAAAAAAAGCAAAAGGGCTAAACGTGCAATTAACCCTTCCGTCTTCAAGAACACGCAGGTCAGATAGCAAAACGGGTCGGATCGGGCTTAGTATAAAACACAAACCTTTTTTAAAACTCTCACTTTCCTTTTCATTTACAAAAAAAAAAACCTAAATACCCTCCTTTTCTCTCTATACTCTTCAACACCAGCCTCCAAGACGCCCTCTTTTTTTTTTGCTGCGTTTTTTCTTCTAAAATCAAATTCAAGGTTTGAATCTACTAAAAAACCCCTAAAATTCCCAAATAAATTATGAACTATCCGATCTTTTGAGTATTTTTTAAAAAATCTATTTTTCCTTCCCCTTTGCAACCACAACAGCAGCGAACAGCAACCAAGGGTAAGCCTAACTTCGATTTTTCTCTTTTATATTATTTATTTAATATGTATTTGCAAGTAAAAAAATGTAAAAGTATATATATATGGAATACATGAAACGAATAAACAGGAAATAATAATAGTATACCTTAAAGGAAATACAATCTCTCTACTATTGTATTTGTGTAAATTTGAAAAGATCTCGATTTTTCTTTTACTTTCGTAAGTTTTCGTATTTTCTTTCGTATATCTCTCTGTGTTTCTCTGTAAAAAATTACATTTGATTGTGGAGTTTTTATAACCCTATTTACAATAAAGTTCTCCAAATTTTCGTAAGTTTTCGTATTTTCTTTCGTATATCTCTCAATATATATATATATGGACGTGCTTGCTGACATGGAAAGGGCATGGGGGCAAAGGTGACTGAAGCTTCAACGTTTAGCAAATTAGGGTTTCTACACTTTTATTGTATTTGGGTTTATTAGGGTTTGGGCTTAGTTATAGGATCTGGGCTTAATTGTAATTTGGTTTTTTATTAGTTTTTTTGTAAAAGAGACATTTTAAATTAAATAAATTTAATTTAAAATTTATTATATTTTTGTTTGGGTTTTTTTCATTTGATTGGGCTCGGACAAATTAGGCTCCAACAGTGATGTACCGAAAACAACTTTCCAAACGCATGGTCACTATGAATTTTTTGTGATGCCCTTCATATTGACAAATAATCCAGCAATATTTATGGACTTAATGAACCATATTTTTTAATCGTATCTTGATCGATTCGTGGTTGTTTTTATTGATGATATTTTGATTTATTCAAATTCGAAGCTAAGCATGATCAACATTTGCAAATTGCTTTGCAAGTTTTGCGAGTGAAACAATTGTATGAGAAATTCAACAAATGCGAGTTTTGGTTAACTGAAGTAGTATTTTTGGGCATGTGATATCAGCGAATGGAATACAAGTGGATCCAAAAAATATTAAAACAATTGTTCAGTGGAAAGCACCAAAGAATGTGTTAGAAATTCGTAGTTTCATTGGTTTAGCCAATTATAATAGTCAATTCGTGAATGGTTTCTCGAAAATGGCTATGCCAATGAAGAAGCTTCTCCAAAAGAATATGTAGTTTGTTTGGAGTGAGAAATGTCAAGAGAGTTTTGATAAATTGAAATAGTTGTTGACAGAGGCATCGATTTTTGCTCTACCTGAGTCTAGAAGAGAATTCGTGGTCTATAGTGATGCCTTGTTGAGGGGATTGGGTTGCATAATGATGTAAGAAGTGAAAGTGATTCCATATGCTTCTCGACAACTATAAACTCATGAACATAATTATCTGACGTATTATTTAGAACTAGCGGCTGTAGTTTTTGCTTTAAAAATTTGGAGACACTACCTATATGGTGAAAAGTGTCATTTATTCATTGATCATAAAAGTCTTAAATACCTCCTAACACAAAAAGAGTTGGATTTAAGACAATGTCGTTGGGTTGAACTCTTAAAAGATCGTGACTGCCTGATTGACTACCACCCTGGTAAAGCTAATGTTGTAGCTGATGCACTGAGTACGAAGGCAGCTCACAAGTTGCGAGCCATGTTTGCTCGACTTAGTATAAGTAATGATGGTAGTTTGTTGGCTAAGCTAGAAGTCAAACCGATGTTGTTTGACCAAATTAGAGTTGCTCAACTAGTTTATGTAAAGTTGATGAAAATTAGAGAAAGGATTCAATGTGGCTCGATTGAAAACTTTAGCATCGATGATCATGATTGCTGTAACGCGAAAGTTTGTGCAAGTGTACGCAGTCGTTATTAAGTAATAAGTATAGAGATATCATCTCCGTGGGGACTGTATATGTTAATCAATTAATTGTAAAATTAAATTAAACAACTTGGTAATAAAAACACAATATTTTGAGAGGTTTGACGATTAAAGTTAAATGTAACAATCTAGATGCAAATGATCCCTAATGCAATTTAATCTAAGTGTGAAAATTATTTATATTAATGAATGGATTTTAGCAGTAGATAAACATAATTCACAACAATTAATAACATATATAAACTAGGATAATCACATTAATTAATTTGATTCATTCTAAACATGCTCTTAATATTCGAAAAACATTCCATGGCAACTCAATCTTTCATGAGTAAGGAAACCAAATTAGGTCCTTCCGAAATCCTTTACTTAGCAAATATGCATTTTATTGATCACATTAACTAAGGGTTTCTTAGCATTCATGTGAGGTAACAGGGACATGTTAGGTTTGAAACAGTTTAACCATACAAATATAAAAACTATGCAAGATAATAGAGCTCGTTAAAGTTATTATGAACTTGCAATTTAATCGGGTTAGAATCTAAATTGAGCATGCACATTTCAATTATTATGTCCACTAGCTGTCGTCTGGTTAGGATCTCTCAGTTAATTCAAATGCATCCAATCACGTATGAATGAAATACATACTTGAAATTAATTGAAAACATGTCTGATTGAGGCACAAATATCATATCCATGAATCAAATGAACTTTATTAAAATAATACAATCATCCTAGCTTAAATAAAATTAAGCTATCATTATTGATGACAAGATCGAAGAACGCATAACAAACATTATAAAATTAAATATAAGAAAAGAAAGAATAAACCCTATCGAAGTGGCTATCACCCAACCTCCGACTGAAGATGACTCCTTCGAATCTTTGGTTCGCTCCTTTTCTGATGGCTCTCTAAGGTGGCCGGCCAAGGGATCTCTCAAAGGCTTAACTAGCTAAAATTTTAAGGGGAGAAAGGAGATGCTAGGTGTGGATATGAAAAGGGAATTGAGAGAACAAGAGGATGAGAGAAATGACAAATGAGGGATGCTTTTGAAGTGAGGCTGAGGGCTCTATTTATAGGTGAGCCTGAAGGGTGAGTTGACCAAAATAGTGTGGTTGAATCCTCCATTATTCTCTAATGCATGGTCGCCCATGAAGTGAGGAGTTCAACTTGGTTGTTTGCTTTATTTTGAAGCATTCAACCATGCCACATCAAGCAAGGATCAAGATCCAGTTAACAGCAATCTTTTGGGCTGATTTCTGATTTCTTCTTAACTATAAGGACTCCTTGCAATTACCCCAAAATGCTTTATTGGGCAGCTAATATGTGTGCCGAATTTGGGCTCCTCATTCACTTGGGTTGGACGGTTTTGTGACCCAGCAAGCAACCAGACCTATCCAAAACACATTAAATTAATTTGGGTCAAATTAAATAATTAATTAACCCACTTTATAATATTTAACCAACCCAATTAATGAAATAATACATTTATATTTAAAAAATATAATTTTATGCTTTAATTAATTTAATTTGCATGACCCACTTTACATATTAAAATATAACATATTAAATAAAATCATAAAATAGGCCATTTTGTGCATAAAAACTATATAATAAAGCATAAAATCACATTTTTATAATTTTCATGTCTTAAATTAATATTTAAGCATATTTCATTAATTTATTAAACAATTACTTGGATTAATATCATTTTTAAGTAAAAAGGTGATGAAAATCCATAGGAAAAACCTATATATTTTTGAGTTTACAGTTGCCGAAGGTTTTAAAATCGAATCTGTGTGCCTAATACGGTCGAATTAAAGGAGGTGCTACTTCGTGAAGCACACGATTGCCTTTTTACTACACGCCCGGGTGGAACTAAGATGTATCGTGATTTGCGAGAACTATACTAGTGGCCAAGGATGAAAAGAGAAATAGTCGAATTTGTGAGAAAATGTCTAACATGTTAACGAGTGAAAGCAAATCATCAAGTTCCCACAGGACTTCTTCAACCCATTTCAATCCCTTAGCTGAAATGGGAACGTATATCAATGGATTTTGTAACCGGACTATCGTTATCGCCGAGTAAGAAGAATATTGTTTGGGTAATAGTTGATCGATTTACAAAGTCGGCTTATTTTATTGTAGTAAGAATGAACTGGTCACTTCAAAGGTTAGCCGAAGTTTACATTCATGAAATTGTCATATTACCTATATCAATCATATCTGATAAGGATTCTCAATTCACTTCATTATTTTGGAAGCAATTGCACGAATCTCTTGGTATGAGGCTCAATTTCAGCACAGCTTTTCACCCACAAATTGATGGATAATCCGAGCATGTTATTCAAATATTGGAAGATATGCTCAGAGCTTGTATAATTTACTTTGAATCAGGTTGGGAATGTTACTTATCCTTGGCTGAGTTTGTATATAATAATAGCTTCCAATCGAGCATCCAGATGGCTCCGTGCGAAGCTTTATATGGTCGAAGATGTCGAACACCGGTGTATTAGTCAGAGCTGAGTGAGAAGAAAGTAGTTGGGACAAAGTTGATACAAGAAACGAAGAATATGGTCAAAGTGATTCGAGATAGATTAAACGAAACCTCCAATAGAAAAAAATCATATGGAGATTTGAAACGTTAGGACATTGAATACTCAATGGGTGATAAAGTCTTTTTACGAGTATCTCCATAAAAGAAAATATTGCGCTTCGGAAGAAAAGGGAAATTGAGACCTCATTTCATAGGACCATATGAGATTATTGGAAGGATTGGACTTGTTGCATGATGTATTCCACGTATCGATGCTCCAAAGATATCGTTCGAATCTGTCTCATGTCATTTCGACGAAAGAAATTTAAATTCAACTTGATCTGTCATATGAGGAAGAACCGGTTGAAATTTTAGCTCGTGAGGTGAAAGAATTACGTAACAAACGAGTCTCGCTAGTGAAAGTTCTTTGGCATATTCATAACGCCGAAGAAGCAACGTGGGTGCTAGAGGAAATAATGAGATCTCAATATCCTCACCTCTTTTCTGGTAAGATTTTCAAGGACGAAAATTTCTTAAAGGGAGGAGAGTTGTAACGACCCATATTTTCATAATACTGAAAACGTCGATTTAAGGATCTTAATTTCGAATTATGAGCTCGTGAAAAGTTATTTAATCTTATTTAATTAATTTGGAGTAGGGTAAGTTGGGATAAGAAATTAGATGTTTAATGTGTTAATTAAGGGAAATGGATTAATTTGTAAAGAATGCAAATCTTATGTACTAAAGGATTTATTGAGTTATTAGCTAAAGTATTAAATAAAGTAGAGATTATATAGTAATTAGACCATAATATTTTAAGTGGACAATTTTAGGCTAGATTTTAATTAAAAGACATGTTTTACTATTAAGGATAAAATAGTAATTAGTTGAAAAATGACTAAACAAATAAAAGAAAAGGGGGTCATCTTATTTAGTGGATTTCCTCCGAACAATCAAAGTTCCATTAGAAAAGCATGAATTTCAACAAGAACATAACTTTGCATGTAAGTGATTTCATGATTATTTTTCTTTGGAAATGGTATTTTTATGATTATTAAGTTGAGGTCTTGTTAAATTAAGGAATAATTTATAAAAAGGTGGAAGTTTATTTAGTTTTCTATTGATATCCTTAAAGTTAAATTGATGATATTCTTGGGCTTGAAGTTGAGGATGGTCTTTGGCTAGTTATCAAACGAATCATAGTTAGCTTGAATATAATGCGACTAAATAAAAAATAAATAAAATAGATATGTTAAATTTTGAGAAGTTTAGTTTATGATGATCGAATGTGGGATATTATAGATAGGTGTTGATTGAAATAAAAGAAAAGAATTATAGAAATAATCATGTTGTAGTCTCAAAGACTAGAATGAATTAATCGCTATAGTTGGGGACAATTGTATAAATTGAAATCAAGTAGTTGTTTGTCTTAAGTTGAACAGTGTGTTTAAGAGTAAAAGATTGAATTGTATTAAGGATTAATGCTAAATATGAATATATGAAGTATGATCAAAGAGTACATGAATGGAGTGAATATTCTTGATGATAGAATGAATTAAAGTAATTTAATTATTAATTATAGATCACGAAACAAAAGGATCGACTGGACATCGTGGAAAGGAGAAGGCTGTCGAGTGACCATTTTCAACTTTGGTAGTTATCATATTACAGTAAGTTTGTAGTCTTGAACTCGAACTTTTCTATTAATTAATTATGAACTTATTTTAGTTATTTTATTTAATCTTAATATCTAATCTTTATATATATATATGCAATTGATGGAACTATTTGATGAATGTTGAAACTGTGAAAAATAAATAATTATATTCGTTGGTTATCTGACTAGTGCTGAGCGCCACCTTCATCAGTTAATCTGACTAATGCTGGGCATACAAATCTTCAGTTTATCCGACTAGCGCCGGGACACAGTCGTGTGGTCCAAGACAGTATAGACGCACAGTCTATGACATATGCGTGTATTACAAGTCAGTATAGACACATGACCTGGCACACGGTTTATGACACGGCCGTGTGGCCTTATTTCAATTGCACACACGAGCAACTACACGAACAGCGACACGGCCGTGCACCCCATGTTCGATTGCACACACAATCCAAGACTAGGTCACACGACCTGGCTACACGATCGTGCGACCCTTGTATCAAGAAAATTGCAATTTTCTTCTATACTTTTTAGTTCAATTCAATTCGATCCCTGAATGTTTCCATTGCATTTTATGACCATGTTTGCTTGAATTAAGATTAATACCTATATATATATATATATATCTGATTAGATATAATCCAAATGTATTATTAAGAGTTTAAAGCTTCTTATTTGATGTTAAATGTTTCGTAATGCTTCAAGACCTTGAGCCGATGATAGTTACAAGTTAGGGGCATTACATGCAAACCCTCATGTGATTTAGTATGCGAACCTTATATGCAAACCTATTACATATGTGTTAGCCGAACTAGCATGTTAAGAACCTATTGTTAATATATCGATACAAGTTTTTAGTTCGCGTGAAGAAATTGTATATGTGAAATTGATAAGAATGAACGCATTAATTCATGCCATCAGATGATAGTATGAAATAATAAATGTGGTTGACAAGCATAACATCAATTGTTGATAAATAGCATGATATGCTGATTTTATGTGCATGAGTACATGAAATTGGTTATGGAGGACAGAGGAGTTTCGTAGGAGAAAGTGACAATTTAAGTCTACACTGAAAGTTAGTACTGCACAAAGTAGGCGAAAATGTTATCAAAATCGAGCAAATCAAGATGATAGTTTAAAAAGGCCATCGAAACCAGGCAATCCGGGATGATAAGTTATTGTTGTAAAAGTCATTGACACTGATGACAAGTGAACGACCATCGCCACCGAGAAGTCCAAGATGGTCAGTTATTGATATGTGTTTTGGAGTGTCGAGTGATACTCGAGGGTGGATAGGGTGACTAAGTGGGAACTTAAAAATTTAAAATTGCATTTTTGTTAAATTTGATATATTTTTAAATTAATTAAGTGTTTAATGCATTTTCATTTATTTTTTATGTTTATTTTACAGTTCATATTCGAGGTTTATGGTTTTTCCTCTCAACAATGTCGTCTCCAAAGTTCAAACTTACGTTCTCCCTAGAGAGTGCAAAGTGTTTTACTAATACACCGAACAATTGATATTTTCTTTGTTGTTTTTAAAGTTAGTTTGTGTTCAGTATGACTCATATTTAAGTCAAATTTGAGATATAATCTCCTAATTACACTCTGTTTATTTGTTTCAATCAAATTTTGATTAATCTAGAGTATATTATTATTATTTGACCTACGAATTTAGCCTCTAAATAAGCTCTTTTAAAATTTTAGAAAACACACCCACTAAAAGATTAAAACTCATAACACTTTTAAAGAATTTTAGGTTTATGTTTTAAGGGTTCTTTATTTTTGGGTTTAAGAGTTCAGTTTTATCTCTATCTTTTGTATTATTCGTTCTTTTACCATTATAGTATAATTATATTTGCCCGTGGTTTTTTATCCTCTTTGAAGAGGTTTTTTCACATTAAATTGTGTGTTCAATTTCTCAATTTCTTCCGCTATTTTTTACTTGTTCGTTGCTTAATCGAGTTGATTCTCAACAAATGGTGTCAGAGCTAATTCAATTTCCGTAGATCATCCCATTCAGAGATGGCAACAACAAGGTTTGACATTAAGAAGTTCGATGTGTCACAAATTTCAATCTGTGGCAAGTTCAGATGATGGCAATTCTAATTTAGATCGGCTTGAAAAAGGTCGTTATCGAGTAAAAGCCTGAGAATCTAGATCAGTTAGAATGAGAAGAACTTGATGAAAAGACTTTGTTTGTAATCTAGTTATGCCTCACAAATAGGGTATTACAAGAGGTATTGATGGAGAAGACCTCATCCGCCTTGTGAAAAATGCTAGAAACTCTTTATGCGACTAAGTCTCTAGCTAACCGTTTAGTGTTGAAACAACATCTATTTACGTTTCGCATGAACGAATGTGAGCTTCCTAGAGATCACACTAGTCAATTCATTACTCTTTTAAATGATTTAAAAAATGTTGAGGTTCAGATTGATGATGAGGATTAGACTATGCTATTGTTGTAATCTTTACCCTATTCATACAAGTCTTTTAGGGAAACCGTGATTTATGGGAGAGATAATCTGTCATTCGAGGATGTGAAAGGTATTTATTGAGCAAAGATAAACTTGACAATGAGTTTGGTTTAGATAGTAGGACAGATAAGCAAACTTCCATTTTGGTAGCATCAAAGAAGCGAGACAAAAGGTGTCGCTATTATAAGAAGTTAGGTCATGTAAAAGCATATTGTTATAAACTGCGAAATAAAAGAACTACTGAGAGTAACAAAGAAGATGTAGCTGGTGCTAATTTGACCGACACAAGCGGTGATGATTTCTTGGTAGTGTTAACGAGAGTAAGCTCCGAGCTTACATCCGAGTGGATCCTAGATTCAAGATGTTCTTTCCACATGTGTCCTAACAGAGAATGATTCTCTACATGCAATTCAGTTGAAGGTGGAGTTGTACGCAGGGGAAGCGATTCAACCAATAAGGAAATCTCTATTATACTACCAAAATTAAGATGCACGATGGGACTATTAGGACATTGTCAGATGTTAGGTATGTACCTGATTTAAGAAAACATCTCATCTCCTTGAGTATTTTAGACTCGAAAGGTTGTAGAATCAACATCGAGTAAAAAGACATCGGGTAAAATGACTGATAGTGTAACATCCTGTTTTCAATGGTGTCGAAAACAGTGGTTTGAGACCACACATTTCGACGAGAAAGTTGGTAAATATTATTAATTTAATATTTACGAGCAATCAGTATAGACGTATTAAATTCCGGCTAAGAAATTTAAACGCTTGGATAATCAATTAAATAAAAAGGGACCAAATTGAAAGAGCTTTAAAGGTTGAGTTCTATAATTAAATGTACCAAACAACCAAGGATAGAGAATTAGGTGGATTAAAATTGTAATTTCACCAAACTTGAGAAGGTTGGACGGCAAGCCAACTACTTTTGATATTTTAGAGTAATTTTAAATTAAATTTATAGAAATAGTGGGTTTAGGTGAAGGAAAGAGAGTATTTTGAAGATTATATTTTTTTAATAAATTGAGTAAAAAAAAGTACTTTCCTCCTCCTTCAAACGTGGAAACCTCCATTATTGAGCAAAAGAAGTTTGGGTTGAGCTTTCCTTTTGATTGGGTGAGTTTTTTAGGTTAGTTTTTTATGATTTTCATGTTTTTGAACTCATTTTAGATTGATCAAACTAACCCGAAGGTTGATTTAAGCTATTGTTGAAAGTTTAGAGATTTATCATGAATGAGGTAAATGTGGTTGTGAGCTTAGTAACTAGGTCATTGTGTTTGAAGACCAAATATAATGGATTTGTTAAGCAATTTTACTGATTTAGGTCTAAGGACTTATTCAGGAAAATGATAAAAATACAATGGTAAAATGTGAAATATTAGGAAAATATGGGGCTGAAATAAATTCTTAGTAAAAGTGTATTAGTTTGGCTATTCATGGTTAGTGATTAAATGTTGAAAATTTGATTTAGGGATTAAATAGTATAAATGTTAAAGTGTTAAGGGTATTTGGTCAAATTTACCATAGTAAAGATTATGTGTTTGATTTAGTTATTAAAATGAATTTGGAGGTTTAATTGACTAAAGTAGTTATTTAGATTCCACAACCGGGCTCGAGCCGAGGAAAGGCTAAAGTTACAGAGTAATCATAGACTCATTTTGTATCGTTGTATTTACTGAGATAAGTTCATAACTTGCTAAATTAATTTAATTATGTCTTGATGTATAAATTTCAAATATGATATCTTGTATTATTCTTGCTCATAAATTGTTGAAGGTTTAATTTATTAATGTTAGTATACCATTGAGAATTATAGAATGATACAAATATATGCTCGTTGGATTCTTGTGAATACTGGGATACACATGACCCCGTCATCGAGATTACATGTTTTTGGGTGTTGGTCTTGGATGTCTTACCGATGGCTAAGATCTTGCAATTGTTACAGATTCTCCAAGCTCGTATGAGCAGCATCGTGTAGCTTAACATCTCGACTCAAAACTCGTGTGAGTAGGCCTATTTCACAGATCGTGTGAGTCGTACAGGATATAGAGTGCTGGTCTTAAATGTCCTACCGATGGCTGAGGTCTTGCAATTATTACAGATTCTCCACAGCTCGTGTGAGTAACATCGTGTAGCTTAAGATCCCGACCCATAGCTCGTGTGAGTAGGCCGATTTCACTGATCATGTGAGCCATACAAGATATAAGGGTACTGAATTGGATGTCCTACCGATAGTTGAGATTTTGCAATTGTTGCTGATTCTCCACAAGTCGTGTGATCAGCATCGTGTAGCTTAACATCCCGACCCACAGCTTGTGTGAACAGGCCCATTTCACAGCTCGTGTAAGCATTACAAGATATGGATATTTTACATGCACACTTAGTATGAAAATGATTCTATTGTATCCTATGTAGTTCAATAGTTCTAACGGGTATACAAGTGGTAACATATACTAAAAATGCAACAAAGTACGATTAATATACGGGGTACATTTGTAGGAATGAGTTCGTGGAAATTTTGAGAATGAGACCTAGCTTTACAAGAGTATGAAAATGATCTCATGCATTACCTTTTAATCTTGTTTGGTAAGTTTTAGTTAATTGTTATGAACTTACTAAGCATTATATGCTTACATAGTTGACTTTTATGTTCTTGTAGATCGTCGGAAAGCTTGATCGACTGAGAGTTTCGTTGGAGCATAATCACACTATCCAATCATTGTTTTGGTAGCTCTCAGTTACTTTGTTTTAGGTTATAAATGACATGTATATGATTTCAATGTTATTTTGGGTTAAAATGAATTAAGTAACATCACTATTTTGTGTTTTGTTGTCTTTAAATGATGCTTGAAAAATGATGTAAGTTTTTGAACTTAGATTTTTATGCAAATATATGTTTCTTAGAAATCTAGATACTTGTTTCGGTAGAACTCTTATGAGTATCGATATAAATACAGGGAATGTTGAACTTTGACTACTGACTTGAATTGCTTCGACAGTCCTTGGTAGTTTCGGTAGTCTGGTCCTAAGTATCGGTAAAAATTCCAGGGAAAATTTTACCTGTAGAATTTGTTATACCGGTATAAGTTTAAGTTGTATTAGTAGAACCTATACTTGTATCGGTAGAACTCCCAGTTTTACCAGTAGGAAACTGCAATTATTTCTCAATGCTTACTGACTTTACTTCTACTGATACTTACTCATTCGAGTACCAGTAGAAGTCCATCATGTTTTCAAAAATTCTTTAAAAATTAAGCCAAATTAGACAGTTTCCAAAACTTGAAATTTCTCACATATTTCTCTAATTAGTAATATATAATAACAAGAACAAGGGATTTTATTTGGTTTGAAATGAGAAATATTTGTTGTAATGTCCACTTATTCGGGTCCGACGACCGGACTGGATAAGGGGTGTTACAGACAGTCTTTATATTCTAAAAAGTTCTACAATGACCAATGAAATCGGATATCCCTCATCCATTACAAAGTCGAAGTCAACTCGTTTGGAACGGAGACAACTTGGTCATAGGAAGGGAAAAAGTATGATCGTTTCATTGAATAGAGGTTCTCTTTTGGATGCAGGTTTTGAAAAGTTAGAGCACTGTGTTTGTGAAAATCAAACCCGAGTTAGTTTTAACTTGTTAATGCACAAGTCGAAGGCTAGAAGTCTTCCAACTTCTAAGCACAAATTTGACTCAGTTAATTCCCTGCATAGTTCAAGATAGACTCGTGGCGAGCTTTGGCAAAAATGGCGTTGTGGAGATTTGTAGAGTATGCCTCCTATTTTAGTCAAAATTGATATATAATCTCCTAGTTAAATTTTGTTTATTTGTTTCAATCAAACTCTAAATAATCTAGATTATTTTGTTATTATTTGAACTACAAATTTAGCCTATAAATAGGCTCTTTTACAATATTAAAAAACACACCCATTAAAATATTAGGACTCATAATACTTTTGGAGAATTTTGTGTTTATGTTTTGAGGGTTCTTTATTTTCGAGTTTTGGAGTTTAGTTTTATCTCCATCTTTTGTACTCTTCGTTCTTTTGTCATTATAGTAAAATTATTTTTTCTCGTTGTTTTTTATCCTCTTTTGAGGGGTTTTCCATATTCAATTTCTCAATTTCTTAATTTTTTTTCCCTTATTTTTTATTTGTTCATTGCTTAATCGGATCCATCTCAACAGTTTGGAGCTATTTGCAAAGTTGCTTTATCTACTATAGGTCCATAACAAAGAATAATGGAGTGAAAAGAAATCTTTAAGTCCATGGAACCAAAATGAAAGGTGGAACATGTTGAGTCCACTACAGCAAAACAAGCTATTAGTAGCACTTTTAGCAGTGTTTGGACAGAAAACGCCGCAAAAGGTCAGAGCAATAGCGACGCTTATGGAAAAGCGCCGCTAAAAGTCAAAGCAATAGCGACGCTTATGGAAAAACACCGCTAAAGGTCAGAGCAATAGCGACGCTTACAGGCAAGCACCGCTAAAAATCAGTGCATTAGCGCCGCTAAAGATCAGATCATTAGCGACGCTAATTGGAAAAACTCCGCTAAAAGCTAAACTAATTTATTTACATTTTATATATAAAAAATTAACTAATAATATTAACGATTATTTTAAAACTTATATAAACTAAAAAAATTCTAAAATTTTAAAAAATTTATTAAATTTTAAAACTTATATAAACTAAAATAAATTAAATTATTTTGGTTTTATATTTTTCCCTCCAAATCTTTTCTTTCCCCCAAAATCCCCAAATCAAATTCTCATTGCTATTAAGTTATTGTTTCCTTTTGCTCCCAGTTAGTTTTCTTCTCTCTACTTATTTGGTATTTTTCCATCAACATGAAGATTTTAAAAACCTAATACCCAAAACAGAATATGGCAGAGAAGCAGCTAATCGTGGCCGTTGAAGGCACTGCGGCTATGGGTCCCTACTGGTATACTGTCGTCTCTGATTACCTCGACAAGATCATCAGGTCTCGACCTCTTTCCTTAAATTTACCATTTCAATTACTCGATTTGGGTTTTTAGTTTAATTCTATTGTTACAATCGATGAGAATGCTGCAAATGCTGATAGAAAAAGAAAGATTTTTTGAACTTCCGTTCTTGTACGTCAATATATTTGTTAGTCTTTGCGGAAAACTCTTATCTAAATTTAAAGATGACCCTTTTTCTTATTTATGTTATGCGCTTCGCATTTTCGTTTTCCTTTTATGGCCACATTTGCGGAAAACTTACTTACAATCTAGAGACTAATTTTTTTTATCATTGAGCTGTTTTTCTCGTTGGGTAATAGTGTTTGTTGTATAATGTTTCTTTCTGCTTTGAGTTACACTGTTCTTTTATAATCTGCCATTAATTTAATGGAACTTCCTCATTTTATAAATGTACATCATAAAATTTAATTGTTGTGTTTTACTTGTGTGCTTGAATGAGAATGTTTGCTTCAGCTTCAGTTTCAATTAAGTGGTTTGGTTCATATGGGAGAACTAGGCTTTGTTTCTCTTTACCCTGCATTGTGTTTATGGCTGTTAACCTTTGTTAACTATTTGTGTGAATATATTTTTTGTTATGTATGTTTGCCATATCTTATAGATTGTGGTAATCCTGCAGGTGTTTCTGTAGTAGTGAGTTGACAGGGCAGGTAAAAGGGCTTTTATCCTCAATCTTTCTTCCTTTCTGATGAGCTACTTCTCTAAATCTATGGTCACCATTGGGTTTTACAGCATTACCTGTTACTATGCTGTTGAGATTTCAGTATTTTACTACATGGTACATGATATAAGATGACAAGTTGAATATTTGTTGTATATAGTCTAGCAAAAGACTATCAATTTTGACCATTGCATTAACAACTAACGGATTGTTAGACAATTATTATGGACAATCCAGTGAAGGCCTCTGAATGCACCTGAGGGAATTAGTTTTTCATTTGTGTGAATTTAAGGAGCAATTTAAATTTCAATTTTTTTCTCCGGTCAGCTTAAGATATATGGTTTGCTTAATGTTATTCTATATGTAAATACATTAATTCTGTTGACTTGTTTAAATACAGAATAACTCTACATCTAATTTTGAGTTTTCATTGGTCACATTCAACACACATGGATCATATTGTGGTATGTTGTTTGCTCTATTTTTTTTCAACCTCAAGTGAGTTATTAGTAGAGAAACTATCAAATCCTTTTCGCTCATGTCATGTGCATACTCATATGCCATCCAACACCATATATATATTATCCTGGAGATGTGGGTGCCAGCTGGATTTGATATCTCTGTAAAGGTCAGTTTTCCTGCCTTTTTAGTATGTGCTTTCTTTCTTTTTAGTATGTTCAATATGTTTTTGGAGGATCATGTACCTCCATACTAATGTCCAAACAATATAGGATATAAGTTAAAAATATTAAACCACATTTAAAATATTAAAAATTTGATATTAAAATTGTATATAGTAATACTATAAAAAATATTTAAAAATATTTTAATAAAAATTGAATAAAATTTATGTTACTCTCATATAGTTTTTACATGATACAAACTTTATATGTTATTTTTACTTTGAGAATTTCACAATATAAAAGTCTTTTAATTTTCAATACATATTACTTTAAAATAGAGAAAATTATAAAAATAATTAAAAATCATAAATATATACATAAAACATAAAAATTATAAAAATTTAACAAAAGAATTATAATAGTTTCAATAAAATGGACCTAAATTTTTAAATTCAAAAAGTAGAGGGATTAAATTTCTGAAAATAAAAAGTGTGAAAATTAAATTCCAAATATATAAACTTTGAGCATATTATAACCTTTAAATTTTTTACTTTATAATTTAATCAGAAAATAAATCATTTACCCTACTAATGAAATTAAGGAATATTTACATTTAATCACTTTAAAACAAATTTAATAAGCTAAAGTCATGAAAACTTACCTTTAAGTTGATCACTCCTACATAATCTAACATTGAATTGAATACTGTTATGATATGGATTTATTTTTTTCATTTATACAAATCATAAGTGACTAATTACTATTAAAAACTTCTTATTATGTTTCATTTTTAAGATTGATTTAATTGCATTTTTCCATGTGAAAATTTCAGTTTTATTTGATTTGAAGTATACAATTTTTCTTTAAAAATTTATTTTAGTGTATTATATATTGTGAATTTGGTATTCAATGAATATATACAC
Source organism: Kokia cookei (assembly GCA_039519145.1). Lineage (NCBI taxonomy): Eukaryota > Viridiplantae > Streptophyta > Magnoliopsida > Malvales > Malvaceae > Kokia > Kokia cookei. The sequence goes on along the minus strand of CM076907.1, from coordinate 32,988,854 downwards.
TAAAAGATGCAATTTTTACAGGTAACTTACCACTCATGATCGAGGCTCCAAACTTTAATACTTCCATGCTTAAGATTTTAGACTTGGGAGATAACTCCTCTGGTCCAATTTCTGAAACGTTTGGTAACTTAAGACATCTTGAATGGTTTCTAATAGCAAACAATTATTTGACTATAGGATCTGTACGGGTACTTTTAAGAAAATGAAGAATCTGGGCAACGCGACTAGCCTTCTATTGGTGTTGTATGCTTGTGTTTAAATGTATACATGAAAACTGTCAATTGTCATGGTATCTAACTAAAGTATTGGTCTGCCAGGCACTTGGAGTTCCTGTTAACAGGCTTGTACAAGTTGCAGATTCAGTCTTGGTATACTTCATCTTAATTTAAACTCTCTTTTACCAGAAATACAACTTCAACTTGAAATTTTCTTTATCTTATAAACAATGGATTTAGATTTTTTTTTCATTGCTTTTGAATGTTATAGGTATGCTTATCAAAAGGTTTGGGTGCTCCAGTTAGATCCGTCATTGTTGGATCCAAAAGCTTTATTAGCAAGGTAAAATCTGAAGTTTTTCCAGTTAAAATATCTCCGCTATATATTGAAATCTATCTTCAAACTTTGTTTTCTATGTTTTTTTTTTTAGGCTAGAAGACTTAGGAAAACTTTAGGTGGTGGGATGAGGCAACTTGGTTTCATTTGTGCTGCTGCTTTTGTTGCTTTAAAAGAAAATGTTGGAAAGCTCGAGGGTGATCACAAGAAGTTAAGGTGTTAGCAAGTAAATTATGGTTTGAGGTTTCATTACTTCGACTCTTCATTTTTTTTCGTGAAATACTCGTATCTAACACCTATGTCGAGCATCAAATTAAATTATTGGATTTTATGCTGGTTTTGTATTGTTTCAAAGGGACTAAAATCAAATTAAAGGTTTGGATATTTGCAGCAAGCATTTAATGGAATGCAAGAAGAAAATTGGAACTAAGTTAGACATTGCTACTCCTCTAATAAACCACTAAACATCATTTCAAGATGTTACAATGGGGGACCATGATCATAAATATTATGTAAAATCCATTTGTATTAATCCTTTGGAGATTCCATCATTCTCTCTTAGTAGCATGTAACTTTTGTTATTCAATGGTTAATGAAGTCTAGTTTTCTTTATATTTTATCCAAAAAAAAATTCCTTACCACAAAAAACTTTGAAATCGAAGACGAGATTGTTAGGAGGGATAAGTACAAATCCAATTGAAATTGGATTTGAATTGGTTGCATTTGAATTTACAAGAAAAAATATTGAAAATTCGGCTTTTATATGAACTAATAAAATCTGTTAATATTAGCGGCGTTTGCGGGAAAAGCGCCGCTAAAGACCATGTTCTTTAGCGGCGTTTGAGGGAAAAGCGCCACTAAAGACCATGTTCTTTAGCGGCATTTTTGGAAAAAGTGCCGCTAAATGTTTTTTAGCGGCGTTTGTGGGGAAAGTGCCGTTAAAGAACGGGAAAGCGTTGTTAAAGACCATGTTATTTAACGGTGTTTATGGGAAAAGCGCCGCTAAAGACCATGTTCTTTAGCGGTGTTTATGGGAAAGCGTTGTTAAATATCATGTTCTATAGTGGCGTTTTTCCTCATAAACGTTGCTATTTTTAGCGGTGTTATCAAGCACCGCTAAATGTTTTAGCGACGCTTATACGCCCAAAAAAACGTCGCTAAAAATCTGTTTTCCTATAATGGTCAGCGAAGAAAAGATGATAGGAAAGAAAAAGGTACAAGGCTTACATAGGTTCTTCATCTGTCGTAATTAACTAAGATTTAGGTTGTTTGAGATTCAACCATGTTTACCATGTTGATTGTAGCATCAATCCATGGCAAATAAATGTAAACATTTTGGTCACTCAGGAGAAACCCCCTTCCCTATTTTTTTTAAATTTTTATCATCAATTGATCTTTTTGGCAATTTCAGTAAGCTGATATAGGTTTCCAGATGATAAACACAAGAAGGGTTGTGGAGATTGAAGAAATATAGAGATAGTTCAACTCCACCATGAGCACAACAAGAACAACTCAATTGGAACTCATATCTTCCTCTCAAAAACCCTAAGTTTCATTTAAGAAAACACCTGCAAACTTTGTAATGGTAGTCTTATGAGTATCCTTAACCACCATTTCCCTCTTCACCATCATACTGTGCCCTTCAAGGTCGATAACTCCTCCTCTGACGAATAGCTTGGTCCATTTCCATCAAATATATCCCAAAGGACTGGTTTTGAAACTCTCCAGCTTAGGCTGTCATCAAAGACGGTGAAAGTTAGAAACTTTTTGATATGAAGATGAAACAAAAGTTGCTTTCAAAGATCATGAAAAAGAAAAAGAGAAGAAATGACTGAATCTAAATGAAAGTTGGGGTAGGCATTAAAAAAAAGTAGGATTGACGAGTAGCTATCAAGGTAGAGACATCTCCCATATGAGGATACCACCACCAAGTTGGCATGAATAAGTAGCCCCAAAATAGAGATATAAGTTGTATAAAAAGAATAGAGAATTCTGTGTGTTCATTATGTTTTTTAAAATACGATAAAGTATTTATAATTTAATTTTGAGATATAGAATTTTTATTGTTATGAAATAAAAGTATGAATTTAAAAAAAAAAAAATCAACAGAAAGAGAAAGTACAAAGACAAAAGAGAATATTTTTTTTTATTTCATTTCTTATAAAAATTAAGCATTTTTCATATTTTCAGTAAGAAATCCTTAAAAATAGAAAATTTTAATTTTAAAAATAAAAAAAATTATGGACAAAAAATAAAAAGAACTTTGGAATTCAAAATAAAAAATAAAAATTCATTTTGGAATTTTCAAAAAATAATAATAATATAAAATGTTTTCAAGAAGATGAAGCGGAATATCCTATCAAAACAAAATCATACGCAACACACTGCCCCCTTCTTTACTCGCAGGAAATGAATTACTTGGTTAGCTAATAGAATACCATCAATGATTTGTCAGCCTCCCACGAACACACATTGTCCGTCACTAATCAGTTCACCAATTACCTCCCTCAATACGGCAGTCAACACCTTACTTGCAATCTCGTAAACAGACCCAATTAAGCTAATGGGTTGAAAGTCCTTGATAGATTGGGGGCTTCCAACCACAGGAACAAGTGCTGTAAAGGAGGTATTGCGCCCTTTTGGAAGTTTCCCATTAGTAAAAAAACTCAACCATTGTCGCCAACACCTCCACTTTGATAAAGTCCAAACTTTAACCATAAAATTACAAGGTAAAACCATCAGGCCCCGGAGATTTGGATCCATCCAAATCCCAAATGGTAGCTTTGACTTCGTCCAAGGAACATGGTCTCTCCAAATATCTAGCTTCCTCCTTAGAAATCTTTCACCTTCTTTAAGCCATAATGCTTTTGTGGTCTTTAATTTAACTAACAATGAATACCCAGCATCACCATGGTCCAAGGCAGGGAGCATTTTCACAGGCCTCCCTGAGTTTACGCGTACAGTCACGACTCCAGAACCAATAATTCAAGGCCTTGAAAGGCCTAGGACCCCAATCGACATCTTTCGGCGAGAGCAGAATGGGAACATGGTCTGACACAGATCTTTTAAACCCACTTCTTGTTAAATAAGCAAAATGCAAGAGCCACTCCGAAGACACCAAAAATCTATCAAGCCAGGCCAGCTCCTACTAGTTTCGGGTCCAAACCAGGAAAAAGCTTTACCCTTAAAAGGTAATTCCACTGACTCGGAATCATCAATGACCTTGTTAAACTCATCAATCCCCACAGTGACAACCCTACAACCTTGACGCTCCTCCACGGAGCGAACCATGTTGAAATCCCCCACTTTACACCAATTACCTCTATTTGAAAATACAACCACCCCATAAAAGCTTTTGCTCCTCCATTGAACATGGTGCATGTACTTTCCTAAATTCCATATTCTAGAGTTTTGTTTCTTGAATTAAAATCATATCAACTTTATGAGTCGACACAATTTTTCTCAAAACTTCAAGCCCCATCCCTCTAACATTCCATGTTACAACCCTCATTAACTCAAAAAGCATCAATCGAGCAAGGGAGTGTGGAAAGCAAAGATTAACACTCCTTTTCAAGATCAATTCTAGCAATTAAAATGCTCAAGTTTATATTCATTTTCAATCCAAAAAAGTATATTTATTTTCATCATTTTCCTCTCCAACAAGAGTGTATCCTTCATACCAATCACCCCTCTGATTTAAGCATCTAAAAGCATCTTTAAACATAAAATTTGATACCCATTTTTATTCCTTGTTTGGTATGCTCTTTAGCCCTTCCAACCCAAATACATACCTCCAACCCAATCTCCTCTTAAAAAGTAAATATAAAAAGATGACTAAAATAATATATTAATGAGATATTGGTATTATTGGTAAAAGTTAACTGGTATTATTCAAAACCAATTTCATCATGTGAAAATTATGTATCAACTCATTAATTAATTGAATTAAAGTCAATTAATTTGACTTTAGTTAAATCCCTCTCTATATAAGAAAGACTTGAATAAATTATCCTTAATTTAACGTACAAACTTGAGAATTGGTGTAGGATGAAGATGAGAAAGTATTGTGTTAAGCTATGATTCCATCTCATCCAACTAAAAATATTAAAATTCAAGAGAAAAAATCTGATTTATTATTCTTCTATTGAAAAGAAATAGAATAACGTGAAATCACATATAATTCTTTTTCGAATGGAGAGTCATGTCTTGGGTTGCATTTCCGGCATGAATATTAAAATAAAATTATGTTTCTTTTTATAATTTTTTATACCTTATTATAAGTAATTAACAATGGCTACTGTTTCTTTCTTCTTCTTTTTTTAACTTTAGTAGGATAGCCAAATTGTTATCATATGAAACAAAAGCCATTTTCAACAAAGTGTTTGCAGAAATCAATAATTGAATATATTTTTCCAATAAAAAATATGTAAAAATTATAAGTAAATAGGACATGCTTATCACTTAAAAAGAGAATAAATTCAATTATCTTTATTTTATTTTGTTTCTTTAATGATTACATTATTCCTTATCAAACAATTTAATTAAGTATTTAATTTTAATAAATAAAAAACATTCTCTTTTTTTCATAGAAAATCTTAGATGTTCAAAATTTTCAAATTAAATCATTACTTCGTTGATGGCGTCGTCGACATTCAGGTTGGTTGTTGATCGCGGTTTCTCAAACATTTTTTTGTAGTTTATTTTGTTTTTAATTTCAATCCACATTTTTGTAATTTTATTCACAGTTTTGTGGTTTTATTCCGTCAGTATTTTTTTGCGGTTTTTGTTTTGTCTATTGTTTTCTTTGAAAGCAAACGTGATTTTATTTTTACTTTTAATTTTTAATCATATTTGTCGAAACCATCCCTTTTTGGAAAACGACGTGTTTCGAAAATTATTTTAAAATCGAAAAATAATGGGAGTTGCCACCAATCCTTTACTCAGTGTGATTGGATCACCACAAAACGTTTTAAAAAACCGTTTCGAAAACATGTAGGCCTTCGAAATCCAGAAAAACAGGTTCGGGAGTCGGTTACGCATGAGGAAGGATTAGCACCCTAATACGCCCAAAATTGGTACCGTATTGATTATTTTCAAGTATTAATTTGTAACATTTATAAGCTCGAATAAAGTCTAAAATACGATCCTTGAATACATGAGTTAAGTTTAAAAGAAAATAGGTTTGTTTGGAAATCCCATTGTTTCAAAGTGATCGAGGAAGAAAGTCACGTCCAGTGAGTTAGGACATGACATTTCAGGATCCAGAAATAACGAGTTTTCCTTCGTAAACTTCTTAGATTTTGGGAAAAGGATGTTCAATTATCCCGATTTGATGAAAGGTTGCACCTAGTAAGTTAAGGCGTAAATTTTCAGAATCGAAGATAAGGAAACATTGCCTCGATTAAGGGTATTCGATTATTTCGATTTGAAGAAAAATTGCACCTAGTAAGTTAAGGCACAAATTTTCGAAACTCGAAATAAAAGAATATTGCCTCGATTTTAAAGTTTTTATGAAAACAATTTTGAAAACAAACATGCGAGTTTAATATGAATAAGCAGTTAATAATGGATATTGAATAACGCGAAGTAAGATAAATAAGAAGATAAAATGGCAAAAGATCAAAAATGCAAAATACGAGTGCATAATGGTTAAAATAAACGCAAATATTGATGATGAAGAAAAAGGACGCGATGGGGTTTGAAAATGAGACTTTTCGGATACCCGGGGGCAAAATGGTAATTTTGGATTCTCGGGGCAAAAATGGTAATTATGGGAAAATTCGAGGTTTAAAAATAGAATTTTTAGACATTTAGGGGTAAAAGGGTAATTTTAAGAGTTTCGAGGGTAAAAATGGAATTTGGAAGTTTTAGGGGCATAAATGGAAGTTTTGGGGTCAAAAATGGGATTTTTGGAAGTTCGGGAGTAAAATTGGGATTTTTGGAAGTTTTGATGTCAAAAATGGGATTTTTGGAAGTTCGAGAGTAAAAATGGGATTTTTGGAAGTTTTGGGGTTAAAAATGGGATTTTTTGAAGTTTTGGGGTTAAAATGGGATTTTTGGAAGTTTCGGGGTCAAAAATGGAATTTTTGGATAGTTTAGGGATCCTCAGGGCAATAAAACCAAAATGAAGTGACACGTGGCAGCCCCCAGGCATCCTGAAGTCAGAGGACTAATGAAAACCATGAAAAATTTTGGGGCCAATTTTGTAATTAAACAGAACTTGATTTAAGGATTAAATTAAAACAAATCAGAAATAAGAGGAACCATCGGCGTAAATAAACCAGAATAGTGACACGTGGTAGCCCTTGGTGCTTTCAAAAGGTCAAAGGATTAAATTGAAAAGCATTAAAAATTATTGGGTCATTTTAGAATCAATTAAAAGTACGAGAAGGACCTAATTGAAAATTTGAGAAAAAGTGGAAGGATCGAACACATAAATAACCCCTCCTTTAAAAACATGCGGATCCTAGGTCGGGTCGGATTTCGGGTCGACCATGGGTTATGAGGTGAAATGGTGCCGTTTGAGCATTCTAAAGCCATGCCAAAACGACACCATTTTGGATGGCTATAAATAGGCCATTTCTTAGAAAAAAAAATTCATTTCTACCCCTTTTCAAAAAAAAAAACCAAATCCTCTCAAAAAATCCTCTCCCCCTTCCATGGCCGACCATGGCTTCGGCCTAACATCCTGTAGGCCGTCCACCACGCGTAGCCGCCACGGGCCATCGTCCGCAGCCGCACATCATCGCGCGTCGTCACCGCGCCTGATCACGCGGGTCGGTCCAGCCACGTCTCCTCTGTCGTTGCTGGTCCTCACGCACCGGCCAGCCACCGTCGAAGGTAAAAACCTTTCTTTTTCCTTTTTTGGTTTTAAAATTTCCTTTTTATGAGACCTTTTTTTAAAATCCTTTTATAATCCCTTGTTCCTTCTTTTTGCAGATCCATGCACGACGAGGCGATGGCGGCATTCAGGGAAGACTCCGGCGCGAAGCTCCGGCGACGACAGAACCGATCGAGAATAAGCCCTCTGACCTTTCGATTTTTTTATTATTAATTATTAATATTACTATTATTATTATTAATGATGCAGTTATTACTTATTATTATTATTATTATTAGCACATTTATTATTAATAGTTATTAAATAAATTGAATATGTGTTTAATGCTCTTGGAAAAACGATGAATGAATTTAATAAGGTAAGTAATAAGTACATGGAATGTATTTAGAACGTATGAAGTAATTAAGCAATAGATAATGATAACGATATGCTTAATAGATGTATTAATGCGTAATATTTGATAATGGAAATGTTTTGGGGTTTGAATAATAAACAATAAAGTAAACAACGAATAGTTAATGCACGTATTTAAGGTACCTTTGTGAGTGTTTAATGCCTGAGTACTTCGAATCTGCTTCTTGCCGTTTCGTCTGTTCCCTTTCGCGTTTAGTTACAAATTATCTAGTGTAGCAGTTTCGAACAATAAAGTTATGTATATTGATCACAAATGCTTCAAAGTCTATTTCTTTGTATTGGTTTGTAATGTTAAACAAGAACCAAGTTCGTAACCTTTACAAAATGGTTTGAATCTGGTTTTATAACCAGAATTTTAATCATGATAACTTGTTTTTTTTCAATTAAATGTACATCTAATCTCCTTTTTTGCAGGTTCGAGGGTGAAGCCATGAAGCAGTTGGTGGTAGTGCAAGTTGGGGCTGAAGGAGGAGCTGCTTGGGCTGACGTGGCGCGTTTTGAGTGGCTGAGGAGGACGGCAGCAGTGCAAGTGGGTAGTAGATTAGGGTTTCTGTAATGGGTTTGTGTTAGGTGTAATTGGGTCATTGGGCTAGTCTTTGGGCCCTTTGTAATTGGGTGTAATTGGGCCATTGGGCTAGTCTTTAGGCCCTTTGTAATTAGGACATTTTTAATGAACTTTTTAATTTTAAAATTAAAATTAAATTTAAGATTAATTTAAATTTAAAATAAATCTAAATTTAAAATAAATTAAAAAATAGCCAGTCAAAATTGGGCTCCAATAATATTCTGGCATATATTAAATATTTGACTATATAAGGGTGCCACCAGATCTATTAGGAATTGTTCCCAAAAGGCTTTATCATGATAAATCATAGTTATTGTGATACATTCAAGTGATGAGGAGAAGGATAGGCTATCCGAGACTTGACCTTTTGTGCATTAGATGCAGTGGGATTTTTGGGGCTTTTGACAGTTTTTTTTTGTTGATCGGTGTTCATCATCAAGTTGATTTGATGATGGCGAGTCTATGATGCAAATTCCAACGATTTGACCAAATTGTATATTTGGTTTGTTTTTTATTATTTCAATATTGCAGTTACTGTCAATTTAACCTTTTTTAGATTACTTTACAAGTTCATGATTTCTATCAATAATAGTATTTTCTCAAAAAACAAATTTAATAATATACCAAACATATTTAACTTAAATCCAACATATAATTTTTTTAGTATTTATTTTTTCATCACTTATTATTTAGATTTTAGCTTATCAAAATTTTATTTATTTTCACACTTTTTACACAGGGCAAAGAAGTCATGCTTAATTATGTTTTATATGAGCAATTTAAATTCAAAATGTACATATAACGTTTGACTAATTTGTTACTTCAATTAACTTAGTTTAAAGAATAAAATAATGGGATTTTGACTGTAAATTTTTTTTTTTGAATATACTGATGTGATTATATGGTAGTATCTGTTCATACTTTCTTCAATCGTCATTCCATCTATTTATATGCTATAGTTTATTGATTTTAGGTGTATTGATTGTCATTTTAATTTTATTAGTGCATTTTATTGATCGTAATTATATGAATGTATTATTGTAATCATATCTAAAAAATGTTTGTTTTTAGTTTTTAGATTTACCAAAGATATCATATATTTAGAATGCATGCTATATATTTTTATTAGGTTGTGTCCGAAAAAACCATTAGATTTATTAAATTATATATTTTTTTAAAATTATATATTAAAATAAATAAAAATAATTTTTAAAGCTTTCGTACTTATTTTATAGTGAGATTATGTGTATTAAATGAAATAAAATTATAAACAACTTTGAAAATAGCCTGAGTGGAATTTGAAAATGGAAATTGAATTTCTAAAATTCTCTTAAAATTATTCATGAAGTTTAAAATTATCTAATAAATTCATTTTTAAAATTTTGAAAATCTCTTTCTCCAAATGCATCCTTAAACTTTACCTTGAAAAGAAAAAAGCGCTGAAACTGCACATGCACACGCGTGTATTTATAATCGAACATAGAAAAATTGGAAAAGAGAAGAATGAGGGCAGCCAACCCAAAATGTTGTAAAGCAAGAATAATCTTTAAATAAATAATATGACCATTCTACACTTCTTTGTGCTTGAGATATATATAACCTCTTGAATTTTTCTAAGTGGCTATACAAAAAATTTCCCTATATCTACACTTAACTCTACTTCCAAATACATGTATTGTCACTACGAATCGTCTTTTCCTTGGCAAAAACCACTAACAGATGAGGGGAAAGAACAAGGTGTAAGGCCTATATTACGGGATTCTTCATCTACCCTAATTAGCTAAGATTTTGAGATTGAACCATGTTTACCATGTCGACGGCAGCACCAATCCATGGCAAACAAATGTAAAAATTTTGGGCATTCAAGAGAAAACCCCTTGCCCTATTCCACAAATCGGCCCCATCATTTGTTTCATTTTTACTATGAACTGATCTTTTGGGCCATCTCAGTAAGCTGATATAGGTTTCCAGATCATGAACACAAGAAGGGTTTTGGACATTGAAGAAATCTAGAGCTAGTTCAACTCCAACATGAGCATAACAAGAGCAACTCCATGGCAACTCATATCTTCCTCCCAAAACCCTTGAGTTTTCATTGAAGAAAACACCTGGAAGCTTTGTAATGGGATCATTGACATTCGCTATTCTCAACACTTTGACTCCCAGTTCCTCGCATCTTTGCTTGAAACCCGAGTTCCCAACTCTAGGTCCCCCAAAGGAGAAGACAGTGATTGGTATTTGGTCTTGGTGATTGGTGTCAGTTCCATTCAACCCAAGTTCAGCTATATCATAAGCTAAAAGATGAGCCAAAGCACTCCCCATACTATGACCAGCCAAAGTTATACTCAATTCCTCACCTTTATACTTGTTTAATAGCCTGGAAACCTCAGATAAGAGCTGCTGTCGACAACTTTCAAGCCCGAACTTGCTATCAGCTTCTTCAGATGTGTATAAGCTCAAAAACCCAGATTCCACTTTCACTTGGGGCCTCGGGTTGTGCGGGTCGAGCCGTGCAGGCGTGAGGGAGCTCATGAAATTAGCAACCCATTCATGGTTGGTAACCGTGCCTCGAAAGGTTATCAGCAAATCCCTTCTCCCAATCCTTTTCACAGCTTCATCCGATGAAACGGCGACATATCCGATCCAACGACCGCAAGAAGCCCCGTTTTGGATGGGGATATTGACATCGGGTGTAGCGTAAATGTATTTGCTCACTTCATAGCCTGAATTTTCCATCCCAACCTCCTTCAACATACTCTTTTTCCCGTACTTGCAGTTCAAGTACCTCTTGGAGCTTGAATCCAGATCAAAGGCCTTGTAACAAGCTGCCACGAACTCTCCGTATCGGATAATCTCGCTTCTAAGAAGAGGGTCCAATGGTTCCAATAGGTTTTCCCAGTTGTTTGAACCTTGAACTTCTCTCCACAAGTGAGACAAGGTATAACGAGAGGCTGGTTTTGCTGTACTCGTCGCCATCATAGCTGCTGGTTTGACTGCAACTGCACAGCTCCTAGTGATGACCGATTGTCTTGATGAAGAAACCCCAGTGTATTTAGGGAATGAAACTTGCCCAAATGAATGTGATTGAGTTTGATTGTCCCCTGGAAAGGTTACATTGTTTACGTTTAAACTTGGCATCAACACTTTGGACGCCATTCCAGAGAGTGAAAGAGAGAGAGAGACACACGGAGACTGAGGAGATCAAAAGAACTCTCGATTTGTTTGAATATAAAATAGGAAGGAATTCAATATATATATATATATATAAAGGAAGGATAGAGAGAGCTGAAGAAGTGACAACGGCATTTCTCTCATGGTGAAATTGAGGAAAAAATGACAAAAAAAAATTAAAAAAAGAAAAACCACGTTTGTCGTTTGGACGAGGTGTTTGACCGAAATAAAAAATAGTAATCACTGAAAAAGAGAAAATTTATAATAAAATTGGTCGGTTGGTTTTCAAGGGCTTAATTTGTTACGGCTGGTCAATCACTTTTATTTATTTTTTACATTTATAAATTTATAAAATGTAGTTTGAAATGAATATGTTTACATACTTAAACTCACAAAAAGAAATAAGTGATAAATTTTTATTTGAATTTTTTTTTACGTAGCGTGTTAGTTGTAATGATAAAAAAAAGCATCGTAATAACAAATAATTTTCTTGATAAATTTTTTTTTTTAATGAATTATAAAAGAGAATAAAACATTAATAATAATGTAATTTAAATCCAGATCATATTTAGAATAATGAAAACACTTAATTATCATGTCAACACACACAAGATTGATGAAATTTTTTAAATAGATAGAAATAAAAAAAAAATCGTTTCTATCTAATTGATATCTTTAATGCTCGGCCATATTGTAATAGTGGTTAATTGCATTTTTTATCATGTAGAATTTATAAAAATAAATAGAATTTAATATATTTTAATTAATAAATACATTATAAACATATTTATGAATATTTTTCTATATGTGGTATTTTATATTGTGACAAGTGACACATTTTATGATTGACACATAAGCATTTTGACTATAAATATGATATGAGTCCCTTGTTGAAAATGAAATGTTTTTATTAATATATTATGTGAAAAATTTTCAATTTATACTTTTAACTTTCACACTTAAAAAATTATTCAATATGTATATGTGAAGATCAAAATTTTTAAAAAAAAAAATTGTTAAAAACAAAATTGTTTAATCACAATATAATTTTTCTTAAAATTGTTTATATTTTTTCTTTAAGAGACTTCAATTTTTTTAAAATTATAATATATCTTTAATAAATACAAAATCATTAAACAATATACAAGTTAGAATTTTATTATAGCTAATGTCCTACAAAACAATGGATAAGAGTGATAATAAATATTAGATTTATATGTGTAATTTTTTTAATGTATATAAAAAGTACAAGTTGTGTCAAACCTCTTGATATTAAAAACTACATCAATTGTTTTGATGTACTTTACCACATCAATTGTTAATACAAATCTCAATAAGAAAAGAGTTAGAGATGAAAATGTAGTGGTGCAAAGGGCCGATTCACCTAAATAGGTGAATAGTCGAAAAAGTATAGGAAGAAGAAGAAGGTTCCTGAGTAAGGAAGGCAAAAAGTCAGAGAGCAGGTGCTTGAGGTTGCTATTGAAGAAGAAATTTTTTTTCTCATCGTCTTAAAGAGTATTTATAATAGATACACATTGTTTGATAGTGATGATATGATAGGGTAATAGTCATCATAGAGTATGTGATGGACATGCACGATGAGATTCATTCTATTATTTCTTTTGAGGGAGTACGAGGTTATTATACTTAGGTGGATATTAATGATCTTTAAAAAGTGATTTTTTTTTAAATCATTTAATTATATAAATAAATAAAATATATGGTCGGAAGAGATGGATAATTAGGGACAAGAAAATAACCAGTGAAAAAGGAAAGCAAAAGGTTTGGCCTTTAGCCGACAATTGAGATAACGAAATGGTTTATAAATTTGATGTGAAGTACAAACATAACTCGCTCATAGGTAACCTCCTTTGACGAACCTTTATGTTACGTGGATCAACGCGGTGTGTGACTTTCACGTGCTATAAAATCTACTTCGAATCAAATATAATATGGAATTTTGACTTAAAAAATAATATAATATGTCATAATTATGAAAATATCAAATTTTACAGTTTTCTAAAATTATTTAATTAAGAGGTAAAATAAGACATATATGCCTTTTTTTTTATTTTTAATTAGAAGTTTAAACAGATTTTAAAATATTTAGGGATGTAAATCACTTTTGAACTTGCTTTCCAAACAGTCAAAATTTTGATTGCTAGTCTCCACGGTCAAAAAAGTAAAACTATAAATACCCCCTTTCATATTTTTTTCACTCAAATCACTCTCAATTCTCTCAACTCTCTCAAATGCACAACCTTTTTTTTTTTCTTTTTAATTGTTTTTTATATTTTCAAATACACAACCATTTTTTTCACTCGATTTTTAAAAAACGGTCGCTCCTGTTCTTGCTTCTGTACTTCGATCCGAAATTTCGCGTATTTCTAATGCCCAATTAGCAATGTAATACGTAAATTAAATTTCGTTAATTTAAATATTGTTAAATTTATTTTTATTAATTTTAATCTTTTTTTGTAAACAGGTCGATTATCGTGTTCTGGTGGACTTCATTCATAATATGAGAAAGCCTCCGATCCTTGAAATTCGTGGTCACTTGCAAGCAGTAGGATTTTTACATGCGTCTCGCATGTCTGGGGGCTGCAAACTCGATCTTCAACTAATCAGCGCATTGGTGGAGACTTGAAACTCACACTTTTCACCTTCCATGCGACGAGTGTACAATCACACTCGAGGACGTACCATTGCAACTCGGTCTACCGGTGGACGGGCCAATCATCACGAGAGCATTTGTCGTTACCAGTAATATAACACTCAAAACTCATAATCGTCACTAATTTAGGGTTTCAAGGTCATTCAATCCTTTTACAACTAACTAACATATACAACTCAAACACTATTGCATTCAAATACAATCATCAAGCCAAATTATTGACTCAATTAAATATTACATAATCTGTTACGAACATTTCAATCTATCACAACTCTAATTAAATTGCATTAGAACTATCAAACGAAAACAAAACTTCCCTTAACAAGGGTCACATGGCCGTGTGTCTCAAACACATGCCCGTATTCCCTGTTATACACGCTCATGCCTCAAGCCGTATGCCAAGCCATGTGCAAGCTCAAATTACAAGTACATTGTCGTGTCAAAAATTGTGTGACAAGCCGTGTGAGTATGCGAAATTACCTCACACGCCCATTTATGAAACCATGTGTTAGACCGTATGTCTATGCGAATTAAGGCCACACGACCATGTCCCAACTCATGTGCTGCTCGTGTAAAAACCTGCTCCCTAAGTCAAGGGCACACGCCCGTGTTTAGCACCCGTGTGCAAGCCGTGTATACTCTTGAAAGGTCAAAAAGAGTTCCCAATTTGTCATACTAACCAAGAATTCATACCTCATTCAACTATCAACTTCCCTAATCACATGCTCAACCAAATTCAGACAACCAATATGTAACTTACCATACAAATCTTTCCCAAACTCCAAGCAAAAACACATTACCATTTCATTACATAAACTCTCATTACAACATATACTAACATCTAAGTCATATACAAGCATTACTACCATGGTATATTTAACTTGTCATTTAACTACCATAACTCATTTGACTTAACACACAAGAGTATATCAAACAACATAAGAGTGTATCAAAACAACATTCATCCAAATACATGTCGTATAAGCTAAATGGTATAAAATTACCAAAGATGCTCCCTCGATAGCGTGATTCTTCAAGATGATCCGATCTTCTAACAGCAAAAAGTGAAATCTACAAAACAATAGATAAATTCACGAGTAAGCTTATGAAGCTTAGTAAGTTCGCAGGAATAGTTAAACTTACCAAAATAACTAGTTCAATTTAAAAGGGAATACAAGGAACAACTATGTTATCCTGATTCAACCGTAATCAGATATGCTTACTCGAGTCGTTACAGAAATACAGCTCATTCGAGCCTAGAATAGATTATTGCTCTCACATGAGCCAGATTCAAAAAAACGGCTTATTCGAGCCAAACACAAAATAATGTTCTTTCGAGCCAAATACAGAGTAATGCTCTATTGAGCCAGAGCTCAGAATATTGCTCTTTCAAGCCAAAGTTCAGAGTAATGCTTTATTGAGCCAGATACAAATATTACTCTTTCGAGCCAGAATTCAGAATATTGCTCTTTTGAGCCGGAGTTCAGAATATTATTTAAATATTTCATTTTATACTATTTTAAGGTAAATATAATTGAGAGTAACAAATTGAAAGTTAAACATACGAACTTATCGGACTAAATTTCAGTTATGACTTAATTCTAGGGATTATTCCGTAACCTTTCCTTTTTCGCAATCCACAACATGTTCTTGATCTATTACAATAATTCATTCAATTATCTACATCAACAAGAAATTTTAAATCATTTTATGCAATTAAGTCCTTTTGGTATTTTTCAAAATTACCCTCAACATTTCACTTTAATTTAATTTAGTCCCTAATCCCAAATATGCAAAATGCTCATTTTTATTTAAACCCATCAGTAGCCACACCTTTAATAACCTTATAATATCCCCTATATGTAATTATTTCACACTAAGTACATCTATTTTTTATCGTTTTAACAATCTAGTCCTTAAATGTTAAAATAATCAAAAACCACTTTACAAAATAATCAAATCTAACAACCAAGCTTGTAAAACATCCATAAATTTTCAAGAAACAACTCATTCATCAATGGAAAATTTTATAACATTTGACATATTCACAAATTAGTCCTCGGGCTAGCTAGATTAAGCTAATACGAAATTAAAAACATACAAATCACTAAAAAAGGCGAAATTACACCAACCTATTAAGGAATTCAAGTTGGCCGAATGTTTCTCTCAAGCTTCTAGGGTTTCGACTATGAAGGAAGGAAGAAGAAGATGAAATTTCTATCTCTGTTTTAGTTTAAATTTATCTTATTAAAGAAATTACAATTTTACCCTTTAATTTCACTTAACAATTTAACTTAATAAGTGTCAAAACTGTCCACTACACTCCTTAAAGGTGTAATTACCTTTTAAGGATTTATAAGTCATTCCTTTACTAATTAACACATTTAACCAATGATATCTACATTTTGTAGTCTTTATAATTTAGTCCTTTTTACTTAATTAACTATCTAAACGATAAAATTTCTTAGCCAAAATTTAATATTACTCTAATGACATCATAAATATCAAACAATTAATATTTACGGACTGACTCATCGATGTTGTGTTTCGAAACCACTAAAAATTAGGTTGTTACAGGTAAAGTGTCCCTCTATCAGAATATGTTGGGGAAGATCTCGGACTGGTTCGAAGTTGGTTGGATCTCGATGAACTGGTTGAAAAAAAAATTCAACGTGTTTTTTGGAGATACAATGGAGGAGGTCATAAAACAATACGTCCGAGCGTACCTTCTAAGGTTAATCAGGGACATTTTAATTCTAGAAAAATCTTGTAATTTGGTGTACGTAAAGTGGCTTCTACATATGGTGGACTTCGAGGAGTGCGTTAAATTTAGTTGGGGATCTGTCATATTGGCGACGTTATATCGGGATATGTGTCGAGCCACGGTTCTGGGTGCTGCATTGATCGATGGTTCCTAACAACTACTGTAGTCATGGGCCTGATGACGACTACTGTTCCTATGTCCCAAGGTGATTGACCCATACATTTTTTCGTTTGTGACGAGGTAAACATCATTTCCTAATAAATATGTAGTATGTAAAGTATTTTTTATTATACGCTTCAACTAACACATCACTTGTACAGATGGAACCATGGGTCGAGCTATGTGGATGTGCTCGATGAGTTAGAAGATATTAGGTTGTTGTTAGATCAATGCTCGAAACGCAAGGTTAGTTACTTATTCTTTCGATCTTATATTGACGACTTTATGATTGGTTACAAAAATTCATACAAAACAATATTTATAAATTTTCTTTTCAGTTTGAGTGGATGTCGTATGCCGGCACCGACTTGCATGCCGTCGAAAGTGTTGGCCAACAGGCGGATGTGAGACACGGAGATGTGGATGGTAGTGTACGTGACTGTAGAAATGCACGAATTGGACTAAGTTGTGGCAGTTCGAGTGGAAGCAATGAATTTAGCCGTCATCGTAAAACTTGGAAGAGCTGCACGAGGTTGACATGCGAGGAAAGGAGGACATCGACTGGTCGTAAGGGTACCAAGAGTACATTGAGGCGTGGGATCATAGGATGCAATCCTTACTATCACACAAAGAATTCTACTCAGCGGACACGATGACAGATTATAAGTATATGCCATGGTTCAGATCCGTTGGCAAGTCGTATATGCTAACTCTAGAATAGAGGAGTCAGCAAATTTGACAAAAGAGGCAACGTCGACTGCCACAGCATTGTAGGAGGGGACGTGGTCGCATGATGGGTTCGTCATTTATTGCTTCGATAGATGATGTACCACTTATGTCCATGGAATATCCTCTTTCGGGTCAGTTCCCTCTACTTATTTCCATTCAATTACCTGACCTCATTTATTATTCACAAGTACCACCGCATTACGGAGCACCATCGCATGTGGTCGATTTTTTAGTTCATGCAAGTACCTATTTCGTGCCATTGACGTCCTCCGCATACTACACCCCAATGCAGATGCAGATGCCGATGCTGATGTCGATGTCGGTACAGATGCCGACTTATGCACCACTACAAATGACGATACCGACGCAAATGTCGACCTAACAGTTGATGACAAGTACCTATCCGACTACTCGATACCTCATGGTTATAGCCCTATAATGGGTCAAACACCGCGCACGTCACTGTTTTACGTTGGTGGATCGTTGCTGCAACAGTTGGACGAGGGAGTGATGGATACACGATGGCAAGCGAGGACGATAACTCAATCGACAGACAAAGAAGATAATGACGCGCTTAAAGGGCGGGGCTAAGGCCGTATTCAATTAATGACTACGACGACGACAACGATGATGTCTACAAGCCCGCACTTTCGGATACACTTTCAGATGCACCTTCGGATTACCCTACGATTGTACGGCCCGTGGTACGTAGAAATCCTCCATGCGACCATCATCCACCGCCTTGCAGCACACATTCTCCTCGATGACCCGATTGATTCAAGTCGATTGATTGATGTATTTTTTAAATTTTGTGATGTAAAAAAATAGTTTATTAATAAATAAATTGATGTTTTTCATTCATACAATACTTTTGTCTTTATAAATTTTAGAATGTAAATAAATAAATAAGTAAGTTAGTATATAAATAAATAAATAACTAAAAAATAAAATTAATTAATTAAATATTTTTTAATTTTATGGAAAGCTCGTCTAACTAGACCAACTTTCCCCAAAAACGACATATATTTTTAAAACCGACCTAAACTCCCAATTAAAAATAAAAAATGACATAGTTACCTTATTTTGCCTAAATAAGATCATATTGAAAATATTATATCCGAATTTAATTTTTAAAATTTGTTTGATTTATGATTAGAAAAAATACAAAAGAAATCAAATTTTCTATATAAAAGTATATAATGAAAAGTAGATAAGGAATTATTTATAACTTAATGTTAAAGTTTTCAATTATTTTTATTTTATTTTAATATTATATTATCCTTTAAAAATTTTACTTTAAATTTTGATTTGTTTGAAATAATATAATTTAAAAATTAAATAAAACAAATTATAAATTAATTTTAAGTAATATCTCAAATAAATTTTATAACTTAATTTCAATATTTAATTTTTTTTAATATTTCAAATAGCATCTAAATGTGATTATAACACAAGAAAATACACAAAGACTACATGAAAACATAAATTATTAATAGTTTAGGTAGGTTGGTGAAAGATGTAGGCTTTACACTTAGATCGGGATAAATATCAAATTTATACATAAATTTTAGTTTAATGTATAATTTGATATATGAATTTTTATTTGGTTCAATTATATACTTGAAACTTGAATTGCGGTTAGACTTGTTTATGGGTTGAGCTACCCATCTAAGCCCAAAGGCTTACTCGAAATTTACTAGGCTTGGGGCAAGCACAAAGTGTGTTGATATCATGCATAGGCCTGCCAGCTCGAACTCGACCCGACATAGCCCATGAAAACCTCTAATTACAGTATAGATGTATATGGAACGATCCAAAAGTCAGTGGTGTTAGAAATTGTTGCTTCAAGACCTCGTTTCTGAAATCGAGTCCGTAAATATTAAATAGAGATATTTACGGAGTTAGTATATAGATGAATTGAAACTCAACTAGGTAATTTGGTCGAAATTGTAGTTTGGGGACTAAGTATATAGATTAATTAGGGCCCAAGGACTAAATTGTAAAATTTAATTGCTATAGATTTTTAATTGGTATATGGCTTCGAGACTTAAATTACAATTAACCAAAGGTCCAAAATAACAATTAGACCATATTCAAGTAAAATTTAGTGGACGGTATGATGATAAAATTTGAGCTTACTAAGATATTATTCTTACACATCATTTTTTTAGTACGTAGGTCACGGGTTGATTTTGAGAAGCCCGACTCTTTTATTAGATCTCAGCATCACACCATATTCAGACTATGAGAGTATGAAATTAGTGTATGTGTATAGTGGCTCCCAGTGGCATGTACTTAGCGAGTCATTCTTTTGTAAGCATAGATGTTAGTTTCATGGTACTATTGTAATGTTATTGGATGTTATAGATGATGACATTCGAAGGACTATATCATTGGTCATGGGCTATGGTTGATTCATGATTATTCAGTATGTATGCATGCTTAGTTCTTGATCTATCCTTAGTTATTGTTTTATTTGATGTATGAATGAGTCTTGAATGTGTACGTACTGGCCAAAGAGTGTTTGTGAGTTGCCATGATGTTTGGTGGGAGTAAATTTATGTTATGACATGTTTTGAGCATAATTTTTGCATTGGTTTATAAGAACTTCTGAGTATGTCATATGTTTTACCTGAGTAGGAGGTGTTTTGGAGTGATCTTGTAGTCTTTTAAATTAGATATTTAAGTAAAAAAAATGACATAATTTGAAGGCGAATTTTGCATTTAAGCTTTATCTTGAGTGTGAGTGATGGTTGCGGTGTGATGAAATCTTTTACCTCACAATTACAGTAACTAATTTTATTGTCACAATTATTTCTAATCTTAGTGGAATTAAATGCATAGTCCATTTAAATGGGCCTAAGTTTATTAGGGACAAAAGGGTGCATGAGCATGCGATATAATGTTTTGAAGAAGAAGGCGCATCTTTTTGGACACAAAATTATAGCATCCAATGGGTGTAAAGTAATTAATGCTTTCAAAGCATCTCTATAACAATTTACGGATTTCACTTGTTACCAAATAGTAATTTAAATGTCCATAATTTGTATTTCCGTTTCAAACTTAAGCAACATAAGAAAGTGGTATTTGTTATAAATATCACTTTATTATGGATGTCCATAACTCTCAAAAGTTGTAATTTTCATCGTAGCAACCCCCAGTGGAATTATGAGGGTTTTATTGAACCTCTATTTATTCTTTGTAACTTAAGGGATTGAATTATGTTAGAAGGTTTATAAATAGAGGCATGTACAATGCTTGTAGATATATACAAGGAATGAAATAAAAAGTTCTTTTGTTTATTTTTATATTGTATTACCTCTTTGTAATGATATTTTCTTTTTAGTTTGTTCTTTCCTTTCATTATTTCATAATATGTTATCAGCAGGAGCTTCTAAAAGTTCATAGTGAAGTTCACGTCATTTCGAATTTATATAATTTACTCGTATAACTCATGTTAAACTATATACGGTATACATATTTTCATCATTCTTTTATTTTATTTTCTAAATGAAATATTTGCTTTAGATAACATTTGCACATTTATTTTTACAACTCAAATGTTATAATGATAATTATATATACATGTTTTTTTTACTAAAAGAAATTTCAATTAATGTAATTTGTATTAAGTTATTATTATAACTATTCTTCTGTATGCCAATATTTGACATACATATTATTATTTAGAAAATTTAGTATATATATAATTGACTTATTTTACGATTGAGAATGCTTATTATTTAACTAATTTCTTTTATTTTGATTCAAGTGATAATAATGTCAAATCTTGTTAAACTTAAATTTGCGGCCTTAGACATATCAGGCAAGAATTATTTGTCATGGGCGTTAGATGCTGAAATTCACCTAGATGCTAAAGGTTTAGGAAATACTATATTAGCAGATAAAGAAGCATCTAATCAAGACAATGCACAAGCAATGATTTTCATCCATCATCATCTACACGAAGGATTAAAAGTATAATATTTCACTGTGAAAGACTCTTTTAAGTTGTGGAATAATTTGAAAGAAAGATTTGACCATCAAAAAATGGTGATATTCCCTAAAGCTCGTTATGATTGGATGCACTTACGGTTGCAAGATTTTAAGATTGTAAGTGAATACAATTCAGAACTTTTCAAAATTAGTTATCAACTAAAATTATGTGGAGAAAACATAATTGATAAGAACTTGTTAGAGAAAACATTTTAATCTTTCATGCTACTAATGTGCTCTTACAGCAGCAATACCGTGAAAAAGGTTTTAAAAGGTATTCTGAATTGATTTCATGCCTTTTGGTGGTTGAACAAAATAATGAATTGTTGATGAAAAATCATAGTATTCGTCCCACTAGTTCTGCATCATTCCTTGAAGTGAATGTAACAGTACACAAGAAATTATGAACATGGAAAATATAAAGGTCGTGGTCATGGCTGTGGTCGTGGATGTAGTAAGGGACGTGGTCAAGGATGTACTAGTAACCGTTATCATGATGGTCAAAATAGTGGTACTTCTAAACACCAGAAAAATAATAACAATGAAGGATAAGAAAGAGGTGGTCAAAAAATCTTTCAAAGATTGTTGAGAATTTATGCTACCGATGTGGTATGAATGGGCATTAGTCACGTACCTATAAACATGCGTCTGAGCATTTAGTGAAACTTTATCAAGCATCCATTAAAATGAAGGGAAAGAATATTAAGATAAATTTTATATCCCAAAATGATGAAATGGAGGCAAAAGATGAAGATATTCACTATGATACTAAAACTGACCATGCCTACGAGGGTGATAAATTTCATTACCTTTATAATATAACTCACCTAGATATGTAAAATTTCTTGGAGAATCATTAGAAAAGTTGATGTTATTTTGACATTTTTATGTTGTTTTAAGTATGTTTTATTTTCTTGCATAAAGAATAATTTATACATTTAATAAATATTTGCAATGTTTCTCATATTATATTTTGTTTATTTTTAAGAAGAAGATGAATATTCAACAAAATTCCGTTGGACCCAAAATCAATAGAGAGATGTGTCTTGCAGATAGTGATACAACACACACGATACTCAAAGATAAAAAAAATATATTTTTCTCATTTGATAATAAGTGATGCCCATGTTAATACTACATCGGGTAGTTCAAAACTTATTGAAGGCTCCAGAAGAGCTATTATATTATTAACTAAAGGTACAAAAATTGTCATTGATGATGCTTTATATTCCACTAAGTCTCTAAGAAATTTATTGAGTTTTAAAGATATTCGTCGTAATGGATGTCATATTCAGACTATTAATGAGAAAAATATTAAATATCTATACATTACAAATGTTGAATGTAGAAAGAAATATGTTTTGGAAAGGTTACCTATTTTTTCAACAGGTTTATATTACACACTTAATAGTGCAATTGAGACACATGTCACTACAAACCAGAAGTTTGTAGAACCATATATTTTTACTATTTGGCTTGACCGATTAGGCCATCCTAGATCTAAGCGAAGAATAATCGAGAATTCAATTGGATAATCATTAAAGAACCAGAAGATTCTTTAATTCAATGATTTATCTTGTGTTGCTTGTTCTTAAGGAAAATTGATTATTAGACCATCACCAGGTAAAGTTGGGATTGAATCTCCCTCATTTCTGGAACGTATTCAAGGTGATATATGTGAGCTCATTCATCCACCATGTAGACCATTTAGATAGTTTATGGTATTGATAGATGCATTTAGTAGGTGCTCACATGTGTGTTTATTATCAACTCGGAACCTGACGTTTGCGAGACTACTTGCTCAAATAATTCGATTAAGAGCACAATTCCCAGATTATGCAAACAAAACTATTTGTCTTGATAATGTTGGTGAATTTACGTCCCAAGCTTTTAATGATTATTGTATGTCAATTAGGATAAAAGTTGAACATCCTGTAGCTCATGTTCACACACAAAACGGTTTAGTTGAATCGTTTATCAGAGGCCTCCAACTAATAGCTAGGTTATTGCTTATGAGAACAAAACTCTCTGTTATAGTTTGAGGATATGCTATTTTGCATGCAGCAGCACTTGTGCGCTTTAGGCCAACAAGTTATAATAAATACTCCTCATTACAATTGACTTTTGATCAAGAGCCAAATATTTCCCACCTTAGAATTTTTGGATGTGCAGTATATGTTCCAATTGCTCTACCACTACGCACAAAGATGAGTCCTCAAAGGAGATTGGGAATATATGTTGGTTATGAATCTCCTTCTATA
Source organism: Kokia cookei (assembly GCA_039519145.1). Taxonomy (NCBI): domain Eukaryota; kingdom Viridiplantae; phylum Streptophyta; class Magnoliopsida; order Malvales; family Malvaceae; genus Kokia; species Kokia cookei. Next base: position 32,964,728 of record CM076907.1, on the reverse strand, counting down.
ATTAAGTATATTGAACCATTAACTAGAGATTTATTTACTACACGATTTATTGGTTGTCATTTTGATGAAATAACATTCCCAACATTAGGGGGAGAGAAAATACAACTGGTAAAAGAGATTACATGGAATGGATCATCATTATCTCAATTAGATCCTGATACAAATCAATGTGAACAAGAAGTTCAAAGGATCATACATTTGCAAAACATTGCCAATCAACTGTTTGATTCATTTATTGACCTAAAAAGAATTACAAAATCTCACATACCAACTGAAAATGGTCAATACGAATTGATGTCCTAATAAGGCAAACTATAATGCAAAATTAAGTAATCCATGCCTAAAGCGTGGAAGACCAGTCTATTTCAAAGATAAAAATCCTCGTAAAAGGAAAGGAACAAATAATCAAAATGGTTATATTGTGAAGGCAAGTCCCCAAGAAGAGGCCAAAGATATAACTAATAAAAAAACCCAAGAAGAAATTCAGGTACTTGAAAATGGTGATAACAAAGAGATCTGAATTAATTATGTTACTTTAGGAAAAAGATGGAACCAAAAAAATATAGTTATCGACAACAATTTTACTTATAATGTTGCTATTGAAATAGCAAAAGAAAATAAGGATCCTAAGTCTATATCTATTGAGGAATGTAGAAATAGAAAATATTGGCCAAAATATAAAGATGCAATTTAAGAAGAATTAAATTCATTTTCTAAACGTGAGGTTTTTGGACCTATAGTCCAAACACCTAAATATGTAAAGTCGGTAGGATATAAATGGATATTTGTGCGAAAACAAAATGAGAAAAATGAAGTCGTAACATATAAAGCATGACTTGTAGCACAAGGATTTTCGCAAAGGTCTGACATTGATTACAAAGAGACATATTCTCCTGTGGTGGATGCAATGACATTTAGATACCTTATTAGTTTGGTAGTACATGAAAATCTTGACATGCGTCTAATGGATGTTGTTACAGTTTATTTGTATGGTACACTTGATAGTGAAATTTATATCAAAATCCCAAAAGGATTTAAAATCCCTGAAGGATATAGAGTTTCTCGAGAAAATTGCTCAATCAAATTAAAGAAAAGTTTATATGGATTAAAACAATCTGGACATATGTGATACAATCGTCTTAGTGAATATTTGTTAAAAGAAGGTTATAAAAATGATTCAATCTATTCATGTGTTATAAAAATGATTCAATCTATTCATGTGTTTTTATAAAAAGATCTGGATCAAGCTTTGTGATAATTGCTATTTATGTTGATCAAATATTATTGAAATTCCTAAAGAGCTTTAAAATGCAGTAAATTGTTTAAAGAAACAAAGTTTTGTCTTGGCCTGCAGATCGAGCATTTAAAAGATGGAATTCATGTCCATCAGTCAACTTATACGAAAAAGATCTTAAAGAAATTTTATACGGATAAAGCACATCCATTGAGTACCCTGATAGTTGTAAGATCGATAGATGTGAATAAAGATCAATTTCGTCCTTGCAAGAATGATGAAGAGTTTCTTGGTCCTGAAGTACCATATCTAAGTGCCATAGGGGTATTGATGTATCTTGCAAACAACACAAGACCTTATATAGCTTTCGCTATAAACTTTTTAGCAAGATTTAGTTCTTCTCCAACACGTAGACATCGAAATGGAATTAAACAAGTATTTGGATATCTCAGAGAGACCATTGATATAGGGTTATTTTACTTAAATAATTCAAAATCCCTATTAGTCGGCTATGCAGATGCTGGATATTTATCATATCCACATAAAAGTCGATCTCAAACGGGATATTTATTTACATGTGGAGATACTGTCATATCATGACGTTCAACAAAGCAGACATTAGTTGTCGCCTCTTCAAATCATGCTGAAATAATTGCAATGCATGAGGCAAGCCGAGAGTGTTTGACTAAGGTTGTTAACCTAACATATCTTGAAGATATGTAATTTACCTTTACAGGAAAAGATGTCAACTATCTTATACGAAGATAATACAATATGTATAACTCAATTGAAGGGTGGTTACATCAAATGTGATAGAACGAAACATATTTCACCAAAATTATTCTTTACTCATGATCTTGAGAAGGTGACATAGAAGTTCAACAAATTCGTTCTAGTGATAATTTAGCAGATCTTTTTACCAAAGCATTGCCAACTTCAACATTTGAAAGACTACAAAACAAGATTGGAATGCGTCAACTCAAAGATATAATGTGATGTTGCCATTAAGAGGAGTCTAAAACACCTTGTGCTCTTTTCCTTTAACCAAGGTTTTGTCTCACTAGGTTTTCCTGGTAAAGGTTTTTAGTGAGGCAGCTTGTAATAGGAGATTGTGTATTCTTTGCCTTCATTAGGTTTTTATCCCACAAGATTTTTCTTAATAAGGTTTTAACGAGACACATTTTCATTAATAAACATCCAAGTGGGAATGTTAGAAATATCACTTTATTATGGAAGTCCATAACTCTCAAAAGTTGTAACCTCCATTGTAACAACCCCCAATGGAATTATGAGAGTTTTATTAAACCTCCATTTATTCTTTGTAATTTAAGGGATTGTATTATGTTAGAAGGTTTATAAATAGAGGCATGTACAAGGTTTGTATATATATACAAAGAATGAAATAAAAAGTTCTCTTGTTTATCTTTATATTGTATTACCTTCTTGTATTGATATTTTCTTTTTAGTTTATTCTTTCCTTTCATTATTTCATAATTGTATTACGTAAGTTTCAAATAATAAAATCAATAGAATCCTATGTGATGGCCTGATGGTTAAGGATGTTTATCGCCTTAGGTGTGACCTGGATTCGTATCGCGCTAATTGCGTTAATTGTTTGAGCTTTACCTTGTTATAGTAATTCACCATAAAAATTTTAGTTGATTTTGAGGGAAAAAATGATTGATTATACGAAAGACTCGTGGAAAGGGAAGATAAAAAAATGTTTTAATGTTGGGGATTGACCCGGTTAATCAATGAACAAGTAAAAAAATGAAAAAAATTAAAAAATTAAACACACAAATTTATGTAAAAAAAATCCCTTCTAAGAGAATAAAAGCATAAAATATGGAGATAAAAAGAACTAAATCCTAAAAACCCAAAAACAAAGAAATGTTAGGAGTTAACAATAATAAAATAATCTAAACTAATCAGAATTTGATTGAAACAAATAAATAGAGTTTAATTGAAAAATTATTTTTCAAATTTAATTTGAAATATAAGTCATACTTAACATTTAAATATTCAATTTGAAAATTTGTTTCCAAAGTGGTTGGTAACATTGAAAGCTTTAATTTGAGACACATGAAATCGACAATAACTAGTACGGTCATGTCCGTCCACAAGTCAAAACATATATACATCTGTCGAAAGCCGGACCCTTGGTATGATTTCTTTTGCTAAATTCAAATGGATTCTACTCAATTAAATTATAAAAAAATAAATTATATAAATATGAATATAATTATTTTAATATTTTTATTATTGTTTGAACATTAAAATAAGCACAATTCATGTTTATACATTAAAAGTTATTTATTTCAAAATCAGAAATAATTTGAACCATTTGGACCCATAAATAGTTGTATGTGTGTGAAGTGTTTAAATAAAATGAGAACAACCGTCCAACATCCCAATACCAAATCATTTTCTTCTGGTCGGAAATTTAGTTTTCAAATCATTCGTTTTCTCTTTGATTTTACTTTTCCTTTCCTCATGTGGAATTGTAACGACAAGAAAAGTACACCGAAAAAGAAGACTGCCTAAATTAATTTTATGAAAAGAATATATTTTAATATATGTAGTAGTATTTATTTATTTATTTCAATAATAATTTCAGTAAAGTTTTTATCATATTTATTTTTTTATATAATGTTTAAAATTATTTATAGATCCTTTTCAATTCTTAAATAAGAGGATAATATATTTTAATGTACTTAAACTCATATATTTTTATACTGATAATAATATTGATATCAATCGAATTAAGATTCAATTGACATGTATTTTTTTTTTTGAATTTTTTTAATGATAGTTGATAAAGTTACGGGTGTATATAGCTTTAATTAATTCATAATGATTAATTTTTTTTTTTTAAAATATGATTGTTTGTACCTGGGAATCAAAGTTGACATTGCTTGTTGTTTGTAAATGGACGGCAATGTCCTTTGGTCGTGTTCCACTACAAACATCTGTTGCAAAACATAAATTTTATTATATTTTTTGTTATTTTTTTTATTAATCATTATGTTATGCTTAAGTTATGAATTTAAGCTTTATACTGTAATTATTTGATTATTTTTAGTCTTTATAATCTTTAAATTTTAAAATTTTAATTCCTAGATATACAACTATTTTACCTAAGTGATAATATTTGATGTACTGTAATTATAATAAAATATTTCATAATGGAGAGCAAATAGTGGCAAAAAGCAAATAAAAATATCTAGGCAAAGTGTAGTCACACCTAGGGATGGAATGAAGGGGATTGAGATGGATGTTATCAAATCCACTACACTTCACAGTTCGCATGTTCTACTTTATCACTCGCTTTATTTTTTTATGCATATGCAATTTTAAAAGTTATTATCACATCTATGGATATTAGATACATTTATCTCCGTTTTACACCACCCCACTTAAATTTAATTTTTACTAGTTAAATTTTCAATATTTCTAAAAGTAAATATATATTTAAACATAAATCTTCAAGAAAAATATTTAAAAATAAAACATATGAGTTTTTTTGTAACACTATTTTTTTACAATTACATCGTTTTAATAATTATAAATATATAGGGGTAAAATAATAATTTCATATAACGAAATAAGATAAAATACCCACTATTCAAAAAAAAAAAATTCACATACCCTATCTTATTCCAAATCTACTTTTTTTTTTTAAATCTTCGTTCAAAATGAATCGATTCAAGATACATCAAACTACTTGAATTTCAACAGATAGAGGCAAAAAGAAATTCGAAAAGAAAATATGTTGAATGTTGACATCAGAACCATGGTACGCGGCATGAGTGAGTTAGAAACCACGGCACGCGTGGAGCTAGTAAATCGAGAATGCCAAAACCCAATGACCGATAACTGGTTCATCCAGTGATTGTTGCAGATTTAGAGCCTGTACCCTAGAAAGAAGACCCATGGTGCCAGTAGCAGTCACACGACAACCAACAAGGACCATTTTCAAATGCATATCAGAAAATTATTACTGTTCTTGACCAAGGCTTAGGAAATGACATCTGTGCCAATTTTTTTGGATTTTCATGGGCTTTAGGTTTAAGTGGTGGAGTGGTCCATATCCATATGTTATTTTACTTTTGAGATAAAAAAAAATGGAAAACTGTCACTTAGATATATACATGTTTAGAAGTAGTTTTTTTTTTTTTTTTTAAATCGAAATAATGGTTCAATATTACCCCTTATTGCTGTGACATATGACCGACACTAATAGTCGTGCAAGTAAATTCTACAATTATTGCTACTCTTTTTCATATATGAATGTACTTCCTCTTTTTATTGGTTATTGTTGATCGCTATATGGTGCTGCTGGTACGCGTCTTTCACATGCACTTCTCTAACGCTAATAAATAGTTAATTGTGTTGCCTTTTATTCAGCTAGTTAATGAAGAGTTTAGACAGACGGCGTATTTACTTGTAATTAATGTAAAAATAATAATGATAATGGTAAAATTAAACATTATAACAATATTGTAACGTAAAATGAAAAATAAATTAAACACACCACAGCGCCCATCTAAATTCACCTTAACAAAATTCTAATAATGAATTATTTATTTCTCCAATATTGGGTTTCAATACTGGCCCAGTGTTCTACGTATTAATAATAAATTTTGTATATGTACTGTACATTGGTTTAACAGACGAGTAAATGAAAAAAAAAAAAAATCTCAATTTCATACTAATGTGGAATCCCAAGATTTAAAATAAGAAAATAAAAATAAAAATTGGACTGGAAAGATCTAAATCGGTATGACACCAGGTTGTTGGCCTCTTGGTTGTGTATTCAAGCTTCACTGTAGGCGTTGTAATGTTACCTTATTTATAAATAAATAAATAAATAAAAAAGAAAGGGCTTATTGATGTATTAATTGGTGAATAAATTGAATGAGAGCTGAAATCAAATGATTCAAATTTGGTAAAGTAAATCAACATCAAAGTTAGATTTGGACAACAGAAGATAAAGAAAGTAAAACAAAAAAACTGAACATAAATTTAATGGGTAGAATTTTTTTACTAACCCTTTTAAACTTGCTCTAAAAACGCCAATGATTGAATGGATTTTTCCCTACAAAACCCTTTAGAGGACCCTTAGAAACGTCGATAATTATATTGTGGGGTGTACCTCGCATTTATCGAATAGTTCGCAAGTACTTATCAAAGTTAGCTGGCAACGTCACGACGAGAAGCTTCTTGACATCGTAACGATGGACAACGTCATGACGACACGAATGAGGATGTGGCTACGTGTTTCCCACAAATACCGAGTCTCTTCTCCTAGTTAAACTCTGCTATCTTTTTCCAGTCGAATCCTGATTACTTCAGTGATATTTTAACCATTTTAGCCTTTTAAACTTAACCTATTTAAAATGATCTTATATCCCTGTTTCGAGAAGGCAATTAAAGAGATGGCTTAGTCCTTTGACAAAATTCTTGTTCAGTATGTGGGCCGCGAAGGAAATATGGTGGCTGACTGGCTTGCTCGCACATGTGTGAGTATGAATGCTAATATTTGGGTTATTGATGTTCCAAATGAGCACACACGAAAATTACTACAAACTGGCATTATGAATTTTCCTAGTGTAATATCTATTTGATTCAAGGCCATAAAACGCCTCTTTTATTACCAAAAAAAAGGGGAATGCAGTTGTCACCAATCCTTTTTAATTTGGTGTGATTGGATCACCTCATAAAATATTTAAGATTATTAAAATGATTATTTTGTTCTTCGAAATAAAAAATGAGTTCGGGAGTCGATTATGCATGAGAAAGAATTAACACCCTCACACGCCTAAAATTGGTACCTAGTTGATTATTTAATGTCTTAGTGTTGAAAAATTAAGAATTCGAGAAGAATTTAAAATACGACCCTTAAATGTGTGAATGATACGATTCGATGACATATATAAATTAAATTTCGCGAAGAAAGCTCATTTACTTCGAGTAAAAAAAAAATCATATCCAGTAAATTAGGGCACAACATCCCGAATCTTCGAAACAACATCTCGAATCTTCGAAAATAAAGAACGTTTCTAATTATTACTCAAACCATATGTATTTTAATTTTAAATAGGATATTCAATTACATCAGTTCGAGGAAAAAATCATACCCAATAAGTTAAGGCACAATTTCTCGAATTCCTTACGTAAAGAACATTGCCTCGATTTTGAAAATTACTTATACATTACGCGAAAAAGAAAATCGAATACAACATTTTGATGACATGCGATTGATTTATTCGAGTATTACGTATGAATGAAGGAATGTATGTAAATATAATATACAATATAGTGGTGGCAAAATTAAAATACATACATGAATAATAGAATAAAATAAATAACACTAACAAATAATACAATTAATAGCATAGACAAAATAAAAATAATAATAGTAATGGTAATGGTAATGGTAATAATATTAATAATAATGATTACAATAACAATTGTAATAGTGGCAAAAATATGACAAAGTGGCATGCTAATAAAATGAAAAGACAAGTAAAATGAGAGTTAAAATAAAACAAAGCATAAAGGATAAAAATGTAAATTAAAAAATGAAAAGGGGAAAAATATAAATAATATAAATTAAATGGGATAAAAATAAATAAGTAAGCATAAAAAATAAATAAAGAAAAATAAATAAATAAAATATAAAATAAAGAGCTGCATTAAAAAAAGAAAAGAAAATTAAAGTGCAAATTTGAAAAACGAAAAAAAAAACAATGGAAGGATTAAATTGACACGAAAATAAAATTTAAAGTATAAATAAAAAACAAAAAAAAAACTAATAAAGGATTAAATTAAAATAATGCAAGAGCAACAGGGACCAAAAGGGTAAATAATCAGACCTTGGGCCAAACAATATTCCTCTTTTCACAAGGTAAATGCTTCCAATAAGCAAGCTCAGGTCTCAATTCCACCCATGTTTGGGAATTGGATCCAATTAAACTCTGATGGTCCAGTAAAAGAGAATTTCAGGTTTGCTACGATTAGGTCAATCTTGCGTGATAGATACAGTAGATGAATTCTTGGGTTTAACGGGTTTGTGAGAATTTGTTCTATTCTAGATACTGAATTATGAGATATTCAAGAGGGTTTCGCAATTGCATTTGATAGAGATTTCGACAGATTAATTATCTTCTCAGATAGTCAAGAGATGGTACAAGTTTTATAGGGCAATTCTTCAAAGGTATCGAATTCCACTTTGGTTAGAAGAATCAAAATATTATTGGACAAAATAGCGCATTGATCGATTCATCACGTATCCAGAGAGTATAATAAACAGGCTCATAATCTAGCTAAAATGACTATTGGTAATAGTGGTGGTATCTAGATATTCGAAATGCCTCCAGGGGGCTTGGGTTTTATTGTAATTCTGAGTAATTTGTTGTAATGTTTTTTATTAAAAAAAAAACTAATAAATATTCCGACTAATTAAGGGTGAAATAAATGTTTAACTCATCAATTGAAAGATACTGGAAAATCATAGAGGACGGTTCAACACACGAATACTTCACTCAAACTAAACTGAATGAACTCAGCTAATATTTATATACTTGTAGTTTCTCATATTTTTACTCTTCATAAGTACTAGTGTTCAGCACATGTCTAATGTATATCTATATCAAACGCGTATATACATTTGAGTCTGAATAACATAGACTTGTATTTTAAGATTGAAGTAATCTACTCTGTATCAATCTAACAAGCAACATGGCAACGACCACAGGAAATAGATTAGTTTAAGAAACCTTAAGTTATTATTTGCAACCACTCAACCAATTCAACATTGAGAACTGAGGACACAAAATTTCAGCAAGTATTTGCATTAGACTAGAATTAGTATTCAGGCAGGCATCCCGATGTACAATGAGCTAACCTCGATGAGTTCTCAACTAGGAGGACTGCCCTCCGCTTTGCCTTGATAAACAGATTCTAAGCACTCTTTAGCCCTATGAACCTTTGACTGAAGGTAGAAGCTACCATTCTTGGCATTCTTCCCAAATAAAATTTCATACTTCTGCAATTAAGTAATGGGAGAAGTTCAAAAGTTGCTCGAGATGAACATAACAGAAAATGTTAAGAAAAGAGATACGCAAACTAGCCTTTAATATCTCCTCCCAAGCAGTCTCCTCGCTTACACCAAGAATCAGCCTGGCCTCTTCCTCGGTCATGGCTTTGCCACCTCTACGGACTGCGTTTTGTAGTGTCTCATGGGTAACACCAGATTTGGCGGCATCTACAACAAACTTACTATTCAGAAGATTGAAGCATATAAAGCAAACACGAGAGTAAACAAGCTTACTGTTATTTGTTTAAATTAACAATAGAATGTTGATCCTAAACCAATTTTCCTCATGGGACTTCTTTAATGAAGACTTCACCGTGAGCCAATCAACATTAAAGACAATTAGCTCACTATTCTTAAGTGGTGTTATCCCACATCTGTTAAATAAGGTTTCCTGTGGACTCGTATTAAAGTTGGGTCCCTTCACCTATTGACCATTAGTTTTACAATGGATGTTTTACTTGGGATCAGAGTCCCAGGTATGTTTTGTTGTTCTTGCCTAACCCCATGTAAGGTTGACAAGTCCTAGCGATGTTGTCGTCTTATCTTTCGAAGCTTCTATTTTGCACATTGTACCAGTTGATCCCTGTCTCTTTACACTACTGTGACCTCAAAACTCTATTATTGCAAGAGCCACAACTGCTGCAACCTCAATATAAAAGGCACTATGGTTGAAGAAACTAGAAAGTCCATTTGCAATACACAATACAACAGCAACAAGCAAGCAGCAACAACAAACAAACCCTTTTCACAATAAGCAGAGTCCGCTTGGATGATTATACCATACAATTGCTCCATTTTTAAAAGCAAGCTCCTAATTTTCAAGCAAAGTTAACATTATGTACATGGAATAATAGTACTGCAGTAAAGAACTAACTTGAAAGTGCTTGACGGTATGCCTGAACAACGGCCCGAGCCAATATACCTGAGCCCATTACAATTAAGTTGGCAAGAATCTTCGCAGCCTACATTTAAAGATATACGGATAAGCAAAGAAGAATGATAATACAAAGAAAAAAGGCCTAAAAAGAAAATGTAAAGTTTTAACTATTTTACACTCACCTATTCCAACATTCTCTCTTCCATGAATAGTTTTATCAAGCAAGAAGACAGTATTTCAAATCCCAGAATTCTTAAAATCAAGACACCAGACAACACTTCAACAGAACCAGAACACAGAGAAAGAACCACAAGACAGCTCAATAAAGGTCACTGCAAACTTCCTAAAACCTTGTTTATAATTTAATTTTATCTGGAACTGATTCTTTCAAATGAAAGTTGCATGTCGTGGTTCAATGTAAGATAATGTTACCTCTATTTTGTCCTTCGATCACTTTCAGGTTGAACACGTTCGTGACTCCCATAAATTTTAATTTAAGAAATATCAGTATTAAATGTTTCAATTCGAATCCAAACTTGAGTACAAAAACTGAGTTTATATTTCACTTTAATTGAGTAAGTTCATCCAGTTCAACTATTATCTCAAATTGCTTCAGCTATAAAAGCAAAATTCAATCAAACTCAAGTTGAGCTTCGAGCCTTGCATTTCAGATCGAGTTTCGAATGGTTTGAGCTCGACTACACCCTGTAAACTGACCTACCCTTTCGGATTACATTACTCGCTTGCAAAATCAAAAACCGAAATTCATATTGATACTAAAGAGAGCAAAAAGTTGAACCAGATCATTTTAACTTGAAACAAGATTATGTCCAAGACAATAACATCCATAACTTTTAGCAGATTATCAGGAAATTACTAACCAAGTTATTGTTGCATCAAGAATCTGAATTACCTAAAAGTTTACAAGCAAACTAAAAACATCCAAACAAACAATTAGAAAGAGCATTTTTAAAATTCTGTTGCATTATAATTGTTTGTAGTTAACAAAAATTCATCGAAATGAAATACAAAAAGAGAAGAAAAATCATGCAACTGATTCATTAGATAAAATATTAGAGGAGGGTAAATAGAGAAAATGTACCATAATGGATCGAAATTCGAGCTAATCCAAGATTTATATAGGAAAAAGGTTCTCTTTTACCCCGAAGAAAAAAGGAAAAACAAGATTGATTTTTATTGGAAGAAAATTTAAAGAAAAGGATCAACGGAGAAGGAAAATTCGAGAAAGCGAAGCAGTCTTTTTCGGGTTTTTTTTTTTTAATAAAAACTATGCGACTCCCATACCTTCTAGGGAACATGGAATTGTTGGTTTCGTTCCATTTTTAATGATTATTTATGGAAGAAACCCAAATTGTTTTGGGCTAAACTGCATTAATTGATGAGTGATAAAGACCAAATGTTTTGGATTTAGAATCCAACCATGAAAATTCTGCTCAACAATTTCAAAAAATAAAAATACAAAATATTATTGAATTATTGATTTAATAAAAAATACAACTATATAGTATTTACACGTTTTTATCGATTTGATTCTAAAAACTCAACAAATTTATTCAACAATATTTAAAAGAAATTTATCATTTTAATTTAAATGCTAAATAAAATCAATAAATTTAGCATTTTTCCTATGAATAATTTAGTGGTGTTTAAATTTTGGTTAAAACCGAATTAACTAAAGGAGTCAAATTAATTCGATCAATCAATAGGTTGACCGATATAATTCAGCCGGAAGTCGCTTAATAATTTTTTAAAAGTTCGATTATCGGTTAATTTAGTTCGAAATCGGGTAGTTTACCAAACTAATCGGACTTTAAAAAAACCAATATTATATATTGTCAATTCGGTTAATTTTGGTTATTTTGATTAATTCGGTTAAATGAATATTATCCATTTTTTATATGTCTTATACTTGTTTTAACAAAAAAAAATAAAAACATAAAAAAATTTATTAATTCAATTAACCGATCGAATTAACCGAAATAGTTCGATTCGGTCTATTTTTTTTTTTAAATTGATTCCATTAATAATTAAGAGTTTAAAAAATTTGATTAAATCAATTAATACTAATTCAATTTAATTAATCGATTAAACACCCCTAGAAGAACCCACACTCTTGCTCTTTTGGATTGTTATTGTGTAGCTATCTTCACCGCTAGGTACGAATACAACTCCGTAGCTCACTTCCCATCTCCTATGTCAGAAAGCATGCGTGCATTCCATATCTTTCTCTGACTTGACTAATATACAATAAAGTTGTTGGAGTTGGTTGGTGTGAAAATCTCTCACATTCTCTTATTTTGTGGAGTTACTGTCACATGCCTACATTTTGTTACCTACTAGTTTTATTTTGTATGACAGTTAGGCATGTGATGAGTGACTTTTTTTGAAGGGAAAACACTATTATAAATTACCTCGAGCATAAGATCTTTAAACATCAAAAATAAAATTTAAAAACAATTTCATCAGTGAAGTTTTCGAGTATTTAGAAAACTTCGATGATTTTCGTGCTTTTCTAAGACTAAATATGACATCATCATCGGTTGTTTGATGCATTCGATAAATAATGTTACAAGTTAAATTTTGACATGTAATTTAAATAATGATCAAAAGTATTTATATTCGATTTTTTTCACTACACGTTAATATTTAAACCGTTATTTATACTTACAAAAGTGGTAATAAACATAACGATTAACTAATAATTCTGTCATAGGTTGGCACCCAAAAGGTCACGCTGAGAGTGTCGAAGATGGAAAGTGATGTCGGCTCGAGTATGCATTCTTTCACCTTGCAACACAAAGAAGTTGCCCATCTGACTGTAACCAGTAGAAAAGATGATCCCAGATGCCTACATGGCAGCAACCGAATTATAGCTGCTCAGCCTGCGTAGTCTCCACGGATTTACTCAGCCCTTAATAGGTCTGTTCTGATTTCCACTGCCGCTTTGTCAACCAAACTGAAGGTTACAGCCATTGCCTGAATCTACGGAATTAATTTAGTATTTGATGAAAAAATTTATGATTTATAAAAATATGATTTATGTTTACTCTTAACAGAGTTAAAAAGTATACAAAATTTTAAAACGAAGATGTAATTGTGATTAATAAATTTAACAAAATTAAAAGGAAAATGTCAAAAATGAAGTTTATAATTTAATTTTAAAATGTTTAAAATCAAAATTTAGGGAAAATGTAATTATTTAGTGATTTTGTAATGAGTTTTTAATTATTATATTAAATCAATTAAGATCTTTAACATATCAAACCTTTTTTAATGAAATTAGTTTAGTAATTTGCTTTTCTGAATATTGAACTTAAAAAGACAAAATTTGTAAACATTGGAGGTTAAATTTGTTGATTTTTTATATTTATGATCAAATTAATAGAATGTGTAAATATTAGAAGATTAAATTTGTTATTAAACCAATAAAAAAATCCATGTCAGTTTTCCATCAATCATCTTACGACAATTAGCGGGAGAGTGACTAAAATATTTAATTTCAAAAAATTTAGTGATGAAATCGGAAAAATAATAATAACTAAGTGACCAAAATAGAACAAAGTCAATAGCTTAGACACCATTTTTGTACTTTACCCAAGAAAGTAAAAGAAACAAGGAATAGGAGACTACGAGAGAAATATGTATTTTATTTATGACTGCGAATATTTACAATGATTCGCGAAATTTTATATTTATAAATATAAAAAGTGTAAATGAAATAAAATTTTACTTCTCCTAGAGTATATTAAATTTTTATTTTAATAGATATCTATTTTATAATAATAAAATATTTAAAACATTTTTTATTGGATGTCCCTCGAAAGATAATATGTCTCTTAAAACTTTACTAAGATAAAAACTTCATGGGAAAAAAATTCTTAGTGAAAGGAAAAAAAGAACACATGTTTATAACACGCATAACTTATTATCTCATTAAAAACTTTACTTGAATTTCATTCTTAGATTTTACGTATTTCATTCTTAAATACTAATTTTTCAAATGATCACTTGAGCGGATTTGCTAAATATTCATATCATCATTTTTGTAAAAGTCACGAGTAAAAAAGAATTTTGAGGAAATATATTTTGATTTCATCAGGAATTTCAACAATAATCATAGCAAGTTTTGATCATGATTCTTTTATAAAGAATACATATGTTCAAATCATTTCAATTCATATAAAAAATTACTCAAATGTATCGAACAATTTCTTGAAGAAATTTTATTTGCTTCTAGCTGTCTAAATCCTTTAAGGATTTTAATATAAAAACTTTACTAATTAGTGATTCATATAAAAAGGCTATAATAAAAACAATTAGAAACATATCAAATTCTCATGAACTGCTAGAATAATAAGGTATTTAAAGGTTATTACATCTATTATAATTAGAGCTGATAGTGGGTCGAGTCAGGTCAGGTTCGGGTCGGGTCAGGTTTCAACAAATTTTTAGGCCCAATTGCTAGGCTCGAGCTCGACCCAACTCGAAAATGGACCTTTATCCAAGCTCGGCCCGAATTATAGAAGTCAAGCCCGAGCTCGGTCCGGCCCATATTAATTTTTTTAGATTATTTTATTATATACAACAAATTGAAAAAATATATAATATATCAAATAAACTTAAAAACATTAAAATAAACATTAAAAAATAAACAAATTTAAAATACATTAAAAATTCTTTATATTAAGATAGTTGCAAATAAAGTAGTAAAAAATTAACAATAAAACAAAAGTTTTACAATATTCAAATAATATTAAAAAAAATAGCGAAACAATAGTAAAAATGCATGAAAATAACATCCAAACAACAAAAATAACAACCAAAATAGTAGCAAAAATAACAGCAAAACAACTAAAATAGCAACAAAAATAACAGCAAAAACAGCAACAAAAATAACATCATTTGTCGAAACTTTTTTTTTGAAAAAAGAAAAAGTCTCGAAAATATTTTAAAAATCGAAATATGGAGTTGCCACCAATCTTTTTTTGTTTGGTGTGATTGGATCACCACAAAACGTTTAAATTCGTTTTAATAATCATTTCAGTCTTCGAAATCCAGAAAAATGGGTTCGAGAGTCGGTTACGTGTGAGGAAGGATTAGCTACCCCCACACATCCAAAATTGGTACCTAGTCGATTATTTTTCGGTCTTGATTATTAAAAATTTGAAAACTCGAGTGAAATTTAAAATATGATCCTTAAATGCATGATTTATTTGATATACACGTTTAAGAAGGAAATCGAATTTCATTAGGAAGTCTCGTTATTTCCAAATGATCGAGGAAGACAGTCACGTCCAGTGAGGTAGGACATAACATTTCGAGATCCGAAAATAACGAGCATTCCTTTGTTGCCAATTTCAAACCTTTAAAAGGATATTCAATTATTTCAGTTTGAAGAAAAAATCGCGCTTAGTAAGTTAAGGCACAATTTTTTAAAATTTGAAATAAAAGAATATTGCCTTGATTTTAAAAAATACTCGTATTTTAGAGGAAATCAGAAAATAACTTTAATTAAAATATTTAAATAAAAATGAGCATGCAAATTAAATATGAATTGTGCAATTAATGACAAAATTGAATAACACGAAGAATGTGCAATTACATGAATGAATTAATATACAAAAATTAAGCATAAAATTAATAAAACACGAAATACAAAAAAACGTGAATCAAAATCATCAGGAAAAAAGGATTAATTTAATATACAAAGAAAAATAAATTAATTTTATGTACAAAGAATCGAAAAAAAAAAAAAAAAAAAAAAAAAAAAAGGAAAAATGGGGTCAAAAATGAAGTTTTAGAGAATTTTAAGGGTTAAAATATAATTTTAGAAAAGTTTAGGGGTTAAAATGTGATTTTGGGAAGTTTAGAGGTCAAAATGTGATTTTGGGAAAGTTAAGGGGTTAAAATGTGATTTTGGAAAAGTTTGAGGATCAAAATGTGATTTAGGAAAATTTGCGGTCAAAATGTGATTTTTGGGTAAAATAGGGTTTCATGTGCAAATAACCAAAAAATGACATGTGGCAGCTTTCTGTGCTTCCAAAAGTCACAGGACTGAATTAAAAAGGAATTAAAATCACTGGGCAAAATTATAAAAAATAAAAAAATTAATTAAAGGACTTGATTGAAATAATGAGAAAAAAAGGAAAGGCCAGGGGAATAAATATCCCTCTAGTAAAAAACACGCATATCCTAAGGGTCCGACGGGTCGAATCGGGTCAGGTCTGATCCTTCAGGCGTGAAATGACGCTGTTTGGTGAGCTGAACACCCATAGCAAAACGACGTTGTTTGCACTAGGATATTTAAGCCAAAATCCTTTTAAAAATTTCATTTTGTTCATTCTCATTAACAAAAAAATCCTTTCCTTCCTTTTTTTTCTCTCTAAACCCTTCGTCCATCCCCTCCGTTCGTCCTTTCGTCGGTAATAGGGTTTCGCCATTTGTCACCGTGCTTTGCAGTCGCAAGCCGCTGCATACGACAACCAAGTACGTAAAACGTTTCTTTATATATATATATATATATTATAAAATATCAGATTGGGGCTTAAGAGCTCTGAATTTGAGTTGAAAAATCAAAAGGTTGTCCCTTTTTTAGAGTTTTTCTTATAAAACCTTAGATTTGGGTTTTTAAAACTAAGTTTTGATTTTTTCTTTTCTTTTTCTTTTCTTTTCAAACCTATTTTATATTTTTCGTTTTTATTTTCTTGTTATATTTTAAAAAAAATGAATCTAGATCTAAACTTAGAGCTGTAAAAATCTTAGAAAGATTTCAACGATCCTTTTTTACTTATTTATTTGACATCTATTTTTTTGTTCTATTTTTTATGTATTCTAAAAATCCAGATGAATATTTGAATATTGGAATCCCTCACGAACATGGTTGAGTTCGGAGGGATTCCATCCACAGCTTCGACGACGACGACTCAGATCTAAGTATGACCTTTGATTTTCTCTTTATTTATTGTTTTGTTTTAAACATTTAGAAATAAATACATTAATAAATGACAGTAATAAATAAATATATTAATATCTACTATATGCCTTGAGAAGAAATTGAATGCTTTGAACCTTCTGTAACTTTGAATTTCTTGATCTGTAGTATTTTTTGTTTCTATTGATTTTGAATTCTCCATGTGTTTGTGTATTGATTTCGAAAATATCTTCTAACCTTACAACAGATTTTGAATCGGCTTTTAAAGTCGATTTTACAATGATGATAATTTGTTTTTTTTTTAACTAAATGCAAGTATTTTCTTCTTTGCAGGTGCAGACTCGGCAATGGCGGTAGTGGCGAGTTGGCTGGTGGTGGTGCTGACGTGGCGACATCCGAGTGGAAGGGGCAACGACGGCTGGTGCAAGTGGCTAAGGTTTCTGTTTTTTTATTTTTTAGGCCTTTTGGGCTTGGTGTAATTGGGTTTGGGTATTAGGGCTTTGGGTTTTTGGGCTTGTTGTAATTAGACATGTTTAAATTAAATTAAATTTTAATTTAAAATTTTATTTTTGGGTTGTTTTTGGTTTAAATGTTGGGCTCGGTCAAAATTGGCTCTAACAGCATCAAAACACCAAAACAGTAAAAAAAACTCCAAAACAGTAAAAAAACAACACCAAAAAAGTAAAAAACAGCACCAAAACAACAATATAATTTTTTTATTAAAAATGGTTATTCAGGTCAGGTCGGGCTAGGTTGAGCCTGGTTTAAAAAACTCTTACTCGAGGCCCGACCCGTTTAGAAAATGGGCCTCACTTTTTGTCCAAGCCCATTTTTCGGGCCTATATTTTTGTCCAAACCCTCCCATTTTTCGAGAGGGCCTTCGGGTCAAGTCGGGTGGCCCGACCCATGATCAGGTCTAATTATAATAAGTATTATATTTTTTTCCATAATCAATATCAGGACTTGGTGAAAAAATTCATTTTGCTTAATTCATTATCGTAAAACTACTCATATGTATCATATTAGCTTTGTACCTTTAGATGTTTGGACTACTAATCCAAAAACTTCATGATTTGAAATTGAATTCTAGTTCGATTGTATCTTTCCATTTTGATCAATCTAATCTATGTATCTTTCCATTTTGGCCAATCTAATCTATGTCAAGGTTTCTCGACAAATTTATTTAAGGTTCTCCTTTTCTTTCATTATTTGAAATAGTATTGCATGCAAAACCATTGTCAACACCTTTTTTTATTTTAGTTTCATATTTTCACGTATTGACATAATTTATTAAGATCTCTTTAACTCCACTATTTTCATCTTTAGGCGCCTGATTCTCTTTTGAAGTTTGAATGATTAGTTATATTTTAGATCTTTTCTTGAGCATTTTCCTCCACTATATGACCATTTTGATTTATTATTTTTTTATGAGAAATTTCACCTTTGGAGTCAATTGGTTTACCATGCTTCAAGCATGCATTACTTTCATTTATTCTATTATGTTGTCCTACTAAGACTTTGAAACATAAGCTGATCTATAATACCTGATTATACTCATCAGGTCAATAAATGCATTTGGTAGTTAACTTGCAATAAATTTTATTATATTTTATAACATCTAGTTCAAATTACTTTTCTAACACTTCAAAAATTTTTTATGAGACATATGCACTATTCCAAGATCAGATATAGTGAATTTGTGAGAAATTTAGAAAATGAGCCAAACAATGAATTTTTATGGTAGAAAAGTTGATTTTGGATATGGGAATCAATGAAAGAATTTTAGAAGTGAAAATGTGGGAAAAGAGATTGGATTGCAAATTTGGAAAAGTTTAAGGATTAAAGTGAAATTTTTAATAAAATGAGAAATGTGAGTTATTACTAATTATTTGGCATAATAAAAAGTTGGAATATGTATTTGTGTGATGAAAATCATTTTTGAACCAAATTGAAAAGATTGAAAAGTACATGAACTAAAATGTAAAATTTCCAATCGAGAAAAGGGAAAAGATGTAATTTTCCCTACACATGGATCGATATTATGACATAAATTTAAATGATGAGATTTGGATTTGATAAGTGCTTATTGTTGTGAAAAATTTGTGCAAAGACTCAATAAAGGGCAAAATGGTAAATTTATCATAAGGGGTGTTTTGGTCATTTCCTAAGATTTTTATAATGGAAATATTGTTTGGATAATATATTTGATATAATATAAATTTTGGGACTTTTGGATCATGGATTTTAATAGTGGGCCATTATATTAAAAACCATGAACTTGAACTTTAGGCTTGAGCCCACTTTGGTAAGTTTTCTTTTATATCGGGAAAAGAGAGGAACCCCAACAGCTCTTCTTCTTGCTCTTCGATCAACCCTCACCTATATATTAGATCACAAAAAAATTTAAATAATTAAATTAATAAATTTATCTTCTCGACCTTTTCATTTATTATCCTTTTGGATATATCCTTTTCAAATATATCAATTCGAATATAACCTTTTCAAATATCCTTTTGGATATAATTTTTTCAATGATATCTTTGATGATATTTTTTTTCATTGATATTTTTGCGGATATCCCTTTTCAATAATATCCTTGCGGATATTTTTTTCTTTGATATCCTTGCGGATACCTCTTTTCAATAATATCCTTGTAGATATTTCTTTTCATTGATATCCTTGCAGATATCCCTTTTCATTGATATTCTTGCGGATATCCCTTTTAAATAATATCCTTACGAATAAAAAATTTGATAATTAATTTTATCTATTTAATCGTAAAACTCAAACAATACGCGAACTTACCTCGACTAAAATAGTTGCAAAAATAGAGCCGACCACTAATATGAGATTTTAGTTTTTCCTCGATCGAAGTTCGCTTCTCTCGTTTTTTAATCTAAATAATAATTTCATTTAATTAAATAATTCAAATAACTTAAAATAGTTAATCCAAGCCTATGACCCATATTATTTTAAATTTACGAAATTATCCCATCATTTTAACTTTTGTGCAATTTATTCCCTAAACCTAAAACTCACCATTCAAGCATGGTTAACGAATACCCATGCAAACTGATTTTTACCTAATCCATACTCAATTCACTTTTATCAAAATTTCATAAGAAATTCATGAAATTTCACTATTTTAACATTAAATCCCTAATTACAAAAATTAACAAAATTTACTTAATCAAATCATCCTTAAACATTTCATAGTTTCAAAATCTAACACTCTCTATCAAAACTCAAACAATTTCACTCTAATTTAAATCTTACTTCCTATTTCTCATTTTTTTTACTTTAATTTACCAAATTTACAAAATTTGGTTCTTACTACTTGAAATAAACAATTTAGTTCACAAATTTAGTCTCTTTTCATTTCTAATTAAAAATATATCAAATTAGTCCTTAAAGCATCAACTACTCAACAATGATAGTATTTAATATCTTTGATAGTATCGAAAAATAAGATATGGGTCCATTAATTTAAGATATCGATATTTCAAAAATATAAAAATTACAAAAAAAAAAGAGACTTGATTAAGCTTACCAATTTGAAGCTTGAACCTATTAAACCCTAAGCCTTCCTTTTTTTCTTCACTGCTTCGAATACTCAAGAAGAAGAACCAAAGATATTTTTGTTTCAACCACTCCCATTAGCTTAAAACCATTTATTTTCCTTAATTTTATTTTTCCTTTTTAATTAGAATTTCACTCAAATTTTTCAGGCCACAAAACCACACCTAACGGCACTAAGACTGGAAAGGAGAAATTTCCCCATTGGTCCTTCCTATTAGTTTCAAATTAAACTCTTTTTATAAATTACACTTTTACCACTTATGCAATTTAGTTCTCACACTTAAATTAAGCACTATAAAATTAAATTTATTTATTCAAAAATCAATTATTCTAAAATTTATTTCCGTAAATATTTTTATTAAATATTTAAGGGTTCGGTTCACAATTATGGAGTCTCAAAAATACACTTTTCGACACCCCCGAGTTCGGATCGTTACACAAACAATGTGTCTCAATACAATCTTCTAATTGTCTCTAGACAATACTACACAATTTCTCAAGACATGCAACTCTTGAAGCAGATTTTTGCTTTGAAGTTTTCATGTCTCGAGACATATAGTAAAATGTCTCAAGACTTGCATACCAAAGTCCCTTCAAAACATTTTAAACACTTTATTTAGATAAATTAAAATACATTTAAAATACTTTTTGAGTATTTTGCAATTAGTTAAAAACATTTAACATTTTCAATCATATTTTCACCAAATGATTTAGGACATATAATATATATAAAATTTATCTTAAATATTATTTAAATTAAAAGCTTGGGACATCAAAATTAACATAAACCTATATTTGTATTATTTTTAAATTTTAAAATTAAGATAAAATATATAATTCATGAAATGCAAAGTTGCTTGTCCTCTATATATATTGATGTTTTAGCATCATTTTTACTTACTTTAGAAAAAAAAAAAAACTTTGTTTTTTTAGTTTTTTAAATATATATATATATATATATATATATATTTGTTATATTCTTCATCCATTCATGTTTACAAATTATACATTTGTTTATTTTTGAGAAAAAACATACATTTATTTTAAAAAAAATTATTCTGTTATTCAATAGTATATTTTATTAAAGGGCACAATTTTTATATATTTATTATTTGTTATTTTTTCTTTTAAATTTCACATTGTTTTCATTTTGTCATATTTTCATTTAGATTATTTGTATATATTAGCAACTATCACTTGGATGGCAACCACACAATGTGACTTTGTAGTGTGGCGCTGTCCACTTGGGTTTAGTGGTTGAACCGCATAAGCTTACAGAGTTTTTGAGCATAGTTATCAAGGACTGGATTTTTGTTAACCAGCGCCACCCAGAGTGCTTTACCAAGGATAATATGGATTGGTATGTATTGTTCAATGCGATATGTTGGAACATATGGAAAAGGATAAATAAGTGCATTTTGATAAAGATTTTCATGAAATGGAAAGTGTCTTAGAGCCAAGTGTGTGGCTAAAGAACGAGGTGGTTCAAGCTCGAGGAGATGCGTGAACAACTCTGGGTGGCAGCTGCAGGACTGATCGAAATGGAGTCGTAAGGGACCACCTGAGGGATGGTGCAAAGTTAATATGGATGGTGCAGTTCAAAAGGATACTAATGTTGCAATGGCGGGGGCATTATTCAGGATCGTCGAGGATGCTGATTAATGGGATTTACCAGGGGTATCAGTATATGCTCGGTTGTAAAGGCAGAGCTATGGGGCGCATTTGACGATTTATCACTTGCCTGGGAGCTGGGCGTTCCATGAGTGGTGTTGGAAGTCGATAATACCATTGTAGTGTAGCTGCTGAAAGGCCACAAGTAGGCTGTGCACCATAATGTTGTACTGCAGTCATTGAGCGAACTTCTAACACGAGATGGGGTGGTGAGAATGCAGCATATGCCTAGAGAAAGCAACAAGGTGGCCGTTGGTATGGCAACTTTGGCCAAAGGAATGGGAATGGGGCTACAGGTGCATCATGTGCCACTAGGAGTAATACGTCTTCTACAGGCCGATGAAAGTAGATGTCTGGTAGAAACAATTGAGATGTAAACTAGTTTACTGTTCTTCTTTACCAAAAAAAAATTAAACTAATTAAAAGAAATAATACAACAAAACATTAGGTATGTGAAAGATTTATGCATTAATTTTTCTTTTAATTATTTGAAATGATTTATCAACTTAATAGCTTAACTTAAAACGATTTTTCAAATGATCTTGTGGATGATTATGATATTAATTTAATTATTTAATACACTTTTTAAATGTATAAATGAATCTAAAACATGCATAATGATTGTTGTTAAAAGAATTAAAAATTGTAATATTAAAATTTTTAGGGCTCAAAACAATGTGATATTTTTTTTTTGAAAAGTTCAAATTTATTAAACACCACCAAACCGAACCAAACCATTTGAATGGAGCGATTCAGTTTAATTTTTGTCCAAAAATCGAATCGAACAGTGTATACCTCTTGTACCAACGATCAATAAGCTCATAATATTTCAATTAGTACAATTGAAATTAGATAAAACGAAACCGATACGAATTAAAATTTTAATTGATGCGAACAAAAGAGCGGATTGCATTGATTTATTATTGGAATGATACACACCAACCAAAACCACCGAAACCAGTACATAACCGACATTGATTTAAGTTGCTCCTCCTCCTATGTTACGAGCTTGTTGAATCTACTCTCCAGATTTGGGAGTTTGTTTATGGAAAATAAAAGGGTAAACTATAAAAAAGTCACCTAACTATGTCTTTTGTTCTACTTTGGTCTCTCAATTATTATTTTTTCGAATTAGTTACTAAACTTTTTAAAATTAAATATTTTAATCATTTTGAGCTAACATGGGTCTTTTTTATTGGTCTAATAACAAAATTAATCCTCTGATGTTTACACATTCTATCAATTTGATCCTAACTATAAAAGAATTAACCCTCAAAATTAACAAAATTTTTTATTTTAGTTCTAATTCTAAAAAAATCAATAAATTTGACCCTCAGTATTTACAAAATTATCAATTTAGTCTTAACTCTAAAAATTTAAAAATTAATTTAACTCTTTATAACCCATCTACGAACTAATGATGCCAATAGGATGGGATGTGGCAATTTTTTACCCACCCCAACCCCAACTTGATGCTCTACCGTCATGCCCCGACCCGACTTAAAAGAAAATAATTAAAAAGCGTTGAACTCAAACTCAAAAATTAATTGTATGCCCGACTTTGGTCTAATTTGACCCGAGTTTAATTCTTTTTATTTTTATTTTTTAAAAATTATAATTAATTATTATTTTTTTAAAATGAAAGGCTTTGGCACCATTTCTTGTTAGATTTGCTTAATGATTTATATATTGGGTTGTGTGCTAATGTATATTTACACACATGTTGAGATTACATTATAGAAGAAAAAATAAAGAACAAAGGTTCTTTTAATAAATTATTAAATTAGGAAGATAGAAAATTTGGGGAATAACCTTAAAAGAGGTGAAAGGGGATTAGTATAGAGGCGGTAAAATGAGACTAGTAGTGATAAAATTTAGCGATTTTCTAAACTCAACTTTCAACTATCTTGATCCGATTAAATTTAAAAATTAACTTTTCTCGACCCTCGATTCCAAGAAAAAAAACCCTATTCTATCAGGTTGGATCAACTTGGAACCTATCGAATTAAGGTTGCAAAAAAACTCTAAAAAGTTGGGATAAAACGTACACAAAAAATTTAAGATCCAAAAGAAAATAAAGGCATTAAAAACGTTATCTGTTCAAGTAAAAATGCTGCCAATTATTTCAAATAGGTTCCAAAACAATTGGTTTGGTCTAGTATGAAATCTAAATTATAGTAAAAGAAATTGTTGCAAGTGACTTGAAAAAGGGTACTATTTTTTTCTTATTTTAATACCTCACATGGTTTATTCGATGGGTTATAAAAAGCTAAAAATAAATTTTAATTTTTAGAGTTAGGATTAAATTTACAGATTTGTAAATGTTTATAGCCAAATTTATTGATTTTTTAGAATTAGCACTAAATTGATAAAATTTGTAAATATTAGAAGGCTAATTTTGTTATTAGACCAATAAAAAAACCCACATATGCTCAACGTGACTAAAATATTTAATCTTGAAAATTTTAGTGATTAAATTGAAAAAGTTAATAATTAAGTAACCAAAACAGAACAAAAAACATAATTGGATGACTATTTTTATAGTTTAGCCAAAAAAATCTAAATATTAGATAAAAACAATAAACTTAAATGCTATATTAATTTTATAACATAAAAATAAAAAATAAAACCCCTTAATATTCTGCGTGTAAGTTGCGCTGTCTTATTTATTCTATTATTTCTTTGCCCTCTAAATCTAAAAAATTAAAAAAAAAAGGTAAAAATAATAAAAAGAACCAAACCGAACAAATCAAAACGAAGCTAATGTATTCATAAATTTTCTCACACTTTCTCATTTGTTTACAGCTATATTTCTTTAAGCACCAAAATTTGCATTTCGTGGGAGGAAGAACCCTTCGCGCTTTTTCCTCTCTCCCCCACCCCACCCTACCCCTCCCCCCCCCCCCCTCTCTCTCTCTCTCTCTCTCTCTCTCTCTCTCTGTTTTCCTTTTCCTTTTCATCTTTCTTCTAGCACCGACGATCGATTTTGCCATCAGATCTGCGGTTTCAATTTCGATTCAATCAGGTTCTTGCTTTGTTTATCTCGTTTATTGTATCCGTTCTTTCTTTTTTCTCACAATCAGATCTGTTTATTTATTACATTATTGATTTGGAGTTCCGTTTGGAAATTTTTTTTTTAATTTTATACGTCTATTTTTTAAACTTTCTCCGTGTATAGCTCAATTATCATTTTGATTATGTTTTACTCTTCTTTAAATGATTCATAATGGTTGTAAAGGTTTCTCGTTTCTCTTTCTGGTTGAATGATTTGAGATTTGTTTCTAATTATTGTAATCTACACTTGAATATTTTTTTATTTTGTTTTTGCTTGCAAAGATTCTTATTGCGCGATTACAAGATTTAGCGATCTGTTAAAAATATTTCTTGAAATTTTAGAATTTTGATCCCAATTAGCTTCTTTTAATAATAAAGTTTAATTTCATTTACTTGCCTCTAAATGATCTTGATTTTTTCTTTGAATTCTTTTAATAATAAATTTTGTTCAAGTGCATCTAATTTTATTCCATTGTGGTGCTTGAAAATGGTTCAAGATCTGATCTTTATTTCTGTTGTTTTTTGTCCCTAATGCGACAGGGCTGCTTCATTGTGAACGCAGGCAACGATGAAGAAGGCCTTAGGCCAAACTGTTAGAGACCTGTGAGTTCGTTATTAGATACAAATTCCCCCTATCTAATTAACATTTTTGAATTGTTTGAATATTTAATAGTGTAAAGCAATCTCTTCGTAACAAAATTATACTCTGAAGAATGATCCTTGCGAGTTTGGTCTTTTGTGAATATATGTATATATATTTCCTGTATTTGTGCGTCTTGGTATTTTCCATATAACCAGTGCTAAATGATTTATTGTTCTTTGTTCCTGCAGTAAGAGAGGAGTTAATAAGAAAGTTCTTAAAGTTCCTGGAATAGAGCAGAAGGTAAGAATATTGTTTTAAAGTTCACTGAGCATATGAGTACCTAATAATCAATTGTTGCAGAATCGTAAGCATCTACGGTTGTTTCTAGTAGAATTAAGTTTCCATTTGGCTAGGGGTTTAATAGACTATCTAGATATTGTTCAGTCGATATGATATGGTTTCTGAGATATTAAACTATGAATGTGATTTTTACTTTGATTGGCATCATAGTTGCCAAAAAGTAAGGGACTTTAACTATTATCTATTAAAATGCTATTATGATTTCATAATGTTGTATACCCTTGTATGGAAGAGAAGTAGAGAGGCAACATAGGAAATGGGATTATAAGTGGAATCCAGCTTTATTTTTGGTGAAGTTGTGGAGGTCTGGAGGGTTAATGCTCATGTCTACATTATGGTGAGGTGGCAATGAGGGGAAAAATGCTCTTGTTTTCAGCAAGAGAAACTGTAGCTTGATTTATTTTTTGTTATATGAGTGGTGATTTACTACCAGTCAAAGGCCTCTGCTTATTCCCCTTCTCAACGAAGCGCTACTAGAAATGGAGAATTCTGAAAAGTGGTTATATGATTTGGAAAACAAGCTTACTTATATCCGGTATCGAGCTTCCTGTCACTTCCCATTACATGGCCGGTTTGAGCCTCTAAGTGAACATTTGGATGGAAGGGGACTAAGACGACTGATTCTTACATTTGTTCTAGGACCCAAATTTTTATGTGAGCTACTTCTCAAGTTAGGCTAACTTCTAATGCTGGTTGTTTTGAATCTTGATAGAATATAGTGGATCCAACTCTTCCATTTTATTTTTATTTGGTAAGAGGAGATTGTCCTTAAATGTATAAAGTAAAAATAGTTTTATTTAACAACAGCAATCACTATGCAACAACATAAGAATATCACCTGGAATACAATTAAAACTTTGTTTATCTACTTGAATTAGTAATGCATATTTTCCTTGTCTTTAGGTTCTTGATGCGACCAGCAATGAGCCCTGGGGTCCTCATGGGTCACTTCTTGCAGATATTGCAATGGCTACTAGAAACTAGTAAGCTTGAGGGAAATTATGTTTGATTTTCATTACTTATTTGTCACAGCTAAACTTATTTTGCAAATATCCATGCAGTCATGAATACCAGATAATCATGGCAGTAATCTGGAAACGTGTAAGTGACACTGGAAAGAATTGGCGTCATGTCTACAAGGTCAGCATTATGTTGAAGGGTTAATTGTGTTAGTGTCAGTTTGTCCTCTCTACAACTGAAAAAAGTGTTCGTCTAAATACTCATGTAATTGTAAATGTTCTATCCTTTCACTAAATCTCCTTCAATTCTGCATGGTCATAGTGTTGGGGTGTGGTACATTTTTTGTGCACTATATTTTGCTTTGTGTTTTCTGTATATATTTTACTTTTCCTCTGATTCCCCCCTACATTAAAATATATCATTGTACTAATGTTTGTTCTTTATTGAGCCTCAGGGTCTGACTGTTTTGGAGTACCTTGTTGCCCATGGATCAGAGCGTGTCATAGATGACATAAGAGAACATGCTTATCAAATATCAGTAATTGCTGTTTTTTATGACATTATTTTATGCAGTGTTGATGACACTATCTGTGGCTCACTGTGTTTTAAAACTTTTAGTCTAATTAATATTCCTTCTCATGTTACAGAGTTTGTCCGACTTTCAGTACATTGATTCCAGTGGAAGGGACCAGGGTAGCAATATTCGAAAAAAATCTCAGAGCCTTGTGGTTCTTGTAAATGATAAAGAAAGAATAATTGAAGTAAGACAGAAGGCTGCAGCCAACAAGGACAAGTGAGTCTGCAAAAATGGCTTTATGTTTTAATTTCCTTGCTGTTTTCAACATATTACCAGCATGTACAAAATTGATGAGCATGCATAATTTCATGATGAAATTATGACGAGTACTTGTGTGTAAGAGCATAGATGCTTTCAACATGACAAGTGTGAAAGAGCATGCCCATATGCATACCTTTTCTTTTGCAAAATTGACTTGGAGAATTATTAACATTGTTTTTTCTTCTAAGCCGCTGGTATATTTTTGCCATTTTTGCCATTTATAACAGTTTCTTGAGATTTTACTTGTTCACCCATTTTTGGTGGAAATAAAATAATTAGTCTAGTCTTGCCTAATCTACTGTGATATGGAAGGTTTATGTCTATTTGGAATCTTTTTGAGATGTAGCATGGTGGACTATCTCTGGTTTCCCATTAAAATTTTGAATTTATTTTCTGCAGCCATGGTCCTATATCTTTACTCTAATTGATAATATAGGTGGCATATGGTATTAAGCTTATATAAATTATATTATGCCTTTTCTAATTGAGTTCCATTTCTCTAAGTTCTAATGACATTTCTTGCGCACGATTACAGGTATCTGTGTGATTTAATTTCTTGTTTCGAGTAATTTTCCTTGGAAATTCATTTTAGAATATGAGAATATAAATTAATGGAAATGTAGAATTCTTCTGTAACGTATAACTGTTTGTTTTACAGGTTTCGGAGCACTTCAACAGGTGGAATGAATAGGGCAGGTTCGGGTGGACAGGGGGACAGATATGATTATGATTATCAGTATGGTTATAGAGATGATGATCGTTATGGTAGATATTCAGATTCAAACAGTCGTGATGGAGATCGCTACAGCAGAGATAATGAAGATCGCTATGGCAGGGATGGTTACAGGGAAGATGACTACAGAGGTAAAAGTACAAGTGTTGATGGTGATCAATATGGCACCAGAAGTAGGAGCTCTGATAGAGACCGTGCTTTTGATGATGATGGTGCTTCTTCCCGGTATGCTTTTATTTACTTTTGATGCCTTTATTTGGCTATGTTCTTTTTAAGAGGCATATTAATATTGTTGATTCAATTATTTTTTTTCTTGATTATTTGTTGAAGTAAATTTTTTTCTTGTTCTGGATTGCAATTTACATGGTGGAACTTGAATTTTTAATAAGTTCTTTTGCACGAGTTTAGGTAATTTTCTGCATACATGGTGCATTAATTAGTACTTTTCTGCATAAAGTTTCTTTCATCATGAGCTTTTGGGTGTTGGTTCAGTCATTGATGTTCTATTTAGTAATTTTCATGATTCCCCCACTCCTTGAATCTTAAGTATGGTACCTTTACCTTCATGGATGCTTGGCATGAAGAATGTAATTAACCGTCATCTTTGCAGGGGCAGCAATGCTAGAGCTGATGATTCTTCTCAGGATGGAAGGTAACCCTGAGTGGGTGCATTCTTAACCTGTCTTAGTTGATCAATTTTTTTAACAACAAATATTGCTTTCTAGATTTTCTAAAAAATAAGTTTCTATAGGCGGCATGAGCAGAAGTTCTCTGAACAAAATAATGGTGCTCCTCCTAGTTATGAAGCAGTGAATGAATCTCATAGTCCTGTCCATAGTGAAAGGTATTATTTTGTACCTTAAATGTTTGGTGACATGTTGCTTGCTGTTGTATTTTTCTGTGCACTGAAAAGATCATTGATGATAGGGATGGAGAAACTTCAGTAGCAGCTGCTCCCAGGTCATCTTCTCCTCCTGCTAGCAATAATCCTAACCTAGCAACGTCTGATTTTGGTAATTCATCATCTCCTTCAAATAAAAATGTGGAGGCTTTCAATGCATTCGATCCGCATGTTTCATTTTCAGGTACTATATTTATAATATATACACCATTGTTTGTATGTTCCAGTGGTGTTTCCTTGATGATCATGGTTGTCTTTATGCTCATCCTATAAGAACTTAGTTGAGGTGGTGACGTATTGCTTGATCAATCACCATGCAAAATGTAAATTTCTAAGTTGTTTAAGTATTTAGTTTGATATCCTATATTGGTTCACATTCCATTCCATTTTTAATTTTCCATCCATAAAAATTATGTTAGGATGACCCCTTGTTTTCAATTTTGACTTTCCTTTACTCGTTTAAAATGAAATTGTACTGGTTGGAGTCTAACATGATTGTATTTGTATGAACTAAATCTCCTTGTCTTTGAGGAACTTAGATTGGATTCTTTTTTATGCTATTGCATTTATCCCTTTTAACTCGGAACTTACTTTTTATCTTCTGCTCATCTGTTTCAGCTGACTCTGCCAGTGCTCCTGTTTCTACACCTGCCCCTGCTCTTCCCACTGCTTCAACCAGTTCTGAAATAGACTTACTCGGTGCACTGTCAGATTCATGGGCGGTTGTGCCAACTCTATCTGAAACCCCTGTTGCTGAGGCTGATGCCCATGCTAATGGTTCTATACCCTCCTTTGCTGCTAATCCATCAGCATCTAACTCCGGAAATCAGGTAGATATGATTTGTTTGAGGAACCTCTTAAATTCCTTTTTCTTTGCTTCATATACAAGGATTTCATCCTTCCTGTCTAAAATATGCCTGTTGGTGATACCATAAATGTAGATGTGCTGTTCTATTGTAGCCTTATCTGTTGTGATTTAATTCATGTATCTTTAATTAATCAGCATGTAAAACAGCATGAGTAGTTAATATTGAAACTACTTTGTGAATCGTTGATATAATCTGTATATTTACTATAGAAGGATAACATAAAAAGGTTTTACAGTGAATTTTAAAAGGTATATAAAGGTGAAATCTTATTTTGAATTATATTACTTAACTGATTATGAAAATAATCATCTTCTAGATTTTGCTCTAATTCGTCCCTCTATCCTATCCATCCCCTTTATTTTGCCTCTAAACGTTGTCTTTATTCTTTGATTCCAGTGGACATCAATGTTCTCTGAATATTTGTTGTAATTCTGTTGTTAGGGAATAAGTTTTGTTCTTGATACAGGGTTTTGATGATCCATTTGGTGATGGTCCTTTTAAAGCTTTACCTTCAGGGGATGCTGCCTTAGCTCAGCAACAAATATCGACTCCCGTGACTACTTTCCAGGCTACAATGAGCCAAAATATGGATGCAGCTCAGACACCTTCTGTAAAACCTGAGATGGTCACAGGCTTCGACTTTGGGGAATCATTCTCTGCCAATGCTTACTCCGCTCTAAATTCCTCAAACAGTCAACCACCATCAGAAAATTCACAGTTTTTGCCTCAAGAATTGTTGGTTCCAAATCAGGAAGATGATATATTGGCAGAAATCCTTCCACCCTCTGGACCTGCAAATGATGCAGCTTCGCATACAGTCTTTTCAGCACCATCCAGCCAATCTGCACTACCTGTTGCTACTTATGGCCAGCATGCACAATCAGGAGCTAATATGTACCAACCCACGCAGCCAAGTGCTAATCTATATGGCCAGCTTGCTCAGCCTAGTGCTAACCCATATGACCAAAATGGGCAACCAAGTGGTAATCCTTATGGCCAGCCTGTGCAGCCCAGTGCTAACCCATATGGCCAAAATGGGCACTCAAGTGCTAATCCCTATGGCCAGCCTGTGCAGCCCAGTGCTAACCCATACGGCCAAAACGGGCAGCCAAGTGCTAATCCCTATGGCCTGCCTGCGTCACCCAGTGCTAACTCATATGGCCAAAACGAGCAGTCAAGTGCTAATCCCTATGGCCGGCCAACACAACCAAATGCTATTCCTTATGGTCAATCTGCACAACCAAATGCTAATCCATATGGTCAACCTGCACAACCAAATGCTAATCCATACAGCCAACCTGTACAGGTACATGCTAATCTATATGGACAACCTGCTCAGCCAAATGCTAATCCATACAACCAACCTGCTCAGCCGAATGCTAATCCATACAGCCAGCCTTCACAGCCGAATGCTAATCCATACAGCCAGCCTAGACAGCCGAATGCTAATCCATACAGCCAGCCTACACAACCGAATGCTAATCCATACAGCCAGCCTGTACAACCGAATGCTAATCCATATGGCCAACCGGTACAGCCAAGTGCTAATCCATATGCCCAACCCACACAGTCTGTGTCTTCAGCCCCTCAAATTCCAGGATCTGCTACTCAGAGCAGCAATGGGAGCTTAATGATAGGTTCTAATGGTCCTGTCAATTCACAAATGGCTGCTCAACCTCCAAGTCCTGCTGCACCAGCTACTCAGTTTAACACTGGAAACTTTATTTCACAACAGGGTTCTGCTGTGCCAGTTGAGTTGCAGAGTGCTCCTCAAACCACAAATGGTTCAGGTGCACATAATAACAGTGATGTCCTGGGAGGCTTCTTTTCACAACCAGGATCAAACGCTTCAGTGGCCCCACAGACTGCTCCTCTCTCATCAACAGGAGCACTTGCTATAGTTCCGCAACCGTCGAAGGATAAATTTGAGCCCAAGTCAGCAGTTTGGGCTGATACATTGAGCAGAGGACTGGTCAATTTGAATATATCTGGACGTAAGTACTTGCCTTTCCCATCGAAAATATGCCCATTCCACATGAATTAACTTAAATTTATTTTCTATATGCACAGCTAAAACAAACCCGCTGTCTGATATTGGAGTTGACTTTGATGCCATTAATCGAAAGGAAAAGAGGTTGGAAAAGCCTGCCCCAATTGCAGTAACGTCTACTGGCACAATGGGTAAAGCTATGGGATCTGGTTCTGGGATTGGCCGTGCTGGTGCTAGTGTTCTCAGAGCTCCAGCAAATCTTATGATGGGTTCTGGCATGGGCATGGGAATGGGTGGTGGTCCTGTTGGAGGTGTTGGCATGGGAGGCTATGGTGGTATGAATCAACAACCTATGGGCATGGGAATGGGGATGAACAACATGGGCATGAATCCAGGCATGGGGATGAACAACATGGGAATGAATCCAGGCATGGGGATGAACAATATGGGCATGAATCCAGGCATGGGGATGAGCAATATGGGCATGAATCCAGGCATGGGGATGAACATGGGAATGAATCCAGGCATGGGGATGAACAATATGGGCATGAATCCAGGCATGGGGATGAGCAATATGGGCATGAATCCAGGAATGGGGATGAACAACGTGGGCATGAATCGAGGAATGGGGATGAACATGAGCATGAACCCAGGCATGGGGATGAACATGGGAATGGGGCAGGCAACCCACATGCAATCACAAAGTGGGATGCCTGGCGGTTACAACCCTATGATGGGTTCCAGTGGCTACTCTCAACAGCCACATGGTGTTGGTGGTAGTTTCCGGTGAGAAACCACTATCAATTAGAGTAATGGAAGTTACATGCGTGCTTGTGACGCAAGATTAGAAGAGGTTGAAATAGCAAGACCCAGATGTCGCCATCGAATTCCAGAGTGTAGTGGCAGCGGCCTGATGATGCGATCCATGTTTATTCACGTCTATTATTTCTCATACCAGCATAAGGTATTGCTCTGTTTTGGCCACAAGAGTCTCGGTTCATTGCTGGTTTGAGTTTCAAGTGTTGTGAAAATTGTGCAGCAGTGAAAGGCAACCTTGCTCTGGTTGCCTTTCTTTTCTCTCATTCTTCCATTATATATTTTGTTGAGCATTTGTTGTTTGTGGGCTACACCATAGAACAATAAATATAATCTCCTTTTTTTCTTGCTTCATTCATTTTATCATAACCGACATGGGTATGGTTTGTCATTTTCAAGTTTTTACATGTATTCTAAGGACTATTGGAAGGTACTTAAAGAACATAGATATACCAGTATATTTACAGGGCAGGGAAACAATTCCCTTTCTAAAAAATCCAAGCAACCACCTGCGAGGTCAGAGTCTTCTAATGTTGGATTTTGACCTAATTTTGATCTTTTTTGTTGCGCTAAAATGTTCTCTTTTTCATATAAAACACCAAAGGGGGAAAGGAAGAAGGAAACCAATCTTAAGTTGAGGCAATAAAAAAAGAAGGAAAGAAATTATGGGTTAAATTAATCAACTAAACTGAAGAGGTGTTCGGTGTTTTCTCATATTACGATTTTAATAGAATTTGATTCTTTGAAATATAATTGATTGAAATGCCATTGTCTCGAAAGTTATTTTACAATGTTTCATATGTACCAAGATATCTGATTCTTTGAAATATAATTGATCGAAATACCATTGTCTTGAAGGGCATTTTACAATGTTTCATATACGCCAACATAATAAATATTTGATACATTCAACACATTCTTGAAAATGTAAGGTTACTTTGTAAAACTATTCTTGCTAAATAAAAAAAATAATATTAATGTACTTCAATACTTTTCAATATTTTTATTATTAATAGATATTTGAATTAAATATTTAATAATAATATTTTTCAATAACTTTTATTATTAATAAATATTTAAATTATACACAAAGTATGAATTTTTTTCACGTTTTGATCGAATTTATTATATGAATACATTAAAAAGAATAACTTGTATATTAACTCAAGATTGTGAAGATATAAATTTATAAATTTTTCCTCATTACATTGTAAGTATAAATTCAAATATATTCATATACTACATATATGACTTCCCTTTCCCCATTTCTTTTATCGTATGTTATGGATGAGTTGTCTAGAATGATTTCCGCTGAAACACAAGCACAGCGAATGAGATGTTTTGGGCTAAATGGGTACTCTAGCTTTTTAAGAAAGATCCAAATTTAAGGTTACGAGGTTTGTAAAGGATAAAATAATGTCAAAGTTACAGCATTGGAAACAACAAACACTGTCTTTTTGGGGTAGAGAAGTTTTAACAGAAGTTGTTTCTATATACAGCATGGCATGTATCAAAGCTCCCTAAGAAGTAGTGGGACCAAACTAACAAGGAAATGACTAAATTCTGGTGGGGTCAAAGTAAAGAGGAAGGAAGAATTCATTGGAAGAAGTGGGAAGTCCTGACTAGTGCAGAAGTGGATGGTGACTTGGGTTTTAAAGATTTGGAGAAGTTTAATGATGTGATGTTGGCAAAGCAGTTTTGGAAGTTATTGAATAAGCCCGAATCAGAAATTTGGATATTGACTTGATGGTTAATGATGTTCATTGTCTTAGATATGATTTGGTTTGAGTTACGTTAGTCGCGTTGTTGTTAAAACTTTACCTTCTTCTTGTAATTCAATTTGAATATATCTTCATGAGAAGGTGGGTTGAATGTGTAACGACCCGAATTAGGAGTTATCGGAAAAGTATTTTCTAGATTCCGTATTTGTGAACCAAACCCGTAAAATATTTAATAAAAATATTTACGGAAATAAATCGTAGAATAAATTACCTATCGGATAAATAATTTTAACATAATAGTGATTTAATTAGGTGTGCGAACTAAATTGCTTAAGTGGTAAAAGTATGATTTTTTTAATTGAAAAAAAAAAAGAGAAGGACCAAAGGGGAAAATTTCCCCCTTTGGAAATCTTTAGTGCCGTTAGGTATATTGGGTGGCTTCAAATTTTTGCTTAAATTTTACAATTTAAAATAAATTTAAGTGATGATTATAATAGCCATGGGTGTTTGAAGAAAGAGAAGAAAAAAATATCTTTTTTCGTTTAAGCTTCAAATTTCGCCAGTAAAGGGAAGGAGAAAAGAGAAGAAAATTTTGGGTTTTTTTTTTAAAGTTCAAGTTTTAAATTGGTAAGTTTAATTAAGTTTTTTTTTTTTTTTTTTGTAATTTTTACGTTTTTAGAATCTCGATACCTCACTCTTCATGACCCATTTCGCATTTTTTGTTATTGTTGAGAAAATTAAATACCACTATTGTTGGTAGATAAAACATTAATGATAGTTTGGAGTATTTTAGAGCTAGAAATGAAATAGAAAATAAATGGGTGGGATAAATTGCTAATTTCAATTGTACAATGGTCAAATTTGAAAGTTTGATAAGTTGATGTAAAAATGAGAAGATAGAGAGTTAAATTTAGTTAAAATAATATGGATGTGTTTTAATAAAATCTATTGTATATTTAATTTCGTAGCTAACGTCAACCCGAATTCCTCGAAAAGGAAGGACAAGGACAAAATCGTAGATTAGTAGCTCGAAAATTACGATTGGTATTTTTATAACCTAAGCTTGTTTAATTAATGTCAAATTTTAAATAAGTGGCTTAATGTAGAAAATCAAGGAGTAGATAATAAGGTATGAGACTCTCTACTTATTGGAATTGATTTGGATAATTTGATTATGTGGGAAATTATAGATGACATATTTTCTCCATGTGTATTTGTATGATATATAATTATAAAGGTGGTAAATGTAATATTTATTATTAGATTATAATTTAAATGCCATGTTTCCATGAGTAAAAATTTAAAAATGAAATGTGGTTTGATGTTAAATGGAAACGATCACCTTATTAACTGTTCGGACCGAGTCGGATATAAATGGCATGTCATAAGATAGAAAACTTCAAGGTTACTTCGACCATGAGTCAATAAGGCACTGAGTGTTAAGTTACTTCGGTTTAACCGATGAGACCCTGGGTGTCATCTTTATTATAGCACTAGGCACGATTGTTACTTCGATTTATCCGATGAGGCATTGGGTGCCAAATAGGTGTGTTGGTTGGATCCGTGTATCCATCAGAGTCGAATTGTGTTAATAGGGAATTAAAAATGATGTACACTATAATAAATGAAATGGAAATGCCATGAGACATGTATGGAATATCAGAGAATATGGTATATAATATGCTTGTGTATATATGCCAAATGAAATTGGAAATGTTGGAAAGAGGCAATTATGATGTGAAAAGTGAAACTAGAAAAAAATAAATTAAATTATTAATGAAAATTTTGTATTATATATATATATAATATGTAAAATGTGTAAAATAATAAAAAAATTGTTATGTGCATAATGTAGAGAAATTATATATATATAATTGTATAAATATTAAATTAAATTCTTAAATGTGGTTATGTTGTTTATTATACTATGAAGATATTAGAATGAAAATGTCATATTGGAAATCAAAGAAATGGGAATTGGTTATGCATGATGATATTATGCATAATGGACATTAAAAATGTAATGAGAAAATTTAGGAATGGTATATAAATATGTGTAATGATATTATGCATAATTGAATAGGAATGAGAATATAAAAAAAAGAATTGGGCATTGATGGTCAATGAAATGATATTTGTATATGTATTAAACTAAAATGCACAAAGGAATGAGAATTGGAAGATAAATATGGTCAATGATATATGGTATATATATATATAATCATGTGTGGATAATATAATGGTTCTTATGTAAAGTGACCAAATATGGTATTTGACTTAACATGAGCTAATATTAGATTATAATATATATATATATATTATTTAATGTTTAGTTGTGGAAATACCATTGAGTAATTCTCATGTGTGAGATTGTTTCTCGTGCACAGGTTAGGTACTTTTGTTAGATTCGCGACTCAACATCCAAAGACAATCCCACACTCCTACGTTAGTGAGTTTTGTTTTATTTGGAGTTGGCATGTACCTAGGATGAGTCGTGTTTGAGGGTGTCACGTATTTTGATGATTGTAATGTTATGAGTATCCCTAATATTAGTTGATAGATTGCTGTGAAATGTTTGATGATGTTTAGCTCAGGTTGGTTTCTAAATATTTTGAAACTGTTAACTTGTTTCGGTATATGTACGCTAGTATCGGTAGAACTCTGATGGTTAATTGAGGTTTCAGTAGAACCAATCAGAGTATCTGTAGAAGCATAGAGGAAAATGTAATTAGCTACTGACTTGTGTCGTGTCGGTAGAAGTCTGGTTTGTATCGGTAGTTCTACAGTAGTACCGGTAGTGTAATTATTAGGTTCGATAGAAGTTTCATACTAAAATCATTTTGCTCTCTGGAACTTATTGTATCGGTAAAAGGATAAGATGTATCGATAGAGCCCAGAATTGCATCGGTAGAAATGAACTTCTATCGGTAGGATTCTGCAGTTACTTTCTAGTCTTTATTGACTTGACTTCTACCGGTATCTGTTCACCCAAGTATCGGTAAAAGTTCAACTGTTTTCAAAAATTAAAATAATTCGAATGGTTTTCAAAGATCAACATATCCAATGTTTTAAATAATAAATTATAATAATGATAATGATAATAATAATAATAATGTGATAATAAGATGATATAAGGTTTTAATTTGTTTCTTGTTAGATTAATTTAATCATGATACCTAACTGCTCGGGTTCGACGATCGGACCGGGTAAGGGGTGTTATAGAATGGATTTGTAGATGGGAAGGAAATTGGAATGTTTATCTGGCGTTGTGAAAAGAATGGAATTTATAGTATTAAGTGGATATAAAATGGTGCACAAAAGTCAGTGTCAACCGATTTGTTGCTCCTTCTTCATTTGTTTCAGTTGATGACATGTTATGGAAATGAAACACTTTATTTGGAGATTATGTGTAACACCTCACATCTAACCCGATCGTCAATTTCAAGATATAAGATGTCACATTCATTGCTAAAGCAGCCACGATTTTATTTTAATAGTTGAAAGAAAAATCATGCAAACATTTGAGTTTTAAAACTTCTATTAACTCTAATTATTCAAATTCGAATCATAAGTAGGCTTATGAAAGCACTTCAAATATGCACCAACATAATGGTCATATTTAAAATATAAGCACTTTCTACCATATGGACCAAAACATCCAAAATGGACCTAAAGACCAATTCAAGACCTTAGGTACATATCACTTACTTTAAACATAACAAAATCTATATAAACCTTTTGAGTCGAGAGTTGAAACTAGATATCGTTGATCATTGTGAGACTTCGAGATCTACATTTATTGCGTAAGGAAATCCAATGCTATCAAAATCACAAGTGCATTTCTTGTTTCATGTGAACAAAACATCAATCTTTAAAACCATTTAACATGTTATATTCCATCATTCAATCACTTGACTATTAAATCTCATTTACATGAATGTCATAGCATATCACAAAGGTTATGACACCTTTTTTTTCTATTCTCAAATCTATTGATTCGTTATATAACCAAATTGGCCTTTAGAGCTCGTAATAGCAAAATCATGTGTTATTTCATATGTCGTCATTTAATGCTTAACGTTAAGAATGAATATACAATTCAATAACCACTGTCAACAGACAATATCCAAATTTTCATAATCCTTATTAATCGGACATGGACTCAAGATGGATACACGGATCATCCAACCATCACACCAATATATTCGACAACTAGTGCCTCATCGATATGTCCAAAGTATAATTTGTGCTCCGTGCCTCATCGATATAAACGAAGTATAATCTTGTACACTAATCTATGGCATGTCAACTATACCCAACTCTATTCGAGACCATTAATAGGGTATCTAATGTTTCAAATGTATGTACAAGGTTCACATATCATAGTTTAATACAAAACAATATCATACTCTATTCAATTTATACCATTTCATATCATTATATGCATATCATCACATATCATAGTTTAACACACAACAATTCATACAATACACTGACTAAAATCAAGTCGTTACATTAATCCATTGGCTATTATTGAGAATCTTTATAAAAAGAACATTAAGGGTACTCCTTTTTGTTTGTTGTGATATGATTGTGGGTAAGAAAGTGTTGAATGTAATTGGTACTATTGAAAGAATTAAGAAGGCTTACTAGGAGGTGATTGGAGCTTTGACTTCTAAGCTTGGTGAAGAGCATATAATGGCTGGATCTAAAAGTGTGGAAAGATGGACTCTTCCTAATACAAATTGGCTCAAAGTGAATTGTGATGGTGCAGTTTTGAAGTGAGGGTAAGAGTTCAATGGGTGGGGGTGAAGGAAGGAAGGTTTGTGTAAGTGATGCTTTAGTTGTTGAAACTATGGCATTGGGAGAAGGATTATTAGATTTTGGAGTTTGATTCAATATTGGCTATTGATGAATGCAGAAAAGCTACTGATAAAAGAAGATGGAATGTAAGGCCTTTACTTGAGGGTAATGATGATTTGATACCTAAATGCCAAAGGGTTTGTTTATCAAAGGTTAAATGTATTGACAAAGAATCAACAAATTGGCTTGCTAGATGTTGTAGGAATAGATTTGAGCCCGAGGGTTGGGTTAAGAAACCTCCATCCTCCTTTATGTTCATCTTAAATAAGGATGCCTCCATTGCCTACATTGGTTTGGTACTTTATACGAATTTTTATGTCTCTTATACACATACATCTTTCAATAGGCGTCTTTTCTGTATAATAATACTTTTAAAATACATATAATTATTCATCTAATATTATAACTATTCAAGTAATATTGTTTGAATAGTTATAATTCTTTTTCAAAAATCAAGTGATATAACTCTTGACCAATGACCAAAAGATTTAACTTTTGATTAATTACACTCATTCATTTATAGTTATTGGAACACTATAAATATTTGAAATGTTCCAACAAAATTTGATTGAGAATTGAGTAAGTCTTTAAGTAGTAATTATTCCAAGGACTTAAGGGCAATTTAGCCATAATTAGGATGGTGGTGGCATGAAGTGATCCTTGCCATAAAAAAACTGAATTTTAACGGTATTAACAATTCGCAAAATTTACATAAGCAATTGAATCAAAGAAAGTATTTAGATTAACTAATGATATTATAAAAGTTAAGGTACCAAATTATATCAAGAATTAAAGTACAAATATTAAATCTCAAATTTAATTATAGTATAAGGACCAAAGCTGAAATTTAACCATTATTATATAAACTCAAAAAAATAATCCTCTTATAATTTTTTAGAAAAAGAAAAAAGTAACAATATAATAAACAGGTGTCATAGTAGTATAGTTTATTTTAGAGGGAAAGGGAAATTGTACGACATTCCTTTCATCTTCTCCTTCTCAAAGAAAATAAGAAAAAAAAAAGAAGAAAGAAGTTGGAGTTCTTCACCATAGCCTACCATAAAATTCATGAGGTAAGGGAGCTTTTCTTTGAAATTTGTTATGAATTTTTAATCTTGGAAGCTTGATAAAGTAAACCAATAAGTAGATTTAGGAATTAGTAAAGTTAGCTTGATTTACCATTGTCAAAAACTTAGAGAATTGAAGCTTAAACCATGAAATATTAAGTTGTTAAGCTTAGTTTATGTGAGAATCATGTTATATATGCAGGCCCGACCTTAGGGGTCGTTTAGAGGTGTGGTCGCTCAGGGTCCAAGGTTGAAAGAGATTCAAAATATTGATTTTTAGTTTTGAAGGGGCCCAAAAAATTTTAACTTTTAAAGGTAAAAAAAATTTACCAACTTTTAAGGGGTCCCAAAAAATTTTTTTAGCTTTTAAGGGGCCAAAATTGTTTTTACCAATTTTTAAGGGACCTAAAAGAAATTTTCTCTAACTTTTAAGGAATCTAAAGCTCTATTTTATTGTTTTGCCTAGGACCCCAAAAATGTTAAGAACGAACCTGTATATATGAAGTGGGTAATGCTGAGGCAAATTTAATTATGTTATATTAAGGAAGCTATAGATAAGTTTTCAATGACCTATGAGAAAGAATGAGTTGTTGGAAGCTAATGTTATGAAATGATAGTTTGAGGTACCTAGAGTATAATTATTAAGTCGTATTTTAATTTGATCGAGAGAGTAGAGAGATATGAAATTGTCTGACATTAAAGTCATAAGAGACCTTAGTTTTCAAGTAGTAGTTGGTGTCTTATATGTTATTTTAAATAGGTGTCACTGAAGAACCTAAGCTAAATATGTGTGTGATGATTATGTTTAAATATGTTCATATGTTTATCATGCAATGGTTGATGCATGAAACAAATATACGAAGATTATGCACATGAATGATCGATTGCTTCCTTGCCAAGTAAACTAAATTGATAGTCTACCATGATAACTTTTTAGCATGTATGTGTTCATGATGTTTGAAGTTGTTGTTGTTTTGAACTTGATTTTTGTTTGTCATAAATCACGATTTTCATATGGTGATGTTAAGGGTCAAATTAAGTGAGTTTTTATGTGATTTTTGAGTCTCGGCATATTTATATCGACACATGAATCTAGTTGCATTGCAACAAGTAAGCCAATGAGAAAAAAGCTATAATAGTATGGACTTGTATCAATACAAGTTCCTAGTTGTACCGATACAACTATGGTAGGCAGAGGTTCTTCTCTTGTTTTGAGTTGTTTGGACTCTTAGAGACTTGCACTCAGTCCCCATCATCTAGAAACTGTTTTAAAATGTTTTCAATATGATTTTAAAGGCCTAAATATGAATTGGATTTTTTGAAGTGGTTGATCTATTTGATTTAAATAGTGTTTTCTTAAAGGATTCTAAGTACAAAGTTAGTTTAAGTTACATCGACAACGAATATGACTATCGCATTCGAGTTCAACGTCTAGATCAAATGTAAAGTGTCAAAAAAAAAAAAAGTAAACATACAATTCAAATCAAATTAAACTCTTTTAACCTTCTCTTTACTATATGTATATTTATGGCATTCATAATTTTAAATTAAGTAATTATGATAATAAATTAATAAAATTAATAAAATGCAAACATTAATAGTCCAATATTATGATAATCAACAATGGAATTCAAAAAATTATTTCACGAGATAAGAAAATCACAATTTAAGATTTTTTTTAATATATTGGTGTGATTACATAGTAATATTTGTTCATACTTTCTTAATCTTTTAACAATACACATCTTACACACACAAAAGCTCAAACCCGAGACTCTTAAGATGAACAATATCCTCTTTTCCATTGAAAAACCACTCATTGGATTCACAATTTAAGATCTTAATTATATTGAAATTATTTTTCCCTTTTTTAACAGTAGAATCTATTGATATGATTTAAATAAAATGAATCAGAATTTTATATCTATATTTATATGGAAACCCAATCATATAAGTAGAATTTAGTTAGGCAGGGGTTTCTCTCCTGTTTTGAGTTGTTTTGACTATGAGAGACCTGCACTCAGTCCCAATCACCTAGAAACTGTTTTAAAATGTTTTCAATACGATTTTAAAGGCCTAAATATGAATTGAATTATTTGGAATGGTTGATCTATTCGATTTAAATAGTGTTTTCTTAAAGGATTCTAAGTACAAAATTAGTTTAAGTTACTTCGACAATGAAGGTGATATTTCGCGTTCGAGTTCAACGACTAGATCATATGTAAGGTGTAAAAAAAAGTAAATACTAGTGTAATTACATGGTAGTGTTTATTCATACTTTTTTAATCTTTTGACCAAGGGATGCACACTTTGCACACACAAGAGCTCGAATCCAGGACTTTTAAAATGAACAACATCCTCTTTTTCACTAGAGTCACTCGTTGAGTTCTATGACATACATAATTTTAAATTAAGTAATTATGATAATAAATAAAAATGCAAACATTAATAGTTAATATCATGATAATCAATAATGGAATTGAAAAAATTATTTCACGACACAAGAAAATCACAATTTAATATCTTAATTATATTAAAATTATTTTTTCCTTTTTTAACGGTAGAATCTATTGATATGATTTAAATAAAATGAATCAAAAATTTTATATCTATATTTATATGAAAACCTAAAATTATGCAATCATATAAGTAGAATTTAGTTAAGGATGAATAAGAATTATAAAAAAAATAAAAACAAAATTTAATGGTAAGAAAAGATGAAAATATAGTGATTTAAGCAATTATATTTTGCTACATATTAATTACATATTAATATCGGTATAAAATTAACATATTTCAATATATTTTTGTACGATTAATATTTTAATGATCCAACTATCATATTTTATATCAAAATTTTTAATTATTAATTTTATGTAAAAAACTTTGAACTATTCAGTAAATAGTAATATCAACACTTTTTTAGATTGATATGATAAAAATATCGAATTGGTTGGAAATTTACATGCATAACAAATATAATTATATCGATAAATTCAACGATTGGATCATTAAAATATTGATATTACAAAAATATATGGAGTATAAGTGAATCCCTCCTATAATATTATTTATAAATTATTATAGTCAATTTATTAACTATTAAGAAAAATAAAATAAAAATAAATAGTAAATAGTAAATAATTTATTTTACAATATATTATTTTTTATTGTTTGTACAAATGCTTTGATAATAGGAATTTTTTATTTGCACTACATTTGAATAATTAAAATAATTAATATATTTTAATATTGTTAATTAGTTATTATTTCAAAGGCTAAAAGGATATATAAGTCCCAAAAATTTCATGAAAAATTCAATTAAACCCCTTAAAAAAAACACATTCAATTAAGCTTTCTAACTCTCAAATTATATTAATTAAATTTTTTGACTAATGTTTTTCGCCTTTGACCGTTATAGCATTAACGTGACAGTTAACAACGTTGACTTGACACTTCATGTCGGCAATTTTTTTAATAAAAAAATTAAACAAAGTTTTTTTATTTTTTTTGGAATGAATCTTTCATTTTAAAACTTAACTTTTTTACAATTAAAAAATATTTTTTTAAAATTTTATA
Organism: Kokia cookei; assembly: GCA_039519145.1. NCBI lineage: Eukaryota > Viridiplantae > Streptophyta > Magnoliopsida > Malvales > Malvaceae > Kokia > Kokia cookei. Next base: position 32,919,980 of record CM076907.1, on the reverse strand, counting down.
AATTTGTAAAAACATTATTAAAATTTTATAAAAATATTAAATAAAATTCAAAATGGTAAAAAGTAAAAATTAATAAAAACCATTTAATATGATATTTGAAAATACCTTTTTATTATACTTGAACTGTTAAATAAGTTAATATATTTAAATTATATTTAACAATTCAAATAAAAAATTTAAAAATTAATTACAAGGATTTAAAATATTTTATTTAAAAATTAATTAAAAATTAAACGCATAAAATTATAAACAAAATGTGTCATTGAAAACTAGTAAACTAAAATCATAACACGATTTTTTTTTAAAATTTTTGAATTAAGGTTAATGCATACTTTAACTTACGAATTTAACAATTTGTAATTAGTCGATACCTAAACTTACTAAACAGAAGTAACTAAATTTAGGGGCTAAAGTATATATTAATACATTGGATTATTGTTAAAAATAAAATATAAATATTCTAAATTAAATCATTAATATAGATCAATAAGTGGTTTGATGCACTAATAAGACACATTATATTCTCAAAAAAAAAAGATATAAATTCAAATTTTAAAAACGATATTATCACGAAGGGTAATCATAAATCTTAAATATGAACCGTAAAACGAATATAAAAAATAGTAAACGAGGAATCGTTTCCTCGTTGCTCAAAAAATTCTTAAAAAAATATATAATTAAATTTAAATAAAAATTTTGTGAAGTTAAATACATACAAGTTTCTATCCGACCCGTGCCCGACCACATACAAGTTAAATTGAGTTTCATTCTCCTGTTTTTCTTTCTTCTGGGAATTGCGTCGTTTGTGGTTTGCTTTCAACCGCAGCTTTTGGCTTTCCCATTTTTCCTATTTTCAGATATGGGTAAGCTTCCTTCTTCTTCATTACTTCTTAATGGTCGAAGGAATCTTTCTATTCTCTACCCTTCTTTTTTTTCTTCTTCTTTTAACACCATCGCTACCCACATCGAATCTTTAAGTAAGGATTCCATGCCTGTAAGGGGATTGCAGAGAAGGTATGATCGCTTCCATAATCTTAACGATGCTTTATCTTTATTTAACAAGATGATTGACGAGTGCCCTAAGCCTTCAATCGTGGAGTTCTCTATGTTATTACAGGCCATTGTTAGAATGAAACATTATGCGCTTGTTTTTTCTCTGGGTAGCCAGATGGAATTACGGGGAGTTTCACATAATGCTTATTCTTTCACTATCTTGATTAATTGCTTTTGTCAGTTAGGTAAAGTTGATTTTGGGTTTTCTGTTTTGGGGAAAATGCTCAAGTTAGGTTTTGAACCTACTGTCGTGACTTTGTCCACTTTGATTAATGGACTTTGTAATCAAAGCAGAGTTTCTCAGGCTGTGAGTTTGTTTTACGAAATGATCGAAAAAGGGTATCGACCTGATTCATTTGCTTGCAATAGAGTACTTAATGGGTTGTGTAAGACTGGGAACACTGGTCGAGCTGTTATTCTGGGTAGCCAGATGGAACTATGGGGAGTTTCACATGATGCTTATTCTTTCAACATCTTGATTAATTGCTTTTGTCAGTTAGATAAAGTTGATTTTGGGTTTTCTGTTTTGGGGAAAATGCTCAAGTTAGGATTTGAACCTGATGTTGTAACTTTGTCCACTTTGATTAATGGACTTTGTAATCAAAGCAAGCTTTCTCAGGCTGCAATTTTGTTTGATGAGATGATCGAAAAAGGGTATCAACCTGATTTAGTTGCTTACAATACAGTACTTAATGGTTTGTGTAAGGTTGGGAACACTGGTCGAGCTGTTAGATTTCTAAGGACGATGAAAGAAAGAGGTTTCAAACCCAATATTAGAGCATATAGCACCCTTATTGACTGTCTTTGTAAGAATGGGTTACAAAATGAGGCTCTCGACCTCTTCTCTGAAGTGAAGGTTAATGGTATTAGACCAAATATTGTTATTTACAATTGCTTAATTCATGGTATGTGTAATTCAGGCCAGCAAAAGGAAGCAACCAAGCTTTTGAATGAAATGGTGGGTAACAATGTTTCTCCTGATATTTTCACGTACAACATATTGATTGATGCACATTGCAAGGACGGGACAATTTCGGATGCTGTAAATTTCTTTAATGCAATGAGAAAGCAAGGCGTCAAGCCTGATGTTGTCAGCTATAATATATTGGTTGATGCATATTGTAAGGAGAGGCTAATTTCTGAATCTTTGGATATAGTTCACACAATGAGAAAGCAAGGCATTGAGCCTGATGTTGTCACGTATAGTACATTGGTTGATGTGCATTGCAAGGAGGGGAGGGTTTCTGAAGCCGAAGATATTGTTGATAGAATGAGAAAGCAAGGCATTGAGCCTGATGTTGTGACGTATAATATATTGGTTGATGCATATTGCAAGGAGAGGAGTATTTCTAAAGCTGTAGATACCATTGCCAGAATGAGAAAGCAAGGTGTGAAGCCTGATGTTGTCACGTATAATATATTTATCGATGCACTTTGTAGGAATGGGATGGTTTCTGAAGCTGAATGTATTGTTGACACAATGAGAAAAGAATGCATTGAGCCTAATTTTATTACATGCAGAACTCTTATGCTCGGTATGTGTCAATTAGGGAGAGTTTCAACTGCATGTGAACTTTTAAGAAAGGTGCTTACTTTTGGAGAAGTTCCAGATCTAATGACAATCTCGATTTTGTTGGATGATTTTTGCAAAAGAGGTAAAGTTGACGTGGCATTGGAATTTTTTCAAGCAATGCGGAATAGTGGGTTGAAACTTGATACTGTCTCTTATAGTGTTGTAATTGATGGCTTGTGCAAAGCTGGGCAAATTGAAGTTGCAAAGGAATTATTTCATGAACTCTCAGTCAATGGTTTAAAACCAAATGTTTACACATATGATATTGTGATTAATGGATTATGTAAAGAGGGATTGCTAGATGAAGCATACCAGTTGTTTAGAAGCATGGGAGATAATGATTGTTTGCCTATTGGCTGCTGTTATAATGTAATGATCCAAGCATTTCTTCGAAATAGCTATACCTCAAAAGCAACAGAACTTCTTATAGAAATGGTTGGTAAGGGCTTTTGTGCAGATTTATGCACTGCCACCTTATTTGTGGATCTCATTTTACAATCTAATGAATCAATTTTGATCTGAAATGTTTCCCTATTAGTGTAAAGATTGTCACTTGCGAATGTGAATCAATTTGTTCAGTAACCAATTGTACTGCTGTGATAAGTTAAAAAGTTTCTGGAAACTACAGTGAGTATTAAGGTCTATTTTCAATTTTGTGGACACTCTATCCCCTCTGCAGCTTAATCTTAAGCTCCACCTTTCTTTATTGGGTTGGCTGTTTCCTGCCAAGCTGAGTTTTTATTCAGCACCAATGACTATTGTGGGCAAATCCTCAACATTTCATTGCAAAAGCTCGAAGCTTCACTCGCTAAAAGCTGAAGCAATTGGCTGGTCTCAATTGGCCGCTCCAGAAGGTGCCTCTTTGATTCTTTCTTTCTTTAACCTACTTGGTTGTTATAAGAAGTAACTGAAATTAACAATAGAAATGCAATAGATTCCAACTTTCCCACCACAAGTGGCCCAGACAACACATTATATTCCTTGTCTGTTCTCATCATCATGCCTAAACAGGCTGCTGTAACGCATACTTTAGTAGGTTTTATGATTCTCCCCTTTGAATTTTAATTATGGTACTCTTATCTTTGCAGGATGCTTTTCATGAATAATGTAATTAACATGACATCTTTCATTCTCAAAAAAAAAAAAAAAAAGAAGAAAAGAAAATACCATACTCCTTGCATGGGGTATCAGTGCTAGAGCTGATGATTATACTCAGGATGGAAGGTACCACAGAGTGGATGCATTCTTAACTCATCTTAGCTTATCAATTTTTTGTTAAATAAAAATATTGCTTTGTTGTTTCTAATTTTTTTTCAAAATCAAATTTTTGAAGGCAGCATGAGCAGTTCTCTGAACAAAATAATGGTGCTCCTCCAGTCCTCCTAGTTATGAAGTAGCAGTAAGCGCATCTTGGAGTCCTGTCCATAGTGAAAGGTATTGTTTTGTACCTTCAATTTTTGGAGACACGTTGCTTGCGGTCATATTTTTCTAGGTGGTCCACTAAAAAGATCGTTGATGATAGGAATGGAGGAACTTCAGTAGCGGCTGGTTGTCTTCTCCTCCTGCTAGCAATAATCTAACCAAGCCGTGTGCGATTTTGGTAACTCAGCATCTCCTTCAAGTCGAAAAGTGGAGACTTTTGATGAATTTGATCCACGTGTTTCGGTTTCAGTTATGATTTTTGTATTTAAATACCATGGTTTGTATGTTCCAATATTCCAATGGTATCAGTTGGATGATCATGGTCTGAGTCTGGTGCCCGTATTGCTCAACCAATATGAAAACAGTTGATATGGTGATATTTTGGTTTGAACAATCTCCAAGCAGAATATAAACTTCCGAGTCTATTTGTTTGAGTAATAAGTTTGGTATCCTATGTTGCTTTTCCATTTCATTTTTTATTTTGCTGCAAAATGTATATTTCCTGCAGAATTGATTTAATCATTTTAGAACCCAACAACAAGTGGCTCAGTGGAAAAGAAGATATTGTTCATTTTAGGAGTTTCGGGTTCGAGTACTTGTATGTGTAAGGTGTGCGTGCGTTGTCAAAGAGTTAAAAAAGTATGAATAAATATTATCATGTAATTACACAAGTATATTAAAAAAAAAGATTTAATCATTTTATATTTTGATAGTTTTATGATATTTAAACTGAGGAATTTGGTGAAGGAAAATTCTTATTCCATCAAAGAAATATAGCCTAATACTTGTACAAGGATGATTGGCATTTCAGTCCATTATTCTAGGAAAGATAATAGGTCAATTTCACAAAATTAAAAGTCTTATTAAACTTGGAAAGCAACTAATTAGGAATCAATTAATAACTGATCTTATACTTCTTTGAAAACTAAATCATAAATCTTAAACTACTAGACTCCTAACATACATAAACATTTTGCAAATGGTTTTATACTAGTGGCAATTTAAATTATTGTACATGATAATTTTAAATCAATACATAAAAGTTTGCTACAATGGCTTTTTGTTTCAAATTTTACTTTTCTTTACTCATTTGAAATTAAATTACTAGCTGGAGTTTCACGTGATTTTATGAGCAAAATCTCCTAGTTTTGAGGAACCTAAATTGGATCTTCTTGATGCTATTGCATTTATCCCTTTGACCTGGAACTTATTTTAATTTTGCTCATCTGTTTCAAGCCCCCCCCCCCCCCCCGGCTAATGCTGTTCCTACTGCTTCGACCGTTTCTGAACTAGACTTATCTCGGTGCTCTGTAGGATTCATTGGCCTTTGTGCCAACTATACTCGAGACCCTGCTGCTGAGGCTGATGCCCTTGCTAAATCTTGTGCTATGCCCACCTTTTCTGATAATCAACAGGCATCTAACTTTGGAAATCAGGTAGATATGGTTTGTTCAATCTCAGACTTATTAATCACCTTTTTCTTTGGTTAATGTACAAGGATTTCATTCCATTTGTCTACAATTTGCCTCAGAGAATATGGATGTAGATTTGCTGTTCTGTTGCTGCCTTTGTTTTCATTTGATTTAAGTAGTGATAAAGCCTGAATTTTTTTTTTTTTGTAGAACTAAATTGTATATTTTTATCGTTTTAATAGTTTGAATATTTATAATTTTTCGATGATTATATCAAATTTTTTATATTTTTTGGGAGGGCTGAAATAGAATATTATTTTATTAATTTAAAATTTTATAAATTATAAAAAATAATTTACCGTTTTAGGGGTTCATTAGGCTCGGCCACTGGATTTAAGTATCTTTCATTGAACCACCATGTAAGACAGCATGGATAGTTAAAATTGAAGCAACTTTACATAATCATCTGCATATTCACTATAGAAGGGTAACGTAAAAAGGTTTCAGTGTGAATTTCAAAATCTGCTAGATCAGCTGCTAATATTTACCAATCCGCACAGCCGAGCGGTAATCCATATGGCCGGCCTGTGCAGCCAATTGCTAACCCATATGGCCAAAACGGGTTGCCAAGTACCAAACCCTGTGACCAGCTAGCACAACCAATTTCTAGTCCATACAGAACCAGCACGACCAAATGCTAATCCATAGGCTCAAACTGCACGGCCTAATGCTAATCCACACGTCCAATCTGTGCAGCTAAGTGCTAATCCATATGCCCAACCCACATAGTCAAGTTCGAACGATGGATATGGCAATTTTGGCTCTCTTTTTTTTTTTATTATTATATAAAATTTGATTATTTATGAAAATTACTCACTTTGAAAATTATGTATGTAAATTATTCGTTTTAAATCATAACGTCGGTAATGTCATTGTCATTGACATCACCACCTCCAATTCTAAAAAAAAAATTTGGGTGCCGTCATTGCCATTGACGATACTAGACTGAAATATAATTATATAAAACATTCAAGGGCTTGATGAAGCAATTACCCTTTTAGATTAGATGAAAAAATAGGTGAAAAAGGGTAAATTAAATGCTTTTGAACTTTTGATATATTTGCTTTGTCTTATTTTGAAATTAAATTTAAATAACCCTTAAAATTATAAAAAATAACAAAAATAAACTCTTTTCAAGTTTTATTATCTTTTTAAAAGTAATAAATTTAAAAAATCATACAAAATTTTTATTTAAATTACTCATATATATATCTCTCAAGAATTTCTTACTTAAAACAAAATAAAAAAATAATCATTTGACTAAAATTAATTAATATATAAAAAATAAAAAAGTACTTCCTATGACTCTTTGACACGCACGCTATGTACAAATATTCAAACCCAAATTTTTTAATATGAATATATTCTTTTTTTTAATTAAATTACTCGTTAAGTTCAATTTATTTAAAATTCGACATACTCAGATAATTTTGCCAAATAAAACCCCTATACTATAAAAATATATTTTACAGATCATGCTTTTATAAATGATGAAATAAGTTTCTCAAAAAAAAAGATGAAATAAAAAATTTCCGCTATTTTTTTCTTCATGAATACATTAAACCCTAAAACAACCAAAACTTGGCGGGATGGTCTCTCGAATGGCTTACGATTGAATGAATACGATCTCAAATTCAGCTCTCTCAGTCTCAGGATTTAAGGACCTATATTTTAAACAGAGGGAGTATAGATGATAACAGAAGTTGTTCTGCTAGTTCCGCCGCTTTTTCTGGTTTTATTCAAGCTCACCTTTTGCCTTTTTCATTTTCCTGAATTCAAGATATGGGTAAGCTTAATCCTTCTTTACTTCTTACTTCTATTGTTAATAGTGGAAAGATTCTTTCTTATTTCCGCTCTCCCTTTTCTCGTTATCTTAACACCTCTGCTACCCACGTCAGTGCGTTTAGTGAGAATTCCATTTCTGTAAGGGGGAAGAGAAAGAAGTATGATGGCCTTCATAATGTTGATGATGCTTTGAATTTGTTTTATAAGATGATTGACAAGTACCCATTGCCTTCAACTGTGGAATTCAATAGATTATTAGTAGCCATTGTTAGAATGAAACATTATGCCATTGTTGTTTCTATGTATGGCCGGTTACAGTTACTAGGGGTTTCTCATGATATTTATTCTTTCAACATCTTGATTAATTGCTTTTGTCTATTAGGTTATATTGATTTTGGGTTTTCTGTTTTGGGGAAAATGTTGAAGGTAGGTGTTGAACCTGATATTATAACTTTGTCCACTTTGATTAATGGACTTTGTAAGCAAAGTAAGATTTCTCAGGCTCTGAGTTTGTTTGATGATATGATTGGAAAAGGGTATCAACTTAATTTAATTGCTTACAACACAATACTTAATGGTTTGTTTAAGACCGGGAATTTTAAAACTGCTGTTAGGTTTCTGAGGATAATGGAAAAAAGAGGTTTCAAACCTGATGTTGTAGCATATAACACTGTCCTTGACTATCTTTGCAAGTGTGGGTTACAAAATGAGGCTCTAGATCTCTTCTCTCAAATGAAGGTTAAGGGAATTACACCAAATATGGTTAGTTACAGTTGTTTAATTCATGCTATGTGTAATTCAGGCTTGCAGAAGGAGGCAACAAGGCTTTTGAATGAAATGGTGGATAAAAATATTTCACTTGATATTTTCATGTATAATATGTTGATTGATGCACATTGCAAGGAGGGGACAATTTCTGAAGCTGTAGATATTGTTGACACAATGAAAAAGCAAGGGATTGAGCCTAATGTTGTCACGTATAGTATATTGGTTGATGCGCATTGCAAGGAAGGGATGGTTCCTGAAGCTAAACATATTGTTGAGACAATGATAAAGCAAGGCATTGAGCCTAATGTTGTCACGTATAGTATATTGGTCGATGCACTTTGCAAGAAGGGGATGGTTTTTGAAGCTGAAGATATTGTTGACACAATGAGAAATCAAGGCATTGAGCCTGATGTTGTTACCTATAACGCATTGATAAATGGCTATTGCTTGCGAAACAAAATGGATAAAGTTAGAAGAGTATTTCAGTTGATGATTAAGAAGGGGTTTTTTCCTGATATATGTAGTTTCAACATCATGATCAACGGATATTGCAAAGCTAAAAGGTTGGGCGAAGCAATGGAACTCTTTCACAAAATGGCTCAAAAAGGACCAATCCCAGATACTATCACCTACAGCACTCTTATGCAAGGGATGTGTCGATTAGAAAGGATTTCAGCTGCATGTGAACTTTTGAAAAAGATGCTTGCTTCTGGGCAAGTTCCAAATCTAATGACCTGCTCAATTTTACTGGATGGTTTATGCAAAAGAGGCAAACTCAAAGAAGCATTGTATTTTTTTCAAGCAATGCGGAACAGTGGGCTGAAACTTGATATTGTCTCTTATAATATCCTTACTGGTGGCTTGTGCAAAGCTGGGCATATCAAAATTGCAAAGGAAGTATTTCGTCAAATTTCAGTAAATGGTTTAAAACCCGATGTGCACTCATATGCTATAATGATTAATGGTTTTTGTAGAAAGGGATTGTTGGATGAAGCATACCAGTTGTTTAGGAGTATGGGACATAATGATTGCTTGCCTAATAGCTGCTGTTATAATGTAATGATCCAAGGGTTCATCCGAAACAGTTATACCTCAAAGGCAACACAACTTCTTACGGAAATGGTCGGTAAGGGCTTTTCTGCAGATTTATGCTCTGCCACTTTATTTTTGGATCTCCTCTTACGATATGGTAAATCAATCTTGATCTAATAGTGTAAAGATTGTCATTTCTGAATGTGAATAAATTTTTTCATAACCAATTGTATTGCTGTGATAAGCTGAAGAGTTTCTGGAAACTACAATAAGTGAGTTTAAGGTCTATTTTAGTTTAGTTGATGTACATTAAACATTAAGGATGAAAGAAACAAATGATATACACCATGTTTCACTTACAACACTAATTAAAATGGAGATCGACTTTGTCTTTTTATTTTAATATCATCCTAATTATTATGTAATGGGATGGTTTGCTAGTAATTTAAATACATGAGAATATGCCATGCCATGTTTTGGGCGATTCAATGTTTAAGCATGAAACATGGGATGCTTCTCATAAGAAAAACTGAAAGCAGCTATGCCCTGTTTCTGATTCATTTCCACAGCTCAAATAAGACAGAATCATGGCATAAAAGAGTGTTTAAGATGGACACATTCGGATATTGATTAGGAGTATGATCCTTAGTGTAATTGTACTCAGGATGAGCTAAGCTATGAAGGTAAGCAGGAAGATGTTATGTTGTCTGATATGCAATGAGAGATGAGCTAAAGCTACCAAGGTCAACAGTGTAAAGCTATCTCTCGTTGCAACTTAGAATATACATAATTTTGACACCGTAACCTTTTTGATCATACTAGCATTAGCTCAACGCGCGTGAGTGATACATAATCTAATTTATTTTAAAATAATTTTATAATTATAGTACTTTATTTCTATTTATCTAAAATAAATATGAGTAAATTAAAATTTATAAAAATATATCATTCAAACAGTACTTAAAATATATCCAACATAATAATTTAATTAATTTTTTCAGTTAAAAGAAGAATAATTTAACTAAATAAAAGGGAATTATGTTCAAAGTGACAAAAGAGGTAAACAGAACCAACTTTTTCATTGTGTCAAGGTAAAAATTCCATCATTTCAAGGATTAAAAGATATTATGTATTAAAAAATTAATTAATCATAATTTTAAATAATAATTGGGTGACATATAATAATGACATAAGCAAATAAAATAATTTAATTGATTTTTATTATATATAAGATTTATTCATTATTTATTCAGCAACTAAATTGCTTAATAATAAATATAATAAGTAGGGTTTTATGTTAATAAATGTTAAATATATTATACTAATAAAAATTAAATCTTTTAAAAAATATATTTTGTAAATAAAATTTGTACGCAATCTCTTCAAATTCAGTTGTTTCACAACATCAAAGTTTAGCTTTAGGCAGCTCGTATCTTTTCTCGTAACCCTAGTTTGTTTTGATCATCATGTCTCCGCGAATCTTGTTTGCCATAGTAAGGAGCTCGCCACTTACTGTTCATTTGGGGTAGCTCGTACAACTCAGAGGGTTCGTTAATCTTTATGGGTTTGTTTGTTTTTCCATATGAGTTTGCCTTTCATTGTTAATTTGCCATTTTTGGAGAGTTCGTCAAGTATGTTTGCTGCATGAATGGTCATCTCGCAACACTCTCTTATCATGTAGGAACAACTATTCGTTCTTCTTTAAAGCCAAGTTCATTTTGTGATATGTAGATCTTTCATTCAACAAAAAGAAATGTTTCATGTTTATGGAACAATTGCTTCGAATTTCGAAACGAGACTTTTCTCTTCATTACTGAAATACTGATGATTAACAAGCACAAATTGAAAAGCTTTCAACAGATATATATTAGCTCCACAGAAAAATGTAGCACATAGCACTGTTAAGTTTCATATGGATTTCCTAATTTGCTGATATATTCTTCTTTCTTTTTCTCCATAATTCTCTGAGATTGATGATTGTTGCAAAAGGTTTGTATAAATTGAAGTAAGAGAGTAGCTAATGAGAAAGTTCTTGAAGTTCCTGGAAATGGGATAGAGCAGAAATAGTGCTAAAAAGTCGATGTTGCATTTACAGTCAATGGTCTAGTAGAATCAGGTTTGTCTTCGGCAAGGGGTTTGATAGACTATCTAGATATTGTTTGGTTGATATGATATGATTTATGTGATATTAAACTATGAACTTGATTGGCATTATAGTTGCCAAAAAAGTGATGGCCTTTTAGTGTTATTGAATGCTATTGTATTTCTACAGTGTTGCATACCCTTGTATGGAATAGAAATGCAGAGGCAATAGAGGAAGAACAAGCAATACTTAGTGTTGCAAGTTTTCTGGTAGCTGAAGATGTTGTGAGATGGCCATTCATGCAACAAATACACTTGGCGAACTCTCCAAGAATGACGAATTTTTCGAGAGTGGCAAACTGACAACACAAGGCGAATACATATGGAAGATTGAACACGGCGAACTCTTAGAAATTGGCGAATCCTCTAAGATTGGCAAACTACAGTAAGTGGCGAGCTTCCATAAATGAACAATAAGTGGCGAGCTTTCATAAATGAACAGTAAATGGTGAGCTCATTATTTTTACAAATTGGGGTCACGAAAAAAAATGCGAGCTGTCTAAAGCTAAATCATGAACTTTTAAACAATTGGATTTGAAAAACTTGTGTGCAAGTTATGATTTCAGATTATGCTTCCTATTATTAGCATAATATATTTGATATTTCTTAGTATAAATTTTTTGTTATTTCTGTTCATAATTATGAGTTTTTCTTGTTATAAATACCTTTGTTCCATTGTTCAAAAGGAGAGTGGAGTGAAAATATATAAAACTTCAGTAGATAATTTTTTGTTGTTAAATTTCTCTTTTTTTTTTTTCTTATCTGCAATTCTTTCTTTTTTAAGTGTCGAAATTCCAACAATTGGTATCAGAGTTGCTTTGTTGTTCTTTTTGTGTTATACATGGCTTCTGCGAGTTTATATATTTTCTTGGTTACAACAGCAATAAGAAGGGATATAAAATTTATGATCCATTATCCAAGAAGATAGTTGTAAGCAGGGATGTTGTGTTCGATGAAATGCTTGAGTAAGGAGAGCTTGAGCTGGGGTTGCAACCAGTGGATAGTGAAGTTGAAGAATAAGACTTTGATGACATACCAATTAGGGGTACACGACCAATTGATGAAATTTATCAAAGAGTAGAGGTGGCAATTCTTGAACTTGTAAACTTTGAAGAAACTGAAATTACAAAAGGCTAGAAAGAAGCTATGCAAGCTGAGCTGAACATGATTCGCAAGAACTAGGCTTGGGAACTTGTTGAAAGGCCGTCACATAAAAAAGTCATTGGCGTGAAGTGGGTATTCAGAACCAAACTCAACGCCGATGGTTTGCTCAACAGATTGAAGGCAAGGTTGATCGTAAAGGGTTTCAATCAACAATATGGGATTGATATTTGGAGACATGTGCACCAGTGGAAAGGTTGGATACGATCAGACTGCTCATAGCTTTGGCGGCACATATGGGATGGAAAAGTCATCAGTTGGATGTTAAGTCAACATTTCTGAATGGCTACTTGTAAGAAGAAATTTATGTGGAGTAGCCTCCTGGCTTCGCCATTAAGGGAAAAGAAGATAAGGTATGTAGGCTTAAGAAAACCTAATACGGCCTAAAATAGGCTCCGAGGGCCTGGTATGCAAGAATTGATGATCACTTGCAAAACTTAGGGTTTGAAAAAATACGTCAGCGAGCCAACTCTCTATGTAAAGAAGCTTAGAAAAGTCACAACATTGGTACCTGCTGGTAGTTGGGAGTTGTGATGATTTGGTGAAAGAATTCAAGCTACAGATGGAGAAAATGTTTGAGATGTCAGACCTCGAAAAAATGAGATACTTTTTGGGCATGGAAGTGGAATATGTTCAAGAAGGCATATTCATCAGTCAGCAAAACTTTGCCTTGAAGATCTTGGAAATGTTTTGCATGGAAAAATGCAAATCAATAAGCACACCTGTAGCACTTGGTGATTAGCAGCAATGAAGATTTTGAGAGGGTTGAAGAAAAGAATTACAGAAGTCTTATTGGTTGCTTGTTGTATTTAACAACATGACCTGATATTATATATGTAATAGGTTTGTTATCAAGATTCATGCACTGTTGCAATATGCCACATTTGAAGGTTGCTAAGAGAGTGTTGAGATACATCAAAGGAACTGTCAATTTTGGGGTTTGGTTCGCAAAGCCAAACTCATTTAAGCTTGTTGGATATACTGACAGTGATTGGGTTGGGTCAGTAGATGATATGCGAAGTACATATAAATATTTTTTTCTCACTTGGATCTGACGTGCTCTCTTGGAGTTCCAAGAAGCAGCCAACTGTGGCGCAATCCACAGTTGAGGCGGAGTATATAATTGCAGTAGCAGCAGTCAACCAAGCAATTTGGTGAAGAGAACTTCTATGTGACATGAATCTTGTGCAGGTAGAGGCAACACAAATTTTCTGCGACAATCAATCCATCGTTGCAATCGCGAAGACTCCTGTCTTCCATAAACAGACAACATTTCAAGATCAAGTACCATTTTGTGAGGGTTGTTGAACAAAGCGAAGAAGTCACTCTAGTTCACTTGTAGCACAAAGAGCCAATTGGCAAACATACTAGCCAAGCCTCTTGGAAGAGCAAGGTCTGAGAAATTGAGAAATGAAATTGGTGTTCGAAGGCCAAAGAGGAGTGTTGTGAGATGGTCATTCATACAACAACTCGCACATCTGACGAATAGGTTAAACGCCAGGATATTGGCGAATTGTCAGTTGGCGGATAGTCCAAAAATAGCGGACAGTCTGAGTGCAAGGCAAAATGGCAGACAGTCTAACCACCAACTGCCTCGAAGCTTTTGTTAAAAGCTAACAAGTTGTCAACTTGTTCTGTGAAGCTGCTAGATTATTTTATCCTTTAACTTGATAAGTTAATGAAAACGGTGCTGATTAGACAGAAATCAACCAATGAGTAAATTCCATGTATTAGACTTGCCAATTTGTCAAGTTGCAGTCGATACTTTTCTATTTAAAGTTGTACATTGTATGTAATTTGATATGTGAGAAATTGAATTAAAAATAGCAAATCAGTTTTGATTGCTAATTTGTGCTCTGTTTTCTTTCTTCCTTCGTAACAGAAACCAACACTAATACATCATGACTTCTTCCCTCGCATGTCTTTTCTGATGTTCTCGTTTTCAATAATTTCACTTCTTTCGCCACTAGTGATACAGTCATGCTTGCTAGTATCCTCGGTTTTTGAGCTTCCGGCTATAGCTCCTCGATTGATTTTATCAAAACCAGCCTCCTCATCGAAATGCTTGCTTCTTCCAGCATCTTCGTCCCCAACACCGGCTATGCATTGATGCTGATCCTCTTCCTTGTCACCCCTACATACATTATGATGAATTCCAAATATACAAAACAAATTCCCCTCCATAAGCTCTAAACAGCCAAGCTAATAGTCGGTCAGTTACTTCGACTCGAACATAATTGTTGGATAAAGGTATACGTCCAACACAAGCATACTCAACATTTTCTAAGCTTTTTTCATATATTTGGTGGATTGTATTCTCATATCCATGTCTTAGTATGTTCCAGAAATGAATATCGGACACGATATATCAAAGAAATGAAGTATTGGAGTAACATAGTTCACAATAGTCAAATAGAACTAGTTGGGAGTAAAAAGGGTTACTTACCCAGAATAAATAACAAGTCCAACAGCTACTGCAACAAAGGCTAAAAAGTACATCCAATCAACCTTTTCATGGTAAGCAAAAATGCGGATTATGACAGCCCACATGTCTGAGGTTAGCAAAGAGAGATTGAGCATTGTGGAACCACTCATCTGCAAGGAAGAAAACCAAACTTCAAAATGTTGTCACCAAATATTAGATTCAAGAAGTTCATAAGAATGATGCCGCAAAGTTGATCCCATACCTTAAGTAACACCGGGACAAATGAGTAAAACATAAACCTGGCCAATGAAAATCCAAAAAATGGAAATGCCTGAAACAAAGAATAAATAAAGTATATTAAGAAAACAAAAACTTGAACATACTTAAGAGGACACCAGCATGTGTAAGAAAAAGCAACTTTCTAAGATGGTTGTAGAAACCTATGTTATTTAGAGTCGAGGGTGAGTTACAAATACATGTCAGGCACAGGTCAACATTTTCAGAGCCCTTCAATATTAGAAGAATCATATCCCCATGCCCATGTCTGAATATATGTCGGACATAGGCACTTCAAAGAAAATAGAGAGTCGTAGTAACATTTGTAGAAACATATATTTGTGCACAAGAAGAAAAAGGAGGAGTGCTTTGACGTTTTGAACAAACTTACAGCACCAGCCATCCAGGGAATCGATTTGAGTTCATTTCGTTCAATTATGCTTCTATAGACAGTGTTAAGGGTTGCACATTGACAATATTATTGCATTGAAAAAATCATATCATTAATCAGCCATCTCTGGAATTCTACAGATCTGTTAACTTTAACAAAATCTTGATGGCATCAATTACACAGGATATTTCAGATTGTCTAACATTGTGTAGATGGGGGTATGCATGTTGATGAGAAATCATAACTTTGAAAACCGTAAATAAGTTTCATAAAATGAAATATAAACTGTAATGATTGGATGTAAACACAGAAACCAAGGATACATTTGTATTGCACTGATAATGGCACCAAAGAAGCCCAAGAATGACATGAGTTCAACTCTATTCGCATTCTTAACAAAAAACTCCTGCAAAGAAACAAACAGATAAGAAGTGTGGGGAATGCTAAGTGTAATAACTAATATAAACACACACATATACATGGAGAGAGAGAGTAACACAGGATAATACAGTGCTTTGATAATTGTACGAGCCTATGTTGCTCTAACTCGATTTTGATTGAAGTATCTATGTCCATCACATATTCTGAATGAGTGTGGATATGACCATCCAAATACTTGAAAATTTTCCCATGTTAGATACATCTGCATATCCAACAATCACACCCTAGTCTAAGTAACATAGACACAAGCTACGGCCCATAAAACAAAATTAGAGAGAGAGAGAAACTGAGGGAGGGAGGGAGAGCCCTCAATAGGCTATATCCAGTCATTTGCCATACATAAAACAAAACTATTTAACATTTCAAAATCCATCTCCAACATGAGGATATTCAAAGTAGAGAGTCAGGTAGGTTCTAAGCAACCAGCCAGCACTCTAAGCTATAACCGGTCTTGAAAGCAAGTTAACCCAGTAAGGTTGAGTCCATAAACTATCTAAGCCTGTATTCCACTAGCAAGTAGTTAATTGTAAAAAGAAACTTGAGGCAGGGATCAGTGGAGGGAGAGAGCAATGGAAGTGAGCCACAGAAAAGATAGCATAATCAAATGAGCAATTAGGCTCACTTAAATCGGAAGACTTGAAAATTATTGGAGTTGATTCCAATATAAATCAGAACAATGAACATTTCAACTTAGTAACTAAAAAGCAAAGACAGAAAAATTATATTCTGTGATAATCAGTATCGAAATGCATGATTCTAATAAGAGGGGCAAAAAGTTTCCAGGTTCCTCTGCAGATCAACGTAAATGTAATTACCTCGCTGACATCACTAATGGCATAGAGTGTTGCCCCAGCAATAACGAGTAAATCTCCTTTGCGAGGGTCACTGCCTCCTACAACCCACATTGGCAATTTTCATATCAGAATATGCCCCATATTGGCCTAATTCCTTAAAATAAACTAAAATATAGAAATGACAATACGTGGTTTATATAAAAGAATCCATGAAAACACAGGAAAGGATGACCGCATGTCAGTGGCTTATATTAGGCAAAAATTTAAAAGTAAACAAAGGAGCAACAGGAAGAGCAGTTCCACGACTATATCCCAAATATGCAGATCAAAAGAGTTACCTGATCGGTCACCTGCATGAACATCTGAAAAAATAACCATCACAAGACCAGCAACACATACAATTACACCAGCTATCTTTCTGAATCTGTACTTTGTTTTCAAAAATATAAAGGTAAGAAGCATGACCGATGGGATAGACCAACAGTCGAGCAGCATTACACTCGTTATAGATGTGTACTGGTACGCCTTCACCACTGCTCATGAAGTAAACTTGGTTGAATTTAAGAGTCTGTCCTGAATGACAAAAGAAGGTTTTACAAAGCAAAATAAAGCGAAAAAGCTTTTGCTAAGGACTTCTCTATCAATCAATTAAAATTCCCCATATTTCAGAAGTGTCCCTCAGTTCTTTTACTTTCTAAGTAAGAATATAAGTTAAAAAGTTTTCAAAAACAAGACTGGAAACCATATGCAACAAGGTAAATCGAAAATCAGCCAAGCTCACTGGAAGAACATGACAGACTTACCAAGATAATTGGCCTCTACATCTACTAATCCAAGAACAGCATAATAATACCATTTAGCCTGCACACACACACACACACACACACACACACACAAAAAAAACAGATTTAAGGCATTAAAAATAAAAATAACCAAAAAATAAAAATCAATGACCAAGACTCCATGCTAACCTGTTAATTTTCTACTTATGCACACCAGCACCACACATGAACTTGTAAGCCAATAATAGTCATATTCATCTATCTAAGAAATCGCAACTGAAGCAAGATTATCTATTGAGCAGCCATTTGCCGAGACACATAACTTTGTTCACTAGACATCTAAAAAACCCTTTTTAGTTGCCCTCTTTACATCATGACCACTAGTATTTTGTTTACACATGTAACTGATTTAAAGAAGTTCCCATTTACATGCTGTCTATAGATACAAGCATTGCAGGTGATTAAATATTTAATCCCAAATGGAGGTATGCAATCAAATTCTGCATATTTAAAGTCCATTTAAAGCTGAAATGAGAAGAGTGGATGTGAAAGCTAACAAATACCTTAAGTGCTTGCCTCTTGTAAAGCATAACACTTCCATAGACGACAGTCAAGAGTACATAATTTAGAAAAGATTGAGATGTTGGTGCATTGATTCCTAAGATAAACATAAAAGTAGAGAAATAAATATCCAAAGTGTGAGATCACTCACTAAACAAGAACAATAAGAAGAAATTATCCAAATTAAAATAGGAAATATAGTTTAACAAACCAAAACAAAACGTTTTTTTAATCTAATGTTTTGTCCAGCAGTGGCAACAAGTTTCAAAAACATACAAGTGCATTTGCAAAAGAAACACATATACAAAGTTTAAAGCTCTACAATCAAGTAAATGAAGTAAAGAGATAAAGCTAGAAATCAAATGAAGCTAATAGAATTATATATATTTTTCAAGCTTTCAACAGTTAGTCAACATTAAAGGCTATATTCTCAGATGATCACCATTGACAAAACAATAAAGAAAATTAGCAAAACCTTTTTTAGAAAGTTCAAATGAAGAGAAACCAGTAGAAGTGATAAGAAGAGATAGAAATTGCCCCAAACCAAGCCCAACCAAAGTCTTCTTTGTCCAAAACTGCTTTGAACTCATCATTTTTCCTCTCTCAAAACACTCAAAACCGAAGAGTAATCACCAAAATGTTGGGAATAAAAAAAGAAGAAAAAAAAAGTTAACCAACAGACTCAAAAACCCCATTGGCAGAAACTCCATTAAAAGCTGCCAAAGGCACCCAAAATGTCCAAAACGTAGATACCCACTAATGGTTTTCAGTTTAGGTAGTGAAATGACTCAAAAGTTAGCTTTGAAAGTGAAAACTAGCAATGAAGCAATGGGTCTAATGAGTTCCCAAATTCATCTTGAAGACTATAACCATTCACCAACACGTAAATATTGTAACTATAAAATAAATAAAAATAAGCTGTTCTTTTAAAAAAAAAAAAAAAAAAGTTTTCTTTTGTCATCATTTGTTTATGAGATTTATCAATTTTGTTGGATGGTTTAATGGTAGAAACCAATGTGATTTTGATAATACCAACAATGATGGTCGTGCTTTGATCATAACTAAAGGCCTATTGTTTAATCAAAATAGAACATTGAAATTATGGAACTTTGATCACAACTAGGCCATGCATTTGGGTCCAAATTTTATTTTTTACAACGATTGTTTAATCAAAATATAATATTGCAAACTTTATATAAATACTAGATTTATGCCAATCTCACCATGTGAATGAAGAAAAATCATCTAAAAAATATATTTATTAAAAATTCATATAAAAATTAATTGATATTTTAATTATAATTGTTAAATTAATTGTTAATTGTACATGTAACTTAATTTCTATATAAGAGAGTTTGACACATACTTAATAAAACATTTAAAATAAATATAAATACATATTATTATTTTTAAAAGTGCAAACATATTCGAGGTAAATTTGATAAAAATGTTGATTTTAAAAAATAATTAGGGATTTAGGTCAATTTTTAAAGAAATAGATTGATTTTGGAGAGGAAAACAAAAAACATGGCATGCATGAAGCGTTTTCCCACAAGACAGTTTTTTTTGTTTCTAAAAAATTGTTTTTCTGCGTCCCAAATTAATGTTTTTGAACTCTCTAAAAATTAGTTTGATCCGAGATAAAATTGAATCGATAAAATCGGACAGTTTAATGTGAAAAAAAGGGCCCAAAATAACCAATTGAGGAAGGAAGAAGGACGAGCCCAAGGAGCAGCCCAAAACTGTCCAACCCTTACCCAAATCAGCTCCCAAAGTTTATTAAAATAATTACAAAATAGTCTCTTAACTCTTTCACAAAGCCGTTCTAACCCCTCCACTTTTTAAGCCTTCCATTTATGACACCAAGCCATATTTAGCAAAGTCAACCTAACCTCTCTTCCTACTATCAAGGGTCGGCCATTGGAGGAGAGAATCAAGGCTCTCCGATGCTATTTTTAGCTTCCTCAAGCTAGTATGAATAGCCACCCTTATTTTCTTTCATATCATCACTCATCCACTCACCATTCATATTTTCCTCTCATCCATTTTTTCCTATTTGCTCTCCCATTTTTCCTTCTCCCAATTTTAATTTTCCCCTCTTGAAAAAGAGCCTTGCAAATCTTTTGGAGCAACAATATTCGGCATCTTTAAAGGCCTTTGATCGGCAGAATAAAGCAGAGAGGAAAGGGCACACATTAGTCTGACTTCAGAAAAACACTGGATTTGTCTTCTAGTTTCTTTCTCTTATTTATTTTTAATTTGTTTGAGATCATAAACATGAATTCTAATTGTTTTTATGCTTTCAATTTAATTAAAATGACTTAAATTATGTTTATGTTAGATTTTGATCGAAACATTCTTACAACTCTCATACTTTCACAGACCTATGCCTGCATAAAATCTTCCATACAATCCTAGACAACAACATTCATACACAGCCATAGACTCAAACCAAATACAGTACAGAACATGCAAACGGCATAGCAACCAGCGAACACCTAAAGATGGAGCACAAAAACTCACTTGCTATCCTTCATCCTCGCAAACTTAGTTTTTTCAAATGTCAGAGCCTCCTTCGTCTTGGCAGTTAAGCACGACAATCCACATACCAATTAAATCAAATCTTTTCAAAGATTCCAAAAATCCTAACTTCTCTTTTTTTCAAATTCACGAATACAGAGAGATTAAGAAGCATACCAGTTCACCAGATTCTCTACTTTCCAAACTTGAATCTCAGGTCACTGCCCCATGTAGAGCATTCCTCAATTTTCTCTTCTTCAAAGCAACCAAAGAAGATGATGTAGAAGTGAAAAAAATGATACAAAAATGAGAAGAATTATGTCTGTTGAATAATCCTTCACCACACACACACACACACACACACACACACACACACACACACACACACACACACACACACACACACACACACACGTATATATAACCTTTTACGCACGGTCACCACAGTCCAAAATAAACCTTCTATCGCTAATCATTTTGTTTCCCATTAAGGAACAGGTCGATTACAACTTGATTGAACCAAAATTAAAGCCTACCCATTTGCTATTCAAACACTAAAATTTCTATATTTTTCAGTAGAGTCCGTCGAACTTACTATCTCTTTCAATTAACTCTCAAATCTTCCATAATTTTTGAACCTTAACAAAAATCGAGTATGACACCGATGGACAATTGTTGAACTAGGGTTTAGAGGACAAGACTCGATTGCCCAAAACATGAATCCCATGTCTTGAGATAAGAAAATATTGAAGCGACAAGTTTGAAATACGAGAAGCATGTCTCAAGACACACTGCTAAATTTTGTTAAATTGAATTGAATTTGAATCCTAACTTCATAATTGAACTCGATGATTTTGGGACACATTAATTGAAGTAGTTAGGCACCTACAATACATGAATACATTCATAATTTGAAAATGTTTTAATTAATACTTAATTATTTCATAAATCAACTAAGTTAATCTAAATTGTTTCAACAACTTCATGTAATATCTTATATGGATTCAGGGACTAAATCAAGTATGGGATGTGCAAAAAAATCTTATATTCTTTTTATTATTATTAATACTTTCCTTCTTTTAGAATTTTATTTGCAACAAAATAATTTGAATTTATTTATAATATCAGTGATAAAATTAAATTTATATAATTTATAATTTTAATGTAAGAAAACTAGTTTCTAGTGTAAATGAAAGTTTATCACTCCCCGTAATCAGCTAACACGTGGCAAGATTAAAAGTAATGAGGTGGCCGTCGTTTATAGATTCACTGTACCTTTTCGGTTTTCACAATTCTCCATTGTTCTGTTTTTAAGATTTCTTCGAAAAATTCGATTTTCTTTGTTCCAAAGGTACGACCATTTCATTCAATTATCTCTTGATTTAATTTTAAATTAATTAATTCTTGCCTTACACTGAGACCTGTAAATATTCTTCTTTTTCTTTTATCTCCCCCACAATTTTTCAAACTAAATTTAGGTTTTCTTTTTGGAACTTTTCATGATAGAGCAATATTTATTTGCTAGTGCATATAGTATAATTGAAGTGAAATTAATATGAAACTGAAAGACATTTAAAGGCAAATTTTTGTTGTTGAAATTTGAAACAGATGGAAAGGTCTGAATCTCTGTCACCTCTAACATACAAAGGCTCAATTCCTGAAGCCATTCGTGAAGCTCAAAACCAGAAGAAACTTTTCGTGGTCTATATTTCAGGTAATGTCTTCCTTTTTCATTTGATCTGCTTCTGCTTTTATGTATTAGCAAATTCAAATTTTGTCAGGTGTTAATTTAGTACTGTGATCTGCACTCAATAATTTTGATGCTTCTTGATTGTTCAGGAGAAGATGATGAGTCGAAAAACCTGGATCATTCAACGTGGACTGATCTTAAAGTATTTATTTATTGTTATTGCTTTTAAATTTTTTTTTTAAACATCAAGGTTATTTTTTTCTTTTTCCTTGTAGTTCTTCACTATATTTTAACATGTTGATTCAGGTAAAAGACTCGTTGTCAAAGTATTGCATTCTATTGCATATCAAAGGAGGGACCACCGATGCTGCAAATTTTTCTGCCATATGTATCCTGAAGATACCTGACAATTTGTATACCCATGTTGTGTTAGTGTATTTCGTCATATCATAATCGTCATTTAAGTATTTTATATTTCTATATATTTTAATATATTTTAATTCGTATGACATGGATTTTGAAGCATTCATGTATTCCCATTGTGTAGTGTTAATTTCTTTGCATCATGTCATGTTTTGAGTTGTGTTTTAGTTATTTATTCTGGGTTTATTCATATCATATGATCACATCCTATTTAGTATTGCCAAGTATAAATTTAATAACATGATTCTCTTATGGTTACTCTAAAATCAACATTTTATATGTTTTGGCTTTTTGTTATAGATCCTAAGGGAATATCTGTGATAGTTTTGCATCTAGCTATGAATTATGCTTTTGGAGTTGAACTGCTCTGCTATGTTGCTGAAGTACTAGCAGCCTTAAATCTTTTCTTAATTGCCGAATTAGCTACTTTTCCTTGTTATGAACTGTTTAGTGTTAAGTGTTGGTGCTAAGGCTTATTTCATACCATTTACAGTTGTGTCCTTACAAAGAATTAATGTGCATGTACTCTTGAATTGTTTACCCCCCAATATATGAGTAGAAGAATTGGCCGTGGTCAACCTTTATTTTCTCTTGTTTGTAAGCAGTCTGCCTCAAGGGTATTCTGTGTTTACTTCACTAGTTTTTATGTTACATATTATGGATTTCAAGTTATCCTTCTTTGGATGATGAATCATGAGTCCCTTGAAGATAATGAAGGCCTACTTCATTTAATTGTCAACTAATGTCTAATGGAATTGAGGAATAGTTCCAAACTACCATAGTTGTTATGTTGGCAGTCATATGATATGTGTGGTGGGAAAGAACAGTTGAAGATGCAAGTTTTAAGTGGGGAAAGGGAAAGAAAGCTTTTTTAATTTTTATCTTTCCATATATTTTTCAAACTGTCTCTTCTAACTCAATACTTCCGTTATTATCCTATGATTTCTCCATCTTTTGAGATGTTGCTTCACTTCACCTTTCCATTAGCATTTCCTTCTAACTCAATACTCTTTGTATCATCCTATGATTCCTCCATCTTTTGAGACTTTGTATCACTGCAC
Source organism: Kokia cookei (assembly GCA_039519145.1). NCBI lineage: Eukaryota > Viridiplantae > Streptophyta > Magnoliopsida > Malvales > Malvaceae > Kokia > Kokia cookei. The sequence goes on along the minus strand of CM076907.1, from coordinate 32,896,208 downwards.
CTTTCCATTAGCATGTCCTACTAATACATCACAACATCAACAAAAAGTTGGATGCATCACTACACGTCTTTGTTTTGTACATTGAATCTTTTCCTTTATATGATATGGGGTTGAGTTCCCTTTTCTACTGTTTCAATGGCCACTTATAATGTGCATGCTATTGAAACTTGTTTAAGTTGATATTTCTTGTTTGCTATTGTAAGTACCTGTCACCAGTTTCAATGAGAGAACAATTCCTTGCATCAACATGTTACAGATCCACAGAAATCTATCCCCTGCATAACAGCAATTGGATTTAATGGTGTACAAGCTTGGCAAAGTGGTATTAAAATTTCTTCTTATGTAAAACCATTTTTCTCTTTTCTCCTCCTTTTCAAGCATGTAATGTAATATGCATGGAAAAATGTTTTAAATGGTCAATTTTTTTTCTTTTGGTTGAACTCTTCCAGAAGGGTTTGTCAGCGCTGAAGCTCTGGCATCAAGTCTAGAGAAGGCATGGTTGAGTCTTCATATCCAGGTATGCTAGGATGGTTGACTCTAGGACTATTATCCAATCAGTGAAAAGGTGCTGAGTGTGCACTTACCAAATCTAGTTTATGATTTTCGGATTTCTTAACTGCAGGAAACAACAGCGGCAGTACTTGGTGCTGCACTTGCTTCAAAGAAACTTGAGTCATCTAGCACTGGAGCTTCTACTGTTAGCCAGCCCGAGCAAGGAAGTTCTAGTACTTCTGTCCCATCAACCACAATGGATGGCGTTGTCCAGTCCTTTGACCCTAAACCAGCAGTTACTTATGGGGTGCTAGAGGGAAACAATGGTAGTGAAAACACAGTAAAGGTAAATTTAAATGGTTGTCTAAATTAGAGTTTTCTAGTTTTTCTTTGACTATGAGAGTTATGGTGGAAGGAAAGCACTTGAACCCAGGCTGTGGTGCAAAATTAAGGGGCTTGTTACCACCGCCCCAAAAAGGGACTTACTTTGAAACTTGAAAAACTTGATATTGGATTTCATTATTTTCCCAACATTTCAGGAGAAATTTTCAGAATTGGTTGACCAGGGTACTTCAGAATCATTTAGCACTGACAACTTGACTAATGTTGCGGATGAACAATGTAATGTTTCTAATGAAGCAACCAGGACGGTTGATACTTCTATTACCTTAAATCCAGCAGTTCCTGTATCTGAGGATACATCCTCTTATCCTGGAAATGATCGTTTCATCTCAGTCAAGGGCATTGATCATCGGTCAAGTTTTCCCGGTGGGAGTGCACCTGAGAAAGCCATGCAACATGAAAAAGATAAATCAATAGATGGCAGGCAAGATGGTGCATCTGAAAATACTGCAACCACAAATGTACCAACTGATGTTCATCTAAATATCAGATTACCTGATGGCAGTAGCCTACAAGAGAAGTTTCCTGTGGGCAACACTCTGAAAATGATAAAAGACTATGTGGATAGAAACCAATCAAGTGGCCTGGCCTCTTATGATCTCGCCATTCCTTATCCTCGCAAGTTATTTGGTGATCAAGGTATGACTAAGCTCTAGCCCCGTGACACTTGTGTGTACATCTTTAAAATGAATGTAGCTTATTTAGTTTTTCTCAGTTTGAGATTTTATTACTTTTAGCTAAACAGTGCCTGTCCTTGACCTCAAACTGGTCTTTAGAAACATGTTGCTCATGGGTGTTATGCATTGTAATTCCATAATTCATATTCCTTCCAGTTCTGTTTGTGGATCTTTCACAATATGTTGCTTATGTATTATGTTTAAAAGGGGTTGGACATATATACGTGTGTGTTACAGAAGATTATGTTTTGAGTTTTATCTTTGATTGCATATCTAGGAAGATTATTGGATGTTAGACGCTACTTGTATGCTTTATATAGATTGAATGTTGTTCTTTTAGTACCGTCTTTTTCCTTCTAAATGTGTACCTTGTTCTTTCCCCACTTTCACATTTATTTATAGATGGCAAACTTTGTCGATTGCATTGCATTCGAGATGTTTTGGACTTAGTTGAAGTGTTTCCTGAAGTTTTAACATAGCATTGCCTTAGCATATGAGGAGTGTTCCTTGTCTTTAAAATATGCTTAAGAAATTGCTCTATGTTGATAAAGGAGCATTACTTTGTAGTGTCTACCATTCACCACTACTATTTTCCTTTTGCCTACAGATTTGAGTACATCTTTATTGGACTTGGGTCTGCTTAATAGACAAGCACTGATAGTGGTTCCACGTCAGAGAAGCACTGGCTTCCAAGGGCAAAGGTCATTTGCTGACCAAAGAAATTCTACACCTTCTGAAGCTACCACAGGAAGCAATGGGGGATATTTTGCATACGTTAGAAGCTTTTTGTCCTATTTCAATCCTTTATCTTATCTTGGTGGTGGTGCTGGTACCAGCGCTTCAACTACTGGACCGGAATCTCAAAGTGGCATCTGGGAATACAGTGAGTCTCTGGGCTGTTGATATTAAAATTTTTATATTTCTGGGCCTAAATCCTTGAGCTAAAATGCTTGTTCTATGACCCCATTGTATCACCTAAACTTATTTAAGCCAACTATAGACGTGCATGCATTATACATAGCCACAAACGCATATAAGTGTCTAGGCAGTCCCTAGTGAAAAGGGCAATTTTTTTTTTTTGAAGAGTGATAAGGGCAATTTAATACTTGTATTGTAGAATTATTAATTTAATTCGTGTACGTTTTGATATTGGTGGTAAAAAGTAAATTTGATAACAGTGTAATGAAAAATGTCAAAATGCTGATGTGGACTTTTGGAAGACCTAGAGACAGATTTAGAAGGGAGAAAGAATATATTATATTAAGGAACATATGCTTTGTCAGATTTTAGAAGTTCACGTCGGTATTTAGACAGTTTTCCATTAACACTACTGTCAAATTTACTTGTTTGAGCCAATATCAGTAGTACAAGAATTAAATTACCTTAGCTTTCTAGTATGTGAACTGAATTGCAGTTTTGACTATAGTACAAAGACCACTTAAATACTTAAAACCAGGGAGATAGAGAGCAAACTAGCATCCATATCCCTGATGTAAGAATAAGCAATTTAGGTTGGAGATGGTAGATTTGGTTTGTGGAATGGGAACCAGAACCTAGAGCACCACCTATGATTGAATATGGTGTATGATCAGGTTCTTTTCTTTCCTTTTTCAAGCAGATTCATATTTTGTTGTGCATAGGATTTTAAGAATCATAATAGAAGTCTTATGAGGTGGTGGCAATCTAGTAGCACGAGATACGTTTTTTCTTTCTTTTTGGGATCTTGAGTAACTGTGTTACAGCTCATTAATGATCCAAATTTGGATCGTGTAATCCCCCATGAAACTCGCAGTGGTCAGACTGAACTCTTGAAAATTGCCTTGGCGAAGTATTTTCTCATGTTTTCTGGATTGGTTGCATCTACAGGTCCAAACTCTACACTGCAAAATAACTTGGCTGGAGCAAACAGGACATATTCTCCTAACTCGACAAACAGAAACAGTTCGACCGACAGCAGGAATAGACGACCCACAACGACCCGATATGGTAGCAATATTCACACACTAAAACACGATGAGGATGACGGCCGTTTCTCGGATAGAAATCCCTTCTGGAATGGAAATTCCACGCAGTATGGTGGCAATAGCGACAACAAATAATCAAGGTCAGCTAGGTTTTCTACCAAGGTGTTTCATTCTGATGAGTTGAAGTCAAAAATGATTCTTGCTCTTATCACTAGCATGTTATCTCTGATGTTTTAAGTATCTGGTCCAATAGGATTGCAATAATTTCAAACTCATAATTTGTGCGTACCTTTTGCAAGTCTTTAGCTCTCTCTATATATAATCATATCTATCAATCAATCATATCTTTCTATCCATGTATCAAATCCGCTTACTGTGTTCATTTGTGTTTTAGTATTTCTATTACCAAAATTATATTTTCTTGATTAATGAAATTAAATTTAATTAATTCAATTATTTTTTAAATTCAATTTTAATTATGCTAAAGTTATGATTATTTTATTCATATATTACATACATATTGTTAATTACTTATTTAGGATTGCGATAAATCATATTATGAACTTCATAAGCGAATAAATTCGTAAATAAATTTAAGATAAATTCAACTTAAGTCATGTTCGATGTATTTTCAGTCCAAACAATCACATATATATCTGTTTTTTTCTTAAATTATTCGTTTCGATACTCAAGATAAAATATATCTTCAATTGAATTGGATAAACAACATAATAATCCCATAAATTAATTTATTCAATTATAGTTGTTTAGATTATGTACAATTTTGATTGTCAATTAATAAAAATTATCTTGTTGCATCATAATTCGAGTATAAAATACAATTTATATTAATTAAACTTTTGGTAATTAATAATTTTGACTTTCGTGTAAAAACTATTAAAAACACATGCAAAATATAATTACGTAAGCAATGAAATTTTATTAAATTAATTTATTCAAAAGATTATGAAAACTAATAATGATAGATATCAGGCACTTAACCTTTTCTGAGTAAAGTTTACCTTCGCCTTCCACTTTTATGAGCTCGAGAAGCCACATATATGTAGCTTATGCGAGCTACTCCACCCAAATACATATTTGGTGACCTATATATATGTCGCCGAACTCTCTCACACATTTATGCGAAGACAAGTGTTGATGGTAAAAATATATCTTAGATTGAGTCTAAATATGATGTTAATAAGATTTTATGTTTACTTAAGATCGTCCTGATTCGAGATATGAGTTTAAAATTTTACCTAAAGTTCATTTATATTTTCAAATAATTAACTCAAATTCATTTGTGATCCGTTCATATTATTTTAAAAAAAATAGAAATATATATTTATATTATTTTAATTTAATACTTTTATATATTTTTTATTTATTAAAATTTTATATATGATTATTTTAGTATTTTTTATGTTTACATTGTAATAATCTTACATATTACTCATAGATTTGGTTTTTATGTGTTATAAATTACAGATATATATAACATAATATAAAATATTACAAAATTAAAAGCAGGTCAATTCAAATCAAGCTCGATCCATATTTTAAATGAGTTTAGTTTTTTTTTCAAATCTATTTTTTCGAATTTAATATTTTAATCCAATTCTTCTTAAATCTCGAGTTGGAATGAGTAATCGACTCATGAAACAAGTACAATATTACATTTAGAGGCCCTTGTTGTTTATTAGCACTGCTTATATATATTTGAACCATCAGTTGGCTATCAATTTTGGGAAGCTATATATATATATATATATATACATATTGATATTGGTTGAGACTGCCCCAGTTATATACACCATATATGTGCTAGCAATAGGCAATATTTCCCCAGCTGCATTGCAGCATTGAAGTTATCGAAATCTAGTTTACTATTGTCTCCCATTTGTCTTATTGGGCACGCATAGCTAGAATTCACATGCCTCGCAGCACTTAAGCTTTTCCAGGCATCCACTCTTCGTCTTTTCAAGTCTCGTAATTTTTTACACGCTTATCCTTTTCAAAGCATGGAGTCAGGGATCTCTCCACCACCTTAAATTGCGCACCCTCTTTACTCACTTTGATTTCACTATTTTAACCTTCTTACGTATAATTTCACTTCTCACCGCTTCAACCCTTTCAATAAAATTTTAGTATCGGTTAATCGATTCGATTTATCGTTAATTAAATTAATCGATTTTTTAAAATTTTTAACCGTTAATTGAATTGATTTAAAAAAAAAAAAAATGGGATCGAACTTTAACCAATCAAATCAATCGAAATTTTTATGTTTTTTATTATTATTTTTTTTGATTAAAATAAATATAAAACATATAAAAAAATTTAACCGAACGATTTTTGAGCTGATACTTATATATTATAATATTATGTATTAAGTTCGGCTAATTTGATTAACCGACCAATTCCGAATTGAATTAACTATTAATTGAACTTTCAAGAAATTATTAACTAATTTCTGATTGAAATAATTTGATTAATCGAATTAATTCGATTTTACCTCAAACTTACACACTCCTAATACCTTCAAAATTACTGTTCATACTTTGCTCTCAAGGTCTCGCAAGTTCAATACAATAATTATTTTTCCTAACTTTTTGTCTTTGGAAAAAAAATCACTTCATAACCTTACATTCGAAAGAGGCAATCTTAAATTATAAATATGTATGGATGCCTATCACACTGACTTTTCCCTATAACCACATTCACTTTTAAAGTATTAAGGATAAAGATCTGTTGGGTGCATCCCTCCTTAATTGGGAATTAAGGAGATGAACTTCATTCAAAAGGAAGGTGTATCACATGTTTGGAGATGAATCATCCGCATGCGTGTATGATTATTAATTCAATTTACATTTCTCAAGTTCATCCATTTATGGTAGATCTGTGTAAAAGTTATTAATGATGTCTTTTGAGAACACCATTGCTCTACTATAAATATGATGTTTTGGGAAGGCTTTTGGTAGAGAGAGTGAGAGTGAACAAGAGGCATCAAACACTCAATCCCAAGTGAGTTCACCAAGAGAGGAAAATAGAGAGAGAGTCACCATTGTGTGAGAATTGTAAATCATCCTAATCGGATGAGATATTGAATGTAGTCCTATTCATATAATAGTAGAAGGTAAGTTTGCACTGGACTAAATTCCCGTGATTTTTTCCATTTGAGTTTTTTGCGTCAACAAAATTTTGGTGCATTATTGTTCTCTTTCATTTTTCACATATTATCGCCCACTTCAATCACACAAAGATGAAAAAGAGTATTCTCTAACATACTCAATTTTTCCCAACAAAACTCTCTCTCACAGAATCCCATGTGATAGTCTGATGGTAAAGATGGTTTACCGTCTCAAGTGTGACTTGAATTTGAGTCGTGCTAATCACGTTTATTTTCAAATTTTATCCTGTTATTATAATTTACCAAAAAAAAAAAACTCTGTCTCACTTTCTCATCTTATTACTCTTAGAAATCCCCCATTTTTTGAGGTCTCATCTCATTCTCCCAAAAACTACAAGCTTTTCCCTCCTTTTGACCCTACTTTCAATATAACAAAATTTAATAAATGCTCGTTCTTAATTTTTTTGGTACCCTAAATGAAATTGTAAATTATGTTTCTTTAAAAAAAATTGTAAAATGTAATACAATAAAAACTAAAAAAATTGAACTCCTAAGAGATGAAGCATTTATGATGAAAAATTAAAAGTTCTAATCATTTAATTAATTAATTTATGAGTGAAATTTTTTTTTACACGTTAAAACCTAAAAAAAAAAGTTTAATCCCTATCAACCTTTTGACCCTAAACAACTACATTCTCAAACAACCCCAAAACTGGACCTCGTTTAATAGAATTTAAAACCTACAATTCATCGTGAATTAAAAAAAAAATCAATACAACAAGTAAATCTAATTAAAATACATTTTTACTCGATGTATAATCATTTCTAAGTAGTTGCTTTACAATATATTTTAAATGAAGAGATAATTCTATTTACCTCCAAAATTTTAAAAATTTTAATTACATTCTCAAATTATCAATATCATCCTAATCAAATTATTCTTTTAAATTTTTATGTGACACATGCCATTTTCTAATCGAGACACGTCTTAGGGTTTTTTTTTCCTTTTTTCACTTATACTTAATTATTTTTATCACTCTTTTATTCTTTTTATAAATAAATACAAATAAAATTTAAATAATAACTAAGTGCTTTTTAAATTTATAAATTCATTAGATGTATTAGTTTTATAGAAATATTTTTATTTTTTTATCCTTTATATAAATAAACGTAGAATATAATAAATTATAATATTAAAAAAACTTTATAATAAATAATTCATTAAAATATATTAATTTAAAAAAATTATTTTTAATGAATAAAACGATTTTGTAAAAAAAAATTATTATAACATATAATTTTTTTATTTACATTACATAATTGAAATGTTTTTTAGTTTTATGTATTTTTATAATTAATTAGTGCAAATAAAGTTTACACTAAATAATATAAAATATCACATACTTTCTTTATATTTATAAGCAAATAAAATATGTAAGTACGAAACATATTCTATTAAGAAAAATTCTTTCAGATATTATATTTTAATAGTTAACAATAATTTAACTTATAAATATTCAAAATTAATAAATTAAATTAGAATTTTTATTTAATGAAATAAAAGCTTGAAAAATAAAATACATATATAAAAAGTTTATTTTTATAAAATAACCATTATATTTAACTTTATGTTATAAAATAAAATGACAGAGAATAAAGAACAGAGAGAATGGAAGAGCAAAATAGAGAGCATACTTTATCCAAATTTATCTTGATCTTGATGAACATCCACTTAATAAAATATTCATAACACTCATCTTTGGATGTCCATTAATAGATAATGTGCTTCGTTAAAACCTTTACTTAGATAAAAACCTTGCGGAAAAAAAATTATTAGTGAAAAAGAGTACACACATATATAATACACATAACATGTTGTCTCATTAAAAACCTTACCAGAAAAACCCAATAAGACAAAATCTCGGTTAAGGGAAAAAGAGTACAACGCATATTTACTCTCCCTCATAAAAAATCACATAATACCTCATATTCTACGTATTCAAATCTTGAATACTAGTATTTCAAATGACTATTTGAATGTATCTGCTAAGCATTTATATCACTATTCTTTTGAAAGTCATGAGTGAGGGAAAAATTGAGGGAAATATATTTTGATCTCTTCAGGAGTTTCAACAATAATCATAACAAATTTTAATCATTATTCTTCTATAAAAACACAAATAGGTATTTTGGATCATTTTATAATCCTCCTTCAACTACTATTGACTAAGTCAAATTTACCATATGTTCAATTATTTCAATTCATATAAATGAACAATTTCCTGATAATTTCAATATGCTTATGGCATTCCAAATCATTCAAGGATTTTAATATAAACTTTACTATATAATGATTCACAGAATGTTGTAACAACAACCATGAGACGCAAGTATGAACTGCTAGTTTAATAATTTATCTAAAGGTTATTGCATCCACCACAAAAGAATATTATATCTTCTCATAATAAATGTCAAGACTTAGCGAAAAACTTCATATTTTTATTTCGCCTTTGCAAAACTACTTCATTTGTACCCTTACTAGCTTTATATATTTAGATATTTGGACTGCTGACTCCACGAATTTAATTGTATTTGAGTTGCATCTTTCTATTTTGGCCAATTTATTCCATATATATATTTCCCAATAGATTTATTCAATATCCTCTTTTTATTTCATTATTTCAACAATAATATTGCATGCAAAACCATTGTCGATCACTTTTATTATTGGTTCGACATTTTCTCAAATTGACATAACTTATCGAGATCTCTTATTTTCACTATTTTAATCTTCAGTTTCAGGTACTTGAATCTCTTCTGAAATTTTACTTATTAGTTATGTCTTGCATCTCTTCTGGAGCACCCGCCTTCACTATATGACCATCTAGACTTCTTTTTTCTTTTATGAAAATTTCCATATTTGGAACTTTAATGAGTTATCATTGTTGAGCTTCTGATTCAAATTACTCTCCCTCTTAACTCATTACAAGTTATTAGTTCTCTCCCCTAATGTCGAGAAAACTATTAAATCAAAATAGTAATCACAATTATATCATAATTGAATCTCCAATACATTTAATATATCATAATAAAAGGATGCCCATATTTAATATATATTTCCAACTTTCTTTGAGGATTCACTCATCTTTGTGCATTGTGGTGGAGCAATTGGAAAATATACGCACATACAAAAAATCAAAGATGAGAAATATTTAGCTCTTGACCAAATATCAATTGTAATGGGGAGTATTTAAAACTTATTGTCTTGATGCGTACAACACGTAAATCAACATAATCCTATGTTGAAAGAGGAAGTTTAGTTCTCATAAGTAATGGTTTAACCATTAATCAGAGACATTCAATCAATAATTTCTCAAAACCATTATACGCATAAATAACAAACTTTTACCAAAGTTTTTCAAACTCAATCAATAAAAGATTGAGATATAAACTCATCAATATTAACAAGATGAATTGTCTTAATTGCATAATCTGAAATTAATTATTCAAACAATCTTACAAACGACAAGTTGTAAGTTGATAACACATATGTGATTATTTTGTAGATGCATCTACCAAAATCATATAATATCAAAACCATCCACATGGTGGATGAATGGGCCCATATTCATTTAAAAAATGCAAGACATTAAATCTCAACTTTAGTTTGTGAGTTTTTAACAACCAATTTTCATTGAGAACAATCAACAAATGAGGATTCTTTAAATTAAAGAATCTTTTGGTTCTTTAATAAATGTCCATATGAATTCTCAATTAATTTTCGCATCATATATGATTCAGGATGCCAAGTAGTAAATATATTTGTACCAGTAAATTTCTAGTTTACTTTAACATGCGTTTCAATTTGAACTAAATTGTAGTAAATTGATAATTTTATTATCATTCCTTTCACTTTGTATCCTCATATAAGTATCATTGTGACATTTACTACTGAAAATTTCTAAATCAATGTGAAGTTTATATTGACATTAAGTCATATAATATAATTTACAAATAATTATATGCAATATTCGCTTCAGGGAATATGCCAAAATATTCACATGTCCAAAATCTTCAGGTGCATCCAACCATAACAAGCTTTAGATAGAATTATCATATTCTATTGCTCATATTTTTCTTCCAGAATTTAAGTAGATCTTTCACAGTCAAATATTTTGACTTTAACCCCATAATGGGGATAATAACAAAAGAATATCACAAAGATAGTCATAATCAATTCAATTTATAATAAATAGAAATCAATAACCCACTCTTTTGATTCATATGAATTATAATCTTTTTCTCATTCACAATCTCAATATGAGATTCATTATATCTTTTAAAACCAATGGATTAACCTTCACAAGATATTAATATATTAGCTCTTCTAGAGCTTTCGACTAATTTTGTACTACCAAATATTGGAATAATATTAGTTTGTTTCAATACCAAATTTTTTTTACCTGTAATGATAGAATCCATTACTAAATTCTAATATCTTTCCTCAAAGAATATTAATAAAAACAAATATTTGGGCGTACGCATATGTGACCAATAACCTTTGATAACATAAGTTATCATTACCATTTGAAGAGTTATCTTGAGAACTCTTAATGTTCTCTTATTCATCACTATATTCTCACTTTTAGTGGTCCATGATCATATCTTTCATTTTCTTTATGTTTACATTCACTTCTGGGAATGCAACAAATTTAGTAAGACGAACTTATAAATATCCCCCTAGATTATTTATTTCATAATCACCATCGCAAACATGTGTGAATATCAAATCAGAATCTATCTATTCATGTCATCGTGATTAGTCTCAAATTATAATTAACATGATATAATAAATAAATCATAGTAAAATATATCTGAATATCTTTAACATCATCGTTATCACTCTGGCTACTTTCATGAGCACCGAGTAAAGAACAAAGAAAATAACGTGACTAAAATAATTAAAAGAGAATCATGTTGATAACATGTTATAAAATAAAAGGACAGAGAGTAAAGAACTGAGAGAATGAGAGAGCAAAAGAGAGAGCGTATTTTATTGATCAATAGAAGTCAGTTAAAATGCTTCTCCTAGGTCTATATTTATAGACATAGAAAGTATAAATGAAATAGAACTCTAATTCTAATTACTATTAGAATTTAAACTTCATCCAAACTTATCTTGATCTTGATGGAAATCCACTTAATAAGATATACATAACACTTTAATATTATACTAATTAACTTATTATTTTTAAATATTAAATTAAAATATAAAAAAGTTATTAAATTTTGTCTTTAAAATATTTTAAATTAAAATAAAATAAAAAAATTCAATAAAAATATAATTTTAATGGAAAAATTCAGTCAATTCAAACTAAAGCAACAACCGTAAAAATATAGTGGTAAATTTATCTTTAGTTCATAAAAACAACGACAAATTTCAATTTACACGTAAGTATAGTGGCAAATTTGAATATTAGCTCAAACATTTGGAAGTTTAGTATAATTAACTCTTGGAGTAAAATAAGGGGAAGAACAGAAAAGTAAGGGGTCATTACTTTTTCTCTTGTTTAGGTAACTTCTTTTATTGGGCAAACTATACAAAAAAAGTAACTCAATTATTAGTGTGTTTCTATTTTTGGTCACTTAAATTTAAAAGTTTCTATTTTAATCACTGATGTTACCAAAATTTAATATATTTTTTTTGGTAAATAGAAACAGCTAAAAACGATTACAAATCAAACAAAAACTAACTTATAGCTTTAATTCTATCTTCATCAAGTAAACGAATAACTGACGATGGAGGCGTGTGAAAAACTCGAAGTAACCCATCTGAAGGCATAGAAATTTTTGCCATAAGGTCTGCAACTCTATTCAGAGATCGTGGAATTTGACAAAAAACGAACTTCCCATTTCTGACAGATTAACTGATGTAACATACGTACCTCTACAATATTACTATGAGCTCCACCTCCTGAAGAAATTAAGTCAACAAGTAGCATATTGTCGCTCTACGCTTCAACTTTCCGAAAGCCTTTACTCCATGCTAGAAGCAAGCCCTCCAATAAAGCTCGCGCTTCCACCTTGAAGACTGAAGCATTACCAAAACTCAAATTGTAACCCCATAACCAATCAGCTTTTTCATCCCTTAAAACCCCACCAATGGACACCCTATCCACAGATACTGCTCCATCAGAATTAAGCTTTACCCACCCTTGATGAGGATGCTGTCATGCCATAAGATTAATGCTAGAAGACACAACAGATACCTTGGGAGCCAAATTATGATAACTTCGTGCCAATGCATATCCTTTTTCAAGTATCAACTCGGAGCTCTTATGTCGGTTTGAGAATACAAACTCATTTCGTGATTTCCAAATAAGTCAACAAAGGATCACAAATAACGTTTGTCAATCTACATCATCAGTAGTTAAGTGACATGAATCTTTAATATTCCATAGCATCCATGTAGAAAACGGTAAAGCAAAGAAAACCTGTTGCAATTGATTAGGAAGTACCGCAGGCCAAATTTTCCTTGCAAAAATACAATCTCGTAAAGCATGTACCACCGATTCAAATTGCACTCCACATCCTGGACAAAATCCATCTTCAGTTAAATGCCTCCTAAATCTCTCACCGTTCATAAATTGCCGACCATGCCACAATAACCAAAGAAATACCCGTATCCGCTGGGGTGCTTTGACAGTCCAAAGAATCTTCCAATCTGTTGAATCTACAGCATAAAAAAAATTTTGTACGTTAAGGATGATGAAAAACAATCCGTATTTCTCCATTTCCAGGCTTGATTATCCTATCCGGGTCCTTCACAAGGAGGCATTACGGTCGAAATATAAAAAAGCACATGATCAAGTAGCAAATCCTTGAGGCGGTCTCAATCCCACAATCCATCTTGAGTAACCATATCACACACACGGCTGGTATGGTCCATCATACTTGGAACACGGTAATAGTCACTAAATTTTCCAAGTTGGTGGATCCAAGGATCAGTCCAAAAATACACAAGTTTATCATCTCCAATATCTCAGTAAACATTTGAAATAACATCAGTCCAAACACCAGCAAGAGAACGCCAAATATAAGAATTATTACTACGCGAAATAGTCGTAGGCAAGATGCCATGAATATTATATTGTTTTCGGATAACCTATACCCATAGAGAATCGGTATTTGTAAGGAAACGAAATCCCAACTTCAACAGAAATATTCGATTTTGATCCCTCAAATTCCTCAAGCCTAATCCTCCATTATCAATCGGGCAACAACAAGTATTCCATGAGACAATAGCTAACTTCCTTTGATTCGATGAAGATCTCCATATAAAATTACGAGCCAGCTTCTCAATATTCGTACAAACAATTACAGGTACTTTAACCGTATTCATGAAATAATTTGGAATAGAAAGAAGTACAGAACGGACCAACATTATACGTCCCGCCATCGAAAGTTTCCTTGCGTCCCAACTCGACAATTTCTTTCTAACCTTATTAAGCAAAAAATCAAAAGTACCAACACCCATTCTGTCATGAAGCAAAGGCATGCCTAAATAGATGTCAAGGTTATCAACCTTATTAAAACCCAATCTATTACATATGCTATCAATAATATCATCAGAAGTATTTGGGGAGAAAAAAATTTGAGACTTGGAAACATTCACCTTCTGTCCTGAGAAATAGCAAAAAGTTCGCAAGATATTATCAACAACAATTGCTTACTCCATACTGGCCTCACTAAATAACATGAGGTCATCTGCAAAAAATAGATGAGAAATAGGAAGTCTCCTTTTAGACAAAGCCAAAGCTTTCCACTCCCCCTTAACCACAGCATCTCCAATTAAATGGCCCAACTGTTCCATACAAAGTACAAACAAATACGGTGATAAAGAGTCCCCTTGACGTACACCTCGTGTTGGTTGGAAACTATCTATCGCAGTGCCATTCTAAAAGACTTGAAATGAGGCAGAAGAAACACAATTCATAGTGACACAAACTAACTTAGCAGGAAGACCCGAAAGCTGTAAAGTATCCCGAAGAAAAGCCCAACTAATTCTGTCATAACCTTTTTCGAGATCATTTTTCATAACCATACCCCGTTTCATCCCACGAAAGGATTTTAAAGAGTGGATCACCTCCTGTGCTACTATAATATTATCCGTAATATCTCGACCTGGAACAAAGTTAGACTGATTGGGATTTATCAACATCGTCATACAAGATCTCAATCTATTAACGATTGTTTTTGTCAGAATTTTGTATAAAACCAAACAAAGACTGATCGGCCTAAATTGAGTCACTCTTTTCGAGCTATGAATCTTTGGTAGTAATACCAACAAAGTCTTATTTAACATAGGGTCCAACGGCATACCACTCAAAATACTATGCACAAAAGTACAAACAGAAGGGCCAACATGCTCTCATTGAGACTGAAAAAATCGGGCTTGACACCCATCTATCCCGGGCGCTTTCAAAGGAGCCATTCCAAAAACTGATTTCCACACCTCCTCATCCGTAACCATGCAACTAAGACGAGCAACCTCTGAAAGAGATAATTGAGGAAATCGTTGTTGTGAAGACAATGAACCATGCACTTCATAATCCATAGTGTAAAGCTTCTAAAAAAATTCAACTACATGTTATTTTAAAATCGAACCGTTAAAGCACCTCTCATTATCAATCATCAACCCTTCAATTTTGTTTCTTTTTCGTCAGCTAATCGTACGACTATGAAAATAAGCAGTGTTCCGATCTACATAGTGAAGCTAATTTACCCGAGACTTCTGAAACCATAGCATCTCCTCATGGACCAAAAGCTCCTCAATTGCATATCGTAATTAAGCCTTTCTGCTCTGAAGGGCTTGGGAATAGCGAAAATCCAACACTCTCTACACCTTTTTCAGCTCAGCCATAAGCTTTCTCTTTTTCTCAAAAATATTCTCATAAACCTGTTTATTCCAAACAGTAACAACATCTTTAAACTTCTCCAAATTCTCCATAACCGACCAATGGGGATCCCAATTCCTTTTAATGAATTAAAATCCTTATGCATTATCCAACTTGCAAGGCACCGAAAAGGTCGCTCAACTCGACATGGAGATGACTGTAAGGAAATAAGAATTAGCCAATGATTAGACTTAAGACGATAAAGATTTATGACTGAGCAATCTGGAGTAAAAGATTCCCAATCCATGTTACACGGGGCCCTGTCTAGTCTTTAAGAAAGACCACCTCTATACTAAGTATATTGATATCCAATAGCACCAAGATCATATAAAGTATTATCAAAAATAAAATCTCTGAATTGTTGGCAACCAACATGAGAAATATTTGCTCCTCCATCCCTCTCCGAGCCATCTATAATGCAATTGAAATCCGGGCGATAATCCAAGGGCCAGCCATCGTATTTGACACAAAAGAAAGCAAAAACCAAAGTTCTTTCTGCTTCGCACTCTGGGGACTAGCATAGACAAACGAGGCATAAAAACCTTTAGATAAATGAGCATTCCGTATGAAGGTATGAACCACTTGTGAATGAATTTGAAGAATATCAATACATACATTTTCAGACCAACATAACCAAATTCCACCAGCAAAGTCATTCGCTTCGACCCGAAAAGAGTTACCATAACCCAGTCTCCCAATAACAGCATCAGCACGACTACCACTAACCCGAGTCTCACACAAACACAAAACATCTAGAGAAAACTCCTGACGATACTCCCTAATCATATTATGGAAACAGGAATATCCCACTCCCTGACAATTCCACACCATTATTTTAGAATTCATATTAAAATACAAAGGGTGTAAACACGTACCTGACCAAATTATAGGACAACATTAGGAGTAACAGTAGTATCCTCTATCGTTATTGCATCCACTGCATCTTTTGTAGTAATTCCATTTTCATGACCTTCAATTACTTTGTCTAATTCTCCCACTATACTTTCCATGGCTGCTCCTAAATTCATTACCAAATCTGGTGGTTTGCCATGCTTAGGAACATTTCTCATCAAAGCACTTGGCTTGGACACATTCGACCCACTAGCTGCACCAAATAAAAAGATTGAGTTTTTCTTATTTTCCTTAGACGCACCTTTGTTACTGTCCAAAATTCGGACAGCTGCATGAGAACCTGTTACCAACTTGTCTGAAATTTTAATTAGCTCAAAAACCACCCTTTTTCTTTGTTTAAACCTCCAGCATTTGACCCAAATAAAACACTCTCTTTTAAACTCAAATGGACATTTTGATCCAGACCCAATCTTCCCACATTGGGTTTTAAAACTTTAAGAGCTGACCCATTTTTATTTCTAACTCCATTAACCCAAAACCCCTTCTTCTTGATAATTCCTCCATCTGTTTGTTTGCCATTATTTTTAGAAACATGTTGAATCCCTATTTTTTCTCCACCTTCCATATCTTTTAGCAGATTAGAATCTCTTGCTTTCAAATTAATCCCTGATTTTCGTTATCCCTAGAATCATCTTCCCCAATTAAGGCCGAAAAACGAGATCCTCCATTAACATCATGATCACCGATGCTCCGCCCTTCACCAGAACCTTTCGATCGCCCCTTTCTCCTCTCAACCACCATCCAGTCACCAAAACATTCTTGCAACACCCTTTTCTCCAAAACCGACGGTTCTTGAACTTTATGAGATTATTCCCTCACCCCCGTCGATTTAGTTACTGGCACTCCACCACAACTTTCAGCAATATAACCGACTTTCCCACAAGCAGATAGAAGGCAAACCTTCATATACAACCCTTTGAAGCTTACCATTGATTTTTATTTTCGAAACCAAAGGCTTTTCGAGATCAATTGAGATTGCGAGTCGAGCGAAGCGTCCACGTTGTCCCCTGTCCGTGTGAACATCTAATTTGACAACCGGACTTATCATTTTCCCAATCGCCCTCAACAAACAGTCAGAATAGAAACCTTCTGGCAGACCAGGTAACCGAATCCACACAACTTGCGATTCCAACCCACTTTGAGCCGTTGAAAAATCAACTGTCCATGGACGAACAAACAGGTACCTACCAAATACAACCCACGGACCAGCAGTTAAAACTTTAGTAATGTCATTATCATCTTGAAACCTTACCAAATAAATGTCATTCTCCAAGTCCATCAGATGGAAACGCCCTTGAGGATTACAGAGAAGGGTAATCTTATTTAATAAAGCCTTAAATCCAATTCGACCACCAAGGAATTTAACCACCATCGTTTTCACCATTCGTCGTCGGATAAAATCCTATACCCTGTCTAAGAACGAATGGTAAGAACCCCATCCACAATCTCGGTGATAACATCCTCCTCTAATAACAAGAAATGCTCTTCCAGATCATCCTCTTGAATAGAGTCAGTATCATTCCCCAAAAGAGTAGATTTGTAAGATGCCTTAGGCATCTCAGATGTAATTTTCTGCCCATTACTATCTACTGTAGGATCATCAAAATCGATGTACAAATCTGACCGAGTGCGAACCTTTTTGGTCGCTCTTCCGATCCCAAGATTGGAAACGGAACTATTCAGACTAACCACCAAATCAACTGTCGACGGAGAATCAGACATGAAATCCAATATTTTAATTCACCAAAATTTAATATTTTGATTACTCCTTTATTAAGCACTAACGGAAAGCTTTTTTATTAGTATAATAAGACATAATTGTCGAAAATACTCTCAAGGTTTTTGGGTTTTTGGGTTTGAGCCTTTAACTTTTTTTTAGTTGACACCCTCAACGTTACGATTTTTCAGAAATCAGTCCAATTTTAATGGTCAACGTTAGTTAATAGTCATTTTTTCATTGTTTCAATATTCTTTGTTCTTCTTTTCTTTCTCTCTTCCCCTCTAGTTGTTATTGTCATTGTGTCCAACTCCCTCCACCGTCGTCTTCCCCCACCACTCCTTTCTCTTTCACTCCTCATCGTTGATCTCACCACAAATATTTATCTTTTTTTTATCCATAAACGCTTATCGTCTTTGTTTATTTTTTTATTAGAAATTGTTTCTTCTTTTTTATATTTACCGCAACTCCCTCTCCTTTTTCTTCTTTTAACCCTTTTCCAGATTGAAATTTTTTTTTTGTGTGTGTTATTTTGTCTGGGTTTAGAGTTTTTTTTATATATATAAAAAAACCCTTGAATAATCACTGTGTTTGAAGCTAACTCTTTGGATTTCATTGAAAGGAGTTGTTCTAAAGGATGACTATGGTGTCAGATTTGTTTGGAGATTTTAAGGAAACCCACCATTAGGGATGTTTTGAAGGAGCTATTGATTTTCATAGCTCCTTCATGGATTGTTGTAATTGTTGTTGTTTTAGTCAAATGGGATTGGAAGCCAAAATGGGCAAATATAGGCAAAGAAATGATGATTGATTGCTCTATCTCAAAAGATTCTTCATTCACAAGTTTTAATCTTATTTCAAACTTGAATTTGATCAAATTTCTATTGCTTAGTTGCATCTCTTGGATTGCAAATGATAAAGCTCAAAGTGATCCATTTTTTTGCCACTCATCGTTGATTCCAATTGTAGGTTCGCAATTTCATCATTTGATTTCTCCTTTTAATGTTAGATTGGGGTTTGAAGTACAATGAAAATTGGGTTTATTTTTTATTTTGTTAATCCCTAATTTTTTTTTTTTTTTTTTGTAATTTAAGTAGTTCATCATAGATTCCAAAGGGGTAAACTATAGTTGTCTTCTTTTAAGCCTGATAGATCGACGGCATCG
This sequence comes from Kokia cookei, assembly GCA_039519145.1. Taxonomy (NCBI): domain Eukaryota; kingdom Viridiplantae; phylum Streptophyta; class Magnoliopsida; order Malvales; family Malvaceae; genus Kokia; species Kokia cookei. The sequence continues at coordinate 32,876,795 of CM076907.1, read as the reverse complement.
ACTTGACGACTGATGCGAAAGTGACCCGTCGATCATGAACTCCTGTTTTAATATCTAAAAAAATTTTTAAAACACCAACTTTTTTACTTTTAAGCTTTAATAAAAGTAACATAAAAATAATATATTACTTTTCAACTTTTTTACATTATTTTTTAGGTAAATTACACCAACAGTCACCCAACTTTCATTTTCCGAAACAAACAGTCACCTGTTTTACATTTTAGTCTCTCAACTTTGAAAATGTGACAAATCAATCCTTTTTGATGTTTTTCGTCACAGACGTCACGGAACAGTGATGTGGCATGTGATGGCATCGAAGGTGTGTGGGTTAACATCCAGCTGGTCATTTTTGCTTAAACATAAGCCATATCAGCCTATTTTAGGGTTTAAGAAGAAAAAAGAAGAAAAAGAAGAATAAAATGGAGATTCCGACCATGCCTACTATCATTCCGGTCTACTACTGTGGAAACCCAACCAAACTAAACACTTCTTGGTCCAATGATAACCCAAGTAGGAGGTTTTTCGGGTGAACAAATTTTGGGAATGGATTTCGAAAACCATGCGATTTTTCAGCTGGTTTGATCCACTATTGACTCCCCAAATAATATTGTTGGGTATTCTAAAAAAAATGAGGACATTGGAGGATGCAAGGTGGAGGGAGGGAAAAAAATGGTTTTTGGTGCTTGTAATTGTAGTAATTTTGAGGCTGTTTTATAAAGCCTAATTTTGATATAATTTTGTTGGTTGTTGCTTCTCACAACTATTACTTCTCATGGTTGCTGGTTTGGTTGTAACATTGAAGGATGAAAGGAATGAAATGATTACCTTATAATGCTAAAAGTTTCAATCCACCATATACATAGACCATAGTTAGTTACCTATACATACATGTATGTATTTTTACATGTATGTATAGAATAAATTGATTACCTTGAAAGTAACAGTGGAAACAGTGTGATTATACAACTCTTATATGATTATACCAGATGTTGTAGGCACTGCAGCATGAAGCATGCATAACAGAGATTGCCTTTGGTTTATACTTACGAATTGTCGAACCTACTGATGTTGTTTACAACCATCATCATTTCATCATTTATGCATATAAAGTGAAGCAGTCTATACTAAAATGCCTTTGAATGACATTGTTTACAACCAAAGGTTGATGTTGTTGTTGATTTCATTTTGGAACCATTTTGGTCAATAATACATTTTACAAAAGATAACTGATGAATGGCAAACTTCATTGCACATATATAAAGGCCAAAGGCCAAATGTTTACAAAAAATATGATATGAACCTATTTACAAAATAAAGGAATAACAAATTATTGTCAAGTTTGCCTACAATTTAATACCATTAAACACATGTGAATTGTAGGCAAATTTACAAAAAAATTCAGTTTATATATGCCTAAGTTTAGATCAGTAGCAATCATTGACAAATTTAAAAAAAAATAATCTGCCTAAGTTAATAATTCAGTAGCAGGTATAGGCAAATTTACAAAAAGTTCAACAATCAACTCAAAAACAATTCATAATAACAATCAGTAATAAGTGGGCAAATTTAATCTTGATTTGATGGTAGCATCCATCTAATAGTGGTTGGTTTCCTCTTTAATGGGAGCTTTTCTCTGGGGGCAGGTTGTTGATTTGAGGCAGATTCTTTAGTTGGGGTAGCATCCATTTGCAACTGAGTTGTGCTACTCACTTGCTGAGATATGCTGCTCACTTGCTGAGTTGGGGCCCTCACATGAATGTGAAAGTCAATATTGTGTCTTTTGACCTACAAAACAAGAACAAGTTAGATTACAAAATAGTGAAAGCCAACTTGATACCTAAATGAGCAAAGTAAGATAACTTACCGAAAGGTTTTGGCCAACTTTCCCTTTGCAGCTCCTCTTATTGTGGCCTACTTTGTTGCATTTACTGCACTTCATCTCCACCCCTTTCTTGCTCATCCTTCCACTTGAGTCTGATTCATCAAATTCTTTCCTTTTCACCTTAGTAGGTCTGTCAGGTGGCCTTCTTAGTGTAAGAGGCAGTATTGGCACCATGTTTGGCACAGACAACCATTGCTTGAAACCCCTTACTAGCTTTATGAAGTATGAGTAAATCTGAATCTAGGTTTACTTGCGGTATCAGTTATCTACATAGGTCTCTGAGAGGTCCTCTTTAAGATAAATGGAATCCACTACATGCATGCAAGGGATGCCGTGAGATCTCAATTCCTGTAGGAGCAGGTTTTCTCATTTAGGTCCACCACATGCTGACTGCCTAAACCACTCTCAACTTGATATTTGTCCCCACCAGCATGTGATGGATGACACCTAAAAAAAGCATAAAAAGCAGCATGTAAGTTAGACATACAATATAAAGCCAACATAAAACACAATCCAAGACACTTAAAAAACATCATTCAATATAAAGTAGACATAAAGTCATCATAAAGCCAACAAAACACATCATACAAGTCATTATAAGTTTAAGGTATTAAAAAAAAGCATACAAAACAAAATAAAGAACAATATACAAAATAATATTAAAAAAAGCATACAAGTCAGAATAGGTTTAAGGTAACTTAACCTCAAAGAATTTTTGGTATTCACATCCAACTTTTTCTTTATCTTTGGACATAACATTCCATTCCATTTTTCAGCTTCTTCTTTCTTTTTCACAATAAGAAACATCATCTTGGTACTTACTATTTTCATCATGGTTATAATAGGTTTCCCTCTTGCTTTCAGTATGATATACCAGCAATAAACAATAAAGAATTAGTGTAGTATCTTGTTAAAGCATTTAGAAAGAATAAAAGTTACTAAATAAACTATTAAATTTTTATTTACCTTGTTAAAACATTCAGACAAGTTGTTGACCAACATGTCTGACCCACTCCTACTTGAGCAGTGGGACCTTAACCAGTGAGTAGGGTCCTTTTCCTTCAACCAATCATAAGAATGGTGATTGGTCTTCTTCAACTCATCCATGGCATCCTCAAATTCCCTTTTAGTGCCTTGCTCTACAGCTTTTTAAAGACAATCTTTCAATTTCTTTGTTCTGAAACTAGCCTTCTTGAAATTGGCATGTAGGTGTCTAACACAATGTCTTGTTTATGCATTAGGAAACAACATATTTATTACTTCCAAAAGTCTCTGCAAATAGAAAAAATACAGTTAAATTATTTGACAAACAATAAACCCTAAACAGGAAAAATATAAATAGTGTCTTCTTTTACCTTTTGCTTGTCAGACATGAAAGAAATCTGGTATGAGTTCACAATTTTCAAGTTCATTGCTAGCAACTCCAATAACCAGAGCCATGATGCTTGGTTTTCACTTTCAACAGCATCAAATACAATAGGATATATGCTATTATTTGCATCTATCCGAACAACTGCAAGTAAGTAGCCACCATAGTAGCCCTTCAAGAAACATTCATCTAAATATATCATCCCCCTACAACCAACCCTAAAGTCTTCTTTGCATGCTTGCAGACAGACATACATCCTTTGGAACAACTTGTCATCTAGATAACATATTGTTTTTGTTCCCTAATTTTGGCTCCTAACCTCAAACAAATACTCATATATCTTTTCATATTGAGCCTTATGAGCTCCTTCAATCAATTCGATTGCCCTATGTCTTGCCCTCTTATATTTGGTTATGGACACTAGGTAACATAAATCTCTTTTAACATCTTGTTGCAATGATGTCAAAGAATAATGAGGATCACTAATAAATTTTTCTTTATAATGTTCACCTATCCAAGCTGAGGTTAAATTCCTATTTTTATAGACTTTGGAGCAAGTATGGTTCGGGTTGGAAGTCCTAATTTGTCAAGTGGAGTCAGTAGGGTCATTAGGGTATTTTCTTGATGCCCAAATGTACCAAGAACATTTGTCACTACAGATAACCTTTAACCTTTTCTTATCATTTTTAGGAAACTTAATGAAGTAACTATTCAACCTACCATACTGCTTGGCAGCTTTTTTAAGCCTATCTTTAGAGCTAAATAACATTCCAACCTTAAGTATAGGGTTACTCATGTCATTGTCAATGTTGAACTCAGGTCAATTTTGGCCATCTGAGTCTGAGTCTGATTCATTGGCACTATCTAACCTGCTAGAATCATCACTATCAGGTACATCACCTACTTCTATATCAGCCATGTTTAACCCATCCAAATCAACATTACTAGACACACCATTTACTTCACTATCATTTACATTATAATCACTAACAGAACCATCATTACTAGACCCATTAAAATCAAACATTTCTACTTCACTGTCATTTACATTATCATCAAAACCTACTAGACAAATTACTCATCACTATCAGATAAACAACCATTTACTACATCACTATTAGTCTAGAAACAAACATTTAATACAACACATGCAAACACTTTAACTGTTTTTGTCAGACAATAACCAATGCAAAAACAATAAACAATAAACACAGCTGCATGTATATATAGCATATATATCTGTCACGCACATGATAGACAATAAACAAATAATTTTTACCCTAAACCTAGGCAATGGCAGACAATAAATAGTAAACAAATCATCTGCATATATAGAGAGCATATTTATCTGTAAATATGCATAAACAATAAACAATAGGGAATGGCATGTGAAACCAAACCAAATCAGTAATGAAATAAAACAAAAATTGAATAACCTTAAATCCCAAATAGTATTAACCAAAATTGAATACTAACCCTAAATTAAAATACAAAAGTGAATACTAAACCAACATATGTCAACAGAAATATGTGAATAACAAATTAATCAAATATTTAAATAATCCTAAATCAAAATTGAAAATGAAAATCAATATCGAAAAATCCTAAATCAAACTGATTTCAATCGATTGCTAACCTAACACTTTTCTAACCTAAATCGATATGAAATCAGATGAAGATGGATGGCAAAGAAATGTTTCTCCCTTATCAGATAATCAAATTTAGGGTTAAACAAACATAACTCAACTAATTAAACCCCTTTAGTCACCGTTTGACCTTTCAGCTGGTATTTACGTGGCAAGTTAGCTGGTCACGTCAGCTAGTTAACTTGCCACATCATCATACCCGTTAAGCCCATTACAGAATCTGTTAATCAGTGACTGTTTTAAGGAAACTGTTTGGATTTCATTGAAGGAGTTGTTCGAAAGAATGACTTTGGTATCAATTTTTTAGAGATTTTAAGGATACTCACAATTGGAGATGTTTTGAACGAGCTAATGATTTTCATAGTTCCTTTATGGATTGCTGTAATTGTTGGTGTTTTAATCGGATAGGCTTGGAAGCCGAAGTGGGCAAATATAGGCAAAGAAATGAATTGATTGCTTTGTCTCTAAAGATTCAGCCCTACATCTTCAGATTCTTCATCTACAAGTTTTAATCTCATTTCAAGGTTGAATTCGATCAATTTCTATTGCCTAGTTGCATCTCTTGGATTACATATGATGATGCTCAAAGCGATCATTTTTCTTTGCCACCCACCGTTGATTCTATTTGTAGGTTCGCAATTTCACCATTTGATTTCTCCTTTTAATGTTAGAATAGGGTTTGAAGTACAATGAAAATTGGGTTTATCTTTGATTTTGTTAATCCCTAAATTTTTTTTTTTTTTTTTTTTTTTTGTAATTTGGGTATAGTTCATCATAGATTCCAAAGGGGTGAACTGTAGTTGTCTTCTTCTAAGCATTATTGTCAGGAGCGGTACTGTGGTGAGATCGATAGTGAAGAGTGAGAGGGAAGGGAGCAATGGTGGGGGTTGGGACGGTGAGGAGTGAGAGGGAACTCACGTTGACCGTTAAAATTGGATTGATTTATGAAAAATCATTATGTTGAGGGTGCCAATAGAAAAAATGTTAAAAGCCCAAACCCAAAAACCCATAAACATTGAGGGTATTTTCGATAATTATGCTGTATAATAACAAATTCAACCCTTCAATGATTATAGATTCTATCAATCTAGTCTTAATTTTTAAAAAATCAATAAATTTAACCTTCAACTTTACACATTATGTCAATTTAATTTTGATTCTTAAAATTCAAATTTTAAAATTTTAAAAAACTTTACAAATAAAAAAATATTTAAAATTACTTTTTTAATAAAAATACATAAGATTTTATAAATGAGAAAAATATTTATTTAAAGTTTTCTTATATATTTTTATAAAAAAAATTAACTTTCAAAAAGAAGTTTAAAGTTTTTTTTTTTAATTTTAATAACCAATATTAAATTGATAGAATGTGTAAAGTTGAAGATTAAAATTGTTGAATTTTTTAAAATCAAAACCAAATTAATAGAATCTATAAACATTGAAGGGTTAGAGTTATTATTATGCAAATAAAAAAAAAACTTTTTTATTGATTTAATGGATAAGTGACCAAAATATTAAATTATAATAATGTTAGTGATTAAAATAAAAAATTTTAAACCTAAATGATCAAAAGAAAACCGAACAAATGGTTCCAATGATAAAAATGATGTTGTTTATCCTGGGAGACCCAGGTTTGAGCACTATGTATGTAAGATATATGTACGTTATCAAAGGGTTAAAAAAGAATGAACAAATACTAACAATTTTTTTTCTTCTACAATTTAACCATACAAAGGTATTATATGCACTTTATTTCACAAATTTAATTACCCAAAAAAAACATATATTATTCCTTTATTTAACCTTTCATTCTTTACATTTACTTTTCTTTTCTCTTTTTTCCTCTATAATTATTTATCCGAAAGTAAAGAAAATAAATTCATTTTGTATTATTAAATAATAAACTAAAATCAATCGAGACTACATTATAATCTCAAAAGACTTTCATTAAAAGGAAGTGATTAAAATGAAGTTTTAATTGTTCATGTGAATCCAATGAGTTGCTCCAGTGAAAAAGAGGATGATGTTCATTCTAGGAGACTCCGGTTTGAGCACTTGTATGTGTAATGTGCGTGTGCGTTATCAAAAAATTAAAAAATTATGAACAAATATTACAATATAATTACACTAATATATTAAAAAAAGTATTAATTGTTTATGTAGATCCACTAATATATATGAAGAAATTACTTGAAGACGACACTTATCATGTAATGGGAAGTCTACTTGCTGAAGTTTAAGTTTAGTGTAGTTAGTTTTGACTAATTTTTCATATTTACAAAAAAAAAAAGGTTTTGATTGATATTAAAATTTGGATTTGATAATTGAAGATAACTTATTTCTCTGCTTATAAAAAAGGTGAATGTACTTACAAAGTCCTTTTGTTATAGGGATTGGATTAAAATAGTCCTTCTATCATTAAAGACATAATGATAAAATGACCCTTATAACATTTACACTTTCCAATAATTTAACCATTTTCTTTTTGGAGCAATTGTGCCCTTAACGTTTCAATTTCGAGTCAAATTACATGTTTATTAACGAAAAATTTAACAATGCTGATATATCACATCTATACGAAAACTTTTAAATGACATGGCTAAAACTTTTAAAGGAGTTACTCTTTTATTGGGTTAGAAGATTGGCCATAATTAAAAAATGCATGTACTAGAAAGAAAAGCAGGGGTGAAGTCAGAAAATTTTTTTAGAAGACGAAATTAAATTTTAATTTTTACGATAGTAAAAGTGTAAATTTTAAAAAATTAAATCAAAATTTTATTATTTTTTGAGAGACCAAAGTGTAATTTTACTTTTATTAATTTAAAATTTTTAAAATTTTCAAAAATTTAAATGAAAAAAAATTCATTTTAGGCACCTACCAACCCCTAGATTCACCCTTAACAAAAAGGACACTGAGGTTAATATGAAGAAGCTAAAATAGGGCCATTGGATCCATAGAATCAGATGTGATTCGAAGAAATAATCCAAATGCAGCTAAGAAGTTGTTGGGGCCCAAACAATCTCCTACACATAAAGCTCCAATTTGTGTTTCATTAACATTAGTTTTGGATAAATTTCACCATTAGTCACTAAATTATGAATAAGTGTTCATTTTCATCACTTAATTAAAAAATTTATAATTTGGTCAATAAACTTTTAAAAATTGTTTTTTTTGTCACTTGGCAAATAAGTGGTACTTTTTAGTTAGTGCAATAACAATTTTAGTTATCAATTTTTATATATTTTTTTGTCAATTTGAGCCCGGTTCTATATAAAAATTATTTAAAAATAAAATTTCTATATAAAAATAAAATCTCGAAAATGATGTTGCTAAAAAACTAATATGTATGAGAAATAAAGAAAACCATCCTTCAATAGAATACAATAACTAATTAAAAGCAGAACAGAACAAAAAGAAGAAGAAGTTAAATTATTATATGATTCCTCAATGTTTCTCGAAACCAAATAAGTAATATCTTTAAATCAAGTTTCATGCTTCTAAAGAACATTTGAAACTGATATTATAAAACCTTGTGAAATCGACTCTGATGTTAATTTTTTTAGCAAAAGAATGCAATTTTTTTAGACTCAATTCAAAATTTAAATTCTTTTCAATTATTTTTCAAAACCCAAATTATAAAAACAAATTATACTTTTAATTTTTTTTCTTTTCTTGTAATGAAAAAGTCATGTCACGAAACATAAGAGGTAAAAACAGAAAACCAATAATTTTACTTGATGTTTTTATTTTTTTCTATGTTTTTTAAAGAATGGATATGGGATATTTCTATATAGATAATACAAAGAAGATTTGGAAGATTTAAAAAAAAATTCTCATTTTATCTATATTTGAAATTTTTATTTACTTTTATTTTAATTTTTATAATTTTCTAAAATTTAAAAGGGATTTTAATTTTTATCATTTTATATATAATCAAAAATAAATTGAAAGAAAATATAAAAATCAAGGATTAAAATTATTATTATTATATCAATTAAAAACCACTTAACAATTGAATGTTAGAAAACAATTTTAAAAAATCCAGCCATCAAATTGTAATTTTTTAATTAAATAATCAAATTAAAAATTTATTCATAATTTAAAAATTAATGGTGTAAGTTACCCGATAGTTTAAAGTCATAAAAATCTGAGAACAAAGGCCAATAATTATTGGGGAAATTCTGGTCAGATTATAAATTGGGTTGATTTTTTTAACATTTTTAATTGGGATTGAAGGTTTTTTTAATTAATTAATTATTTTTAATTTCATCTCACATATTAGGTGTAAAAATTTTAATCTCTAAAACTACGTAGTTTTAGCCACGTCAATAAAAGGAATTTTTTACATGGATGCGACACACTAACACCATTGCTTTTCTTAATAAACACGCAATTTGACTTGAAATTAGAATGAGAATTGCTCTAAAAACATAGAGGTTGAATTATTAAAATATGTAAATATTAAAGATAATTTAAAGAAATATGCTTTTTTTTTAATTTATCAGTATAAAATTTTTTGGAAAGAGAAAATAAAAAATACGTTTTGGTGTGCTTTTAGACGCGTCAATTGAAATCAAGTTCTATAGGACATATAATTAAATGTTATTACGTTTGTCTGAGTTTTGAGTTTGATTCTTCTCTTACTTGATTTTGTATTTTTTATTTTATTTTATTTTATTTTTTATTTTTAATTAAAAAATTTAATGCATTAATCTTTTTGGTTAGGTAATTATAATTTCATCTTTAAGTTTTAAATTCAATTTCTCTTATAAACATTTTAATATGCATTTGTTTCAAACTTTTTTAATTTTTAATTAATGTTTATAATTAATAAATATATTTTCAGGTTTTAAACATGTGTTTCAAGCTTTTTTTTATTTTTAATTAATACTTATAATTAATAAATATATTGTTGTCAAGTTTTAAACAATATAAAATAAAAAATAAATATTAAAATGTTTATAAAAGGAATCAAACTTGAGATTCTATGATGAGATCACAATTATCTAATCATCTAATTAAAAAACTAATGCATTAAAAAAAAACTTGAAACAATATAAAATAAAAAATACAACTAAGCATGAATATTTAACCATTTAATCAAAAAGACTAAATTATCAATTTTTAGTGTAAACACGTTCTATAAAGTGCGTTTTTAGTTGACGTGATTAAAAGTTTACTTTATAAAACATGTTTTCATTGTCGTTCATTGAAACGACACTGAAAATACGTCCTGTAAAATACATTTTCAATTTCTCTCCTCTAACATAAACTATACTAATAAACTTAAAAAATAAACAACCTAATTTCTTAAATTTTATAAAAAATGACATTTTTTAATTTATCCAATTATTAAAGATCATTATTATTATTATACTATTATTAAATGAATCTATTTAATTATATATTATTAAAAAATTAATGAAACAAAATGAAAATATAATTAACATTCACTATTTAAAAATAATATGAAAATAATTTTTTTCATAGTTGAATTCTCAACAAAATTATACAAAACTTTCAAAATATAACTTTATTAAACAATAAAAATTAAATATTTCAAAATCAAACATTATTTAATTTTTTAGTGAATCTATGATAATAACGCGACTAAAACGATTCAAAAGTCACATTTGGATGATAAACACTCTTACTACCAGACTAACATATGAGATTTAACATTATTTAACTTTTTTTTATGAATTATAATAATAGGATAAAACCCGAATAACAAACGTGATTCGACTCCAGATCACACTTGAGAAAACGAATAACCCTTGATCACAGATAGAGTTCAATATTATTAATTTTTAATAATACAAAAACTAAAATAGTTAACAGATATTTATGATAAAGGCGCCTGTCAGGGAAAACACATCTGTATTAATTACCTTAAAAAACACTTTCACATTTCCCATTCATAAATTATTTATTTATTTATTTTTTTGAAAAGTTAAATTATTTACTTAATAAAGAGAAAAAAACCTTAAATTTGGATTTGGCTTGTTATGGAAAGAGTGGGTCCCTGGCTTAACCAATTTTTGATCCTTTTTAAGACTCTATCTCGTTCTTCTTTTTTTTTTTTTTTTGGCCAGTAGACTCTATCTTGTTCGAACCAAAATACTAATAATAATAATTCTGCTCTATCTTGTTACCAGCCACTGTGCTGACTGCGCCTCCACTTCCCTTTTCTCTTATTTCCTTCCCAACCAAACAGAGAAAAGACAAATTCAGGACCAGCCCACTGCCCATATAAACCCAATCTCTTCTATTCCTTCTCATTTCCTCTTCCTCTTCCTCTACCTATTCCTCTCTAACTCGCTCTTTCTTCTTTCCTTCCATGGCTTCCTCCATCTTAATTTCCTCCAAGTTCTCTCCCTTTCATTTTCCCTCTCCCAAATCCTCCCTTTTCCTCCCTTCTCCCACTTCCCTCCACTTCCATTCTTCCGACCCACCCTCTTTCCCTTCTTTTCCTTCCAAATCATTACCCAAGGTCAAATCTCTTCTCATTTCCTCTTCTTTAGCCGCTCCTCCTCCCACTCCCCTCCGCCGTCCTCTTTATATTCCCAACCATATTCCAGACCCCAACTACGTCCGCGTCTTCGACACCACTCTCCGCGATGGCGAACAATCTCCTGGCGCCACCATGACTTCCAAGGAGAAGCTTGATATTGCTCGTCAGCTAGCCAAGCTTGGCGTCGATATAATAGAAGCTGGGTTTCCCGCTGCTTCCAAAGACGATTTTGAAGCTGTTATGGCCATTGCTAAAGAGGTTGGAAATGCGGTGGATGAGAATGCGTATGTGCCTGTCATTTGTGGACTCTCTAGGTGTAATGAGAAAGATATTAAGGCCGCTTGGGAGGCGGTTAAGTACGCCAAACGGCCCAGGATTCATACGTTTATCGCCACCAGTGGTATCCATTTGGAGTACAAGTTAAGGAAGAGTAAAGAGGAGGTTTTGGATATCGCTAGAAGTATGGTTCGGTTTGCTAGGAGTTTGGGTTGTAATGATGTCGAGTTTAGCCCCGAAGACGCCGGCAGGTTCGAGTTTCTTTCTCTCTCTCTCTCTCTCTCTTTCTTCCTTTGATATGTTCGTGAAAGGGTTGTTCAAGGATAATATCATATTCCATTGTTGTCTATATTTGTATTGAAGAAACGAAATATAAAGAAATGAAATAACAGAAAGAGGAAGATTAAATTTTAAAATCAAAATAAGTAGTTGAACTTTAAATATGGATAAAGATAATCTATTGTTTAATTTATGTATATTTCTTTTCTGTAATTAATTGAATCCATTTTATTTTGGGTGAAAGACGTGTGCTGGATGATAAAAATGACTGCAATAGGGGAGCATGCATGTTATTGTAGAAATGGGAGTTAAAATTTTTTTTATTTTGTAGAACTTACCATTTATGTATTTGTATTGTGCTTGTGTATTTTGTCTGGTAATTATGGTATTTTATATTTATATAAATTTTGATATATTAATAATTTTTACTATCTAGATTCTAAGACATTCATGTACTAATGTTGTCTTGTGTTTTTTTTTTCTGCTTTGTGTAATCGAGTTGTGTTTAATATTGCGAGAGGCATTTTGCAGTAGTATCACTGTATGCATGTCCTATATGCTACTATTGAAATAAATAAATGAAAAAGGGTAGATTTTTTCCCCTCTTGCTTACATTATATTGTTGTTCCATTGGATCCTACCAGATCTGACAGAGAGTTTTTATATGAGATTTTGGGTGAAGTGATCAAGGCTGGAGCGACAACTCTCAACATACCTGATACTGTTGGCATAACTATGCCTAGTGAGTTTGGCCAATTAATTGCTGATATAAAGGCCAATACCCCTGGAATTGAGAATGTTATTATTTCAACACATTGCCAAAACGATCTTGGGCTTTCTACTGCTAACACGCTAGCGGTATGGTGCTGGTTTACTTTGTTAATTAATGCACAGTGAGGTATACTTGGGCTGTATTTACATCTTTGCTGCATGAATTCAGGGAGCTTGTGCAGGTGCAAGGCAGGTGGAAGTAACAATCAATGGCATTGGGGAGAGAGCTGGAAATGCTTCATTGGAGGAGGTGACCTTTTGCTTTATGCAATATTATAATGATTGTGAATTTGGGATTTCAGTTACGCAGAAGTAGATGGGAAAAAGCCTGGTTTTCTTTAGTACCGTATGATGTTCTTGGACATTTAAGGTGAATAATTCATGATCTTGAGTCTGTACAACCTAAGACCTCCTGTTGTCCACCAAATCTGCTTTAGATGGAGACACATTGCATTGAAATTCAGTTGACAAGGGCTCATTGAATGATCACGTGTTTTTATATATCAGATATGAAAATTATTTTACATTAATCCATTTCATTTTTTGTTTGCAGAGATAGAGAGGGGGAACGGGGTCTTGACAATGAGGGTGCTTATGCATCCATCTGATAACTTTTGTCTTTCTAGTTTTGCAGTCTGCCTATGTTAAGCATTTAAGTTCTGTAAATAAAAGTCTTTTAGCTGTCAATTTCTTTATTCTTGTTTTGTGGCGACTTAAGAAAAATTAATTTGGTTGCAAGTGTTGAAGTTTTTTTCCTAGTTGGAGAGTTCTTGTAAATTGTAAGATCAACTATGTTTTGTTTTACTGTTTTGATTGCATTGAGCTGCTACTTTTGTTTATGCAGGTTGTGATGGCAATAAAATGTCGTGGTCAGCATGTTTTAGGAGGTCTTTATACTGGAATCAATACTCGACACATAGTGATGTTAAGCAAAATGGTATTCTTTTGTGAACTTTGGTTCAATTAATTGGCCATACTTTTGATTGAATTAGCTCTGGGAGTTATTGTTGACTTAATATGGTTTTTTAGGTAGAGGACTACACGGGGTTACACATACAACCTCATAAGGCTATTGTCGGAGCCAATGCTTTTGCTCATGAAAGTGGTATCCACCAGGTTGGTTTTTCCAACATTTGACTGCATATATGTTGTGAACCACTGAACCTCTGAATGTTATCTGTCAATTGGTGAAGCTTTTCTTTATGGCTGATCTCATTGATTAATTTTTGGAATTGTATTTACCATTGTAGTTGAAAAATTAATACAATGCACTTGATAGAATGCACTAACATGTGTTGTGATTTTGTCCGTCTGTAAATTTTGCCACTGTGAATACAGCTTTGTTGTTTAATCTTACGAAAACTAAAATTATATTCTCTTTTTCCTTCCATTAAGAGTTTGCATGATGCATGGTAGAAATTAATAATGGAATATGTACAACTTTTCTTTTATTATTGTTTAAAATGTCTGAGGGTGTAGCTAGCTAGTAGCAGTCTCTTGCTCTGGGGAAACAATGTTAGCTGAGGTGCATGTTTGAGCTTGAAGTCTATTTATTGTTTGGTAGAATTTTAGGATTTAGTGGGGCAAATTGAGGATTAAATATAGAACTCTTTAAGGACCATTCTTACAAGATTGGAGTTTGATGTGGTTTACCAAAGCCCTTGTTCAACCAGAGTGCTTACAAATTAAGTTGCTAATTGTATATGATAATATTAAGTCATGTATGTATAATGATATCTATACGTGTTTGAAGTTGCAGGTGGGTGGCTAGATTCTGTAATCTTTCAATTGTTTGGCCCTTTAGTAACATTTTTATTTGATCTGTCAATTTCCTTTCTTGTGTTGCTTTTTCTCCAGTTATGCTTGTGTGTATGTATATGCATATATGCAAATATGAGGATGTTGTTGACTTTGGACCATTATTCCATCTCATGTTATCATTGCGTGAGTGAAACAATGATGACAAGAGAAAGTAATGCACAAGTATTTTCTAGCATAATGCCGACTGCAATGTCTTAAAAAAAATGTTATGATAGCATAAATGGGACCGGAATTTTATTATTATAGTCAAGGTTATCATTAGAAAGTGGTATCTATTTATGCGAACATGGCAATTTCAAACGCTGCCCTCATCATAATTTGATGGACCACCAATTGATGTAGTAGGAATGTAACACTTTCTCCTTGCTAACCTTTTTTACGAGGAATACTAATGTGCTTTTTAAGTTTGCATGAATGTGTTTTACTGGTTGCCTTCTGTTTTCTTTGTGTTTTCTTCATTTCTCCTCTTAAGTGAATATTTACAATATTAGTTGATAGAACTTTTGATATGTTTAGCCACAATGGTGATTTCTTCTACAAATCAGGCTTGCTGAGTGAAATTTTTGACAATTATTGATGGTGTAATTAAGACCCAACTCCATCAAACTCACTTTTAATCCCAAACTAATTGTGTTGGTTACAAGAATCTAAATATGTATGCTTACAAAGAGTTAAAAGCAATAAGAAATATAATCCATATTTGCTTTTTGTTCTATAGGATGGAATGCTTAAGCACAAAGGTACTTATGAAATTATTTCGCCTGTAGACATCGGGCTTGAACGGTCTAATGAAGCTGGTATTGTCCTTGGAAAACTTAGGTGGGTAATTCATCTTTCAAAATTTTTTCCTCCATTTTTGTGGTAATATATATTTTTTTCTGTTTGGTATGTTAAATAGTGTTTAAAGCGATGTAGATGGATCATAGTGATATTTTTAGAGTAGAGCATGCTATAAGTGGTTTACCAGTTGATTTTCAATGTTGGATGTGATGTCACAACAAATCTGACAGAAATGGTTGAGGACTTAACATATTTACATATTTTATCATCATCACTAAGAATTCTATACTTAGGTTTTTGAATATATCTTATTCCAATCTTGATGAGTATATTTTCAACTTTACTCGAGGATAGTGGAATCCCTGCAGTAGTATGGGGTGATCTTTTAATAGGTTTTTTCCTTGGCCTTTTTCTTGTTCATACGAAAAAAAAGTGATCATTTTAAATGAGGTTATTAGTATCACCTGAGTTTCTAGGCAGAAAAAGTATTTCGGCCTGGTACAATAGGTTTCATCTTATTAGTATATTGGATAAATGTATTGAACTTTACCCAATATTCTTGAATGGCTCTGCAAGTTATAAAAAATATTTGACTTTTGAAGCATAAAGGGTCACTCCATTTGTTAGATTTCCGCGAAGTTTCTGTGTGTCAAATGCAGACTTCTTCCTCTTCTGACCAAAAAAATAGTTGGCAGCTTCTTTTGCAAGATTGATTCCATCTTCCGTTATTTTGTTACTATAATTTATGCAGTTCTGTTGTGATATTTATGACATTCATGTTGTTGGTACCTTCCTATTCGTTTTTATTTTTACGATTTCATTTGTTACAAAACTCATGATTTCTCTCTTAATTCTTTTTATTGTGCAAATCTATGGTAAAGTGGACGGCATGCTTTAAAAGACCGATTGAAGGAGGTATGGTGCTATTTAGCATGTTACATGTAATTACCTATCTTTTCTTCCTCTAAGCACCTAGTTCTTGTTGTTTATCTCAGCTTGGTTATGAGCTTGACGATGAACAGCTTGGCAACATATTCTGGCACTTCAAAGCAGTAGCTGAACAAAAGAAGGTTACCAAAATTCTCTACTGATTTCCTGGATTTCTTTTCCTGTAATATCATCATTCAGGCAACTATTTATAACATTCCAAACTGAATGAATTGTGTTTTAAAAATGAGATGTCTTAAACTGTGGAATTCTCCTTTCCAATTATAATTTCTAAGAAAATGAAATTTGAGGAGAGGTTGTACATAGAGAACTAGTCTGCATAAAAATTTCCCTTGGCATAACAACATTATAGTCTTGGATTTTACCTTTTGACAGTTTTTCTAGTTTTCCATATATTTTCAGTAATTTTGAAAAACTGGTTTTCTAGTCTCAGCAACTAAACTACTTATCTGTATGGAATGAAAAAAAAAAAAATTGGGATATAATACTGAGACAGGAAATAGATAATGCTTTTATTGTTAAATGTAGTTTTTCTTTTTCTTGTTTACTATATGCTGGAGTCATAAGCTCCATTTTTGTTGTTGAATGTAATTTTAACTCAATAAACACCAATCTTTCTCAATCCATCTTGGAATTATTACATGGTTAACCTTTTAATTTAATGGTTAAAGATATGATGTTGGTTTGAGAAATAGTCTGTGGGCTTATAGAATGACGACATAGGTGTTGCTGGCAGGTGATATGTTGCAAGATTTTCTGGGTATCCCTGGTTTAAGGGTTCTTGTTATCAGGGATGGCTTAGCAAATAGTTAGTGACAGATGTAGGTGGATTTGTGATCCACATAATTGAAAATATATTTTCAAGATCATATAGTGATTATGGAAAGGTAGTGGAAAGTAACAGTCTTTGTTGGTTATGGCATTTTAGTTGTATTCTTTTGTACTATATTTTGATCTTAAAAGGCAACACCAACTGTTGTTCTAAAGCGATGCTAAAAATGCATGATTTCTGTTGTTTGGAAGTTCAGTTTATTTTAGCTGAACTGTATTCTTCTGTGCTATATTTTGATCTTAAAAGGCAACACTGACTGTTGTTCTATACATTTTTTATTTACTGGTGTTCCAGAGAGTCACCGATGCTGATCTAATAGCCTTGGTTTCGGATGAAGTTTTTCAACCTGAAGTTGTTTGGAAGCTTCATGATCTGCAGGTAACTAGAGATAGTTGAACCATAGTTACAGGAATGTGACATGGATGTGCAAAAGGTTTTTCATGTTATAGTGGGCGTATGCTTCACTAGTTCTATTTGGATTGCAATATTATATGAAGCATTATTGGGATTGTATTACTTTAAACTCTATATATGTTATGCATTTGGTTTAATTTGAATAACATAGAGAAGTGTATATGTAGTTTATAGTTGGTAATAGACATGATTATAAGAAAATGCATAATATTTAGATTGGTTGCTTTCAGTTTATTTAATTTTCTTCTAATGAGAGAAAAATTATGGTATATTTTGGAGTAATTTTTCCTCATTCCCTAAATGATGTGCCTGCCAATTTATTTACTTTCCAGTGAAAAGTCGAGAATAAAGCTCCGCAATTTATAAGCTTGATTAAACCCCAATAACAAATTTATGAACTTCATGATGCCCCAATAACAATTCAAAATCCAAAATAGTGGCTTTAATTCATGTTCTCTTAACCTCCAACTGTTTTGCCTCACTGTTCATAGCCCATGTTAGAAGTTTCCAGATTCTTCTGTTTTCTTTTTATTTTTTATTGGTCACATTCTTTTCCTATCAGATCCTCTTTTTCTTTCTTCCTATTTCACCCATCAATTTAGGTCCATGGTTTTGGTCATCCACATTTTGCACCAAAGTGACTAGGATGTAAAATAGCCATGATCTGTGATATACAATGTGGAATTCAGTTCTAGGATAGCAGCAATCCCTGGAACGTTTTTTTTTACAATGTGGATCATCATCTTATGTGAACTTAATTTTAATGGAAAATATTAAATACAGGTTACTTGTGGAACTCTTGGCCTTTCTACTGCCACAATTAAACTCATTGGTGCTGATGGCGAGGAGCATGTTGCATGCTCAGTTGGAACTGGGCCAGTAGATTCAGCTTATAATGCTATTGATCTCGTTATAAAGGTTTGATACTGAAGATTAGATGTTTTCCTTTGTTTTCTAGAATTTTCTGTTGGGTATTGGATAAGATATGATGCAAGATTCAGTGTTAGGGTTATTAAGAAATTGTCTATGAGTTCTTGATTTTTTTATCATGAATGTCCTTTTGGGATTTATTCTTTCTTTATAGGGTTTCATTGGCTCCAACTATGGAGCCATTTAGTTCATAATTTTCAGTTTCAAATATTGAACCTCAGTCTGGTCTATTCATCATTTTAGTGAACTTTCTTTCCTTTTCATTCACTCCCTACTTCTCTTCATGTGCCTATGTTACTCAAGCTCTTGTGTGCGAGTGTTGGATACAGGTACGTGTATGTTCAACTTTTTCTATATTTGTGGGATCTTTAGAAGGTCATGTACTCTTATATACGCCAAAAATGTGCCAGATACAGATGGTTCAACAAAAATAAAGAGCGGGAGCAACATTGTGCTGTGTTACCTGAATTTATTCGCAGAGAATATGGCTTGTATTTATTTGATTTGTCGGTCAATAGACATGTTTTATCCGAACTTATCTTGTCGTGCTTGCCATAAAAATAAAAGCTCCTTACCTGTTATTTGAAAACTACATCTGTGGTTCATCACTAGGGCTTATAGGTTGTAGCCTATAGTCATTAAAATTTCTGTAAGAATTTAAGGTTTCCTAATGGAATATCTTCTGTTTTCTTTGTACCACATCCCGCTTTCCGCCTTGTGTGAAAATATTATTTGAACCTGAAGCTTATATCAATTGGTTCATACAGCCACTAGCAAGGGATGGCATCCAGGAGATATGGAATTCGAATTCCAACATCCATAATCTCAGGCTGCAGGCTCTTTGGTACCAATCTGAGTATTCTTTGGTGAATGGTTTCCCCTGTCTATAATGGTGTTCTGTGGCACTTATTATAGAAGGAGGGATTCAACTTGAGGACAAAAGTTAATAATCCTGCCCTTTGTTTTTCTGGGTTTCCACCCTGCACTCCATCTTCCCAACCCTTCTCGGTGTTTGAGTGCTTCTTTCTACCTGTTTTTGCTGAGATTGTTTAGCAATACTCAAAAACTTTTTTGCCTTCATTTTGCAGGAACCAGTTACACTTCTTGAGTACTCCATGAATGCCGTTACAGAAGGCATTGATGCTATAGCCACCACCAGCGTTCTAATTCGTGCTGAGAAAAGCCACATATCAACTAATACTTTGACCGGTGAAATTGTTCAGCGAACATTCAGGTATGGTTTCTACGTATTCTTGTTTTCATTTGACATGTGTACTTCTTCCACTTCCACCTCTGAAATTCAGTGCATAAAATTGATCTCCTTTTTGTGCCAGTGGAACTGGGGCAGGAATGGATATCGTTGTTTCCAGTGTCAAGGCTTATATTGGTGCATTAAATAAGATGCTGGGCTTCAAGGAACAATATCAGATAAAAGCTTTGGTAGAACGAACTCCGGTTTCTGCTTAAGGCGGGTATACATGCATGCATCATGTCAGTTCTGTAATTACATGTGCTCTCCTTTTAGTGACAATGCTTTGAAAGGTAATTGTGTATACAAGTTTCATAGACAGAAATGTAAAGTAAAGACAATGTTGGTTTTTGTTATTTCTTGTGAATTTGTAGCAAGAAATTGTCAAAAACTTGGTGAAGCGTCAGTTGTTATATTAAAGACAAACAAGTTTCTTTGGACCTAGGTTTCTTGTTCATGGAATAAGAAAACTCAATTGTAAATCGGTTGAATAAAAAATTAGTGGTTTCTCCAATCCTGTTCGGATCTTAAATAAGAATTCGGTGGCAGTTGATCCAGTCCAAATCTGGTGGAACATGTCACCTCAAATAATTGTTTTTTTAGTTTTTGCATTTTTTCCCTATAGAGAACCAAATTTTGGAATAGGATTGAGCAAAATAATGATGCTTGGACTAAATTGGTTAGATTGAAATTTAGTTGAGGTATCAATTTAGAGAATAGCATTGAATTGGTTGGATCGAGAATCAATGTGGATCAGTTGAATTGAGTTTTTTTTTTTTTTTTTTTAAATTTAATCGAATTGATGGAACTAGTTGAATTGATCAGACTAGCGAAGTCATGGCTTGATCGATTCAATCATGAGTAAGATCAAAAAATCGAAAAAAAATTCGAATTTCAAGTTAATCGAATTGAGTTATTAGGTTTTTTTGGATTAGTTTTAAGAAATAATTTGATGTTTTAAATTTAAATTAAATTGAATTTTGTAACTCAAATAATAAATTAATCTTTATCAATTTTGAAAATAAGAAAATTAATCTCTCATAAAAAATTATAAACTACTTCAAAATAATCTAAAAAAATCAAAATACTTATAAAAATTCCACTAACATAGAACCCCACTAGATGTTACCCAAAAACAATTTACCACTAAACAAATTTGAAGTATAGAATTCTTCTAAACATAACTCTAGCCAGCTACTTTCTTTTTCATCACGAAGTACATGCTTACTAAAATTTATCCGTCTCTTTAGTAACATTTTGTTTGGTCGAAATCAAGGTGTTCTCCACTAGTAGCAATGATTAATCCCTTCGTCGTAAGTGTTCTCTAAAGAAAGAAATGATTAGTCATGAAATGTGTTTCATTCACATGCAATATCTTCTATGGTACCTTGATAGTAATACTGTTAAAATTTAATGACGTGGTATTGATAATCAATCTTACGATGACATGCAGTAGCCTCATATCATGACATATGACAAACCCTAATAAAAATTTATAATTTCATAATTTTATATATATATATATATATATATATATATATATATATAATTTCAAGGGTAAACTACACAAATAGTCACTCATTATTAAAATGATAACGAAAATAATGACGTGATATTTTTTTAAAGTGATACAATAACATATAAATCTTCAATCCTTATACATTCTATCAACTTAATCTTAATTCTAAATAATTCAATAAATTTAACAATTTACAAATTTTATCAAATTCATTCTTAAACACATATAATTAAATATAAAATCATTCTTAAACAAAAATTTTGTTCCATATGTTGGTAAGATACTCAGAATCAAACACCTGGTTGAGGAGATTCTTGCTGGAGTAGGAAACCTTTTGAATCTTCCTTTTCAACTTCATATTATATTCTCATTTAAATAAATGAATAATATTTAATACACCGTTAAAAGTATTCCGGTTTATACCAATCACTAGGAGCTTTTCGACAGAACAGCTGCCTATGGTGGATCTGGTGACCGGTGCCAATAGTGCTGGTTCAAACTTAGGGATTGGACGAGCGACTAAAAAAGTTCGTACCCGTTCAGAATTAAACTTCGATTTGATGATCCCACTGTTGATGGCAATGGACAAAAACTCCATCCGGAAGGACTTAAACTGTCTTACAAATCAACACTCCTTGGAGAGTCGGAGGAAAACCAGCAATCTGAATTTAAGGAAGAGATTTTCTCTTTAGTGGATGGGGATGCGGTCACTGAGTAGATAGATGGAGTGCCTTTCATTACATTCTCAGATCGTGTGCAGGATTTTATTCGAAGAAGAATGGCTAAGGCTATTGTTGTGAAATTGCTCGGTGGCAGGATTGGGTTTAATGCCTTGCTTAACAAAATCACCCTATTGTGGAGTCCTAGAGGTCAGTTTCAACTAATGGATTTAGAAAATGATTTCTTTTTGGTTCGATTTCAGGTAGATGAGGACTATCAACGAGCTTTGACTGAGGGACCATGGGTTGTTTTCGGGAAGTATCTCTCCGTAAGGCCATGGACACCAAAATTTTCAACAACTAAATCAGATATAGATTCGCAAGTGGTATGGGTCAGATTACCTAGATTGCCGGAGGGCTACTATTCTGAATGCCTTCTTCGAGTGATTGGCCAGGCGATCGGTTCGGTGGTAAAGTTGGACGTGCATACTGATGGAGGCCGAAGGGGTCGCTTTGCCCGGTTGGCCGTGAGTGTGAACCTTCGCTGGCCATTGGTGTCCAAGATCTGGATCAACGGCAGATAGCATGTGGCATACGAAGCTTTGCCCAATATTTGTTTCACATGTGGCATGGTGGGTCATGGTTCAGAGGTTTGCTTGGGTGCCTCCACGGCGGAGATGGATACCTCCGAAAATGGGTCGACGTCCAAACAACCTTCGGGACTTGACAGTAAGGTGGCTGATGGAGCATATGGATCGTGGATGGTGGTTGAGAGAAGGAAAGGAAAAGAAAGGCCGATAGGGTACGGTAACGGCGGTGATGCCGGAAACGCTAAGGGTGGTTCACGGTTTGCGACGTTGAGTGGGTCTGAGGAAGATGGGAACAACAGATTTAGTGGCGATAATGGGGGAGAGGATCATGGTAATGGCCGGGGTATGGAAACTAGGGATTCTGATGGGAGTGATGGGAATTTAGTGCCTAACGACACTACAGATTTAAAAGAAAAAAAAATGTTACGATTGAAGGAAAGCAGGCTGATCGGTCAAATAAGAAGAGAAGAATGGTTGTGGGTGGGCCCACCAAGGGTTTAAAAATTTTAAAGCCCAATGATAGCAAGATTGGTCTACAGTGAGTCATTAAATTTGAAAGAAAAAGAGCCTCTTGTCCGTGAGTCTAATTTGAGTTTTGAACCTGTTTTAATATCGGGAAATTTAAGCAAGGATTCGCACATGGCAGTGTAAGGAGAAATTAAATTCAGTTGGTAACAAGGATACTGCGATTTTCTCTTTTGGTGTTTCAGGTTAAAAGCAAAATCAACCTAAAGATAATAATTTTAATGACTTGGCTAAGCAAGCAAAACCACCTGATCCTAGTAATTCTATCAATTCCTAAGTCGCGTTAGATATTGGGGATGCGATGGAATGTATTGTGAACGAGTTACACAAATATCAAAGTTGGTGGGAACAGATCGAGATGAGGAGGAAACTTTTTCTGTTGATGCCCCAGCTGGACCTTCTGCTACGGTCTAATGTGGACATTTGGGTATGTTCTCTTACCTTTATGGATATAAATATCATCCGTTGGAATTGTCAGGGAGTAGGTCACCATCGCTTTAATAACTTTGTTAAGGAATACCGAAGAGAGCACGTTCCAAATCTTTTGTTTCTTAAAAACTCGAGTTAGTGGAGCAAGGGCTGACAGCATCATTGCTAAATTGGGTTTTCGAAACTTATTTAGAGTTAATGGTTTTGCTAGAGGTATTTGGCTTTGTTGGAACGATGATATTCGTGTGGAGATTTTAAAGTCTCACCCGCAGGTAGTGCATATTCGGTTGGGGGATCTTCGTAATTCGAAACATTTTCTTTGTTCTATTGTTTATGCTAGTCCTCATGCTACGACTAAAAGGGAACTTTGGCCTTTTCTTAGTTCATTGGCTGCAACAATAATGGAACCCTGGATTTTGGCTAGGGATTTTAATTGTATCTTGGATAGTACTGAAAGGTTGGGAGGAGCTCCTATTTCTCAAGCATGATGCAAATGGTTTCATCAGTTTTTATTTGACAATGGATTACGTGATTTGAAAGCATTATGTGCTAGATTTACTTGGTATAAGGGTAGCCTATCTCAACACCTCGATAGAGCCCTTTGTAATATGTTTTGGGATGATTTCGCTCTAAATTGCTCGATTAGAAATTTGTACCGGTTGAAGTCTGACCACATGCCTATTCTTATCTCTACTCATTCTAAGCAAAATAGAGGCGATAGATCGTTCAGATGTCTGGCTAGTTGGTTTTGTCACGTCGATTTTAAAGATCTTATTAGCAACAATTGGAAAAATGATACTCCGATTGTGGATAGTTTGGTTAAATTTAAAGAGGTCTTATCGACTTGGAATAAAAAGGTGTATGTGAATTTTTTTTGAAAGGAAGAAGAATCTGATTGATGAATTGAAAAGAGTCCAAAGGGTTCTTAATTGTCGTTTCTCTCAGAAGCTTCAGGATCAAGAAATTGATCTTAGATAAGAAATTGAGGAAGTGCTCTCTCACGAGGAGCTTTTGTGGTACCAAAAATCTAGGGCAGAGTGGCTGAGATTTGGGGACCGTAACACTTCTTATTTTCATAATCGTACTTTGGTCAGACGTAAGAAGAACAAGATTGAGGGGCTGATTATTAGCACTAATTGGAATTTTGATGAGGATGTTTTGAAGACCCATGTCAGGGATTTCTACACAATTGACTACCAAATTTCTGGTAAGCTTGCTTGTAGGTGTAATTTTCCTTCTCTTTCGGTGATTGAAAAAAACATGTTACTTAGGGTCGTCTCTAACGAGGAAATTCGAAATTTGATTTTTAGCATGGCACCACTAAAGGTGCCAGGGGTGGATGGTTTCCATGCTAGTTTCTTCCAATCCCAATGGGACATTTTAGGGCCGTTTGTTTGTCATTTTGTGAGAGACACCTTGAGTGGCTTGCCATCCTGAATTAAACAAGACTTTGTTGGTTCTCATTCCAAAGGTCCAAAGCCCGAAAAATATTTCTCAATTTCAGCCAATAAGCCTCTGTTCTGTATAAGATTCTTACTAAGATGAAAGTGAATAGACTTCGAGGTATTATGGGTAAGTTGATCAGTCAAAATCAGTCTAGTTTTGTCCAGGGCAGAGATATCACTGACAAATTGTGGTGGCTCAAGAAGTTGTGCATTCCTTTAAGGGATTCAAAGCGAATAGAACAGGTATGATTTTGAAAATTGATTTGGAAAAGGCGTACGACAGAATTAGTTGGGAATTTCTTTAGGATACTTTAGTTCTAATTGGTTTTCTTGATACCTTAGTTAATGTCATCATGGGATGTGTCACCTTAACTTCTTTCCAGGTGTTATGGAATGGCAACATGATTGATGGTTTTCAGGCTTCTCGTGGGATTCGTTAGGGAGATCCCTTATCTCCATATTTGTTTGTCCTTTGTATTGAGAGATTGGGTCATCTCATTGAGGAAGCAATTCAAATTGGTGAATGGGTACCGCTTTCATTGTCTAGAAGAGGTCTGAAGTTGTAGCACCTCTTCTTCACGAACAACTTAATGATTTTTTCAAAGGCCACGTTAGATCAGGCAAATGTGATTTGTAGTGTCTTAGACACATTTTGTTATTTCTCGAGGCAAAAAATTAATTTCTCCAAGTCCTAAGTCTTTTTTTCTCCTTTGATGCCTTCTTTTATTGCAAATCAAATTTGCACAAGTATCGGGGTTTGCAAAGTGGACGATCTTGGAACCTTTCTTGGGTTGCCTTTGTTGCATGATACTCATTCCCAATACCTTTGATTTTGTTGTGCTTCAAGGTGAGACAAAAACTTTCAGGATAGAATGCAAAGAGACTATCTCTTGCGGGGAGAATCACTCTTGCCAGGTCAGTCCTGCTCTCTATACCTAATTATTTCATGTTTACTGTCAGAATTCCTATTTCAGTTTGTAGAGAGATTGAACAAATTGCTCGCAATTTTATATGAGGATCTACAACAATAGGAGAGTGGCTCTCATTTCCTGGGACAAATTTTGTCAATCGATTGATCATGGTGACTTGGGTATTCGGAAATTGACCGATCAAAATAAAGTCTTTTTGATAAAGTTGGGTTTACGGATGCTTTCCAATTCCGAAGCATTATGGGTACATGTTCTTCAAAAAAAAATACAACGTCCAAGAATCTATTCCTGATAACATTGTTAGATCAAAATTTTCTTTTATTTGGAAGTCTCTAATAAGAATATGGCCCGATATTGTTAGGAATGTTTATTGGTCCGTCGGTGATGGAAGACTTATTAGCTTTTGGGATGATGTGTGGCTTAGACACATTGGTGCTTTGAGACAGTTCTATAGGGGAGGTTTTCCTAATGACGATAATCTCCGGGTTTGTGATCTTGTTATGACTAGTGGTTCATGGGATTGGTATCGTCTCCGTTGTCTGGTTCCTCATTACGTTTTGAATCATATTGTTGGTATTATTCCTCCTAACCTTGTTACTGGTCATGATTCCTTAGCTTGGAAATGGAGTGACAAAAGAGGCTTCTCGACATCAGATTCTTACAAGCATCTGTTTATTAATAATAACGATAGTTCATCTCAATGGAAGATGATTTGGTCTGTTAGAGCACCTCAACGGGTTCGCACATTTCTGTGGCTTCTTTGGCATGATAAACTTTTATCTAATGACGTGCGGAGGCGTAGACACATGACCCATGATGAGGTTTTCTAGCTATGTGCTTCTAATGTTGAAACGACAATTCATGCACTTTGTGATTGTATGTTTGCAAGTTCTATCTGGCGATGAGTGCTACCAAAACAAGTTCTTAATTCTCTCTTCTCTTTATCATTGCATGATTGGCTAATTTGGAACATGCATGATATAAGCTGCTTGAGTATGGTTGACATGGATTGGCAAACTCTTTTTTCCGTGCTTTGTTGGTTACTATGAAAGTCTAGAAATGAATCGATCTTTTCTAACATTCATAGACACTTCCAATCACTGATAGACATGAGCTTCATTTGGGCTAAGAGCTATCGTTATTTGGACAAGACTAAGAAGATTATACATCCTATAACAATGCAGTCGAAATGGACCTCTCCGGACACAGGATGGGTGAAACTCAATTCAAATGGGGTAGTCTCATTGGATGGACAACGGGTGGCAATTGGAGGAGTTCTTCGGGATTTCTAAGGTAGATGGTTATGGGGTTATAGCATGCACTTGGGAAGCAAATTCATTTTCAGAGTAGAAGCGCATGCAATTCTTGAAGGCTTATATCTAGCTTGGGATAAAGGATACAGAAGAATCGAGGTGGAATGCGACAATGCCCTACTTGTTGAACTTCTCAAATCGAGTGGTGGCATGAGTAGTAATTTGGTAGAAGTACATCTCATTCACCAAATTCTACGACACAATTGGGATGTTTATCTATGTCGTACTCTGAGGACTTTTAATGCGGTTGCAGATGCCATAGCCAAACTAAAGAATTTAGATGAATTGCATATCCATATTTACCGAGAACCTCCGGCTTCGGTGATTAGTCATCTTCAGAGTGATATTTGTTATCCTAATTTAAGCATTGTTTAGCCTATTTATTGTAATCGCTTAATGCTGTTTTTTATTTACCAAAAAAAATATTTAATACAACGTTGATTCATAAGTCTTATATATCATCGATGAATAATAATATGATATTTCATTATTAAAAACAACAAAAAAATAGTGGGGACTTATAAATAATTGCTAATAATTTTATTTAATCATAATTAAATAATCATAACAATCATAAATCAATATTAATGACTCTCGAACTTAGGATCTTGGATTTAGGGTTTTAATATTTATTTATAATTTAATTATGTTTAAATAAAATTATTAGAATTTATTTTTAAATCATCTATTATTTTTTATTTTATTTAATGATAATGTGTTATGTTATTATTCATTGATAATGGATATGACTTATGGATTGGTAGCGCATCAAGTATCCTCCTTTAAATAAATATATAAATCAATATTTTGTAAAAAGATGTCATAGGTTTGCCATATATGAGTTTAAATAAATATTACATAATATTGTATTTTATACATTTTCAAAATATATATTAAACATTTAATTATATTTATTTTTATGATAATTATATTTTTATTTAATTATATGTGTTTGAGGATAAAATTTATAGAATTTGTAAATTTAGAGGGTTAAATTTTTTGAATTATTTAGAATTAGGATCAAATTGATAGAATGTATAAGTATTGAAGATTTAATGTGTTATTTTACTAGTTAAAAAAAGGCCACATCATTATTTGTGTTACCATTTTAACGGCGAGTGACCAAAACAAGAATAGAAACGTTAGTGCCTAACTTGAATTTTTATAGTTGAGTGATAAAAATAGAAACGCGCTAATAGTTAAGTGATAATTTGTATAGTTTATTTAAAAAAAATAAATTATATAGTTTACATATTTTTAATTAAAAATACGATATAAAAACCTGATTTTTTATTAAAAATAAATAAAATTACTAAAACAACCACTTTCAAATTGAATATCAATCAATTAGTTGTCTAGGTTCATCTAATTCTAGACAACCATTTGTCTAGTGTCATTTTTTATATAAAATAATTTTAAATAATTTATATATTTTTTAAAAATTAGATTATAGATTTTATATTTTTAAATTTTAAAGTAATAATATAAAAAGCTAATATATTATATAAAAATAAAATTACTTAAAAAAAAGTCTAGAATGAATTCGCACAATCAATTGTTCAGGTTCATTCTTGGCGTAAAATAATTTTTATATATTTTTTTATAAATTTATATATTTAAAAAATATATATTTTTAGGGCTTTTCATGTGCTATGATGTGAGGCTTTCACGTGCCATCATATTATTGGTTACTAGTGCCACTTCATCAAATTCTAACAACATTACTTGAGAGGTGCAAAATTGTGTGATGGAATCCAAGTGCAGAACAAAAAAACATTTAGATACCAACTAGTTACAAGTAATCAAGTTCAAAGGGAACATATATATTAACCCTACTAAAAAAATTCATAACTGAGTTAGTGTAACAAGTCAATTGGTCACTTACTTAATTATAAAATGATTAAAAAAATCATTCATTTCACAAAATCATTATTATAATGATTTTTTTATTTTTTATATATAAAATCATTAAAAAAAACCCATATGATAAGGCTTGAATTTAGATCACTATAATTTTTAGACCTTTAATTTTTTTTTTTGGTAAAAGAGAAACAACTAAAAAGCGAAAAAATAAGAAAAGCCAATCAGAATTTAGAACAGAGAAATTCATGTCTTGCTGTAGCAACGGATGAATTGCATCTGGAGGATCCTTATAAAGATGAAGAAATAAATCCCTTGAATAAGAAATCTTAGCCAAGGCATCGGCAATCCTATTGAAATCTCCTGGGATATGTCGGAGTATAATCTGCCAAATTCTTCGCAAAATCTGGTGAATTAAACGAATTTCAACCAAGTTGCTTCTACTTCCTCCACCCGAATTTAAAAGATTAATTAACAGCGCATTATCACTCTCAACTTCAACCTTTCTAAAGCCCTTGTCCCAAGCCAAGAAGAGTCCTTCAAGTAACGTACAAGCTTCTAATTGGAAAACAGAGTCATTTCCCAAAGTCATGTTATAGCCCCAAATCCATCTAGCATTTGCGTCGCGCAACACTCCTCCAATTGCCGCTTTGTGACCATCCATAGAGAGAGCTCCATCCGAGTTAAGTTTAATCCATCCTGTATCTAGAGGAATCCAGCTTGCAACCGCACTTTTGGAACACAAAAACTTAGTTTTTAAGATTAAAATCGTGGTAACTTCTAGCCCAAGCATATCCCGTGTCAATAACAGATTGAGAGTTCCTGTGAGAGCTCGAAAAAGTGGCCTCATTCCTTGTCTTCCAAATAAACTAGCATGAAATAGCAAATAACGTCTGTCACTTCATATCAACAATATTGAGATGACCTTTATCCTGCACATTCCGTGTTAGCCAATCATGAAAGGACAAAGAAAAGAAAAGATTATGAACCTGATTTGGAATCGCCTTCTTCCATATACTAGCCGCAAAGCTACAATCTCGAAGTACATGACTTGTCGATTCTAAGTTAGATGCACATAAGGGACAAGTAGCATCATCAGTCATGTGCCGCCTTTTTCTTTCCACATTAGTCAACAGGTTACCAAGCCAAATAATCCAAAAGAAAGCATGGACACGCTGAGGAGCTCGAATGGACCATAGCATGTTCCAACTTGCTGAATCCTCCAATCCTTGATTAAACATGTTCTTGTATGACTCTGACGATGAAAAACCACCATTAGTGCTCCACTTCCAAGCAAGAAAGTCTGGACCAGCTTCATTCAAAGGAGGTACAACCTCGGCAATATGGTTCAAGATAGGTTGAGGAAAGAGAGTACATATTTGATCCCAATTCCAACTACCACTCATTGTTATGAGGTCGCAAACACGTAACGATCTAACAAGAGGATCATTACCCACATAATACCTTAACAAAGAGCCAATCTGACGTAGCCAACAATCATCCCATGTAACACCCCTACATCGGTTCACACGTATAAACCCGGTATAAGAGTATTACATACAGTGTCAGAGAATTAAAAACGAGTATAATAAAATTTTTCTTTCAATTCAATTAATGTGTAATTGAATCGTTTTACTCAAAATATCACAAAATAATCAAGTATAATCAAAATCGAGACTTAAAACCAGTTTGAAAATAATGAAAATGAAATTTTTACTCAAAACAGGGCAAATATCGATATTTTTGCTTAAAAACGAAACCAATGGGGCATTCTGGAACTTTGGTATCGTTACCACCTTAAAATATCGATACCTCTATCTCAAAATCAGTAAATATAGCCGAAAACTTAGTAATAACCCCCTGCAACAACTTAAAAAATTCCCCAATATTTCAAATCAGTCTAAAACACAATTTTAACCATTTCATTCAATTCATGTAAATTTTCAAAGCAACATTGATAACCCATTCATTAGAGACACATAGGTATACCATTTGTACATGCCATTTCACACAAAATAAATATACTTTGTCTTGCAATCTTTCGATGTTGATGTGATTTGATGAGAGGCACCTAATCCAACCTTAACTTCTCGGAGGTCTTGTACCTACGTGTTGAAATAAACGGGTTAAGCCGGTGAAGGCTTAGTAAGTACTACAAGAGTCATTAATCATTCATCTTTTAATCACACATTTCAAACTCATTTATATAATTATTAATTCATGTAAAATACATACCTTTTATGTATATAACATTTAACTTACAGTAGTGTTATGAATTCACATATTCTTCCTCATTTTATATTTTAGCCATTCCAATCTCTTAGCTTATTTAGTTTTATCATTCTTTGATTTTTTATACATATATTGTACTTACCTTTCATGTGATTATCATTTCACTTACCTCAATGTCACAATTTGCACATTCTTTTTTTTTCACATTGTTTACCTTATTAACAAGACTCGGACCTTGGCAGATACACGGATCCAACCAAACACACCAGAATGGCACCCAGTGCCTCATTGGATAGTTCGAAGCAATGAAGTGACACTCAGTGTCTCATCGGCCTAGCCGAAGTAAAGTGGTACCCAGTACCTCATCGAATCTATCCGAAGTAAAATAATGACACCCAATGTCTCATCGACTCAAGGTCGAAGTATCCCTGAACTCTTCCAATCCTATGGCATGCCAACTATATCTGACTCAGCCCGACTAGTTAATAGGGATTTTCAATTTACAATTCATATCACTTTCAATTCCAATTTCACTTTCACTTTCACTTTCAATTTTGATCACAAATCAATAACAAATCAATTTAACCAAATAACAACCAAATATCATAAACAATTAGGTACCAATAACTTTGGGAACCTTTGATTTATCCATTTCATTCTCATTTCTCAATTTCATCACATATCACTTTATATGCATCAATTTTTCATTTCTATTCAATTTTTTTTACATTAATTTTCAAAGCTGTACATTTGAGTCACAGTCACTAAATTATTTATATCTTGAGCTACAGAATTCGAAATTAAAATCCACTTGATGTTTCTGAAATTAGACTCAAATATCTTTTTAGCATAAAAATTTCAGAATTTTTACTTTAGCCAATTTGTACAGTAAATTCTTTCAATTTACTCCTTCTCTGCTGCCTGACAGTTTCGATCTTTCTTCACTAAAAATTATTTATCTTTTTTTACAGAGATCAAATGATGTTCCCATCTGTTTCTTTTGAAAATAGACTCATTAAGGATTCAACCATATAAATTTCAGTTTCTAATA
Organism: Kokia cookei; assembly: GCA_039519145.1. Lineage (NCBI taxonomy): Eukaryota > Viridiplantae > Streptophyta > Magnoliopsida > Malvales > Malvaceae > Kokia > Kokia cookei. Next base: position 32,844,531 of record CM076907.1, on the reverse strand, counting down.
ATTTTTTTAAAATTTTCTATTATTTTTCAAAGTCATAACAGAGGAACTCGAACCTACTATGACCTTGTTACACAAAAACTAATATATCTCAAAATATAAAATTCCTTTTATTTCAATGTTTCTTCCATATAAAACAACACTCAATAAGCTTTAATTAAGTATGTAATTCAACCTTCAAATATTTTTATACAATTTTTGGTGAATTTTCAAAGTTAATCCTCTGTTCCGTCCAAACTGTTTTAATGAACATGCTTCCTTTTTCATGTCTCTTTACACTAAATTTCATTTAATCACACATAATCAACACTTATAATTAAACATATCATTGTTATCATAATTAATCATATATGTTAAAATTATAAACACTTTAATTTAATTAATTCTAAATCTTTTAATACTTGTAGTACTTACAACTCTTGTAGAAAGCTTCCTTTCCCTCTTTGATCTTCTCTTTTCCTTTCTCTTCAATTGCGTCCTTCTCCTTCTTTTCTTTCTCTTCAATTTCATACAAAACACATATATTCACATGTAAGCTAAAAATTCCAGCAACTAATATTTTCATGTCAAAACATGAATTAAACATATATGACATACTAATCTCTCTATTACTTACGTTGACACTTGAAATTTCCAAATTACCAACTTGAGCTCTTGCTCCTTAACACTTCAAAGTGGACTCTATAAGGAAATTAAGGTGTCTACTAGCTTCCTTCTATGCCTTTCCTTAAGAAATTTTAAATAAAATGGAAGATTTTGGAGCTTGGAAGGTTTAACAATGGTGAAGGGACTAAATTGGAATAAAAGCAAAAGTTGAAAATGGGGAATATAGGCATGGACGGTTGGTTATGAGAAGAAAAGATGATATCCTTATCTTTTAATTGATTTTTCATCTCTCAATTTCTCTAGACTTTTCTTCAAAAATATCTCACTTAATAAAAATGGTAAAATTTCACTTTTAATCCTTAGGCTTTCCAACTTTACACTTTGGCCCAAAACTTTGCCTCCAAAAATATCTTCCACCAAATTACTCTTTTGCCCCTCCTTAATCAATCTAATTCCTATGATGACTCATAATTCAATTTGGATAAATTACTATTTAGTCCTTCATGCTTTCATACAATTACTAATTAGTCCTTGAATTTTCTTAACCTTTCTTATTTAGACTACACATTCTAATTCTTAATTTTTCCTAATCTTCTTATTTTAACCACATATTCTAACTCTTAACTCGACACTATTACTGTTCCAACTCCAGTTCAAAAAAGCGGATGTTAAATCCCATATGTTAAGAAAACGCTCATTTCTAACTATCCAATAGATATTGTTAACAACCTCCGGCCAAATTCGCATTAGAGACCTCCAAACAAAGTAACAATGGCTTCGATTAATGGATTTTTGAAGGGTCTGCTGAATGTTATATTTCTTTCGAAGCACTTGTACCCAAAGCGCATCAGGATTAGTAAGAAGACGGAAACCCAGCTTCATTAAGAATAGCTTATTCTGGTCACTTAGCTTACGAATCCCCAATCCACCTTTGTTCAAAGGGCGACAACACTTTTCCTAAGAGACTAGCGACACCTTCCTGTCTTCGTTAGATTATCTGCATATAAAGTTACGGGCAATCTTCTCTATCTCTATACAAATTGAAACAGGAATTCTAACAGTATTCATAAAATAATTAGGAATAGTTAGAAGAACTGACCTGGCTAGAGTTATACGTCCTGCAAGAGAAAGCCTCCTAGCTTCCTAACCAGATAGTTTCTGACAAACTTTGTTAACAATGAATTCAAAGGTTCTAGTCAAGGGTTTATCATGTAGTAGAGGTAAACCAAGATAGATCCCTAGGTTATCAACTTTACTAAAGCCAAGTCTCGAGCAAATTTGGTCAGCAATCTCCACAAGAGTAGAAGGAGAGAAAAATACTTGAGATTTAGAAATATTTAACTTCTGCCCTGAAAAAAAAAACATAAAGATTCCAACACCTTGCTAACAACTTCTGCTTGATTCACATTGGCTTCGAAAAAAAGCATGAGGTCCATACCTATTTCGATTGCATCATTAATAAGGTGACTTAACCTCTCCATACATAGCACGAAGAGATAAGGAGATAACGGATCGCCTTGGCAAACCCCACACGAAGCCTAAAAACATTCAGTTGGACTTCCATTCCAAAGGACCTGATATGATGTCGAAGAGACACAACCCATAATAACGTTAACTAACTGCCCTGGGAAACCTGCTAAGAGAAAGGTATCCCGAAGGAAGGATCAGCTGATTCTGTCATAAGCTTTTTCCAAATCGATTTTCAAAATCATACCAATTTTAGAACCCCGAAAGTCCTTCAAAGAGTGCACAACTTCCTAAGCAACAACTATATTATTAGCGATATCTCTACTAGGCACAAAGCTAGATTGATTCTGACTTACCAACCTTGGCATAAGATTTCTCAATCTAGTCACAATTGTTTTGGGGAGAACCTTATAAAGTACAGAGCACAGACTAATCGAACGAAATTGAGAGATCCTCTCCGACCTTGAGATCTTAGGAATAAGGACTAAAAGGGTTCTATTTAAAGAGGGAGTCAATGGCACCCCTCCTAAACTATCTCTCATAAACTGACAAACAGAAGGTCCCACAACGTTGCACTGAGTCTGGCAAAAGCTTGCATGAAAACCATCCACTCCAGGGCCTTTAGAGGGGCCATACTAAATACCGCCTTACGAATTTCCTCATCAGTAGTAATAGAAAGAAGAGCTATCATTTCACTATCAAGAACCAAAGGAAAACTATGTCTACAATGCAAAGTTCCATTAATTTGATAATCCATGGTATAAAGTTTGGAGAAAAAATCACTCACATGTATCCGCAATTCCTCTTCCTCGAAGCACCAATCATCACCAATCATCAAACCCTCAATTTTATTTCGCTTACGTCTGATCAGAGTCCTATTATGAAAGTGCAAGGTATTTCTATCCCCATAATTTAACCACTCAGCCCTTGGTTTTTAGAACCACAATAACTCTTCATGAGATAGCACCTCTTCAAGATCATTTCTCTACTCAACTTCTCTATCATGAAGTCTCTAAGAGAAGCGGTAGTCAAGAACCTTCTGTACCTGTTTTAATTCAGCAATCAGTCTTCTCTTTTTCTCAAAAATATTGTTGCACACCTTTTTATTCCAATTAATAACGACCCCTTTGAAGTCGTCTAAATTTTCTACTATATCTTTATTAGTACGCCAATGGTTCTTAACTACACTGTTAAAATCCACATGAAAAAACCAACTAGCAAGACAACGAAACGGTCTCTCACCTCTGTTTTGTTTCGGTTAAAGCGCAATAAAGATGGGACTGTGATGGAACTTTAACCGGTGAAGATTTCTAATGGTGCAGATTGGAGCAAAGAGGTCCTACATTGTATTCCCAATGGCCCTATCCAATCTTTGTGACAACCCTCCACGATACCAAGTAAAACGAGCACTCGAGGACTCCAAATCCCTAAGCCCATTATCAAAAAGGAATTTTTGAAACCATTTACACCCCGTATGCGAGCCTCTAGCTCCACCCAAGCGTTCAGTTTCATCCAAAATACAATTAAAATCTCCCACTAAAATCCAAGGTTCATTAACCGATCCTGCCAAAGAATCCAGAAAAAGGCCATAATTCCCTCTTAATCGAAGCTTAAGGACTAGCATAAACAATGGAGCATAAAAACTGCTTCGAGCTTTGAGTAGTGCCTAGACGAGTATTGTTGGAGCCCAATTTTGACCGGGCCCAACACTTGAACCATAATTGAATAATTTTAATTTTTAAATAAGTTTGAATTTATTTTAAATTCAAATTCACTTTGAGTTTGAGTTTACGTTAAATTTAAATGTATTTAAAATTAAAATAAATTAATGTCCAAATTACAAGCCCAATTTAAAGTCTAATTACAAACTTAAAAAGCCTAAGTCCAATTGACCCAAACAGGCCCAAACCTAAACACTCAAATCAGCCCAATTTACCCAAATCCGTAATCTGCTAAGTGTTCCTGCTGTTACCTCCTTCCATGCCCAACCAGAGAGTGCCACGTCATCACCAAGTTGCACCTCCATCTTCAACTTGCATCTGCCATGGCCACCACTGCTGCAACCTGCAAAAGAAGACAAGATGGACATTTATTTGAGAAAACAAAACAAAATGATTGTGAAAATGGCTATAAAAGCCGAATTGAAACTTTGTAAGAGGGGACCTTTGTTTTTCGAACACTCTTGATTAATACAAAGAAACAATCAAAACTTTCCCATATTCTGCAATAAACATTCGGGCATTAACAACCAAAGCATTCAAGGTCTGACAATCCAGGTACTTGTTGACATAAATATTCATTATTTGTTCATACATCTTGCAAGCTTTCGAACGTTTCACATGCACTACCACATTACTTATTTCATTTATTAATGTCCATTATTGCTTTCTTTTTTAAAAAGAGGGGAAACATTTTCAAATAGTTACAGTAAGTAGTCATATTAAGTGTATGCTGTTAAATTAATGTATAATAAATAAGGTTATATATTAATAATATTAATAATGATAATAATAATAATAATAATAATAATAAATATTTATAATAAATAAAAAATGGAAAATGAAAGGGCCGGAGACACTCCCTGTCTAGCCACCATTGGAGCCGGAGCCTACCACGGTCGCCGTCGCACATACCACGCCATCCTCGGATCTGCAAAGAAAACAATGGACAGATTAACACGACTTCTTTTTAAAACAAAAATGGAAAAAAAAGGAAAGAATAGATTCAAAGATTTTTAAAGAACATCGCATGGATTTCTAAATCAACCAAAAATCAAAACTGTTTTAAGGAAACAAAAGAGTGAAACAAATCTAGGTTTAAAGAGTTCTTTTTGAAGTTTAAAGATTTGGAAAAAGGGTTTTAAACTTTTTTTAAAACAAAGGAAAACGAGACATGGAAGGTGATCGGACGGCGCGTGTGAAGACGCTCGGACGACGACCAGCGATGACGGAGGGTGTAAGACGGTCATGCGCAACGACGCGTGGTGGCTACATGCGACGGACAGCGGTATTGGCTTGAGGTCCGGCCAGCCATGGAAGAAAGAGTGAGAGAGAGGAGAGAGAAGGTTTTTTTGCAGTTTTTTTTGTTTTAAATGAAATGAAAATGAACAAAAAAAGGCTTTGAGGGACTTTTATAATGGACCAAAACGATGTCGTTTTGGTCTAGGCTCTTAAGCCCCAAAACGGCGCCGTTTTACTTATTAGACCTATTCCCGTTCAACCTGACCCGATCCGACCCGCCAGGATTCGAGTGTTTTTGAGAAAAGGGATATTTGTGCATTCGGTCCTTCCGCTTTTTCTGATTTTTAAAATTTGGTCCTTTTTGCACTTTGAATTAATTCTAAATTGGCCCAACAATTTTCAATGCTTTTCAATTTAATCCATTGACTTTTTGAAAGCACTAAGAGCTGTCACGTGTCATGATTTTGGCTTATTTATGCAAATGGTCCCTCTTACATCTAATTTGTTTCAATTTAATCCTTAAATCAAGTTTTGTTTAATTATAAAATTGGTCTAGAAATTTTTCTTGATTTTCAAATTAGTCCTTTAACTTCTAAACACCTAGGAGGCTGCCACGTGTCGCTTATTTTTTGGTTTTATTTCCTTGGAGGTCCCTAAATTATCTAGAAATTATATTTTAACACCAAACTTTCTAAAAATTACATTTTTACCCCTAAACTTCTTAAAAATTACATTTTACCCCTAAACTTTCCAAAATTACCATTTACCCTTAAACTTTCCAAAATTACAATTTTACCCTAAACTTTCCAAAATTTCATTTTTAACCCCTATTTCACCAAAATTACCATTTTACCCTCGAAGTTTCTAAAATTACATTTTTGGCCTCGATTTCACCAAAAATTACATTTTTACCCTCGAACTTTCCAAAATTCCATTTTTAACCCCAATTTCACCAAAAATTACCATTTTACCCCTAAATGTCTAAAAATCCCGTTTCTACCCCTTTTTTCAAAATTACCATTTTGCCCTCGAGTGTCTAAAAGTACCATTTTGCCCCCGGGTATCCAAAAATCACATCTTCAAACCCCAATGTTTATTCTTCTTCCTCTTTAATATTTGTTTAAATTTTAATTATTACACATTCGTATTTCGTATTTTTTATTTTTGTATAGATTTTATCTGCTTAAATGTTTTGTTTTGTGTTATCTAATATCCAATATTAACTACTCATTCATATTAAACTCACATATTTGTTTTCAAAATTGTTTTCATAAAAACTTTAAAACCGAGATAATATTCTTTTATTTCGAGTTTTGAAATTTTGTGCCTTAACTTACTAGGCCCGATTTTTATTCAAATCGGAATAATCGAATATCCTTAAATCTAGGCAACGTTTCTTTATCTTTGATTCTGAAAATTTGTACCTAAACTTACTAGGTGCGACTTTTTTCAAAGCGAGATAATCGAATATCTTTTTTCAAGGTTAAAAATTTTGTTTTTACGACAAAGGAAAGCTCATTATTTCTGGATCTTGAAATGTTATGTCCTAACTCACTGGACGTGACTTTCTTTCTCGTTCACTTTGAAATAGCGGGACTTTCAAACAAAATCGACTTCTTTCAAACGTAACTCATGCATTCAAGGATCGTATTTTAAACTTTATTCGAGTTTCAAAATTTTACAAATAAGACCCTAAGATAATAAATGTGGTACCAATTTTGGGCGTATGAGGGTGCTAACCCTTCCTCATGCGTAACCGACTCCCGAACCTGTTTTCTGGATTGCGAAGACTAAAAACTTTTCAAAATAGGTTTTAAACGTTTTGTGGTGATCTAATCACACCAAATAAAGGATTGGTGGCGACTCATATTTTCTAATTTTTAAAATAATTTTTGAAACCCGTCGTTTTCAAAAAAGATGGTTTCGACAAGTATGAATTACCTGAGGATGAAAATTCAGAATCTCAACCTGAGTATCTTCATTCTAGCAAAGTCAAATACCACCTACAAAACCGTTGGCTTCAACTCTAAAAGAATTCGAGAAACCCATTTTCGCAATAATAACATCAGCCTGAGTACCACTAACACGAGGTTCCAAGAAGCAGAATAAATTTGGACTAAATTCCTTCCGATATTCCTTCACAATATTATGGAAGCGAGGATGACCTGCTCACTAACAATTCCAATATATAATATTAAAATCCATAAAAATTAATTAAAGAAAAATAAAACAAACCTTTAACACGTGCTAATTATCGGAAGGAAAACCCACAACCAAAGTTGGCGAATTATTTTCCTTTCTTGAAGCTTCCAATAAATCCGTAGAAATTGGAATATTCTCCAATTCATTAATTATTCCATCCATAGCAGTTCCAATATCTACTAAATCAGGTGGTTTACCAGACTTTGACATGTCACTCAAAGAGGGTGTCGGTTGGTTTTGTTTCCCACTAGAGTTACCAAATAAGAAAATATTATTTTCCTTGGTTGAATTAGAAATGGCCTTGTCTTTCTCCATGAAACGAATTGCAGCGTGAGACCCTGCTTTTAATTTATCAAAAACCTTAATTTGTTCAAAGCCCAAAGAAGAGCCATGCACCAATTCGCTTGCCACCTTTGAATTTATACTTTTGGATAAATGGGTAAATTTAGGTGGCAACCCACTAGCACCCACATTGGATTTAATAGATTTCAAGGCTAAGTTGGACCCACCAACCATGATGCCTTTCTTTTTAGTTGACCGACCAACCTGTTTCCCATTCCCTTTAATTCTATCGTCTTTCAACCCTAAATCTGCCATATTATCTTCACTTTCCAAAATAACACCATCAGCCGAATCTTTCCCTTCAGGTCTGTCGTCAATCACGCCTTCACTAGGCTCCTCCATCGGAATCAACGCCGTAAACCTTGAGCCTCTAGCCAAACTTCCAACCGGCTCTCTCATTGTCGTCTTTGGGCTGCCGACCACGCCCATTCCGATGCTCCACCACCATCCAAGAACCAAAAGCTTCCTCTAACACTTGTTTATCAAGGCCCGAAGGTTGTTTGATCGGAATTTCGCTCTCAGATGTGTCCATGGTTGCCGTTGTCGGAGCTCCCAAGCAACAGTCATTACTATGGCCAAAGATTCCGCATTTGAAGCATATGTTTGGTAAACTTTCGTACTCCACCCTTTGTAATTTTCCATTGATCCAAAGCTTAGAAATTAATAGTTTGCGCAAGTCCACTCAAACTGCCAATCGAGCGAAATGGTCACGCCTTCCTTCATCCGCGTTAGCATCAATTTTAATCACCCGAAAGAGGCACTCGGAATATTATCCCTCCGGTAACTCAGGTAAGTAGATCCACACAACTTGAGATTCTATGTTGCTCTGGTTGGTTGAAAAGTTAGGAGTCCAAGGCTTGACTGACAAATATTTGCCGAAAATAATCCACGGCCCTCCAATTAGAGCATATTGGTAATCTTCCACCTCTTGTAAACAAATTAAAAAGAAATCATTTTCCAAATCCATAAGTTGGAACTTACCATTCAGATTCCATAACAAAGTCAGTTTGTTTAGGAGAGCATTAAATCCGATTTTGACACCCAAAAGTTTGACTATAATTGTTTTTGACATTTTTCTTTTAATGAATTCTTGGACACGATCGGAAAAGGTGATGAAGGGCACTCCATCAATCAACTCTATCACAACATCACCATCAAGTAGAGAGAATTTTTCTTCCTCCAGCATTGAGCTTTTGGTCTCAAACGACTCTCCTATAAGTGTAGATTTGCACAAAGGTTTAGAGCTATCTGGTAAAATTTTTTACCATTGTTGTCCACTGTCGGATCGTCAAAATCGAAGGTCAGATCGATTCATGTTCAGACTTTCTTGGTTGCCCTGCCAATCCTAAAATTGGAATCGGCGCTGTTTGCTCCGGCCACCGGATCCACCGTAAGCAATATCGTAGACAGATTCATTGAGAGAAAAACTTTATGCTTACTGAGTAATCTATCTTTTTAGACCTTTAATTTATCATTTCAATCAAAGCTCTATTTGATTCTTACATAAATATTTTTCATTCACGTTGTAGTTGTGCTATAATCTAATTTATCTTATGGTCTTGTAATTTGTTTGTGTCATTTCATATTTAATTATTTCCATAATATTTTTATACCAAATTTTAATGTCATGGGTCGCGGATCAAAACCTGTGATGATTGCACAAAGAGCGTCCCATAAAGGTCAATTGATGAAATAGGGCTCATTTAATCTGCTTGAACTGGTTCGACTCTTGAAACATACGAAAAAGCTCATCTACTTAAAGCCTTAGAGATCAAATAAAACACTCCAGTAAAACTAGAGTTAGTTACCATGGTAAATAGTGTAAATCTTAAAGGGATAAGATTGTATAAAGTTTAAATTTCTTATGACTCTCAATTGTAGATAAGCTTTAATTTTGACCGGTGATGTAACTCAATTTGTACTATTGGTTTTGGGAGAACTCAACTATAAATAGAGACTTTCTGTCTCATTTGTAATGATTCCATTCATAATTGTGAATATATTTGACAGCATTTAATCAAACACTTAGTGTGTGCTATTTTTCTGTTTGTTCTTTTCTTTTTCATTTTGAGTTTGCTTTCGCTTTATTTCAGTGCTTTAGAGAAATTCTACGATAGTTCTCATTTTACGAGAGTAAGGCTAACTTAGGCAGATTTGAAGTAAGGAAATCGCTTAGGGTCGCACGGTTTGCCTGACTAAAGTTCTAACCCCATGACATTGGCAATAAGATCAATGTTAATCGAGTTAATACTCAATTGATAAAAATGAAATGAAATTTTGGTTGAAATGAAAAAGTTAAAAATATAAACACCATAATGTTATAGGTTTCACTATGTATGAGCTTTTTAATAATTTTATATAAAAGTAAAAATAATATTATAAACAATTTAATTTGTAAAAAAATAATTTTTTAATCATTACTGAGTTGAATTAGTGTTAAATTAGCTCTTGATCTTAAGAATTTAATACATAGTATAGACTAGGTTTAATCCACAAATAGATACTTAAATTATGTCATTTTTTACATCTTGATTCCTAAACTTTTTTTTAATCATAAGTGGTATCTAAACTGTTTTTTTTCAAGTTGGTCACTTATTAGTCAAACTGTTAATCCAACCATTAAATATATTTTTTTAAAAAAGCCTTAATCTATAAATTGATACCTAAACAATACTCTTTTTTTTCTAAGTTGATACCTAAACTTTTTCTTAATCACAATTGACACCTAAATTATTCTTCCGTTATCCATTTTATACCAAAATGTTATATTCATTAAAAATATTCTAGTCAATAATAGACTGTCATGTCATTATAGCTTTTAAAAATAATTTTTTTCTTTTTTATTTTATTTTACGTTATTTCTCTCTCTTTATTTTTTTTTTCTATTTTATATCTTCTTCCTTTATAATATCTGACAATACCAACAATGCTCGAAATTGGTCTTCTCGAGATTGAAACATTGATGATTAATTCTATTTTCAAATTTCATCGCCTACTTGCTTGACCTGATGGGATCGAAAAAATTATTTCATCGATAATCAATGTTTCCGGAACCAAACCGGATTGATCAATTAGGCTAGGAATCTGCCTGGAGATAAAGGTTGAATCATTGGCTCATGAATCAAAACAAATAAGTTAAACTGAGCTAAAAAATTCGCAGAACCAATTGAATTAGTTCTCTCTATATATTTTTTATGAATTTTTAATATTTTTTGAGGTGTATGAAGAAAAAAATAATTTTTTTGTTAGATGGTAATTTTGAATTTTTTTTTAAATAGGCTTAATGGTCTGACAAACCACAAAGGTACCAACTTAAGAAAAAAATAGTTTAGGTACCATTTATAACAAAAAAAGAGTTTAGGTACCAAAATGAGAAAAATGACATAACTTAAGTATCAATTTATGGGTTAAGCTTTTTTTTTAAAAACTAAACTTAAAACGAAGATATTAACTTAGAAAAAAAATGGTTTAGGTATTACTTCTCATAAAAAAAAAAAGGAACCTATGAGAAAATAGTTAAGAAAAATGAGTATAGTTTAAGTAGCAATATGCGAGTTAAGCCTATAGGCTACTATTTATACTATTAATAAAACTTGTAATTGAGTTAATGTCACGAGTTAATTGGGTCACTAACTCGGTCAAGAAATTATGAAAATATCCTTCCACAAATAAATAAGTCATATTATTTGAAGGTATTTTAGTCTTATCATTTTAATAAAAACCAAGAAAAATATTTATGTAACATGATTTAAACCCACACCAATTAGATTAATAAAACTTTAAATTTACTATTCAACCAAACTTTATTTTGATATTTTTATACACAGGGGCGAAGCCAAAAACTTTTTTTGAGGGGTTGAAATTAAATTTTAATTTTTAATAATCTATATATTTATAATTTTTAAATGATTAAATCAAGATTTTATAATTTTAGAAAAACTAAAGTGTAATTTTACATTCACGAATTTAAAAATTTTAAAAATCCTAAACATCACTTTTCCATTTTAGGGGTATAATCTAGACAAAACTTATTTTAAAATATAATTTCAAAATTTCCTCAAATTTCATCAACTAAAGGGTATAATCTAGGATACTTCATTTTTATATAAAGAGATATTTAACAGTATAAAATTAAAAAATAAAATCCAGACAAAACAATAATAAATCTAAACAAAATGCATTTTAAAATATATTTAAAAATTTATTCATATCTTATAATTTTCGGTTCAAAATCTTTTATTCAATGGAAAAGTTTTTATATAAGAATCTGAACTCTTTTAATTAGACGAATCATGAATAATACGACGAAAATGGTTCATAAAATAATTTCTCTTAGCAATTTAAATAAATTCAATTAAAAATAAAAATATATAATTATTTATTAATTATTATAGAGAAACTAAAAAAATAAAAGAAAAGGTTAAATTTTGCTATTAGTCTTTATACATTGCAAAAATTATGCATTTAGTCCTAGTACTTTAATTTGACCAAATTTAGTCTCAAATTAGTTAATTTTAGTGCTATACTTTTTAAAATTTGAAATTTTTCCTAACACAAACAATAGTAGTTAAATTTATTTGGTTAAATTCAATTACTAATCCTATACTATGCGTATAGTTATGGATTTTGTCCATATTCTCCAATTAGATCATTCTAACTCACTATATTTATTGAATTTTGCAATTTCAATCTTGATACAAATGATCATTATTAATCCATTAACTGAACTTTTAGAGAGTAATATGTGAAAATAACAAGCTGACAAGTTATTGCACATATGATAATATGTTCCCCACATCATTTGGTGAGGATTGAGATTTTAAAATTCAAAAAGTACAGGGATTAAAAATACCAAATTAAAGTGTATGGATTAAATCCACAACCTTCATCAAGTACAGAGAGTGATGGAAAAATTTAACCAAAAGAAAAACTAAATTTAAAAAAGAGAGAAATATTCCATTCAATTTTTATCATTTCGCGCGTCGCCTTTCTGTCATTTTTCCTGAATTTTTTTCTCCCATAAAAAAGTTCAAAACCGAAAAAAAAAGGCCTTCAAATATCAAAATCTTCCAATTTCATTTTATCTCTGTTTGTTTCTCTCTCTTTCTCTCCAACACAAAATTCAAAAACCAAAAAAAAAAAAAAATTATAACAAACCAACCCTTGAAAGAGAAAGAGAGGAGATTTTTTTTTATTTGCAATAAAAAGGAGAGAAATTGAGAGAAAAGTCAGGTATTTCTTTCTTGTTCCCCCCCCCCCCCCCTTCAATTTAATCATTTTTAAAATAATTTATTTTCTCATTTCGAGAATTTGAGGGTCTTTTGATTCTTTGGTTTCTTCCGTGAATTTCCATGGACCCATTTTAGAATCAAGGCTTATTTTTTCTGGGTTGTCGTTTAATCTTTTATTTGTTTGCATTTTCACTTTTAATTCTCTGTTTTCATTTTAATCGAAGGCTAGTTTGATTGGCGTGGCTTGTTTAATCTTTCATTACGTTTAATTTATGAATTATAATTAATTCAAATGGACTTTAGTTTTTTCTTCTTTTAATTAAATTTATTGCTTTTTGATCAGATAATGCTGTTGTTTTTCAGGATACGTGCAATTGTTTAATTCTTTTTGTACATATTTGGACCTTTATCTATGATCTATTTTAAATATGTTATTATTGGAGTTTTGACTGCTTGCAATGTTGTATGAATGTTGAATCTCTGTTATGCGTCATATCCTTTTTAAGCTTTGTTTCTAATCCCGGCATTTGGCAAATCTGGTTGCACTGCATGTGGAATTAATTATCATAGCTTACTTAATTTTACAATGTGTAGGATTATGAATGAATGTCGTATGGAATTATGCAGGTACATACTCCTCCTCCTCCTCCTCCTCAACTAGAAAATACTAACGATTTGTATTTGAAGAAAAGAGCAAGGATGCGTCGGTGGCTTTGTTGTACCCGTCAGGTAAACGAGAATTATCGATCACATGAAAGTGAGCACTTGAAGAGCCCCGTGTTTCTATTAGAAGGTATGTTATTTTGATGTTTACTTTACACTGGTAAATACAAATGCTACATCTATCTATATATTTTATTATAATATATGTGATAGAGTACTCTTTGTATGTATGTATGTCTTTGTCAATTGACTTTTGATTAAGTACTCTTGATTTATGCAAAGAAATTAGGAAGTTCTCTATTTTCTCATGATTTTCCTTTTTCTTTTGTTTCATAATGCCATATTTTGGTTGAAATCTACCTTGCATTCTAATCATTGCATTTCAGGATGGAAGCTTCTATGTTTCTTGTTAATATTTCCTTCATTATTCAAATTTGGACAATAATAAAATTTTCTGGGATTAATTTTGGTTGCTTGTTATCAATGTTCTCTTTTAATTAAATGAGAAACGGATTAGGTTGTCTAGATCCGAACCTTGGACCTAATGTCAACCAAGACTTCAAATCTTTCTTTCTTTCTGAATTTTATTTTTAGTTTTCCTCGAATAGAAAAAAAAAAGTTTGCCTCAATTTATTGGGATATTTTGTCCAATCTTCTAATCTGGTACCTTAAATTTGATATTCTGTCAAAAGTTTTTTAGAAGAATTTTTTTTTCCTTGTTACTGTTTAATTGTCCAATTTCTCATCAGTTTTGATGATATTCTTAAGAGTTTTTTCTGATTTCTCATGCTACATTTTCAGGGCAGGAAAAAAACACAAGGGCAGCAGCTGATGTCAAGCCTGATGTGCATAAATCAGCACCACCTATTGAAGTGCCCGCAATATCACTGGAAGAGTTGAAAGAAAAGACTGACAATTTCGGATCAAAGGCTTTGGTTGGTGAGGGTTCCTATGGCAGAGTTTATTATGCAAATTTGGACAATGGAAATGCTGTGGCTGTGAAAAAGCTAGATACTTCCGTTGAGCCTGACTCAACTGTAGAGTTTTTGACCCAGGTCTGTAAGCAATTTGAAAGAAGGGTCTTTAATAAATTTTTTCTTTTTTTATTCTTATCGTTAATGCAAATTCAGATTGATGTCATATCGTGTTTTCCTCTTGTTTCATAACACTTTTAATCGTACACATTTAATCTGTTTAGGTTTCCATGTTTTCAAGATTGAAGAATGAAAATGTTGTCCAGTTGCAAGGCTACTGTGTTGAAGGAAATCTCCGCATCCTTGCATATGAGTTTGCATCTATGGGATCACTACATGACATATTGCACGGTTTGTGTTGCCATCCTAAAATTAGTTCCTAATTTAGATTTATCCAACTAAAGTTTTGTTATCCAAAGAAGGCTCCAGTTTGATGTTTTTATTTTCTTATTTTTTCCCTTTTCCGGTGATTATAGGAAGGAAGGGGGTTCAAGGGGCACAAGCAGGTCCAGTGCTTGACTGGATGCAGCGGGTAAGAATAGCTATTGATGCCGCAAGGGGCTTGGAATACTTACATGAGAAGGCTCAACCCGCTATTATACACAGAGATATTAGATCTAGCAATGTGCTTCTCTTTGAAGACTTCAAAGCAAAAATTGCAGATTTTAACCTCTCAAACCAATCTCCTGACATGGCTGCTCGTCTTCATTCTACTCGAGTTTTAGGGACATTTGGTTATCATGCTCCAGAGTATGCTTTCTAATCTCCTCTACATTATGTTTATTTGTTCTGAACCAGCCTGTCATTCCTGGTGCTGTGTGTTTATTTGGTATCTTGTATAAGATTAGTTAGGTTTAACGTCAATATGCAGATACTTGTAACTGGTTTGTATCTAGAGTTTATCATATATATTTTTTCTATTTAACTCATTAGTGTCGACTATTTCCCCCAATTGATGCTGCTACTGGAAAGAATTGCCAACCTTTTCCGCCACTTTCATGATAGATATACAAACGCAGCCTAGCACCAATGCGCTGTTGCCTGTATGTAGAGTCCACTGTCTGTGTTGCTAGAACTAAGGGACTTGAGATTGAGGGAGAACCAGCATTTTTTTTTTTTTGCAATGCATCACTATGCCTGAGGAGCTGCAGCTTTATTTATAATTTTAGCTGATTTATGGCAACTTTTTCCAGATATGCCATGACTGGACAGTTGACACAGAAGAGTGATGTGTACAGTTTTGGGGTTGTCCTTCTAGAACTTCTGACTGGGAGGAAACCTGTTGATCATACAATGCCTCGCGGACAGCAGAGTCTTGTTACATGGGTGAGCTTATTTCTTTCTCTTCTTTTGGTCCACCGTTTCCCTTCCCTTTGTCTAACTTGATGGTGCATATCTGTTTCATTTGCATGTTGTTTCTATGTTACTCGAACTTGAATAGTGTCGGACACAGTTATGTGCCCATATGGTATATCTTTCTTTTTATTTTTTGTCTAAAGCTTCTATGCTAGGTCATACGCATGTTTGAATGTGTCAAACATAGGTATCGAATACTGAGTACTAGAAAAATGAAATGTCGGACTTGATCTTTTCATTTCCCTTTATATTTGATTAACTCTTCAACATTTCTGTATCTCCATTTAGGCTACCCCGAGACTGAGCGAAGACAAAGTTAAACAATGTGTGGATCCAAAACTGAATGGAGAGTATCCTCCTAAAGGAGTTGCTAAGGTATATTTTATCTTTTAACCCCGAAGTTCGAATTTGTAACTTAGGGATGGGGGTCGGTTTTCGGTTTTCGAACTCTCTAAGACATGTACATGCAAACCAAACTAGCACTTGACGATTTCCTTTACATATATTATTCTGTTGATGCAGCTGGCAGCTGTGGCAGCATTGTGTGTGCAGTATGAATCCGAGTTCCGTCCAAACATGGGCATCGTCGTTAAGGCTCTCCAACCTCTGGCAAAGTCACATGGAGCAGCACCGGCATCAGAGACATAAAAACAGATAAATGCAGTCCTTCACCTTGGATTGAAATTTCTGCAACTTATGCACAGTTCATTTCCATTCTGACTACAAATTCAATATGTATTTAACATATTATATGTATTTATTTCTTTCTGTTTTTGGGCATATACGACAACCATGTATAGGATTGGGTTGGATTGTTTAACATCACCTGATATATGATATGTTCTCTCCGTTGCCGGTTTTGGATGTCCTTTTGAGTTGTACAATTAAGCAAGGGATTGGGTCTTGTGGTACATAGAAATGTTAAAAAATTATTATTATTATTATTATTATTATTTCTGCATTCCGGTTGATTCCCCAACACAATGAATTAAACCAATGATTCTGTTTTGGTTAAAATGTTACAAGGGAAATGATGATGTGACATTT
Organism: Kokia cookei; assembly: GCA_039519145.1. Lineage (NCBI taxonomy): Eukaryota > Viridiplantae > Streptophyta > Magnoliopsida > Malvales > Malvaceae > Kokia > Kokia cookei. The sequence continues at coordinate 32,827,686 of CM076907.1, read as the reverse complement.
TTTTTTACATCGGTATAATAACACATTTAGTCCTTAGCACTTATACATTCAATCAACTTGGTCTTAAATCTAAATAATTTAACCCTTCATATTTTCCTTCGTTGATTTCTAATCTGTTGATGTTTGTTATTGTAGATCCATAGGAACAGCTTCAAAATCTTTCAAGAAGCCTTCAAACGTAGAGATGTAAGGAGTGCCAATCCAGTCTTACTTGTTTTCCTTATTTACTTGATTGGTCCAACATTTGAATTCTGAGGTTATTGGATATAAAAGATCCTTGCTGCACTTCCATCTTTCATCCTTGAAAAATATCAAAGTAAAATTGATAGAATAAGAAATTAAAACTAATTTCTAAAATGAACAAGAGGTGCAAAATCTGAAAATTTTGAATTGTCCCACCCAACCCAAGAGCAGGAATTATTTGTATAATAATAAATTTAAAAGAGAATACTTGTTGAAAATTTACTCAAAACAATTCCAAAATTTTTCCCAGCAAAGAGGGGAAGCATTACGGATTTTCCCAGCCAAATTTAAATGATAAAGTGGAACAAACGCACAAGCATAATGGACAACCACTTCAAGTAAGAAAATGAGTATAAATTATGGGCCAAATCTTGAATGAAGAGAAAACCGAATAAACCCAATGCAATCGGTCTGTCTAACCGATATGTCGCTCCGCCGTTATATATTTCCCTCCCAAGTCCCATCCAAAAACCCCAGTGTCTCTCTTTCCAACAGTTTCTTCATTCGCTCTTTCTCAGTTATGGCTGATTCTGCGATGGAATCCGATTCACACGTTTGTTCCAAGCCTACAACCTCTTCTGATTCTGAACAACAATACCAAACTCTTCTTCACCCTCACCCTCACCCTCACCTTTCCCCTTCTCTCTCTGAATCCTCCGCCGACCACCGGGATTCAACCCTTCAAGACTGCCAAGAAATAACAGCTATGGATCATAGCAGTCCGAAGAAGAAACCCAAGTGCGTTTCCCTTCTTTCTCAGGGAAACCAAGAAATGGGTCTTCATTCTTTCGCTCCAAAGAATGTCTCTCTTTCTGGGTTTTTCGAGAAAGAAAAGGTGGATGATGTGGAAAACAAAGAGGGTTCTTTTGGAGTTCAAGAAGTTGAAATCCAAGTCAACGCCATTGAAACTGATAACAAGGAACATCTCGGGACCGGTTTGGAATTTGAGGAGAAAAGGGTGGCCAAAGGAAAAGCTTTGGAATCTGAGAATGTCTTGGAATCTGAAAAGAAACGACTTCTGACTGAGCTTGAAGTTGGAAACATCTTTGGTTTCGCAACGAACTCGTCCAAGATTGATGATGTAAACGGCGTTGGTGGTACCAAAGGACTTGACTTGCCTGATAAAGGGTCTTTAAAGATCGAAGTCATCGATGATACGGCTTTGATTGGATCATTTCCACTCTCCAGAACTGGCAATGGCAGTGTAAAAGATGAGAAGAAGAAGAAGGGGGAACATGAAATTGATGGTAAGAAAGCTAAAAGATCAAGAAGGAAGGGAAAGAATGCAAAAGAGGTCTTAGGGGAATCAGTGACTATGAGACATATGGAATCAACCAAAATTTTTGAAGTTCAAAAGGGTAAGACAGAAAGCAAAACTCAAAATAAGATAATGTACTCAAGAAAAGAGTTAGAGGCTTTGAGGTTTGCCAAGGTTGGGGAACAAAGGAGTTTTTGGAGGGATGTATATAATAGTCTTGGTAAAGATGTGATCAGAGAGTATGAGGACTTGGGAAGCTGGAAGCATCAGAAGAACACCGGTTCAGGTTCAGGTTCAGGTTCGAGCTCTGAACCGCGTCATCGCTTTGGAAAGAAGGCAGAGTCTCCTGCAATTATCAGTACGTTTTCTTTTATCTCTTTTTTTTTCCTGATGTGTTGTTTCAATATTTAAGTGCTCTTTTGGTTGTATTGATCACTATCTATTACCTTGTTGAATGTCTATCTACCTTAACATAGCAAGAGTCCAAAGCATTAGTTTTAATACATCATATGATAGAGTTTTATTGATGTTATTTGGGATTATGGTTTACTTCTGCAAAATAAATACATGAATGATATCACATAGTTCTGATGGTGATGAAACTATATCAGTCTTTTGAATTTTATTGTGTGATATATAGTGGAAAGCCTTGTGTGGTGCCCTTCATTCCCTTGTGCTTTATATTTAGTTTTGAAACTTTATAAGATGGTAGTTTCTTGGAATGAGGCTGTATAGTTTTATACCAAATGTTTGAGTCTTTGATTCCTGAAAAATGGATGATTGAGATTTTGATACATAGTTTGATAACTGGCATAAAACATGACATACTGTGAGTGTGATACCATAGGTTTTCCTTGGTATAGGTCAGGGGTTTCCTTGTATAAGTGATTAAAGCTTTAATGAATATCATTTGATATGAGAAGAGGCCTGCTATTTTGTAGTATATATTTAGTCATATTCCTTTCATACTTAGCTACTGAATTGTTTTTAGTCTACAATTTGGTGCCAGACCTTTGGTAACTGAAAAATGGGGATTTTTTGTTTCATCCCATTAGTTTTCATTTTGTCATTCAAACTACAGCAGAGATTTTATATATGTTATGAATATTTCTTTCGTCCAAGTTAAAACATGGGAAGTTTTTTTCAGACAAAGGTTTCGTAAAGTTAGTATCTGGTATGACTTTTTGGTTGCCTATGATAACTGCAAGTAGATTTCTTTAACAGAATTTCAGCTGGTTTTGATGGCAAAATTGTACTTTGATTTAAGGTCTTCCATCTAATTTCCTTCTCTTTACTCTTTTTTTTTTTTACTTCTTAGAGATCATTCGTACCAATAAAAATCATAGTTTTATCTTTTAAAGAAAAGGCTTTTCCTCTATTATTCAGTTCTTTTTTATATAAAAAACTAGTGTCTTTTAATTGGTATGGAAACTCATAGACATTCTAAGCAGTTTGTTCTTCCATCGACCAGAATCCAGCTCATTTAGTGTCAACTTGATGGGTTCATTTTCTGTTGTAACAGGTGTGGTTGCTGGAAGAGGAACAAGGAATGGTCTCAATATCTTTGTACATTGAAGAATGGCCTGAAGCGATCTGGAAAAAGACCTTATGTTCAACAATTGAACTGATAGGATTTTCTTGTGTGTACTTAGGTGCATTATTTCTGTGTTTAGTTCCAATAGGCTATTGTACATTGGAGTCTTGCTGTTGGGTATTTTAGGTCTAATGTGTGTTAGTGGTACAGATGATACGCTACATTCTTTGTAACTAGAAACTAATAAAGTGATGATATTCTTTAATGAAGTGCAATGGAAAAGCTTTTATTACCCATTTGCTTTTACTTGCATTTTGTAATGTTTTCCTGTGCTGCTATTTGCATGTTTATAATGTTTTGCTGTTGGCTTTTACTTGCATATTTGAAATGTTTTGCTGTTTATTTGGATTCAATTTTCTGATATGCACAAGCAGTCATTAAATATTTCGATCGCTTTCAGGGGATTATTCTGAAAATGTGGGTAATGAACTAGAATACATGGAGGATAATGAGACGGAAAATATTCCTTTCAGTTTTTCTCCGACTCGTGATGTTGAAGTTGAAGATTCCTTCGTTGACGTGGAAGAAGAATCTATTGAAGATGATGACAGTGATGATTACACCAGCATTCTTAGGCCTGCTTTCATGGTAGAAGGGGAACCTGACTTTGAGTCTGGTCCTCCCGAGGATGGATTAGAATATCTTAGGCGTGTCAGGTAATCCTTCCTTATCTTTAAATTGTCAATTAATTTATCCATTTTCTTTATCAGCAATGCTGTTTTGCTTTCATAGGTTTATCCATTTTCGGACACCTATTCCTAGGTTTGTATCACAGTTCAAACCATGCTAAAGAAAGTACAACAGCTGCTGAACTCTCTCAAACATGTCCTCATATAAGTGAAAGAATTTGCATACTTATAGAGTTCCAGTACTTATTAGTATAATAGCCGTCTTCCCCTGTAGCAATTGCAACATTTCAAGGTCAAGCTTGAGGAAACCTGAACATATGTCTGAGTATGACTAATTTAAGATTGTTGGAGTGTGGAGATGCAGATGTGGAAGCTTCAACACTTTAGGTCTTTAGTATGGAATATCATCTAACCTTGGCTTATAAGTTTCGGTCCTTTGGCCTGTTGCCAATTCAATGTTATGGCATTAGAATGGTTTTGATCATCAGACATTCTTCCAGTGCTTTATTCTCAATATCTCATGGTGACTTCTCTGCTTATCCTGTTGGTTTCGTGGAGCTGTAGATACAAAATTAAGTGTTCCTTGTAGTTAATTCATATTGGAAACCTCTTTGACATTATTGCATTTATTTGCGAGATTTCAAGTCTAGTTTTCATTGGAGTTGCTTTTTTATTGACAGTTGGAGATTTTCTATGATTAATATGACTCTTCTAATCGTATCAAACTAATATAGTCCTTTAACTTCCTGTGTAGGTGGGAAGCTGCTCAAATTCCGAAAGTAAAGATCGCCAAGCCTGACAGGACTATATTGAACAAGGAACAAAGTGTTTATATGCCCCAGATTCCTGAAATTGCTAAGTGCCCGAAACATTTATTGCCATTGAAACATTGGGAGGATGCATTTCTTGCAGATTTTTCAGAGCTACGACTGGTATGTACTTTTGGGTTTTGTTTCTTCTGCCATCACTGATTGACTTTCTATGCTGATTGAATAATCTTGAAGAGAAACAAGTAACCTTGAAATTGGATATATATATATTTATAATATATAAAGTACACATTGAGTGAATGAAGGATCATAGTTCCCTTAACAATGCTTATTTCAGACGTTTTCCTTTCTCTTTTCGAAGTGTTTAAAACTGAGTTTTTGCACATATTTCTCCCTACTCGTGTCCAAATATATATGGAACACGGATTTCAAACATGGGTACTTCAACAAAAATAAAGTTGAAGCAACATGGGAGAAAAGATTTCATTTCTTTGAATTCTAAAGCTATCTTTTAAGATTTTAAAACCTGAAAGAAAAATTAACTTTCGTTTCCTTTCTTGATCTCAGGCTCTGTCACAAATGGAGGATCCCAATACTGAGATTTCTTGTAAGCTACCAAAATTATCTGTTCGAGAGGATGACTTGTTTCAGTTGCCAGACAGTGTCGTTATCGAGAAATTGAACAACCAAGCAACCAGTGAAGTCCATTCTGACCAGGTACCTTTACTGAATGCTGCAGACAATGAGATTTCATCGTCTCACAACAATCCATGTCCTAGAACCTCTATCAGTGATGCTTGTGGTGACTACCCGACCTTGTCCACAATCCGAAAGATGGACTCAGTAGCTCGAGTTTCGATGCTTAGGAAACGGATAAGTTCAGTTGAGAACATGAGCTCACTATCAAGGAGCAACTGTGTGTGGCTGTTTGCTTTATGTGCAGCAATCGACATGCCTCTGGATGCAGATACTTGTGCATCGCTTCGTAGTCTGCTTCGGAAGTGTGCTAACTTGAGAGCTGGGAAGTGTGAGGTTGATGATGAAGTTATTATGCTAAACATTTTGGCCACAATTTCAGGAAGATTTTTCGGTCAGTCAGAAACCTGAAGGGTTTGCTTTATATTTGTGAAACATTTCATGTTAGCATATTTTAATACGAGGAATAACTTATTTAATATATCAGTATTTTAATAACATCAGTCACAAATTGTTCATTGTTCAGTATACAAAAATTGCATGTTTTGTTACTACTGGTTAACTGCAGTTTTTCTGTTTGCATACGGTAAGGATGATATCAGTTCGGTTAGGTCTGGTGTTTTGGAATTTTCAAACTGTCCATACTAATTTGGTTTTTAGATGAGAGTGACTGTAATGGTGGCATGATAGAAGAGAGAGACAAGATTGTTAGAAGAGAGAATCTTAAATCTGGTTTGGTTTGTCCTGTTGTAGATGAGGATATTAAATCCACTGTTTTCTCTATAGCTATACTGCCAAATTCATTTGAGCATTGGGAGCTGATGTGCTGAGGACTCTCAATTTTTTCTTTGATTTTGGTCAGCTGTTAGGGTCTTTTAGTTATACTATTCTTGCTTTGGTCCCAAACCCAGGTCAAGTTCCTAAGTTTAGACCAATTTCATGCATGCTAGCTATTAATCATAGTGCTTTTATGGAGGGTAGGAGTTTTGTAAATAATGTTCTGCTCAAGAGTTGGTCAACGGTTATGTGATGGGAAATTTATCAACATGTTTTTGACAGAAAATACTAATAATATGTGGATTAAATTTTAAATTTTAGTAGATACATCTACATAATAATCATATGTGAGCTATCAAATTGTAAGTTGTAGTTTGCGAGATTATTTGTCTAATGATTTGTTTAAGAACAAAACTTTTAGATAATGCAATCAAAACAATTATTGCTAATGTTGATGAGTTCATTACTAAGGTTTTCAATGATTATTGTACGTTAGATTGTCAATGTAAGTAATCATCGCAAAAGTCTGTTGTTTATATGTACAAGTGGTTTAATACAATTAAGAATTAAATGCCTCCAATTAGTAGCTAAATCAATTAATAATTTTTTGTTCATGCCAATAAGTTTTGATAAATACTCCCATTATAATGGGTTTTTAGTCAAGAGTCTAATACAACGTATTTACAAACCTGCTAGATGTATTTACAAACTTGATCAGAATAACCAATTGTTATATACAAACTAATGTTTTGATTTGAATATTTCAATAATCGAGGTTTTGTCATATTGTATTTTCTTGGTAAATTTTTCAATGAGGCAACATGTTATACGTATTACAGATGTGTACTTTTTTCTCCAGTAAGATATTTTTTCTCACGGAGTTTTTATCTTTAAAAGATTTTAATGAGATACATTATCTACCAATGGATATCCAATTATGACTATTTTATTATTAAGTGGATGTCCATCAAAATCAACATAATTTTGATATAATTTAAGACTTTAGTAATTATTAAAAGTAGAGCTTATTTTATTAATACTTCTTATGCCTATAAATATAAACTCTCTAAAAATATTGAAAACATCCCATTCATCAATAAAATACCTACTTCTCTTTTATTCTCCTACTTTTTTTTCTTTTACTTTCTTTATTATTTATTTCACAACAATATATTTATTTATATTAATTGTTAAAAAGTTTAAATACTAAATATTCATAGTTTTAAAATTTATATTTTCATATAAATATATTTAGACGAATATGATTAAGTATATTTTGCTTGTATATATAATATACATTAAGAAGCTTAAAATAGATTATAATATATATTTTATTATAAAATAAAGAGACAGATAGTAAATAACAAAGAGAATGAGAGAGCAAGAGAAAAAGTGTATTTTATTGATTAATAGAAGTGTATACAATGTTTCTCCAAAATCTCTATTTATAGACATAAGAAGTATAAATGAAGTAGAGATCTATTTTTAATAACTATTAGAGTTTACGGTATACCAAACCTTATCTTGATCTTTATCTTTATCTTGATGTTGATGGACATCCATTTGTAGATAATGTGTCTCATTAAAACTTTATTAGGAAAAACCCTATGGGATAAAAAACCTAATGAAGGAAAAAGAGTACACAATCTTCTATTACAAGCTGCCTCGTTAAAAACCTTTACCAGGAAAACCTAATGGGACAAAACCTCGGTTAAAGGAAAAGAGTACAACTTGTTTTAGACTCCCCCTAATGATAACATTACATTACATCTTTAAGTCGACGTATTTCAATCTTGTGTAGTAGTTTTTCAAATGTTAAAGTGGGCAATGCCTTAGTGAAAAGATCTGCTAAATTGTCACTAGAACGAATTTGTTGAGTATTTATATCACCTTTTTTTCTCAAGATCATGAGTGAAGAATAATTTTGATGAAATATGTTTCGTTCTGTCACCTTTGATGTAACCACCCTTCAATTAAGCTATACATGCTGCATTATCTTCGTATAAGATAGTCGACATTTTTTCCTGTAAAGGCAAATTACATATCTTCTGGATATGTTGAGTCAATAATCTTAGCTAAACACATTCTCGACTCGCCTCATGCATTGCAATTATTTCTGCATGATTTGAAGAAGCGGCAGCTAATGTTTGTTTTGTTGAACGCCATGATATGACAGTACCCCCATATGTAAATAAATATCTTGTTTGGGATCGACCTTTATGTGGATTTGATAGGTATCCAGCATCAGCATAACCGATTAATAGGGATTTTGAATCACTTGAATAAAATAATCCCATATCAATGGTCCCTCTGAGATATCTAAATATATGTTTACTTTCATTCCAATGTTTACGTGTTGGAGAAGAACTAAATCTTGCTAACAAGTTTACAGCGGAAGCTATATTAGGACTTGTGTTGTTTGCAAGATACATTAATGCCCCTATGACACTCAGATATGGCACTTCATGACCAAGAAACTCTTCTTCATTTTTACAAGAACTCTAATTCTGATGACCACTAGAATTTAAAGTTCATCCAAACTTATCTTGATCTTGATGGACATCCACTTAATTAGATAATCATAACACTCCCCTTGGATGTCCATTAGTAGATAATGTGCCTCGTTAAAACCTTTACTAAGATAAAAACCCTGTAGGAAAAAAAATTTACTAGTGAAGGAAAAAGAGTACACATATATATAATATGCATAACATGTTGTCTCATTAAAAACATTACCAGGAAAACTCAATGGGACAAAACCTCGATTAAGGGAAAAAGAGTACAACGCGTATTTACTGCCCCTCATAAAAACATCACATAAAATCTCATATTCTACGTATTCAATCTTGAATACTAGTATTTCAAATGACTATTTGAATGTATTTACTAAGCATTTATATCACCATTCTTTTGAAAGTCATGAGAGAGAAAATTTGAGTGAAATATATTTTGATCTCTTCAAGAGTTTCAACAGATTTTAATCATGATTCTTTTATAAAAACCCAAATAGGTATTTTGGATCATTTTATAATCCTCCTTCAACTATTATTGACTAAGTCAAATTTACCACATGTTCAAATATTTCAATTCATATAAATGAACAATTTCTCGATAATTTCAATATCCTTTTTGCATTCCAAATCCTTCAAGGATTTTAATATAAACTTTACTATATAGTGATTCACAAAAGGTTGTAACAACAACCATGAGACGCAAGTATGATCTGTCAGTTTAATAATATATCTAACGGTTATTGCATCCACCATAATAGAATATTATATCTTCTCATAATCAACGCCAGGACTTAGCAAAAAACTTCATATTTTTATTTCGCCTTTGCAAAACTACTTCATTTGTACCCTTACTGGCTTTATACATTTAGATATTTGGACTGTTGATCCAAAAACTCCACGAATTTAATTGTATTTGAGTTGCGTCTTTCTATTTTGGTCAATTTATTCCATATCTCTATTTCCCAAGAGATTTATTCAATATCCTGATTTTATTTCATTATTTCCACAATAATTTTGCATGCAAAACCATTGTCGACCACTTTTATTATTAGTTCGACATTTTCTCAAATTGACATAACTTATCGAGATATCTTTTTTTCACTTTATAACCTTCAGTTTCAAGTACCTGAATCTCTTCTGAAATTTTACTGTGTCTTGGGTCTCTTCTAGAGCACTCGCCTTCAGTATATGACCATCTAGATTTTTTCCTTTTATGAAAATTTCCATATTTGGAACTTTAATGAGTTATCCTTGTTGAACCTTTGGTTCAAATAACTCTCCCCCTTAACTCATTACAAGTTATTATTTCTCTCCCCCTAATTTCGGGAAAATTATCAAATCAAAATAATAATTACAATCATGTCATAATTGAATCTCCAATACATTTAATATATCATAATAAAATGAGACCATAATTAATATATATTTCCAACTCTCTTTGAAGATTCACTTATCTTTGTGTGTTGTGGTGGAACAATTGGTATATATACGCACATACAAAAATTCAAAGATGAGAAATATTTAGCTTTTGATCCAAAATCAATTGCAATGGGGAGTATTTTAAACTTATTGGCTTGATGCGTACAACACGTAAATCAACATAATCCCATGTTGAAAGAGAAAATTTAGTTCTCATAAGGAATAATCAAAGGTGATCAATCAATAATTTCTTTAAATCATTATGCGTATAAATAACAAACTTTTACCACAGTTTTTCACACTCAATCAATAAAAGACTAAGATATAAACTCATCAATATTAGCAAGATAAATTGTCTTAATTGCATTATCTGAAATTAATTATTCAAACAATCTTGCAAACGATATGTTGCAAATTGATAACACATATGTGTTTATTTTGTAGATACATCTACCAAAATCATATAATATCAAAACCATTAACATGGTGGATTAACAGGCCCATATTCATTTCAGAAATGCAAGACATTAGATCTCAACTTTAGTTAGTGAGTTTTTAACAACCAATTTTCATTGAGAACAGCCAACAAATGAGAATTATTTAAATTTAAAGAATCTTCTAGTTCTTTAATAAATGTTCATATGAATTCTCAACTAATTTTCGAATCATATATGATCCAGGATGGTCTAACTGGTCATGCCAAGTAGAAAATATATTTGTACCAGTAAACTTCTGGTTTACTTTAACATGCGTTTCAATTTGAACTAAATTGTAGCAAATTGATAATTTTACCATCATTTCTTTCACTTTGTATCCACATACAAGCACCGTTGTGACATTTACTACTGGAAATGTCTAAATCAATGTGAAGTTTATAATGACACTAAGTCATATAATATAGTTTCCAAATAATTATATGCAATATTTGCTTCAGACAATATGCCAAAATCTTCAAATGCAGTGCATTTATTAATAGCAAATTTTAAGAGTGGATCTTATTTTCCAACTATACAACAGGTACATAACCAATAACATTTTATACATAAATTGTTTCTCTTCTTAAATAGTTATTGGAAATTTTTGGTATTTCTTACTTTCTTCATTTTTCCACTTTGGTGGTGAGAAAAATTATCATGACCATCCTCATGACTATTATTATAGTCCAATTTACTACATCCATGTCAAATATTATATCATTTGAATTTATCACATAATGTTACATTCTCTTCAGAGAATGATTAAGTTTCGTGATTAAAAACTTTTGTTCAACCATAAGTAAATTTTTTTCATGATATTGCTACTGTAAGAGAACATTCGAATCATGAAAAACTAAATAAGTTATCTCCTGTAAGGTTCTCATCAGTAATATTTTTCCACGTACTTTTAGTTGAGAACTTATTTTGAATACTGTAAAGTTATACTTATAGTTTCAAAAACTTTCAACTTCAGGTGCATCCAACCATAACGAGCTTTAGATAGAATTACCATATTCTATTGCTCATATTTTTCCTTCCACAATTTAAGTAGATATTTCACAGTCAAATATTTTGACTTCAACCCCTTAATGAGGATAATGATAAAAGAATATCACAAAGATAATCACAATCAATTCAATATAAATCAATAACCCAATCCTCTTTCATATGAAATATAATATTTTTCTCATTCGAATATGAGATCCATCATGAATATCTTTTAAAACTACTGGATTAACCATCACAAGATATTAATATATTAGCTTTTGGAGCTTTTGACCAATTTTGTACTACCAAATATTTGAATAATATTGGTTTGTTTCACTACCAAATAAAATAAATATTTTCTATCTGTAATGATAAAATTCAGTATTACATTCTCATATCCTTCCTCAAAGAATATTAACCCAAACAAAATATTTGGGCATACACCACATATGTGGCTAAAAACCTTTCATATCACATTGATAACATAAGTTATCTTTGCCCTTTGAAGAGTTTCTTGAGAACCCTCTTTGTTCACTTATTCATCACTATGTTCCCACTTTTAGTGGTGCATGATTGTTTTCTTTATGTTTGCATTCACTTCTGAGAATGCAACAAATTTAGTAGGACGAACTTATAAATGTCCCGCTAGATTATTTATTCCATAATCACCATCACAAACATGCATGTATTTCAAATCAAAATTCATCTTCATATTGTCAGGATTAGTCCCAAATTATAATAAACATGATATAATAGATAAATCATAGTGAAATATACCTAAAGATCTTTAACATCATCGTTATCACCTTCGCTATTATCATGAGCACTGAGTAGTTAAAGGCTCTAGTGGTTACCCATAGTGCGTCGGCCTCAATTGACGACTAAAAATAATAATAAAAAGAGAATCGTGCTGATAACGTATTATAAAATAAAGAGACAGATAGTAAATAACAAAGAGAACGAGAGAGCAAGAGAGAGAGCGTATTTTATTGATTAATAGAAGTGTATACAATGTTTCTCCAAAGTCTCTATTTATAGACATAAGAATATTTATAGACATAAGAAGTATAAATGAAGTAGAGATCTATTTCTAATAACTATTAGAGTTTAAGGTATACCAAACCTTATCTTGATCTTGATCTTTATCTTAATGTTGATGGACATCCATTTAATAAGATATTCATAACATATTTAAAATACTTGAAATCTGAAAAAATCGAGTTGATACAACAAAACACATCAAAATTGACTATATAAATATCGTAACCAAGCAGTGCACTTACTAACATGTTTTATTGTAGACTTATTCAAGGATGGAGTTCAAGTTTGAAAATTTGTCCAAAATTTAATAAAATTTATCAAGACATTAAAATAAAATATATTTGGGTAGAAAAACTAGACTTATTTAAAATAGAAGTCAAGCTTAGGTTCTAATATTCAAAACCAAGTTAACTCTTTTTTTTTCGATATAGGAGATGAAGGTAACACGATTCAAACCTGTACCAAATTATTATTTGATGGGAACATTAATCACTGCTCTATTCAAATCAAAACAATCTCAACTCATTTTTAAATTTATAATGTTACTACTTCATTTATTTCATATATTATATTTTTACTATATAAAAATTAGATATACTATATTATATAGTATAACATGAAAGATAGTAAAATTATTTGGTATCTTAGCCTGTTGAGTTTTTAAATTTTATAAACAAAGTTTTAAAACTATATATGATAGTATTTGAACTATAATTAGTAAATATTGAATAAAAATCTAATTTTTAAAAATAAAAATATAAATAAAAATAAAAATGGAGATTGGATTAATCATTAAATATATAGGAGAGACATGAGGTCAGATGGTGGGGTCAATCTTAACCCTAATTATCCACTCTTTGGTTTCATGCATTCTAAAGGGGCTGTGGTTTTTCTTCTTTTTGCTGTTTCGGGGTGTCCACTACAATAAAAACAATCCACCATGATCTCAATGCTGCCATTTTTGCTTCCAACAAGGCTTTGAAAACATGAGCTAAAGTACATATACAAGGATCATGCCTCGAGTTCAGGCCTACTCAAAAGATGACCTGTGCCGTTGGCGATAATACAACTTATATATACAATATTATCTATCATCACCACCAAGTTCCTTCACAACTTTGAAATATGCAAGACCAAAATGCAGTTAAAAAGCTAAATGTTTCAACATTTATGTGTAGAAAGATGAAGCTCACACCTTGAACTGCCTTTGGGACAGGATACCGACTTTGTAGAAACGCATGCTGGGTTGATTTCGATGGTGACTAGGTGGATTGGTTTCCATGGTCAAGAAGGCTTTCGGTGTTATAACTGCTGCCCCAAGCCCTTTCTTTCCAAATTTGTTCCACTTCAACGAATGTCAACCCCTTGGTCTCCGGCAAATACACAATCACAAAAACCACCGCAAGCAAAGCTATGCCAGCGATAATCAAGAAAGTAACATCAGTTCCCAGGGCATCAGCAATTGTAAGAAAAGTCTGGGCCACAATCAAATTTGAAATCCAATTCACAGTAGCCGACATGCCCCCACAGATCCCTCGGTATTGCTCAGGGTATATCTCTGAGTTCACAGTCCATGGAACAGGCCCCATTCCAGGTGCAAAGAATGCAATGTAGAGGGCTAATCCAATGACTGCCAGCCATCCATAAATTCCATTAGAAGAACCAGGTGTTTGAGCAAAGAAAGCCCCAGCAAGGATAACAAGGGACACGATGACACCGAATAAGCTTGAAAGAGCTAGCTTTTTCCTTCCAAAATGATCGATAAGGTAAATGCCTACAACAGTTCCTCCTGCATTCATGCCAGCGACAATGAGAGACAGCAGAAGTGCTAGCTGATTGGAATTGAAGCCAGCCATCTGGACGATTGTTGGGCTATAGTACATAACTGTATTGATGCCAGTGAACTGCTGAAAAGCCTACAAATACAAGACATAAAGGGCCATGAGTCATGTTAAGCGCACTTGGAATTAGACAAAGTGGTGTCTCAAGCAATGACATCATTTACCAGTTGGTTTTCTAGAACATAATATAGAAGAAACACTTAATTCCGACAGGCAACACATTCTAAAAGAATGTCAATGATAGAGTTCTTACCTGCAGTCCTGCCCCGGCCAGAAAGGCAAGTCTAATTTCCTTTGTTCTAAAAACATCCAAATATCTGACAGTATTCTTTCTCTGCTGCTCTTCTTCTAGTGCAGCAGAAAGGTGATCCACTTCATCTTCTAACCGAGCAATGTCATAAATTTTAGAAAGCACAGCTATGGCTTTATCTTTCTCATTCTGTACAATATGATGAGACGGTTTATTAAAGGAGTATACAGAATCCACAAAGATATTCCCCCGAAGTACTACACGTACCTTCATGAAAAGCCATCGCGGAGACTCGGGCAAACATAGCATAAGGAAGAACTGAATGACAGCTGGCACGGCTGAAACTCCAAGCATCCATCTCCAAGTTCCTTTAACCTGTTTGTGCAACAATGTTTTACACAGCTAGTAGTGGTACTTGAAAACATTTTGGAGTGCATGAAGTCCTATGATGCATAAATGCCCAGTAACATTTGGACCAATCCTTCAGCCATTCATATACTTCTCTCATCTCTAAGAACATTAAGACCTCAAAACTCGTATATCCAGATTTAAACGGATATGATTTCAACTAGTTATGCAAACCGAATCAAATTTTTTTTTCTTTTAAGATGCTTTGATTTGTTTTACAAAACCACGGATCTCTCTAGCAGAAAATGCAATAAGCTTAGTCCCCATAGACTTGAAATTGAATCTGTATTTTGAGATCAAACTAGAAGGCCTTAGCTATGAGTGGACAATTAGCCTAAAAAGGAAATGGCTTCAGAAAGAGGGTAACAAAGCTTCTGAACACACTTTCTAAGTTCTGGTTTTCATTTCAATATCACACATTTTACGGGAACATGGAACACATTTAATCTACATTGCATCATAGTTAAGAATCAAGTGCCATGGAAAAATTTAGTTTAAAAGGTAAAATTCAACATGTTGAAAAAAATGGCTGCACATGCATAACCCAACTAGCAGGAAAGGACGAGTGAGTTCCATCAGTATGTTTCCGTTCAAGACCAATAAAATGCAAACCCTGTATTAATATCTGGGATACGGTGTCTCCAAAACTGCAAAACTGAAAACCCTTTCACTCTGGCAGAATAATGAACGAGCATAAATAGAACAATATTACTCTACTTTTCCAAGAAAATAAACAACAATTACCTCAGAGAACTGTTATTAGTTAGAACACAATTTGAGGGCTACCTAATCAAGTATTTGTTCAACTCGTTAACAACCACAAAAAGAGAGACTAAAATTATGAAAAAGTTATCATCATTGATTTATTAACCAGTAATTTAACAAGCACATTCAACACTCTATACCATTTGAACCATCCTAGTAAATTCAACATCTACAGATGTCAGCTAAAGCTTGTTAATCTAACCATTTATTAGCTTCATTCACCACCAGCCTTGTGAATATTGAACTTCTGAAACAGACAAATGCATTCGAGCAAGATAATTGGAGAATTTATTTTCAGTTCTGATAGAAAAACATTTTTTTTAAATAGCAATTTTTTCATAAATGCAAAATATAATAATATTTTACAGATATCATAATTGTCGTCACATAATATGTGTGTGTGTGTGTGTGTATACAGGCTCAAGCAGATGAAACCAAATGAAGCAGGAAGACAAGCTGACCTGTGTAAAAGCAAGATTTACAAGGTAGGAAAGAAACTGTCCACCAGTTATCATAAGTACATTTGTGCTAACTAGCCCACCCCTTACTTCCGAGGGTGATGCTTCAGCAATATATATGGGAGCAGTCACAGAGGCAGTACCCACACCTAGGCCAACTAAAAGGCGTCCGAATATCAGCACATACGGATTGGGTGCAGCGGCCATGACAACTGCTCCAGCAGTAAAGACAACATCTGCAAGAAGAGTAGCCTTCTTACGTCCATAAGCATCGTTAATCCAACCTCCGGATGCAGCTCCAATCATTGCACCAACCAAGGCCATGCTGACAATAGTTTCCTGCCAGCTAGAAGAATCAGGACGTTTCCAAACATGGAAAGATTTGGAAATTAACAACATATTTGCATGTTAACTAACATTAAGAGTTATACAATATACCGAGTTTAAAGGCCAATGGAACCATAAGCCCTCCAAATCACTCGATTGCTTCCCTTCTGCACCTTTTGCAAACAAAAAATTTGCCTTTTCTTCTAACAGGGATTAGAATTGCCTATCCCAATCAACTAAACCCTAGCATCTACATGTACACACAAGCTATCATGTTTAGGGGTCATGGGGCCCCTCCCAATCCCCTAATTGCTCCCCTTCTGCACCTTTTACAAACACAAGATTTGGCTCTTTTTTTACGGGATTAGAATCGCCTATCCCAGTCAACTGAAAGCTAGCAGCTGCAAGCACACACAAGCTATTTTACTCAGACTCGAGGATAAGTTTTGGATATGGGTATGTGCCTGAAACAGGTATGTTCAGTTTTTTTCCAAGAGTTCCATGTACTCAAGAGGATCCTATCCCCATACCATGTCCGAGCACGTGTCGAACACAAGTACTTCGGGGAAAAAATGAAGAGTTATCGTAGCACAACACACAAGATCAAACAAGAAGTTGCCCATGGGGATCTGCTAACAAAGTCCTCATAATTAACACCATTTCTTTCTCCCCCACTCACTCAATCATACACAAAAAGGAAAAAATAAAATTTTCTTTGGTTTCTTTCTTTTTCATGCTCTTTTATTACTTTAGTAAGTTTAGTATTTCAGAACACCATTACAAGTTCATAATACCTGCAGGAAACTACTTTGCCTGACGATCTCAAAGTCATCTTTTATGTAAAGAAGGGCCCCTGATATTACACCTGCCATTATTATCATTTCCAAATAAGAACAAGTTCCCAGAGAAATTAATCAGAAGAAGAAATGAAGAGAATCACGTGTTCCTGTTTTGTTCAGTTGAATATCTGATACTGCTTAAAGAAGTCCAGATAACATAATGCAGAAGCAATGAGCTAGATTAACAGTTTTAAGGGTTTTTTAAGTTACAAAGACTCAATTGAATTGAGGAATTAAATGAAAATCAGAATCATATTAAATTAAGAGTGTTTCTTTCTTTAACACCAAATTTAAGACCAAAAATGTGTTTACTCAGTCTTTTTCTTTTCCTGGTTCACAAAACCTTCAATGCCTAAGATCAGTTCAATTCTGCTGCTACAATCCAGAAATTCAAACAAAAACTTAGTTTCATCAATTGAAACATAAAAATCTTTGTCATTAGATGAACCAGACATTCAACAAAACTTGGTTTCATCTATAGAAATATACAAATCTTTGTCACCAGATGAACCAGGCTACACAATAAATCTCATGATGAGCAAGAAAACAAAGGTTAGAAATAAGGGTTGAAAGGGATTCAATACCTGTGTCATATCCAAAGAGCAAGCCACCAATTCCAGCAATTACAGTAAGTCCTAAAACATAAGGATTACTGAAATATGCCATTCGTCTCTCTGGAAACAAGTCCAGATACCCTGAACTCCCTGGTAAAGACTCTAGCGTCATCTCTCCAACTAAAAAACAAACACTCAAATTCTAATTCCCAGTTAGGTTTTCAGCTTATTCCCAACAATAAACAATTCAAAGCAAGGGTTCTAATTCTCTGACCCTTTCACTCTTGATGATATTAAAAGTAAATTGAGTTGGCAACAATGGTAGAATTTCCCTTAAAACCCGGAAATAGAAACAAATATATATTTTTGATTAATCAATGAAAACAGATCATGCATTAAAAAACCCAAAGCTTCACTTTTTTTTTTGTTTGTTTTTCTCTCGTAGAAAATATGAATCCAATCTAATTTTCTGAGAGGAAACTTCGGGTTTTTGAAGAAATTTTATTTTCTTATTTGCTTCCTGCAACTGAGAAGGAAAAAGCGAAAAGAAAGAGGATAATAGTTGAGACAGTGAGAGAGGACAGCGGACAGAGCGACACAACTTCGATACGTAATAATGTAATGCTAATTCTATTTTGTTTTTGGTAATAGATAGATGTACGCAGTTTTGCGTCTCCTAATTTTTTATTTATTCTTATCCTGTTAATGGAGTTAACGTTAAGGGATTATAATTCAAACCATCACATTACAATAAAATGAGTGTTTTATTAGAAAAGGTCGATTTTTAAAAAAATAAAATTACGGAAATGGGTTACTTTTGTTGAAATTTACGAGAAATCACACTCAATTGGTACTGTTTTCAGGGAAAAAAAAAAAAAAAAAAAAGCATAGTTCAGTATTTTTTTTTTCTGATTTGTAAAACACGTTCAGGTCTCCACGTTAAAAAAATAAGTTTAGGTCAGCGAAAAAAAAAGTCATTGGAAGTGATCATTGGGATCTGAACGTATTTTTTTGGTTAAAATGAAAAAAAAAAAAACGTTAAGCTAAATGTGCTCTTCTGATTTTTCTTTGAAAACAGCATCAATTGTTCGCGTTTTTGTATAATCGACTCATTCTCATAAATTCCAACAAAAGTGACCCATTTCCGTAAATTTTTTTTTTTAAAATTGGGCCTTTTCTAGTAAATCATTCTAATAAAATAATAATATTTTTAAATTTTTAGGTAAAATTACTCCTATTGCACCCCTCTTTAAAAATTTATCACTTGAAACATTAATATATATTATCTTTTAAAACCCAATTTTCTTCCTTGGAAAAAATAAAATAATTTTCTAAATAAGTGAATTTGTGTATCAATAACATAAATAGATTGTTATCTTATTTACTAAATGTGTAGGATTTAATTCTAACGCTGAAATTATTGTTAATTAGAGCAGCTAATATGGATTAACGTTAAAAATATGGAATTTTATGACAGTAGTAGTAACTTAACGTAAGACGCAATCTCTCGAGTAGACAAAGCTTTTACTCGCTTCTACTACCGCTGAAATTCAATCATGAAATTTTAATTAAATTATTGATTATAAAACGTGTAAATTAGTTTATTCGTTTATTAACAGTTGGCGGTTTGCTGCTGGTAATGAAATTGGAATCGTGTGATCATGCGCTGTCTTATCGAGTCACGTGGCGCTCAACCGTTCTGCTTCTGACTACCTTGATGATATTGTTACGCAACCCAGAAGGCGCGTTAAGAGTCGCCACTGCCTAAAACGATTCCTCTGTGCTCCACGTGTTCTCTTCCTGACCACCACTTTTTGTGGGGTTTTTTTTTTTGTTTATCAGTCTAATTTAATTTTTTTAATTACAATAATAAGATAAAACTCGAACAATAAATACAGTTAACGCGATTCAAATTCAGGTCATATTTGAGACGGTGAACACTCTTGATCATCAAGTCATCACATGATGTTCGAATTTAAATTTTTTCCATTCTATTAGCTTTTTCCTACCCAAGATTAAAATTATTTAAGTTTGAAACACTTGAATTATTAATCTAGTTTTAAAAATAAAAGATAAATCTCAAAATTATATATGAATTTTTATTTAATATGTAATTGTATATATAAATTTTAATTTGATGTAATTATACACATAAAATTCTAATTGTGGCTCAAATATATACTTCAAACTTTAATTTTGATTTAACCATACACATTTAAAAAATAAATACATTAATTTATTTTTACATTGGATAAATATAATTATTTATGTATGAAATATATAAACATAAAATTATGTTAATAATTTACAAGAATTTGATTAAATCAAAATTTTATATATAAAATTGCACAAAATCAAAATTCATATATAAAATTGCTCATTAAACTATAGTTCATATATAATTTTAATATTTATCTCTAAAAATAATTTTTTGAATTTACCCATCCTATTCATTTACCATGTATATCTCCAGCAATGTGGGTGAATAAATTAATGTCATAATTTTATTTTTGATTTTTGTTATAAGCATATTTAAGATTTAATATTTATATTTAATTAATTTGTAAATAATATTTATATTTTAATTTTTTTAAATTATTATTGTCAACTATTTTTACTAAAATACTTACATTTTTTTTTCCTTAAAAACACTTTTTTTAATACAAACATAAAAAAGTTATCTATCACGGCAAAATAAGTTAGAATAAATATTATTAAGAAAGATTTCTACCTTGACATTTTAAATGAAACAGTTAAAGGTGTTAACTATTTGAGCTAATTGAAGATGCTATAAAATTAGAGGGACCAAATAATGTTAGATTAAAATGTAAATATTAAATTCTAAATTTAAATATAGTAGAAGGACTGCAACCATAATTTAACCTTAGATAAGCACCTTTATTTTATTTTTAGAAAATAATAAATTTAAAGATTTTCAAGAATATAATTAAGATATATTTTATTTTAATTGTAATTATAAAAAAATAAAAATAAAAAAGTTTAAAAGAAAACATCTCTTCCTTTTCAACTATTTATCCAAATAATTGGTCAGTTTAAATCTCAATAGCAGAAGAAACGAAACTCTTAGGTTAAATTTTGATTTTTTGAATTTACCATTTAATTTAATAAAATGATTGATAATTTTTTCTAGAAAAAATTAAGACATAATGCCAATTATTATAATTACTTTAATAAATATATATCATAATTCTAACAATCATCTAATAAGTAATTAGAATATCAATAAAATTATATAAAAAATTGAAGCCTATCATTTTGCGAGCAAAACATTCTAGTTTTATATATAAATTTTGAATTTGGAAAATATTAATATTTAAACAATTTTCTTTTTTTAAGTTGGATTGAAGGGATCATCAATTTTCAGTTCGACTGGCCCGTTCGATGTTAATTAAATAAATCATTAAAAGTTTATAAAAATTAAAAATATTAAAATTCGATTTAATCGTTAATTCAATTGATTTTTTAACTCTGTTCAATTAGTTCACAAGTCAATCAATTTTTTTATCTTATTTTGAATCGATGTACGAATTGATTCCTAATTTAATCAATCTAGTTAGGTTTCAACAACCTTGCATTTAAAAATACTAGTAATCTTTCCATAAAATATTATTTTTCTAGGTGTGTGAGAAGTATAGATGCCACATATAAACTGGTTCACTGAGTTGGTGTCACGAGTCAACTTAACATCAATTTAATCATGAAATTACTAAAATACCCTTACTTTAAAGGGTAATTAATATTATTATAAGGATTATTTTATCTTTTCACACTTTTATATAATCTTCAAATAAAACAATTAAAAATATTATTTGAGAATTGAATATAAGACCGATAAATTCATATAAAAATTGTTATCACTCCACTAATAATAATTTATTAATATATTTTTATAAAGTTATTTTTTAATATAAATTATTTCAATTCACTAAAAGTGATAAATTCTAGTATAAAAAATAAAATAGTTTCTTTTAGAGTTGGGATAAGTATTTAAGTGGGTAGTTTTTCAAGAAAAGAATTCAAAAATAAATATTTTATAAATAAAATGTTAAAAGATATACTACCCCATTGTATATTTTGATTTTATGATTTTATTATTCTTTTTAAATTACAAAAATGTAATTCAAACTAATTAAATAAATCCAACTTAATTCATTAATTAATTCAATTTAATGCTGAAAATATTAAATCTTAATTTTTTTTACCAACACATCATAAACCTATTTAATCTTTAAATATTTGAATCAAATTTAAATTTCCAATTTATTATTAGGAAAATTTTAAGCTCAGACAATAAACGTGTAAGTAAAAAAGCAAAAAACTTGATAGCTAACAAAACTTTTATTACATACTTTTGTCTTTAATTTGTTTAAATCCCTACATTCATGTGATATGTCGATCCCTTTCTCCTTTTTTAATTTTTTGAGAAGGAAACGTTATTTCAAACTATTGTTTGGAAATCTTCTTCACATCACATGCATGTTTTGATACCATAAAAAAGCAGACAATTGCTTATGAAACAAGAGACAAGTGGTGTTACAGTCACCAGAAATTTGTAATAGTCTTGTCTTTTTAATTATTTCTTTTAAAATTAGATATATGTGATGTGAGTGTCAATAAGATAGAGTGAATGGTGGACCCACATTCTATAATTTACTACAAGCCAAAATATTGATTGTCAACCTACTCATCCATCCATTATTTGTTGAATGATATATGCTGGGGACTGTTCTTGACTCCGAAAATTTTTATTAACTTCAATTCCAGAATCTACTTTATATTAATATTAAACTTTTATAATTAATTATATATTTTTATCAATAACTAGTGTATATAACTGCATATATATATATATATATGTAACTAATATAAAAAAAAACTAACATCGTGAGTTGATTTGATAATTAAGGTGTTTAACGTTTCAAGTGTGACCTGATTCGAGTCGCGTTGTTATTACTTTACGCTTCTCTTATGGTTCACAATAAAAAAACATAAAAATAAAAAAATTAAAGTTTCTTTTATTGACATGTGTCTCTCAATTATTTTTCCTACATTATAGGACAATTATTAAATCTTAATTTTGCTACATCGAATTGGAATGACACAAGGTGCATAGTAGAGATTATCAGTGGCTTTGTTGAATCTATCATGTAGTGAAATAAAGATGCTTTTGGAAATATAATTACGTGAAAGACGCAGATTAGTGCTAGAAAATATTTGAGTATTCTACTGAATTCTAAAATTGAAAATGAAAAAAATATTATTTTTTTTATTAATATGAGAATTCTCATTTTGTGTTTACAAGTACTTAGCTACCTTCTTGATCTGTACATCTTCTATTTATACAAAAGACTTAAACTCTGTTAGCTCAACTGCATAACTGCTGATTTGTTGAATTTGTTAGCAATTCTGTTCATCTGACTAACTGCTATAGCTAACAATAATATTCACCGAACTATTTAACTTTCACTACTCGTAACAACTGACGAAACGTACAAAACGAAGTAGCAGATAACGACTTGGTCAGAATATCTGCAATCTGGTCACACGCAGGTACGTCACTCACAATAATAGACCCTTCACTAACTTTTTCTCGAATAAAGAATAGATCTAATTCAACATGTTTAAACTTGGAATGTAAAATTGGATTAGCTGCAACAGCCACGTCACTAGAATTGTCACACCAAATTATTGGCGTATCATCTGACTGCATCCGAAGTTCCCTTATTAAAGACATCAACCAAGTGACATCAGCAGAAGCTGCAGGAAGCCCTCTATACTCTGCCTTTATGGTGGACCGAGAAACAACCTGCTGCTTTTTAAACCACCAAGACACTAGATTGTCACCAAAATAAATAAATATCCCGTTGTAGACCGTCGATCATCAAAGTCTAACCCCCAATTAGCATCAACATAACCAACTAACGATAACCGCTCATATGGTTTTATTCACACTCCATAATCAACTGTACTGCACAAATACCTCAGAGCCCTCTTAAGCGCCACACAATGAACCTTCGTAGGTGCATGCATGAATTGACAGATTCGATTGACGGAGTAAGCTATGTCAGGCCGAGTAAGGACAACATACTGCAACGCTCCTGCAACACTCCTATTTTACTAGGATTATCAATTGGAGACCTCAAATCTTTAGATAAATACGAAGAACTAACCATTGGCATATGAAAACTCTCAGCAGACGTCATACGACACCGATCAAGCAAATCAAGCACATACTTCCGCTGACATAAATGAACGACCCCATCTGCCAGACGAGTCACCTCAATGCCCAAGAAGTAATGAAGATCACCCATATCTTTGAGGGAAAACTCAGAATTTACTACTGTAACAAACTTATTGATGTCAAGATCCGAGTTGCCTGTAATAATAATGTCATCAACATGGACTAAAACATATATGATACCCACACCATTAGCATGTATGAACAACGAGGCATCTGACTTTGAGCCAATAAACCTAATAGACACAAGAAAAACCTTAAGTTTATCAAACCATGCCCGTGAAGCGACCACAAGAGGTCTCCCATTAGCATCATACTAAACATACCTTGGAGGTTGTTGCATGTATACTTCTTCCCCAAGATCACCATTAAGAAACGCATTATTGATATCTACCTGATGAAGCGACCATTTCTTGGACACAACAATTGATAGAATAGTCCGTATGGTAGCTGGTTTCACTATTGGACAAAACGTTTCACGAAAATCATAGTCTGGAACTTGAGAACATCTTTTTGCCACAAGCCTGCCTTTTTGTCGAGCAATAGTACCATTAGGATTACGCTTAATTTTAAAAATCCACTTACAGCCAATAGCCTTCTTATCCCGTGGTAAATGCACAAGTTCCCAAGTTTTATTTTGAATCAACGCATCATACACAGCTTGAGCTGCTAACCTTCATTCCTTATGAGCAAACGCTTCTTCAATTGTACGTGGCTCTTTCTCAGCAACTTCAACAGCAGTACTTTTGGTTTGAAAATACCAGCTTTAGACTATGTTACCATATGATGAGTATTGACATTTAGCTGAGCAGGCTCCTCAAGAATCGAAACTTCAAGCGTAAACGAATGACCACTATCTTCCCTATTACCAGAGGGCACAGACAAAACATTACTAATGCTTGACGACTCAGACATAGAGTCTGTACGTAACTGAGTAGAAACACTGTTCGCATCTCCACGCAGCACACTAGATTGCCTAACTCCACTAGAAGTCTCTTGCCTCTTCACCACAGTGACAAATGTAGTAACCGTGTCATGCTTAAAATCTGATAGAACCTTTTTATAAAATAAAAACTGTGTCTCATCGAAAACCACATGACGCAAAATAACAACTTTACCTTCTAAGGTGAGACAATAATATCCCTTATGTTGTGGACTATACCCAAGAAATGTATACGGTTGAGACCTAAACTCCAGCTTGTGATTATTAAAAGGACGTAAATACGGAAAATAACAATAAAAAATGTAAAGATGATCATACGTTGCTAACTTCCCATACAACATATAATATGAAAATCAACCTTGTAAAATTGGAGTTGGCAATCTATTTATTAAATGAATTGAACTAGTGAATGAAAAACCTCAAAACTTTAATGGCAAACATGCTTGAGCAAGAATAATTAGACCTACCTCAATAATGTGTCGATACTTCAGCTCAACAATGCTGTTTTGCTCTGATGTATGTGGACACGTTATTCAATGAACGATCCCATGTTTTGCAAGAAGATTTGTAAAAGGCGATACTCTCTACCCCAGTCACGCTGTAACTGTCTAATGTCCCTGTCAAACTACGTTTTGACTAACTTCTGAAATTGCACAAAACATTCAATTGCTTGAGATTTACATTGAACAAGAAATATCTAGGTAAACTGTGTAAAAGCATCAACAAAAGAAACATAGTACCAATGGCCACTACTATCAACTGTTACAGGCCCCCATAAATCCGAAACTACTAATTCAAACGGAAAACTATAAACTGTATTTGACTTTGTAAATGGCAACTTATGTGTCTTTCTTTGTTAACATGTAACACACATGTACAAGATTATTCTTAGTTATAGAAAAATTACAAGCTTTCAAAATAATATTTACTATTTGACTCGATGAATGTCTTAATCACCGATGCCACAACTAAAAAAAACCATCAATCATAGAGCTTCTATTAAAACTCATACTATTTGTTGACGGAGCTACACCAAGATTGGTCTGAGAAATCAGAGAGAACTTATACAAGCCATCATGTGTGTGGCCCTGCATTAACACAACATGAGTTTTGATGTCCTTGATTAAACAATGAAACAGGTAAAATTTGAAATAGACGTTATTCTCCCTAGCGAATTGCGAAACGAACATCAAATTCTTTCAGATACTTGGCACATGCAACACATTCGACAAATGTAATAATTTTGTATATGTATCAAACACAGAATTACCCACAGATGCAATATTAGAACAAGACCTATCACATATTAAAATCGAGATTTTACTTGGATAAAAAGTGAAATCAATTAACGTAATCGTCTCTTTGCACACGTGGTGCGTCGCACCCGAGTCAAATTACCACTCCATTGAATTTTTATTTTCAGGAGACAATGGGATGTACGACTCCTTAATAGAATAATTAAAAAAATCAGAGACACCTACTATCGAGTCTAAAGGATGACCCGAGAAATATGGACCAATATAACCAGAACCAACATTAGTGTAATTTCAATTAGGGTAAAATTTTCTTTGCATACCAGAGAACTTATAACCATTCGACGCTACACCCCCATAATGCCCCCAGTCACGTTTTTGTTCCTTCAACGGTTAATTAAACCGTGTCACCTCCACATTTGAAGGCGTTAGTCGTCTCTCAGATCCAAATTGTATGCCACCAGTCGATGCTACTTGGTCAGTGAACGAACCACCATACGGCACCGGAGGTTGAAATCGAGACGACGATGGAGCCTCACGATCCTAGCGATAGAAGCATCACTGGGTAAGGTGCCCAAGACGACCTCAAATTTGGCACTAAACTCGGCCCCTCGAGAACTTTCCCCGACTAGCAAACGCAACATGATCACTACGTAATAGTGCACGCATCTCAATAACCTTCAAATCTGGTCCACCGCCTACCATATTTGCTTAAAGTGGATGGTTAAGTACTGCTTGCTGATGATGGCTCTCATACTCCATGAGCATATCGACCAATTTCCTCATAGTCAATGGCTTTGATGAAAAGGACGCATAAGCCAAAACAACATCAAAATCGATGGAAAAGCCCATGAGAACCACTTCGACCTTTTCGGATTTAGAAATCTGGTGACCTGAGACTTCAATCAAAGCACAAGTGTTTTCAATTTTAACCACATATTCTTTGATAGACAAGGTACCTTTCTTTATGGAATGGAGGTCATGCTTGACCTGTGACAACTTGGATTCGATCACTACTGCAAACAAACGATTCGCAGTACTCCAGACATTGTAAGAAGTTTTAACTCCAATGAAGCACACCAGCAACAGGTCACTAATCGTCGAAAGGAGCCAAGACATGAGCAATTTATCTTGTTGTTGAAACAAGGAGTGCTCGGGATTTTGGATCAGATTACCATCACGATCAGAGATGAAATACGAAGGACTCGTCAACAAACATCAACATATGCCGTAAGTTCATCATATCCCTTAATTATAAATTTCACATGTTGTTGTCATTGGATGAAATTACTTTCATCCAATTTGACCGTATCATGCCTAGGAAATGTGCAAATTAATCGAGAGCTACTATCTTCACTGACCTAATTTGTCGAGTGTTCAGCCATTGGAGCAGGTTCTGATCTAAGAGGAGCCATCAGAGCAATCGGAGTAAGAGGACAACTAGCGAATTCGACAGAATCCACCATGACCGAAATAGAGTTTGCTTATCAGAATCTTTCAAGTGACTAATACCATGAAAATATTTGAGTATTTTACTGAATTTTAAAACTAAAAATGAAAGAAATATTATTTGTTTATTAATCTGAGAATTCTGATTTTGTGTTTACAAGTACTTAGTTACCTTCTTGATCTGTACGTCTCCTATTTA
Source organism: Kokia cookei (assembly GCA_039519145.1). Classification (NCBI taxonomy): domain Eukaryota; kingdom Viridiplantae; phylum Streptophyta; class Magnoliopsida; order Malvales; family Malvaceae; genus Kokia; species Kokia cookei. Next base: position 32,799,738 of record CM076907.1, on the reverse strand, counting down.
TACAAAAGACTTAAGCTCTGTTAGCTCAACTGCACAATTGTCGATTTGTTGAATCTGTTAGCAATTCTGTTTACCTTACTAACTACTCTAGCTAACTCTAATAGTGCACGACTCAGAGGAGGGCAAGATGCTATGGACATCTGACTTATTAGAAATTTGCTGAAGTTGGAGTCGAGACTCAGATCGAAGTTAAAGTTTGTTTTGGATGTAGAGTAACTTTTATGGAAATAGAAGTCGAGGATTGACTGGGTGTTAATGGTGTTAAAAACACGAAGTAGTTCTACTCTTGCAATATAGGTCGTTGTAGAAGTAATCGGATTGAGACACTCCTACTTAGTGATGGACAATGGTGCTTATTTTAAAACCTTTAAACTTGAAGTTATTAGCTATTACTTGAAGCTTTATTCGGTGGAAGGTATGATTATTGGTGGCTTGTAGAATGACGACATTTTTCCTAGCCTAATGACTGCATGATTCGTTGAGGCACGAACACTAGGGTTGAGAAGTCAACACTTACACAATCAAATAGTAAAACGGTATCTGCAAGTGTGATAGATTAGCTGCAATATTTTTAATGTTTAATGAAAAATCGGAGTATTCTAAGGATTGAACCCACATGAGTCGACGATTAAGTGATTTCAAACTACAAACATGTAATTAAAGGAGTCTAGCTAACTACTCACTAACCAATTATATTATGACAGGCCATACAAGAGGTTAATTACACTAATTAATTACCTAGAAAAGAACAAGGACTAAATTATAAATCAAACAAAGTATGAAACTGAGAAATACAATAATAGACAATGGTTGGTTGATATCCATGTGGTTGGTTAACCTTTGAATTAGGGATCTAAATCATTATTACTCCTGAATTGGCTCAATTTTACCTCTCGGCCTCAATTTTACCAGTTTAGACAAATTAGTTCGTTTTATCTCTCGATCTCACCAAACTAACCCGAGACTATCAAATTGGTGCCCGATAAGATCTCCTCTTGATCTCAGTTATCTTAATTTTCCTTTAGGGGCGTCAATCCTAAGTTTTAAAGTCTATTCAATTTAGTCTAAATTTTAAGATTTAATCCCTAAACCCAAAAATCAACTACCCAACATTTCCATAAACCAACACCTATGATTTAGTTACCCATACTCAGATTTAATCAAACAAAGATACAATAATCACACAGAAAAAGCATAAATGAAAACATAAGGAAAATGACAAAACTGTGGGCTTTTCTTGAGTAAACTTGGAAACAATAACAATGGTAGCCAAGAATATGTAGAAGAACACTAAAAAAAAAAATCATATTTTTTATGCTAAAACTAAAAGGAAGGTGAATTACATTAAAACTAGGATTAAACTAAAAAATACAAGGAGTTTGAAGTACTAAACAAGTAAATAAAAATGAGTTACAGTCATAACTAACTTAATAGTTATAGAAACTAAGTAAAACCAAATTTAAACATGAACTAAACCTTAAAGCTAATGAGAAGGAAATTAAACCTTAAAAAATGAAGAGAAAAAAATTGACATAATTGTAAAAAAAGCCCCCAAACTTTAGGGGCTTTTGGATATATGCCCCTAACCTTTTTTTTCTTGATTTCGGCCTTCAACATAACGAAATTTTGTAGAACAGACCCTGTTAAAACAGTAATGTCAACTGATCGTTAGTTAACAATCGGTCAACAAGTGTTGTACATGTGGCGTTCTAGGTGGTCGGATAATGTGGCATCAATTTAAATAATAATGCTGACGTGGCAAAAAAACAAAATTAATAAATATAAAACTAAAACAAAAACCTAAATCCTTAAATTATTTCAAAACCCCAAACGTTTTTTTTTCCCCAAATATAAAATTTTCAAACCCAAATTCCTCAAACCATTCAAACATCGAAATCCTAAAATCCCCAAATCCATAACATCTAAAATATTTTTTGAATCCCTAAAAAATTAAACAATCTCCTTTTTGAATCATTGATTGAGGGGTTTTTCTACATCCTTAATCTCTTAAGAACAAAATCGTGAAATCCCAAATTATGAAATCCCTAATCATTCCGAAAATTTTTATTTTTCTTCCTTCTCGTCTGAAATCATGGATTTACGTAGTTCGAATAGTCAATGTAGAGACTGGGTAACACATGGTTCGAACGGTTCAAAGAAAAAAATTGTCTTATGCAAATATTGTTACTTCATTGCGTAAGGAGTATGTTTACGATGGACCAGCAATAAAATATCGCTACAAAAAGTTAGCTCAAAGAGACACTTCATGGAGCTATTTAAATTCGAGGAGGAGATTTTAAGGTTGTTCATATTTTCGGGTAAGCAAATATTTTTTATTTGCAAATTGAGCTTCAGCTGAATTTTGATGATTTCATAAATCTCATATTTTGTTTTGTTTTCAATTTGGATGAATTGGAGTTTGTTTGTAGGATGGTGGTTGTGATTTCTTCAAGTGGTACGATGGGAAAATGTGTGACCATGCGATTGAGTTACTGCATCAATTGCGTGATAGTGAATGAATCTGTTGAAGGATAATTTAGCACTTAAAAAGAATGTTATGGATTTGGTTGCATTTGATAACCATAATAGTGGAAGTAGTGCTATTCACATTGAGGTTGAAGGTGATAGATCAGTTTGTAGTGTTGAAGGAGAAGTAGCATTAAGGAAGAACATGTTGACCATGAAGCAAAAAATTAAAGTTATCAAGAAAGAGAAGTCAATGTATAAGATATTATTTTCTTACTCTGTGTTATGTATTGTATGCAATACCATAAGTTTCTTTTTTGGCAGTGGTGGTAAGAGGCATATGCAACTAGCAACTTCAAATGTTGATTGAATGTAAATGATCGAGCATATGTTTGTTTATGTTTGGAACTAAGGACAAATTTTGGTTTTTTTTATGTAATGACCAATATTGCAATTTCGATAATGCAGTGACAATATTGGTTGGAAGTAATGACCAATATTGTTGTTTCTGCCTAATTTCATTTAGCTTAGTAAATAATGTAGTGACAATAAACATAAGACTAAAAGGACAAATTGGATCATTGAAGCATATAATTTCTCCATTGTAATTTCGATAAATGTACTTTACAAAAGCATATGATTAGTCTATACACCATTCACTCTATACTAGCCAAAAACCAAAATTTGAGTGAGCTATACATGAACCACAAAAAAAAACCAACATATTGGTTTTCAATACAACAAAATAACATTCAACATTGATGTATTCCAAAACCAAAATCTTGTATGCTCAAAATGTGATTACCATCTTGTGTTCCAAAACCATAATGTTGTAGGCTCAAAATGTTGACAGAAAACATACAATAGAAAATAGATTGGACCACGAGCTGCTGCGAGAAGGTCCTATATAGAAAACAGATACAAAATAAATGTTGTAGACCAAGCATATTATATCCTTCTTTTGTAGGCTAAGCTAGTGAATTATGACATGATTTGGTAAACAACATAAATAAAAGCATAAAACAAAATAAGGATGATTTACTCATGTTTCCTGCAATTGATTCTTATGTTCCCAGATGGTCAAGAGGAGCCTTTCGTTTGTTATTTCGGGACTTGGGTGCTGAAGAAGTTTGTCCACTACCATCTTGACATCAAGCTGTCGTCATGCTCCTTGTGGTTCTACCAGATTACATGTAACAACCCGTTTTTCAGTGGTGTCGAAAATAGTGATTATGGGATCAAAAACCCGATGAGAAATTTTTATAAATGAGTGATTAAATTAAATTAGTGAATAATAATTTTATATGGAAATTTGAATTAAAGGATTTTAATTATTGAATTAAAATTTAGTATAAGTGGTTTGGTTCAAAAGTCAAGTAGCTTTAGAAAATGAGATATTGGGACCTCGTTTCTAAAATTAAGAGCCATAAATATTTTTATTAAATATTTATTAAGTCTTATTATATGTGAATTGAAGTTTGGTAGGGTAGTTTTGATGATTAATTACTTAATTAAGGAAAAAGGAGTAAATTGTAAAAGAGATAAAGGTTAATTGCTATTGATTAAAAAAAAAGGGACCAAAGTGGTAATCATACCATGGTCAAGAAGTCCAAGCAGTGGTAGATATGATTACCATGCACTCATTTTTGGATTATTTATTCATTTAGTCCTTTTCAGTTTAAGGCTAATTTGTAAACAAGTTGGTTTAGTTGGAATTCAATTAAAATTGAAGGATCAAATAGGGAAATTAACCTATGGTATTTTAGTGGATGGATTATTATGAGGTAAATTGATCATAAGTAAAATTAATTAAGGCTAAATAAGTGATTAATTAAACTAATCATGAAAGACTAAATATCTACAAAATTGCCATTAGGTATAAAAATGAAATTAAAGAAGAAAAATCACATTTTTTCTCCTAATTTCCTCTTCTTCTTCACAGCTAAGACAAGAAAACCTAGGGTTTTCCATTGATGAACTTTGAGCTTTTATTTGGGTAAGTAAACCTTGACCCTTTTTAGTAATTTTTATGTTTTTGAGTCCATGTTAGCTTGATCTAACTAATCTAAAGACTAATTTGTGAATCTGTCAAACGTTGTGAATTTTACCGTTTCTGAATATGCTTGTCTTTGAAATTTTTTGATAGCTTTGGATGCTTGATGACTAGGTTGGATCTTTTTGTAAAGTGATTTTTGATGAAATTAGGGTTTAAGGACTAAAATGCTAAATGATGAAATTGGATGTACTTTAGGCGAAATAAATGTATTATAAGGGCTTGTATGAGATCAAGGTATATTCGGCTGGTATGGGTTGAGGAGAAAATAAGTATTTTGCATGTTTTGTGTTGAAAGGATTAGATTGAATAAAAAGAAAGTATTAGGGGTAAAATTGTAATTTTTCCCAAAAGGATCAAACTATGTTAAATGATTTGATTATGTGTTTTAATGTGAAATTTGAATGAATTTTTTATTTAGATTACAATCGTATCACGGATCGCGAAAAAAGGAAATTAGCAAAATAGTCCCTGAAGTTTAGCCAAACTACAATTTCATCCGGTAAGTTCGTAATGTTAGTTCATATACATTGTTTATTTCTTGAACTTCACTATTGTTACAACTAATGGAGGAAGGTTAAACATTCGTGATAATGGAAAGACAAAGAAAGAAATGAAATGTCAGGTTTGGGCCGATTATCCGATTTGAAGCGATGACTAGGATCTTGCATATGTTGCAGTATCCTAACAGCTTGTGTGAGCAGCATCACAAGTTGATAGATTCTGAATGAATAATGAATTATGGATCCCTTCGATGGCTGAGTCTTTGCATATGTCACGGATTTTCATCAGCTTATGTGAGCAACATCGAGAGTAGGAAATTCTGGACTGTATCGATGGCTGAGTCTCCGCGTATGTTGTGGATTCTCATCAGCTTGTGTGAGCAGCATCATATACTGGTTAAACTCTATCTGGGCTCGTAAGAGCTAACCATTCTGGGCTCGTAAGTGCTAACCATTCTGGGCTCATAAGAGCTAACCATTCTGGGTTCGTGTGGGCTAAATGTGTCTGTGCTCGTAATGAGTTAAAATATGGAGAACTGAAGAGATTAAGTTTGTTATTGTGTACATGATTACGAATACATACTCGTTATCATCTTTTAACTGATTTGTTTATTCTGTAAGAAAATGATATCCGCGAACTTACTAAGCTTAATAAGCTTACTCGTGAATCTGTTGTTGTTTTGTAGATACGTTTTGCTGTCTGAAGATCGGATCATCTCAAGGAAATCACACTATTACGGAGCTCGTATGGTAGAATTTACATCACTTGATCTTATGTCATGTATTAGGATGATGTTACCTTTTTGCTTATATATAATGAGTTTGTGAAAACCTTGCTATGTTTGATGAAATGTTGAAAATAAACTTTAAGTGTCTCGTATCGACATAAAAAAATCATGTATTTATGTTGACTTAAATGTCTAATATAGTTATGTATGTATGAAGTTAATGAACTTGTGTTTGGTATAAATCTTGAGATTTTGTATACTTGTTTCGGTAGAACTTATGTATGTTTCGATAGAAGTAAAGGCTAGGAGAGAGGTTGTCCACTGACTTTAGTTGTATCGGTAGTTGAATGGTGAGTATCGTTAGTTATATGTATAGATGTATCGGTAGTTTACATACTTGTATCGGTAGAAGTTGTAGGGTGAGAATTATAGCTCTCTGGAGTTTTTAGTATCGGTAAAAGCATGAATTGTTTCGGTAGTTGTGTTACATGTATCGGTAGAACCATCTTGAGTATCAGTAGAACTTTGCAATATTTTTGAACTATTTTTTGACTTGACAACTACTGGCACATGTTCATAAAGTACCGATAGAAGTGTCCAAAAATCATGGAAATGACCTTTTTGCCCTTGTTGAGTTGTGATTATAATCGATTGATGATTTATGATGTGTTAAGTGCACATCTTAAAAAAATAAAAATAATAATAAGATTGATTGAAATGAAAGTAAAATACGAACAGTGATAGATGAATAGTAAGACATCGAGACCTTGATCGGCTACAGTTTCGGGTTTTCGGTGTTACACTACAAGAGTATTTTATATTAATATTAAAAAAAATACAATGTCATATCAATAGTAAAAGGAAGAAACTCACATAAAATTTTTTATTCCTAGAATTCAAGTCTGTATACAACCCTATTCCATGTATTTTACCTTTCTTCGGTTACTTTCCCTTAGATTAATCTGAGGTAGTTAACCTTCTATTGGAGATTTCCCCTTTTGTTTGGGTGGTTGTGCATCTTGCTGCCAAAAAATGAACCATAATTATTGGTTAGACAAAATAAAACAAAAAAAAGTTACTCAATATATATAACTTGTTTCGAATTTGTGCAAGACCGCTTGTTATGACCATGTTGGCCACATTGAGTACATGTCATGAGTATACCTTTCCTACTCAAGTGGCTAAGCTTCAATTTTCTTAGTTTATCTTTGGCCATCCTTTTATTCTTTTTGGGCCTCCCAAGCATCTTCTTTTCAATAGGAGGTAGCACTGACTCAATATCAAATTTTTCCCAATCATGTGACCAATTTATGGGCTGCATTGGGAAAGAGTAAGCTTTCTTGTAGGTCTCAATGTGATAACATTCATGCAGATAATCATCTGGTTGAAGCCCTAAGTGATACATTGTAGCACATGCATGGGAACATGGAATCCTACTAATCTGCCATCTTCTACAACTACATATCCTTTGACTTAAGTCAACTGTATATTGATAACTTTCTTTCCTCAACTCACATCCATTTCACCATTCCATATCAATTGCCACTCTACAAGTCCTTCTTGTTGGCATCAAACTTAGCTTTCACCAATGGATCATATTTTTGCTTCTTTCCATTACATAACTTCCTTTTTGTACTATCCTAGTCATCATCTTGGTCCTAATATCCTTAAGCATGCTAATAATGCTTTTGAACCTAGCTTCAACAATGCTTGAATTGAATGCTTCACACAAATTGTTAACTATATATGATTTACAAGTAGTCCTAAAAAATGTCATAATCCACATCTTTGGAGACTTTTTCATCAAATTATCGTAAGCCAACTTATCTTTCTTCTCCAGTGCTGAACATAGATCCTCCCACTTCCTCTCGGTCGTGGACTTCACACTCTGCCAGAAATCACACTCATAAGATTTCCCTAACTTCCTCCCTAACCAATTTGCAAACACATGCCTCACACAATTCCTATGCTCCACCTTTGGAAGTATGTCCGAAATTGCAATCTCAAGGCCCTAATTCAAAATAATGAACTAGATCTTTGTTAGAAAATGTTAATTAAATATAAATAATAGAATACAAAAATAATACCAAGCTTAAATTTGCATATCCACTAACCTTTTGTTGGTCACTAATAATTGTATACCCATACCAATCTTCCAAGGCCAAATCAGTTGATAAGAGACTAAGAAACCAAGCTCATGAATCAATGTACTCCCCTTCAACCACAACTAATGCAATAGGAAACATCTGATTGTTTGCGTCCCTTCCAACAGCTGTGAGAAATTCACTTATAAATAGGCCTTTTAGGAAACAACCATTTAGCCCAATGAGTGACCTACACCTCGCTTTCCAACCTCTCTTTAGTGCATCAAAGCACACATAATACCTCTTAACATGAGGAGGGGAGTCTGCTGTCACCCTTTGAACAACCATTTTGATTATACTTCTTGGCATATTTGACCTTAACTCATGAGCACAGTCCCATAGTAGCCCAAATTCCTCATTATGATTCCTAATCATCTTCTCCTTCACTATTTTCTTCGCTCTATAATAACAGTCAATGGTCACATTTATATCCATCTCAAAGGACATCTTCTTTGAATTTCTCTCAACTTCATCTTAGGGTGATCCTTGATAGTTGCTTCAAAATGTTGGGCAATCATAGCAGTAGTCACCATTTTGTTCTTAAAACTAATCGAATAATGGTGCTCATCCTGAAATGTATTCTACATGGACTGTAACTAGCCCTAATTCTCCATGGACAGTTAGGTGAAGCAATGCACCTCACAATAACCCTTTTCAGTTAATTCTTAATAAACTTCAATTGTCTTCTACATTCTTTGGATTACTTTTGAATTGCAATCTTAAATTGATTGTCATCCTTAAACAACATTCCTAAACTAAATTTTAACTTATCACTGTATAAAGGAAACTTGCTCCTCATTCTCTTACCATCTCCATGTTCTTCATCTTCATCGAACCCAACCAAGCTTTCATGTTCATCTGAGTCTCATTCCTCAGTCTCATTCTCATCTTCCTATTCTCCACTAATTGCAGCAACATTTTTATCATCAACATCAATAACATATTTATCAGTAACTTCATCAGTAACAGTATCCACTCCATCTGATGTTGTAAAATTAGCATCATATTCATCGGCAACATTATCCTCTCCATCTGCTATTGCAAAATCAGCAGCAACTTCACTATTATTATCCTCTCCAACAGTAGACCCTCCTACATCACCCTCCACATCAGCTTGTACCCCTCCTACATCATATTCCTCAACAGCTTCTACCCTTTTCAGATCACCTTCACCATCAAATTCTACCCCTTCATCATCACCCTCCCCATCAACTTTTACAACTTCATCATCACCCTCCCCAACGGTCAACATAAAGATTTCATCTACAATTATAGGGTTGTCTACCTCATGTTCAACATATAGGTCAATCTCCTTAAACTTAACCCAAAAGTCTAACATAGCTATTGTGGAAGTGTCATCATAAATCACCCTTAGATTATTTTGTAACCCTAGTGTACTAGGCTCATGAAAATATATTAACAAGACACTGTTACACCTTAACCCAATTTTCACAATTTTACATAATTCAAAATAAGATATTATGTCTGGGTCTTCTTTAAGCCTAATCACTTCCTTACCTACATATCTAACTTATGGGTCATTTACAAACTGCCCACCCACATGCAAAATAATATAATATTTCTCATCACTATTTTCCATCTGCAACAAAGCATATAAACAACCAATTTTCTAAGCATTAAAAAACAACATATCACTACCTACATCGAGACCACAAAACTCACAAATCGACAAAAAGTTACAAAACAGTAACAACACTAAACTAAAATTGTAGAAATCAACAGAACAGTAACATCGAGACCACTTTCGTATCATTAATCAACAAAACATACCCTACATTGTCGCACTAAAATTGCAATAACAAAGCACAAATAACCATCTAGAATCACAAATTATTGTAGGCAAAATCGAGACCATTGTCGCATTAAAAATCGACAAAAAAATCAACAAAACAAATCAAACCAAATCATATTGTCGTATCTAAACTATATCACATACCAAAACAAAATATATAATTTATTTCCCAACAAACCAAATAAGAAAGCACATACTTTTCGATTTTGGGTTACAGACACTTGGAACGATTGTTGAAGCTTTTTCGTTCTTGGGTTAGGGATTCAATGATTTGTGTATTTCAATATTTAGGGATTTCAATATTTTAGGGATTCAAAGAATATTTCGAAAGGCTAATGATTTAGGGATTTTAACATTTTAGAGATTTCAAAATTTTAAGGATTCAATAAAGATTTTGGATGTTATGGATTTGGGGATTTTACGATTTTGGTGGTTCGAATGAGTTTGGATGAAATGGATTTGAGGAATTTGAGGAGTTTAATTGGGGAAAAAAAATTATGTTTTAGTTTTTAAGATAATTTGGGGATTTAGGGTTTTGTTTTAGTTTTATATTTATTAATTTTGTTAATTTTTTTACCACGTCAGCATTATTATTTAAATTGATGCCACTTCATCTGACCACCTGGAACGTCACATGTACAACATTTGTTGACCGGCTGTTGACTAACGGTCAACTAGTGATTATCATTTCAGTAGGGTCCGTTCTACAAAATTCCGTTGCATTGAGGGTCGAAATCAGAAAGGTTAGGGGCATATATCCAAAAGCCCTCAAAGTTTGGGGGCTTTTTTTAAATATGCCAAAAAAAATTCTAAAACATGAAATGTGTTGTGTCCTCTTTTTTAGCCAATTTGGGTATTTTTAGCATATTATGGACCCGAAAATAGTGACCAAATTACCTCTGATTGTTTAATTTTGGTTGGGGGACATGTTGGACAAGGACTATCCCCGTGATCATTTTTTGTCTCCCTTAGACAATGATATCACGATACCCATGGCCTAGTTCCATGATATCCTTGATAGTTTTGAAATGGGGGTCCTTTGAGAATTTTGAGTATCATGATACCCTATGGTCGATATATACTTCTCCTTCATCAAATGCAGGTTATTCTTTAAATTATATAAGATAGATTTGTAACCTTTACGAGCTACAAACATTACAAAACTCTACTAACGAAGTTTGTTAGTATGAGATATAATATACAGTTTCCTAAAAACATTTACAAATGTCTCTTCTTCATTCGAACGACAATCTAAGAAATAAGTAAATAAGATCCACCAAACCCCCCTATTAACTAGCTAGGGGCAACTCCATAAGAATTTAAGATTTCTACAAAAAGGCAAATGTAAACCAACCTCAAACTCCATTTCTTTTACCCTCATTTCACCTTAACTAATGCTTCCCCTTCACAACACTAAATTTATATTTAAAATTGTCACAAGTAGTAATGCCTCCTCACTTTAAAAGTCTTTTAAAGTAGGGGCGAAGATAGGAAAAATTTTCAGGGGATCGAAATTAAATTATTTATATTTTTATAAATTTTAAAGAATTAAATTAAATTTTTATCATTTTTAAGAAGGTCAAAGTGTAATTTTACCTTTACTAAATTGAAACTTTTAAAAATTTAAAGTGATAAAATAGAAAATTTCCCATTTTAAAGAACCAAGGCCCCTGCCAGTCCCCTGTATCCGTTTTAAAATAGTGAGACAATCAAAATGTTGATTCTTTGTGAGCATATCAACCATCCTTTTTCAAGCTATAATTTTCCACAAATACAACCAAAGCACTTCAAATCCTATTAAAAAAATATAGAGAAAATAAGTAAAGCAGAACCTACTGATTGTAAATCGCAACTCCAATAGCCAAACTTTTTTAACCCTTTATATAGAGACCACAACTGAAATTGAAATTGAGAATGAAGGACAGAAGAGCTTCAAAAATATTTAGAGAAAAATGAAGAACACCAAACAATATTGTCTATTTACAAATAGATAAGCAGCACTTCAATTAACTTCAATCTTATTCAACAAGTTACCACACACCTAAATAATATAAATCACTCTAATTTTCTTGGTAATCAATGCACACTTTTATAAATTTCTCAAGAAGTTGAAATACAAATCTCACCTTAAAATACCAAAATTTCAATTTTAATTCACAATAATAAAATTAAAATACAAATAAATATATATGTGCAAAATATGTTACCTCATTTAAACTACAACCACCATCAACCAACGTCACCCTTTTGTGAACCTCTTTGCAGGCTTATGAAAGTCACTGTGTTACCTTCCATCATTTGAAAGTACTTACACATGTCCGTGGATCTATCGCCTCCTACAATAAATGAACCATTTATGCATTTATAAATTGTAACCCGGAGTTCGATTCGATAAGAAAATTCACTTTTATACGATTTTAAGGATTTTATTTGGGGACTAAAGACATTCTAGTTTTCTTATCATCTTCTTCTTCTCTACTTCTTGACTTGGTTGACCAGAATTTTCGTCTCCCCTCCGCTTTCATATCCGATGATCATATGTACCAATAATAAACAAATTATATTTGGAGTTGGGCTCTCAAATAGCGCCATGTGGATAAAGAGACGATTATCCCATGAAATTTATGGACAAAAAAGTAGATAATTCAAATATCCTTCCAGTCCCAACCATCCATCCGTGTCTGTCATCTTTCATTTATGTGGCAACGAGGAGGTCCGGTCAAATCGAACCCAACCCCTCCATTAAATTACAAATTGTTCAATTTTGTCCTCATCCAACACAACATTATTTAAGCTCTTTCCTGCCTTATCTTAAAGCCAAACTTAATCTAGTACATTTAGCATGCCATGTACTCCCTATTTGTCTCTACTTTTTTCTAATCTTAAACTGATGTCGTATGCCTTCTTCATGAAGGTTGAAGTGACAAACTTACGAACATGTCATTTCTTTTTGGATGAGTCGAAATAAGGATATATAACTAAGAGTTTTATGTTAGAATTGGAGTAAAATATTGAATTACAAATCTTTTATGGTAAATAAAGTTATTTTTTGGTTAACGATTGTCTATGAATCAAATGTTGATATATTATGTCGGGGTTTTTATTTGTTTGTAGTAAGTGGTTTAACAAGTTAGGACAGCATTCAGGACAGTGAATTTGAATAATTAAAATGTAGTGATTTTGCTAGCATTTTTTTCTTGGTACGTCTCAATTAATTGTCTATCAACAAATGATTCTTGGATTGAAGTTGCGATCAATTTCTATCTTGTTGGTGGATTTTATTTCGAGAAAAGAATTAAGAAAGATTGATTGATTCAAAGCAAATCTATCATTATTCATTCATGCTTAAATGTGTGAATATTTTTTGCACGCACTTCATTGGAGAGTTATTGTGATTTGTAAGTGAGGATTTGGGGTGAGTGAATTTAACATTAGGGCACTTTGTCGGGGCTACAAGTGTTCGTTGTGTAAGGATAGATTGAGTTGTATCTGATAGGGTTTTTGATTCATTGTTGAATAAAATTATTTACTAAACAAAACTACACATAGGAGGATTGGAGAATTCGAACTGCTTTAATAAATATCGCGTGTTGTTTTCTCTACTTCTATTATCCTCCTTTTGTAATATATTTGTCAAACTGCATTATTGCAATCTATATTGAGACATTAATTAAGACATCGAATTGAAACAACTGACGAATTAAATTCTTTTTCATATAAATAAATATTAATTTAGGTGAATTTGATTTTGAAATTTTTGATAATATATCATCATTCATTGATAAAACATAAAATTATATGCTATGCTATGGGGATTACCCTTTTCAGTTTTAGAAATAAAAAATAAAAAATCACCATATATTAGGTTTGGGTTTGAAATAAAGATATAAATTATTAGATTTGAATCCATGTCATTAATATACATAAAAAGATGGAGAAGAGGAGGAATGAGAGGAGGAAATAGAAAAGTGGAAGGAAAATAAAATTTGAACGTGTTTTGTTGGGAAGAAAAGTGAGAGTTTCATCTTAATACATAAAAACAAATCATTTCAAATTGAAAAGACGAGAGAGAGAAAATGATAAAATGTTTATGTTAGTTCAAATTATTCGTTTTTCAAATGTTTTATTTTTTTTCTTTCCATTTTTCCACCTCTCCTTCCAAGCATACATGTGGGAAGAAAAATTATATTTTCCATCCTTCTAATTTTCCACCCTACCAAACAAAGCCAAAACCTCAACTTTACGCTACAACCAAAGCTTCATTTTAATTTTTTATACATTTTAATATTATTAAACAAAAATTTGTTTCATTGGTTGAATTTATTTCACAAGTAAACATAATATTTAATATTTTATAATTATTTTTTTGATATTGAAATTTTCTTTCACCAACATTATAACATTTTGACGAAAAATGACAATACTACAATAAACATATAATGAATATATTTTTAATGTCATTCATTTAATCTTGTTTGTGGAGTTAAATCTTTGAAAATACTCAAGCCAGTAATAATATTTCCATAAGAAAACCCTAATTGTTTATTTTATTTCAATTTTTGTTATTAGTTCCTACACTACTATTTGTAAGATGTGCATTTAGTTCTTCTATTTTAGTTTGGTCATTTTTAATTCCCATATTTTTTTAAAATTTGAAATTTTAATCATGATAAAATAGTAATCATTAAATTTATTAACTTTAGTCTATTTCTAAATGCCGCATACATATTATCACATTTTTAATGATATATCGAAGTAAATACGGAGTTGGTGTTTACGGATCCATCAATGCTAATCTTGATTCACCCAATCCAACTCAGCTTTATTTGGCTTCAGTGTTGTGGACTCCTAGATGTATTGAGTCCACCCAACATTCATCCTCAAGATGTCTCCAGAGTTGTAATTAGAATCACTAAAAATGAGCAGATTTCTTTGTTTCCAAAGGAGCCAACAGAAGACAGTAAATAGGACATCCTATGTGAAGTGCTTAAGGTCAAACCTGTACACATTTGTCAAGTTATTAGTAAACCAAATAGAGCTTAGTCTAGAGAAAAACCCTATTGTAGGCTAAAGGAGGTATGATCTTCCTCCAAACCACCATTGTCGATGTGCAAACAAGTCTCAGCCTCTATTCGCAAGCTACACAAAACACATACCCTGTCAAACCTTTCCTATATCGTCTTGAGTTTGTAAGCATTTTACCTTTGAAACAAGGCCAAAGAAATTGTTGAATCTGCTAAAACTCTTATAGGAAGAAGTTACAAAAATGTTGCCATTGCTGCTCCATTTCCAAAAGAGCAGGTGTCATTTCCAATATTCTTATTCGGAGAATGCTAAGAATCATTGATTGACTTGGTGAGTAAACTTGTACCAACCCCAATTTCCATTAGCATCAAGCGTGGAGACCATAACCACATTAATATCGATCTCGGATGGGAAAACTCAGGAAGCCAAATATCCGTCGAAAACTTCATCCAGTTATCGTTCCCAAACTTCCTGTATATACTATTACAGACTTCTTCCTAAGCTTTAGCTAAGGATTTCCAAACACGGGAGGAGTTATCTCACTTCAACTTTATACTTGTGCAAAATTTTAACCTAAAGGGATGTAACCCTCTTATAGATAAGAGGAATACCGAGATACCTCCCAAGATTGTCCACTTGTTGATATACCAAGTAGAAGCCAGTTTGAAACTTTAGATCTTCAACCATATTTGATGAGAAGAAAATTTGAGTCTTATGTGTGTTAACTTGGTGGCAAGAAAAGTAACAAAATTGTTTAATGATATTTGAGAGCACCTCTACTTGCTTCAAGTCTACTTTGCAAAAGAGAATTAGATCATCTGCAAAGAAAAGATATAAGAATTGATTAAGCAGATATGGACTCACAAATTCTTATCAAGAGCTTTTCGAACACTATGTCATAATGTCTCTATGCCCAAAACAAATAAGTACAGAGAGAGTAGGTTTCTTTGATAAATTCCTCTTGAAAGAATAAATTCATCCATAAATGACTCGTTTTATAGAACCTACATAGAAAAAAACATGAAACTTATAATAATAGGAATTAAGGAGTTAAGAATATCAACATCCTTCACAGTGTCCTTTAGAAAGTCCCATCAAAATCGATCATATACTGTTTGTTGCAAATCAATCGCGATGGCCGTCCAACCTTATTGCTTTTACAAGTTCTCATCGTGCGGACGACTTCCTGCACCATAATGAGGTTGGCGTACTTGATTTTGTGCAATAATATAAGGCATGGTTGTTTTTTTTTTTTATGGGAAATTGTGCTATCCATTATATGTGAAGAAACATTACAAGAAAGGCAAACAAATTAGATGGGACATACGCCCCACAGTCCAAAACCAAATCAACAAAATAATACAAAGCAAAATTAAAGCAGAATGAAACGACAACAAATTAAAATAATAATGAAATAAAACAGAGAAACAAGACAAAACCCAAAGTGAATCTGGCCAGCAACTCCATCAGAGCATTAAATCATCCTTACTTTCAAAGCCAGATATTCCCTCCACATGGAAAACAATTCGCCATGGAGAAAAACAGACGGCGATTCCTTGATCAGATAAACACATAGAAACCGTCAACTATGGCATACTGTTGAATCGTACCAGACGAATCCTGCAACTCGTCGATCTATCGTTTATACAAGAGATGGGGCATCGCACTTCACCACTCCCATGTCCGGGACAGGTCGTTCTATCCACTCATTCTCCAACACTTTACGGGCAAACAAGGCACTAAGGCATGCTTGTTTTAAGTAGGTTAAAATAAATTTTGTGACCAACTTGTACAAGATGATATACAAGCTGATGTGTCGAAACTACATAAAATCCTTGGGATTCATCACCTTAGGAATAAAGACAAGTGATACAGTTTTAAATTAATTAAAAATTTAATAAAAGTAAGTATACTTGTCAATTAATAATATAGTTACGTTAAGTAAAGATGTCGTCGTCACGAGGATTAAAAGTACTAGTAATTATCGTCTTTTTATTATTTAACCGACAAATTGGAGAGATTAATTAAAATAAAATTAATTAAATTAATTAACTAAATAACATGACAAAGAACAAATCAAGAAAGCAAACGATTAACAACAAATAAGCGAAATAATACCCAAGAAAGAATCCACCTAAACTTTATATGTTATTATCAATCCAAGTTAAACAATTTTTCACCTAGTATCTTAATTCATCGAAATCTCTAAATTATGCTAATACCTCTATTCAAGTATAAAAGCGACTCTAAGTTGATTAATTGAAATTTCTTTCTAATTAAAACCCCTATTGTCGCATTAACTCGATCTATAGATCCCCTATTAGATTTGACTCTAACCCAATAGATTTATGTAGTCCTATTTTTAGGATTACGTGCAACTTCACTCAATTATGTTAGATCTACTCTTAAACGGAGATTTTTCATCCTCTATTTAAGCACATCAAACATGGATTAATAGCCTAGAAATATTAAACTAAGGGTTAAGACACATAATTGAGAACAAAATCTAAGTATTTATTGCGTAAAACAAAAATTATAAAACATAATTCATCATAGGGTTCATCTCTCTTAAGTATTTAGAAAGTTAGTTCATGCTTGAAAATAAAAACATCCAAACGATAGTATAACCACAAGAAATAAATAAACTTATAATAAATTTCATGGAAATCAAAAGGAGATCTTCAATCTTGATGAAAATCAGCTTCAGAGTCGACTTCTATGGCGTTTTTCGAGTTGTTTTCTTGAGTCTTCTAATATGACTTACTCTCCTCTTCTCATATTTGGCATATATAGGTCTTAGAATGCCTTAGAATGCCTAAAAAACCTAAATATTACATTTTTCTGTGTGTTTTGAATGCGAATCACAATTTCCACACGGTTTGACACATGGTCGTGTGGTAGGGTCCAACCCCTGTGGCTCCTAAAATCTGCTAAATTTTTTTATTTTCGCTCTTTTTTTCTCCTTTTGCTCCAAAATGCTCTCCTAAGTATATAAACATGAATTTAAATGATTAATAGCATAAAATTCACCATTTTACATCGAATAATCATCCAAAAACGCATTAAGAATGAGCTTAAAACATATTACTTTTAGCAGCTATCAACAAGGAGAATCCTATTGAAGAAAATCTTAAGAGGTTCTCTAGGAAAGACTTTTTTCACCATTTAGAATATAGAATCACTAATAATGTCCCATTGGCTCTGGTAAAATTGAGCACGTAAATCATCAACTCCTCGTGGTTTAAGAGGAGCCATCTTAAATAAAACTCTCTTGACCTCATTAATATCAATAATAGACTAAAGATTAACAAGATCCTTATAATTAATGTTGGGGAGGCCCCTTTTGATTGGAAAGCTTCCCATGATGTTCCCTTCACACTTTTAGAGATTGATGTAAAAGGAGATGACTTGAGACTTAAGAATCTCATCATCAAAACATTGTTCCCCGTTGTTGAGTTTCAAAGATCTTATTCCATTCCTTTTTCTATGATTTCTGATCAAGTGTACAATTGCAAAAATATCTTGTGTCATTGAAGCCAATTCGAATGCGACTTTTGCTTCCATTATAGTTCTTCAAGGTCAAGTATCTCTTCCAACTCCTGTTTTTGGGTGAAAAGTACAGAACAGATGATTACATGAGCTTATTCATAGATACATTGTCTTTATTACTATCTTCCAACTCTTTCTTTAAGTCTAGTTTGAGAACAACTAATCTACTAGTTTTATGTTTCTCTAAAGTCTTTTGTATTTTTACCATTCGAACCATAATTCTCTTTTTTTGTCAGCTTTGATTGCAACTCATTAAAAATAATATGAATTTAAATAATATGAGTTCAAAGATACCTCAAGCTATTCAAGAGTTATCAAACACTTCACCTTTGGATTTAGGAGGTTTTGAATTGATTATTCTTCTTTGTTGTCCTCATTAGTAGTTAATTTTTTTTTCTACAAGGCCTTTTAATTTCTTGTTCTTCCTTCTTGTCTCCATAAATTTGCTCCAATCTATCCCATATTTGCTTGACACTTCTACAAGAGGAAACTTTGTTAAAGTCTTCTTCACTCAATGCACAAAGAAGAATGTACATAGCCTTAGAATTTTGTTGAGTTTTGGCCTTTTCATTTGCATTCCATCTTTCTTTCTCCTTGGTGGATCTCTTGTAACAATCCTCCAAGCATCATAGTCAAATGCTCGAAAAAAGAATTTCATCCTCACTTTTCAATTGGAGTGGTTGTCGCTATTGAGAATGTGAGGACATATAATGGAATGACTTTCTTCTACAATAAATGACATAGACTCAATAGCCATCGCAGAACTTGGTATTTTTTCCTCGAATCACTACTCCCGATGGTTAAACCTTTGATGAAGAGCTCGCTTTGATACCAATTATTAGGCCTAAAAATACCAATAGAGAGATGAATTGGTGTTTAAAATTTTTCCTATAAACTTTTATAAATAATAAAGAAAGAGAAAAAAAAAGCTTGCACAATTATATTTATGGTGGTTCGATTTCAATTGTTTATTCCACTACCTTGATATAACTAAACCAAGGATTTCCACAATTCATTATATAGAATTGATACCTTCCAAGGATAAGGAATAAATGTTTCAATCCCTATCTTTTTACAAAGTTTAAGATAGAACCTCCCCTTAGTTTTTATGGCTTAACTAGAGCCCTCTAACTTTTACAAGGCTAAACTAGAAACCCTTTAAATCCCTTTAAGGTTTTCTACCCAAAAATCTTAACACTTTTTAATTACAAAAAGAAAATATGTGAACAATGAAGACCTCTCAATTTTGTGTATTTACAAGTGTTAGCTCACTCAAAGAATGGAAATGAGAATGATAAAAGATACTACAATAAGCACTTAAGAGACTATGTACAAGAGAATATGAGAAAAAGGAAGATTTGAAGTGAATTCTCTTGATTTCAATGATTGGATGTGTCTCTCTTATGTATTGAAATGTATTTGACTTGTATTTTTACCAAGGAATAATTTTGTGGAAGTTTATAGGTGTTGGGGATCATTTGGAGCTATTGGAAGCATTAATCTCGGGCTTAAAAAATGGTATTGCAACTTATGTATCGATACATACAAGAGATGTATCTATACTTCTCATAAAAGGAGTAGCTAGTGACCGTTCTGACACTCATGTATCAATATAGTTAAGGCATGTATCAATACCTTTAAGATATCTATCAATACATGTCTTTTTAGTTGTATTATTTGGCTATTAACTTGCAATGTGTTGATACCTAGACCCCTCGTATCGTACTAAGATACCAAAATTCCTTAAAACATTTTAAACACCTTAGAACACTTTGGTATCGACTCAAAAACATTTGGATAAGTTGAAATACATTTGAAACATGTTTTTGAGTACTTTGTGAGTCTTTAAAATGCTTTGAAAATGTTTGAACACTAACTGACTTAGTTAACAAAATGTATCTTCAATGTTGTTATATAAGAAGCTTGGGACATCAAAGCTAACAATGGGATGTAAACCCAATATTGGATGCTTAATCTTGATCCTCTATCCCCTTATTTATTTATTCTTTGTATGGAATTCCTTAGTCTGATGATTTTAAACGTGGTGGATAAGTTGGAATGGTCCCTTCTAAGAACTTCCAAGATCGGACCTTAGCTATCTCATCTTTTATTTGCAGACGATGTAATTTTATTTGTGAAAACTGAAGTGAAAATAGTGGGCTCGATTAAGCGGACCCTTGATAGCTTCATGACTGAGTCTGGCCAAACTACTAACTTTGCTAAATCGTGTGTGATCTTCTCGCCAAAATGTTTTGCCTCTCGCAAGGTAAATATCTCTTATGAGTTAGGGATATGAGAAAAATCAAATTTAAGGGGATATCTTGGTTTTCCAATGCACTCTAAAAGAATCTCGAAGCATGATTGTGAGTTTATTGTTGATAATGTTCAAAATAAACTGAGTGCTTGGAAAGTGAAATTCCTATCTCTTGTTAGAAGATTGATGCTTATTTAATCAACAATAGTTACCATTTCAAACTACTACATGTAATGTTGTATACTCTTAACTAGCATTCATAACCATCCAGATCGCATCAACATAAATTTTCTTGAGGGAGACAACGAGCAAGCATTAGGCTCGGTCCTGGGGGTAGTCCATAAGTGCAACCGTCCAAGGCCCAATATTAGAGGGGGCCCAAAAAAATTATTTTTCAGATAAATTTTTTTTCTTTTTCTTTAAACTCATTACTTATTGGGCCCAAAAAAATTTTCAGTTAAAATTTTTCAATTTTTTTGAACTTATAATAAGTTACTTGAGCCCAAAAGAATTTTTTTTTTCAATTAAAAGTTTTCGATTTTTTTTAACTTTACTTTCTTCATCGTTTCATCTTCATGTCGCTAGACACTAGTTTGACAGAAAGAAACAAATAAAGAAACAGAAAAATTACAGATAGAAAGAAAAAAGTTGCGGACAAAACAAAAAGAAGCTTTCATTTCAATTCTTGCAAGGTATTTTCAGTTTCTTATAGTATTTTTTACTCATAATATTTCCTGCTCCATACTTGGGAACATGGGCTATTTCATTTTGTTTTTTACACCGATTTTTACTTTTGATATATCATATATGACTGTAGTATTTATGTTAGTTATGTCTTTGCAAAGGTTGGTGTCATGTAGCACGGGAATAGATTTAATAATTTGAAGTACCAACATACTGGTAGGCCGCCATTAGAGATTGTTGAAGCTTTTTTAAGAACACAGAACTAGTCTTCATCCTTAATTTTCTTGGAAGGAAATAAGTTATGGAGGTTGTAATAGTGGATGTTGGCTGATGTACTGATTACATTGATCGTTACAATTGATGGGCTTTATAATCCCAAAATTTTTTCTTTTGTACACTTTGGAATCTTTTATTGGTTTTGAGTTTATTTTGTTTCAGCTCATG
Source organism: Kokia cookei (assembly GCA_039519145.1). Taxonomy (NCBI): domain Eukaryota; kingdom Viridiplantae; phylum Streptophyta; class Magnoliopsida; order Malvales; family Malvaceae; genus Kokia; species Kokia cookei. The sequence continues at coordinate 32,778,075 of CM076907.1, read as the reverse complement.
CTGTTGGTTTCCCAATTTATAGGTGGTTTTATTTTCTGTATGCTTTTCCTCTAACCAGACCAATCCATTGAATGTGTTGATGACTTATTCCTTTAGATTGATTCACGAGCATGAATTTAGAGTTCTTTTTTTCTACCTTGACAGATAGGGCTATAGTTATATAATCAGGAAGTGTCGTAATATAATTACTAACTGAAAACTTATGCACGCTGCACATCGAAATTCCTTCTTATTTATATGTTTCATTTCTTAAGGCAAATATTGAATACCGGATGGGTTTTCTAGTTTCTTAAATTTTACAGTGATTGAAATAGTGAATCCTCCATTTAAATTCCTGTGTGTAAAGTTTGAAATCAAAAGCTAGTCAGCCAGATTTTGTTACTATTCAGTGGATGCCACTGGCCACGACCTTTGCAAATTCTCATAGTTAGCATGGCCATAGTCTCTATTAGGAGTTCATAGCATGACCTTTTTCTAATATTGAATATGGAAATATTTTTACTCGCATTTCATTTAATTTTTTTAGTTAATTACAGTGTTTATTTGTAATTAATTATTATAATTATATTTACAGAATTCCAGTGACTCGATTTGATTTTTGGAATTAACAAATGTGAAAACAAATATTCAACTTGAGATTCTTCTTTCAGGTGCTATTGTTTTATTTTCCTGTGTTACTTAAGTAATTTATTATCTTTTATATATAATGTTGCCTAAAAAACATTTATCTGGAAGTGAAAAAAGGAAAAAGAAAAAACATGTTGAAGAATTTAAAAAATCACAGCAAGGTGTTATTGATAAATTTATTTTTAAAAAGTAGTTTTAAATGAAAATAGTTATGTCAATGAGAACGATGAAATTAATGATCCAAATGAGCCTAATGATGTACCAAATGTATCCAATATTGAAAATTTTGGTCTTAACGAATAACAAACAATTCCTTCTTTGAATATTTATGATCCTAGAAATTGGACTAATCTTGATAACAAGACAAGGGATATTTTAGTTGAAAAGAGGCCTATAAGAGAAATGAATCTTGATTTTCCTCTCGATAATAATAATAGATATTTTTCATATGCTTATTTTTTTAGGAGGTTGAGTAACGGTGAGATTAGTGATAGAGAATGGTTGGTTTATTCCAAACATGTTGACAAAGTGTTTTGTTTTTGTTGTAAGTTGTTCAAATCTATTAGTAACAAAAGTTTGTTAGCAAATGAAGGTTTAAGTGATCGGAGGCATATTAGTGAGAGGCTCAAACAACATGAAAACAGTGCTGAGCATATGACTGATATAAACACTTGGAATGAAATGAGAATAAGGTTGGATAAAAATGAAACAATTGATAAAAATTTACAAGAAAAAATTATGAAAGAGAAAGAGTGATGGAGGCAAGTTTTACTTAGAATATTTTCAGCTGTAAAATGTCTTGCTACTCATAATTTGGCTTTTCGAGGATCTAATGAAAAACTCTATCAAGATAGCAATGGTAATTTTTTAAGATTAATTGAAATGATTGCGGAACTCGATGTGATAATGCAAGATCATGTTAGACGAATTCAAAACCGTGAAATTCATTATCATTATCTTGGACATAAAATTCAAAATGAATTGATTTCTCTTTTGGCTAATAGTGTTAAAAGTTCTATAATTAAGATCATCAAAGAGGCGAAATATTTTTTTATAGTTCTTGATTGTACCCCTGACATTGGTCATCAAGAACAAATGACTCTAATAGTACGATGTGTGAATATGTCAACTAAGAAAATAAAAATTGAGGAGTACTTTTTAAAATTTTTGAAGGTTGATGATACATATGGATTGAGACTTTTTAATGAATTACAAGATGTTTTGAAGTCTCTTAATCTTAATGTTGATGATGTAAGGGGTCAATGTTATGATAATGGTTCTAATATGAAAGGGAAACACCAATGTGTTCAAAAGCGATTTCTTGAAATAAATCCGAGAGCATTATATATGCCATGTGCTTGTCATAGTCTGAATCTTACTCTTAGTGATATGACACATTTTTTGCATTAGAGCTATTTCATTTTTTGGAATTGTTCAACGCGTATATTCATTATTTTCAAGTTCTACAAAAGATGGAAATTTTTGCTTGATATTGTCCCTAATTTAACATTGAAATTTTTATCTAATACTCATTGAGAAAGTCGAATTAAAAGTGTTAAAGCAATTAGATTTCAAACTCCTCAAATAAGATTGGCTTTGTTGAAATTATATGAATCTTATGATGATGCAAAGTCAAATAGTAAAGTTGAGAGTTTGGTCAATGCACTTGAGAGTTTTGAGTTTTTGCTTGGTATGATAATTTTGTATGAGATTTTGTTTGCTATAAATATGGTGAGCAAGAAATTGCAATCTAAATCTATCTGCATTGACACCACTATACAGCAATTAGAATATGTATTGTTATATTTTGAAAAGTATAGAGGTGAAGGCTTTACTTCTAGTATGAATATTGCTAAAAGTATTGCATTTGATATGAATATAGAGTCTACACTTCCAACAAAGCGTCGTGTTATTAGGAAAAAATAATTTGATGAGAATAACCAAGAGGATGAAAAAATTTCAATCGACAGATGAATTATTTAGAGTTGATTATTTTATAGTTATTGTAGACATGACAATTACTTTTTTGAAAAGCAAATTTAAGCAACTAAAAACATTTGAAAAAAAGTGATGCAAACCTAAAAGAAATGAAAAGCCCATGTTAATCATTAATACTCTAATGGTATTTAAATTATATACAATCACGTAATGATTTAACCGAAAAGTTAATTATATTAACTATTTGGACCAATTAATAATATTATAAAAATATAAATACCAAATTATGTTAAAAATTGAAATATATAGATTAAATATCAAATTTTGAGATATATAATCCATGTACTTTAATAGCATCAATACTCAGTTTCAGTTATAGTAAAATGCAAAAAAAAAAAGAAAAAAAAAAGTAAAGGAAAATGGTTGGATGTGCCATGTGAAAGCACTAATTAATAGCATTATAAAAATATAAGGATTAAATTATGTTAAAAATTAAAGTATATAGATTAAATATTAAATTTAGACATATTAAAAGGACTAAAACTGAAATTTAACCTTTTTATTGTAAAATGCAAAAGTAAAAAGCTGTTGGGTGTGCCACGTGTAAGAAGAAGGAAGGTTGTTCCCTTTTATATTAATTAAGCTAAATAGGTTTAAAGTATTATTAAATAAAAAATTTGACGAGTATAATGAATTTCTTTTAGTAATTTTATTATAGATTTTGATTTTATTTATTTTTTTACATAATAATTAAAATTATTCATAACTTCTCTCAACCTATAAATAAAAAGATAATGTATTTTAATACACTCGAACTTACATCCTATTGCATTATCAACAATACGTATACCAATTGAGTTAAAAGACTCAATCCGCATAATGAAAATTTATTTAGATAACTTGTAAAGAGGATACGAAAATTTTGTACTTAAGAGTGGTAGGGTAGTGAAATTTAAAATATTTTGTAATTACATATGGATTCACCCAAATCCATTTCAAAATTTGGTTTTCTCTAGATTTATTTTAGAAGATTTGACTTAACTTAGGTTCATTTTCAAAAATTCAAAAAAATAAAAATAAAAAAATAATATGGAATACATGTGAACTGTTATATAATCTGTAATGTTTAAAATTTTAATGTTTTAGTAATATTTTTATTAAAAAAATAATTCAATTATTTCTAAAAGATTGATGATCTAATTTGTCTATTTTTAAAAGGTTGAAAGTAAATTTTAGCTCAATAAAAGAATAAAGATCAAAATGACAAAAAATGTAAAATTTGAGAACTAAATTTGACATTATTCTTAAAGTATTTATACAAACATATGGAATTATTAAATTTTTTTATGTTAAATATCATTTAAAATGCTTATAAAAATAATAAACAATTGAATTTATGTAAAATATAATATAAATATATAATAAATAATTCATCATTAAAAAATAAAAATTGACATGTATTAAATCACTTGCATAACATCAATAAGAATTAGAGTTACCTTTTTACCTAAAACAATTATATCATAAAATAAATTCTTAAAATATTACTTAAAAACTATTTTTTCTTCTAATGAATTATTACTTTTTTTTTAATCATTTTCTTTTAAAAAAAGTAATACATTTTATTTATACATTGGGTTGAAAAACAAAGCTTAAGAATAAATCAATCTGTAATTTTTTATACCAAAAACGGATTTTTATGTACCAATTACAAAGTAAATGTCAATACATTGGGATTTGAATCTCACGTGTAAGAAGTATGAGATTTCCACGTAGAGTTTATATGGAATTAAATTTTCCAACTTCAATAGTTAGTTTTACGGTGTAATTGTTCAAAGATCCGTATCAATTGGTATGAGAATCAACTATCATGTTTTTTAATTGTAATCATGTGGCAACGGTATTGTAACGTTCACCCAGGGTATACGATTTGGATTCCACATAGGAAAGGTATGTTTGTGGGTTCACTTTTTCAATCTTTACTTAGCGGGGAACAATTCTATAACTATGGTCGGCATTTATTAGTTAGAGAAATGGGAACTTCCCACTGTAAAAACACCATAAACCTCTTTTCCGTTTGGCTGGGAAGAAAATTTATTTTTGAAGCTCTCACAAATTTGAGTTATACCCAGAGCCTGGAAAATTTTATCATTTTAGTTGGCCAGATTTTCTTAATATTTTGATGCTCACTGCATTCAGCAATACTCTAGAATACTGTCGAGATGCCATTTTCCAGTCCATGCCTGATAACATCATTGCCTTAAATTCTTGATAACTGATTCGATCATCCTACAAAATGGCATCAAATTCAACGCAAACAAGAATGTTATTATTATGGGATGTTTATGGTCCAACCAACAGTTTATGAATCTTACAACATCATGAAACATAAGATCAAAAACCTTATCTTCGTCTACATCAAGCATGATGTCTTTGATTAATTGTTCATTGTTGGGACCAGGGTCGTCTTGTAGTAAAACTTCTTTAAGTTCTTCGACTTCGATGTAACCGGATTGGTTCTTGTCGAAGTACTGGAAAGCTTGAGAGAGTTGGTCGTCGCCGATCCTTTTGAGATGAACCGCCATTGTTATGAACTCATCGTAGCTTAGTGTTCCGTTTCCATCATTGTCGGCCTTTTGGAGAGGAAAGCATAGAAACAGGTTTCAGACATGGAAGCGAAGTTTAAAGACATGGAAAGGAAGGCATCAAAATTGAAGGGAAAAAAAAGAAAGACAAGGTAGGAACTTACGGACTCGAGTAACATCTGGACATCAGGATCATTAACAGTATGGCCAATTTTGGCAAGGCCATCTCTGAGTTCCTCGAAGGACAAATGCCCATTTTCATCAGTATCCATCATATTGAACATCTGGATTATGGAGTCGGTTTGATCTTCTGGCAAGTTGTCTGCTACTACCTGTAATCAATCCAATCCAACATAACAAAAACCCCTCATCTCTCTCTCTCACTAACATAGGCTAGACTAGACTTGGTTAATACATACCCTCAAAACTTTTTTCTTGAACTTGCTCATCAACGAGAACTGCTTAATCCTTGATCTTACGTTTTCCCCCAGATTAACGTTGGGACAATGCTTGGGGTTTTGAATCCATGGATGTTCTTCATTTCAAATTAAGTTCATCATCAGTTATGTAATGACTGGAGTAAAGTAAACGGCATGATAATGTGATACAGAGAACATACCAAGGATCTCTTGAATGGTCATACGGTCGTAAGGATTGGGACGAAGCATGCTCTTTACCAGCTCCATGGCTTCACCTGACACCTTTGGCCATGGATCCCTTTTGAAATCTATCTCCCCTTTAATTATTGCATGTGCTATCCCTTCCTCTGTTTCTGCACTACACCATTCCCATTTTCACTCTTACAACCCCATCTCATATCAAATCTAATCTAATGTCTTGTCTTAGAAGTTTATATAATATAAAATTTTATGTATTCTATTTTCGATTTAATTGATGCAATAAAAAAAAAAAAGGAAAAGAGAAGAAAATAAAATACCAGCCCAAAACGGAGGAACTCCACAGAGCAAGATATAAAGAATAACACCAATACTCCAAACATCAACTTCCTCTGCATAATTTCTTTTTAAAACCTCTGGTGCCATGTAGTATGGGCTTCCTACAATGTCACTGAAACGCTGACCTGCACATGCACCCCCCACTCTCACTATTTAACCATATATATATCTGATTTCATGTATATGTATATACGCAAAAGCTTTATTACCAGATTCATAGAATATGGAGAGCCCAAAATCAATGGCTTTAATTGGGGCACTTTCACTTTCATCTGCGAATAAGAAATTCTCAGGTTTTAAATCCCTATGTATCACTCCATGCTCATGGCACACCTGCATCCATTTATTTCATGCATTTTCCTATTTAATCAATTCTCTTTTTTCTATTTAAAAAAAAAAAACTATGAAATTTGCATGGTGCAACAAAATTTAGAGGTAGAAGTATTTGGAGGACTTTGTATTAGGAGTTAAATAGTATTTTATTTCATTTACTCAAAAAATATTAGATCAAAAAGCAAAATGATTCTTTTGTTAAAAATTTCATACATTTTTTAGTGTTAAAAACTAATCCCTATATCAGTATGAAATACATATGACATATGTCATTATCTAATTAAATTACCAAGCATACAAGTTTTTACTACAAAATGATGAAAGTTTAACCAAAAAAAAAAAACTCAAATTACTCTATGATTTATCGTACAAATTAATTTACTTATTTTTTTAATAAAAAGTCAAAATGTAATCTAACTTTTAAGTGGCAGGGATAAGAGAGCTGGAGACGCTCTAAAATAAAAAAAATTCTATTTAAAATTTTTATAATTTATAAAATTTTAAATTAATAATAATAAAATTACATTAATACTGTATTTTTACTACCATTAAAATATAAAATTTAATTCTAAGCTCAAAATATATAAAAATTTTCTGGCTCTTCTAATACAAATGGCTCATTGAAACTTAAAAAGAGTTATAGTCAAAATATATAAAAATTAAATATGATTATGAAACCAAAAAGAGGAGAAAATGTTGAAAGTTAATTACCTTGACAATTTCCAAAATAGTTTTAATGATGGTTGCAGCAGCTCGTTCCGAATAATGACCTTTAGCGACGATTCTATCGAAAAGTTCACCTCCACCGCAAAGCTCCATTACAAGATAAATATCATCTTTATCCTCAAAGGCTTCCCTGAAGGTGACAATATTCGGATGCTTGGGCAAATGTCTCATAATCTCCACCTCCCTTCTTACATCTTCCAAGTCCACCCCCGTCCTCAGCTTCGCCTTCGCTATCTTCTTGCACGCGAAAGCTTCCCCCGTTTCTAAATCTAAACATTGGTGCGTGATCCCGAATTCGCCTATCCCCAACCTCTTTCCCATCTCGTAACGGTCGAATATATTCTTCCCCGACGGATTTTTCAATACCTTGCGGGTACTGCTCACGCATTTGCTCACCGATTTACGCGACTCGCTGTGATCGAAACGTGCATGCTTGGATTTCCCTTTGGTATAGGAACTATCATAATATCTGTTCGATAATGAATTTATTAGTTTCGATTGTGATGATATGCAGCTTCCCATGAGATGGCAATAACAACAATTGCAATTGGGGGGAGGGGGGGGGGGTTAGATCATAAACATCCCATGGGAAGAAAGGAAAAAAATGTGTTTGGCTAGGAAGAAAGTTCAAAACCCTAGCAAAGAAAAAAAAAATGGAGAGACTAATTGATTTATTTGGAAATGGAAGGGGTTTGAGAAGAAAGTTTATTATTGGTTTTTCTTTGGTTAGATTTTGTCCAACCATTTTCGTAGGACAGTTAAAATTCCTTCACATTAAAGCCATTGGTTTGGGTTATAAATACAAATGAATTTATGGGATTTTATAGGTTTATTGCAAAATCCACTTAAATTTAGGGGGGTTTTCTTTTCTTTTCAGATACATCCCTGTATTATAATTAAGTGTAATTTAGTCCTAGAGTTATCCATAAACAGTCCACGTGTTATGATTAAAAGCGTTTTCTTTTTTTTTATAAATTTTGCTGCTCTAAGGGATTGTATTATTTTAACACATCAGCTCATAATAAAATTAATGCAGTCAACAACGTACCGTTCGATGTATTGTTTTTGTTTTGATGTCGGTATATATTATATCTGTAAATTTTAGTGTACCATTTTAGGTTTATTGACGTTTTTAAATATTTTTTTTGTGAATTATGTTTTCAAATATTTTCACACATATATATAATATAAATAGTCTCATTTTTAGTTTGTTGATAAATTATATATATATTTAAATTCATATATATATATATATATATATATAATCTAATTTTTTATTTTTTAATAAATATATATTATTTCGATAAAAATTAAATTATATATTATATATACATGCAAATATACCTCAATTACATCCATATAAATATATATAAATATATTTTTATGTAAATCTAAAATTAAAATTATTAATTAAGTTGAATAATTTAATTTATAGGTTTTAGTTTTAAATATAATTATAAAAAATAAAATGGTTAAGATAAAAATATTTAAAAAATAGTTCAAAATATCAAACTTTTGTCGATACATATCGGCACAAGTCGCTATAGACCAAGACATGTCGAAACACACCGAAATTTTGACTAGAATGGAATATAGGCTATTCGGTACCAATTTAAGATTGAAATAATACATACTAAACGATACGATCAATACCGATACGGTACTAATTATCATGAACAAAATGCAGCACCAATCAATAAGCACCACCAAAAGACAAATAAGACTTCAATATTCAAGTACTCCTGATAATTGAACGACAACCACAACTCTCAATCTATTTTCATGAAGATCAACATCACTTCAAAATAAGGTCCTTAATCATCTCAAATTCGACGCTTTTTATCAATAAATTTCAGGCAAGCAATCCCAGCAAGCACATGAAAGCATTCAAAATGGCCATTTTAAGTCCATGAATTTTTCAATATAGAAAATGGATAGAAACCAAAGAAGCAAACTCGGTCCCATACAACAACAAACCTCCTAATCAACCATCAACCTTAAGCAGGTTTAGCTCTTTATCTCCCACAAGGGATCTCTTCATAGGCAAACCACCATCTTGTTGGAAGCAATCACCCGAATCTAAGTAAAATAATGAAATCAACATTGCCCCTCATGAGCTGCCTAACCTTATGAAGACAGAATCTTTATTGCATAGGACAAACGTTTATAGACCTTCTAATCGAGCAAATTTCGCTATCACTTTGTCTTCTTTATAAACCTTCAGAGACTATTGACAGCCTCACCATTCTTCATGTCACTACTCTTATCAATATCCTTAAACCCTTCTGGTTTTTTTTTTTTTTTCTTTCTAGAAGCTTTAGATTCAACCTTTCTCTAGTAAGAAGACCTTACCTTAAACCTTTCCAGATTCACTTCAATTCTATTACCAAAAAATTTGAAGCCATTCAACCCACTAATCGCCCTTTTATGTCCAAGAAATTTGGAAACCTTACAAAAACTGAACCTTAACGCTTTCTTGTTTCGTTTTGTTGGAATAAACGAGTCAACCACCTTTCAATGATGCCTACGAATTCTCCACAAACCAGTCCTATTTAATTTCACAGGAAGGTTAGAAGAAATATACATTGCAAACACCATTTTTATCTTCATTTTCATATCAATAAGCCAAGCTGAAGGCACTCTTTATCGAAATTCTATTGTCACGAGCCACAGATCAAAGTCCGTAATTTATGCACAAAGAGCGTCCCATGAAAGCCAATCGATTAAATGAGGCTCATTTGACCCACTTGAATTGGCCCGATTCATGGAATATGTGGAGAAACTCATTTACTTGAAGTCTTGGTGGTCCAGTGAAGCACGAAAAGTAATCTTAGGAAATTTGTAATATGATAATATTTGATTTTGTAATCTTAAAAGGATTGTGTCAATCCCTTAACCTTTAAGAATCTCAATGGTAGATAGGTTTTAATCTTGTCCATTGATTTAAAACAAATTGTATCGTTGAATCTGGAAGAACTCAACTATAAATACACAACCCCAATTTTAACCTGCCCAAAACCCAACAAATAAAAAATAAAAAAACAAAATTCCATGTTATTTAAAATGTTCGAATCCAAATTAACAAAATTCAAAATAAACTTTAACCTTAAAAATTACCCAATACCCAAATACATCCACAAGCCCAATTTACAAAACCAATCTGAAGGCCCAAATGATCCAAAACCTTAAACACTAAGGAAACCCTAATTTGCCTAGGATGTTTTCAGCCGTCGCTCTCCCTCCGTGTCAGCAAGGCACACGAATCAAGGCACCCATGTCTCGAGGACCCTCTGCCACTACCACTGTAATTGTGCTGCCACTGTCGATAAGCCCTGCAAACAGAGAAACAGAGGCAAAATCAATAGATAAAACAATGTAATTCAGTCGGCTATAAAAGCCCTAATCTAATTTGTAATTTTTGGAATTTCAATCAATATAAAAACATAAAAAAATTACGGAGAAATACAATAAAAAATACAAAAAAGACCAAGAAGTTTAAAGCATTCAAAGGTAGCACTTATATTTTACGCGTACATTTTTCTTCTATTTTCGAAATAAAAACACACGAAAATATAATAAAAAAGAGAAATTTCAAGGCCAAAAAAAGAAGAAAAAATGTGACTTTTGATTTCCCGAACATTGTGCATGATGGTCGTCGATGTCGATAATCAGTGGTCCATAACGGACCCCTAAGGACGATGAGAGGGAGAGTTCAGAGAAAAGAAAGGGGTTGGGTTTGTTTTTTGAAGAAAACGAAAAGAAAATGATTTTTTTTTAAAAAATTTTTTGAGCATTTATAGCCCCACAAAATAGTGTTGTTTTGGGTGTGGCTTAAACGCCCCAAAACGACATCATTTTGAGCTTAATCGAATCGACCCGACCCGTCCGTCAGAAGATTCGTGTGTTTTTTTTCAAAATTAGGTTATTTATCTTCGTGGTCCTTCTGCGTTTTCCCTTTGTTTCAATTTCATCCCTTTGTCTATTTTAAACTAATTCCGTCCCTTTGTGTGTGCAAGGTGTGTGTGCGTTGTCAAAGGGTTAAGAAAGTATGAACAGATACTACCATTTAATCACACCAGTATATTAAAAAAAATTTTGGCCCAACAAGTTTACTTTGTATTTGATTTGCTTCCCTAACCATTGACATGCTAGGACACGTGTATGGATTGGGATATTTATCCCTTTGATCCCTATATATTTTCCCATGCTTCGATTTGATCCCTGACTTACCTTTGTTTTTTTTTTTTAATTTTACCTTAAAGTTTATTAAATTTCATTTTAATCCCTCATTTTTTTTATATTTGTGCTTTAATCTTATTTTATTTTTAAATACAATCGTTTCCCTTGGAAAATATTTTAATAAAATAAATTGCATGTCATTTTCTTAAATTTTTTAAAATATACGAGTTATCTAAAAATCGACGCAATGCTCTTTTATTTTAGGAAATTCGAGAAATTGTGTCTTAACGTGTTAGGTATGATTTTTCTTTAAACCTAAATAATTAAGTATCCTATTTAAAATCGATAATTGTCGTTTTATTTGTAAACTACATGAATATTTATCCATCTTTTGTAAAACATTTTAGCAAAATGAATTGTTAATCGTTTTTTTTAAATGCACAAGTTTTTTTTTTTTTAAATCAAGGTAATGTTATTTTATTTTAGGGAATTTGAGAAATTGTGCCCTAATGTGTTGGGTATGGTTTTTTTTTTTTTTGAACTTAAATAATTTAGTATCCTATTTAAAAATTGATAAATATTTAATGTTCTTTTATTTTAAAAAACTCGAGAAATTGTACCCTAACCTATTAGGTATAGTTTTTCTTTGAACCTAAGTAATTAAACATCTTATTTTAAAATCAATAAGTGTTCTTTATTTTCGAATATTCGAAATGTTGTGTCTTAACTTACTAGACATGATTTTTTCTCGATTAATTCGAAATAAATGAGCTTCCTCCATAAAATTCAATTTTTTAAATGACATCTCATTTGTGTATTTATGGATCGTATTTTAAATTTTACTCAAGTTCCCCAATTTTCAACAATTAAGACATTAAATAATCGACTAGGTACCAATTTTGGGCGTGTGAGGGTGCAAAGTCTTACTCATACGTAACCGACTCTCAAACCTATTTTCTAGATTTCGAAGACCAAAACGTTTGTTCAAATAAATTTAAATATTTTAAGGTGATCCAATCACACCAAGTAAAAAATATTAGTGGCGACTCCATTTTCGTATTTTAAAATATAAGTCGAGACTTTTTTCAAAAAAAAAGAAGGTTTCGACAATAAGGCATTCTCCCTCATTAGTAAACACTCAGTTGAAATTTTTCATAGTAATTAACTACTATTGAAAGCATTTACTCAAACACTTGGCGTGTTTTTGCTTTCTTGTGGCTTTTTTTCTTTTGTTGCTCTTTTGTCTTTAAGTTGTTTCCACTTTATTTTCAGTGCCATAAAGAAGTTCTATCGAGAATTCTCACTTTGCGAGAGTTAGGCTAACTTAGGCAAATTTGAACACAAGAAATCGCCTAATGTCGCACGGATTGCAAGACTAAAGTTTTAGCCTTGTGACAGTTGGTATCAAAGCTAAGGTTCGAAAGCGCCGATCGAGAGGACAACTAGATTGAGCCTTTGGAAACCCATAAGAGGGGCAAGAAAGCTAGTCGATCGAGGGACATGCTGTCTACTTTGGAAAGTTGAGTGGTCAATCTTGAGGAATCCGTGGGGGATGCGAGGGAGACACTCAAGATAGTCAAGGGATGCACTACAGAGTTGGGCTCGATGGAAGAGCAACTTAGGGAATTTTTGTTGGAGTCTTTCAGTTTCAATGTGGAAGCAATGCAAGGGGTGCTCAATTCCACTACAGATAAGCTGAAAGTTAGGGATGATGCTTTCAAAGACATGGTGATGGTTTTGACGGGGGAAACTAAGGCCATGATGAATGCTTTGAGCACAAGAATTGAGAAGCTTGAGGTAGAGCTCGTTGTGTGTCGTGCTGTCATAGGTAAAGGAGTGTTGGGTGCAACACTAAACTGCAAGATAGATGTCCCCAAACCAGAGAAGTTTAAGGGGGTAAGGTCTGCGAGGGAAATGGACAACTTCTTGTGGGAGATGGAGCAATACTTCCTTAACATGGGAATAAAAGATGATGATGCTAAAGTTAATATTGTTGCTAGATATTTCACTAATTTCGCTCTTTTATGATGGCAATTAATTTGCCACAAATCTTAGTAGCGAACTAAGTACTTTTCGACACTTAACAAACTTGTTTTCTAGTCATTTTATTATATATTTTTTCATTTTCGCATTTTTAGTTTAGATTCAAAATGTTACAAAATAAGTGTTTTTATGCATTATTTCGAGTTAGTTGACCCATTAGACCAATGTCGGCCTTAAGGTGGTTTTAATGATTTAATTGATTGTGTAAGACATCCATTTGAAGGCCCAAAAGCATCAAGAACGATAGTTGGATTGTAACACAAGCTTTCGAAGTCGAAACACAAACGATCCAATTCAGAAAATTGAATTCGAAGTTGTGTCGTGACACGCATAAGGCTGTGTCGCAACACAAGTGTGAAGATGGGAAGAAATTAAGCGAAGGAATTTTCATCCGCACAACACTTATTTTATGTAATTAAGGCTTGAATTTGACCTAATTAAGGATGCTAAACTCAGTCTAAATAGTTAAGTTGAGGCAAGGCTTAAGGAGCTTTTTGCCAAGTGTTTTAGGGTTTTAGTTAGTAGTTTTAGGTTTTTATTTAGTTTTAGTTTTAGTTTATTTTTAGTTTTAGGTTTTTTGTTTTAGGTTTTTATTTGAATCCAAGTCTTCATTATTAAGTATTTTTGTATTTTTATTTCGTTTCTTGTTTGCAATCGACGATATCTCAATCACTGCTAATGGATTTCGCGATTTTGAGTGCATCAAGTTTATCAAATCGGGCAATTTCTACCCTTCTCTCATTTTAATTTTAGAGAATATGGAAGTTATGTTCATGAATGGCTATATCCTTAGGGATATTAACGAGCAAATGTAGGAGAGATTAACGAAAAAATTAGAGTTTTCCACTAAAATTAGTTGATTTAAATTCATGTGCGTTTAAACCCTAAACTTGAAGATCTTATGAAGAAATCTAGGATAAATGAGGTTGAGAAATAAGTTTACCGAGTAAATCGTGGATTTATCCCAATCAAGAAAGTGAGGTCGAGAGATAACTGTGTATTGATCGATTAGTTAAGTAGTAGAGATCGAGAGGTAATACTGTTTAATTAATAATTAATTCTCTAATGAAAACCTGAATTTCGTAGTTAATTACAACCACTGAAGCGTGTTAATCTTCTGTTTGTTAATTTAGAGATCCTGTTGTTAACTTTGTTTTTAGTAGTTACTTTTTTTATGTTATTTTAAAATTTTATCCTCAATTTAAATTATCGTAATATGATTTTTGGTGATTATTGTTTAAACCTGCTAGTGTAGATAATATATTTAGATTTAATTCAACCTCTCTTGAGGGCGATTCTCGAAATACTTCCTGGTATTTCGTTGTAACACTAAACTATATTACAATTTGACTTGTTCGCTAGTAGATACCACACTGATTTTATATATTTTTATTTTCATGATTTTTACTTTAAATGGTTGCACATTTGGAGGAGATCAGAATGGTTGCTTAAACAAAACTACTTTTTGAGATCATAGGTGAAACTTTTTCTAAGCTAACAAGAACAAACCGGGCTTGGAACCACTGTTGCACTTACAAGTAGAGAAAGAAAAATGAGCTCTTAACTCAAATGAGAGAAGATTATTTCTATTGAATTGATGAATAACTCCAAATGATTTTAACCTTTTATAAGCTTTACAATAACTAAATTAGTAAGCTCAAAACTAAAAATAAAAAAGCAAAATGCAAGAAAAATCTTCAACCATATTTGATAATCACAAATTTTTAGGGATGATTTATTTACCAAATATAAAAATATTTCAACACATACCGTATGAGCCTCATTCTCTACTTCAATATAAAAAAATCTATATAAAAATAAAAAAAATTTACTATTTTAAGATTATAATCATCTGTATGAATTAATTATTATTAACCATTTAAGTTTGAATTTATAATAACTCAATAGAATAAATTAAAATTAAGTCTATAAAGAAAGCTTTTTAAAAATCTTCATTGAATTAAAATTATTAATAAAAATATATTATAAGATAATATTTAATTGTTTACAACATAATTTTTAATTTCATAAGATATTAATAAAAAATAAATTTGATATTTACAATTATGAAACTTTTTTTGCATGGTTTTATAATTATACTTTTAAGTTTTTAACTTTTTTCAACTTACATGTTAATTTAAAATTTAGTCAGCATGTTAAATAATTATAAACTCTTTAAATTATTTAAATATTTAATAAATCGACATATAATTAATAATAGTTAGTGATATAATAATGTTATTGTAGCAAATAATGTATAACATAGTAATGTATGTGGTATAAACTAATCCCCTACATATCTCAATTTTTGAGGTTGAATCTAATAGATTGGATGATTATTAATCTGGAAAATATTGTTGGTTTAGATGTTGGTTTACATGTTGGTATAGAGTGGAGAATATTCTTTGTTGTTTTATGTTGGTTCTTATGGAAAAATAGGAATTGAGCTATATTTCAACATGACAGTGTACATCCAAAAGAGATTCTTAAGAGGACTGAAAGGTTCGCTACCAATATTTGTAGTATAATGATAATCGATAGCCTAAAATCACCCAATCGAAGTATTTATGTAAAATGAAATCTCCAAAAAAGGGTTGGGTCAAAGTTAACATTGATGAAGCTTTAAATGATAATGGAAACTATTCCTAGGGTCAGTCTTGGGGGTCTTTTGGAAGTGCGGCTGCCTAGGGCCCAGACCGAAAGGGGTTCAAAGTTTTTTTTTTTCAATTTTTACGAGGCTCAAAAAAAAAATTTTACCAAACTTTTAAAGAACCTAAAAAAAAAAATCTTCAACTTTTAAGGGATCCAAAACTTCAATTTATTATTTTGCCTAGGGTCAAAAAATGTCAAGAACAGGCCTGACTATTCCACCATAAGTACATGATTGTCATGGTAATTGGGATAGTAGGATTGTACCGATCAGTTGGAAGATGTCCAAGTCTCACAATTGAATAATGGGCAACATATCATGGTCTACAAATATCTTGACATAAAGGTTATTCTAAGGTTATTCTGGAGAGTGACAGCAAGATAGAGGTTGATATGCTAAATCCAGTTCCTAAGGATGTTATGATTGCTTCTCTCATTTAGGATATTAAAGTAGAAAGAAGACAGTTCTTGATGGTCAAATTTCAACATGTATTTAGAGAAGTTAATATGGTAGTTGATTGTATGGCAAAAACGTGTCTTGAGAATACTTTAGAATTAGTCATTTTTTAGTTACCTTTGAATAATGTTTGGAAGATGTTATTAGATTATAAAGCTGGGAATTCTTATGTAAGGATTAATAGGTCAAAGGCCACTGATGGTCTTCTTCTTCTACAAAAAAAAGAGAGTAGATTATAATGAATTCTGTGTGTTGGCCTGATAATTAAGGTGTTCATTGTCTTAGGTGTGACTTGAATTCTAGTCGCGGTATTATTAAGGCTTTGTCCTCCCATTATAATTCACCAGAAAATAGTAAATTATAATAGGTAAAAAAATAGTTATAAATTTCATCATTAAAATGTCAAATTTTGCGTAAGCTAAACTAAACGAAAAAGTTTTCACACATTCTGAAATGTCATCTAACATCAAATTTAGATTTTAAGTTACATTAGTTATCAAAATTACCTCACAAATATAGATCATTAAATTACATGTTTCTTACGTTGCAAACCTCTTTAGAATAAAATTAAAATTTATTTTTATAATTAGCAATTAAGTGAAAAACAATAATAACAAGTTTTGATAGTAAATTTCAAAATATAAGGATCAATAATTGTAAAATAGTAATGCATATGAATAATATTTGTAGTAAATTACTGATAAAAGATTAAAATATGTTCTCCATCCTTATATTCTTTGTATATTTGTAATTTAGTTTATTTATTTTGTTAAAATTCTTTTGTCAAATTCATGTTTATTACAACATTATTTTTTTCAATTACGTAACTACCAAGTGAGTATTTTTTATTTTAAAATATCACATCAATGAATTTTTCTGAAAAAATTTAATGGTGTTAACAATTGGACCTTGTAAGAATCAGTTTGCTTTCTATTCAATTTGATGTTCAAATAGTATATTCAGACAAATGTTTGAACACCAATTCGAAAAGAACACAAGCAGTAAGCAAATAAAATAACGAGACAAATAAACACGAGATTTGTTAATGCAGTTCAGATTCGTCAATCCTACTCTACAGAGCTTTGCTTAGTGAATGGTTAATTTCATTCCACAATTGATCCAACTACCTATTGGCTAAAGCCCAATGTAGCCCCAATAGCTAGTCCCAACTTGTTGCAATCACTCACCCAAAACCTCACTTACAAATGTTCGATCTCTTAAAAAGAATGTCCATTAATTTAGTGTGAAATTACAAATAAAAGTAACAAAAACTAATCGAGAAATTTAGCACAAGACTCTCCCAAAGAAACATCTTAACATGCAAACCAACTGACTATTTATAGGCTTAATATGGTAGCCTAATCGATCAGCACAATCCAAGATAAACACAACTTTATCAGCATAAACATTTGGATAAATAACTTTTTATCTTATCCAAGGATAAAATAAGATTAATCCGTATAGGATTTGCACATAAATCTGTCAAGATAAATATAAAGGATAAGCACAAGCATTATTGTAACCCCTTGTCCGGGTCCAATCACCGAACTCGAGTAGGTAGCTATTACAATGACAAACTTTCACCTTTTGTTACATTAACCCATGTATTTACCTTAAATAGAGTCCTGTACACATTCATGTAATAAATTTCGGGCTTTTGGAATCAATCACATTTAATTCAGATCGAAAACATCATTTAGAAAAATTTTGTGGACTTCTACCGGTACTCGATTGACCAAGTATCAGTAGAAGTCAAGTCAGAAAACAAGTGAAATAGTTTGCAATTTTCTACCTGTAGAAGTGAGAGTTCTACGGTACAAGTGTAGGTACTACCGATACAACCTATACTTCTACCGATATAACAAACTCTAGAGAGCAAGGTGAATTTGCCCTGCAACTTCCACCAATACAACTGAAAAATCTATCGGAACTTCCAAGTACTACCGATTTTTTAGAAAAGTTCTACCGATACTAAACAAGTCAGTAGCTAAATTACAGTTTGCCCTGCACTTCTACCGGTAGTCACAAGAGTTCTACTAATACAAGTACTCAGGCTTCAAAATCTAATAAATCTCAGTTACCCATTTTCAAAAACATTTACATTGTTTCATAAACATCATTCATTTACACCAAAATGAAATCCCAATGATAAATTCAAAATATAAATGCATACACTTGACCAATTTGCAAGAGAGAATATTATCTACAACTAATGTGTAAGTTCCTTAAAACCAAAACAACCTAGCCACATGTCAAAGTTAACCAAAATTCAAGACATCAAATCTACCGAGTACGACATAGGTTGATGTGTATACTCTGGTGGTCTAATATGCTTGAATCAAAAAGTTCAAAATCTACAAAACACAACAACAAAAGTGAGTATATAATACTTAATAAGTTTCCTCATAATGAATTAAACCGTTTGAAATAAAATTCGAAACATATGATACTCGAATGAGAAAATTTTCAGATTTAAAGATTTCATTAGGCTATCCTCTTGGATTAACCTAATATTTGCATGTATGAACTAGCTTGGCCAAAGCTAGGAAAATCGTATGATTTGACAACGGATAGCTCGGATAGCTTTTGAATTTTCCATAATCCGAGTCACGTATTAATTCAAGTTCGCAACACATGCAGGAGCTCTACCTGAGCATATAATTGGAAAAAATGCCACGTATGAACATTTATTCAAATCACCCCATAAGATTCATATATCAACCTCTAATTTCTTCGTAACATATATCTTAATACTTACAATTTAAAAGAGTTTATGTAAGAAAGAACTTGTTGATAAAAGTTTAATATAATCCATCACAAGAACATTAAGGAAAAACTTACTTGTTGTGTAGCTCAACAAACCGAAGCTATTCAAGGGCTTTTCCTTTTCCCCGTACATCCTCCACACGTTCTGATTCTTGATCTAAACAATAAATTCATCAAATTAAGTCCTCAATCCTCAGATCAAAACTAATTCATTATTATGGTAATTTTACGAAATTACCCTCATTAGTTTTAACTTTAACACAATTAAGTCCTCAGCTTAACCTTACCAATTAATTACCATACACAAGAACTAACTTAGTTCATTTTTCACTATAACTCATCTCAATCCAAATTTTATCATCTATATTACCCATCAAGTCCTACACATCAAAATATTACAAGTCTAATAGCAAAATACATATACTTAACTATAACTTCCATATTCCTTCTATTTCCAAGCAAGATCTTCTCAAAATCATCAATGGAAAAACTTTGAACTTTTAATAATTTCACAAATAAACTCTCGGGTTAGTTAATTCAAGCTAAAGTGAACACAAAACATAAAAACCATTTAAAACTAACCTCAAAGACCTCCTTAAATCAAAGAGAAAACCTTGAGAAATCCCTAAACTCAACAATGGAGTTTTCCTACGTTTGGGAAGAAGGGTAAAAGAAAATAGGATGTAATTCTCTTTCCTTTTCTTTTTATTGTACAAATCATCATTATCACCAAATTTTATAATATTTTTCCTTTAAAAATATCTTCTTTTTACTGCCTAATTCTCCATTATCTTACTTAAATGGGTTTATTTACCACTTAAACTCCTATCACTTCTTTTCCATTTCTATTTGACATATTTCATTTAAATACACTAACTTTATGAAATTTTCTTTCAATTAACCATTTTCCCTAATATTTAAATCTTATAATTTTTTAAACAAAATTTATAACCATAACAACTACACCTGAGCTCTCATAATATTAAAATACTTTATTATTTAACTATTCGCCTGAAATAAGTGATCTCACACCACTATTATCTACTTCACTGAAAATCTGGGTATTACAACTCTCCTCCCCTTAGAAAATTCTATCCACGAAATTCGTACTTGAGAATAAGTTTGGATATTGCGACCTCATTAACTCTTCCATTTCCCATGTAGCTTCTTCGACTCCGTGTCGATTCCATAATATTTTTACTAAGGGTACTCTCTTATTCCTTAACTCACTTACCTCCCGAGCTAGAATTCTGACTGGTTCTTCCGAATATGACACAAGTCTGGCCTCAATTAAACTTCACAAGAGGAAATTACATGCGACAAGTCTGACCTATACCTTCTCAACATTGATACATGAAACACATTATGTATCTTTTCAATCTCAGGGGGTAATGCTAATTGGTAAGCCACTGGCTCGATCCTTTCTACAATTTCATAAAGCCTAATAAACACTTGGACTCAACTTTCTTTTTCTTCCAAAACGTAATACCTTCTTCCATGGTGAAACCCCTAAAAAAACTTTATCACTCACTTCAAATTTTATATATTTTCTCTTCAAATATGCATACGACTTTTGGCGATCTGTTGTTGCTTTCAAGTGATCACGAATTATTCGGACTTTATCTTTGGTCTCACGAACCAGGTTAGAACCAATTAATTTAGATTCACTTAATTCGATCCAATATAGCAGTGTCCTGTATTTCCTCCCAAATAAAACTTCCAATGGTGCCATTTTTATGCTGGACTAATAACTATTATTATACGCGAACTCTACCAAGGGTAAATACTTTTCCCAACTACCTTAGAATTCCATTACGCAACAACGCAACATATCCTTTAAAATCTGAATTACTTGCTCTGATTGCCCATCAATCTGTGGGTGATATGTTGTGCTAAAATTTAATTTAGTACCAATGGATTTGTGTAGTTTACCCTAAAATCTGAAGGAAAACCTCAGATCCTTATTAGAAATAATAAATAACAGCACCCATGTAACCTAACTATCTTTGACACATACAACTCTGTTAATCTTTTAGGTGAAAAATCGGTACGGACAGGGATAAATGAGCCAATTTTGTAAGTCTATCAACATTATCCAAATTGAATCCTTCTTCCTTGGTGTCAACGACAATCCCGAAAAAAAAAATCCATTGTGACCCGCACCTATTTCCATTCTGGAATAGCAATAGGTTGCAACAACCCTAAGGGTACTTGATATTTAGCCTTCACCTGTTGACAAATCAGACATTTAGCTACGTACTCAGAAATTTCACGTTTCATACCCGGTAACCAATACACTTTCTTTAAGTCATTATACATTTTAGCACTTTTCGGGTGCATGGATTACATGCTACTGTAAAACTCGTGATCAAGTCATTCTGAACTCGTTCCCTCTTGGTCATCAACTTTAAATCGTTAGCTTGCAACTCCTTAATTTTCTAAAGAAATAAAGGCTTAACCCTTAACTCAGCAATAACACCCCCATCTTTCACCAAAGTTAAACGAGCATTTAAGGCCTTTAATGTGAACAATGATTTTCGACTTAGAGCATTTGCCACCACATTCACCTTTCTTGAATGATAGTCTAAAATTAAATCATAGTCCTTCAACAACTCAAGCCATCTTCTTTGGCGGAGATTTAATTCTTTTTGAGTCATTAAATATTTCAAACTCTTGTGGTCCGAGTATATATGACATTTTTCTCCATAAAGGTAGTGTCGACATATCTTCAAAGCAAAAACAACCATAACTAATTCTAAGTCATGAGTCGGATAATTTCTTTCATGAGTCTTTGATTGGCGAGATGCATACGCTATCACTTTACCTTCTTGCATAAGTACACAACCCAAACCACTTAATGAAGCATCACTTAATGGTAAAAATTTGAACTTCTAATAATTTCACAAATGAACTCCCGAATTAGTTAATTCAAGCTAAAGTGAACACAAAAACATAAAAACCATTTAAAAATAACCTCAAAGACCTCTTTAAATCAAAGAGAAAAGCTTGAGAAATCCCTAAACTCAACAATAGAGTTTTCCAATGTTTAAGAAGAAGAAAGGTAAAAGAAAATAGGATGAAATTCTCTTTCTTTTTACTTTTATTGTAAAAATCATCATTATCACCAAATTTTATAATATTATTCCTATAAAAATATCTTCTTTTTACTACCTAATTCTCTATCTCACCTAAATGGGTTTATTTACCACTTAAACCCCTTTCATTTCTTTTCCATTTCTATTTGATATATTTCATTTAAATACACTAATTTTATGACATTTTCTTTCAATTAACCATTTTCCCTAATATTTAAATCTTATAAATTTTTAAACAAAATTTATAACCATAACAACTCCACCTGAGCTCTCATAATATTAAAATACTTTATTATTTAATTATTCGCCGGAAATAAATGGTCTCACACCACTATTCTCTACTCCACTGAAAATCGGTGTGTTACAATTATCCACAAAGTTGAGTCAATCACAACTTCCTTAACACTCCAATTTCGATAATGACTTGAGGCAACCTTATAAAGTTGTAGTATATGACGGATAACTAAAAGGTAAAATTAACACATAATCACTCAATTATTTGAGATGCTTGATTAAAAAAAAACTAACTATTAAAACAATCAATTATTGAATATGTTGACCACTCATTAGTTAGTCAATAATGATGGACAATGTAATACCATCTATAAGATCTTATATAGTATTGTGGCAAGGTGTGTGCGCATTATCAAAGGATTAAGAGAGTATAAACAGATAGTACCATGTAATCACATCAGTATATTCAAAAAAAAAAAAGTATTCCAACTTGAAAAGTATAATAATTAATGATTTGTTTCCTAATATGAATTTTTCATATTTCAATTAGAATTTCTTAATTGGTTGATGTAATTTATAATAATCACTTGATTAATTTTGATGATATATATAAAATACACTTCCAAGTAATAAATTTTAATATTTTGATAATTGGATTTATTCATAAAAATTTAAATTTATAAGGTATAATTATAATAAATAAATTTTAAAATATATTTTTAATTTTATGAAATTTAAAATATATTTTTATTTTTATGAAATTTAAAATTAATTTCTCGAAAAGTTGAGTGGTTAAAATCATCGTTTGTTTCTTTTAATCTAAAATTTATAAAGTGTACTAAACTTTTGTGGTAAATAATAAAGCGAAAGAAATTATAGATATTAAAAAGACGAAGGGTGCTCTCTCTGAGTTTCCCAAAGAAACAGGGCTTGCTATGATTGAGTTGGAGAGGAGTGGTGAACTTTGTGTTAAAAGAGGAATTAGTTCAATCATCAGTCAAAAGTTCGCGAGTGATTTCTGATGATAAACCAACGTAGATTTGTTCGGTATGGATGAGGAAAACCTACAATCCAGATAGTCTTCGAGCGCAATTGAAGAGTATATAGAAGACAAAGAAAAAGTTTGAGATTAAACTTGCGGGTTAAAATTTGTTTCTCATCTCTTTTGGTGCGGAGGATCTGGAGTTATTTCTGGAAGGGCGTTTGTGGTTATTTCGGCAGCAATTGATCATCTTTGATCATCTGTCGAGTCCAGTAGATAGGGGAAAGATAAGATCGGTCCCTATCCACCGGAGTGTGAGAAGAAAGATTTGATACATGCTATTGGATAAACTTTCGGAGGGTTGATTCGATCTGAGGAGAAGGGGGATTTTTGTCATATCAAGGTTAAGTTCAATGTCCAAAATCCTTTGAGTCAGGGAATTTACGTGAAAGTGAGGTCGAATGAGAAGATACGGATCCCTTTTAAATATGAAAATTTATCAATCTTTTGCTTCGGTTGTGGTCGTATTGTACATGGAGTGAAGGAGTACGAGAATGTTTTTGAAGAAGTGAAGAACATGCCGGAGGAAGCGCTTCCCTATTCTGTTGCGCTTCAAGCTGAAACTAATGTTAGGGGGAAAGAAAGCGTTAAGATGGGATTTTCGGCACGAAAAGGAGGACAATAATGTTTCTATGTCGGTGAAGAGTTGGAATAGCGAGCGACCATGGAGTCGTGGAAGGATGAGGAGGCACCTAGGGTAGAGGAAGACGAAGTTGATCGGAAGTTGGTGGGAGATGACGAGGTAGTAAAGTCTGAGTGGTTTTTAATCCTTTTGAGCAAAAAGATAGTGATATGATTAGTAGTTCAGTTTGTCTCAACAAGGACTCTAGTGTGGAACAAATGGATCAAGATGGGTTTGTTACAATGCTGGGGCCCAACAAGGAAGTGTTTGATGTCGGGTTGGGACTTAAAAATACCCATGATAATTCAACACGCCATGCGAAGAAAAAAATGGAAGTGTTTGGCAAGAGGAGGATAGGTGGGACAAAGTTTATGTGATATTTTGACAGGAAAGAGGAAAAGCATTTTGAAGGTCAATGAGGAGAAAATCAAACTTATTGAAGGTTTGGCTCATCAAAAAAAGGCGAAAATGAAAAATGATATGTGGGTCGTTTCACCAGAAACAATTTCATCAAGTACTAGGGAGTTTTTGAGTTTGTCATCTCAATTAGGATCAATGACTATCAATGGGCAAGCCGATCGGGTACAATGAAAATATTGAGTTGGAACGTTCGTAGATTAAGGAGTCCACGAGCTTCACAAACCTTAATTGGTCTACTTTATGGAGATGAAATTGGATAAGAAAAGAATGGAAGGTGTGTGATGTCGGTGTGGTTATTTGAATGGGATTGAGGTGGGAGCTAGTAGAATGAAAGGAGGATTGTGTCTAGCTTAGAAGGGAGAAGTATTTGTTTCCTTATATTGTTTTTCGAGTACTTTTATTGATGTGCTCATTCAAGAAGTGAGTGGAGGAATAGTTTGGCGATTCACAGGTTTCTACGGTTTTCCTTTTGCAAATAATAAAAGTGATTCATGGGATGCTCTTAGAAGATTGGGTGCGAAAAATGATATGTCTTGTTTTGTTTGTGGAGATTTTAATGAGATTTATACACATGTGAGAAAAAAGGGGTTTACTGAGAAATGAGAAGAGCATGGAAATGTTCCGTGAAACTCTTGAGGATTGTTGTTTAGTTGATGTGGGTTTTTCAAGTCCTTGGTTTACATGGGAGAGAGGAAACCTATCGAAGACAAATATAAGAGAGCAATTGTATAGAGGGGTTATAAATGTTTCTTGGCTTGATAATTTTCCAAATATGGTAGTCCTGCACCTACCAAATTCGTTCTCGAATCATTATCCTCTTTAAATTAACTTAGACGACAGTGGAGACAAGAAGAGGACCTAATGTTTCATATTTGAAGCATGGTGGATTATAGAAGTGTCTTTTGAAGAGGAAGTAAGAAGATTATGGGATTTGGTTGGGGGAAATTTAGTTCCAAAATTGGAGATACTTCGAAGAGGACTGGAAAGTTGGGCAAAAAAGATAAAGGATACTCGTAACGGTTTAAAGACGGAATTAACCCAAAAGCTCGAGATGCTGTTAGAAGAAAAAATGGACGACGAGAATCTATGCGACTTAATTGACACTAAAATTCAGCTTAAGGTTAGTGATAGAATCTATGGAGAAGGATGAAGTTTATTAGGAGCAAAGAACGAGGGCAAATTGGCATAAGGTCGGTGATAGAAACACACAAAAAAAAATTCATATTCATGCAAGTCAAAGGAGACATGTGAACATAATAAAATGTTTAGAATACGACGATGGTAGGAGGACAGATGTGGGAGTCGAAATGAAGAGAATTTCGAAGATTTTTTTTGAAAACCTCTTCATATCGCAAAGTGGGGTTTCTAGGAGGGATCACATTCTATTTGGGGTAGAGAGGTGCATTTCTGAGGAAGATAATATCATTTTTACGTCGGTGTACACGGAGGAAGAAGTTGTAATGGTGTTAAAGGATATGGGCCCAATAAAAGCACCAGGTATGAACGATTTTCCTACTATTTTCTTTCAGCAATGTTGGCATATTGTAGGAAAAGATTTTAGTGATTTTTTATTGGGCATTCTTAACAATGGTTGGAATATTGAATCCATGAATATTACAAATATTGTTCTTCTTCCAAAAGTTCTTAATCCTACTAGCATTGAAAACTTTAGACCCATAAGTTTGTGTAACGTCATTTATAAGGTGATTGCAAAGATAGTGGCTAATCATTTCTGAACTGCTTTGGATAAATGCATTGATGTCGCATAAAGTGCTTTTGTCCCAGGAAGACTAATTTAGGATAATGTATTGTTAGCCTATGAAATTATGCACACATTTGGGCAGAAAAGAAGTAGAAGGAAAGGATTTATGGCTCTAAAGTTAGATATAAGCAAGGTCTATAATAGAGTGGAATGGGGTTTTCTGAGTGCAATAATGGAATAAATGGGTTTTGATAAGGTTTGGGTGGACTTGATTATGAAGTGCATCTCATCCATATCTTATTCGGTTAGCTTGAATGGCAAATTAAGTTCGATTTTTAGGCCTACAAGAGGTCTTCGTCAAGGAGATCCTTTAAGCCCTTTCATGTTTCTTATTTGTAGTGAGGGCCTTTTTTCTCTAATGCATCTGGCTCTAAAAGAAGGGAAGCTAAAGGGTGTCAAAGCTAGTCGAAGTGGACCTAAGATATCCCATTTGTTTTTTTTTTACGATTGTATTCTATTTTGCGAGGCTTCGGCTAATGACGTGCACGCTATAAAAGATATTTTGCGAGAATATGAGATGAATTCAAGACAATGAGTTAATTTTAATAAATCTTCGGTTTTCTTTAGCACCAACGTAAAAGGAGGAGAAGCGACATCAATTTTCGAACGATTCGGGGGTACGATATTCAAATAATAAAAAAAAAGAAAAAGAAAAAAAAGAGAGCTTCTTTCCAAAACTTGAAGGATCGAATTTAGAAGAAAATTTATGGTTGAAGTAATCGGCTTTTATCAAGGAGGAGAAGAGATTTTTATAAAATCTGTTTTGCAAGCTATTCCTACTTGCGCAATGGTCTATTTCCTTTTTCCAAAATTATTATGTGATGATTTGGAGAGAATAGTAATGCGCTTTAGTGTTAAAAGGCTAAAGGGAAATTGTGCGATTTAAGAGAGAACGGTGGCTTGGGATTCCAAAGTTTTGAAAACTTTAACATTGCATTGCTTGAAAAACAAGGTTGGAGAATTATGAAAAGACCCGATTCATTATTAGCGCAAGTGTTGAAAGCTAAGTATTTTCCCATTCCCGATTTCCTTGACTCTAGGTTGAGACACGGTTTGTCATACACATGGAGGAGCATATGATCAGCTAGAAAGGTTATTGAGGATGGTGTTAGTTGGCATGTTGGAAACGGTGTTAGTATTTCCATTTTTAATCATGATTGGATTTCAGGAGTTGTTCATTATCAATTAATTAAATCTGTTAATAATTGTCATTTGAAGTTAGTTGTAGATCTTATTAA
Organism: Kokia cookei; assembly: GCA_039519145.1. Classification (NCBI taxonomy): domain Eukaryota; kingdom Viridiplantae; phylum Streptophyta; class Magnoliopsida; order Malvales; family Malvaceae; genus Kokia; species Kokia cookei. The sequence goes on along the minus strand of CM076907.1, from coordinate 32,750,403 downwards.
TGCTAATAAAAGGCAGTGGAATAGAGAAATTATCACATACGCTTTCGAGGCGGAGGTAGCGTAAAAGATGTTGCGGATCCCACTAGTCGGAGTATCCCATGAAGACGAGCTAGTTTGGAGTGGAGAAGCCTCAGGTAATTTCTCCATGCGAAGTACCTATAAACTATTACCGACAAATAATCCTAATCTAAGCCTAAATAATTTACAATTGGAAACTAGGAATTTTTACAAGCAACTTTGGGGCCTAAATTTGCCATTAAAAGTAAAAACAAAACACATGGCGCATATCGAAGAACTTCATTCCGACGCTTTCCAATCTGTACAACAAAAGATTGGTAGGAAATGCCGAGTGCGCAAGGTGTAAGGGTGAACCAAAAACTCTGGATCAGTTTTGCTGGACTCGTCCTCTGTCAAAAAAAGTGTGGGGGTTAGTGGGGCTTCAAAATTTATTGGATATTCCCGCACTAAACATTATTGAATGGCTTACCAGTGCTTTTAATTTATGCTCGTCGGCACAGAGAAGAATCATCTGTTGAACTTTATGGGCCCTATGGTATGACAGAAACAAACGAGTTCATGAATCAGTGTTTAAAACGAGTAGGGAGATCTCGGATTTTGTTCTTCACTATTTGAATGAGTTAGATGGTTTAGACAATCGGAAACGTACCAAAGGATTAGATCGGCGGAAGTGGGAACCACCAAAAGGGGAGTGGGTCAAAGTCAATTTTGACGCCCGACAGAGCCACTTTCAGATCTGGTTCCGGAATAGTGGCTCGGGACTCCGAAGATCATCTGTTCATGAATACGTTTCCATTGCATTCGCAGCGGAAGCCCTTGCAACGTTGGCAGCGGTGAAAACAGGATTAGAAATAGGCCTACAGCATGTTATACTCGAAAGCAATTCTTTATCAGTAATAAAAAAAAAATCTTTTACAAGCCAACCGGATTCCTCAGAATAGTGCATACATTCGTGATATATAGAGGTACGGAGGAAATTTTCAAGCCCTAAAGTTTAGACATGCATACACTGGTGCATGCCATCGTCTTTACCCCATGGATCTGTTAAAGGTGTCTCAAAACAACTTCAGAAAACAGGGGTAAGGAAATGATTTTGAGGGAAATAAAAAACCATCAGAGCAATGAAAGCGTTTCAGGCTTTTGAGGCGGGTGTTGGTTTTCCTGGGAAATGGGCTACTTTTCTTTCAAGTTTGTTTAGTTGTTTTTTTCAGAAATTCTCTTTATTTTGGTCTTAAGTTGTCGTTTCAATTTTAGTTTTGTTTTTCACTGCCAGATTTAGGTTAGTCGGTGCCTTCAAAGCTTCGAGCCTTGTCTAGTCTCGTCTGTATTGTTCACTTTATTTTAATATAAGCCCATTTCAGTTGCTCAAAAAAAATTATAGTGTGTGAAATTTCGTAGATTGGTTTGATGATTAAGAATATTCATTGTTTCAAGTATGATCTGAGTTTAAGTTTTGTCAATCACATTGTTATTAGAATTTTTCTCTCCCTTTGTAGTTCAAAAAAAATTATAAAGTGCGTGGACGATACATTGTAGTATTTTGAATGGCATGACAATATTCGTACATTTTAACATGTGTTTGATATTATCATGTCTATCCAATCGTTAGTTTCTAACTATTGAGTAATCAATATTTTTAATGCCTTTAATATTGGTGTTTAAATCAAATATTTTAAGGAGTGTTTGGTGAAATTCAAACATCTAAATAATTTAATGATAAATAATTTTAACTCTATAACTTATTCATAATATGTGATAACTTTCATAATTATATTTTGATTTGTATAGAACATTGATTAAAATTCTTGATATTTGAAATTGACTCGAATCATGTTATTTTTATTCATTATCCTTAATATTGTATAAAAAATAAATACTTATAAAATAGTAATATATAATTGAGTAATATAATAAATGTTTTCTTGTATAAAAAATATAATAAATGTTTGGTAACATAATAGCAATTAGTAACTTAGTGTAAAAATGATATAATAGGTTTATAATATAATATTTAATAGGTTAATTATTAAGTTATATATTTTAAAATTAAAAATTTTATAATTACCTTATCTTATAATTAATTTTTAACTTATACGCTTTTAGATGTTGGAATTTTTTATTAAAATCATTAGTAAAAATTGCATAAATGATTGATAGATTAATAAATTTTAATAATTTTAAAAATAAATAATTGTAAATTAATCATATATGGTGTTTTAACATAATAGTAAATTATAATATTTTGTGATCTAATCAATAATAAAGATGTGAAACCAGGGACGAATGCTGGGGACTGGCTTTTTTTTCATTTTAGCTTTTTAAATTTTAAAATTTTAAATTAGTAAAGGTAAAATTACACTTTGACCCCCCTAAAAATAATAAAAATTTAAATTAATGCTTTAAAAATTATAAAGATATAAAGAATTAAATTTCAACCCCTGAAAATTTTTTCTGACTTTAGCCCTGTGTAAAACACTTCACAACAAAATAATAAATAATTTATAATACACGAGTAAAAAGTATTATGGAAGAAATAATAGTAAATGATATGTAATATAAAATTAAATAATTAATAATAGAATATATTAAACCTTATAATTATAATTTGTGAAATTTATATAACTTATTAATTAGATAGAAAAGTATATATTTTTATAAATATCATTCGCTTTTTTAATACCTATATGAAAGAGATTTCTAATTTAAAACTTAAATGAAAATACATCAATCTTATTTATATATTTTTTATTTAAATTTAAAATTTTATATTAATATAATATAATACAAATATTTTAATTATATTTAAATACAAATCATTGAATTAAAATTAACATATTATAATTTGATAATATCATATGTAGCAAGTTACATTAAAACTAGTGTGTGTATATATGGTAACAAAAGAGGACAAAGTTCTGAGCGAGTGTGTATATATATGCTATATCATCCTCGATAGCAGCAGACGGTATATACCCGAAGGAGGAAACTCAAACTCTGCAAACCAAAAAGGCCCATGCTGTTGGTCTAATCTTCGCCATCGCATCTACTGCCTAAAGGCCCGTGCTGTTGGTCTAATCTTCGCCATTGCATCTACTGCCTTGTTCACCTCTCGGAACATATTTACGAGACAACAAGCTCCTAATATTCATTACTAGCGCTGAGGCTGTCATATACCGCCCATAGCTCCGCTTGCATGACAGTACTGAGGCCTAGAAACCTACTAAACCCAGTAATCCAACAGCCATAACAGTAGCGAAAGATTCCCACAGCTGAAGCAAGATTATTGCCGGTGTCCACTGCTCTGTCACAATTTTGTTTTATCCAGTCCTCCATCCAATCTCCATCGTCTTTCTATTGCCTCAAGCCTGCTGATTTTTAACAGCCACCATGATGCTCCTCAAACATGCAAGGCTTTTCCCATTTATATCAGTGGAGCAAAAATTCCCAGCTGGCAACACTACGTAGTTTCTTTGTTTCCACAGCCACCACCTCATTGCTCGGCAAGTCCTCATTTAGAGGATTTAGAAAGGTGATGTCTCTGCGCCCATGTCCGAATATGCGCTAGACAAGGGTGTTGGATATGATTCTTCAAACAAAATAAAGATTTGGACCTGTAGAATTAAATCCAGATGTACCAAGTCATCAATAAGCATATCGCCATATCCTAAATAATTAATTTCTAACACATGAACATCTAACTTATTAATCATTACCAGCTTATCAATGCAAAATAATTTTAAGAATAGATATGAATTCAAGCATATAAAATATGTTGCATTTCACTCGGAGCTGCTCTCTTATTCAAACCCCCAGATTCATATAAGAAATATGATTAATAATCATGTGTGCATGAGTACATTTGTGTTTCTCTGCTATGTTTAACTATGTGGCTCAGACAAATGTCATTGAGAAAATATACATGTTTTTGACACAGACATGTCTGAATATTCATCTAACACGGATGTATGATACGAGCACTTCGAGAAAAATGAAGAGTCAAAGTAATAGCGTTTATGTGAAGAAGACACTCAGATGAGTAAGGCATACATCAAATCCAACCGCATAACCACCTGCAGCAGGTAACTGGGCAGTAAAAGGGAAAAGGATCTGCCAGATTGTTTCCTCATGGTCTTCCATTTAACCAGTTTCAGAGAAGTAAAACTTTGTTCACCAAGAAAAAAGGTTGAACAAACTTTATGAAGCAATAATATTACTATTTAGATTCAAGAAAATATTGGTCAGATTTGCATTTTTAAGAAGAATAAAACAATTTTCTCAAGATATGGTATAAGAGACATATATCATGTACCATACCTGAGGATCTGTAGCCGTCATAATTCTGGTTCAAACTCACATCTGCAAAATGGACAATAGATGAAATATATGAGACTACACATCCAGTATACTAAAAGTAGAGCTACGAGTATCACTTACCCAATGCACTACATTCTTGACTCAGAAAAGGGAAGTGACCGCAGAGTAGCATGAAAAGACGGGATGGTCAAGTTAGCTCCTTTCAGCAAAGCAACATTGCTAGTGATAAAGGCATTTGTTCGTGTTGGAAAAGCACACAGAAAATATCGAGACCAATGCAAGGCCTGCTTGAGCAAAGTCACAAGCCTTAAATAATAGAAACTATTACAGCAGAAGGGATCCTACGGAGAGCAAAGAGGAGGACCTTAAGAAAGGAGCCATTTAGCTATAACAACCTAGCTCTTCCATTTCCTTCATAATTATCTGTAATGTAACTCTAATCTCTTCTGAATCCTCATGAGATTGATCTCCTGAGAGAAACAAATGAACTTTGTCTTTAACTACCAACCAACTACACCCAGGGCTCTTCTGTATCCTTTTTGATTTCTTGTCCATTCTTACTTTGTCTCCATCTTTCTTCTTTCCCGAGATAGTATATAAGTTGGACAAAACGACATAAGGAGTTGCACTATCTGGCTCCAATTTAATAAGCTGCTGAGCTGCAAGCTTTGCGAGATCGACACGGAGATGAGTCATGCTTGCACCCAGGAGAGCTCCCCAAACTCCACTATGGGGATCAAATGGCATTGAATAGATTAAACAAACTGCTTCATCAAACAACCCAGCTCGGCCGAGGAGATCAACCATGCATGAATAGTGGTCAGGCCCTGGTTCTATGTTATATAAAGATGTCATGGATTTGAAGTGTTCCCATCCTACTTCTACGAGTCCAACATGGCTGCAGGCAGACAAAATAGCAAGAAAGGTTACCTGATTTGGCTCCTGCCCTTCACTCTGCATTTTCCCAAACAATTCAAGTGCTTCTTTACCAAATCCATTTTGAGCAAAGCCAGTAATCATTGTATTGAAAGAAACAACATTCGGTTCTTTAATACTCATAAAGACTTGACAAGCATCAGCTACATTTCCACATTTTGAATACATTGAGACAAGCGAATTTTGAACTGACAAATCAAGTTCCAGACACATCTTTATTGCTTGGACATGGATTTGCTGCCCATTGTTTAGTATTGCTGAATTGGCAGAAGCACTCAACAGACTGCTCAAAGTATGAGAGTCTGGCTTTACTGATTTCTGAAGCATTTCAGTAAACCAGCGAAAAGCCTCCTCATACATTTCAATACTTACAAACCCTGAAATTACTACAGTCCATGCAACATCATCTTTCTCAGGCATCATTCTAAACAATTTGACAGCTTTATCAGTTTGTCCTTTACCAGAAAACCCCATAATCATGGTAGTCCAAGAAACTACATCCTTTGTAGGCATCCTTTCAAAAAGTTCATAAGCTTTCTCAATTTCATTCTCTTGAACATGGCCCATGATCAAAGAATTCCAAGAAACCAAATCTTTCCTCGTCATCAAATCAAATACCAAATTAGCAGAATCAGTACAACCAAATCTGCAATACATAGTAATAATAGAATTCCCTAGAAAAACACAAAATTCGAATCCCAACTTTAAAACCAATCCGTGCATTTGAATTCCTTCTCTATATCTATCAAAATGTCCACAAGCTTCAAACATAATAGTCAAAGTAGTAGAATTAACCATAACTCCTTTCTCTTTTCTCATAGCGGAAAACAAACCAAAACCATCAATTAAATATCCCATTTTTAGGTACCCATTAATCATTGTTGTCCAAGTAACTACATTTCTCTCCACCATCTTGTCAAACAACTCTCTAGCCTCCATAATTCTCTCACTTTTGCAATACCCATCAACCATTAGGCTCCAAGAAACGACATCTCTCTGAACCATTCCTTCGAAAATGTCAACTGCCATATCCAATCTCCCAGCTTTCACATACCCATTTATCAATATATTTGAACAAACCGGTTCCCGCCATTTCCCAGGAGTATTTTCGTATATTTCCAAGGCCTTATCAAACCTTCCTTTACTAACAAACCCCGTGATCATCGTAGCATAACTCACTGCATCCCGCTCAGACATGTTGCGGAAAAGCTCATAAGCCTCATCAACCATACAACCATTCTTATTATAAGCCGTGATCATCGCATTATACGAAGAAGTTGTTCTTTCAGGCATTTTAGCGAACACTTCACGGGCTTTCGAAATGTTCCCATTTTCTGCGTATGCAGTCAACATGGCAGTCCAAGATACGGTGCTTTTGAAGGGCATTCGGTTGAAGATTGATTCAGCTTCTTTGATATTTCTGTTTCTTCCATGTTGAGTAATCTGGGTATTGCAATAAACGAGGAATTTGGTATTTTTGCGGAGGATTTTCGCAGAGTTATGGACGATGCTAGCCTTTGCTGCGGTGTGAAGTGAAGAGATAGAAATTTTGGGAGGAAAAATGAGGTGAACATAGTAAATGGAAGATTTTGATTTTGTTAGCATTGTTAAGAAATTAAGTCCATGATTTTCGAAGTTCATAAAATTTTAAAGAAATCGAGTTAAACACCTATGCCGGCGGCAACTTCGGGGAGCAAACTATGCTTTACTTTCTTTTTAACATAAAATATAGGCCCCAACAAGGTTCCAGTGAAAAAAAAAAAAAGATATCGTTCATTTTAGGAATATTGAGTTCGAGCATTTGTATGTGCAAGATGTGTGCCTTATCAAAAGATTAAGAAAAAATGAACAAGTATTATCATGTAATCATATTAGTATATTTAAAATCAAGGTTTTACTCCTAATTTGCCCTCTAAATTATACCATTTTTTTTATTTTAATACCTAAAATCTAGTGAAATAAAAAATTATCTAATCAGAATGTGTCATGATACGGTGATGTAAATAGTTGATCATTGATTAGTGTTGATTGTTTTTTTCGTTGACCAGTCCTTAATAAAAAATATTAAAATATTTAAAAAATCATAAACAAACTATTTTAAAATGTAAAAATTAGTAAAAATTATTTACTTTTTTAAAATTTATTTAAAAATATATAAATATAGATAAATTATTAAAATATTAAAATGTTTTAAAATGTAAAAATTGTTAAAATTGAAAAAAGAGTTGTAAATTTTCTTATAAAATTGAAAAAAAAATTCAAAATATATAAAAAGTATATTTAAATAGATTAATATTTGGTACATTAATAATGTATTTTTTTTATTTTACAAGGAACCTTAAAAAATTGTCATGTCTCTTTTTTAATATTTATTTTTTAAATATTTTACCATACCTTATAGAACACTTGTGAACCCTAATTAAATGAGAAAAAATATTTGGTATACTATTTAGGGGTGAGCAAAATATAATTCGGTTCAAAAAACTTAAAAAATAATTCAAATTTTGAATTAAATAATTCAAGTTATTTGAGTTAATCAAGTTATTCGAATAAACTCGAATAAAAAATTAAGTTTTTCGGTTTAACTCGGATATGAATTACACAATTCGAGTTATCCATAAATACGAATAAGGAAAAGAAAAACTACGTCGTTTTGATAAATGTTTACTCATTAAGTTAAAAGGCAAAACTATTATATTGTTTGTACTTAATCTACTAGTTAAACAATCGGTCCATGTAAACGAAACATTGAGTATAAATAATAAGATTCGTTAACTCGACTCGATTTGACTCGAATTTTTTTTACTCGATTCGATTCAAAAAAAAATTAAAATTGAATTCGATTGCTAAAATAAGATTCGTCAACTTCGACTAACTCGAAATTTTTTTACTAGATTCAACTCGACTCGATCGAATACTCACCTCTAGTACTATCAATGCAATTTTCAAATTCCACAAGTAGAATTGAATTGAAAAGTGTCTTATAAAAGTATAGTAAGATATTAAAAATATTAGTTTTCTTACCCCTTGAGGTGTACATATTGATTGTGTATATAAATTTTTGAAATATAATATATTTATAATATTATAAATACAATTTAGCTTTAATTATGAAGAAGAAAAATTGAAAAATGAAACTCTTATGATATTTAGATATATAATTAATGATTCGAAATTTTAATATATATATATATATATGATATACTTTTTGTATCTGTTAATAATTAAATATCATTAAATTATTTTCTATGTTTTCTAAAAAAAATTTATTAAAAAAGTCAAGAGTGTTCTCTTAGTGTCTCTCGGTGATACAGTGGCTGTTGTGATTAGGTGGTGAGTGAGTGGTGGCTTTTGCTTTGGAATGGCGGAGGAGGAAGTGGCTCTTCTTGAAGAGGAGCTAGTCCAATTATCGATTAGGAATAATCTTGTTACTCCATCTGAGAAATCGACGTTTATTTGCTCTGTTTGGACAAAAAAGAATTACAATCCAAACAGTTTTAGAGCACAGATGAAGAGTATATGGAAATTGAAAAAAAAGTTTAAGATTCAAATCGTTGGTCTGAATCTATTTTTAATCTCTTTGGAATCTGAAGAAGATCTTGAACTTGTTTTGGAGGGGCGTCCATGGTTTTTTAGAAGAAATCTAATTATTTTTTATCGTCTTCTTGGTCCTATTGATAGAAGTCAGATTAAATTGGTCTTGACCCCGTTTTGGTTGAAATTAGGTCCATGTTTGTTGGAGTGCAACAAGAAGGACCTTATGCACGCAGTATGTTCTACGTTTGGCGGGTTGATCCGGCCGGAAGTGAGAAGAGATTTTTGTAGAATAAGAATCCAATTGAATGTCCAAAATCCTTTGAGAAGGGGATTATTTATCGCTTCTGGCACTCGGGGTAAGGTTTGGTTACTGTTCAAGTACGAGAACTTACCAGTGTTTTGCTTCGGATGTGGACAGATGGGCCATGGGGTAGTAGATTGTACCTGGATTTCGGATGCTGACCGTGAGAAAGGAGAGGATGATTTGCTGTACTCAGTGGCGTTAAGAGTTGAATCACCTTTGGTTGGGAATGAGGTTTTGAAATTAGGGGCCTATATGAATAAACATTTAAAACTGCGTCAGTATATTGGTGGTATGGATGATGTACAGCTGTGTGCCGCCGTTTCTGGTTCACCGGGGCTTGGGAAGAGTAAGGAGGGGCGAGTGGAATCAGAAGTACTGGGGGAAATTTTGGAATTTGCGGATTTTGTGGCTTTAATGCATGATTTGAGGGATAAGATTGATTTTGCTGGTGCGCCGATTGTGGAATCTAAAGTCGTGAGTGGGGAATATTTTTGCTGATTTTGTTCCCTTTAAAAGTCAAGCCATAAATATTGAGTCAGAATTAATGGTTCATTTTCCTAGTCTGAGTGAACCGAATTAGAAAAGTGTAAACCATTTTGCTGGGGTGGAAAAAGTGACATGTGTGCCAATGTTTGTTGATCCTGAACTGACGTCAGCTATAGATTTTGTTGACCAGAAGAAAATCAGATGGCCGCGTATGAGCAGAGTTGTTGGGCTTGATAATAGCAAATTACATCGGGTAGATAGTAAAAGGAAAATTCTAGTGGTGACAGGGGAAGAAAGTGATGATGTCATATGTGGTGAAAGTGGTTATAAGAAAGTTAAAATTACTGAGCAAAATTTTGGGGTTTCTATTCTATTGGATTCGTCACTCTGATTTGGAGCATGTTCATAGTCCAACACAACAGATATCGGTGACTACCAAGAGTCAAGCCAACCGGGAACAATGAATCTTTTGTGCTGGAACGTTCGTGGGTTGGGGAACTCGCGGACTATTCGTAGACTTCAACACGTGTTGAAGACTTACTATCCCCATCTTGTCTTCTTTATGGAGACAAAGTTGAATTGTTTAAGAATGAAAAGCTGTTATCGAAGGTTGGGTTCTGAAGGTGGCATAATTTTCTTGGCGGAAGATACCAGAGGTGATTCATGCTTAGAAGGTTATTCGGCTTAGTTGCAAAGTTACTCTAAGAATCACGTGGATGTTTTTATTCAGTCTAATGATAATGATCCTAAGTGGCGGCTTACGGGATTTTATGGTGCCCCGGACATCCGTGAGAAGGAAGTGACTTGGAATTTGTTGCGTAGATTGGGAAGAGGGCAGACTATATCATGGTTAGGTTTTGGAGATTTCAATGAAATCTTGTATTCGACTAAAAAAAAAGGGAGAGTGCCGAGGGAGGTAAAACGAATGGAAGATTTCCGTGAGGCTCTTGATTATTTCTCTTTAGTCAATTTGGGTTTCGTGGGACCTTGGTTCACGTGGCAAAAGGGTAATACTATGGTTACAAATATTCGTGAAAGAGTTTGATCGTTGTGTGGCAAATGAGGAATGGGTTAATTTATTTCCATCTTACTCGGTAAAACATCTGCCTCATAATTTTTCTGACCATTGCCCCCTCTTTGTGAAAACTGTGAATGATGGTATTAGGAAATCTCCTCGACCGTTGTGTTTTGAATCATGGTGGTTCCTTGAAGAGTTTTATGAGGAGGATATACGTCATTTGTAGGAATCTAGTTTGGGCTCGATTCTGGAATGATTTTTTCATTTGTATTTAGGGTTGCGCAAATGGGAAAAAAGGATTCGTGTGAAAAGGAAAGGGCTTGTGGAAGATCTCACTAAGGAACTAGAATATCTCTCTAATTAGGATTGCGATGAAGATAATCTGGTTCACACCATGGATGTTAAGTTGCACCTCAATTTGGAGATGGAAAAAGAGGAGGCTTTTTGGGAGCAACGTGCCCAGGTGAATTGGTTAAAAAATGGGGATCGAAATACAACATTTTTCGATAAATTTGCTTCACAAAGGAGGCGATGGAATAGAATTCAAAGTTTGATTGATGAGAATAAGAATAAAGTTTTCGATTCGGTGCTTATGCAACGGGTTGCCAAAAATTATTTTACATCTCTTTTCTCGACAGGTGACGTTAGTGATTTGGAGCATATTTTGAGTGGCGTGAATACTTGCATTTCGGCCGAATTAAATAGTAGACTGATTACAGACTATATTTGGAGGAACTTGATACGACATTGAAGGGTATGGGTCTTACTAAGGCTTCAGGACCAAATGGTTTTCCAACACTATTTTTCCAAAAATTCTGGCATATAATGGGTCGTGATGTCATCATTTTCTATTTGGAAATCCTTAATAAAGGTAAGCCCCTCGATTGTATCAACAAAACCAATATTGTTTTGATCCCTAAAATGCATAATCGAACTAGTCTGAAATGTTTTAGACCTATTAGTCTTTGTATTGTCTCATACAAAATTATTTCTAAGACTATTGCTAAAAAAGTTCAGAATGTTTTGGATCTCTGTATTGATTGGGCACGGAGTGCATTTGTTCCGGGTAGGATGATTACTAACAATGTCTTGCTCGCATATGAATTGTTGCATACTTTTAAGAATAAGCATATGGGAAAAAGAGGTTATTTGGCCTTAAAAGTGGATATGAGTAAGGTGTACGACCGTGTGGAATGGGGTTATTTGCTGTGCATAATACGGAAATCGGGTTTTGATTCTCGATTGGTTGAATTGATTATGCTTTGCATTTCCTCTACATCTTACAGTGTTTGCTTGAATGGGGAAGCAGGTGAGACTTTTTATCCTTCGAGAAGCTTGCGTTAGGGGTACCCATTAAGTCCGTACTTATTTTTGTTTTGCAGTGAAGGGTTGTCCGCATTGATGCGTTTAGCTCGGGATGATGGACTTTTAGAAGGGGCCATGGTTTACAGTAAGAGTCCCCAAATTACTCGCCTTATGTTCGCGGATGATTGCATCTTATTTTGGGATGCAAGTGCCTCAAGAGCAATGGTTCTTAAAAATATTTTGGAGGCGTATGCTTCTTGTACGAGCCAGAGAATTAATTATGAGAAGTCAACTAATTTGTTTAGCAACAAAAACCGGGTAAGCGTGGCCTTCATAAGTGTGGTTAGGAGACTGTGTAAATTGAAAGAGGATGGCGGTCTCGGGTTTCAATGTTTGTCGAAGTTTAATATAACGTTATTAGTCAAACAGGGGTTGCGTTTAATGTTTTATCCGAATTCTTTGTTAGCTCGAACAAACAGGGGTTGCGTTTAATGTTTTATCCGAATTCTTTGTTAGCTCGAACGCTAAAATAAAAATACTATTCATCTATTATTTTTTACGTGCAAGGTTAGGAAACTTATCTTCCTATACCTAGTAGAGTGTGTGGGTTGCTAGAGGATTGCTTCAGGAGGGGCCGTGTTGGAAGGTAGGTACAGGGACCTCTATTTCTGTTTCTCAAGATGCTTGGGTTCCTACTAGGGTTAACTACAAAATCCAAGATGGTGTTAGTGACACAAACATTCGAATAGTAGCTGATTTGATTGATCCGATTACAAGAAAATAGAATCATAATTTGATTCTTAATACATTCAGCGCAACTGATGTAGCTCGTATCCTTTGTATACCTTTATCAGCTCATCCCACAACAGATCTTCTTACATGGAAAGGTGAAGCCTCTGGGTTGTACTCGGTGTGCAGCGGATACAAGTTGCTGATATAGAATTCTACAGATTCTACCTCCCGACAGAATTACAACATTGATCCCAATCTTTACAAAAAAATAGTGGTTGCTCCCACTGCCACCAAAATTAAAAATTACAATATGGCGTATGGCTAACAATTATCTGCCTACTTCTAGTAATCTCTATTATAGGAGAATTATGACTACAACAAGATGCCCTCGCTGTGATGATGGGGCAGAGACCGCATTGCAGGCCCTTCGTGATTGTCCGTCTTCTAAGGAGGTTGGGATCAACTGGTTTTTACTTAGGCACAAGATCTGGATAGCAACAACCAAGTTGAGTTGATTTCACATATATTCTCTCATTATTCTTTAGATAATGTTGGATTTTTGTGTGTGGTTTGTGGGCTATATAGATGCATATAAATCGATGGGTGCATGAACGATGTGTGCAGAATGGTGTTTCTATTGCCAATTTTGTGAAAAACTACATAAAGGAGTTAGATGATTTGGGAACGTCTTTGCCTTCACAAAGTAGGCCCTTGAGTCGATGGAGAGCGCTGAACAGTTAGGCTATGAAGGTTAATTTTGATGCTGTGTTCTGCAAAAAAGATTTAACTTCTTGCTTCGGTATCCTACTTAGAGACAATAAAGGGATCGTTTTGGCTTTGAAAATTACCTATCATGAAAGGATTTCTTCGCCTTTTGTTGTAGAGGCAGTTGCTTCTATGGTAGCTTTCAATCCAGGGTTTACAACTCTAGAGATGGAAGGGGATTCCCTCACCATTATTAAAAAAGCAACAAGTTATGATGCTGATAGGTCAGAAATTTCTCCTTATATTGAAGATATTAGAAGGATTTTGAAGGGTTTTCAACGATGTACCTTCGTGCATACTCTGAGATCGGCGAATGGTGCAGCAAATTCGTTGGCAAAAGAGGGTCTTAAACTGGGCATTGAGTTTTTTGACCAACATAGGGTACCAAATTTTGCTGAATCGATTGTTAACGATGATCGTCGATGGGTGAAGGCACCAGACTGAAAGTATTTTGAAATGGGTGGATCGAAGGGCAGCTTGAGGGTCTCTCTATAGTTTTCTCTTTCCCTAACGACATGAAGAGTTTTCATCTGAAGAGTTTTCTCATCTGCCTCTTAACGGCTGTCAGGTAGCTAATTGGCTTTATTTTTACCTTTTTCCAAGGTTTCTTTCTGCAAGCCGGTTCACTTTATGTTTTATTGGATTCTGTTAAGCTGTTTATCAGCTTTGTGGTGTTAATGGGTAGCCCAAGTCCCTTATTTTGGGCCAATTTATAATCCAATATTTTCCTTCAAAAATAAAATTTTCTAAAATTTGTATGAATGATGTAAAATGATTAAAGTATATTATTATATAAAAATGTTAAAATTAATAAGTCATTATTATGAAAGATGAAAAAGATATTGTATATAATATGAAAGGATATATAATTATTTTATTCCATAAATAAAAACTTGAATAAATGATATAATACTATTCAATAATTTCGCACTACTTTAATGATATGTTTGGTTTATTGGAATTGAATAAAACTATAATGGAATAAGGTTATGAAATAGAGTTGTAATAGAATAAAAATGTGATCAGTAATTCAATTGTTTGGTTGAATGTAATAAATGCTGTAATAGCATAAGAAAAAAACTAAAATGACAAGAGCACCATAAGCAGAATTTTTTTAGATAGATGGTTATTGTTATTGTTATTAAATATAATAGGACTATTATTAAATATAATTTAATAACATTCCTAATATAATTATTTTTATATTAAATTATATTAAAATATTTCCAATATTTTATTTTTATATTTTTCAAGTCCAAATTTCAAAGGATTAATTTGGAAATTGATTTTATTTTCTTATTCAAAGTTGCATGAAATAACTATTCTTTGGTATCACCAAAGAATAGCTATTACGAGAGGGAAAGTAATAGGGAAATAATAATAATTCCATTGAATGAGTATTACGTTTAACCAAATGGATGAATGATTATCATTTAACGAATAAAGAGGAAATGCTATTATAAAATAGTATTCAATTTTGTTTTTAAAAATTTTAATAGTATTTATAAAAAATTAAATAGATATAAATATTTAAAAAAAATTAATAGTAATATTTAATTTTGTTTTTAAAAGTTTTTTTAGTAGTATTTCTTTTATTTTCTAAAAATTTTGTATAAATTTTTAAACTTTTTTAATAACATTTTTAATCTTTTTCATTTTTATTTTTTTAGAATTATGAAACCTTATAAAATTTAATATTTCATTCTGATTTTATGAAACACTAATTATTTTTTATTAACTAATTAAACTATTTATTTTTAAAAAAATTCTTTATATGTATTATAATCTCTTTACTTGTTAAAATTTTAGCAGCATTTGAGAAATTTTAAAATTTTGTATAATTTAATGATATATTTATAATAATAGTTTGAAAATTTCGGGAGTTTTTTAAATGATAAAGTATTTTAATTTAATTTAATTTAAAATTTAACGATATATCTATAATTTGATTTTATTACAAGAACAAATTTAATGGATAATTAAAAACTAAAAAATATATATAAAAAGTGAAAGAACATCACTTGTAAATTTAGTGTATGTAGTTTGTTATATTAAATATATATTATAATCTTTTAAAAAAATAGATAAATGTCAATTATTTAAGGTTATTTTAGAATAAAAAAAAGTTTAAGGGTGTAAAAAGCCCTCAATTTTTTTCAAAAAAAGTAATTAAGTTTTTTTTTTTTTACATTCAATTAAGCACTTGAACTTTCAAAATGTATCAAAAAGTCCTAAACTTTTTCAAAAAGAGCAATTAAGCCCTTGTTTTTTTTTTTACTCAATTAAGTACTTGAACTTTCAAAATGCATAAAAAAACACCCTCAAAATTTTTCAAAAAAACAATTAAGTCATTGCTCTTATTAAAAATTAGAAAAACAATTATAAAAAATAAAAACTAATAAATTTTAGAAAAAGTATTAAATTTTAATTAAAATATAAAAAATTAAAATTTATTAAAAATTAGAAAATTTTACAAAAATCATAAAATAAAATAAAAAATTATAAAATTTTATAGAAGTCATAAAAAAAATTATGAAATGCATCAAAAATTCCCTTTAACAATTAACTTTAACTATTGATAGTTAAAGTTAATGATTTCTAGTTTTTTTTTCAATTAAAGTCATCATGTGTCGCAACATAGCGTGACATGTAGCGAAAAATAAAAATTATAGAAAAATTATAGATTGCTTCTTTTTGTACGATATTTTTTTTTTTAAAAATTTATATTTTTTACATTTTATATAATTTTTTAGGACTTTATAAAATTTTAATTTTTTTAAAAAAATTATTTTTATATATTTAATAATTTTTTACAATTTTTATAAAATAATTTTACATTGTCAGTGTATGTAGTTTGTTATATTAAATATATATTATAATCTTTAAAAAAATAGATAAATGTCAATTGTTTAAAGATTTTTTTAGAATAAAAAATACATTGTCAGTGTACCAAATGTTAACATTTTAAATAACTATTTTACATTATAAATTAACATATGATAAAATTTTCCTTCGATAGAGGTGTCTATGGGTTGGATTAAATCGATGCCTGATTTCAATATATTTTTCAAGCCTAGACTCGTTTTTAAACCGACCCGAACTGTTCAAAAAGCTTGTTTTACTATTAAAAATTAATAGAATATTAAAAATATATATTTTTGCTATTTTATACATTTTTATAATGAAATTTTAATTTAAAAAATATGTTTTATATTTAAATTGAATTCGTGCCGAATTGTGCTGAGCCAAAATGTAAAAATCTTTTTCCAAGCCCGACCCTTAATCTAGTTGGACCTATCGAACCAAACGAGCTACTCATCCTTTGGACAAGTCTACCTTTGACCCAAAAAATTAAAAGATTTTGTTTAGTAAATTCAACAACGATGAAATCATTCTTTCAAAAGAAAAATAATGATCATAAAATTAATACATAATAAAATTATATTTTGATCTCTCAAAATTTTATAATTCAATTCCAACTCCTAAAATATATTTTGGATTTTCCCTCGATAATTACATAAAATAAAATGTTGTTATATAAAAAATTATTTAAATGTCTAAAATCACATATAACGTAATTAGATTTATTCATGAACCGAACGAGTTGAGCTAAAGTATAAATTTAAAAAAAAAAATCAAGTCCAAGCACTACCCCTCCAAATAATGCATATCAATATTTAAAAAATAATATAATATATAATTTATAATAATATTCATATATGAGTTAGAATTTGGTATTGATGGTATACCTTTTTTTTATTCTACAATAAAAATTGGCATATCTCTATTTTTAATATTTTACTAATCTTATATTTGCTCTTATATGTTTTATAATTAAATTTAAAATAAAAATATTTTTAAAAATTCAACCCGAGTTGACTCCTGCCCAACTAAAACCGAACCGACCACCCCACCTATGGGGAGGTGTAAACGGTAGTACTTACGGGTACGGGAAATCCAAAAACAAATTCGATCAGAAATTGGATTATTAAACATAATTTTCATTACCGTCAAAGGCTTAAAGTTAAAATCTCTAAATAGGTGTCTGAAAATGGAAGCTTCTGTCTTCCTACCTCTCATCTCAGCGTAAACGGGTCGTCGCTTTGTTTTGTTCTTTTGACTTTCCAATGTGAAGAGCAGTCTCTTTTCTCTGAAATTACAAAGCTTTGATCTTTACTTGTATTATAAAAGAAAATAAATTCCTTTCTTTCTCAAGCAATTCAATTTTGGGTTAAAGACTGTTTGCTGATTATTTCTCATTTCTGGGTAAGTTTTCGTCTTTCTGATTTTTGGTTTTTTTGGCTTCTGGGTTTTGTTCTTTTAATATAGTTTTGACGTGGGTTTGTTTTAATTTTCTTAATTTTCATGTGTTTTGGCAAGTTTTGTTGGATTCATCTTAGTTCTCTTTAATTATTCATAATATTAGCCTTTTCCGAATTATGTATGAACTTTCCTTATGGTCGGCTTTGTTTTGTACCTGAAGAATAGCGTCTAATATTAATGTTCCATGTAATTCATAACAAGAACCAAAATATTGAGATTTTGCCTTCACTTAAAGAACAAATTTTATGGAGTCAGTGTTTAAGAAATCTGCTTTATTTAGTGCAATTTTTTGTTGAATTTGTTTTCTTGTCTAGCTATAACATTTTGACGCTCCCATGTAAGTGGATTGCCTTATGGAAATTTGTTTAGGGTTAAGCATACGTGTCTTTCTACCCTTATGAGTTTGATATTGTGATTCTGATCTATTTTAAAAAATGTTCTTATTCCTGGAAGTGATTATTTCTTAAGGAGTGGTCTGCATATTAATGGAAAATGTTGATATTTTAAGGTTTTTCTTTCTTAGTAACAGTTTCCTATTGTTAGACCACAATGCGTGCACCGTCACTGCTTGCACAATGTTTTCCAAGCTTGGTACTCTATGATCGAGGAAGCCAAAGCATGTCCACTGTATCTGATAGAGATGTCCATCTCCCTTCACCGGCTGTGGAGATTCTTCCATCAAAGGTGTATTTCATCTCCCTATTAAGGACTAGCGAAATACTTGTGAAATTTAAATTTGTTATTCAACATGTAAACTGTTGTTGGTTGACCACCATACTAATGAGATGGTTTATCATGCAAGTGATTGCGAGCAGTTGAATTTGTGTTCACAATTAAGACATTTTGTTATTGTGCAGACAGCCCATACTTGTAAATATGCTGGGGACAATGTAGATTTGCAAGGGCTCGATGTATTCAAGGTATGTTGACTTCCTTTTGCATCGCTTTATTGGGGACATATATGTTGTGTTTACAACGTATAGTCATCCCTTCGGTAGCAGCCCATTTTGAAAAACCTAGGTTGTGATATGCACGCTGATGATGCCTTTTCAAACCTTTACAGGGAAGAGTTAGTGTTGCCGACATTATTGGTTTCACCACTACTGAAATGTTATCCTCTAAATCTGATGGTAAGGAATGATTGGTATTTTTTATTTAATAATTTATGTTTGTTATTATGAAGTATCAATGTCAGTTCAAGTGTTGACTTGTCAAATTAATAAGTTGCAACTGACAGCTATGAAATAATTTTATTTTGCAGGGTTTCTGAAATCTTGGAACAGTTCTTTCGATCTTGTTAACGTCCTTAAGCACGAGATCCGTGATGGGCAGTTGAGCTTTAGAGGGAAAAGGGTGCTTGAGGTAATTTCGTTGTAGAAAAATCTAAAAACATTAGCCATTTCCTCATGTAGCTTTTTTTATCATCTCTTTTAATTGATTTTTAAGTATTAAACATGATATGTTATCCTTCTCTTTGTTGAAAAAGTTTTAAGGGTCCATTTGATGATTATTGAATAGTGGAAATTTAAACGGTTCACCAATTGGTAAATGTACTTATAGGGTAGAATGAATTTTGGCTCTTATGCTCAGCTTGACTAATCAAACTAAATTCACACTTGAATCAATGCCTTTGTTCTTTGCCTTTTTTATTGGCGACATCAAACTTGAGAGACCAATTTTAGAATAGGTCGGTATCATATAAGCTTTCTTGCTCTTGTGCCTTCTCAGCAATTCTCATTTCATGCATGGAATAAATCTTAAGAGTTAATGAACTAATTTGTCTGTTTTATAGTTCTTTGTAGAATGTACACTAATCATTCTATTCAATAATTCTTGCAGTTGGGTTGTGGCTATGGTGTTCCGGGGATATTTGCTTGTCTGAAGGTATACTCCATTTATAGATATTTGATTGTTCCTCTTATGTGTGTTTTGCATACACATTTAGTAATTGGCTTGTATCAGATGCTGGAAAATAGTCGAAGAAGAATTTTACTTTTATGAAAGATTTATTTACACTCCATTTTATGCAATTGTTGGTATAGGGTGCTTGTACAGTGCACTTTCAGGACCTCAGTGCAGAAACTATTCGATGCACTACCATTCCAAATGTACTTGCAAACCTGGAGCAAGCTCGGGAAAGGCAGAGCCGACAGCCTGAGGGTCCTTTGACTCCATCCAGACAAACTCTTGCCCCAACTGTGCACTTCTATGCTGGGGACTGGGAAGAACTCCCCACTGTATTATCTGTTGTTCGGAATGACGTGTCCGAGGGGACTACAGGGATGAGGTTGAGCTTCTCCGAGGAGGATTTCATGGACGGGTGCAGTAGCCAAGATGGTAGCAGCATAACACAAGAAATTTCCTCAAGGAGGTCAAGAAAGCTTTCAGGAAGCCGGGCATGGGAAAGAGCTAGTGAGACAGATCAGGGAGAAACTGGCTATGACATTATTTTGATGACCGAAATTCCACACTCGGTTTCCTCTTTGAAGAAGTTATATGCACTAATTAAGAAGGTTAGTTTCTTACCTTTGCTTTCCATATGCAGACATACATACATCATACATAACCTGAATGATTGGTTACATATACCTGCCTACCTACATATATATATCACCTTAGTCTTGATGCTACATATATATTTCACCTTAGTCTTGATGCTACAGATATATTTCACCTTAGTCTTGATGCTACATATATATATCACCTTACATCTGGATGCACTATGAAGTTCAGATTAGATTTTCTATTCTGTTTTTCTCTGTAATTCACTACTTATTATTGTTATTTTTGGTCATCATGATGAACAAACCAGTCTGTGAGGCCTCCATACGGGGTTGTATACTTGTCGACGAAGAAAAACTATGTCGGCTTCAACAATGCAGCCCGGCATCTCAGAAGTCTGGTTGATGAAGAAGGCATTTTTGGAGCTCATTTAATTAAAGAGGTGACTGATGTAGATATTTGGAAGGTCTTTCTCAAGTGAAGCAATGTTCACAAGTGTGAAAGATGGCTGCTAAACTGATTACACACACACACACACACACACACACACATATAGTGTTCTATTTTTCTGTATCTGTTGGTGTTAGTAATATATATTTATATGTCAGAACATTGTTTCAATTCTTTTGGTAGCAATACCGAAATTGGGATATCAAACAAGAATTTAGTGAAGTTTAATTTTGCTACCATGTGTCTTGTATTCTTTTACCAGATTTTGTTATACATATAGTATAGTTCCATTTTAATGTACATCAAAACAGTTGAATTCAAAGTCTAAAATTCCATGTTCTTTGTTATGTTTCTCTCTCTCTCTCTCTCTCTCTCTCTAATGCTTAACTAATTTTGAATTGTGAGAACGAGTGAAAAGGTCAGCATGAAGAACATGTTGGTATTTTCTTTGTCAAAGTTAGGTAGGAAGAAAAATAAGAAAAAGGACAGAAAGCATGCCAATCAATTTCCATTATTCAAAAATATTTGTCAAAGTTATGTAATAGTTTCATGGGAAAACCCCAATACATTATACAATGAAAAAAGAGAGTAAGGAATGGCATTGGCAAAGAGTCTTAAGACTCACTCATTGCAGTTTCTAGAAACTCTTATCACAGCAGTATGAACAAAATGATTAACATTCACAAGTGACAATCTTTACACTACCTGTTAGACATTTTTCATATCAGGATTGACTTGTTAGTTTGTAAGATGAGCTCCACAAATAAGGTAGCAGTGCATAAATCTGCAGAAAAGCCCTTACTGACCATTTTCGCAAGAAGTTCTATTGCCTCTGAGGTACAGCTGTTTCGAAGAAACCCCTGTATCATTACATTATAACAGCAGCTATCAGGCAAACAATCATTATTCCCCATGCTCCTAAACCACTGGTATGCTTCATCTGGCAATCCCTTTTTACAGAATCCATTGATCATAATACCATAGGTGTAAACATCAGGTTTTAAACCATTGACTGAGAGTTCAAGAAACAATTCCTTTGCAACTTCAATACGCCCAGCTTTGCAAAAGCCATCAATTACGATCGTGTAAGAGACAATATCGAGTTCCAACCCACTCTTCAACATTGCTCGAAAAAGTTTCAATGCAGTTGAAACTCTCCCTAATTCACACATCCCTTGCATAAGAATGCTGTATGTGACAATATCAGGAGTTGGTCCTTTCTGAGATATTTGGTGAAAGAGTTCCATTGCTTCATCTACCCTTTTAGCTTTGCAATATCCATTGATCATAATGTTATAACTACGTATAGTAGGTGCACAACCCTTCTTACTCATCAACTGAAATACTCTTCTAGCTTCATCCATTTTGTTCTGCAAGCAATGACCATTTATTAATGCATTATATGTGACAACATCAGGCTCAATGCCTTGCTTTCTCATTGTATCAGTAATATCTTCGGCTTTAGAAACCATTCCCTCTTTGCAATGTGCATCAACCAATATGCTATATGTGACAACATTAGGTTCAATGCCTTGCTTTCTCATTGCATTAACAGTATCTACAGCTTCAGAAATCATCCTCTGCTTGCAATGTGCATCTATCAATATATTATAAGTGACAATATCAAGAGAAATATTGTTACCCACCATTTCATTCAAAAGCCTTGTAGCCTCCTTCTGCTGGCCCGAGTTACACATACCATGTATTAAACAATTGTAAATAACAATATTTGGTCTAATTCCCTTAACCTTCACTTTGGAGAAGAGATAAAGAGCCTCATTTAGTAACCCATTCTTACAAAAATGGTCAATGACAGTACTATATGCTAAAATATTGGGTTTGAAACCTCTTTCTTCCATCATTCTTAGAAACTTAATAGCTCGATCGGTATTCTTGGTCTTGCACAACCCATTAAGAACTGTAGTGTAAACAATCAAATTAGGTCGATACCCTTTTTCCATCATTTCATCAAACAAACTCAAAGCCTCGGATATCTTACATTGCTTACAAAGTCCATTAATCAAAGTGGACAAAGTTACAACATCAGGTTGAACACCTAACTTCATCATTTTCCCCAAAACAGATGACCCAAAATCAACATGACCTAATTGACAAAAGCAATTAATCAAGATGTTGAAAGAATAAACGTCGTAGGAAACTCCTACTAATTCCATCTGGTTATACATAGAAACAACAATGGCATAATGTTTCATTCTAACAATGGTTCCTAATAATTTGTTGAATTCCACAACTGAAGGCTTTCGGTGCTTTGCAACCATCTTATTAAACAAAGTCAAAGCATCATCCAAGCAATCATACTTTTTTTGGTTTCCCCTTGCAGAGATGTGGGCAGAAATGGTGTTAAAACAACAAGAAAAGGAAGAGTGGAAATTAGAAAAGTTCCTTCCACCATTAACAATATGACGAAGAAGCAATGAAGAATGAAGCTTACCCATATCTTGAAATTATGCGAAAGAGCTGAGCTTCAAATGAAACTTCAAATGGCGGCGGCAGTCACCGATACTCCGTTTAAAGGCTATCCCTAATTGGCAGATTGGTGAGTCATGGTTTGAAGGTGTTTGAAGGTAATCGCTTCATTTCCTCTTTGGTTTGCTCCGCTAATTCCAGGTGCAGGGCGCTTCTATTCACCCAACTTCTCCTTTGGTAATTTTCTTTTCTTTTCTTTCGGAAATTTTTAGGTAAATTTCGAACTCAGGTGACCTTTTTATTGGTATAATACTAAATTAAGTCCTCAATGGTTATTCATTTTATTAATTTAATTTAATTTTTTTTTAAATTGACTTAATTATAAATTTGGTCACTAACATTTGCATGTTTTGTGAACATGGTCCTAATTGTATTTTTAAGTCTTTTTTGACCATCAACCTTTGTTCTTTTTTCAATATGCTTTTTTTAACATATTTAATGAAAATATTGTTAAAAAAGTTAATGGGATGATGTGGAAACTCATATGTGGAATATTATTAATGAGATGTAATTTATTACTTAGATAACTAAATAAGATAATTACATGTGGATAATAACAAATTAAGTAAATAATACATTAAATTAAAAAAAACTGTTAACTTAAAGAAAATAAACGTAATTATCTAAAAAATTAACATAGTAAAAAAACTTCTCTATAAATAAACGTATGAAAGATTGAAACATTTTGAAAGAAAAGAAAGATTGAAACCTTGAATTTATTCATTAAATCTGTTAGAAAAACAAATTGAAAAAAAAAAAAAACAAAGGTTGATGTTAAAAAAAGGCTAAATAATACAATTAAAACTATTTTGATAAAACATGAAAACGCTAGTGATCAAATTTATTATTAAACTAAAAAAATTAATAAATCTAACCTTCAATATTTTCGCTTAATCTTAATCCATTATGTATAAGTTGTTAAAATTTATAAAAGAGATCAAAATTTACTTAAAATTCAACATAGTATTTAAGAAAATATATAATGTATAAAAAAAATATTCATAATTGAATTTAAATAAAACAAAACGTTTTTATTATTACATTGTAATTATTTTTTTAAATATACTGGTGTGATTATCATTGATAATATTTGTTCATACTTTCTTAACTTTTTGACAAGGCACACAGAGATACTCGAACCCGGGATCCTTAGGATGAATAACATCTTTTTTTTCTATAGGAAGCACTTATTGGGTTCTATTAAATTGTAATTTTAGATTGATAGGAGAAGTTTCTTTATCCAAGCAGGGTTTTGGGTTCGAATATAATAAGTGTGTTATATTGGTGTTTGAACTTTTCAATGGTTTTTCATCGAAGATTGTTTTTAATATTTTTCATAATTTTTAAAAATTAAAATTCTTTTGTATTTTTATTTTAAAAAGCTATTAAGATTTTTATTAAAAAACGAATGTTTATTAAAAAAATTTGGATTTTTCAAAATTTTTATGTATTTTTTAATTTTGAAAAGTTTTTTTGGATAATTTTGGAATTGAAATATTTATTTTATATTTTTTATATTTTTTAGATCATTTTTATATGATATATAAAATAAAATAATGTCACTTCTATCATGAAAGGATAAGGATCAATTTGCTCCGAATAAAACAGTAGAGGTCAAATTGAACAAAAATGTAAAAATTGAGAGTTAAATTTTTTATTCTGTATACCAAATATTTAATCTCTAGCTAATCAATTGGATAAACTAGTGGTTTTATTTGCCAAGGATTAAGGAACTTTCTTTGAACCATTTTTTGTTGGTTGAATTATATATATATATATATCTCATAAATATGAGTCTGATTAACTTAATTTTAAAGAAGATTTATTGTATTTAGGGGTGAACAAAATTCGATTCGATTTGAAAAATTCGATAAAATATTCAAATTTTGAATTAAATAGTTCGAGTTATTTGAGTTAATTGAGTTATTCGAATCAACTCGAATAAAAAATTAAGTTTTTCGGTTTAACTCGAATATAAATTACACAATTCGAGTTATCCGAAAATTCGAATAAGAAAAGACAAAACTACGTCGTTTTGATAAATGTTTACATTTTCTAAAATTAAAAGTCAAAAACATTAAGTTAAAAGGTAAAATTACATCATTTTGATAAATGTTTACCCAAAGTTAAAAGTCAAACTCATTATATTATTTATGTAGTTAAATAATCTTGTACTTCGTCTACTAATCAAATAATCGATCAATGTAATGTAAACGCAGCATTAAGTATAAATAATAGGATTCACTAACTCGACTCGATTTGACTCGAAATTTTTTTGACTAAATTTGATTCGATTCGAAAAAATTTCAAATTGAATTTGGTTGAAAAAATAAGATTGATCAACTCGACTAATTCGAAAATTTTTTATTCAATTTGATTTGACTCGATCGATACTCACCCCTAATTGCAGTAACAAATGGTTGGAAAAAGCGATAGACGAAAGATTAAGTTGAAATGTTAGAATTATGATTGTTGAGAGAGTTATTACTTAAATAGCTCAGTGCTAATTTTGGTGGATGTGGGTAAGGGAGATTTTGGCAGAAGACCAGACGTAAAATCCAAGGGTAGGTTCCCGGTGGCATCAATCGAGCTTAAGCTGGAAATCAAATTGCTTCATCATTTTGCAGGTAAGGGTTGAGGGATTGATCCGCAATATGGTCAACAGTGGTGAAGAGTGAAACAGGGAGCTGTCCCTGCTGTTTTACAGCTGATGATATGGATGACTACCCAAAGTAGCTTCTTCAACTTTAACTATCCACGTTGCTTTACATGCAGTGCTTATGTTATTTAAACTCGGAAATGATTGCTGGATATGGATATATATACTATCTTTTATGTATTTGGAAGGCATTGGATGGTTGTATCCCCACACTCAAAATATCTATGTCGTCCTAGTAAAAATTAGTGAGAGCAGCAAAGGCTTGGGCAATGCTGAAAGCACTGTATCATCTTGTGTAATTGGATGCATATGTGCGTCATATCTATATATATAACATTGGAAGAAAGAGAGGAAAAGAAAGTCAAGCTGAAATTGATGGTACTTTTGCTTTGTGAAGCTGTCACTTTCAACGTTCCTAACTGCTAATCAAACTATGGAATGGAAAACTTGAGCTCATCTCTCATTGCATATCACAGAACAAACATCTTCCTGCTCACCTTCTTGTACAAGGAAACTTCGGATTTGGTTGCCCCATCCTGAGTTCAATTACACTAAGGATCATATTCCTAATCCATATCCGAATATGTGTCCATCTTAAACACTCTTTTATGCCATGATTCTGTCTTATTTGAGCTGTGGAAATGAATTCAGAAACAGGGCATAGCTGCTTTCAGTTTTTCTTATGAGAAGCATCCCATGTTTCATGCTTAAAACAATTATCGGTTTTGGATATTTCAGTTTTTACTCCATACAATTTGGATTTCAAAAGTCCAAAATCAAACGGAACGAGCCGATTCAATTTTTATCTGAAAACAGAACACTAAGAAGAAATTATGTTTAAATAGCAGAATAGCTGATTGGGATATTAATGTAATTTCAGGTTTACTATTGATTTACTCATTCAAAAATGAAATTCCAAGGCACACAGATACCAATCATGATGAGCAAGAAATGTGATCAGAAGTGAAACTGAAATAGAAAAGGCACAATATCATTTACCCTATTTCTCCTATATTGTCAGGAAGGAGCATGGCTACAGAAAATAGATTCAAAACTATAATGGGAAAACAGAGATAGTCATAGTCCATCTCAAAAACATACCAAATAATTAGAGTAAATGTTTGATTTTCTATTGAATGGCAACATTGGTGAAACTACACCATCACATTAGGAGAAATAAACAGTTGTAATATTTCCTAATTCAAAGGTCCAAATGCAAGAGAAAGTGCATGTACTTGTGTTGAAAGCACCTATGCTCACAGGTACTCCTCATGCTCATCAGTTGCAGACTCACTTGTCCCTGTTTGCTGCATCCTAGTTAAACAGCACCAAATTTCAATTGCTAATCTTTATTCCAGCTTAATCCTATGTTAGACATAAGTTAGCAATAAACATCACGTCTTTATTCCTATGTATATTCGATATGCCCATCAATTACAATAGTATAAGAGGTAATATTGAGTTCCAACCTACTGTTTTGCATTGCTCGAAAAATTTTCCATGCCTCCAAGTTTACCACTTTTGCATAAACCATCCAGCAGAATCAAACAGGTCACTAGATTAGGAAATTTTCCAGAAGCAAGCATCTTTCTTCGAAGCTCACATGCAGTTGAAACTCTCCCGAGTTGACACATACCTTGCATAAGAGTGCTGTCTGTGACAACATTAGTCTCGATGCTTTGCTTTCTCATTGTGTCAACAATATCTAGTGCTTCAAAACCATCTCCTTCTTGTAATGTGCATCAATCAATATACTATACGTGATAATGTCAGGCTCAATACCTTGCTTTCTCATTGTGTCAACAATATCTTTAACTTTAGAAACAATTCCCTCCTTGCAACCTTGCAATGCGCATCAACCAATATGTTATATGTGACAACATCAGGCTCAATGCCTAGCTTTCTCATACTGTCAACAATATCTTCAGCTTTAGAAATCATACCCTTCTTGCAATATGCATTAACCAATATACTATATGTGACAACATCAGGTTCAATGCCTTGCTTTCTCATTGTGTCAACGATATCTAGAACTTCAAAAATCATTCCCTCCTTGCAGTGTGCATCGATCAATATATTATAGGTGAAAACATTAGGTGAGATATTGTTATCCACCATTTCATTCAAAAGCCTTGTTGCCTGCTTCTGCTGACCCAAATTACACATAGCATGAATTAAGGAACTATAAGTAACAATATTTGGTTTAATGCCCTTAACCATCATTTCGGAGAAAAGACCGAGAGCCTCATTTAACAAGCCGTTCTTAAAAAGACAGTCAATGATGGTGCTATATGCTACAATATCGGGTTTGAAACCTCTTTCTTCCATCATTGACAGAAACCTAACAGCTCTTTTGGTGTTCCCAATCTTACACAACCCTTTAAGTATTGTATTGTAAGTAATTAAATTAGGTTGATACCCTGTTTCAATCATTTCATCAAACAAACTAACAGCCTGAGAAATCTTAAGTTGCTTACAAAGTCCATTAATCAAAGTGGCAAACGTTACAACATCAGGCTCAACACCTAACTTGAGCATTTTCCCAAAAACAGAAAACCCGAAATCAGTATGACCTAACTGACAGAAGCAATTAATCAAGATGCTGAAAGAAAAAACATTATGGGAAACTCCTAATACTTCCATCTGGCTACACATAGAAACAACAGTAGCATAATGTTTCATTCTAACAATGGCTGATAATATTTTGGTAAATTCCAGAATTGAAGGCAGTGGGTACTTGTCAATCATCTTTTTAAAGGAAGCAAAAGCATCGTCAACATTATGGAAGAGATCAGAATTTTTTGGGTTTCCCCTTACAGACATGGAATTCTCACTTAAAGCTTGAATGTGGGTAGCAAAGGTGTTAAAACATCGAGGAAAGGAAGAGTGCAAAATACAAAGATCAACAATAGAAGGAATAAGCTTACCCATATGTTGAAATTAAGCAAAACGGAAGAAGCAATAGCTGAGCTGAGTTTCAAACGAAAACCACAAATGGTCTGGAAAAAGTTGGGCTACAATAAGACAGTTTGCTGTGATTTTCTTTCTCTTTTTGCGCTGCTTTTACTGTACATGGATGATTGCTATGATTGATGTGTGAGTTCTTTTAAGCTTCGTTTCAATGTAAGAAAGTAGGAGTGGTCCTTTCATTTTATTTTCCTCCCACTTTGGGATACAAATTTTTTTACATGTTCAATTCAATCCTTCCATTTTAATTTGGAGTTGAGTTTTAAAGATAAAATATTTAAAAGATAAACGTTAAAAGAATAAAAATAATTAAAAAATTCCACTTATCTTTTTTCAAACTCGTACAAATTTAATAGTTTCTTCTTCTTTTATTTGTCAAACACGTTGAATAGTTGTTTAATTAAAAAAAAGTTATGAATATCTTATTAAATGGATGTCTATTAATGTCAAGATCAAGATAAAATTTAGTATACTTTAAGCTCTAATAGTTATTAGAAATAGATCTCTACTTCTATGTATATAAATAGAAACTTTGGAGAAGTATTTTAACTTACTTCGATAGATCAATAAAATACGTTCTCTCATTCTTTTATTCTCTTTGTTATTTATTCTCTGTTTCTTTATTTTATAATACATTATAAACACAATTCTCAATTTATTTGCTCTAACTTAGTATTTCAGATTAGTTGCTTGGTTACCCCAAAATTGATGGAAAAAGGGGTTTCAAATTGAGGAATCAAAATTAGTTTATTTTCAATTTAAGGTAATTCTAAATTTTTCTATCGTAAATTGTTTTATACTATTTCATTTTTTTCTTCATTTTTTTAATACATTATTATAATTACATTTTACTTTTATTTCACTAATTTTTTTAAGTTTTTTTTAGTGATCATAATGTCAAATCTTGTCAAACTTGAATTTGCCGCCTTGGACATCTTAGAGGAGAATTTTTGCCATGGGTGTTAAATGTTAAAATTCACCTAGATGCTAAAGGTTTAGGGAATATTATATTAGCAAATAAAGAAGCATCTAACCAAGAAAAGGCACAAGCAATGATTTTTATCCTTCATCATCTACATGAAGGATTAAAAGTGAAATATCTCACTGTGAAAGACCCTCTTGAGTTATGGAAAAATCTGAAAGAAAGATTTGACCATCAGAAAACGATGATCCTCCTTAAAGCTCGTTATGATTGGATGCACTTACGGTTGTAAGATTTTAAGACTGTAAGTGAATATAATTCAAAACTCTTTAAAATTAGTTCTCAACTGAAGTTATGTGGGGAGAGCATAACAGATGTGGACTTGTTAGAGAAAACCTTTTCAACTTTTCATGCTACAAATGTGCTCTTGCAGCAACAATTCCGTGAAAAAAGTTTTAAAAAAATATTCTAAATTGATTTCATGCCTTTTGGTGGCTAAACAAAATAATGAATTGTTAATGAAAAAACACGAAATTCGTCCTACTGGTACTGCACCACTCCCTGAAGTGAATGTTGCAATACACTATAAATATGGAAATGAAAAATATAAAAGTCACGATCGTGGACGTGATCATGGTCATGGTCGTGGACATAGTGGAGGACGTGGTTGAGGACGTACTAGTAACCGTTATCATGGTGTTCATAATAGTGGTACTTCTAACCACCAAAAAAGGAGTAGAAATGAACGATAAGAAAGAGGTGGTCAAAATAATCCTTCAAAGGTTATTGAGAGTTTATGTTATTGGTGCGGTATGAAGGGACATTGGGCATGTCTCTATCGTACGCCTGAACATTTAATGAAACGTTATCAAGCATCTATTAAAGGGAAGAAAAATATTGAGACAAATTTTATATCTTAAAAGGATGCTATGGAGGCAAAAGGTGAGGGTGATGTAATTCATGGCCTTAATGATGAAACTCACCTCGATGTGGCAGATTTCTTTGGGAATCATTAGAAAAGTTGGTGTTATTTCAACATTTTATGTTGCTTTTAAGTATGTTTCATTTTCTTGTATAAAAGTTGATGTTATTTAAGTTTTTTTTGTTATTTTAAGTATGTTTATTTTTTTGTGCATAAAAAATAAGTTATACATATTCAATAAACATTTGCAACTCTTCTAATGTTATGTTTTTTATTTATTTATGAAGAATATGAATGATCAACAAAATCTTGTTGAATCCAAAATCAATAGAGACATGTGTCTTGTTGATAATGCTACAACACATACGATACTCAAAGATAGAAGATATTTTTGTCATTTAACAATAAGTGATGCTTATATTAATACAATATCGGGTAGTTCAAAACTTATTGAAGGCTCCGGAAGAGCTATTATATTATTACCTAAAGGTACAAAATTGGTCATTGATGATACTCTATTTTCCACTAAGTCTCAGAGAAATTTATTGAGTTTTAAAGATATTCGTATCAATGGATACCATATTGAGACTATGAATGAGAAAGATATTAAATATCTATATATTACAAAAGTTGAATGTGGAAAAAAATATGTGTTGGAAAGATTACTTGCCTTTTCATCAAGATTATATTATACACATATTAGTGCAATTGAGGCACATGTTACTACAAACCAGAAATTTGTAGAACCACATACTTTTACTATTTGGCATGATCGGTTAGGCCATCCCAGATATATTATGATGCAAAAAATAATTGAGAATTCAATTGGGCTTCCATTGAAAAACCACAAGATTCTTGAATTCAAATATTTCTCTTGTGATGCTTGTTCTCAAGGTAAACTTATTATTAGACCATCACCAACTAAAGTTGGGATTGAATCTCTCGTATTTTTGGAGCGTATTCAAGGTGATATATATGGGCCCATTCATCCACCATGTGAACTATTTAGATACTTTATGGTATTGATAGATGCATCTAGTAGGTGGTCACACATATCTTTATTATCGACTCGCAACCTGGCATTTGCGAGACTACTTGCTCAAATGATTCGCTTAAGAGCGCAATTTCCATAGTATGCAATAAAAACTATCCGTTTTGATAATGCTGGTGAGTTTACATCTCAAGCTTTCAATGATTATTATAAGTCAATGCGGATAAAAGTTGAACATCCTGTGGCTCATGTTCACACACAAAATGGTTTAGCCGAATTGTTTATCAAACACCTCCAACTAATAGCTAGATCATTGCTTATAAGAACAAAGCTCCCTGTTACAGCTTGGGGATATGCTATTTTGCATGCAACAGCACTTGTGTGCATTAGGCCAACAAGTTATAATGAATACTCCCAATTACAATTGGCTTTTGGTTAAGAGCCAAAATTTTCCCATCTTAGAATTTTTGGATGTGCAGTATATGTTCCAATTGCTCCACCACAAAGAACAAAGATGGGTCCTCAAAGGAGGTTGAGAATATATGTTGGTTATGACTCTCCTTCTATAATTAAGTATGTGGAACCATTAAAGGGAGATTTATTTACTGCACGATTTGTTGATTGTCACTTTAATGAAACAATATTCTCAACATTAGGGGGAGAGAAAATACAACTGGTAAAAGAAATTATATGGAATGGATCATCATTATCTCAATTAGATCCTTGTACGAGTCAATGTGAACAAGAAGTTCAAAAGATCATACATTTGCAAAACATCGCCAATCAACTTCCAGATTCATTTACTGACCTAAAGAGAATTATAAAATCTCACATATCAGTTGAAAATGCTCCAATACGAATTGATACCCTAATAGGGCAAACTGTAAATGCAAACAAAAGTAACCCACGCCTGAAGCGTGAAAGACCAGTTGGTCCCAAAGATAAAAATCATCGTAAAAGGAAATGAGCAAATACTCAAGGTGATTATATTATGGAAACAAGTCCCTAAGAAGAGGCCAATGATATAACTAATCATAATCATAAAATCCCAGAAGGAATTCAAGTACCTGAAAATGATGATAATGAGGAGATCTCAATAAGTTATGTTACATTGGGGAAAAGATGGAACCGAAAAAATATAGTTGTCAACAACAATTTTGCATATAATGTTGCTATTGAAGTAGAGAAAGAAAATGATGATCTTGAGCCTAAATCTATTGAGGAATGTAGAAATAGAAAAGATTGACCAAAATTGAAAGATGCAATTCAAGCATAATTAAATTCACTTTCAAAACATAAGGTTTTTGGACCTATAGTCCAAACACCTAAAGGTGTAAAGCCGGTTGGATATAAATGGGTATTTGTGCAAAAACGAAATGAAAAAAATAAAGTCGTAAGATATAAAGCACAACTTATAGCACAAGGATTTTCGCAAAGGCCCTACATTGATTATGAAGAGACATATTCTCCTGTGGTAGATGCAATCACATTTAGATATCTTATTAGTCTGACAGTACATGAAAAAATTGACATGTATCTAATGGATGTTGTTACAGCATATCTATATGGTACACTTGATAGTGAAATTTATATGAAAATCCTTGAAGGATTTAAAATCCCAGAAGGATATAGATTTTCTCGAGAAAATTGCTCAATCAAATTAAAGAAAAGTTTATATGGATTAAAACAGTCTGGACGTATGTGGTACAATCGTCTTAGTGAATACTTGTTAAAGGAAGGTTACAAACACGATCCAATTTATCCATGTGTATTTATAAAAAGATTTGGATCAAATTTTGTGATAATTGCTGTTTATGTTGATGATCTAAATATTATTGGAACTCCTAAAGATCTCCAAAATACAGTAAATTGTCTAAAGAAGGAATTTGAAATGAAAGATCTTGGAAAAAAAAGTTTTGTCTTGGCTTTTAGAATGAGCATTTAAAAGATGGAATTCATGTTCATCAATCAACTTATACGGAAAAGATATTAAAGAAAATTTACATGGACAAAGCACACCCATTGAGTACCCCGATGGTTGTACGATCGTTAGATGTGGATAAAGATAAATTTCGTCCTTGTAAAAATGATGAAAAGTTTGTTGGTCCTGAAGTGTCATATTTAAGTTTCATAGGGGCATTAATATATCTTGCAAACAACACAAGACCTGATATAGCTTTCGCTGTAAACTTGTTTGCAAGATTTAGTTCTTCTTCAGCATGTTGACATTGGAATGAAATTAAACATGTATTTAGATATCTCAGAAGGACCATTGATATGAGAGTATTTTATTCAAGTGATTCAAAATCTCTATTAACCGGTTATGCTGATGTTGGATACCTATCAGATCCACATAAAGATCGATCCCAAACAAGATATTTATTTACATGTGGGGATACTGCCATATCATGGCGTTCAACAAAGCAAACATTAGTTGTCGCTTTTTCAAATCATGAAGAAATAATTGCAATGCATGAGGCAAGTTGAGAGTGTGTTTGATTAATGTTATTGACCCAACATAGCTAGAAGATATGTAATTTGCCTTTACAGGAAAAGATGTCATCTATCTTGTATGAAGATAATGTAGCATGCATAGCTCAATTGAAGGGTTGTTACATCAAAGGTGACAAAACGAAACATATTTCACCAAAATTATTCTTCACCCATGATCTTGAGAAAAGAGGTGATATAAATGTTCAACAAATTCGTTCTACTGACAATTTAGCAAATTTTTTTTACTAAGGCATTGCCCACTTCAGTATTTGAAAGACTACTACATAAGATTGGAATGCGTTGACTCAAAGATGTAATGTAATGTTGCCATTAGGGGGAGTCTAAAAAAAGTCGTACTCTTTTCTTTTAATCGAGGTTTTGTCCCATTGGGTTTTCCTGGTAAAGGTTTTTAATGAGGCAGCTTGTAATAGAATTGTGTACTCTTTTTCCTTCATTAGGTTTTTATCCTACAGGATTTTTCCTAATAAGGTTTTAATGAGGCACATTATCTATAAATGGACATCCAAGGGGAGTGTTATGAATATCTTATTAAATGGATGTCCATCAACATCAAGATCAAGCTCAAGATCAAGATCAAGATAAAGTTTGGTATACCTTAAACTCTACTAGTTATTAGAAATAGATCTATACTTCATTTATACTTCTTATGTCTATAAATAAAGACTTTGGAGAAGCATTGAAATTTACTTCAATGAATCAATAAAATACACTCTCTCGTTCTCTTATTCTCTTTGTTATTTACTCTCTGTCTCTTTATTTTATAATAAAAAAAACATTTTCACTTAAATTTTAGTTTTTTTACAAAAATAATAATTAAAAAATAATTTAAAACCAAAATAATACACTTCCCCCATTATTTACCAAAATGGTACACTTGGAGGGTAGTGCCTCCTAGATAGGCGACACACCTTTAAAATTTTAACACCAATTTTTTTATTTTTTGTTATTTTATACTAAAAGATAAAAATATAAAATATTAAATGGTGCCTCCTAGGCAGGCGGCACCCAAAAAAATACGGGTATACGGGTGGTCCTATGGCTCATCAAGGCAAATTTTAAAAATTCTGGGTGGTGCCTATGGGGTAGGCGACACTAATGGTGCCTATTGGGTAGGTGGCACTAGTGGTGCCATACAGGTAGGCGGCACTAGTACCTATTTAAGCACCCAAACCAGATCAGCTTAAACACAATTTTTTTGAGAAGGAGACAAATTTTTGAACAAGGAAGCAAATTTTGTTCAAACAAAACAGAAGAGTGCAAAGAAGGAAGGTTAGTATAAATTTTTAATAGAATTTTATTTACAATAATTTATTTGTTGTTAGAAATGGTATGATATTGGTATTATTTATTTTTTTAACTGATAAAAAATCAATTTTTGGTATGCGTTTATTTCGATGGAGAAATTTTGACAACAACAATTGGATGTGTATTTGAATGTCACCAACAACTAGCAATGAGATTTAATAGAAATGTCTTGGTTGATAATATGAAGGCAAAAATTAGTGAAAGAATTACTAGACGTTGTGGAAGAAGGATCTTGAAACTTTTCTATAAGTTCTAGTTTCAACAGACCTTATCAAATTTACCGAGATGGAACTCGTAGACAATAAAGACGTGGAGACAATGATCGCTCTTTATTGTGGGAATCGGAGTAATGAAAATGCATCGATTCAGTTATTTGCTTAGCTAACTGATGTTGAGACAGCTGAAGATCTCACTCCATTAAGTATGGTGGCTCCGACATCATATGTTGATAGTCAATCCGTAGCTCGCGGGATCAGTATTGATCTTAATGTTGCACCCGATAATGATGCAGATAGTGATGATGGATATGATAGTAGTGATCCTTCCGATCACGAGGTTGATATTGATAGTGATCCCGACATGGATAAGGTCCCGGATGATATCGACAAGAAAGGCCTGAATGACGAGGTCTCGGATGATCGACGTATTGTGATGCACAATAATTCAGTTGGGGCACACATGTCACTTATAGACCCTGATGCGGCATATGCAACCGATTTCGCGGAGTACCCTGATATAATACTTACTCATCGATTGACAATAGTAACAGAACTTGAAGAGTTGTTTGTGAGTCAAAATTTGACTCGAATGAAGAGTGCGTATTTGCTATTAAGCAGTATAGCACGAATGTGTCGGTGGAATACAAAGTCACAGTGTCTAAACCGACATTATATATTGGAGAGTGTTGAACAGAAGGTTACAATTGGCGGGTACGAGCTGTATTTATCCAACAGTTGTAGAAGTTGGAGATGAGAAAATTTAATAGGCCTTACATATGCAGTTCAACACGTTTGTCAGAAGATCATCGGAAACTCGATTCCAGAACTATCTGCACACATATCATGCCAATGGTGAAGGACGAGCCGACCATCAAAGTTTTTACATTGATTGTCGAGATGCAAGTACAATTCCATTATCGAGATTCATATTGAAAAGCATGGATTGTGAAACAGATGGCAATAAAACAGATGTTCGGTGATTGGGATACATCGTACAATAAGCTGTAGGGGTGGATAGTCGTAATGCGACGGTACGTGTTGTAGACTACGATTGAGTTGGTGACACGGCCTTATTATGGCCTGGATAACAACATATAATCGGGAAAAAGAATTTTTCAGTATATGTTTTGGATGTTTGATCCTTATGTTTGAGCATTTCTTCACTGCAAGTCATTTATCCAGGCAGATGGGACCTAGCTATACGGGAAATATACGTATATCCTATTAATTGTGGTGGCTCAATACGGGAACCAGAACGTGCTCTTGATATCATTTGCTATTGTGAATAAAGAAGACATGGAATCATGGGAATTTTTCTTGACGAACCTGCGGAGGTATATTGTTCATAACGATAATATTTGCATCATCTTCAATAGAGGGAAGGGAATTATTGTAGCCATTAGGCGTACCGATGTACCATGGAGATCGGTTTAATGCAACCAGTACATTGCGGCTAACTTCTAACGAGAATATAAGAATGCAAACTAGCGTAGACTTGTGAAAATGAGTAAAAAAATTTAGCTTCAAGTTATATTTTTAGTGTTTTAATTCAAGTCTGTAACTTATGTTTTCTGAATGTTCCTACAGCGTACGAGCTAGAGCCACACCTATTCCGGCAAAGAATGACCAGACTTGAGCGTGACATGAAAGGTCAAACGAACAAGCCTTAGTGGTTGGGTACTATGGAGCCGTGGCAATGGTCTCAAAGTTTCGATGACGGGTATCGATATGGTCAAATGACGACCAACTTGGCAGAGTCGGTTAACGACGTGTTCAAGAGAATACGACATCTTCTAATTTCATCCGTGTAACTGAAACATAAACATAAGCATAATTAATTAAATACAAGCATAAGCATAAACATAAACATAATTAATTCCAAATTCATTCATAAACATATTTAATTCTAAATGAAAAACAATAAATACAAATGAAAAGTGAATATATAGGCCTATCTCATTGCATTTGATGGTTCGATGGTGTGGTTCTGGGAGTAAATCGTTGTGGTGGTCGATGAGCAAGTTACGGGTGCTCATGAAGTTCAACGTCATTGTCTACTGAACCTGTGGGTGTCTCGCATGTCATCGATGATGATGAGCCATGGGTGAAGTTTTGGGGCAGCAATGGGCGAGAAAGAGTAGAGTACTGCAACGAGCTGAAAGGAGTAGAGTACTGCAGTGTTATCATGCTGAAGATATCAAACACCAAAGATAATCTCGGATCCTGCTGATCAGAACTGGATCCGAGAAACTCCGAATGATATTCCTAACTTGACTAACCTGTATTATATCCATGTCCTGACTAACCAGTATGATATCTATCGTCTGACCACTTCGAAACGTATTCATCGCCTGACCACCCCGGATGATACGACTCGGGCATCGGCTTGGGGTTTGGCTCATGCTCGACCTCTAAATCGTGCTTGGGCTCGAGATTGGGTTCATGCTCAAGCTTGGGCTTGGGCGTAGGTAGATGAAAGTGGTGCTCACATGGTAGCATGTACGGAGGGAGTAACATTGTTTGCTTACCATATAAATATGATTTTCCCGTTTGGAAATAACACTGTTTATACTTTACCTATGCCTCCAAAGCGAAAAAAAAGATCCATTTAACGTTGAGGTATCCACTCCGCCTGTCTCTCCCACACCGTAACATAATTTTTATGCACTTGCCCTCAGTCCAGCCCGAGTTTCTCGTTCTTATCAATTTCATGGATATTCCTCAAGTTTATTGGGTCTATCGGGATGGTTTGTATGCCCCCGAACTGTCAAAGTGTTCGATCTCCATGGTACCACTCTACTGTCTAATAGCATATAAGTAGTACGTTAATGCACCACAAGTACGAGTGGTCGTGAGTAAACCCGGGAATAACAGTCGTAACGTTAGGGACTGAATAAGGCATCCAAATGAACTACAAATTTAAATAACATTGTTATAATAATACGACTCAACTAATATTAATAAATTAAGATGAATCAATTAATTGCATGTCATAAATAACTTACCATCTCCCCGGCATGTGTCTCGATCATCTGTCGGTATATTGGAACTTGTAATGACCTCCCGATATTGGGATTCCCATGCCATCTACGAAAAACAACTTGTTAGAACAAATTTACACAAATTTAAATAATATTGTTATCACCCATTCACAAGTGGGAAAACGTATGGTAGGTGTCTAATATTAGCCAGGAAAGGCATCCGATACAGGGTCACGATTGCAGCAATATCAAGCACCCGTATATGTCAACGGTAGCAAACTTTGTCGTTCGACAAAGCTCGCTATACAACATCGCTAGTACTGTCGAGCCCCAATGAGGTGCTCGCTTCATCAAAATCGGTTAAGAGGGGCAAGTACATTAGGTGGACTTTATTTTCATTTGCCGCCGACATCAGTACACCCCCTATGAGGTGCATGATATGAGCTCGAGTGATACATATCACCTCAAACTCGGTGGCATCATCTGTTAAATGCTGAAATCTTTCCCTTAACCATGTAAACTTCAGCACCGTAAATCTCAATTGACCATCACCGGGTGAGACTCCTAATAAGTTATTATAGAAGGCATTCGGATCAGATACCGTCGAATAGCCCGTAACGGGCCTCTTGTCGATAGGGAGCCCAAGCTGCAGTGCAACATCCTCTAATGTGATGGTGCACTCCTCACACGGTAAGTAAAATGTGTGGGTCTCTGGCCACCACCATTCGACCAAAGCGGATATCAGGTTGTATTGTAAATCAAATGTGCGAATCAGTGCATGCTGCAACCAAGTATGGGATGATGCATCCATCCGGATGATAATTTACGCCATTTACGCGACCTCTTAATTTCCGGTATGTATCCTGACATTATTAAATTACCGAAATAGTTAATGTAACCTAGTTTAATTTCGTAAATGAAATGAATTTTTTATAATGTAACAAATAACAATTTATTACATGTCTATTAGCATCTTTCGATATGTGCTCTTCATCTTTAATCAAAGAATTCATATTCATATCTTCAAATAAAAAATTTGAGATTATCAATTTGTCAAAAGTAATTAATATAATATTTAATTAATATTTATTACAAAGTTAAAAATAAATAAATTTTCTAATATTTGATTCATGTAATTTATTGAAAAAAATAATTTTATTTATTGAATAATTAAAACATCTTGATAAATAATAAATGATATAAACATACCTTACAAATGATATAAAAATAGTACATTACAAAAGAAAAGATAAACATACCTTTCAATTTCAAACTAATAATCTTTTCCAAAAAAAAAAAGAAAATTATTAAATTTTATGCAAATTAATCAAAATACCAATAAAAAAATAAAACATACACATGCCTTTCAAATAACCTTCTTTTTTTTACCTAATTTAAACATAAATTAAATTAATTATAAAATTTTAAAAAATAAATCAAAAACAAAAAAATTTATAATAACATATAAAAAAAATATAAACACTATAAATAAACACACTTAACTAATATTTATTACAAAATTAAAAATAAATTATAATTAAAAATGACAAAAATTAATTAAAAATTAAATTAACAAAACATTTCTAAAATAAATCAAAATCAACAAAATTTAAAATTTATATTTAAATAAAACGAAACCCTAAACTTAAGATTTTTTATCAAAATAATACAACTTAAGATTTTTTATCAAAATAATACAACTTAAGATTTTTTATCAAAATAATACAACAAAAATATTAAAATACCAACTTAATTTTCTTACTTTTCCCTTCTTTTTTTTCCTTCCCCTTGCTTGCTGTCGAACCCACCCCTTCTCTTTTCTTTCTTTCTTCTGTTTTTTCCTCCTTCTGCATGTGTGTGTCTAAACACAATTTTGGGGACCATTTTAAGGTCCCCAACAATTCCCCTTCACGAAATCGAAAATGGTCTTGTCTTGTCCCATCAGCCAGCAGTAGAGATTCAAACAGCATGGTGCAGCAGCAGTAGGATGTCGCGTGTCGGATAGGCACCACCTCAATATGTTATATCTGTATTTTTATATTGAGTTTATATCATTTTCGTATTTTTTTAATATTTTTTAAAATTGTTATATTAAATAAAAAAAATGTGTCAACAATTTAAAGTGATGCTTTCTATCTAAGAGGTACCACCTTTTAAATATACCATTTTGATAAATAAAAAGAAGAATATATTAATTTTGTAAAAAATCATTTAAATTTTATTTTGTATATAATAGATCAAGCCCACGGATGGATTTTGGATAACGGACAAGTCTAAATCCTTAATTAAATTATGGATATTTGAGCATGGTTTGATTGTAGAAACTGCAGTATGTGTAAATACAAAAAATGGATAAATTTCCAAATTGGTGTCATCACATTAATCTTTAATAAGTTCATACAAGAGTTACCTCAAAAAGACTATGCTTTCTAAGCCCTTCAACAAAATACATACAAGGAATGCTCCCTCCTGCCAATACTTGTAATTAGATATTATGAATACATGGCTGCAGTAAATGACAATTCGGCTGGATATTTCTTAGGGTTGCCTTGCAAAGAGAAACTAAAATCCTGTTTTCAAGAATTCAAATGATCAAAGCTTTTTGCTAGCACCAGATTTTTTCACCTTAGACGGGCTCAAGGCTTCCTTGAAGGCAGATGGGCAAAACATCGTAATGCTGCAGGTTTCACACCGTGGCCTGAGTGGAGTACAAATTGTCTGTCCAAATCCCACCTGTTCAAACTCAAATTTGTTCATACAAGCATTAAGATGTTAGACTTTAGTTGCATCAATGTAGGGGTTTGCATTAGGATCATTAGAAACACATGATGAAAAGAAACTGCACTAATCATCACGAATTAGTTATAACGCTCTGATAAAGATTGAAAACTTTTCGAACACGAGGATGCTGAAGTCATGCCTCTTGTGTATGTAGGTAAACTTGGAACACCGTGAAAGTGAATCATATACAAATGAATGTAGCATGAACAGACCTTTTAACAGGAGACAAATTTTCTTGTATGCATGCATCTAAATTCTTCATATATAAGAGTGCATATTTATGTGTAAGCAAATCGAATAAATGAAATAGCTACATACCAAAAGAGGATTAATTGGGACCCATTCCTCCTTCGGAAGCCACTGTTGCAATGCCACTCTTGTTTCCTCTGGAGACGAAGTTTTCTAGCAAACCGACACGATAATGAGTAATGATACATGCCATTTGTTGAAGTATGTAAAGGGAAAGAGCATCTATTAAACAAATTTTCCTAGGAAGAAAGACACCTTTTCCAATTTGTAGTAACTCAGGACTAATAAATCAAATTCTATTTGTACGAGGTTTAAAAGTTCACTTTGAAGTTGTATGGCCAAATATGTTTGTAAGTGGTGATTAAGAAGAATGTGGGAAGAGGGAGGAACAAACATCATTTCTGTAGAGGCCTTCCATTAACTAGGTTAAATGAGTTGCCTAGAAAATTTACTCATAACTTCTAACCAAGTCCATTGCACTTATCAAAATAATTACAGGCAAAAAATCCATGCCATTTCTCTTTAGACACAGAAACGGATTTTAAGTTACAAATATCAGTGTTATATATAACCCTGATTATTTGAAATAGGTATGTAAATTAAGTAGTTTCAATACTAAAAATATACTACGAAAAAAAAGGAGCAATGAAACAAAATAAGATTGAGGTACCTGTTTTGTCCCTGGTCGAGACACCCATCCAAGCCGATTGGAAATGCGGTGCACGTGAGTATCTACACATATCCCTTGAACATCATTCCACGCAACATTCATAACCTAAAGTACCACACATCAAACTATAAATTCGGTATACATATAATTTTAA
Source organism: Kokia cookei (assembly GCA_039519145.1). Taxonomy (NCBI): domain Eukaryota; kingdom Viridiplantae; phylum Streptophyta; class Magnoliopsida; order Malvales; family Malvaceae; genus Kokia; species Kokia cookei. The sequence goes on along the minus strand of CM076907.1, from coordinate 32,707,893 downwards.
AAAGTTATGTAATTACTCTCCTACCAAATGAGCCATCTTCGGGCCTATCCCTGGGAGTAAGAGTAGTTCCTCCAAGGAGCTTGGAATGTCCCCATCATACTTCACAAGACAGATTTTTGCAATTTTCTTCATATTAATAGCTTTCCTTGTATAAAATCCAACCTAAAACAAACAAAATGAAATTTCATAACAGTAGCTGACAAAGATGTGAGGGGAGAGAGAGAAAGAGAATAGGCAATAAGATTAAAGCTACAGCTTATGGGGAAAAAAACTTGTGTGCCTCTCAGGACTAGCACACACAGGTCAAAATGGAAAAGCTTTGATGCCTAGTTTTTTAAGCAACTTCTAGGATGACATACTGGGTAGATCAAATCCTTAATAGTTGCTTCATCAGCTTTGTCAATGGCATTGGGAGTCAGAAGACAATTGTGACTGAGACGTTGAATTGCTCCTGCACATACAGCATCTTATTAGAGTGTTGAGAACATAATCAACAAAGTCAGGGTAATACATATGACTATATCAGAAAAGACAAAGCCTATACAAAGTTTCAATGATAATAACATCACATAATATACTATCAGTTACAACTCATACGTTGCAAAGGTATTCCTTGCCTAAACCTTTAATGCAAAATTTAAGAGTGGCAGTGGCCTAATTCAAAGCTATTTTCAGTCATTCACAACCATTACCAATAAATACTCATGTCCAGAGTCCAAGACACAGAGAAAGAGAAAGAAGACGGATTTTTTCTTTCATTGCCATTAAACTAATTTGATTTGGTAATGTCCTTGTCCTACTTTGAGTGCTCATAACTATCAGCTATTTAAGAATTTTCAATTTCATGTTGAGCTACAGTTATATAAGCTTTTAAAATTTCTCCATATCATTCCCTTCCGCAGTTAAGATTACAAGCACAAACTCTTAAGGAATGCATTAAATTAAAAAGCATATACTTATTTTAAGTATCTAGATGTTAGGATAGAAACTCACCAACCAAGCAACCACCATGAACAACTTATTTCATCATACATCAAGTTTCATCCATGATAAACGTCTTCGCCAAAAATAAAAACATGAAAAAAACTTCTTATGGATCCAGTAGAAAAAGGGAAATGAGAACATTCAAAATCCCTGACTGAGATTTTATAAGAATTTAGATTATGAAAAATTTATATTAGAAGTAAGCATAACTATGATATACTTTGAAGAAAACTTTTTCATCATAACCAATCATGAAAGTATAATGCTTAAGAACTTTCTGATGCAAAACTTTTTAAGGTCTCCAAGCAAAACAAGCACTAGATGCCCCAATTTCCTACTGTTGCAAGTTATAACTAGAATGTCTAAATACTTCAAGAAGATGATTAGTTGAATTGATATATAACTGTAAACTAAACTAAAAGATTAGGGAGTTACCATGAGTAACATGATCTTTGGTTTGGCTAGATAGTAGTGATGATACCAAGACAGCAAATCTTCTTTCCTAACACACGATAAGAGTTAAAAGATATACTAATTATATGTTTTCAAGCATATATAATTAAACATCCATTAAACAGAAAAGAACCAGTAAATAAGAATCTAAAACAAATGTCTTTAGGATGCAAAGAATCTTCAACAACATTGCTTCAAGAATCAAGAATGACGAAATCGTAGTTTTGGAAGCCAGACCCCACTAATGGAGCTTGAAGCCAGGGTCGAGGCTAATAAGGAAAAACAATCTCCATCCACCCATCATATTCGCTGTCAATAATCGAAAATATAGTACACTAGTTGGTGCTGCAAAGTGAGAATATTGAGCTCAAGTACAAGAACCAAAGACGATTTACTAGAACATGAAGCACAATCCATAATGGCATTATGCAGTTTCTCTAGCTAATAAACTATGTGGGGTTCAATAATTCTTCACGGTAGCCTCAGATTAAATAAAGCACTTTAGTGCCCTTTACTTTAAATCCCAAATTTGATGCCTTAAACTTGAAGAACCAAAGCGGCATCAGAAATGCAAATGGAAAATACAGCATAAAAAGAATAAATTATTGATCACCAATGATATATCTACCTACAAATGATCAACAAGATTGTACCTTGGGTGGAAGAACACTTCCGGCTTTCTCACATCCCATAGTGTCTACAGGTGCATCTTCTAATGACCTCATTGTACGGATTCCTTCAAGCACTTTTTCCCAGTGGGCAGGTGCTTTGCCTGCATCATTTGGAACAGATCAACAGCAAATGCATCATCTTTTCTGTGTTTTAACCGTCAAAAGAAATGAATCAGGAAGAAGGTCTTGTCAATCAAAACCGTCACATCATTCCATTTTTTACATGGGCCTCTTCATTAAGAAGAGTGAATGTAATTAACAACCCAAACACACACTCTACAGACATAAGTCTAATTTTTTATATCTCAAGCACAATGATAGGGTGCAAACACCAACTGCAAACATTGGCAACTTTAAACAGACTATTCAATTTATTTGTAGGAGAAAAATGCATACGAGCTAGAGCAAATTGGCACGCATTGTACATTATAAGTTTTATGTTAGAAAATCTCTCTTCTTCAAAAAACTTTTTCACATGCACATAATTATCACTGTTTACCTCCCACTCCAATAGGAGGAGCAATACTGACACCCACATTAAGCTCATCATATGCGGACTTCGACTTCCCTGCAAAATCATTGATAAGTGAAACTAATCAGAACCAGAGAGATTATCCATTAAAATGGACAAAATTCAGCATAAGCATATATCACAGCCAAGCATTTGTGCATTTGTGTGCCTAGGTGAATAGGTCTTTCTTCTTTTATCATTACAAATTTGGGAAAGGGGAAGGGTTATCAAGATTTGAACCGTGATCTTTGGTGCCAACTAACAACCACCTTGCCACTATAACAGTGACTTTGTCGGCTCATAGGTGTATAAGTTAGTGCGGGGGTCCATATGTGCAAGAGGAAAACAGCGTGATAGCAAAGTGCGAAGTCTCAAAACATGGTGAATTGTCTCGAGATTCGGAAATCATTCCATCACAACTCTATGCATTGACATTGTCAATCCAACAATCTTTTTAAGCAAAAACTTTCACCATTTGCGTACTAATAGTAGGAACATAGCATTACCACAGAAATCCTACCTGACCGAGCAGGTCCATCTACCTTCTTGTATGCAAATTCCTCTATGTCAGGTAAGCTACACAACTGCACAAAAATACATTATGGTCAGATGGTCAAGAACAACTCTATACCGCCAAACCTACAATAGGTTGTGTGATCAATACATTATGTTGTCAAATTTCAATTTTTGACTAATAAAGTAATAGGGCACTGTTAAATAACGAATTTCAGAGCATATAAGCATGTTCTAGAATCATACAGGATAAAATATCCTGAGTAACATATCACTAGTAGAAAGAATGGAATTAATGGAAAAAAAAGGGAAAAAATGGAGGAAAATAAAACAATGGTCTTACATTATGGTCTTCATTTTCTGGTTTGGGATTTTCTTTTACAACATCCAGTGTCTTTTTAAGCCTTTTTTTCCTGGTAAATACTCGAACTTGAGACAAAGAAACGTTGTTGGTCAATCCAGAACCTGAAATACTCAAAAGGTTTAGACAAAAGGGAAGAAGAAGAAGAAGAAGAAGAAGATGATGACGATGATAGGGGTTTGAAAACCTGGGTTTGGGTTTTGATCCAAAGAAGAAGATGAGAGGGCTTTGACAGAGAATCTTGTTTTTGGCATTTTGTTGTTTGATTTCATCCCTCCCAAGGCCAATCCAAATCCAATACCAAAACGAAGTGAAAAACTCCTTGATACAACCTCGAACATTTTTTGTTTCTCCTAGTAATTTAGGAGGGGAAGAGACATGAATTATTATTATTATTATTTTAATAATTATTAGTGCTATTCCTTATTTTTACCAAGAAAAAATTTGAAAATTTATCAAAAAAATATTTTATTTAAAATAATTGACATTAACATTGTATTAAAAATAATAGATATAATCTAAATTTATAATAAAATTATTCAAAAAAATAAATTTACTTTGTATTAAGAAATTATATTTTAAAAATATAAAAAGTTAAGCCTAAACATCTCATATTTAGGAAACAAAGAGGTGTCTTCCCAACCATAGTTGTATGCTTGTTTTAAACGTTAAAATCACATGATTGAAGGATTTTAATATATTTGTTAATTTAAGTAGATTTTTGCATCTATATTTTTGTAATAAGCTAACATTACGTATCTTAGTTTATTAAGTTATTTTTAATGGTTTAACATCACATTCCTTTGATTTATTAAATTTTGCATTCAATTTTTATAATTTTAATAACCAGCAAATATGTTTAAGTATTCGATACAAAACATGTTATAATTACTAATTCATTGATCAAATGGTCCGTCAAAAAAGATTGGGTATATCCAAAAGTCTTGTGTATTATCAGTAAGGGATTAAACAAGTCTCTATTTAAAAAATAATAACTAAATCTTTATATTTGTAAAATATAAATAAATTAGAAGTGATCATGGGTTGGATTAGATTTGGCCCAAGTTATAACAAAATTTCAAGCCTATTTAATAGGTACAAGTTTGACTCAACTCGAAAAATAGATCTAAAATTTTATTCAAATCCGATCCGAGTAAAAAAGTTAAAACCTAACCTTGGCTCGACCCGACCCGTCTATATTAATTTTTCTATGTAAAAATAAATCTAAAAATATATAATACATCAAATATACTAAAAACATTAAAATAAATGTTTCTCAACAAATTAAAAATAAATTTAAATACTTTAATAACAGTAAGGTACAATTTTACAAGTAAATGCTTATAAAATAATAGCAAAATTAACAACAAAACAAAAATCACACAATATCCAAACAATAACAATAAAACAATAGCAACATAATAATAAAATGACAACAAAATAATAACAAAAAAGTGAAAAATAATATTTTTTTTTACGCTGAGTTGGATTAAAAAAATTTACTCCACAAGTGGAAAAACAACGGTATCAAAATTTAGATTATAATAGGCTTGAATATAGTTCCAACTTTAACTTTTTAATGTGAAAAGAATTAATATTTATTTTATTATAATACAAGCAAAATTTAAAAAAAAAAAATAGTAGATTTTAATAGTAACAAAAACTAATAATGATAAATTTTGTCGAGTGAGTGAGAAATTTTACCATGCTTATGTTGATCTTAAAACCCCAATAAGGTCATTTTACTAGCAACTGAAAATTCAGGTTAAAGTTGAAGATGAGATTATGTTTAAGTTTTTGTTTTTTTAATTCTTATATTAATATTTTTTTCTATCAAATCACTTAAAATTAAATGAAAACTTAATGTTCTTTTTACTTTGCTACACAACATTTAATTAAGTTTTAAAATTTTAAAAAATCATAAAAAAATATTTTAAAAAAATTAAAAATCTATAAAAAGTTATAAAAAAAATTAATGTTTTTCAAATTCTTAAAAATTAATTAAATGTCCACATTACTATAAAATAACAATATATTAATAGTGAAAATTCAATTCAATTAAAAATTTATTATATAATTATAAAAAATTAAATTTTGTGTATGAATCAAAATTCAAGTCCAATTTTAAAAATTACAATCGCTTTTATAATTGAAAAAAATTATAAAATTTAATTTTTTAGATAGTGAATATAAAATCTCATTTCTTTTTATTTTGATTTTTCTTCAACAAAAAGGATGCAAAATCTGTAATCTCACATTCCTATCTAATTTTCCGCCTCTAAAATTCAATATTCTAACTTCTTCAAAATTGCCACACTGCAAGCAAAATCCACTTTACATCACATCTGAATCAGGCACGATAATTGATCGTAATCCCCCTCGTACCATCATTTGGGAATAGAATTCAGCACGCTCCTGCATTTTACCATCACTCTTTCCATGTCAATTTACATGCACTTGCACCAATATCATAAATCCGGCTTAGACAATAAAACCGTCACTGTTTTTTTTTTTTTTGTGAATAACAGAGCAAAACTTAAATAATTAACGCGATTCGAACCCAAATCACACTTGAGACGACGAGCACTCTTGACCTTCAGACCATCATTACTTTTTATTTCACTATTAAGATACAAATTAACTTAACACCACAGCCACTCAATTATGCAAATTCCATGAAATATTCATATTCGAAAAGCGTAAACAAGGAAATAAAAGGTCCAATAGAAGAAAAAATTGAAGATCAAAAAGAAAAATCTGATTCGTCATTTCCTTATTCAAAAGGGATAAGAATAACATGGAATCACAATTTTATACAATCTTTTCTTAGTTCGAATAATGTTGAAGATGAGCAAATGGTAGCTTTACTAGATATTTATGGCGACATCTTCCTAAAATGGAAGGTTTATCCAGCTACGGTTAATATGGTTTTAAAAGCAAAATGGAGGACGATTTGGCCATGTTTGAATTTAGACACGTGCATGCTCAACTCTTGATTACCAACTCATACTAGTTATTAACAAAAGGAAAACAAAATAGAGCACAAATTTATAAAACAAAGTAAAAATTCCAAACAACAAACATACCTTAACTGTGACAATTACAACCGCCATTCCGTGTTCTCGCGGTTCATGGAAGAGTTTTCTTGCATCATTGGGTGTAACAGATGGAACAACTTGAGGCAAAACCTTTGCAACTGCAACACAACATGAAACATGAATACAAACTGATGGAAATTTTATGATCATCAGCTAAATACTGCTATCAGCTAGACATCAACTAGCTATGTTTTCACATATGCTTCATGTTATCCGAATAAATTACCTAATTTTTCAGAATGACGACCATCATCAACCAGCAAAACTTTTATAACTGTCTCCACTTCCAGTACCTTTCTTGTCCCTACCTTTCGATCGCCCAATATCACCACCTGTGATGTGATTGTTAGAAATAAACATAGTAAGCCAGTTATCTATCACAGGCATTACTAATCTTATCTACCCAAACAAAGCTCAAACTTTAACAACCTCAAGTTTGGCTCGAGTTTGAGTTTGAATCGAGAAAGCACACAAGACGCAAGTCCAGCACTAAGACTCTCATAAATGACCAAACCAAATTCAAGGTTTTCAAGCTGACCCAAATAACTTGCCAAGACATTTGTCTTGTTTACACCCAAATAGATATTCAAGGTTGTCATTTCTTGACTAAGATAGTCATCCATTTTGGACCTTAATCTAGGAAACTACAGATGACTTGGGTCATTAATCACAAATAAAGCATATCAGTATTTCATGATCATACAGCTATACAGAGAAAGCACACCCATATAACCACAAAGAAGACTGAATTGATCCAATTCACACAAACATAAAAAAGACACCCCCAACGCACATATACAGATGTTCAATTTACTTTGCTAATGAATCAGTCTATCTCTGTAGAATTTAGCAAATCTATTGTATACAGAATCTTCATTTTTCTTAATGTATCACTGTCCCACAAATATTCGGAGATAGTCATTAATTATAATCCTCCAAATATATAATAGAACTTGGTAAAAATTGTACTTAATCCTGTCATGTTAAGCTTATAATCAGATTTGAGTAACATAACAATCCATCAATAATCAAATTTTGCTCAACCATGATCTACTTTTATGTGCTAATATGGCGTCTAGGGCCCAAAGCTGTAAGAGACCCAAAAATTTTTTCCACCTATTAACGTGAAAAAAAAAATCAACCTAAAAAATTAAAGGAAAAAAACCTAATTTTTTTTATTTTATTACGAGTATATATATATTTATTTTATTGTATCCAAAAATGTCAATAAATGACCTGCTAGAAATTAACATCATTTCAAAATTCGGACCTGCTTAAATAATAAAGGAAAATTGAAGCAAATCACAAAAAAAAGAAAACATCAAAGACTCGTTCATTTCATATTCAAGATGCTAAACATCAAATTTCTTTCTTGTCAATCTTTCGAAGACTTACTTGATTATACAAAATCCATCGTTTTGAATTAAAGAAAAGAAAAAAGATTCACATAAATAGTCATACTGCGAATAGAATAGAATATACAAATTCAAAGAAAACAAAAACTGGTATTAATTCCACATTTAATTAAAAAGAAACACAAGAAATTGAAGAGTACCTTCGAGAACTTGGGAAGAAGGGTCAAACTCAGATTGATCCAAACTAGGTCGTTCCAATACACCAGCACCACCGGTCTTGAAAGAACCAGCTCTCGCTCTCACGCTCATAAGTTTCAAACCCGTTTTCCCTTTGGCAGAAATCGAGGGGATGCTCTGAAGCTTCACCATGCCAAACGACGACGTAGTTGCCATTCCTGCAACAAACGCCATAACCCAAAACTTTGCTTTTATTTTTTCTCAACCTCTGTTTCCTCTTCAACGAAACAGTTCGTTCGTTCGTTCGTTCGTTCCTAGTAATTGAAACGTAGAAATGGGTGCACAAACGGTTATATTTATAAATTATTTTCTTAATTTATTTAAAAAGGACAACAAGGTTTAGTATTTATTTAAATTTATAAAATGTATACATTCTATGATATAAATGTGTATGTGTTATTCATTTAATAAGTCCAATCTTAAATACTCGAACATGTTAATTTGTGTTTATAATAATCTGAATTTGAGAATATTCGAATTTATAACGGTGTGAACTCAAGAAAATTCAAATTCGAGGAAATTTAAGTTTGAATTATTCTAAATTCAAAAAAGCTCGAGACCAAATTCATGTTCGAAATGAATTCAATTCAAAATCTGAACATTAGTGCAACTGGTTGTTGCAAGCCTCTTTACTTTTATCTCTCTTTGCTTTTCTTTTCGTTTCCTCTCCCTCTACATTCTCTCTTTTTTGGCAGAATGTCCTCGACATTTCTCCTTTTTCCTTTTAGGCTTTTGGCCACTTGTTGGTGGGAGAATATTTTTCCCAACAACATTGTGGTTTCCACCACGATTTTTTACGTTAGTAGTAAAGGTAATAACTTTTTTTTTTTATATTTTTAGAATTTTTAGAATTACTATTAAAATTTTGTAAAAATGTCAAATTAAGGTAGAGATTGGAAAGTCACCTAATGATTGAATTTACGTGTAATTACTTATAATTACACAATGACGACATGTTTAGGTAATCATTGGAATTCAGTCTAGGGTTTATTGCTATAAATATCACATCGGGTTGGTTTTCAAAATTTTTATTTTTCACTGTTTAAAAAATCCGTTCTCAAATCGAATTTTTTCCAACAATGTCGGGATGTTGAAGTTTGGGTTACCAATTAACCCCGACTATTGGACAGTTTGTGCGCCAAAGTTGAAATCGAGGGCTAAAATCGATAAGTGTCTTCTTACTAATGATTCCGACATTTCCTGATAGGAGCTTTGTAACAATGTTGTGAACCCACCACACAATCGTGTGGTTAGATTTTCTGCTTCTTGTTCCTGGTAGACATTAATTAGCACTGTTCTCGGACTCGAAACACCTTCATCGACGTCAACAAAGTGGACATATAACTCTAGTATAGTTGATCCACTAGAGCAATGTGAATTGAGCATCACCTCGACCTCCATGTCACTTGTGAGCTCAAATATATCATACCTAATGGAGTTCGGTGACGTTAGATATTTATATTTCACGCTCAAAATTGTTTTCCGGCTTGAAGTAACCACTTTCCTTCTAATTTTTTACCAAAGCTCGTGCAATTTTATGCTCAAGTTAAAAGCCATTTTTATAGATTGGACTGATGCAAAAACGACTCCAATTTTGGTGTCACAAATTTGACCATCGTAATAACTAAAAACTTTAATTTATTTACTCAACTTCAACCAAATAACCTGTTTCACATGTTTAAAACCAAAACACTATATAGAAAAATTAGTACGCATTATCCAAATTCAAACAATGACACTTATTTGAACTACTTTACTTTGTTGGGTCGATTTTTGAAATTTAGATTTTTAACAATTTGCAAATCTCTTTATGAAAACAATTTGCTCGAAATTTCAGTATAAAACCCCTATACAAAATGTATTTATTTTATAGGAAATACTACCCCCCCTCGAAAACAAAAATAACTTCAAAATATTGGAAAAAATTGGATATGAAAAGTCTAAAAAAACTCTTCTAACAAGAAGCGCTTTCCTAAAAAGTCTGAATAGTTTTTTAAAAACACTTCTAATAAGAAGTGTTTTTCAAACAATTTGGGATGTGATGTTTGAATTTTATTCGAGATTCTCTGGCTTGAGAATTTTTGTTTAAGGTTAAAGTTGGGTTCAGGGTTAGGGTTGAAAATGCAAGAGAAGAAAATGCCCATCGCATTGCAACTAGGTCTCCAAGTTCACTATAGTTATACGGTCACGGGTTGAAGTATAACTAAGACTCTTAATTGATAGTAGTTATGCGGTCTCGAGTTCAAGTTTAATGCCACCAGAAAAAGATGCTTTATAAACCCTATATATAAGTTTGAGCCCATAATCATAAGAAAACAAAAGGGCTTTCAAGTATAATAAATTTATTCTTTTTTTTTTTCATCTCCATCAGAGATAGTATTCTTAACCTCATTATCCATAACATGTGGCAGAATTGGGGGCAAGAAGATTTTCAAGGGGAGGAGTGACTATGATGGTGGAGAAAAGCTGAAATGTGACTCGAGGCGATAACGATGGTCGTGATTAAAGAACTCATTAATAATTACAATCACTGTCCCTCTCCTTGACTCGAGTTTCAATTTTTTCTCCACCATCACAGTCACTCCTCTCCTTGAAAGTCTTCTTGCCCCTAACTCTGTCACAAGTTTGGATAATGAGGTTAAGGATACTACCTTTGGTGAATATTGAGAAAAAGAATAAGTTGATTATACTGGAAAGGTCCTTTATTTTTCCCTATGATTATGGTCTCAAACTTAGTATGTGGTTTATAAAGTATCCTCTTTCGATATCATGAAACTTGAACCCATGATCCTATAACCACTATCAAGTAGGGGCCCAAGTTATAGTTCAACCCGTGACCTCATAATCACCGTCAATTGAGAGCTTTAGTTATATTTCAACCCATGATCGTATAACCATCATGAACTGGGAGTCTAAGTTGTAATGCGATGAGCTTCTAAGGTGATGGTTCCATTCCCACACGACAGATAAAATGTTTGGTCTTCGAGCGCCATCGCGTCACCGTGAACTCAAACGGTTAAAACAATCATAATGTCTACCTCAAACATAAACACAAATAAATATTTCTCCCCAAAATTCTAAAATCACACACAAAAAAAAATTATAAACATAAAACGCATCTTGTAGGAAGCGTTTTATGCTGAGGTGGCAGCAGGGAGCCTAAAGCGCGTCCTAGCTGCCACCTCAGTATAAAACACTTCATGCAGGACGTGTTTTTTGTTTCTCTCTCAAAAATTGACCTATTCTCCTAAATTTAAAAAAAAGGACAATCTCTAATTATTTTTTAACACAAAATTTTAATCTAATTTTACTCTGGAAAAATAACTTCTCCATAAAATCTTTAGTTTTTTTTCTTAATATTCTATAAATGACCCCAAATTATTTCATTACTTTTTAAAACAATCAAACAACCAAACAAAATTCTAAAAATTAAGAGAATTAAAAAAAAAAATGAACAAAATAAGACAATCATGATCAGCACTAAACAAACCCATTAATTAAAAAGAACCAAAACATAATAAAATAAAAATAATTACCTAAAAGATGGAATTTTTTTTTTGGTGGGAGAGTCCGAAATTTTCCTTTGTAAACCAAAACTATTTTTAAATTCTCTTTTAATTTTTGGAATTTTATTTGGTTGTTTGATTGTTTAGAAAAGCAATGAAATAATTTGATTTTTTCCTGTAGAAAATTAAGAAAAATAATTGAAGATTTTTCCGCCTCAAATTTATTTGGATATGTTCTTGTGGCATAGCTTATAGGAAGAAATTTTCGAATTTTTTGAATTATATATTTATTTTAAATATTTTAATATGGTGATATTATATATTAAATGATTCAATCGTTGATGATGCTGTTATTTAAATATTTATTTTATAAATAAATAAATAATGTTTTAAATTAATTATAAAAATATTCTTAACTTTAATCAAAAGTATAAAAACAAATCACGTGAATGAGTAAAATTTTTAACGATAAAATAAAAATAATATTATTTAAAGTGACATACGATATAATTTATCTTAAAAAAGTATTAATAAAACTCGAGGAAATATTAACTTGTAAACGCCTTTATTATCATTCATTATTAAATAAATTCTTAGACATTTCAAATATTTGAAATGTTGGTATTTAATACATATGTAGATAAAATATGAACATGTGATGATCATATTCATATCAAACGGACCCGAGTCCCCGACTAACATAATTCCCTTAATAGCAAAGCCAACTAAGCTGTTTCGTTTCTAGCAAGCTCAACTCCTTTTTCTGAAATCTTCTTCTTCCTCCTCTTCCTCTTTAACCTCTTCTAATGGTTTGTAAGTATAAAGATAAGCACAAATTATGTAATAAATGAGATTCAGGACTTGGATCCCACTAACAAGCCAATAATAATATTCAAGTTTTCCCCTGTTCAGATTCCTATCTGGCAACCAGTTCCCGTTTTCACCTGTGTATTTATGAACAAGCGAAACCATTAATGTCCCAATGTAATTCCCCAAGGAAATGGCTGTCCAATACAGGGCTGCCGCTGTGCTTCGCATGCTTTCCGGCGACTGGTTGTACAGGAACTCCAAGTGTCCAACTGACATGAAAACTTCGGCTATGCCGTGGACGCAGAATTGAGGGACTAACCAGAACACACTGATGGGAACTATGGCTGTGGGATCATCCAGCAAGTTGTGATGGGCTGCGACGGATTTCCTTTTGATCTCGATGAACGATGAAACGATTGTGGCCACGATGTTGATGACAAAACCGATTCCCATTCGTTGTAAACACGTGATGCCCGAAGGGTGTCCAGTGAACCGTCTTGCGAGTGGAACGAAGAGGCGTTCATACAAGACTAGGCCTGAGAGCGTTGTTAGGATGCCAAAGATGGACAGACTTGCTGGTGGGATTTCGAATGATTTCGTGAAGTGTCGGTCCATGGTTCGAGCTTGTTGGATTACGAAGCTATGCAGGTGTGAAGATGAGGTGACGAGTAAAATCCCAGCAGCCCAAATTGGAAACATTCGGATGATAGTTTTAAGCTCTTCAACTCTATGGACTGTGACTAACCTCCATAGATTAGGTGGGTCGGAACTTGCAGACTCGGACTCTGTCACTACTGCAGCTTTGTCTAACCATCTGAAAACAAAGATCGAATAAGCAATTCAAGCATTCGAATACGCTTAAACGTCGGACACAAATAAAGAACCATGGCTTACTTGTATTGATCCGTATGAACAAGTCTTCCATGAAGAGAAATGGCTGCGTCAAGCTCCTTGTTCTGGTACAAGAGCTTGGGATTCTCCGGTGCAGTTTCCTTTCTTTTCTTAAAGGCTGCAACAATGACTTGAGCCAATCTAATCAATGGACTGCCACCTGGTTCGATTTTCTTATAAAGGGGTGAGCCTATAACAAAGGCAATGATTGATACGATCATGGCAATGGTTGGGATTCCAAGACCCCAACCCCAACCAACATTTTCTTGTACATAAACCACCACTGTCAAAGCAGTCAATGTGGCTAATCCCATGCTAAAATAGTACCAATTGAAGAAATTCCACTTTTTGGACTGAACAGTGATCACTTTGTCCGATCCGAATTGGTCCGCGGCGAACGTTACAACGCAAGGCCTAATGCCACCGGTGCCTAACGATGTGAGGAGAAGTGAAATGTACAATACCCACAGTTGAAACGTTGAAGCTTCCTGGCAGTTCTGTTGTGTCGGGCAAGGGGGCGGACGGAGAGACGGTAGCACTGCTGATAAGGTGATGCTAACCAAGCCCTGCAACAACAAGGGCAACATGACCCAACTTACTGAAAAACTAGTTTGGCAGTGGAGGATTGAAAATGAGTGCAAGGGACCGATACCAGTTCGTAAATGATGGAGCCAACAGTGATGGTCCAAAAGCGACCGGCGAACGAATCGGCAATCAAAGCACCGATGAGGGGGGTAAAGCTGGAAGTTCCACCAAAATTGGTGAGGGTGTTGGAGGCTTTCACCAGTGGCATGTTTAGTTCCTGAGTCAGATACGTTATCATGTTGCTATGGAATCCACTTGAAGCAAATCTATCACATATTTCATTTGCTGTCCAAATCAAATTTCCATTGCAGTTAGTTTGGTTAACTAAATTACTATAAATATGCATATGGAACCTTACGAATCCGGATTTACTTGATTAATTCATACAACCACCTTAAAATAAAACATAATTATTTTTAATAATCTACATTAAAATACAATATATATAATTTTCAAAATAAAATAAAAATGAACTAACATTGCTCAGGTTTTGAATACATTTAAAAAGAAAAAGGATAGAGAATGGGAACTAACCAAGAATGAATGGCATTGTTTTGATGCCACCGAGCTTCTTGTCGTTGGGCATGCTATCAACGTCTTCTTCTTCAAGAAGCTTGTTGGGGGTAGGGAAATCCATGGGGGCAGGGTGGTTAGCCATGGTGTTTGAGCAGCTACCGAAGGTACATATAGGGTGGTATGGGTGAGCAGTGAGTATATTCTGTGAATCAATGATGAAACCGATGAGAGCGGTTGAGTTGAGCTTGACTTTCATTATCACAAGTGACGTCTGATCTTATGTCATAATTTTCGAGCTTTACTGCCATCTATTTTGTCTATCAACAACAAGAAATTCATATTTGTCTTTATTCCAATAATCAAGTATTTCTCACTGTTACTAATGGAGCCACTTTCAAATCTAATAATTACAACCTGTTAAGATTTGAATCGGATTAGATTAATTCATCCATGAGTTAGTATGAATGAATTGGATGGAACTAAAATATCAATTAAATAACTTATTTAATCAAATCATGTTAATTGTAAAGTAATAGTCTAATTGATTTGATTATCGATTTAATTCTGTAAATTTTAGTTAAGATGCTTTACATTTATATTCATATTCATTCAATTATTACTAATTGTTTAATAAATTTTTTTATTGTAGCTTTTTTATCATCAATTGTTAAATGATTCATGGAAAGCCAATAAATAAATCTTTAAAATTTGATATAATAAAAAATTTTGCCATTAACTTTTGTATATTATATCAATTCTGTCTTAATTCTTAAAAGCTTAATACATAATGTGTACACATTACTTGTATTTATATTTTTTACACAAAAATATAATTCAATTCATAATATAAATTAGAAATAAAAACACTTTTATTACTTTGCTTTTCTTATATACTCCAAATGGTTGAAAATTTACTATCACAATTAATTATTTTTTTAGTTTGAGTTGGTCAAGTAAATCAAAACTAAAAAAAAATTATTGGGTTGAATTAACAAAAGTGAGTTTGAGGAATGGGATTGAGTATTTTTCAAAATTTGGGTAGATTTGTTTGTTTTTTTTTTTTTTTTTTTTTTTTGGCCATGGAATTAAGCATAGAGAACATGTCGTAAAAGGGACGAAGTGGCAATATTGATTAAATTCACTATTTGATGTCGGCTCCACCGACCGGTAGTGCAAGTTCATTCACAGTTCTGTTTGAATTATTCCCAGTTCCTCAATCTTGGACTTCCTAAGCTTATTGCGTCTCTTGCTCAAGACATTAATGATTTCAAAGCCATCTTTCATTTTCCTTTTAATAGTGGATTAATTGAGTGAGTGTTGAAGCTATTTGTGTCCGCGAACGTTATTGAAATTGGTTAAGATTGGTAACTGGTTAGTACACGTGTATAATCTTTAATTATATTTATTTTTATGAATTTTTAATAATTTATTTACTTGAAATTAGACTAGCGGTTGGACCGGTTGAACCAATCAAATTGAGAATCGATAGCCTGACTAGTGCGACCATCAGTCTTGTTCCAAAAATATTTGTGTTTGCCAAAAAGGGTAATAATATTCCAACAAAACAATCGATTTAAAAGAATAAGAAGCAGTGTTCTAGCATAACAATCGATTTAAACATATAAACAATCGATTCAAAAGAAGAAGCAATATTCCACCACAACAATCGATTCAAAAGAAACAGTATTCCAACATGACAATCGATTCAACAGAATAAACATTTTTGGAAAATTGCAAAAAACTTAAACTTTGGGGGACCATAACCCCCTTGGGCCTCTACCAGGCTTCGTCATTGATTGAGTTGGTGGAGACTGAGTCATCTTAATCGTTAGTTTTCGATCCAACTATGAGAATCATAGCTAATAATTTTTGGATGTTTCTATTTTTTTGTATATATTAGATCAAACTTGGCTAATAATTTGTTTAGGTTTTTTTAGGCAAAAGGATCATAAAGAAAAGCAAAATTGTAGTTAACTTTCAAATCGAATAATTGCAACCGTTTAAGATTTGAATAAGATTGGAACAACCATAAGACCGGTTAAACCAAAAATAGAATGAGGTACCAATTTAAAAAGAGGCATCACATTAATTGACCCATGAGCTCGTATGAATAAATTGAACCGAATTAAAAAACCAAATGAATCAATTGAATTAATCTTTTAAATATTTTTTTATAATTTTTTTAATGATTTATTTAATCGAATCATACGAATCGTGAATCAATGGCTTGATCGATTCAACTACCAGTTCAATTTTGTAAACCTTAGTTAAGATGCTTTACGTTTACAAGTTTTTTTTTTTTTTTGTAAAATATACTCATAATCATTCAATTATTAATAATTTTTTAGTATTTAATTATGAAAAATTATAAAATAATTATTTATTATAGATTTTTTTTTTGTCATTAATTGTTAAACTGCTAATGAATAGATGACATATAAACCTTTAAATCTTGATATAATAAAAATTTGTGCCTTTAATGTTTACACATTACCTTAATTTATCATATTTTTACACAAAAATATAATTCAATTAACAATATATAAATTAGAAATAAAAACATATTTTAGAAAATCTTTTTTATTAAACAAGATAATCTCCAATTACGTTACTTTTCTTGAAATTTTAATTTATCTCAATGACAATTAATTCATTTTTTTAACTTGAGTGGGCGTCATTAATAAAGTAAAAAAAAAAAAATATATTAAGAATTAACGAAGTGAGTTGTTTTATTCTTGAGGAATTGAATTGGGCATTTTTCAAAATTTGGGTAGATTTGTTTGTTGTTCTTGTTTTTGCCATGGAAATAAGCATAGAGATGATGCCATAAATGAGACAATGGGGCAGCACTCTAGACACTCCTATATACCGACGAAATCCACTATTTGATGTTCGCTGGAGAATTGATAATGCAAGTTCATTCACAACTCTACCTGATTCCTCAAGCCATTTAACTTATACATTCTTCGGACTCGATTAAGCTTATTGTGTTTCATGCTCTGGATGTTAATGATTTCAAAGCCAATTTTCATTTTCCTTTTAATAGTGTGTTAATTGAGTGAGTGTTGAAGTTCTTTGTATTCGCTAAGGTTGTTGAAATTGGGTGAAATTGATAATTGATCAGTACATTGGTTCGGAGCAAGGGAAAGAATTGTCTAACCCGCAAACCAATACAAATTGATTCAATCGAAATAAAAATCAATTGAATTGATGGCTAGAATGAGTTTGATAATTTTTAAATATATTTATTTCTTTAACTTTTATAAAATTTTAATAATTTATTTACTTGAAACTAGACTAACAGTTGGATCGATCGAACCAGTTAAATTTAAGAACCGATGACCTGCTAGTTCGACCATCAATCTTGTTCCACAAATGTTGGTCTTTGCCAAAAAAGGGTAGCAACTATATCGACAATAACAAGGGCAACTCACTTGAATCAATATTGAACAATTCAAGCATGAATCTTATGAAATTAGTGAAAGTTGAGTTTTTGGAGACTGAGTCATCTCAATCTTAGTTTCCAATCCAACAATGAGAACCAAGAGCATTAAGAGAAATGAAAAAAATGCGAGAATTATGATAGAGTTTATGGATGTTTTCATTTTTTGTATATATTTGATCAAATTTAGCTAATTTTTTTTTTTTAGTTTTTTAGGCAAAAGGGTCACAAAAAATGTAAAATTGTAGCAAATGATCAAATTACATAATGTGTAAACATTGGGCTAAACTTTTTAACATCAAGACTAAATTAATACTATATAAAAAACATGAGGGTTAAATTTATTATTATGACAAATTTAAAAGATGTCATGTCATTTTTTGTTAGCTATTTAACTACTAGTAACAAAAAACAAAGATAAAAAAAAATAGTTAGATAATTATTTTGTAACTTTTCATAATTAAATAACAAAAAATATTTACTAATAATTGAGTGTGAATCAATAGACAGCATATATTTAAAGATCTCATTATAGTGAGATCTCGTAGAATCTTTTTAAATCCTTTTAAATCATAGTTGAAATAAAAAGGAAGAAAAAAAACGCAAATAAACTGTTGGCTATACCATATATGATTTGCATTGAAAAATATGAATTTACTTTTAACAAATTCAATCAGCTTTTAACACTAAAGAAAGAAATTTTGAGGCTTTTTTTATAAAAATAACTCAAAAATATTGATTAATTACGTAAATAATTCATTTTTTTGATTAAACACGTAAATGACCTAAAAATCTACAGTGACAGCTGATGGATCCAAAGATTTTAACGCCACCAACATATCATGTCAAGAACCAAGATAAAAAAAAATTAATTTTTTGATAGAACTACGTAAAATAACGTCATCTGTATAAATACCAAGAAAATATTGTAATTTTTAAAAAATTAAGGGAACTGTAAAAAAATATTCCTTTTTATGGTGGCTCCACCCGTTTCCAATGCATGCACATCATTTGTCTTTTTTTTTTCTTTTTCTTTTTCGGATGCCAATTATTTTTTTGGTAATGGGTTCAAATTGGTTATACAAGTGCTTCCGTTGGTTGTGGTAGAACGATAACGGGTTTAAATTGGTTATGCAACCAACGGGTGGATTATTTAGGATTTCTTAGGTCAATGGGATGTTTGAAAGTTATAAGGAATCTCAAATCAAGCCTCACGGGTGATCGTTACATAAAAAACGCTTCTCATATCTCTCCCATTCATCCTCTAACAAAGTATGCGTAAATTTTATTTTCTTCAACTCAGATTGATCTACCATTAAAGGCTATATATACCAATTTGGTTATGCCAAAGAGAATGACTCCAACAAATAAAATATTATTTTTCAAAAATTTTAAATTAAAAAATAATTTTTTAAAAAAAATCTGAAATATATCGAGAATAACTCCACCAAAAAGAATATTTTAAAATTTTAAAAAACAAATAATAAACAAAAAAAAAAAAAAGGGGAGGCATGGGAAATGGTGGCGTCAATTTTTTAAAAATGGTAATATTTTTTTAGTATTTATTCAAGTAGCGTCATTCTATATGATTCTACAAAAAAAATGATTTTTTTAATTCTGATTGTTGATGTGGTATGTTAGTGACGTCAAATTCTTTGGCTCTACCAACTTTCACTATAAATTTTAGGTCATTTATGTGTTTAATAAAAAATAGATTATTTACGTAATTAATAAAAAATATAATTATTTTTATAAAAAAACAAAAAATTGATTTCTAAAAAAAACGACATATTAATTGACTGATTATTTTTTAATTTTTGATATAACTTGATTAAACGAGTACAATTTTATCATTTTTTATCTTTCAATCACAGCGGTTGATCTAGAAAAAACTATCATTTGATAGTTTACCAAAAATAAGGAAAACGAAAGAATCACATCAAAATCAAAAAGAGCATGCGTATTAGATCTTGTGCAGGTGTGGGCTTATCCGTTGGCTGGTTCTAGACAAGGACAGTCGAGTAGGTTTGTCCAGTAACTAAACTTCCAGATTAATGTGAACAGAATTTTATTTTTCATTCAATGTCAACCCAAAACTTTATATCACTTGTCATTCACCTCATAACTTTATTTTTTCCGATTATTCATAATTTTTTTGAATTATAATTTAATTAAATTAAAACATATTTATGTCTTTAAACATGCTTCAACCTACAACATCTAAATGATTATAACGACAACGGTATTAACTAAATAAGTGCTCAATTAAATTTTAAAATATATTATTTTGTTTAATTCAATTATAAAATATTTTTAGTATGAAATTCATTTTTTAAATTATGAAATGATAACACAAGTTCGACATAATGTAAAATTAGAAAAAAAAATAATTCAAAGAGGGATCTATTTTAAATAATTCTTCTATCATTTTAAATATTCAGATTGAATACCTATAAATTTAATAGTAAAAATTCAACATTTAATTATTCATTTGACCCAAACATTATTTAATTTTCAAATTTGTTAATTTATTATAAAAAATATAAAAATAGTTTCAATATATTATTTTTAATTGGTTATCAAGTTAGTTGAAGTAGAGTTAATTTTTTTTTAGTGATGAGATTCCTTCTGTGATATTACAAATAGTAGTAAGATGAAATTAATTATTGTAATGGTAATATATATGTTCAAATTCAAAAAAAACAGTAGCGATAATGAGATTAAGTCAAGGTGTGCGTATCAAATATTTTATTATATTCTTATAAGGTAATTGTCAATCTTTTAATTTTATCTATAGAGTTTAAAAATTTCACTGACCGTGTATAAAATATTTTTTTTAATATAAATAGTAAATTATAAAAAGTTACTAAAAATTATATCTAACTTATATGATTAATTATAGTTATAATTGTTCTAAACTATAATTAAATTATCAAAATTATATTTATATTAGATTTATATAAAATAATAATATATAATAAAACTATGCTATATTGAATAATATTTATATAGTAAATATAATAATAATAATAATAATAATAGAAGAAAAGTGAGAAATATAAAAGAATAATTATCTCACTTTATCGGGTTCCCGTGCATATTCAATTTTCGCTAAAAATTGAGAAAGTTGAATAAAATTGATTTGGTTGGTTTAGTTTTGGCAGTTTGTGCGGTTTTTTTTTGTTTGTTATGATTTTAGTTTTGTGAGTTATTTTGGTTGGTTATTAAATTGATTTAATCGAAAAAATTAAATTATTATATTTTTAATTATTAAAAATATATTTATAATTTATAATATATAAAATAAATATATATATTATTCAAGTTTAATAATTAAATTCGCTTAAATTAATTAATTGATTGACTTAAAATCAATTTAGTTATGTAAGCTCTGTAACTTTAATTTGATTGGATCGATTTTTATGGATTATAATTGATTTAAAAAAAACGAAAAAAATCAAATGCTGCAGATTAATCTATAAGAAATAATAGGAGAGATTTTATTTGTATTAAGATTTTCAAAATTTTTAAAATGAATTTATTTATTTGGGTATAAATATTGAAGAATTTTAAAATTTGAGAGTAATTTCAAGAGAATATAATAGTAGCTCAATTTCTTTTTTCAAATTCCACTTAAATAGGTGGTTTTTCAAAATCCATTCTAATTTTATTTCATTTAGAATATATGCTGCCACTATAAAATAAAAAACTTAAACTTCAAAATTATTTTTATTTAATTTTAATATATATTTTAAATTTTATTAAATTAAAAATATAAATAAATTTTAGAAATACAATTATATTCATATTGAATATTTTATATTATTTATTTTTAATTTTTAAAATGATAATATTATTATTTTTTATAAATTATTTATTTATCCAAACAAAATAATTACAAATACTTCATTTTGAATATATAAATCTTAAAATGCTAGCATTTTAAAAATATAAAAAATTTAAAATTCTTCATTAAAATAGATGAAAATTCAAAACAATCCAGCCAGTTTTAAAATTGTATTAAATATAATAATTATTTAATAAAAATAAATATTTAAATAAATAATATGATTAACAATATAAATTCAATTAGTTAAAATCGCATCATATAGATAAAATATTAATACTTCAAAAAAATTCCAATTTTTATTGAATCAAAGAGTCTTGAAAGTAATAATAAACTAATATAACTCTATACTCAAGTTTCGAGCTGGGATAATTATTTGTTTGGATATTGAAAAATTTTAAGGTTAAAATATACCTCAAATTTCTATATATTTTATATTTTTGGAATTTATTTTATTATTTTTATTTTTAAAATTTGATTCCTTTACTTTTAAATTTAAAAATTTAAGTTCAATTGTTATTATTGTTAAATTCATTTTTATGATATTTTAAAATTAAAAATTATATATCGCTTAATAACTATATAAGAAAAAATATAATATTAAAAATGATAATGTGGAATTAAAACAAGCTCATTCAAGTAATGATAAATTAATTTTTTTATATAAGTAAATTCTTTTTGTTAAAATAGTAATTTGAGAAAAGAATGGACTTCAACAATTTAATTAAAATGATTATATTAATTATTTTAAAATAATGAATGATATTATAAAAATAAATAATAAATTTCAAATTCCAATAAAATTAAAATTTGACCACAGAGATTCAAAATTATACACAATAATATGGATATCAAATCATATAAAATATAAAATATTATTTTCTCGAACAATTCGCTTATGGATAAGATGGTTTTATTACATTTACAGAAAACATGCGAGTTTTTATTTTTCCCAGTCAATCCAAGAAAAGGTTAAGTGGCAACTTTCCATTTTACTGTAAGTATTATTTAAAATATTACACAATAAACACTAAAAATGTCAAAAGAATCTTGGGAAAAATACAAAAGAATAAGGACAATATACTTACAATAATTGTTTTTTATTTTTGGGAAAAAAATACCATCCACGGGTTTATAATACTGGGTGCTGGTGCCATGTGCTCCAGGATTTCTGTACCCGTGACCTTTAATGCGTAGGAAGTAACATCCAATTTCTTACGTCTCTTTATCTATTTTTACACGCAATATATATATTTTTTGTCTTTCATTTCTTTCCTAATTTATGTATGGAATTTGTTGTTGTTAATAATATGGTATTCGAAGTTTAAATATATAATCTTCGAAGTGGGATGTGTTTTACTATTACATGTAATATTTACTGGTTATAATTTATTTTGTGGTAATAAAAAAGGTGACTTATAAATTTGAATCAAACGAATTATACAGTAATCATATTTATAGCATCCTTAAAAATATACATTATGTATAAATATAGTTAATATTGTTAATGAAGTCTTGTCTCTGTTCGCAAAAGCGAAAGCATTGAATCTTGAGTATTTAGATTTGAAATTTATCATGTGCAATCTTATATGTAACTTTTCTAGTTCTTTCATGTGTGATTGTCATAAATGGGTTTTAGTCTGAATTGTATTAGTTCTGATGTAATAGTTTGATTTTATATTTTGATTAATCAGACTGTTCGTTTGGAATAATTTGAACTTGTATTTGTACTTTATCGAAAATTATATAGATAAGATTTCTTTTTCTTTTCTTTTACTAATAAGAACTGACATGCCGCCAATTGTAGTGGTGATTCAAGTACATTGTGACACTTAACGAGCTTGTTTTCTAGGTATTTTATAATTAATTAATGCATTTTCAATATTAGTAGGTTAAGAATTAAATATTAATAAAATAAATATTTTTAAGTATTTTTTGCTGTTTCAATAACCCGTAAGGTCAACTGGGCCCCCGAGAGTGACTAATGGGCAAATTGAGTGTGTAGGATGTCAATTCAGGTACAAGAATACAAGGAATGATTGTCGGACCGCACCACAAGCAAGTCCGTGTTGCCACACGGATTAACGAAGCTATCAAGGCCAGGAAAGCACTCCACATCGTGATGAGGAATGTAACATTTAGTTTTGGCGGGTCTTGAGTTGGCAAGTAAACGGGCGTAATTTGAGTGGCGTGATCTTATTCACCTAATCGATGCTTTCGATGGATAGATCGGGCGCATAGTTCATGATAGAATATCATGAAAGGCTTGTTCTATGAATGTGTTGAGTCGTAAAGAATAAGAGATTGGAAAGAAGGTTGAGAATTCTTGGGTAATTTAGGTTATTGCCAAAGGTATTTTACGTCAATTTATTGAGTTACGTTCTAATAATGAAGTTAAGAAGGAACGAAAGGTTGAACTAAGCATAAATGAAAGTATTAGATTTATTTTTTTATAGCTTTAAAACATTTGTAAAGGTAGTCCTGAAAGTTTGTAACACGTGTCAAATACCACTATAAGAACATGGGTTTTATATATTGTTGTTGGCATAGAAAGAGAGAGTTTTTCTTCTTTATTCTATTTCAAAATGCTATGATGGTTTTATCTGGGAGCTAAGAATGAATCTTTCTTATTAAGTTGAAACTAAGGATCTTAGTTCATGCAGAATGTTGTTTTTCATCCTAGGTAAGTACTAAGGTCTTGTATGTTGACTTCTGAAAGAGTAAGTCTGTTTTATGTACGTGAACAGTAAAATGAGGAAATAAGGTTTATGAATTGGGGTTATCTTGGATTTTGATGACTGTAAAGGTTGAACGAATGAGTTTTAATGGTGTTCCTATGTTCTATAAGTATTGGTTGATGTGAATTTTGGTTGGATGCTGAATCTGGAGTTTTAGCTGCTATTTGTGGGTGTCAGATAAGTCCCTAAACCGACTCTTGCTTGTATATTATTCACTTGATAGCTTCTATGAAAGGTAATTGAACTATGAAACCAAAAGTAGAAAAGTATGTTATGATGATAATGTTATTGTATGTGTATTTGATAGACGTTGCATGTGTAGTATGTATGAAATCTAATGAGTTTAAGTGGTATGAACCCTGAAGTTAAAGTATTATTGTATGGGTATGTCTGGAAATATGTGATGAGATGTAAAATAGTTTGGGTGCTTGTATGAATCGAGTGTTGAGTATTTAATGATGCCAAAGTTTAAAGAGTCTGTTAAGTGAGTTTGTGTCTATATGCCGTGGTGGAGTCTAAAAGGGTCCATCAGGACTAAAAACACAATCTCTGATATAAATCTCTAAAAGAAACGCCTATGGTCATGGCACCATATTGTGAAAAACTATAGCTGAGCTATGACAGCATATGGAAAAGAACCAAAGAAAAGTGATTATGTAATGGGGTTCTCTACATGTCCTAGAACGATGATGGGCAAACCTCACGAAATCTGAGTATAGATGAACCTATATCATAAATACATCAGAAAAAGGAAATGTCTTTGTGGAGCACTCTTAAGGATCGCATTTGTGGTGAACTTTGAATTAGAAGGATGTTTGGCTGATCACGAAATGTAAGTCTTTGTGGCGAACTTTGAAAGAACGGTATTCATGGTGACCTCGGAGAGGAATGCTTCTATGGTGCTATACAAGAATTGTTCTTCGGATGAACTTTGAAAGGAAACACTTTTGGCTTGTAAGGACAAGGCCTTCCTTGGTGGATTTTGTGTTAAATGGTTTGGCGTGATCAGAATGGTTCGTAAATGCAAAAAGTAAAAATTAGTAAAGCTCAATATCTCGATGGGTTACAGTAAAGTATTGTAATATATTATGATTTGAATGTGAATAAAGAAATGAAAGGATATAGAAGAAAACATGTATTCTCATAGAAGATTTAAATTGTATTTTTGAAATCAGTAATTAACATCTATGTATATGATCATCCAAGAAGTTCGATGGAACGATGACTTATAGTCATGAAGGTAAATGTAATGATGTTTCAATTATAAGAAACTCTGGAAGGAAAATAGATTTAGATTTAGATTTATGAAATTTTAGATTGAAGATTGTAAGTGATATATCGAAGATGTTGAGGGGTATGACAGGTTTCAAAGTAAGTATGATGTCCACAGTGTATGAAGAATGGTAAAAGTATTTGTCAAAGATAGGTTGTAGGATAAGGAAAACGAGGTCTTTTGATTTATCAGTTGTGAAATATAAATACGATTCAAGTAATTGGAGTCTACCTCACTAAGTTCCTTTGAACTTACCTCTGTGTATTATGTTACAAGTAAGTTGATTCGGTTCTGCTTCAAGAGGGATTCGCTAATGCTATGCCAAAGGAGTGGCGTATTAGGCTATTATGCATATAAAACGTGTTGGTAGCACAAATTCAATCAATAGTTTTGTATAAAGGTTTATATTTTGGAATGATGTAAATAAGTTATAAGATTTGTTAGAATTTCCTTGTAATTATATACCCTTTACAACAATTGTTATTATATGATGTATATTCACTTTTATTTTAGTTCAAGCGCCATGTAAGCAAGTTGTATTAGTTGAAAATTTGTATAAGTCGATTAAGCTTATGTTTGTATTAGTGTAGTAATACCCGAGATCCGGATCCAACGAATCATATCAGTTTGAGGGTGTTACAAGTTTGGTATCAAAGCTCGATTTAGTCGATTCTTAGACCATGATGGTGAAAGAGCCCAGTTTGCATAATATGCTGAGCCTGACTTAGTCTTTCAAGTATGTGTAGACAACTATGTTTATGTGTAAAGGAAATGATGTAATGAAATAGTATGTAAGATAAAAGAGAAACGTAAAGTATGATGTAGTAAACGAGAAGAAAACATTACACTGCTAAAAGATTTACAAAATGAAAGATAAAATGAAGCAAAAATACATGATTAAAGAAGCTAGATATCAATTCTCCCCCTTATCAGGCTTATTTGTAAGCTCAGTTAGGATCTTATTAATAGGAAGGGTGTTTTCTAGAATCTGATCTTTTGATGTTGAGCCTTCTCCATTATCTTTAACATCGAGCATGTTGGAAATGAATAAGCCGTCAAGCTGCTTCCATTCTCTCTGAAAAAGTCTCTTGGTCTTCTCCCGCTAGATGGTAAATATCAAAGTTAAGTGAACTGGTAGGAATATCTTTGAGGCAATCAAAGTCTACACTTTTTAGATCTAGGGGACCTGTAGTTATTTGGGCGTGCAAAATCAAATTTGACTTACATTTTGGCAAGGCCTTGATAAGATTCTTCTGAGTGTCCTCATGGAACTTTTTAAAGGTTTTTTTGTGGGATTGACGTAACCTCTCTAACTCTGCCTTGTGACATTCCTCTTCAGCTCTGAATTTTTCCTCCAAGTTGGACTTCTCATTCTCCAAATGTGTGACCTTCAACTTGTATTACTCGCCCTTAAACTGAGCATCTCTAAGTTTACCCTTCAGAGTGATGTTTCGGGTATCTAACCTCCTAATCAAATCTATGGATTCTTGATATTTTTGGCATAATTCAAACAAGGAATCTTTGCCAGTCTTTACTGCTATTTCTAAACCCACTAGCTTATTGCAATAACATTTTCCAGCTTCTCTAAATGCCCCACTCAAAAGGCCATGCTCAAAAGACATGATTTTTGAGACTTGGGCCATAAGCGTCAGAGGATTCTCATTAGAAGTGGATGCAAGGTAAGAAAAGAAAGCTTCTCTTAATTAAAGAGGTAACAAACTCGATTGCTCTTGGGATATAAAGTTGAGAGATGAAAAAGTAAGCACTGACTCTAAAAGACCTCGTTAATGAAAGATACTTCCTACTCCATCAGGGAAGCATTTTCTGTTTAAGGAGGAGAAATAGTTGATTGAATCACTAGAATGAATGTATGAGAGAACTTGGTAAAGGGGTGGACTCTTCAGGTGATGAAGGGATTTCAAGAAGGGTAGGAATTGTTGGTGTAGGGGTAACTATAGTAATAGGCTCCCTATGTGGCCTATGCCTTATTAGTGAAAGGAAATTGCTACTACCAAACTCTTGAGTGCTTTCTTCCACTCTAATTCTTTTCTTAGTTTTCTTTATTTTTGTCTTCTTTGATGAAGTAGTAATGGTTTTTCCTAGGCTACGAGCTCCCTTGAGGATAGACAAAATGTCCCTATTTTGAGAGTTGGAAGAACATGAAGGTCCTACACCACCAATAGGAGAATTAACCCAATTGGAAGTATAAGCAAAAGTTGTAACAAGATTAGCAATAATGTTCCATTTTCTGGGATAAATGTCACATATGTTATAGAAATAGTAGGGTGGCTATTTTTTGCACTCTAAAAGACTCTTTGCTACATCTTCATCTAAGTTGTACGATCAAACTTCATAAGTAGATAGCACATTATGACTGTCCAACCACTTGATAGACTCATTTTCTTGATAACGATTAGGGCTCTAGTCTTGTAGACAATATTGGAAGATGTTCCTAATTGAAACGAGTTCCACTGGGGTAAGTACACTCCCCTTACTCAATCATTTATACTGAATATCAACAAGCTCAAAATCCACTAGCTGACATTTCATGCAATTACTCTTCTTGTGAAGAAACCACTTAGTTGGGAAAGCAAAACCAAACTCAAGATTGCAAATGATCTTTATGTACTTGTCCTTTCGTTGATGAAGGTTAGAAATGTTGTTTTGGACGATAGACTCACATCTTGAATGTGTGCTGAAATGGACATTTCCAATAGACACGTCTTGTTTGATTACCTCAACTGATAAAATTTCTGAAAGACTCCTAACAACGGTAGTTCATTGTGCATGCAGTAGTCTATGTAGTAAGTCACTAAAGTCCATTAATTTCTCCTTATTTAAAGTATAATTTGTTCCCATTATATCATGTTTAGTATGCATTTTTAGCATTTTATATTCAGTAATTGAATTTTCTAAATCAGTGATATTTGGTTTAATTTTCTTTAATTTTGTCCTACATTTGCTACTAATGTCACCACATTTAATGTTCAATTTTGCGTCTAAAGATGTCAACATAGGAATCTATCACAAAAGATCAACGCAGTAAGGTGTCCAAGGTTATCACAGTAATTTAGAATCCAGAATTGCGCTCAAACTTGTCGTCACATGAACATATCCAAAAGTACCAGTGCTTGAGAATATCAAGGTTGTCGTAGTGAATTAAAATCTAAATTTGTGTCTAGAAATGTCGTGGCAGCCTTTAACTGCTTGCTGAATACACCAGATCTGCGTGAATGTACAGCTAGATTAACTAACTTGTATAGCTATAAGGAAGTTAGATCTGAAGAAAAAGGACACTTGTATTTAGCATTGAAGATAAATACAAATGGAAAAGAAAAAGAAAAAGAGGGGGAGAAAAACGGGAAGCTGGTGAAAAAATCAATTCGATTTTTCATCTTTTCTGAAGCTTACCTCCATGGCAACTTAGTTTCTTGGAGGGTGAACTGACTGTGACGAGAAGGCAATTCCTACTCCTGACGAGGAGTGTTCCTAAGTGCAACACAAGAGGAGCATTAGGGAAGAGTTCTAGTAGGGTAGGAATAGAATGCTTCAACTTGTTCTTTATTTCCTCTCAAACGCTAATAAATTATGATGAAGTTAAATGTGTATGGAAGTACCTTTTAATTTTAGATCTAATTTGATTTCTACTCAATTTTCTCTGATATGTTTATGTTTGGATTTAATTGCTTGATTCAAAAGTGCTATGGCAATTACTAACATTGAAAAGTGTAGTGACAAATTAAATTAACAAGCAAGACAACGAAAGTTGCTTGGGGAATGAAGGAATTCTGGCTACTTGTTCTTGAATGCAAAGCATTGCAAGTACTAGAAGGTATGGTTAATGTGAGTATTTGGGTCTTTGATAAATAGGAAAGTCGAAGTTGGTAAGATCTCATTAAGCTTAATTGCAATGACAATTTATCTATTATTTATCTTGTGGTTACATTTAGTGATTTGTCGACTTATCAAGTCAGGGATCCCCCATTCCATTTTCATTGTTTTACTTCTTTAATTTTCTTAATTTGCATCGACAAATTATCTTCAACTCTCACTACATTTCTTATTAATTGGCTTCGACATCTTTTATTACAGTCTTACAATAATTGCTTTGACAGTTTAATTCTTTCATTTCTGCACTCTTTATCTTAATTGCACTAACATTATTCATATAGTTTTTCTTATCTTAACTTTAATTGCATTAACAAATATAAACATAAACAGTCATCTTTGTGAGATCGATATCTGATAATTTTAAGTCTATCAACTATACTTGCATCGACAATTGTTTGATTGCACATTTGCTATGACGTTCATAGCGCGATCAACACAATATCATATTCATTTAAGACAGTGCAAAGAAAAAGGGTTTAATGGTTTAAAAAGATTAAAGGTAAAATGAAACCTATGACATTATGACTCAAACGACATTGCTCGAGCCATTAGAAAGTGTAAGCGAAGTATGGGTTAGGATACCTTGGGCTCTCAAATACTGATTCATCTCGTTTCGAGTAGTACTACAAGTGATAAATTGAGTCCTTACACTTGGTAGGGTATTATTGGGACTATTAGGGCCAAACGGAATAAAACTAGTTGAAGTAACGTCTAGTTTAGTTTGGCTTTGGCCCCCTCCCTGATTTCTAGTTCAAACCATTTTGTGATAAGTCAAAGAAAAGAAAAGGAAGGAAGAATGATTACTACCTTGGGTAGACGAAGACAAAAAGAGTAGAAAACACATTGAGCAGATAAGAAATTAAGGATTCAATTGTTGCAGCAAAGTAAAAAAAGGGCATTGAAACGATGGATATATATAAAGGTAATCTTGTGGGAGAAGTCAAGTAATAGATGACTATCAAAGTCCTCCAATATGATGGTGACATTTGTCATGAGGTAAGTTGTGAAAAATTGAAATTTTGGTGAAACCACTAAGTTTTGGTCTCGCCTAAAAGAGCTAACTTGTTGGTATTCTGAGTGAATATGGGCCCTTTGTGTTATGCCTGAAGGGCAAATAGTTATTATTTGGGTGCATGGAATTCCTCAAGATTGTATTAATTTCGAGGAAAAAACTTCCTAAGTGAGGAAGAGTTGTAACATCTAGTTTTTGCAGGTCCTAAGTTGGCGAGTAAACTAGAGTAATCTGAGAGACGTGATCTTATTCGCCCAAACAATGCTTTTGGCGAATAGATCGACGACATAATTAATGATAGAGTATCATGAAAGGATTGTTCTGTGAATGTGTTAAGTCGTAAAGAAGAAGAAATTGGTAAGAAGGTTGAGGATTCTTGGGTAATTTGGGTTATCGCAAAAGGGATTTTACACCAATTTATTGAGTTACGTTCTAAAGGTGAAGTTAGGAAGGAACGAAGGGTTAAACTAAGCATAAATGAAAATATTGGATTTCCTTTTTACAACTTTAAAACATTTGTAAAGGTAGTCCTGGAAGTTTGTGACATGTTCAAATACCACTATAAGAACATGGGTTTTATACATTTTTTTTTAATAAAGGTTTTATAGATTGTTGTGGGATTAGGAACAGTGAGTTTTTCTTCTTTCTTTTATTTCAAAATGCTATGATGGTTTTATCTAGGAGCTAAGAATGAATTTATCTTATTAAGCTGAAACTAAGGATTTGAGTTCATGCAGAAGGTTATTTTTCATCTTGGGTAAGTACTAAGGTCTTGCATGTTAACTTCTGAAAGAGTAAGTCTGTTTTATGTGCGTGAACAGTACAATGAGGAAGTAAGTTTTTTGCATGGTGGTTATCTTGGTTTATGATGACTGTAAAGTTTAAACAGATAAGTTTTAATGGTGTTCTTATTTTCTATAAGCACTAGTTGCTACAGATTTTGGTTAGATGTTGAACCTTGAGTTTTAGTTGCTATTTGTGGGTGTCAGGTGAGCCCCTAAACTGACTCTTACTTGTATATTGTTCATTGAGATCTTATGTGAAAAGTGATTGAACTATGAACTGAAACTAGAAAATTATGGTATGATGATGATGCTATTGTTTGTGTATTTGATAAACTTTGCATGTGTAGTATGTATGAAATCTGATGAGTTTAAGTAAGTGGTATGAACCCTAAAGTTAAATTATTATTGTATGGGTATGTCTGGAAATATGCAAAGGGATGTGAAATAGTTTGGGTGTCCGTATGAATCGAGTGTTGAGTATTGAATGACGCCAAATTATAAAGAGTCTGTTAAGTGAGTCTTTGTCTATTCACTACGGTGGAGTCTAAAGGGGTCCATCAGAACTAAAAACATGATCTCTGAAGGAAAAGCCCATGGCTGTGAGAACATATTGTGTAAGACTATAGCTAAGTTATGACATCATATGGAAAGAACCAAAGGAAAGTGATTACCTAATGGGGTTCTCTACATATCTCAGGATGATGATGGGCAAACCTCACGAAATGTGAGTATAAGCGAACCCATATCATAATCACGTCAGAAAAAGGAAATGCCTTTATGGAGCACTCTTAAGGACTACATTTGTGGCGAACTATGAAATGGAAGCATGTGTGGTAGATCATGAAATGGAAGCCTTTTTGGCAATCTCTAGATGAACAACCCTTGTGGTAACAATTTGAATGAAGCACTTTTTTGGCAAACTCTGAAAGAATGGTATTCATGACGACCTCTAAGAGGAATGCTCCTATGATGCTCTAATAGAATTGTATGGATCCGATTGTATGGATCATCTAAGCAGTAATGATCTTCCGATTGTATGGATCTTTGGAAGGAAAACAAATTAATATTTATAAAAGTTTAGATTGAAGATTGTAAGTGATCTATCGAAGATGTTGAAAGGTACGAAATATTTCAAAGTAAGTATGATGTTCACATTGTATGAAGAACGATAAAAGTATTCGCCAAAGACAAGCTGTCGGATAAGGACAACAATAACGTCTTTTGATTTATCAGTTGTGAAATACAACTACGATTCAAGTAATTGGAGTGTAACTCACTAAGTTCCTTTAAATTTACCTCTATGTATTATGTTACAAGTGAGCTTATTTGGGTTTGCGCCAAGAGGGACAACGCTTGGGCTACACCAAAGGAGTGGCGTATTGGGCAATTATGCATACATAACGTGTTGGTAGCTCAAATGCAACCAATAGTTTTGCATAGAGGCCTATAATTTGGAATGATGTAAATAAGTTATGAAATTAGTCAAAATTTCCTTGTAATTAAATACCTTGTACAAAAATTGTTATTATTTGATGTATATTCGCTTGTATTTTAGTTCAAGCAATATGTAAGCAAGTTGTATTAATCGAAAATTTGTATAAGTCGATTAAGCTTATGTCTATATTAATGTAGTAATACCCGAGATCCGAATCCAATGAATCAGATTGGGTTGAGGGCGTTACAAGTTTGGTATCGAAGTCCAGTTTAGTCGGTTCTTAGACCATGATGGTGAAGGAGCCCTGTATGCATAATATGCCAAACCTAGCTTAATCTCTCAAGTATGTGTAAACAACTATGTTTATGTATAAAGTAAATGTTGTAATGAAATAATATGTAAGATAAAAGAAAGAGGTAAAGGATGATGCATTAAAAGAAAAGATAATATTACATTGCTCAAATATTTACAGAATGAAAAATAAAATTAAGCAAAATACATGATTAAAGAAGTTAGATATCAAAATTTGTGGAGTACCAAAAATATAAAGAAATACTAGAAAATGTGCAGAATACAAGAAATCATGAGGGGATACCAAAAAATATAAGGATATACCAAAAAAATGAGATGTATCAATTTTGGTCCGTATTAGGAAATTCGTTAATTTATTTAAATATCAAATTTTTAAAATTTTATGATTAAATTTAATTTATATCTCAAAAGATTTTATGTTTTGATTATATCTCTTACCTAATTTTGAATCCATAACAATAATTTTGAGGGTATACCAAAAAAATTATGAAGACAAACCAAAAAAACATGACTGCGTGCCAAAAAAATACAAGGGTATATCAAAATATATGAGAGACTACCTAAAAACATGACGGAATACCAAAATATCCGAGTGTTACCAAAAAAACATGTGGGTTACCAAAATATATGAGCAAATATAAAAACTTGTGTGGGATTACCATAAAACATGAAGGAATACCATAAAATGTGTCGGGTTACCAGAAAACATGAGGATATGCCAATAAAACATGAGATGTTCCAATTTAGTTCATATTAGGAATTTTTTTAATTTATTTAAATTTCATTTTTAAAAAAATTATGATTAAATTTGATTTATCTCTCACAAAATATTATGTTTTGATTATATCTCTTACCAAATTCAAATTTTGAAACCATACCAACAATTTACAGATATATATATATATATATATATATATAAAAGAGAATATCGAAATATCTGAGAACATACAAAAAAAAAAAAAAATGAAATGTATCGATTTTGGTTCGTATACATAAATTTGTTAATTTATGTAAATTTCATTTTATAAAAAATGAGCAGATGCCATAAAATGTGAGAGGGTAACAAAAAACATGTGGAGATATTAGTAAACGTGACGGATTACCAGAAAACATCAGAAAGTATGAGGAAATACCAATAAGCATGATGTTTATTAGTTTTGGTTCATATTAGGAGTTGTGTTTAATTCATTGATCTTACATCTTAAAAATATAATGGTTTGCTCTTTCAAAAAAATTACGATCACAAATACTTGAAAGTTCTTAATATTTGAAAATAATATATTTTTATATCGAAATTATTTCTCGTTCCTACTCCTAATTTTGAAAATTATGAGGGAATATTAAAATATTTTATAAAATATCAAAATTTATGAAGAAATATTAAAATATATGAGAAATTGCCAAAAGTTTGGAGGGATACCAAAAATTATAAGATTGTACCAATTATTATGAGAGAACATCAAAAACTGTGAGATTATATCTATTTTTAACTCGTCATGTCAAGACTACCGAAATTTATTTCAATCAAGTTCTAATTGGGCAATTAGATTTACTGTTATATTTTTTTTTTTAGTTTTATTTTGTTATAGTATACTTTAATATTTGAACTTAAATTTTGTCAAAATAGATGATATGATATTTTGATATTGTATTTCATCATTATTCAAAAATAAATAAATGATCTAATACATAAAAATTAAAAAATATAACTTCTTTTTATGTTTCAAGTGATAAAACGACATAATTTCAAAAATATTATGTTATTATACTTTTACAAAATCTAAACTCGTGATCTAAAATAAAAAATTCTATAAATTTAAATATCGAAGTAAAAATAAAAATATCCAAATGCAAAACTTAAAAAGGTCAAAGTTGAATTAACCATCATATTTAAAATTTTGATTCATTAAATATTCTATTTTTTTTTTTGTTTAACTTTGCATAATTATTTTTAAAAAATAGAGAATATATATATACACTATCATGTCTATTTTTATACAATTGCTATTTATAGGGGCAGTCACATGTTTGCTTTAGATTTATCTTTTGCATATATATATATATATATTATTTATATAACAAGTAGGGTAGTCAGACCTTGGTGAGATACACTGTCCATGAATAAGAGATTCCGTAAGATAAGCTGAACCGACCGTCAATGTCATTAAGCCATGTTAACTAGATGATGATCTTCCCTGTGGATATACCCCCATTTCAATAATCCAATCTCCACTCATCAACTCCCGACATTTCTCTGAGTGTACGATGATCTTCGTGAGCATTATCTTCAACAAGTGCACTAACAAATGAATCTAATTTTAATATGAAATGATGGAATTCTGCATCCTTTACCATTTGAGGACCTTCTATCACATTTTGCTGAGAGAAGGTTGGAGTCTCAAACCTTCAAACAGTAGAGATATTGTGTCAAAGTATTTATGCTCGATTTTATTTTGAAGTTTTATTTCTTGATTTTATGGAGAGTCAAATTGGATTGACAGAGTTTAAGAAGTACTTTGTCTATGAAAAAAAATACACATGATGTCTTTACTGAAAAAAATAATTAGTGAAGTAGGAGGAGGCACCAACCCCTTCCTTGACTCATCACGAGTTGTTGGAAGGGAGGCTAAGGTCTTAAAAGTAGTTGATCTCTTTATTAGCTTTGCTACTCACCAAGGTTTGTCGACAATATCCATTGTAGGCATGACAAGCTTGGGGAAAAGTACTTTAGCAAAGTCAGTGTGCAATAATGAGACAATGAAGAACCATTTTAAGACAACAATGTGTGCTGTGTCTCTGAAAAATTTGATGTCCGAAGGATTTTGTTGGAGATGTTAGAATGTTTAACTAGAAAACCCTGTGAGATCAAGAACGAGGATGTTGTACTTCGAGAAATTCAAACGAAGTTGAAATTATTAATGCAGAACTTCGGTGAGAAAAATCTCGAACACATGAGCTGAACACAAACAACAATCCGGATGGAAAATGAAGCAATTGGACAAGGCTCCAAGACATGTATCAAGCCACTATCTTTAAGGTTCTATTTGTCCCCACATATACTCTGTGTGCAAATGAGTTTCAAACAAATGGACCTCGAGGATACAATGAAGCTCGACGGCTATTTGCATTTTGCATTGATAAAAATAGTCCAATAAGCATTGAACGGAGTTTAACAAGAAAACCAATTTCTATAAAGAAGTTTTGTAGTAATTCTTTATAGAATAATCTAATAATAATATAATATGGAGGAAGGATAGAAAGAACTTTTGAAATTTTTTTTATATGTCTTCCAAATGAAATCTCACTGCTATTTATAGGAACTCTCATGTCTCTTTATAGAGACATAACCACGCCCTTCGTCAAAGAGCTATCTAGGTGAGATACCTACTCATAGTTTGGTGGTGCCTTAAGGGTGTCCTCCTCCTCCCCATTATCATCACCATTGTCACCCTCCTCGCCTGGTGGCGGAAACCTCTCGAACATTTCAGGGAGTGTTGTTGGTGTGGGCCACCCATATTGTTTCGCAATGCAGATCAGAATGTCTCCCATGCCTTGCATTCAATGGGTCTACACTCTAATATCAGCATATCTGTGAGGCCCGTCATTCTACACTTATGTACTTTTCCTTTCCTCTTCGTTGACCAGCGAGCGTAGCTCCTATGTTTAATTCGAAGCTCCTTCTCCCGATTTTGTTTACGCTGGAGCTCGATGAACTGGATGTACAAGTTATCCCCAATCACGCTCCTAGTGGGTCTCCTGAACGACTTGATCAGTGGCATAGGGACTTTGGCTCCATGACGTAAGGCGGTAATCAGTTATGGGAAGTATGTACTTTGTTTTCGATGTCATATGTAATTTGTTTTCGATGTCTCCTCATATATCCAATGGCCTATACAAATTTCATCTCTTTACAAGATAAAGTAAAGCATGACCGCTCGATAGGTGGGAACGTCAAAGGCATTAAGGGTCGGCGAGAGGCGGGTGCAAATGAACTGCATCCACTTCTTAGCCATCGAGAACATGTTGGTCATGCTAAACTTCAATGGCACCTTAGAGTTGGCTTGGTGAGTCCACTCGCCGTAAGCCTCCATCAAGTAGTCGATAATTCGCTCCATGTCAAAATACTCAAATGTGAAAATGTCTAAGGTATCTAAAAATCATGGGTATAATAAGGGCATTATAGAATCGAAAATATCTCGAGGTGTAATTGGCACCTCTTTGCCTCAGACAGTCACGTGGGTGATCATCTCACCCCTCTTCTTTCAATTCTCCTTATCTTTTAGGGAGCATAAATTTCATATATAATAGAGTCAACCCCCAGTTCGGTCGATGTTGAGCAAAATTGATTCCAACAGCAGGCTCGAATGAGATCCCAAATCTCATCGCACGAAGACATGTGGAATCAAACTCACGTTCCTATATGAATGATCGTCCACTCATCTAAAGGAAGAAGCACTCAACTTTCGTATTGTGGAAGTGAATGTTAGACAAAAGGAAAAATAAAATAAATATAATAAATTGAAAAAAAAATAAACAAGAATTCTTTACCCAATATTTGTAGATGGATTGTAAAAAAAATCGTTGAGGCCTGTATAAACAGTCTCCTTAAGATAGATTCGCCCTCTTCTAGGTGCTAAAGAAATTTGGACGTCTATCTCCCAAGATACAACAACGATCAACCACCAAAAGAAGCACAACTTTCAGTGAATAGGCGAATTCTAACCAAGCCTCCTCTATCACCAAAAAACTGGAATTTGAGAGAAAACTAAGAACAATTTTTTGAGAGATCAAAAAATTGTTTTTGCAATAGCTCGATTTTCAGTGGTGTCAAAAATAGTGGTTTTGAGACCACAACTCCGACGAGTGGATCATAAATATTAATTATGAAAATATTTATGATGTCTTTAAATTCGTACTAAATTTTGATTAAGAAATTCTATCATTTAGATAGTTAATTAAGTAAAAAAGATTAAATCATAAAAAGTGTAAAAGTTGGGTTCTACTAATTAGAGGTACTAGAAGTTAATTAAAAGGAAGGGTAAAGCACTTAGATGGTAATTAAACCATTAGTGTGTGAGTGGACAGTTTGACCTTCTTTTTGGTTAAAATTTCATGAGAATTAAAAGGGCAAGTATGTAGTTATATAATTTAAGTAAATTAAACAAAACAAATGCTAAAATTCATTGTATTTTCTTCTTCTTCTTTACCTTCAAAATTAAAATCTTAAGTTGGGCAAGGGAGTTATACATCCAAGCTTTGAGCTTCGATTGGTAAGCGGATTCTCGCCCGTTTTTAGTAATTTCTATGTTTTTAAGTTCATATTAGCTTAATCTAACTAACCTAGGGACTAATTTATGATTCTGTCAAAAGTTAATTTTTTTTCCATTGATGAATGAACTTATTCTTGATATTTTGTGAAAGTTTTGTATGCTTGATGATTGGATTTCTTATTTTGTAAGATGATCTTGATGAATTTAGGGTTTGAGGACTAGATTTTGAAAATGGTGAAAATACATGTCCTTGATGAGTATAATTTCATGTAGGTGTTGGGTGAATACCCATAGATATTCAGCTGGTATAGATTGGAATGAAAAATGATTATTTTGCATGTTTTGTACTTAAGGACTAAATTGAATAAAAAAGCAAAGGTTAGGGTAATTTCGTAATTTTCCCAAAAGGACATATATGTATAAATTGATCAAATTACATTATTTAATGAGAGAATTGGTTGATTTATTGTGTTAGATCGAGATTGAGCCATCAATCGTGGAAAAGGGAAAATTTTAAAATAGTCCGTAGAGTTTCACTCAAACTGCAATTTCGTCCGGTAAGTTCGTAGTGTTAGTTTATATTCATTGAATGCTTCTTTGTGCCTTCATTATTGTTGTAAAACCTCAAGGAAGTTAATGATCGAGAAGATTGATAAACGAATGAAGAAACGAGATGTCAGGCTTGGGGCCGATTATCTAATTTGACGCGATGGCTGGGATCCTGCATATGTTGCAATTTCCTAACAGCTTGTGTGAGCAGCATCATGAGTCAATAGATTTTGAACGAATACTGAAGATATGGACCCCTACGATGGTTGAGTTTCTACATGTGTTGCGGATTCTCATCAGCTTGTGTGAGCAGCATCGTTTACTAGTTATACTTTGCCTGGGCTCGTAAGAGCTAACCCTATATGGGCTCGTATGAGCTAAATTCTGGAAGACCTAAAGAGATCAATCCATTTCCATTATCAATGGATTTTAAAGACATATTTATTATTACCTTATACCAAAATGGTTACGCTATAAGATAATGCTATTACAAACTTACTAAGCTTAAACAGCTTACTTGTGTATTTGTTATTGTTTTGTAGATTCATTTTTCTGTCTGAAGATCGAATCATTTAAAGAATCACACTATCTCGGAGACTCGTTCGGTAATACTTACAGTACTCGATTATATGGCATGTACTAGGATGATATTATCTTTTGTAATGCTTGATTTTGGTTTGGTTGGTACTTTGATGAAACCCAGTTGAATGTAGAACTTATTTTGTATGCTTGCTTAATGTTGAAAGTAGGCATTATACATTAAAATGTAATTATATGTGTTTTCATGAGCACTTGAGTTATTTCTATTGTACCTTATGATTTTGCAATGAAGATTGTTTGATGAACTTGAGAACTTGTGTGAATATTTGAATTCAGTATACTTGTTTCGGTAAAACTCTTGCATGTATTAGTAGAAGTATAGAGTAGAAGAGAGGTTGGTTTTTTACTTGTATTATACCTATAGTAACATCAGAAGTATTAATAGTCCTGTTCATAGAAGTATTGTTAGTCTAAGTATTTATATCGGTAGAAGTTACAGGGTAAAACTTATTAACTCTATGAAGTTTGAAGTATCGGTAGTAGTATTCATTATTTCGGTAGAAGTCACTATTGTATTGGTAGAACCATTACAACTACCGATAGAAAATTGCAGCTATTTCTGAATTGCTTACTGACTTGACTTCTTACGATACTTTTCCAATAGGTACCTATTTATGGATTATGTTGTTATTTAATTTGATAATTTATACCGTGTTTGATTTGTTAATTTATTTAGTCATATTAAAATGAAGAAATATTGAGAATTAGTCAACGTTAAATGATCGAAAAGATCCTGAGACCCTAACCAGCGATAGTAACAAGTTTTGGGTGTTACATTTAGTGGTATCAGAGCTTATAATTAGTCGATTCTTGGACTGGATTTATGAATTTAAAGTTTTATAATTACAAGCCATATAAACATTTGATAGTGTGATTATGATGAATTCGATATAACCTTAAATTTTTGCAGATAAGTAAAAATGTTTGATTCTGAACGAAGTGAAACCAATGAGATAGATAACAATATTTCGACTTCTAATTTTGGTACAAGTCGAGTTGGGCCAGTTATATCGATGACAAAAAATGAGGTGAAAAATATGTTCTTTGACTTGATGGGCTAGTGGTTTTCTGAGTTTGTGCGAAATAATCCAACAGCTCCATAGCCTACACCTCATCCTGTACAACCTATTGTACGACCTGTGGTACCTCTAGTCGTGCCTTCACCTCCTTTGATAGTCGAGCATAGGCGTTAATTCTGACGGATAAGGTTAGGAATTACGAGGTAGAGGAATTTCAAGGAAGCACTGAAGATGATCCATCCAAAGCTGAATACTGGTTGGAGAATACTCTGAGAGTTCTGAACGAAGGGCCTTGTTCTCCTGAAGATTGTCTTAGATGTGCTGCGTCATTACTGAAAGATGAAACTTATTGCTAGTGGACAACAATACTAGCTATAGTTCCTAAAAATGAAAGCTTATAAACCCTTCTCATATACCACACTTTTAACAATGTGGGATATGAGGTTTTAAGCACCATATTTCCTCAATAATCATTTTCATGTAGTTTACTTTGAGCTTCAATTTCTCATTCATTACTCAACCTTTTGGAGCATATTATATATCGTTTTAAAGGTCTCATGAAGTAGAATATAATAATAATTATTATTATTTAAAAACTTCAATTTTACCCATAAATAATATACCTTAAAATTCCCTAGTTAACCATTTTTTCCAACAATCCCCCACATGAATTAAATTGAAAGATCAACGAAATTTAATGACACGGAGTGTTGATAGAGTTTATGTTAGATATTTGCATAAGATAGGTAGACATCAACCCTTGAACCTTTCCTTGTGAAAGTATATTTACTTTATTGGCTGATCAGTAGACACGATTTTCTTGAACTATTTTGCTTTTAGAGTAAACGATGATATACCTCACTCAAATACCTCCATGGCAAGATATTTTATTGTCATGGGTATGTTCATTTGGCCGTGAACATCTCTTGGTTCTGTAAGAGTTTTAGAGAACTATGCCTCAGTAATCTCCTAGAAGCGGCCCCACTTCACTCTCACATAGGTGACGTATGTTATTCGACTCACTGAAACTTACAATGGTCATTAAAAGCATTTGCTTAACCTTTTCCACATTTCAATCACTGTTATCATCATAGAAATGAACTTAAGAGTAATAACCCGTACAGTGAACTTACAAGGTCTATGCAAGTAGGTTGTCCCTTTGAACCTAGATCTTGGGATCTCTAGTCAACTAGGTTGTGTTTTCCTTCACATAACGCCTTTAAATGTCCATGGACTTCAATCTCATTCCTTTTGACGTTTTATCAACCTGATCTTGGTTTAATCCTTTAGTTAGCAGATCTGTTATCTCTTGATTTTATAAAATCAATATAGATAACTCCGTTTGAGATCAGTTGTCTAACGGTATTATGTCGATGACGCATATGTCTCGACTTACCATTACGTTAACAAGACACCCCTCACATTTTAAGTGGTTCTAGGACACCCCCCCGGCAATTCCAAGTAGTTGTTTTATCCCTTTCCTTATGAGGAACCTTATTTAAAAGGTAATTAGCTGATAGAATAGCTTCCCCCCACATGTTTTGTGATAACTCAGAGCTTCCTAGCAATGAGTTCATCATTTCCTTTAGAGTTCAATTTATCCGTTCGACTACTCCATTTGATTTGAGGAAATTATGGTGGTGTCATAATCACCACGATTACTTCTCAACTTTTTGCTTATAGAGAATAACTTTCTCTAAAGCTTCATTTTTGCTATTAAGCAAATACACGTAGCAATATTTTGTTTTTTAATTAATGAAGGTAATAAAGTATTTATTCCTTCTTCTCGTTTGAACAAATCTTAAGTGTCAAGTATTGTTATGATCAAGTGATTCTATGCTTCTTTCAACTATTTGAAATGAAGACCTCGTTAATTTTCCTCAACACATGTTTCACATTTATGAATATAATTAATGTGAATTTTCTCTAAGTTAATTAATCTTCATAAAGTATTTAATTAACAAGTACGAGCCTTCCATATCATAAATTAATGACTTAAACATATAAATGGAAGAAGCGACATTTTTATTCATTGTCATTGCTTTTATAGAGATTACATATCCTCTTCCCACATAAAGCCTATATTAGACACACAAGTCTATATCAGACATTTCCTAGGAAATTTCTTCCACAACATTGGCCTCATCAACCTTGACTTTCTTTGAAACCCTATACTCAGATGACTTGTGTCTCATTTTGTTACAATTGAAACATTTCTCTAGAAATTTTTGCTTTTTGGAAACACCATCTTTTGGTCCCAATTTAGACCCATTCATAAGTTGTTTTCCTTTCTTGAAGTCCTTCTTAACTTCTACCACATTTACCTTAGCTACATTAAGATTAGCTGCTTTGTTGAGCTTTTTGGATGCACTCCTATTGTCTTCTTCAATCCGAAGTCTGACAATCAAATCTTTTACTGTCATTTCCTTTATTTTATGCTTCAAATAGTTTTTGAAGTCATTCCAAGCAGGGGGTAGCTTTTCGATAATGGCTGTCACATGAAAGTATTCACTTATAACCATCCCTTCAGCAAGAATGCCGTTAATGATCAGTTGAAATTTCTGCACTTGATTTACAACAGCTTTAGAATAAATTATTACAAAATTTAAGAATTTCGCAACAAAAAATTTCTTAGC
This sequence comes from Kokia cookei, assembly GCA_039519145.1. Lineage (NCBI taxonomy): Eukaryota > Viridiplantae > Streptophyta > Magnoliopsida > Malvales > Malvaceae > Kokia > Kokia cookei. Next base: position 32,664,593 of record CM076907.1, on the reverse strand, counting down.
TCCAGCATCTTCAGTTTTGTATTTATGGTCCAATGACTCCCATAGTTCTTTAACTGTCTTTCACATTATACACTTCATAGAGTGCATCAGTTAAACGGTTTATAATGTAATTACGACATAGAAAATCAGAGTGCTTCCAAGCTTTAATAGCATTGAAGGCGGTAGTAGGATCTATCTCATCCTCTGTCACAATAGGAGGATCACCTTCAGAAATTTAACCAAATTTAACATGGTCAAATAAAACAGCATCTTTTGTTGCCACATTTTGAAATTCTCTCCAGTGAATTTCATAGTCTTTTCATTATGGCTCATAGCCATCGGCAATGTTTGACTCTGGCTTTGAGCCTGAATAGGGACAATAGCACCACCAGACTAAGAACTGGTTGAATTCTTCGATGTTTCAAACATTTTTCTCGTCTGAAATTCAGAAACAAAACCAATATTAGTAAATTTATGAATTTGTTAAATTTCAGGAATTTAGTTAGAAACTAAAAACCAGAAATAGAAACACAACTTTTGTTAAACGACAAGAATTTAATAAAATTAAAACCTTGAAACAAAAGTTCACACGAACTAATAGAAAACACAATAATGAACAGTGCACCAAGTAGGTTACTTTGAAAGAGAGGTGATGCACTCAGCACGCTTAAATACCAAGTATTTCAAAAAACCAATCCTAGACATGCACTCCCAAATTGTTTTTTCAATTATCCGTACATACTCGTCTTTGATTTGTAGGTATCTATCTTAAGATTGTTAGGAAAAAGGCAGTATAAAATAAATATAATAAATTTATATTTAATAATAAATTTAAAAACAAATAAACAGGAATTCTTTACACAGTATTTGTAGATGGATTGTAAAACAAAAATCTGTTGAGGCCTGTTTGAACAGTCTCTTTAACACAGATTCATCCTTTCCCAAGAGGTAAAGAACTTTAGACGTCTATCTCCCAAAATACAGCAACAATCACCCACCAAAAGCAGCACAACTTTCAGTAAATATGTGAATTCTAACCAAGTCTACTCTATCACAAAAAAAAACTAGAATTTGAGAGAAAACTAAGAACAGTTTTTTGAGAGAGAGACCAAAAGATTGTTTTCTTCTTCCTTGTGTATAAAATGAATAGAGAATTAGACTATTTATAGTGAAAATAACTTAAACATTTTCATGTAAATTAAAACAAACATAATGGCAGGAGAGTTGCAAACAAAATGGCAGGAGAGTTATAAAATAATAATAACTGGTGAGTTACAAAAAAATAAAAGCAAAATAAAGCTATAATAACTGTCTTTGGAACACCAAAGGACAGTTTTGTTGGAGAGGAAAACAATATTTAAATGGGCTAAAAATTTGGTAGGCCTTTTAAGGCTCGATTGGTCTGGACATTTCGCACCGTGCTAGTGCGCCCTCCTAAACCGTTTTGGTTTGATCCGCACCCCCTTGCACACGAAAGAGAGCTTTGATTTAGTCATGTACTAGCTAACATGTTGCTTTTAGCTTATAAACCCTTCTCATATAACACACTTTCAACAATATGAGATATAAGGTTTTAAGCACCATTTTTCCTTAACAATCATTTTCATATAGCTTACTATGAGCTTCAATTTCTAATTCATTACTCAACCATTTTTAGCATATTATAGAACGTTCTAAAGGTCTCATGGAGTAGAATATAATAATAAAATTTATTATTTTAAATTTCCAATTTTACCCATAAATAATATGCCTCAAAATTTCCTAGTTAACAATTATTTTCCAACAATAATTGGCCTCGAGGTTACTCGATTCCTGAGTGGAACATTGTTGTTTTCTTTGTGCCATTTTCAAATTGAAGTCGAATAACAACTATCCCAAGTGATAAAAATGATAAAGAACAAGTTTATAACACAATACCTCGAGTGGTTGTCGATTAGCTTTGGTTTCCAGTTGATGTAGAATGGAACAAAAATGAAAAATGACAACTGAAATGAAAAGAGAAGATGAACACTTAGGTGAATCGGATATTTATTAATTCGAAAAATCGAAGCTCTGTGGCGGGGAAGACATGCGGCGATTCTAAAGGGATGTTTTCTCTCTTTTGGGTGTTTTAGATGTGTGTTCTTATGCCTAAAATCGATGGCTATAAATATATTTTCGACGGGCTTTATGCTTGAAATTGCTCGATTTTGGTTGAAAACACAAGCGTATCACACCACAGCCTGTGCGTGGCGCAGCACGACGCCCTAATTTTGCAGGATAAATGAAATGTAAACGTGATCATGAGTCATTTTCCTTTGTGATAAATGACTTGGTTACTATTTGATACTAACTGACTTTTCATGAAGTTGTAATGATTATCATGAGATAAAATAGGATCGTATTGGGAGAATAATTTTTCCCAAAAAAATTAAAGATATCCTATTAATGTAACACACTTATGACAAAGTAATTAGATGAGCACTGATCAAATAGCTTTTGTAATGATATATAATTAGGGAGAGTTTAGTCACGATATATAGTGAAATGATTTCATGATTAAATGAGTTTATAATTAATAGACAAAAACTTGAAAATTATTTATAAATCATTTGAATCCTAATTATATATGTTCAACCGGTCCCTCCACTAGCTCGTTGAAAACATAAATGAATTGCATGTAAAATCAAATGAATAGAAATGGATGAAATGATAAAGTTGGAGAAATGAGTTATATCCGAAAATGAATGTGGTTTCTCACTAAGTATAAAAATGACCTGAGAATTAATTTAAGTTTTTGAATTATTATTTAATTAAATAATTAAAGTTCGAAAATAAAATTAAATTAATTTGTCATTGTGAATACGCTGAATATGGAAAATAAATATATTTTCTCATAGCTTTTTATGGTAAAATTATCATGACTTTAACGGAATTAGAAATTAGTTGAGAAAATTATTTAATTAGAAATTTTAATTTATCTAATTAAATCAATTAATAAAAAATATTTATTTTAGAAAATAGAAAAATATGTATAAAGTTAATTTAAATTATAAAGTGTTGGGTTAGAAATCCAAGAAGCACATATAATTGGACCAAATACAGGAGAGACCTAATTTCCCTCATATTACTTATGTTGGACGACAGCCCTATTGTATTTAACTAGGGTGTGTCACACCTAGACCTAATTATGGGTCGGCCCACCCGGCCCAACTAGAAGGTCCACTCAAAAAATGGAAGGTTTTGGATAAAAATATAAGCCCCAAAAAGGGGTTTGGATAAAAAATGAGGCTCAGTTTCTAAATGGGTCGAGCCTTGGGTAAGAGTATTTTGGCCCGGGCTCAGTCCGACCCAATCCGAATAAATTAACCATTTTTAATAAAAAAATTTATATTGTTGTTTTGGTGTTTTTTTTTCCTATTTTGGTTATTTTTTTGCTATTTTAGTGTTGCTTTTTATTATTTTGGTGCTTTTTTTACTGTTTTGATTGTTATTTTAATGCTATTTTTATTGTTATTTTTATTGTTGTTTTTGTTGTTATTTTTACTATTATTTTTGTTGCTGTTTTATTGTTATTTTTGTTATTTTGCTGTTATTTTTGTTGCTATTTTGGTTGTTACTTTAGTTATTTGGATGTTATTTTTATACGTTTTTACTATTGTTTCTCTGTCTTTTTTAATATTATTTGAATATTGTAAAACTTATGTTTTATTTTTAATTTTTCTACTACTTTATTTACAACTATCTTAATATAAAGAATTTTTAATGTATTTTAAATTTGTTTATTTTTTAATGTTTGTTTTAATGTTTTTAAGTGTATTTGATATATTATATATTTTTTAAATTTGTTGTATATAATAAAATAACTAAAAATTAATATGGTTCAGGTCGGGTTGGGCTCGAGCTTGACTTTTATAATTCGGGTCTGGCTTGGACAAAATTTTAGACCTATTTTTCGGGTCGAGCCGGGCCCGAGCCTAACAATTGGGCCTAAAAATTTATTGAAGCTCAGCTCGACCCAGCCCACGATTAGCTCTAGTCATGCCCCTCTTCTTGTTAGACTAGAATATTATTTTTCTATTAATTAAATATTATTTGATTTTTACTGATTCAATTAGGATTCTCTTATATCTTTTTACAAATAGATGGTGCTGGTAAAATTATTTACAAGAGTTACAAATAAGTTTGAGATATTGTTATTCTGTCACAAAGTAGAGAGAATTTATTTTTTAAATATAAATTTTATTTTTTGGGAATTACAAATTTTATTTTTCCAACACCTCAACCTTTGAATAAGAGGATAAACACGCTTCAATGTGTAGAAATTCACATCCTACTACATTAGCAACGATATTGATGACAACCGAGCTAAGGCATAATTAACGATAAATTAGTATATTTTAGGTTTTGCTTGGCAAAGTGGAAAGAAATTGGAATGATGAAAAATTGAAGGGATAGAAAACTCGAACGATAAAAACATAATTTTTCTTTGCATAGGTGTGCTTGGTAGGATAGATGGAAAAATGGAAAGAAAAAGTAATTTTATTTTCATCCATTGCTTAGTAGAGATGAAAAATGGAAGGAAAGAAAATAAAACAAAACATTTGAAAAATGCAAAATTTTGAGTTAACATGCGCGTCTCTCTCATTGTTTCTCTTTTCATCATTTCAATTTGAAATGATTGATTTTTATGCATTAGGATGGAACATAATTATCTCTCCTATTTTCTTTCCTCTTACTTTTTTTTCCCAACCAAGCACACTCAATTTTTATTTTCTTTCTACTTTTCTTTTACTTCCTCCCATCCCTCCGCTTTTCCATCCAACCAAGCACACCCTTAATGTTCAACCTTATGTTATTCGCTTTTTTTTATCTATTTGCTTCAAAATTAAATGTATGAAGACTAAGTTGTTTATATTTATAATAGAAAGACTAATTTACTCCACTATTCATATATAGTATAACTGTTAATTTTTAGGCCAAACTACATCATTAGTCATCCAACTATCAGCAATTTTTTTTAGTTATTCAACTATAAAAAGTTACAAAATGATCACCTCATTATTCCATTATCTTTTTTGATCATCAGCTGGCTAATAGTGGCATCTTTTAAAATTGGAATAATAGCAACTTTAACTCTTAACATTTATAAGTTATGTCAATTTAGTCTTCATTCTAATTTAATCTTGATTTTAAAATAAACATTTATATATTGTGTAATTTTGGTGACTATTTTGTAACTTTTCATGTTGGATGACAACTTATTTTTAATAATAGTTGAATGACTATTAGTGTAGCTCACCTTAACTTTTATCTATACTATTATTTAAGAGTGATGGGATTTGAACCTAACTCATCAAATATCATAAAATTTAAATTGTCTTTTCAACAAGTCTCATTGGTGTCACAAATCAATTAATTATTAAATATTTCATATTTATATTTATATTTTTAATATAGAATTTTTTCACTAACATGATAACATTGTGCTATAAAAAAATAACAATATATAGGGGATGTTCAAAGACTTATCGAGTCTGCTCTCTGCTTTGCATCAAATATCATAGTTGCTACTGTGAGAGGTGGGACTGTTGCTACAGGTAAGGGGCATGCACCTGTATGGAGCTTGCCAGCTCCAGGACGGATCAAAATCAACTCCAACAGAGCTGCTAGTTCTGATGAAACGTGGTCCGCTGCTGCTGGTGTGCTACGTGACTCGTCTGGAAGTTGGTTGCTGGGATACCAAAGGTACTTAGGCAGGGGTTCAGCTTTCAACTTTAAACTTTGGGCTATACTTCATGGTATTCAACTTGCTGAGCTTCATGGGTATGCTAAGGTATGCATTGAAAGTGACTGTTTACAGGCGGTTCAAATGATCAAGGATTATCTCAATGGGGCTCCATCGAAAATCATTGTTTGGCAAATTAAAGAAGTATTACGGCATTTCGAAGAGTTCAAGGTTCGGTTTGCTTGTCGAGAAAGCAATTCGGTTGCGGATTTTCTATTGACATTCGTATTTTGGTTTTTCCGAGCTCTCATGTTAGGCAGTTACTTTTACATGATTTAACTAGTGTTCCACTTGTGTGATTTCCTTATGTACTAGGCATTTTAATGCCTCTTTATCTACCAAAAAAAAAAAAACAATACAAGTCAAAAAGTAATTTGAGTATATTTAATATTTTTCACATGATACATTTATTTTTTTAAATTTCTTTTTACTTACAATTTAAATTAATATTTTCATTTTAATTCTATATATGTCGCACATGTGTTATTATTAATTTCAAAGCTTACATTTTATTATTTATTGAATGTTATTTTTAAACTTATACATTTATTTTAAATATATGATTCACAAATGCATACAAATATAATAAAATTATTAGTATAAAAATATCTCAAATAAATAAATCAAGCTTATGAATAAGGTTTGGATACATTTTAGCATACAAAATTAAAATAAATTACAAAACGGTGATTTAACTTTTTTTTTAATCATTGAAGATAAATAATAAACTCAATCATTCATATTATAAAAATTAAATTAATTTTGACTAGTCGGTCGTCAAAAGAATAAAATCTGGAGTATTTGGATTGTAGTTCTTTGAAATATATTGCTGGTCACATTTCATTAAAAAAAGAAAATATAATAATTTCGAACAATTGTAGCAATAAAATAAATAAAGTTGTGGGACAAACCTAATATCTCATGGAGCTTTTGTTTGCAACGTGCATACTGTCGTGTTTCTATAAAAAGAAACATCATCTCATATATATGTGTGTATATATAGATTGATTTTTCAAAAATAAGAAAGAAATAAAATCAAATATATATATATATATATATATATATATATGCGAATTCCAGTATTCCTTGCACAAATGAACTGTAGAATTTTCTTGGTATTTCGAATCTGATTTATGATATAAATCGTGAGTGTGTAAAAAAACACAAAGAAAAAAATAAAGTTTTTATAGCTATCATTACAACCATTGTGTTTTGTTTTTATCTATTTATTCTTTTGCTTTTGTCTTTGTCTTTCTTTCTGTGGTGCAGGTCTGACGACGGTGGTAGATGGACGTCCATTGGCAAGGCTATCAAGAGCGTGGTGGTAGTCAAAACAGTGCATTGCTGACGTGAAAAAGGAGTATGCGACGCTGAAGACCCTAATAAAATTAGGGTTTTATATTTTTAGTGCATTGGGCTTGTTTTTATTTTGGGTTAGGGTGTGTAATTGGGTTTGGGTTTTGTTTGGGTCTTGGGTAATGGGGTTTTAATGTAAATGGATATTTTAAATTAAGATAAATTTTAATTTAAAATTTTTATTATTTTTTTTTATTTTGATTTTGGGTTTCGGGTTTGGATAAATTGGGCTTCAACAAATATAAAAAAATTATTAAAAATTAGATTTTTTTATAAAAAGCGTAAAAGAAATTGTAAAATTTTATAAAAATGATAAAAAAAAATTATTAAATGCATCAAAAAGTTCCTTTAACAATTAACTTTAACTGTTGATCATTAAAGTTAATGACCCCTAAATTTTTTCAATTAAAGTCCTCACGTGTCACAACACAGCGTGATATGTGACGAAAAATGATAAAAAAAATAAAAATCAATAAAAGTTATAAAAAAATTATTAAATGATTCTTTTTATACGATAATTTTTATAATTTTTTTAACGAAATCTATATTTCTTTGCATTTTTTGTAATTTTCTTACGAATTTATAAAATTTTATATTTTTTACGATTTTTATATTTTTTCTAATTTTTAATATTTAAATTTTCTATTAATTTTTTATAGCTTTTATTGATTTTATATTTTTATAATTTTTAATAAAAGTAGGGACTTAATTGTTTTTTTGAAAAGCCATTTAAAAGTTGAAGTATCTAATTGAGTACAAAAAAAAAAAAAGTAAAGACTTAATTGCTTTTTTTTTGAAAAGATTTGAGAGTGTTTTTTATACAATTTGAAAATTTAAATATTCAAATGAATGCAAAAAAAAGGGAGGAGCTTCTTTTTTTTTTGAAGTTTGAATGTTTTTTACGCCCTTAAGAAAAAAAAAATTTATATTTTTGTTACCGAAAGTAATGATACTAACATTTTAGTGCTTAATTTGTGTTTTAAATTTGATTTTATAAAAATTAATTACTAACCAATTTTGTTAATAAAGTAAATTTAATATTACTTATAAATTTGTTTACTTTTATTCTTAAATATAATTTATTTCGAGTTTTAAAGCTGATTTGGTAAAAATTAGTTGCTAATATTATAAGATAATTATAAATTTTCGTCAAATCAACTCAAACTCGTATTTGACAAAAACTTCCCTCAAATACAAGTACCACATCAAACAAAAAAATAACAATTATGTTCGAAAAAAGTATCAAACTCAAGTACCAAAATTATGTATTAAGCTAATAAAAAAAATTACATAGATAGTTTTAAATTTGAAATAGTTGGAAAAATAAATTAAAAATAGCCACGAGATTTAGAAAATATTATAATTATATTAGCATGAGATTAAGATTTATCAAAAGTAACTGGAATTTGTCAATCAGACAAAAATGCTGACAAAACAAATCTGCAAAGCAAAGTGAAGAATGGAAAGGGCAGGGAGTGAGAGAAAAGCCGGCAAACAGCAAGCAAAGTTAATTTTACTCTATTAGTAACTTACATTTAGGAACAGAAACTGGATCATACAAACAGCATTTGATTTAAAAGATGAGAATGTACTGTACATGCACCTTTCTAGCAATGTTCTAACACAACATACACTTATTCTACTGCCATATAATATATTTGATCTTCATTCAAATCACCCTACACAATCAAAACAGAACACAAATGAGGGCGCCATACCTACGACAGCACGCAGTCGACATTATCACAAGTACGAATCTAAGTATGCATATGTGTGTCTTTCGTTGTATTGCAGCAAACTTGCATACGTTCTGTCCCATATTCCTATATACAATGATTCATCGTCTGGACTCAGAGATACTCCCGAAATCTCCCCAAAGAAGTCAATCTCTTGTCTTTTCTCGTAATCAGCACGCGTACTATACACGTGAACGAAATCTGCTGGTTCAGCAGCCACCATGAATTGACCATCGGATGAAAAGCGTATTGATCGTATGGCACCCAAGTTTCCTTTGAGAGTCGCAACTGGCCTTGAGAGGTTTCGAACGTCCCACACACGGCATGTCTTATCCTGATTTCCGGTGGCAAATATGCGCCCGTCTGGGTGCCATGCAGATGCAAAGGAGTAATCTAGATGACCTACCACCTTGGCTACAGTCTGAAACCAAAGATAATGTGATTCAGTAACCATAATAATTCTTCTTTTTCTGCTTAATGTTGCACCAAGGCTGACCAAGTCACTTGTGCAGATCTAATCGAATGAGATTTTTTATTTACCTTTCCGTTTTGCAAATCCACAAGCAACCCATCCAAGCTATCTCCAACAACAGTAATAAGCCTTCGGTCAGGGCTGACTGATGTATGCTGCATCAGAACAAACAAGTTCCATCATGTAATTGAATATTAAGGTAATCCGTAAAATGTCAATGATTTAGATTCGCTTTCACCATTTATGATGCAACAATCTCTTTTTCCTTTGAAGCACAAACCCGATAACATGAAGAAATTTATTACAGTGAATGACCATACAACTATCCTTGCACCATTGCATCTCTTTAAAACTTACAGATATAAAATAGAACATTCAGAAAGACAAAGAAAGAACAGCTGAATTAAGAAAGTAGTCAAATAGTAGAGATTGGATGGGCTTACATTTACTGGCCAGGGGAAACGGAGATGGTTTAGAAGCTGAAATCTCTCCGTATCATATTCTCTCATGCTACAGTCGTTATTGGCAGCCATAAAATTTATTCCACCCCTGCAAAACAATTTTGAAATTCAATCTACATTCTATTCAATATATATTTTCCCAGTCAAACAGACAATCAGCAATATCATACTACCTCAAGCTGTCGTATATCTCAATAGCATTTGTAATTGCATTATCGTCATAGGTTGTTCGCGTACAAAATGCTACCCCTTTTCTGTCCAAGTGCTGCAGACACAGGAAAAGTGAAATTGTAGAAATAAAACCAACAAAACATATATGCTCAAACTGTCGAAGGCAGTTGATATTACATTTAAACTGAGACTCCAAGGAATTATCTCAGCTGAGCAATGAAATGTACAAAGGGTCCATTTGTTTGCATGTAAAATATTTTCCGCAAAACATTTTCATTGTTTTACTGTATTTGTTTGGTGAAAAATGAATAACAAAAAGAAATCCTTCTCCAAAAAGAGGGTAAAATCAAGGCTTTTTTAAAGAAAATGTCTTACCAAAAAGACATTTTTCAAACTGATAAGGCTCTATTCACTATCTTCACCCTCGAAGAATCAAAAAGAAAACAATTCCTTATATTTTAATTTTATATTTTTTACATTTTAATCCCTAAAATCCAAATTTTTACTAGTCTACAATTTAATTCCTCAAAAACAGATTTTCTTATTCTACAATTCAGTCCTAAACTTCGTTTTGTACACTTTTACAAAACAGTCCCTTTTTTTAAATTTTCAGATTTTATAATTTAGTCCTTACAACTAAAATTGTCAAAATTTCCAAAAATTAGTCCTTGAGTTTTGAGCAGTTAAACTTTCATATTTTATTTTTCAAAATTGTAAATTCTCAAATAATGTAAACTAATCCTAAAACTCAAGTTTTGAAATCTTTACAATTTATCCCCTATAGTTTCAAACTTCAATATTTTATGCTCAACTTTCCAAATTTTCATATTTCATAACCATATAATTTAATTACTACATCAATGTTTCAAATTTCACTACTTAAACCCTTAAAATTCGAAAATGTACAAATTTTTCAATTTGGTCTTTACTTCAATTTTATCAAACTAAATCATTTTTCAACTTACTCATCCAAATTATATTCAAAATAAATATTTACCCTTTTCAACTTAATTAAACATAAATTTATATCTATAAATTTATATTCCCTAATGTACAAAATTAACAATTAAGCTTAATTAAGTAAATTAAGATTAATTAAAATTAAAACATGATTAATTAAAATATAAATAAGCTTTATCAAATAAACTCAATTAAACAATGAAAAAATAATAAAATCTCAAATGTATGTTTGTTTCACTGAAAACAACTTTTATGAAATATTTTTCAGGAAATCAGCCAAACAACAGAAAATATTTTACACAGATTCATCAAAACAACAGAAAATATTAGCTTTTCCAAAAAAGCCACTTTCCAAAAATCATTTTCCGAAAACAATTTTCAATGAAACAAACAGAGCCTAAGAGCCACTCTTACACACACGCACACTGCCTCTTCTCCCCATCACAACCATGAAAACGCAAAAGCAAGATACCGCGTTCCATCATAAGTAATTGGATTGGGATTTGAGTGTTGGATACAAGCATGTTCAATTCTTTTAAAGGTTTTCCATGTACTTGGTGGTCCTTGGGAGGGTCATATCTCCATACCCACATCTGAATATGCATCGGACATAGGTGTTTCAAAGAAAAGAAGATTCGACACAACATACTTTCCATCTCATAAGCAGCAGATTAGCAAATACAGGGCAAAGGTTATGCAAATATTAACTTACCTTAAAAGTAAGCTCTCCTTGGAAGCCTCCGGCAACCATAAAATTATCTTTGACCGCCAGTGTACTTATTTGGGTTTGTGTAAAACCTTCTAATAAACTCCCCGGATGTTTCTAGTTACATGGCAATATAAGTTAGGAGATAACAGTAGACCATAATTACTAAAATAAATAGCTATCTTCAAAATCACTCATGCCAATAAGAAAATGAGATGAGAAGTGTTATAGCCAACAAGTACAACTTTGGTACCTCAGTAGGTGCCACATGCCCAGAGAAATTAAGGATCTCAGAGAGATGACATGACAATGATGACCAATGCATAACTGAATAATTGGACATAAGGTAAACATCGTGCTTTGAAGTAGCCCAAACCAAGTTTCGAAGCTGCAAATTCATTCCAAAACAGGTTATTGAAGCTCAGATATAAGTGTCTATATACACTTATAATAACCAAATAAAAAACAATAGATAATTCTCCTACCTAGAGACATCAAATATATAAATCGCAACACTACAGATTTATTACTCAAACTTCAATATACAAAAAAAAAGTGTCTTGCTCAAATACCATGTGTAATAACAAACCTTCAGAAACAGAAAATGGTGCAACAGATATTCATCCAAACTAGAGATACTGGAACTTTAGATGTAAATGTATAGAAATAATGAATTCCTGCCTTTCCACTTTTGGACATTTTCAGTCTATAATACAAGAATGTCACAAAAGATATGCAGTAATCAATGTTATATATTATGGTTTAAAGGATAGTTTTCAGTGATATTTGAGGGATTAAGTGTATCAAATGAAATGGTATATCAAATGAGATTGATTCTTAGTGTCACCTAAAAGTTCAATAGCAAGCAAATTGAAGCAGAATGAGCTTTGGGATTATTTTACAGAAGATATAGCAGGTATACAGTCATCATTGTACATAATATTGGATTATGGTTTGAAAGTGTTAACGAGCAATGAACAAACCATGTGAACAGCAAGAAATTTAATTTCTGGACAATAATTTTGGTTGTTAATATATGAAGATAACAGTGGGGAAGAGAGGTTACCTCTCGTCAAATAAGAACCTATAGCATAGAACTCAAAAAGCATTACTCATACCAACTGCCAACACTCAGGTCCAACACAAGCACCAGGCAAGATCCAAATACTATTTGACAACCCTAAACTGCCTCTTAATTTAGGAGCACTAAAACCATTATGTTAGGTCAATCTTAGCAACTTTAAACTTTTCCCTCAATAAGAAAAGCAAACCTTAAAAACTTGTCAATAATCAAAATTCAGAAGTTTGAACAGTATTTAAAAACAGATGCATCCGTACATGCACCTATATGTGTCCGCACACTAAAACACATATATCCATATATACACATATATACCTAAGCCTTTAATCTAAAATTAGTAGTTGTCGGCTTCAAGAATAATTTTACCAAACAATGAATGGACAAAGAAATATATGTATTGTTGTCCTGCTATCAATAGTTTTTATAAGGTCCTCTTTGTATAGTGAATTCAAAAATTGCATTATGTATTAAACTTCTAAGCTAAATCTTGGACTAACTTGGACTTTTTACTGCAGAACTATTACCTGTACAATGACAAAAATAATGTGGATGTACTAGAGAGAAAAATGAGACCTAGAAAATAAAACTTAAAACGAACACCCTGACACGTGAACATGCACACACACGTTACAGGTTCAAAGGTGTAAATATCACAATCCATACATGAGGAATGACAATACTGAGTAGAACACTCAATACCAAAGAACAAAATCGGGTATATTTATAATTGCATGAGCCCACAACTGAACCAAGACAAATGATGAGAAGATTAGTCTTCGAATGATTAAACACATCAAAGATACATCAGCATCTAAAAGGATAAAGAAATCCAATAACAACATATTTTGACACCAAAATCAGCATCTTCAGATGGAAAATATAAATGAAAATAACAAAATAATAACACACTTTCTAACCAACAAACCTGAAAATGGAGGATTGTCGGCTTAACTAATCTAGTGTTGTGGAAGAACTCATAGTAGTTCCCACCTTTTTCCATCTGTTTGCATTCCTATAAAAATAATACCAATTACACACAGTTCAAATGATATACCCTTTAGGACAAACTATCTTGTTTAGAGATGGTAGGAGAAGAAACAAACCTTGTCAACAGCTTCACCAGAGGCCGGGATATTCTCATAGTTCTTATACTGTTCAAGCCTTGTCAATCTATAATCTTCCCTGGTTATGTTCAATCTTTCCCAGGGAATCCCCTGAATGTCCTTCCCCTTCCGTGCTTGACCAGAAGATGTATCAGTCACCTTGGTCAACTGCTCAAATGGTCAAATATAGCTTGAAAGTGATTAATTTCATCATTAATTCTAAAATAAACTAAAACTAACAAATATAGATAAATAAATACATATAACCAAAATGAAAAACAAACCATGTCATATTCATGGGCATCCATGTCTCCACCAGCTCTACCATAGTCGTCTTCATCCATATCATCGATGATATCTTCAGCCATGTAATAGAAATCCTCCAGTTGCAAGCGGGACATGCTATATTTGCATTCAACTGTGAAATTATCAAATTATTGCTGTTATTTTCTTATGTTTTCCTTTTTCACAAACAAAAATAAATAAAAATCATTGGAAAACCTAAAGACAATATATTAATTGGAGAAAAGGGTATTCCTAAAATCATGGAAATAAACTTACTTACAGGCAGACTAGCAAACATTACTTTTCTTTTATGAGAGAAGCAAATATTCACAGTATTTACTAAACCTACTCCTTAAAAAAACCTAAAATATAATAGACGACCCCAGAGAAACCCTAAAAAGAAATGGAATTTACAACAAATATTCCAGAAATCATAAAAGAAACTTACTCCCAAACAAACCAATGAACCACCATAACCCAAAAAAAAAAACCTAAAATATTATTAAATCATATCTAAAATACGATATGAACCGAAAAAAAAAAAACCATCGAAACCCACCAACAAAAGAGGAACATTTCATACAAAAGTTTCGATTTTTGCAGACAAAAAAAAAAGAGTAAATTTTATACAAAGACAAACTAGAAGAAAATGATCGAACATAAGAATAAAAGGAAATTGATTGCAACAAAATAAAATAAAACAAAAAAAAAAAAAAGAAGAGAGATAGGATGTTCTTACAAAAAAAATAAAGAGATGGATGATATTCTTACATCAAAATTTGGTCTGGGATGGGAAGGTTTTGGCCTTCGGGTGATTTGTTGTTTTATTATGTTATTTTAGTATTTATATTTTTTATGTATTTTTAAGTAGAAAAAGGAGTAGAGAACATAGAGATAATAATGAAGAAAGTTTTGGGGTTCGTTATTGTCGGCCAAAAATACGTCTTTTAATTCATGCCTATCGCACGCACCATGTTTTTTGGGAAGTTCTGCTGTGAGCTCTGGAAAAAAAAAACAATCTTAAGATCAACTTTGAGCCATTCAGCGAGTTACAAGTTAAAAATAAATATATTAGCATAATTTTTTATTTTCTCATTGATGCAACCTTATAATTTTTGGCATTCCTCAAAATTTTTGGTAATTTCTAATATATTCTAACACTTCCTCGTAAATTTTTATATTTCATAAAATCTTTTAATATTCGAGAAATAATTTTAATATTTTTATTTTCATTTATAAATGAATTTATTTTTCATTTTCATTATGATAAAACTATATTCGTTTTTAAATTATTTCATTTTCTTTATTTTTATTTTCATTTTAGAGAAAGTTATAGTCATTTCTGAATGAATTTCATTTTTCTATTTCTATTCATTTAATTTATTTTGATTCAAACATGCAATTCATTTCTGGTTTGAAAGAGTTAGCGAATGAACCGATTGGATATTTACAATTGAGACTCAAATGATTTATAATTAATATCTAGCTTTTCACTTATTAATTATAAACTTATTTAGTCACAAAGTCATTTCATTATAGTATCATGACTGAGCTCTCCCCAAAGACATACCATTACGAAAGTAATTAGTGCACATCCAATGACCTTGTCCTAAATGTGTTACCCTCATAGGATATCTTTAACCTCTTTGGGATAATATCCGTTCTCTCAATATGATCCTATTTTATCCCATGATAATCGTTACATCTTCCTTCATGAAAAGTCAATTATTATCAAATAATAAATAAGTCATTCATCACAAAGATGAACAATCCATGGTCACGTTTACTTTTCATCAACCATGTAATGTCAATGAGAGGATATCATTTACTCATGTCGCAAGCTATGAAATACCACTATTGTGAATGACACTATATACCACAGAAGTCGTATACCTAATGCACCGGCTTTCGGTTCCTTATGTTGGAGCCCAATTTATCCGGTCCGTGAAAAAATAAAACAAAAAAAAAATAAAACACAAAATAAAAATCCATTTCATAAAAAAGGTCCAAAGTCCAATTACAAAAAAAATAAATGTCGAATTACACAACCAAGCCTTAAATCTACAAACTCAATACTCAAAGGCCCAAATAGCCTAAAACCATAAACACAAACAAACAAACCCTAGTTTCCTAGGGAACCATTTGCTGCCGCTCACCCATGCCCCCTTGTGCCACGTCAGCGCATGCCTCAGCCACCACCTCTGACACTTCCGTTTGGATCTGCAAAGAACAAAAGAAAACAAGACAAAAGAAACAAGACGAAAATCAAAAAAATAAACACAGAAAAATGTATTCGATTATAAAGCCATGAACGGCATTCGATAGTCACCACCATAAGTGCTTGAGGCCTTCACCCCCAATGAAGGGTGGTCTACCCTTCATTGTTTAAAAAAAAACTTTCAAAAATCCTAAAGAACCGAACAAGTTTCGAGCTTTTTGGGGGATTTGATTTTGATTTAGGGAGTTTTAACCCTAAATTTATAATCGTGGTAAAAATGGAGTAAAAGGGAGCTTTTTGGGGTTTTTCGACTATGGAGCGTGCGACTGACCAAAGCCAGCTATGAAAGGGCTTTGAGAGGAAAATAGGAGAGAAAGGAGAGTTTTTTTTAAATGCAAATGGAAAATGATTTTTTTTGGAAATTTTTTGAAGTTTTATAGCCCCCAAAACGACGCCATTTAATACCATTCAACCCAACCCGATCCAAACCCGCTAAGGGGCCATGTGTTTTTTACTAATGGGCTATTTATACCCTTAGTCTTTTCGCTTTTGTGTCTTGTTTCAATTTCATCCTTTTATGTACTTTTTATTTATTTTAATTCTACCCACTAATTCTCTTTTATTTACAAACTAGTCCTCAGACCATTAACCATGGTTTGAAACCTGTCCGATCTTGGGCAAATTGCCCATGTGATCCTTTGTTTTTTAAAATTTTCAGGTTTGACCCTATTTTTTATTTTTTTAATCTTTTTGGCCTTAAATTTTAGTTTTATTTTAATTTAACCCTCAAGTTTTTTCCTTTTAAATTTCACCCTTATATTCTTTTTTTTATTTAATTAAATCCTTTTATTTTTATTTCTTTTAAAATTCCCCTTTTATTCTTTTTTTATTTAGATCCTTTAATCTCTTTTTTAATTAAATATTTTTTTAAAATTTAATCCCTTCACCACTTTATTTATTTTTACATTCAATTTGCATTTCTTCATTCATTTTTATGTTGTTGATTTATTTGTTTATTATTTTTTCCATTTTTTTATTTGTGAATTACAAGCATATTTGTCCATCTTTTGTAAAAATATTTTAACAAAATGAATCATATGTCATTTCTAAAAAATAAATAAATTACCTCAAAAAAATCGAGACAATGTTCCTTACTTCGGGGATTCGAAAAAATCGTGCATTAACTCACTAGACGCAATTTTTCTTTTCAAACCGAAATAACCAAACACCTTATTTTTAAAATTAAATATATGAAGTTTGGAATAAAAATCAAGAATGCTCATTATCTTCGAAAATTCGAGGTGTTGTGCTCTAACTTACTGGACATGGCTTCCCTTCTCGATTAATTTGAAGTAAATAAGTTTTCTTTGCAAAGTTCGATTTTAAAAAAACATCAAATAAATCATGCATTCAGGGATCGTATTCTATCTTTTACTCGAGTTTTCAATTTTCAACAAGAAAGACATTAAATAATCAGCTAGGTACCAATTTTAGGCGTGTGAGAGTGTTAATCCTTCATCGCATGTAATCGACCTCTGAACTTATTTTATGGATTTCAAAGACCAAAATTTTGTTTAAACGAATTTAAATATTCTATAGTGATTCAATCATACCAAATTAAAAAATATTGATGGCGACTCCATTTTCGATTTTTAACATAAAATTCGGGACCTTTTTCAAAAAAAAATGTTTCGACGCCTTATATATTTGAACTCGGGTTTTTACTTACATCAAAATGTACGAGTCATGCTTGCATAACCTGTCATCCACTCAAGATTTAGGTATGTCACACTATGAACGTCACAAATAAATAAATCCATAAACGAATTCAGGATTTATTCTTCTTGGATCCAGTCTGATGTATTGTTAGCCTAGTTAGTTACATCTATATCTATCTGCTGGGAGTTATCCACTCTAATGTTCAAGACAAATCATCTCCTCAATTGGACTTGATAGACGACATATTAGTCTTTCAATCAATTTGCTCATTTCTGATTAGACTAAGGACATGTTTAGGTTCGTCTACTAATACAAATTATCTTTTCGTATTACGATTCGACCATGTGATATCGCTCAGTATTAGTTTAAACATTAGACAACCAATGAGCAACATTTGCTACCATTTTGCTTTGTGTGCAAAAACCATTTGAGGACAATTATACAAAGTATATTAATGTAATAAATAAATTTGTTTTATTAACCAAACTATTTGAAAAAAATTATAAGTTTAGAAACGAATATACTACACTCAAGGCACTAGATCCAACAGTCTCTCAATTTCCCTAGTGAAGTAGATGAGTCATGTTACGCATTCGCATGCTCTCCACGTGTTTCTCAAAACTCCTAGCTAATAGAGTCTTGGTAAACGGGTCCGCAAGGTTGTCCTCAGATACGACCTTGACTACATCCACAATTCCATCTGCAACTGCCTCCCTTATGATGTGACATTTGCAATCAATATGTTTAATCCTCTTGTGGTTTCTTGTCTCCTTGGTATTTGCTATTGTCGTACTGCTATTGCAATACAGTGTGATAGTTTTTCTCATGCCAAGAATGACTTCAAGATCTGTAAGGAACTTTCAAAACCATATTGCTTCCTTGGTAGCCTCAGAGCAACCACATATTCTGCCTCCTTAGTGGAGTCAACAGTACAACTCTGCTTTACACTTCTCTACACATGGACCCGTCGCCTAGGACAAAAACACAGTCTGATGTCAATTTCCTCGAATCCTAACAAGTTTGGAAGTCAGAATCAGTATACTGATAGGAGTCTTCTTTAGAATTCAGAAGCATATAATCCCTTATTCTCCGTAAATACTTTAGTATATGCTTAATTTCTTGTCAGTGTCTTGGTCCTAGATATGTCTGATATTGACTTACCAATCCCACTGCAAAACAAATATTTGGGCGTGTGCATTACATAACATACATGAGACTTCCTACTGCCAAGGCGTAAGTAACATTTCTCATGTTCTATCTTTCTTTCTGTGTCTTAGTACAATCCTCTAGAAAGAGATGAAATCTTGATACGGAGGGTTGATTTCCCTTCTTCGAAGCGGTCATTGCATAATACTCCAATATCTTGTCTATGTATGATGCCTGAGATAATGCTATCACTTTGTTCTTTCGATCCCTTAAGATTCGAATGCCTAGAACAAAATCGATTTCTCCCAAATCCTTCATGCTAAAATATTGAGTTAACTACAGTTTAATCGTTAACAATGTCCTTACATCATTCCCAATTATTAGAATGCCATCGACATATAGAACGAGAAAGATCACCTTTCTATCCCCTAAACATTTATAAACACAAGATTTATTTACATTTTGCTCAAATCCCGAAGTCTTGATCGCTTGATCAAATCTTTGATTTCAATTGTTAGATCTTATCCTAATATGCTATTTGTTTTTAAATTAATTGTAAATGACAAATTAATTAATTAATTATTATAATTAGTTAAATTAAAGCAATTCATGTTAATTCATGCCTATCCCACGCACCATGATTTTGTGTGTATTATTATTTATTACAAAGTATATTTTATTTTCATTTATTTATTACAAAGTATATATATATATATATATATATTATTACAAGGTGTTTTAATAGATATTTGTACTTATTATATTTGGCATTTTAATATTCTTACACGTATCACACAATAAATAACATTTAAATTATTTCCATTTAAAAAAAAATCCAATTTATATATTTACTCCATAAATTTTAAATCTTAACAGTAAATCTTTTCTTAATATATTATTTATTTTTAAATTAATTTTAAATTACAAATTAATTAATCAGTTATTATAATTATGTAAATTAAAGCATTCATGTTAATTGATGCGTATTGCACCCGCCATGTTTTTGTGGCTATTTATTATTATTATTACAAACTAGATTTGATTTTCATTTATTTTAAATGAAATCTAATAGTATATATATATATTATTACAAGATCTTTTAATAGATATTTGTACTCACATTATAACTTTTACTTCATTTGGCATTCTAATGCTTTTACACGTATAATATAATTACCATTTAAATTATTTCCTTTTTTTTTCTTAAAATCCTACTTATATATTTATTCCATAAATTTTAAATTTTAACAGTGAATCTTATCCTAATATGCCATTTGTTTTTGAATTAATTCTAAAAGATAAATTATTTAATTATTACAATTACATAAATTAAAGCAATTCATATTAATTATTAAATAAATATTTTGACTATATAATTATCTTTTACACCAATTATTACGGATTATTATTATTTATAAATAAAATATTTTAACTATATAATTATTAAACAAGTTCTTATGGAACCATAAACTCTATATAAGGCCATCGAAATTCGGTCCTGCTGCTCGAAATCATGCAAAGAGAGGATAGCCAAAATGAACTCCTTGACAGAATTAGAGTTGACATTTACTCTCAACGAACTCCAAATAATTTTTTTAATATATTGGTATGATTACATGGTAGTATCTGTTCCTACTTTTTTAACCCTTTGATAATGCATATACATCTTGCATACATAAGTGCTCGAACCCGAGTCTCCTAGGATGAACATCATCATCTTCTTTTCCACTGAAACCACTTGTTGGGTTCAAATCCAAATAGTTATAGCAGTGGGATAACAAAATAAAACATGCTCAAGCATCTCAACACCCCTACATCTTGCGTAGATGTCATCAGAAAGACATTCCTTCTCCAGCAATTTCCTTTTGAAAGAAACTAAATTTCGGATGCTTCCCCACAAGAAATCTTTTACTTTCGGCAGCAACTTGGCATTCCAGATCATTTACCAAGGCAAATAAACAAGAATATTGAGAGATACTAGAAAAATGTTGGATTGCAAGAACATAACTGGACTTAACATCAAATACACCATTCTAGCTAAAATGCCATATCGCTGATCATGAAGACTAATAGGATTCTTAAGAACTCTAGCCGCATCAAAGGGGTCAAAAGGCCTTCGACAAGAGGTATTGTGACACTCTACACTTGACCCGATTGTCGGATCCGAATGTATGATATCACATTACGTTGTCAAAATAACTCATACTATATCAATCTCATATAACATGTTTCTTGACATTCAAGCAATTATCATATTCTATGTATTTAGGGGTTACATGAGGTTCTAAATGTAATTAAGATTTAAATCCAAACCCTTATTGAAAAAATTCAACATTATATCTTGAGACTAAGAGCTCCATGTCTCGAGATGAGCCTTCCTTTGATTTTGGAATTTTTGCTTCGATGTGGACTTACCTCAAGACCTTAGGGTCTATGTCCCGAGACAAAACCCTTCTAGTATCGAGAATGATCTTGAGACGAACCTCCCATGTTTTCTTAATTTAGCTTTGTTGTTTGGCAGTCTCGAGACAAGGGGTCCTTATGTCAATACCTGAAATAGGAAAGATCTGTTTTAGCTTCAAATTTACCCTTGTCTCGAGACATGAGCCACTATCTGGAGACTAATGTCTCGGACTTAGAGTTTTTCTATATAATCCATGTGGCCTTAGGTCGATTCTTGCCACAAAAACACCTAAGTCAGCCTACTTCTTAACTCTTGAGGATTTAAAAGAATTCTTCTAAGGCACCAACATAATAGCCACGAAGAATAAGCTAAGAACAAGCCACAAAAAAATAAGAACACAAGAGAGAAGAGTTTTAAGTGAATGCTCTCAATTTTAGTATTTCTCAATGAATGAATACAATGAGGGGGAAAGGCCTCTATTTATAGTTGAGGCTTCCCAAAATCAACGGTAAAGATTAAATACATCAACGGTTAAGATTGAAAGCTATTTACAAATTTAATCTCTAAGATTATAAAATCATATCTTCTAAAGATTACATATCAAATACATATCAAATCTGATATTATCAATCTTTGAAGATCACCTTCCATGTTTGCCAAGCTTTGTAGATAAGCCTTCACTCATTCCAAGCAACGGCCCAGTCTGATTGGGCCAAATACCTCTTTTTGAACATGACGGATCACTTAAATAAGTCATGGTTGTGGGCTCGAATACACAACCCATGACATTCTCCCCCACCTGTTCTAGCGAGGCCCTCGTTGTGTCCTCCTCATGGAACTGGTCAATCTTGTTTTGGAATTGCCATAATGCTTCGGCAGGTTCCCAACTTGCTTCTCTGTCAGGAAGTCCATTCCGTTACACTAAATACTTATGCCTCGACCGATGATACTTTTGGTTTACCACACGGTCTGTCTCGATGCTTTCAACTTTACGATCGTAAGAGACCTTTACCCCTATTGGTGCTCGTTCGGACTTGCCTCGATTCAGATCATCTTGATCTACATGGAATGGTTTGAGCATACTTACATGGAACACGGGATAGACTTTGAGCTTCAATGGTACCTCAAGCTTGTAGACCACCTTGCCTACTCTCTTCAAAATGCAAAATGGTCTTTCATAACGTTGCATAAGCCCATTGTGTAAGCCATTGTATCTCAAAATTAAGTGTAACTTTGCAAAGACAGAGTCACCAACCTGAAATTGAACATCCCTCCGACTTTGGTCCACTCACTTCTTGTTCCGCTTGCTTGCCTTGTGTAGACAAGCTGTGGCTAAATCGTTCTTTTCTTGCCAATCCTTCACGAATCGATAAGCTGCTGGATTTGGTCCAATATAATGAGTCACAACAGCGTTGGGTGTGAGTGACTGTTAGCCCGTCACTATCTCAAATGGACTTTGATTCGTGCCCCACTCCATTGCAAGTTGTATGAAAACTGAGCCACGTCCAACAACTTCGGCAGTCCTTTTGTGTAGCACTCACATAATGCCGAAGATAAGTCTCCAATAATGCATTCACTCGTTCGGTCTGCCTATTAGTTTGTGGATGCATACTAGTGGAAAATTCAAGTCTGAACCCACTGACTTGAATAACTCTGTCCAGAACCGGCTCGTGAACCGTCCGTCTCAATCACTGATTATTGACTGTGACACTCCCCAATATTTCACCACATGTTTCAAGAATAAACGAGCTCCCTCCTCAACTGGGCACTCTTTGGTTGCTGGAATGAATGTTCCATATTTGGAAAATCTGTCCACCACAACAAGAATGCTTTCAAATCCGTCAGACTTAGGCAAACCTATTATAAAATCAATGGATATACTCTCTCATGGTCGTTCTAGAATAGGCAATGGTTATAACAAACCCATCGGAGCCTTCAACTTTACCTTGTCTTATTGGCACACTAGACAAGTTCTCACATAAGTCTCCACATCATCCATCATATGAGGTCAATAGTAACGATCCTCCAAAAGGGCCAACATGCGGTGCATCTCTGGATGACCAACCCATCTCGAGTCATGACATTCTTTCATGACTTCCTTGCGCAGCTTCCCATACTGAGGCATTTAGAGATGATGCCCATGAGTATAAAGTAGCTCTCCCTCAAGCCAAAACCTTATTGTTTTCCCCTCCTTGGCAAGCTCAGTCAAGTTTTTAACTGTACGATCATGGATCAATCCCTCTTTAATACGCTCCAATAGAGAACCATCAGGTTGGCTGATTGCCACAAATTTTATCTTTCGATTAAGGGCATCAGCAACAGTATTGACACTCCCCGACTTATATTCCATCGTGAAATAAAATTTTACTAAGAATACTTCCCAACGAGCCTGTTTCTGAGATAACTTTTTCGGGGTTAAAAAATAATTGTTGGCAACATTATCAGTATAGACCACAAACCTGGAACCCAGTAAATAATACCACCATGTACGCAAGCAATGCACCACAGCAGTTATCTCTTTTTCTTGGACTGTATACCTCCGCTCCGTCTCATTGAGCTTTTTACTCTTGAAGGCAATTGGATACTCATCTTACATTAATACTCCCCCAATGACATAGTCTGATGCACCCGTACGTACCTCATATAGCTTGAAATAGTTCGGTAAGGTAAGAACAGACTCCATCGCAATTGATTTCTTTACATGATTAAAGGTTGCCTCACATTTGGGATCTCAATCCCACACCTTACCCTTCTTCAATAAATCCGTCAAGGGTATGGTGATATTTGAATAACCTTCAATAAAACGTTGGTAATAATTCGTCAACCCAACGAAAGATCACAACTCCGTCACCTTGGTTGGTGCTTTCCAATCCACAATAGTTTATATCTTCTTCTCATCCATCCGGATCCTGCTACCTCCCACAATAGAACCTAAAAACGACACCTCTCATTGAGCAAATGAGCACTTTTCTTCTTTGACATACAGCTCATTCTCCCACAAGATTTGGAACACCTCTCTCAAATGTTCCACATGCACCTCAAGTGACTTACTGTACACCACAATATAGTTAAGGTAAACAACCATGAAACGATCTAAAAAGGGTTGAAGTACTTTATTCATTAGAGTGTAAAATGTAGCTGGGGCATACTTGAGTCCGAAGCGCATTACAAGGAACTCTTACAAACCATACCGCGTCACACAAGCTGTCTTTGGGTCATCCCCTCGACTACTCAGACTTGATGGTACCCCGATCTCAAATCTAACTTGGTGAACCATCTTGCGCTACCAAGCTGATCAAACAAGTCCGCAATAAGAGGAATAAGGTACCTGTTCTTCACTGTGATCTTATTCAAAGCCCAATAGTCGATACACAACCTTAGTGACCCATCATGCTTCTTTTAAAACAGCACCGATGCTCCAAATGGCGCTTTAGAAAACCGGATAAACCCAACATCTAAAAGCTCCTTTAACTGCTTCCGTAACTCTTCCAACTCTGGCGAAGACATCTGATATGGGCCCCTTGTTGGCGAGACCAAATTGGGCACTAACTCAATCTTGTGGTCCACCTCCCTCTTAGGTAGCAAATTCTTGGGCAACTCTGCTGGCATTACATCTCGAAAAGAATTAAGTAACTGGCCAACTTCCCTTGGAATCTCATTAATGGACTTAACGGATTCCTCAACCTTCAAGGTAGTAAATAGGAGACTTCATCTCTTCATACTCCTTTGGCAAATTGGATTGCTGATAATGATTTGCTCTCCAAGCTTCCCTTCATTTTAATTCTCACCATAAAATGATGGATTGAATTCGAGATCATCATATAGTTGTCAGAAAGAAAGATAGAAGCATTAACCCAGTCAAGAAAACTTAAACCAACAACAAAGTCATAGTCATCAAGTGGTATTACCTTGATGTTAGCTTTACAGGTCCATTCACCAAGTTGTTGATTTACTCCCTTTGTGACCCTTTTGAGTGGAACACTTTTTGAGTTCATCGTTTTTATCCATCCCGAATCATTTTGAATATTGAGACCAAGTTTACTCGCAGTTTCCTCGGACATGAACAAACCAGACACACCTGTGTCAACAAGTGCACTAAATTCTGTGCCAACCACTACGATGTCTACAAACATCAGCCCTTGACTTATCTTGTCTTCGACACCCTCAATATCGAATCGAGACCCTCAATTGACTTATCCGCCTCCTTCGTTGCTTCAACGACAGAAAGAACGGCCTTTTTCGGACAGTCCTTGATAAAGTGTGGACCATCACAATGAAAGCAACTCACAGGATTTTCCTTACCAAACGACTTCTTTTCATGGCCATTCTTGACGAACTTATCTTTGTCTCCCCCACCATTACCCTTTGGTTTGAACTTGGGCTTGGAATTCTCAAACTTATCTTTTTTCGCAACAAGCTTGACAAATGATTCCTCAACAGTCATGATCTTGGTAAGCTCTTGGACCCCTCGATGTTGCAACTCTTGCTTCGCCCATGATTTCAAACCATCCATAAAGGAAAAGAAGGCTTCCTTCTTACCCATGTCTGAGATCTGAAGCATCAATTCACTAAACTCCCGTACCTACTCCCTCACAGCGCCTTTTTACGTAAGCCGACAGAACTTTGCCGAGCTTCATCCTCGACATATTCTGGGTAAAACTGTGCCTTAAACTCACTTTAAAACTCCTCTCAAGTCCCAATTTTGGTCCCACCACATTTCACATCAGTGGCCTACGATGTCACCACAATAAAGCAACATCAGCAAAACACATAACAGTAGTATTTACCTTTGTGTCATCATCTGTGACGCCCTTAGCACGAAAGTATTGCTTCATTTCCTAAAAGAAATTATCCATATCTATCGCAGCCCTTGATCCCTTAAACTCTTTAGGCTTGTGAACATCCATACTGGGCTTAGGTGCAGTAGCAACTAATCCCCCATTACCCAAGGCAGCCTTGTAAATTGAGAGTTCACCCTTAAGCTCCGCAATCTCCACCTTCATGGCTGCGACCATACCCTCAATGGTCTCATCTCTACCTATCAGCTTCCTCTCAAGGGACCCAACAAAATCTCACACATACTCTTTAAGCTGCTCCTTCATGGTCTGTAACTCAGTAGGAATTTCATCCTCAATCCCATCAAGTCTCTCCTTAACGTCCTCTATGGACTCTTCAAGATTGACTACTCATCCCTCCAAAGCAGACACAATATCCTTCGAACGACTCTGTTTTCTGGTCCTCCTACGGGTCCCCATGGGCTCAACATTTTTAGTAACTTCCTTCGACATCTTTTGACTGTGCCTTTCGAACCTTAGCTCAGATATCAACTGTCACGGACTTAGAGTTTTTCCACATAATTCATGCAGCCTTAGGTCGATTCTTACCACAAAAACGTCTAAGTCAACCTACTTCCCAACTCTTGAGGATTCAAGAGAATTCCTCTAAGGCACCAACACAATAGCCACGAAAAACAAGCTAAGAACAAGCCACTGAAAAACAAGAACACAAGAGAGAAAAGTTTTGAGTGAATGCTCTCAATTTTTGTATTTCTCAATTAATGAATACAATGAGGGGGAGAGGCCTCTATTTATAGTTGAGGCTCCCCAAAATCAACGGTAAAGATTAAATACATCAACGGCTAAGATTGAAAGCTATCTATAAATTTAATCTCTAAGATTACATATCAAATCTGATATTGTCAATTTTGGAAGATCACCTTCCATGTTTGCCAAGCTTTGTAGATAAGCCTTCACTCATTCCAAGCAACGGGCCAGTCTGATTGGGCCAAATACCTCTTTTAAAAACATGTCGGGTCACTCAAATAAGTCATGGTTGTGGGCTCGAATACACAACCCATGACACTAAGACCAAATTATCTCAAAACTTGGTTGGTTAGTCTTGAGATCTAAACTAAAACTATAACATCCCCAAAATTTTCAGAGTTTTGAACTGTGAAAAATAAATATTAAAGTAATCATAATGTGAGAAAGTCAAAAAATTGAAAATTTATAGAGATATGAGACAAAAAAAAAAAAACAGGTGCAGAAGGTATTTGAATACATATAATATTAAGATAAATTAATTCAGGGTACCAGTTAAATTGTAAGATAAAGGAAAATATTGAGACAAAGTGAGAAAAATTTGATGTTAAAAGGATTAAATTAAATTGATGAAAAGGGAGGAGGGACTAGAGGTGAAAATTTACCATAAGATAAATTGAATCATTCATGAAATTGTAGAAAAATGAATGGGTAAAATGATAATCATTGGAAAAAAGGTAATTATGGAAGGTAATTATGAAGGATAAATAGTAAAAAATGTGAACAGTGAGAGAAAAATGATAAATAAAATAAAAAGAAGATATTTTTAATGGAAGAAACTAGAAAAATTGAGAGAATGGACGGAGATGGCTATAAATAGCCACCATTATCTCATCATTTCTAACTTTTGTTTAATTTAGTCCCTTTCACCAAATACAAATCAATTAAGCTAATTTTTTTTTTTCAAATTTCTTCAAGATTAGCTAGTAAAATCAATATATAAGTGGAGTAACTACCTAACTGTTAAAATAAATGCATCCATACTTGTTTCGGAGGAGAGAATAAAAATGAGTCAACACAAGTGATTAAGGTAAAAAAGTTAAATTTATCTTGAAATATTTGTTAGTTTTGATTTAAAAACATAGAATACGATATGTTAAAATGATTTTAATGTGAAAATATTGTGTATTTGAATATGAAAAATGAATGAATTGAGAACAAATAGAGAAATAAAGCAAAAGAGTGGACAAAGGGAGAAGGAGAAGAAGAAAGTTTAATGTATTCTAAATGCAATAAAAATAATATATAATATATAATTTAAGGAAAACTATTTCATATAATTTAGACTCTATAAGTGGGTTGATGGATTGATAAGTGTATTCTAAAATGCAGTAACATATATATATATATGACACTCATCACACTCTCAATTTGTTTGTGAAATCTAAAAAACTCTACAAGCAATATATCTAGGGTGTTCATAGTTCGGTTAAATTCGAATTAATCGACCGAACCAATCTAACTCGATTAATCGGTTGGTGGTCGAATTTAGGTCAGTCGGAGGTCAGTTAATAATTTTTTGAAATTTTGGTTATTGATTAATTCGATTTGAAATCGGGTAGTTAATCGAATTAACCGAAATAATAATATATATTATATATAATATATTTTTTTATATTAGCAATGTATTTTTTGAACTATTATTTTTATATTAATCGAAATAAATAATATATATTATATATTATGTTTTTTGAATTTTAAAAAATGAACATTAATAATTTATTTTTTATATGTTTTGTACTTACTTTAACCAAAAGAAAAGAAAAACATATAAAATCTCTGTTTTGTAACACGTTTCTCTCTGCTTTGTAGCACGTTTCCTGTTTTTCGTCTTTTGATTTTGTTTTTTCTAGTGGTCCTATAATTGGTGGCTATTAGGTGTCGTGTTTAGTGTCATTTGGATGTTTTTTTTTCTCATGGCTGGTGTTGAGGGAGAGTTAGCTTGGGCTCTCTTTAGAAGATGAGGAAAAGGAGGTGGGCGTCAACCTAGGTGCTCTTGTAGTGGTTGGAGAAGATTCTGTTCAAAACTATTTTGTGGGATCCTTTTTAACTTCGAGTGTGATCTATTTCCCTTCTATGAGAGCTACTCTTGCAAATGTTTGGCACTCTATTGGGGGAATAACGATTATAAACCTGACAGATAGAAGGTATTTATTTCGGCTCTACTATCGCATTGATGCTAATAGGATCAAATCGACGAGTCCTTGGACTTTCAACTCTCACCTTCTAATTCTCCACCGTCTTCAAGAAGGGAAGGACCCGAGAAGTGTCCAACTCTATCAAGTGGACTTTTGGGTGTTGGTTAAGGAACTACCCATTGGTTTCGTGATTGAATCTGTGGTGGTGCAAATGGGGAACTTTGTTGGTAAATTTCTGGATTTCTATAGGAAAGCTGTGCTGATGGGGCACATGGTGTCTTGCGAGTGCGAGTGGCAATGGTTGTATACAAGCCTCTCTGACGAAAGAAGAGGATTTTGTTATCAACTAGTATGTCCCATTATGTTAAATTTGCTTATGAAAAATTAACCTTATTTTGTTTCATATGTGGCAAGTTGAGACTCGGTAAAGGTTTTTGTCCTCTCCGAATTTTGCAAGATAACCAGGATTTTCTCTTTGGGTGAGATTTTTTATTGCGGGCTCCAGCCAGACGAGCAACAGTACCGACCAGCAGATGGCTCAAAGAGGATGAGGGAGGGATGTTGAATAAGGGAAGTATCTTGTAAGGGGGACAAGTAGTGAAAATTATGGGGCAAGAGTTAATTTCATAAATGTGCAATTACAAAATTGCGGTTATGGGAGATCAGCTTATCAAGATGAAAATCAAAATGTTAATTTGCCACATGTGGGTCTCATATCTTTTGTTTCCGAAATTAATCCTATGATGGTATCTTCGAGTGGATCTCTTTTGTCGAAATGGAGGAGCAAAGTCCTATTAAGTTTGAGGATAGTCTAAAACGTCCTCATTTGCATGGCTCTACTCGAGATAATGAGGTTGTGGGTATGAAATAAGGACCTGAAATTATTTTATTAGCAGGTACCGCTCTACGAGCCAGTCGGGTCCAATAAAACTGCTCAATTGGAACGTTAGGGACTTGGGTAACCCCAAGATAGTTCGTCTACTTCGACATTCGTTGAAGAAAATTAAACTCTTTGTAATTTTTCAACTCTTTGTAATTTTTCTAATGGAAACAAAATTACAGAGTACATGGATGGTTAAGGTTCGTAGATCCTATGGCTTTCTAAATGGGATCGATGTAAGTTTTTATGGGACTAAAGGTGGTCTTTCTTTTGGCTGGAAACAAGATTGTGCTGTGGTACTAAGATCTTTCTCGAACTCTCATATTGATGTTCTGATAAAAGATGATTCAAACGGTAATTGCTTGTGATGTATGGGATTCTATAATGCTTCACAAGAGAATTGAATAGGAGAGTCCTGGCAGTTGTTGAGGCAACTTAATGATTTACCCTCGATGTCGTGGCTTGTAATTTGAGACTTCAATTAGATATTGTTCTATTTTGATAAACAATGAGGACAATTACGGAGTGATTGTCAAATGAGAGCTTTTGCTGATGTGTTGAAAGATTATGCTCTAGGAGATTTGGGTTTCGATGAGATGTGGTATACGTGAGAGAGAAGCCGTTCCGCGAGCAATAATATCAAAGAACGTCTTGATAGGAGTGTTGCCACTCATTCTTGGTTTAAATTTTTCTCTTGTTATAATGTGTCTTATCATTCACATACTTTTTCGGCCCATTGCCCTGTGGTTGTTAACACAGAAAATGGGTTTCGAGGAGGTGGTCGATGATTGTTTCGATTTGAAGTCGCATGGTTAATGGAAGAGTCATGTGAAGAAGAGGTAGCACGGTTGTGAGGCAATTCGGGAGGCTCTCTTCCTAGTGGATTGGAGCATGTTAGTAGAGGCTTGTCATTGTGGATTAAGACACTTCAATGCGCGAAACATAGTTCCCTTTCCTTTCTTAGGGATAAGCTTGACAGGCTTATTGCGTATACTCCTTCTGATGATGTAATAAATGAGATGGGGGAGTTTTGGTTGGCTATGAACAATAAGATGGATAAGGAGGAAACATATTGGGAGCAGCGGACGAGGGCTAATTGGTTATAATTTGGTGATCACAACTCTTTTTTTTCATCGTTTTGCTACGCAAAGAAGACGCATAAATAGGGTAATAAAGTTGAAAGATAGTTGGGGTCGAGTTGTTGAAAGCGATGCTGAGATTGCTAAAGTGGCTAAAGAGTATTTTGAGGAGTTGTTCTCCACACAAGGTATGTCGTAGGTTGAGGAGGTTCTTATTGGTGTTGAGAGATGCATTTTCGATTATCTACATATGTCTCTTAATCGATGATTTACCTTGGAGGATATTTATGCTGCCCTTAGTTATATGAGCCTACTAAAGGTGTCCGGAGAGGACGGGCTAAGAGCTATCTTCTACCAAAAGTTCTAGCACATTCTTGGCTCGGAGGTGGCGCACTATTATATTAATCTCATTGAAGGTAGCTCGGAGGTGGCGCACTATTATATTAATCTCATTGAAGGTACTATCCCTTTGTCTAAAATTAATCACACTCTTTTAGTTTTAATCCTTAAAGTTAAAGGTCCACAAAATATGACTCATTTTCAACCCATAAGCTTGTGTAATGGGCTAAATAAGATTACTTTGAAAGCGGTTGTTAATAGGTTTCAGAAAGTGCTTCATTTGTGTGTGGATGAGGCACAGAGTACCTTTGTGTCTGGACAACTGATTACTAATAATATAGTGACTGCATATGAAATTTTGCATTCTATGAAAAAAAGGAAAACTGGGAAAATTAGATCGTTTGGCCTTAAGCTCGATATGAGCAAGGTGTACGATCGTGTTGAATGGGGTTTTATCGAGGCTATGCTTATGAAGATGAGATTTTCAGTCAGCTGGGTTTGTCGTATTATACGCTTTGTTGGCTCTATCAGCTAGTCGATTTTGATTAATGGGGAAGTGGGGGAGAGGTTTCTACCATCGCGTGGTATACACTAAGGAGATCCGTTAAGCCTATATCTTTTCTTTATTTGTGAGGAGGGTCTTTGGCATTGTTAAGGAGGGCTACACTTAATGAGACAGTTCAAGGGATTAGGGTTGCGAGGAGTAACTCTCGTATTAATCACCTCCTATTTGCAAATGATAGTATCATATTTGGTGAAGCTTCAACAGTAAGAGCTTTGAACATTTTGGAAATCCTTCGAAGTTACGCTAAATGCTCCAATCAATTGATAAATGTTGGTAAATCTAGCGATTTCTTTAGCTCTAACATGAACGTTTCAATAAGGTCCGAGGTTGTGATAATTTTAGGGTTTTAGCTGTAAATAATTTATAGAAGTATTTGGGTTTTCCTTATGTGGTTGGGCAAAAGAAATATAAGGCTTTTGCTGCTATTCATGATAAAGTTAAGGCTCATATTTCTTCTTGGACTACCCGAGTGTTGTCAATTGGGGGTAGGGAAGTCCTTATTAAGGTAGTGCTTCAGTCTATCCCTACTTTTGCTATAAGTTGTTTCTTGCTACCAAAGTCTTTTTGTAAAGAGCTTGGGGCCATTCTTGCACGTTTCTGGTGGCAGAAATCTCATGATAGACATGGGATGCATTAATATGATTGGGCTACCTTGTGCCAGTTGAAAGGTGATTGTGAAATGAGGTTTAAGGATTTGGAAAAGTTTAACATAGCCTTTTTGACTAAGTAAGGTTAGAGAATCCTTGAGAACCCTCACTCGTTGGTAAGGCGTATCTTGAAGGCTAAATATTTTCCCTCTTCAAATTTTATGGAGGCTAATTTGGTTCCTTACCTTCGTTTATTTGAAGGAGTATCTGGAGTGCTAGACCACTCCTTGAGATCTGCTTCAGGTGGAATGTGGGCATGGGTCGAGAGGTGCGAATTTGGGAGGATAGGTGGATCAAGGTTCTTAAGCATGGTACGGTTGCATCAGCTAGAGATAGATCTATTTTTTGGGTTGCTAACTGATGAAACTAGGGGTAAGAGTGTGGAATTGGGATTTAATTGATTCCTTATTTTAATTAAATGAAGCCCTTTTAATTAAATGTATTCCTTTTTCAAATCATATTATGGAGGATAAGTTGGTCTGGGTGAAGAGCATATGGTTGTTTATTCAGTGTGCAGTAAGTATAAGTTATTAATCAACATTGGTGTGGGTGCGTCGTTATAACACAAGTTGTATAAGCAGGTTTGGGACCACATTCGTCCTTATAAAGTCTGTATAGCTCTTTGGCGAGCCTGTAAATCGTATCTCCCTACTAAGCATATGTTGTACAGGAAGAGAATTACTCCTAACACAAATTGTCCTAGGTGTTAGTTGTCAGGTGAGGATGTTGACCATGTTTTACGCCACTGTTTCTATGCAAATGAAGTGTGGACGACACTTGGGTATATTATGCATCCCCTAACGAACCAAATAGGGTTCCACGAATGGCTTTCTTAGCTATTTGATAGCCATAATCATTCTAAACACAAAGAGATTGCAATTATAATTTGGGCTCTTTGGTTAACAAGGAATAAACTATTACATGAGAATGAAATACAGAGGGTGGGCATTTGATTACATTTATCTGTGAATATTGTGGTGAATTAAATAATCTATCAACTATTACTCATAGTGGTCGCAGTTCGGGGAATGTTGTACGGTGCCCTCCTTCAGCTGGTCGGGTCAAAATTAATATTGATGCTAGTTTTATCCTTGCACAGAATAAAGCATATTCTGGGATTATTATAAGGAATAATCATGGAGAAGTTATGGTTGTGTGTTGCAAACTAACTTGGCTTGTATCTTCTATTTTCTTGGTAGAAGCGAGGGCACTGGTGCATGGTCTCAAATTAGCAGCAGATTTAGGATTTCAGCATTTGATTGTTGAAAGTGACTCCCATACCATTATAAACAAAATCAACAGTATCCAGAACGGCCAATCAGAGATTAGTGCCCTTACCTGGGAAGCGAAGGCCATGGGAGGACAATTCCAGAGTTGTAGCTTCTAGGTCGTGGATAGGGAGGGTAATCGGGTGGCTCACCTAGTTGCTCGCGAGTGTATACGGGGCGATGAAGATCAGTATTGGGTTGAATATGCCCCTCAATTTGCCCTCCATGCTGCAGATGAAGACCGCAGGAGGATAGATCCACCGTAGAGAAGGCTACTGTGCAATCGCTTAGTGTTGGGGCAACCTTTCCTATCTTTTCCCTTTGTTATTTTGGCTACCTACAGGACTTTTCTGCTGTTTTGATGAAGATCTCATGGTGGTGTAGCGCCGACCTCTTGTTTTTTTCTCTTTGATTTTGATTTCCTGTTTTGTGTCTCTATTTTTGACATAAACCTATTGTTTTGTTTTGGGACGATTGGTTTACTGGTTTTCTGCTGTTTGGTATTACCTTTTGTTAGGTGGTGCTTTTTCTTTTACATAAATAAATGAAGTTGGCTTTTCTCTAAAAAAAACATATAAATATTTCGATTCTGTTAATATATTTGAAAAAAATTCGTTTCGATTAATATTTAATAATTTTTACATTTCGATTAATTTGGTTTGGTTAATAATCGAACCAATCATTTTAACACCCCTAGATATATCATATAATTGCCCTTAATCTATTATTTTTTTAAATTTTATTAATATTTTTTTTATCTTATTAGAACACACTCACTTATTGCCAATATGCAGGTATGACAAATTCAATCTATAATTATTGTTGAAGCCCAATTTAAACTCATTTTTAAAAATTTATTTTAAGGTTAAATTTATTTTAAATTTAATTTAAGTTTAAATTTATTTATAAATTTAAAATTATTTTAAATTTAATTAATAATGTCACAAAATTACAAATTCAAAATCCAATTCCAAAACTCAAGTTTTTTCAACCTTTGACCCAATTGGATCCAATTACAAATTCAATTGACCCAAACAAAAAGGAGCACAAACCCCCAATTACAAATCAGCCCAATACACCCAAAAAGTATAAACCCTAATTTGCTAGGCCACTTGTGCTGCTATCACTCTTGCCTTGTCCAACCAGGTGCTACCACGTCAGCTTCCACCACCAGCACCACTCCCACTTGCCTCTGCCAACATATGCTACCACCATTATCACCTGCAACTAGCAAAGAAGAAAAGACAGCAAAAAGTATAACAAAAAAGCAAGTTGTAATCGATTATAAAAATCGAATTCAAAAGCTTTTGTAAGGATCTCTTTTTTTATTTCACAAGCAATAAATCAAAAGCAAAAAAAAAAAAAAAACAATGATTCAAAAGCAACACAAGACAAATTTCAAGCACTTCAATTTCCGTTTTCAAGGTATATATAATAAATACATTCATATTCATTGTTTGTCCATTATTTTTTTTGAATTCAAAATGTTTCTATAAATATTAAATATATAATAATATATATATTTATTTGATATTAATTATATATTTAATACATTTATTATTTCCTTTAATATTCGGGATGTTGTGTATATATATGTATTAATATATTTATTATATATTTAATACATTTATTATTTCCTTTAATATTCGGGAAGTTTTGTATATATATGTATTAACATATTTATTATATTATTATTTATAATCATTTAATACATTCATTTATTTACAAAAAATATTTTAAATAATAATTAATAAATATAAATTTAATAAATAAATATATATTAAAAAATAATAAAAAGGTAGTCGAATGGTTTACCTGAATTTATAGCCGCCGTCGTCGGGGTTGAACAGAACCACTTCGATCTTGTCCATGATCGTGAGGGAATGCTTCGAAAGGCAAATCTAAAACAAACAGAACATATTTCGAAAGTAAAAAGAAAAAAAATAGCATAGACAAATTTAAAAAATGAATGAATAATTGAAGTTGGTTTTTTTTTAAAAAAAAAAGAAAATCGAAACAGATCCAAAGAAACGATAAAAAGGAACGAACAGATTCAAAAACATGGAAAAAAGTCTCAAACTTCGATTTTTTTGAAGATCGGGGCTCGATCTTGCTAGATCTGAGCCCGATCTAAGTTTTAAAAGAGGAAAAAGTATGAAAAAGAAAATTTTTACCTTTCGACCACTGTACACGATGACGGATAACAACGGATGACGACGACCGATGATGAGGCGATGACCAAATGACCGAACGGAGAAAGTCCGACCAAGGGAGACTTGAGAGCATTTTTTGAAGAAGGAAATGACGTTTTTTTTTTTTTGGAATGGTGTTAAAATGAGGTTTTTGAGAATAAAGGCTATTTATAAGGCTCTAAAACGGTGTTGTTTTGGCCTTGGTTTCCAGGCCCCAAAACGACGTCGTTTTGTACCTCACCCGTTTTCAGACCCGATCCACTTCAGAGGATCCGCATGTTTTCATTAAATAGTTTATTTTTGTAATTGGTCCTTCCGCTTTTTTTAATTTTACAATTCAATCATTTTTTTATACTTTTAATTAATTTTAAATTTTCCCATTAATTTCATCTCATTTTCAATTTAGTCCTTTAAACTTTTTGAGGTACAGAAAACTACCACGTGTCCTACTTTTGGCTTATTTATGCATTTGGTCCCTTCTAGTTTTCATTTGTATCAATTTTGTCTTTAAATTAAGTTTTTCCTAATTATAAATTTGCCTAGAGATTTTAAAAGATTTTCAAATTGGTCCTTTGACTTCTAAAGGAATGAGAAGCTGCCATGTGTCATTTCTTTTTGGTTTTATTGCCTAGAAGGTCCCTAAACTCTCTAAAAATTACATTTTGACCCTTAAACTTCTCAAAAATTAAATTTTTACCTCGAACTTCCAAAAATTACATTTTGCCCCCGAACTTTCCAAAAGTTACCATTATATCCAAACTTCTAAAAAATTACATTTTTGCCTTAAACTTTCAAAAATTATATTTTTGCCCTTTGCCCCCGGTGTCCAAAAATTATTGTTTTACCCTCGGATGTCCAAAAATTACCATTTTAGCCCAAAACATCTAAAAATTACTATTTTACCCCCGGATGTCCAAAAATTAAATTTTTAACCTTGAACTTTCCAAAATTACCATTTTATCCCGGATGTCCAAAAATTACATTTTTAACCCTAAACTTTCCAAAAATTACCATTTTACCCCAGAATATCTAAAAATCACAATTTTGCCCTCGAACTTTCAAAAACTACCGTTTTACCCCCGAACATCCAAAAATTACCATTTCACCCTTGAACATCCAAAAATTGCCATTTTGCTCCAAGTGTCCAAAAATTATCATTTTACCCTCGGATGTCCCAAAATTACTCTTTTACCCCCGGGTATCTAAAAAATGCATTTTTGCCCCGAACTTTCAAAAATTATCATTTTGCCCTCGGGCATCCAAAAATTGCATATTTAACTCCATTTGTTCTGCTTTTTTTTCTCTTCAATGTTCATACCTAGAATTTAATTATTATTCTTTCGTATTATATATATGTTATTTTTTATTTTTGTGCATTTATTTATCTGATTAAGTACTTTGTTTCGAGTTATTTTTATCTTCATTATTAATTGTCCATTTATATTTAATTTGCATGTTCATTTTCAAAATTACTTTTATATACAAATAAATTTAAAACCGAGGCAATGTCTTTTTTGTGTGGAAATCTCGAAAAATCACGCCCTAACATGTTAGGTGTATTTTTTCGTATAATCTACACAAATCAAATATCCTTTTCCAAACTTTTTAAATGCCCTTTAATTTCAAGATTCCGAGAATGTCGTGCCCTAACGTGTTGGTCACGACTTCAATTCTCCGCAAAAGTCGAAACAAGCGGGCATTCGTTTTAAATCTTTTTTTTGAAAATCACGTGAAATAAATTATGTGTCCAAGGGTCGTATTTTAAACTTTTTTTCGAAGTTTCAAGTTCTAAAAAAAAAAGGTATATATGTGTAAATAATTTTTAAACAAAAAAACAAAGCAATGTCCTTTTGTGTAGAAACTGCGAAAAACCATGCCCTAACATGCTGGGTGTGATTTTCGTACAATTCACGTGACCGAATATCCTTTTTAAATTCTTTCAAACTGTCATTCAATTTCGAAAGTTCGAGAACATAGTGCCCTAACGTGTTGACACGACTTCTAGTTCTCCTAGAAATTCGAAACACACGGACAATTTTCTTCAAATAGGATTCTTGAAAATCATGTAAAAGTTTCTAAAGAAAAAGATCGTATTTTAAGGTTTACTCGAGTTTTCAAACTTTTAACAAACCAAGACCTGAAAATAATCAATGTGGTACCAATTTTGAGCGTATGGGGGTGTTAATCCTTCCTCATGCGTAACTAACTCCCGAACTTGTTTTCTAGATTTCGAAGACCAAAATATTTTCCAAAACGGATTTTAAACGTTTTGTGGTGATCCAATGACACCATATAAAAGGATTGGTGGCGACTCCTATTCTTTTTGATAATTTAAAATACCCATTTTTAAATATTGTTCGAGACCTGTTTGTTTTCCCCTAAAATAAATGTTTCGACAATTATAATTTAATTTTTTTACCGGGTTTTTTACCCAAATATTACAAAAAAAATAATTAATAACCAAAATGGTACCCTCAAATTGTTATTTACCAAAATGGTATGTTTAGTTAAGTGGAGGAACTCTAAGTGGTGGCAATAAAAGGTATTTTTGACACGTGTGTTTTTTTAATTTTTTTATTATTTTTATATATTTTAAAATAAAAAAAATATTATTTTATTAGTGGAGGGACTTAAAGTGGCGGCACTCAGGGGTTTTTTTTCAGAAAAATACGAGAAAAATACGACAAAAAAATACCTGACACCCAATGGAGGAACATGAAGTGGCGGCACCAATGGAGGGTTATCAAGTGGCGGCACTAAGGGGTGTTTTGTCACTTGGCAGCACCCCATTGTGCCTTGTGTGTGTGTTTGTGTGGGTTTTTTAAGAGGTGAAAATTAATTTGAGTGGTTGGAGATTTTTGGTAGGTGATAAAAATTAAATAAAATAAAT
Organism: Kokia cookei; assembly: GCA_039519145.1. Classification (NCBI taxonomy): domain Eukaryota; kingdom Viridiplantae; phylum Streptophyta; class Magnoliopsida; order Malvales; family Malvaceae; genus Kokia; species Kokia cookei. The sequence continues at coordinate 32,625,431 of CM076907.1, read as the reverse complement.
TTTTTTGTTATAAAATAGGTGGGAGGGGGGACCAACAAAAATTGAAGGAAAAAAGAAAGAAAAAATAGAAAGAAAGAAAGAAAGAAAGAAAGAAGAAGGAAGAAGGAGAAGAAGGGGAAGAAGGAGAAGGAAAAAAAAAGTAATGTGTTTATTTTTAAATTTAATTTTAAAATATTGTAATTTGTTAATTAGTAGTGGTAATGTGTTTGATTTGTTATTATAATTTTATTTGTTTAATAGGTTGATTAAAAAAGTAAATTAAGAGGAGTGGAAGAAAGGTAAGTTTAGTTAATATTTTAAGTATGGTTAATTTTAAAATATTTTAATTTGTTAGTTAATTTGATTATTTTAAGTTTTTTGTTTTCTTTAGTTTAATTTTTAATTGATTTGTTATTTAATGTTGTTATAGTTGGTGAGTAAATTAAGAGGAGAAGAAGAAATGTAAGCTTGTTATTATGTTATTATTAATTTACTTTAATTTAATTTTGCTAGTTAGTAATTTTATTTTGTTGTTAGTAATAGTAAGTAAAAAATATTGTTCATATTTATTGATTTAAAATTTAATAATGTTTAAATTTTGTTAGTTAGTAACTTTATTATACAAGTCATAAGATTGTTTAATAAAATGTGAAAAAAAACTATTACAAGTGTTTAATAAAATGTGAAAAAAAACTATTACAAGTGTTTAATAAAATAAACAATAATCCATTTTTAAGTTATAATTAAAATTAGTTACAAGTATGAAATTAAAAAATTTATTATTTTATAAAAATAAGAGAGTTTTAATAATTCACAAAAAGTTAAACCTAGCTAATTAATTACCAAAATATAATATAAAAAATAATTAATTATCAAAATAATATCCTCATCATATTATTTACCAAAATATAATATAAAAAATAATTAATTATGAAAATAATATCCCCATCATATTATTTACTAAAATGGTACAAAATAAATTATTTTGTACAATTTTAGTAAATAACGGTGTGTGGATACTATTTTGATTTATAAATATATATTTTGTACAATTTTAGTAAATAACACATTTTGGTATTTAATTATTATTTTTGTATTATATTGGTAAACTTATGTATTGAACTAATTGATAATTTTTTTTTCAAGTTGTAGAATGACTTCATTAATTAACTCGGAACGTCCTCACATAGCGAAATCAATGAATGCGGATACACACTAAGGCAATATGAATGTAAAAAAATTATTATTTGTTCATTATGTCATTCACGATATTATTATTTGTTTACAAAATTAATTTTAGTTATACTAACTATTTTTGTAAATTAACAGGAAGAGCTCGCGTATTGTTCATTGAGGGGTCGGGCACAGGGCCTTAGATTTCCCCCTCATGAACGTCTGCTTCCGTACTTGCGGGATGCCGGATTTGGATTAGCGGCATTGATCCAAAAACTTGAGTTAAGATATGATTTAATCAGTGCATTGGTGGAGCGTTGGCGCCTGGAGATCCACACATTTCATCTGCCTTGTGAGGAGTGCACTGTGACATTGGAGGATGTTGTGGTCCAACTAGGGCTACCAATCAATGGTGTACCAGTCACCGGTATTAGTTCGTTTGAAGAGCCGGTAACGATGTGCATCCAGTTACTAGGTCGCTCACCTAGTAATAACAATGACTTTACGTCGTTGTTATTTACATGGTTGAAGAGCAATTTTCAGCACTTACCAGAACACGCAACTGAAATGGAGGTTTCTTGGGCCGTTCGAGCCTATATTTTGCTAATGATAAGGGGCATACTCATGCCGGACGCAAATAACAATAAGATCCACTTGATGTATTTGCCTTTATTAAGAGATTTGCGAAAGATTCATGAATATAGTTGGGGATCTGCGATGCTTGCCATGCTATATCGAGAACTTTGTCGCGCCACAAACCCTTCTTCTCGGGATATAGGTGGATGCCTAGTGCTATTGCAATCTTGGGCACTATATTGGATGCCATTCTTGGCATCTGTTGGGCACCAAACATATGTTTTTCCAGTCGTTAACAGGTGATTACCATATACCCTAAATTTTAATTATTTGACATATTTTATTAATTATATTATTCTAACAAGTTATTTTTTGTTTTCTTAGATGGAAAACAAAACCGAGGATCGGGAGGCAGTATACAGTTCCCATGTATCGTTTGATGCTAGAGCAATATGCTGGGGAAGGGTATGTTATTCATTAACATGTTAAATTATATTACTTGACTCGTGTTAATATGGTTACATGTTACTAAATTATATTACTTTAATCTTATTAATATCTTGACATGTTATTAATTGTGCAGTTCATCTGGACCCCATATATACAGCTAGAAATTACCGCTGTTATTCCCGCCTCGACATTCCTCCACTCAGACCAATGGTGCATTAACGCATCGATAATCAATTTTCAAACAGTGGAGTGGTATGCCGGGGATTGAGTACTCCGACAGTTTGGTTGTAAACAGCCTATCCCGCAGCCGTCATTCTAATTAGGGTCTATCCATAGGATGGATAAGAAGGGGAAAGAAAATTGTGATTGGGGGAGTGTGCATGGACAATATGTTTATGTGTGGAACAACCGAATGATGCGAGTACCTCCGATGGAGTACACTCCGGATTTACAGCCATCGGTGCAGTACATGCAGTGGTTCATTGAGTTTGGGAAACCATATTTGATTGGTGCTTCATTGACGATAATTCCCCCATACATGTTTCGACAAGATCGTCCCTATCATGTAGCTCCTGCCCCACAGCCACAGCCAGTGCCAGAGCAACAAGAAGAGGAGGATGAAGAGGCATTGAATGACGATGATTCTTATCGTCCTGATTTTGCGGGATCATCACATATGCATAGCTCATCAAGACAAGGATATCAGCCTCAGTTTAACAAGCCACCGCAATACTCAAGCCAAGGATATCAGCCTCAATTTGACGAGCCACCGCAATACTCAAGGGAAGGATATCAGGCTGAGTTTGACGAGCCATCGCGATACTCTATTCCTCCCGAGCAATACTCTACTCCTCCAGGGCAAATGGACCCTAATGATGATGATGAACTTGATGAGCAACCTCAACGTAGACACCGACCACCACAAAGATATACCCCGAGAACCACACCATCTAATCATAGATACTGAGGTTGTATCTAATAGTGTTTAAATTTGACTGTTGATGAATTATAATGATGAATTTTTTCTCCATAATGTACATATATTTTAACCTATTTGATCATTTATTTAAATTTCATAACATTAAACCTTAAAACCTAAATTGTAAACCTTAGACTTGAAACCTTAAATAGTAAAGTTAAAAGGCTTAGGGACTTAAAGTGTAATTTTACCATTTGAGTCTAATTTTTATGGTAAAAAGATATTTTAGTCTAATTTCAGAAACATCAAATGGATTATAATTTTGAATTCTTTACCTCAAGATATAAATAATTTAGTGACTGTGACGCAAGTGGACAACTTTGAAAATTAATGTAAAAATAAAAGTAAGATGTATATGATGATGAACCGGGTTTAGGCCCTACTCGATCCAGATGACTGACCAATATGATAGGTTCTTTGAGGGCAATTACGCCGAGTATGCCCAGCTAGCCTACATAGTCCACACAGCTTGTCGCCGTCTGTTTTTTCCATAATGTCCATTTCGTTGCGGATTCTGGTGATATGAGGACGACCTTTCGGATTCTTTCGTAAACCTTTGTTCGGGATAAGCTCGAAAGTCGTCGGAGGTCCATGTGGACAAGTCAGGCAGGACGGGGAACTTATTTTCCCAAATACGTAACGTACGATGAAGAGTGTAAACGGGGTCGATGAACTATTCAACATTGAGCGACACTTTAGCACAAGCTGCAACGACATGCGCACAGGGATAACGAAGTGTATCGAACCTCCTACAATCGTAGTGTCTGTTTTGGAGATCAACCCCGTATGACCTAGGTGGGATACCAGGTCGACGCCCAATAGTATCAGTAACTTGAAATCGTTGAAACTGTCGTGAATATATTTCAACGTTCATCGTCCTCGCACTCTGATGGTTTACATCTATTGCATTCCTGACAACTTCGACAAACACGTGACCGGCGTTCATCTGATCGATTTGTCGCATCCCCATTACTGGCATCAAGGTAGCTAGCCTATAAAACGTAGCGGAGAACACGGATGAAATTGGAAGATGTCGTATTCTCTTAGACACGCCGTTAATCGATTCTGCCAGGTTGGTCATCATTTGACCATATCGATACCCCTCATCAAAACTTTGAGACCATTGTCACGTCTCTATGGTACCCAACCACTCGCGTAGAGGCTTATTCGTTTGACCTTCCATGTCACTCTCAAGTCTGGTCATTATTTGCCGGAATCGGTGTGGCTCTAACTCGTACGCTGTAGGAATATTAAGAAAACATAAGTTACAGTCTAAAATTAAAACCTTAAAAATATAATTTGGAACTTAATTTTTTTACCAATTTTCACAAGTTGTCTCCGCCAGTCTGCATTCTTATATTCTCGTTGGAAGTTAGCCGCAATGTGTCGGCTGTAGTAAACCGATTTCCATGGTACACCAGTACGCCTTATGTCCACAATAATACCCTTCCCTCTATCAGAGATGATGCAAATATTATCGTTATGAATCACATGCCTCCGCAGGTTTCTCAAGAAGAATTCTCAAGATTCCATGTCTTCTTTGTCCACAATAGCGAATGCTATTGGGAGCACGTTTTGATTCCCGTCTTGAGTCACTGCAATTAGTAGGATTTACATATATTTCCCGTATAGTCACGTTTCATCTACCTGGACAAATGGCTTGCAGTGAGGAAATGCTCGAACGTAGGGATCAAACGTCCAAAATATATACTGAAAAATTCTTCGTTGCATATTGTTATCTGAGTCATAATAAGGTCGTGTCACCAACTCAATCGCAATCCCCGGTACGTACTATCGCATTGCGGCTATCCATCCTTGCAGCTCATTGTATGATGCATCCCAATCACCTAACAATTGTTCCATTGCCATCTGTTTCGCAATCCATGCTTTTTGATATGAAACTCGATAATGGAATCGTGATTGCATGTCCACAATCAATGTAGAAACCTTGATGGTCGGGTCATCCTTAACCATTGGCATGATATGTGTGCAGATGATTCTGGAATCAAGTTTCCGGTGATCTTCTGACAAACGTGTTAAACTGCACGTGTGAGGCCCATCAATTTTTCTTATCTCCCACATCTGCGACTTCTGGATAAATGCAGCTCGCACCCGCCACTTACAACCTTCTGTCGACTTCCAGCACTTTCCAATATACAATGTCGGTTTAGACACTACGACTTTGTAGTCTATCGACACATTCATGCTATATCGCTTAATAGCAAATATGCACTCTTCCTTGGATTCAAATTTTTGGCCCATAAACAACTCTTCACAATCTGCTGCTACGGCCAATCGGTGAGCAGATATTATTTCAAGGTATTTCGCGAACTCGACATGTGTCGCATCGGGGTTTATAAGCGACATGTGTGCCTCAGTAGAATTATTGTGCATCATAATATGTGTAACTGGAATTTCGACTGGATTTTCATCGTCATTCGCCCCTTCATCGTCAATATCATCTGGGACCTCATCCAAATCCGAATCACTATCAATATCGACTTCATTATCAGAAGGAATACTACTATCATATCCATCATCTTGATCTGCATTATTCTCGGGCGCAGCAGCATTAAGATCAATGTCTAGCCCACGTACGATTGATTGACTTTCAATGTACGATACTGGAACCACCATACACGGAGTTGAATCTTCATTTTTTAATGGAGTTGGATCTTCATTTTGTACAGGTTCCAAATTAACTAACTCAGCAAACAATTGAACCGGTGCATTTGGGTCACTTTGATTCGAACAATAAAGAGCAATCATTGTCTTCACGTCTTTATCGTCTACAAGTTCCATCTCGGTGAATTTGATGGGATCTATCGAAACTGGAAACTTGTAGAAAAGTTTCGAGATCCTTCTCCCACAGCGTCTAATTTTTTTTGCACTAATCCTTGCTTTCATATCATCAACCGAGATATTTCGACGAAATCTCATTGCTATTTGTTCCCGACAATCAAATATACATCCAACCGATGTTCTCAAAATTACTCCATCAAAATAAATGCATACAAAAAATTGATTATCCATCTTCAATAAATCTGTTAAAAATTAAATAAAATTTAATAAAAAAAATACGATTTTAAAAAGATATCATACTAAAATAAAATTAAAATTAAACACATTACTTTTCTTTCCTTCTTCTTTCTTTTCTCTCCTTCTTCTTTCTTTCTTCTCTTTCTTCCTTTCTTTCTTTCTTTCTCGTTTATTTGCTCCCCCCTTTCCTATTTTATAACAAAAATTTTATTTCATTTAATTTTTATCACAAACCTTAAAAATTCCCAACCACCCAAATTTATTTTCACAAATAAAATAAAATAAACACACACACACGACACAATGGGGTGCTGCCAAGTGACAAAACACCCCTTAGTGCTGCCACTTGATAACCCTCCATTGGTGCCGCCACTTCGTGTTCCTCCAATGGGTGTCAGGTATTTTTTTGTCGTATTTTTCTCATATTTTTCTGAAAATAACCCCTGAGTGCCGCCACTTTAAGTCCCTCTACTAATAAAATAATATTTTTTATTTTTAAATATATAAAAATAATAATAAAAATTAAAAAAAACACGTGTCAAAAATACCCCTTAGTGTCGCCACTTAAAGTCTCTCCACTTAACTAAACATACTATTTTGGTAAATAATAATTTGGAGGTACCATTTTGGTTATTAATTAATTTTTTTTTTATAATATTTGGGTAAAAAACCTTTTTTTACCTCTTAGAATCAATACAATATTAGGTGAATATATGTCTTTGTAACAATGTGATTTCTAACGGTGTAAAAAAATTAATTTACTAATTAAATTTATTAAATCAAGTTAGTAAATAATTAAAATAAAATAATTATATATTATGGATTTAAAAGGTCGAATTTGTGAGCATGATTAAATTAAATTGATCATTAAAAATAGTACAAGAACTAAAATGCGTAATGATAAAATGGGTAGAAACTAATTTAGTATTTAATAAGTACCTTAAATGATAATTAAGCAATGGTCATATTAGCAATTAAGCCATTTGTAAATTATGATAACATGATTAAGTACCAACGGTGTCATCATTTTCCACTAACTAATGTTTTTTTTGGTAATAGGAGAGAACATAAATCAATTATAAACTATTAGCAAGGTCCGCATTAGGAGGCCTGGCACATATATCACGCCGAATCTGAGTATCAACCAGACGAGGAGCCACATGAAAGAAATGTTCACCAATGGGGTTATCTTTCATCAAATTAGCTAGACTAACAGCAGCAACATTCATCTCTCTAGGTACTTACTTAAAAAGCATTCTCCATTTGTGCTTGCACAATTCTTGGATACCAAGTCTCTATTTGAGTGACCTCGATGATCTCCATGGATTCCTTTGATAGCCAAAGCACAGTCTATTTCGATAATAATATTTGTCCAATTAGCCTCTCAAGCTAGTTGGAGATAATCATAAATGGCCTAAAGTTCAGCTTGTAGTATACTACAACTACCAATACTTCTTCCTAGACCCCACATCCATCTGCCTTGCTCATCCCGTGCTATTACAACGAAACACACAAACCTCGAGACTGGATGACATGCACCATCAGTGTTTAGTTTAAAGAAACCAATGGGCGGAGGGAGCCATTTTTTATTTCTATTTCGACTTACATTATTCCCCTTTATAGGAGTTTGTCCTTGCTTAATTGACCTCACCCATCCTCACGACGAATTAAGCACACTAAATGTGTTAAATTAGATGTCTTGGAATACAAAAAAAAAATTACGATGTTTCCATATCCTCCAACAAACAACCCCAAATAGGGAGGGCCACAATCTACATCCTGTAAGTTAACATCAAAGATATTCTTCAAATTTGATGAAAGCCATACCTCCAGCAAAGAAGAAAATAATTGGTTTGAAATACTTGTAGGGATCAATTGCTTCCATACTTCTTTAGCTTTTCTACATTCTCTCAACACATGAAGATAAGATTCTTCAAAACTGCCACAGAGTTTACATGAAGGGTCATCAACGATCCCTCTTCTACATCATTCCTTATTAGTAAATAGGCGTTGAGGGGCATTGAGGGACCAAGCAATCTTCCATAGGCTGCTTTGATGCTGAAATTTCCATTAGAATTCCAACTCGAAATAATACCATAATAACCTACAAGAGAATTTGGGACTAGAATGCCGCCTATAAAGGATAAAATATCTTCATTTAGAAAACACCAAATATACTCCCAATTCCAATTACCTTCCGAAGTTACAACCTCACAAAGAGTGGTAGATTCATCAATCAAAGAGGGAGCCAACCAATGGTTGATGAGAGGTCCCATATCCACCAACCAATTATTAGTCCAAAATTTAATAAGATTCCTATCACCAACCAACTAAAGAATACTCTGACGCATAAGAGGCGAAACCTTGGCAATAGATCTCCACACAAATGAGCAATTGCTTCTAGATATGTCCTCTAGGCAACCTCGCCCAACTTTATACTTAGAACGAAGTACTCTAACCCATAACGCTTGATCATTTGCAAGGAGATTGAAGCCCAACTTTAACAAAAAAGATTCATTTTGATCCTTAAGATGATGGATACCAAGTCCCCCATTAGATAGAGGTTGACAAGCATCTCCTCAATTCACCAAAGATGATTTCTTAGTAGCCTCAGAACTCCCCCAAATAAATCTTCGAGCAATCCTCTCTATTTCAGAACAGATGCTAGATGGAATTCTAACAGTTTATATAAAGTAATTAGGAATGGACAATAAAATTGATCGGGCTAGAGTAACTCGTCCTGCCACAGAAAGCATCTTAGCATTACAGTCATCCAATTTTCGTCTCACCTTGTAAATAACAAATTTGAATGTATTCATCGTTATACGTCAATGAAATAGAGGCAAACCCAAATATATCCCCAAGTCATCAGTTTGGCGAAAACCAAGGACACTGCAAATTTCATTAGTGAAGTTGGGTTTGATGTTACCAAAAAAGAACACAATGGTTTTGAGCCCATTGACCTTGTGACCCAAAGTCGTACAAAAATGAGTTCAGCAACTTTGTAACATTCCTTGCCGGATCTAAATCCGCTTCTGCAAACAAGAAGAGATCATCAGCAAAAAAAAAGTGTGATAAAGGAGGCCCATTCTTACCCAACACGATAGGTTTCCAAGCTTTATCCTCTACACTTTTATTAATGAGATGACCCCATTTCTCCATGTAAAGCACAAAAGTGTAAGGAGACATCGGGCACCCTTGTTTAATGCCTCTGCTTGGAAAAATTCAATCGAAGGCCTCTCATCCCACAAAATCTGCATGGATTCCATAGTGATACATTCCATAATAATCTTGGATAGATTCGAAGGAAAACCAACATCCAAAAGAGTATCTCTAGTAAAATCCCACCTAAGTCTATCGTAAGCTTTCTCCAAATCCGCTATCGTAAGCTTTCTCCAAATCCGCTTTAATGGTCATCCTAATAAAGCCACTTGATTGTTAACTAAATAAGATTTATTAAATTAGCTAATTACCTATATATATATATGTAAAGTAAGTGGGAGAGAGAAGATCATCTTCTCCATTCCCTTTTACCGTTCAACCTAAGTGAAAAAAAAAGAAGAAGAAGAAAGAAAACATATTTCTCTTCCTCATTCCTTCACCATCGTCGTAGCCCTCATCCAAGTATAGGTAAGGTTTTCTTTTTAATTTTTGTTAGAAATTTGATGAGGAACAATAGATGTTAAGAGCCCACTTGTTATATTAATCAATTAGTAAAGTTTTGCTTCATTCTCCATCGATAATAGTTTGAGGACTTAGTTGAAAAGTTTTAAAATTTTTGATTTTGAATAGATTAAATTCCTACATGAATGATGATGAATGAAATGATGAAAAAACATGTCAGAAATGTGATAGTAAATATTAAATTAATAAGTTGAATCATTTAATTAATTATTTGTTGTTAAGGACCTATTTGTAAAGGATGAAAGCCTTGAGATTTAAAAATAAATAATAGTTGTATCTGGTCCCTGAACTATATTTATAAAGTAGATAATAGTTGGATATTAAGGCTTATAGGGACTAAAATGAGTAAAATTCATTCATGTCTAATTGTTATGTTTTTAAATTTGAATTGTATAATTGATAAATGTTCTATATTCAAATTTATAGTACGTAGCTAAAGACAACGGCAAGATGTCGAAAGACAAAAGGAAAGACAAGGTCGTTGACAAGTAGATATTCTAGTTTGTGATATCAGAATTTGAGTTCATTAAACAATTATATATATATATATTCCATTCGTTGAGTGTTCGAAAATGGTAAACTATCAATGTGATTATGTTAGAAAGGTACACATATCTGACTATGTGATTTGTGATCATTTGGTAGGTTGATTATATGTGTATATGCTTGATTGATGATATATGATCGTTAATAGTGATGTTTGCCCTATTAACGTTGTTGGATTGAGTCACGAGTTTAGATGACATCCATTTTGACAGGTGGGAGATTTAGCGTTATACGTATATATATAATGTGATAGTTCTCTAATACATTAGGGATCGAGAACGTATCACTAGCTCAAATACCTTGGGGGGTACGAGCGTATTCTGGTGTGGTTGGTGGGATCGATACATTTATGCTCGGTTAGCACTTTAGTGTGTTATTGGTGTGATGATGGATTGATTTGAGAATGCACTGAGATAATACAATTTGTAAGCAAGCTAAATGTGGATATGAATATATTTAAATGATAATTGATTGTGACTTTTATAAAGCAATAACGATTTATAGGTATATGTATTGCACCAAAAACGTAATGCGATGTCATAGATTTGGATCCAACGATTAGGTCGAGTGTGGAGTGTCACAATCACCATCTCCAAACAAGCAATGACGTTAGATGATTTGAATTACAGGATAGATGATCAACCAAATACCCGACCTACAAAAAAGACGGGAGTAGTTGAATTTTGATTTTTCATATACTCAGCGTGTGACGATCATTAGTGCTAATATACCTGAAGTAGATAAATCTCTCCTATCTGCTTTCCTCCGGAGAAATGTAGATTTCTTCCCATGCACTACTGCAGACATGCTAAGGATCGACTCTACTCCCTTAATGTGGATCCTAAAGCCACTCCCATTTGTTAGGAAAAGAGAATATTCACAAGAGTCAGAATTCTTACTATCTGTGAAGAAGTGGATAAGTTGCCAGCTGCAGGCTTCATCCATGAAGTTCAATATCCAGAGTAGTTAACCGACGTTATCATGGTACCAAAAAAGAACAAGTGGAGGATGTCTGTGGACTTCACAAGTCTCAACAAATCTTTCCCTAAAGACGCTTTTCCTTTGCTTTTCCATCGACAAGCTTGAAGGTGCCTCTGCAAGATATCAGTTCTTTAGCTTCATGGACGTCTTTCCAAGCTACAACCAAATTTGTATGGATCCTTTTGATTAAGAACAAAAAATATTTTCTAATAGAGGATGGTACTTATATGATGTAATTTAGAACAGTTATAAAAATAAACATATACTAAATATATAATATTACTCTATTATAAACATTGAAATAATATTAAGATGAGTAGATAAAAAATATATAAAAAAATATAAAATTATTAAATATTAAAATAAAATAAAATAAAATAAATATTTTTTTAAAAAATTTAAAAAATAATATGAATGAGTTATTTTTTTTATTTTTTTATTTTTGTAAATATGAATCAGTTTGAGCAACATTTTAAATTCATTTTTCGAGTCGGATTAGACTTAAACAAATATAAAATATGTTAATATCATAGTTAGACCCAATCCAAACTTAATCAACCCATGAACACATGCAAGTGTCAGTAAGCGTCCAACTGAATCGAATGAAAAAATTTCGAGTTGACGAATCCTATTTTATCATCCTAATCGAGTAAGATGAATTTCGAATCAAATATATTTGTTCAATTTAAATTTAAAAAATAACTTTGGTGTTTTTTATTTTTATAATCTTTTTTTATTTTAATTTTTAAACATGACACAATACAAAGAAAAATTGAACATGCGAAGAATGGAAGGATTTTGATTTTTGGGATAAATTTAAAAATAAACCACTAAAGTTAAATTTAAAAAATAACTTTGATATTTTTTATTTTTATGTAATTTTTTTAATTTAATTTTTAAATATAATAATACAAAGAAAAATTGAAATGAACAACTAAAGATAACATGTGAAGAAGAATGGAAGGATTTTGATTTTTGGGATAAAGGGGGAGAAATAAAACATTTTTGGGAGTAAAAAGGAGAGGAAAAGTAAAGATTATTGGGGGTAAGGAGGTAATAAAAGATTTGTGAGGATTTTGATTTTTGGAGCAGAATGGGAGGGGATGTAAACAATTTTGAAGAGAAAAATTGGTGGGGGCATACAGGGTGGGAAGGTTTGTTTACAAGGAGAGGAATAATTTGATATCCGATTTATTAAAATTAAAAAAATTTAAAAAATTAAAAAAATTAAATTGATTTGATTAACTAAATTTAAATAATTTAATTTTTTTTTTTTTTTTGAGCCTATGTAAAAATAATTTACCGTAAAAATCAAGATCGCAGGTGGTAATGGCGGCACGAAACCTAGAATGAGCTTGGCAGGATAGGTCAAAGTGTTGCATAGGCTCTTACGTCATTTGAGCCTATGTAAAAATAATTTACCGTAAAAATCAAGATCGCAGGTGGTAATGGCGGCACGAAACCTAGAATGAGCTTGGCAGGATAGGTTAAAGTGTTGCATAGGCTCTTACGTCATTTGAGCCACCAAGACATTGAGCGTTGCCGTCGATTTCGAATTTCCATCGTCTTTTTAAGTCTCTACCTATCACTTAACCATCCATTCCATCCTTCCTCAACTTCCCACACATATTCAAAACTATTCATCAATCACAACTGCAAACATGGCCGCTGCAAAGGTTGGGAGGATCAAGTTGGGTTCTCAGGGCCTGGAAGTGTCGGCACAGGGCCTTGGATGCATGGGGATGTCAGCTTTCTATGGTCCTCCAAAGCCTGAACCCGACATGATAGCTCTCATCCACCATGCTATCAACTCTGGGGTTACCTTTCTTGACACCTCTGATGTTTACGGTCCGCATACCAATGAAATCCTTCTTGGTAAGGCCCTAAAAGATGGTATAAGAAACAAGGTTGAGTTGGCTACTAAGTTCGGTCTCGATTATACTGATGGAAAAAGGGTAATCCGGGGTGACCCTGTTTATGTAAGGGCTGCTTGTGAAGGTAGCTTGAAACGTCTTGGTGTTGATTGCATTGATCTTTATTATCAGCATCGGGTGGATACAAGGGTTCCCATTGAAGTCACGGTTTGTTTTTGTGTTTAACTTTTGTCCTTTGCCTTGTTTTTTCTTCTTTCTTGTGATCTTTATTATGGATTGTTTTTAAATACTCAGATTGGAGAACTGAAGAAACTAGTTGAAGAAGGTAAAGTGAAGTACATAGGTTTATCCGAGGCTTCTGCATCGACCATTAGGAGGGCTCATGCGGTTCATCCAATAACTGCTGTGCAATTGGAGTGGTCCTTGTGGTCTAGAGATGTTGAGGCTGACATAATTCCTACTTGCAGGTTGTTTATCAATAAGGGACTTGACCAATTTTGTTGAAAAAGTTACTGATTTGGGTTTCTTTGTTTTGATATGATTCTTTTGAATTTCTCAGGGAACTTGGGATTGGGATTGTTGCTTACAGTCCTCTGGGGAGAGGGTTTTTTTCATCTGGCCCCAAAATGGTGGAAACTTTGTCCGAAGGTGACTTTAGAAAGGTTTGTTCTTTGTAACTGTGTTTCACAATTGCATATTTGTTCGTAAGAAAAATGATTTATCTGTTACTTTTCGGCATATCTAATTTCATGTTCTTGGTAGATTGTCCTAATTGATACATGTGAATCAGATAGAATCTACAGTAATACCGACATAAACAATGTTTAAGAGCTTCCAGGCATGATGCCTTTTATTTTTCTTAATGCTTAAATTGTTCTGCAATATTCTCCTCTTCCCATGCAGAGGGCTAACCATAATATTTTTGTCCCTAAATATGGTCCCTGCCTTGAGTTTTGCTAGGCTGCAAATATCTCTTCACTGTTTCTTTCATAAGTTTGAAACAAAACTTGAGTGAAGGCTTTCTAAAATGTCTTGATTTATGAATCTGTATTATTTACAGAGAAAGGGCTGGTGTTAGTATGAGATAATCATTTGAATGAATTTTCATTTGTTGCAGTATCTCCCAAGGTTCCAGCCAGAAAATCTGGAGCATAACAAACGCCTGTACGAGCGAGTTAATGAGATAGCAGCGAAGAAGGGATGCACCCCATCACAGCTTGCATTGGCCTGGGTCCATCACCAAGGGAACGATGTCTGTCCCATTCCTGGAACTACCAAGATCGAAAACTTCAATCAGAACATTGGAGCTTTGTCCGTGAAATTAACACCCGAAGAGATGGCAGAGCTAGAATCCATTGCTGGAGCAGATTCAGTGAAGGGAGACCGATATGGTGGCACCATCGCAACCTACCTTGAATCTGATACTCCTCCCTTGTCTTCATGGAAACCTTAAATGAGAGCATACTTGATCAAATCAATACAATCTTCAAGATGAGTTATGGACCTAATGTGAGGCCTCTACTTTGTTTTAAGAATAAATTTTCTGTGACTTTTAATAATAAAAGGGCTTCTGGTGATAGATTGAGTAAGCTTGGTTGTAGCTGTATCCAAGTTCGTAGTTGAGAATGTCGATTCGAGGTTAATAAATCAAAAGTTTCTATCAACTAGCATGATAATATTTACACATGTCTAGCATTTATGTTCGAAATTATTTAAAAAATAGTATGGGATATGATCCTTTAAATACATAAATATTAATATTCAATGTTCATCTGGATAATGCAAGTGATGATTTTTCCCCTAATACGTTTTCTCAATAGCTTGGCAAATCGATTAAATGTTCGAATGTAATACATCAACATATTTATTTTAAAAAATAATGTCCGGAAAAAAAATAAAATGTATTCAAATAATAGATATTCGAGGATTAATATCCGCATGTGTTAAAAATGAAAAATATAATTGTTGAGGGATTTCTGATTATTTTGAGAAGAATGTTTGAAGTGTAATTTACTTGAAGTCGATGAAAATTATAATTATTGAGGGATTTCTGATTGTTTTGAAAGAAATGTTTGAAGTGTAATTTACTTGAAGTCGATGAACCCCTTAACAAGTTCTGTATTATCTTTGGTGGAGATTTTACCTCCCAACTTTAATATAAAATCCACGCAATCATGGTTAGTTTTACTTAGGCTGATAATGAATGTAAAGAGAATTAATGGATGATAACAATCCATTTACCTAACCAAAAAGTGATTTTGAAGGAAAAGAAATAAAACAATGGGAAATCTAATCAGGAGATTATAAATAAGCAATGTATTAATGTTTGTATAAGTTTTTCATTTCTAAGCTGATATTTGTTCTTTAAAATAATTGCTCTAACGGACGGTCTCCCATTATTCCAGATAATTTCAACTTCCAACAGTTCCATGCTGCATATCCAACACTGGGATTCTTTCCTTCCTTCACATCTTTCTTAACTTTCTCAACTCTCTTAATAATTCCCTTGACGGCAATCTCAAATGCATCCTCAATCCCAGACTTGGGGTCTCCATATATCACCTTTGGGATTAGCTTTACAACTTCTTTTCTCATAGCTACCACTTGATCCTCCGAAAATCGAGACAGGGTCTCATTTATGCTCACTCTGCGATGTTTGATGTCATTTGCAGGAATGTACACCGAGTAGCTGCTGTAATTCTTTGGGAAGTACCATATGTATTGTGCATATGCAGAATAAGGATGGAAAAATACGGGAATGCAGCCTGCCAGGATCGAATCGAACATCGAACGCCTAGTGTATGAGTCCCCTGGAGGCTGTAAACAGAAGATCGAGTTGCGAAACACCTTGATTACTTGAAGTGGACTGTAACACTTGTTTCCACTGGAGTTGCAATTGAGGAACTTGCATGTGTTTTTTGAGGCTAAACATTGGTTGATAATCTGGCCACGGATCGAGTCATTCATGGTTGGACGTGGAGCACCAGCAAAAGAGAACAGGTATCTCCGTTTCTGACTCCTCACTTGTTTCTGCCAATGGATTACTTCGATGTAGGTCGATGGATGAAAGTAAGTCGGATATGGTAGGGCAAATTCATTGCAATATGAGCTTGTTTCTATAGTTAACAATGTCATATTCATTGATTCAGGCAATGACATAAGCTTATTCCCCCAATCCGATTTATCTCCGGTTTGTCTACGAAAATCCCAACCAATCCTCCCTGAAACAAAGAAATGGTCTCGACCCCATAAACGCTTCCATTCAGCTCGGTTTTGAAGCCAGTCGGCGATATCGTAAGCCAAAGAATCTCTTACAGATGTGTCATAGTCCCAAAGATATCGTTCAATATCGAGGCCAGCATAGAACGGTACGTAAACAGCTGAAGCCATCGATGAATTATTGGTTAAACACTTGTATTGTTTCATCCTGTTATGGAAAACAATTTCAAGCAAGAACTGGTGTGTTTCAAACCAATTCATATCAGATAAAGCACCTGGTGGGGCTTCAATCCTAGGGCCAAACCCCGAATTCATAAGCGATGAACACATATCGAGCCACTTATTAATTGTTCGACAATCTTTTAGCAAATCAGAATTGAATCTACTCGGAAGACGATGAACATATATGTATTTACCTGAACATGGATCTTCTCTTTTCCCATTGATGGGAAATTTCTGGGAATCTTTGTCCATGGTAAAGCTATGAGGTAAGGGGACTCCATTGCTGACATGAGATAGAGCTGAATAATCCAACCAAAACAAAACAAAACAGAAAAGAATGGAAAAAAGAATACCAAACCAGAGTTGATCGTGGCTTTGCTTCATTTTTTGCTCACAGAATAAACAAAAACAAAACTGAATTAGATTGCTAGTGAAACAAGAAAAAAAGAATGTATTGGGATATCAGCAAGTAGTCTGTATTACTTATGATCTAAAGAAGACATTAAAAGTTCAAGAATACTCCATAGCAAGGCTGCTTCCATTTATGGAAACTTCAAATCCCACATATGAATATACTTTTGATTGCACATGCCAATTAATTATTACACCTTGTAATTCGTGTTTATATATTTCTATTTATGGTTATTGTATTTAAGTTACTATTTATTATATAAATTTTGAATATCACTACTTTTCAAAAATTAAAAATAATACTTTTATTTTAATTTATCAAAATTTGAACCTCCTATTTAAAAAAAAAAAAACAAAACTCTAATAATCTTTTAGTAAATTCATAAACTTGAAAATTTTGTGCTTATAAATTATTGTTTTTATTTCATGTTAACAATTTAAAGAGCAAGATTTTAACAATGTTATTCAATTGGAATAAATTATTAATTTTTATAAAATACAATGATTAAATTCTGACAAATTAAAATAGAAATAATTTCTCAAATTTTCTTTTAAAAATAATTTCAACTTTCGTAAAATAAAAAAAATTGAATATTGATGTCATCTCATGCTTTATTTTTTTTATTCTTCTTTTTACTTTATATTATATTCATGTAGTGTAACCATATTGTGAGTTTTATTAACAATTAATATGTTTCCATCTCTTTACACTTTGTCTAAAGTTAAATTAAATGACTCACCATCCCTTTATTTTGATCTGAATCATGGGCACGTTTGGTTCGCTGTAATGGAATAGAATTGTAATGGAATAGAGCTGTAATCAGTAATTCAGTTGTTTGGTTGAATAGAATGAAATAAAGCTGTAATAATATTATTGTGTTTGATTGAATGGAATGATGCTGTAATAGCGTAAAAAATGGCTTAATGATTTTTAGTTAGATGATTATTGTTATTAAATTTTAATAAGATTATTATTAAATATAATTTAATAAAAATAATAATTAATTTAATTATATTTTAACATAATTATTATTAAATACAATATAATAAAATAATATATAATTTAATAATATTTTTAATATAATTATTATTAAAATATGAATTAGTAAAAAATTTAATATATAATATTAGAAAAATAATATATAGCCTACTTTATTAGTTTTAAATTACAATGCATATGTAATGTACTTAAATATCATTAACAAAATAAATAATTTAATTATCTTCTAAACTAAAGATGAAAAGATTAGAAATATAAATAACTTGAGAATTATATTTTACATTCAAACATAATCTACACGTCATAATCTATATGTTAAATTTTATAACATCAAAAAGTTACAATAGTATCCGACATTCTATTAATGGCATCTTACCATCCAAATATTACATATACAAAAAGTTAACAAAACAACACCAATACAACCATGATTTTTAATGGTCAGAAAGAAATCTTCTCACCCATTCCAATCGCACAGAAGAAGGTAGACTAAAGAAACGATCATTTGCGTTGGATTGTTTAGGATTTTGCTTAACGCACAATATCGTTCATCCTAGGTTAATCCTTCTACTTCACATAAGGACGAATATAATTTTTGAGCAATTTCTTGAATGATCATTTCTGACATTTGTTGAATTAGCACTTCGGAAGCAATGCTTCTACTTATTTCAAGGCCAACAGTCTGTATGTTTTTCCTTAATAGCCTCAATAAATGAAGTAGAAGAAATTTGTTCACTTGCATCAGAAACCTTTTTTTTCTTTTTTGAAAACGTGGAATCATCTTCATTTCTAGATGGTTGCGGTTGTGTAGATGAGAGATCCATCTCATCTAAAGAAACATCAGCTTCGCATTCATGGTAACTGTTTTTTTCTTCATGAGTATTTGCAGTAGCTACATCTTCAGCATCTATTTTTTCAATAATATCAGCGGTTGTTTGAGCATCTTTCCCAGTGGCACGATCTTTTGCGTAGATGGCAGTAAGTTGGTCATAATAACGGAAACTGTGATGTCTGAATTGACTAGCTTCTTTATGACTCTATAAAAAAAGGAGAAATTCCTATTAGATATAAGTTAGGTCAAAACAAGATAATAAAGACATGAAATAATTCTTACACTTATATACGAGTTCCACACAGCATCTTCGGCAACAACAAGCTGTCTATGCTCGTCCCAACCAAAGCCGCTATTGTCTTTTCCACTGAGCATGTCATAAACAATTGCCCAATCCCTTTTCAATGTCCTAATCCTCGATTCAAGATTAGGTTTAGCCTTCAACATTGCATGAGGTAAAACATTTTCTAACATCTTTTCTAGTTAAATAATCGGTCTTGAACCCCGTATCTGTGTTAAAAGTTCCGACATTGTGCAAATCAACCATACAAGCAACCAACGCATCATCTTCTTTTGGAACCCATTTCCTTTTGGTTCCTCGAGAATTTTGGGAAGAAACACTTGATTGTGAAAAACCTGACATAACTATCTTAAGAGAAAAACACAAATTAAAATTAGGCTCGATATTATGAATGAAAAGATCAACACTTTATAAAATTATAACACATGATGAATCAAAAGAAAATAAAATAAATTTGTAATCCAATAAGTCTAGTACAATACATAAAGACAATTCAAACACCACCAAAGTTTCATAAACTAGATACATGAAATAAAATAAAGAAATTAACCTTCAACTATGTTTTAATAAACCTAACTAATTTCTAAATGTTTGCCATTCATAGAACATTTGATTGGCTAGTTCCATCCTCCGAGTAGCCCATGCATCCGATGGATGAATATTTACAATATTCGATTCATCGTCATCCATCAAATTACTAGGTAATTGTTCTTCCAACTCCGCTTCAATAGGATCAAGACTCATATAGGTTCGAATAAAATTATGGAGCAAACAACATGCAATAATGATTCTATTGTGCACTCTTACAAGATAAAATGATGGACTCTTAAGTATTCCCCATCTAAGTTTTAATAACCCAAAGCATCTTTCAATAACATTGCGTTCTGAAGCATGTTTCATATTGAAAAATTCTTCTGGAGTACTTGGTTGGTAACCTTGACGCCACTCATTCAAATGATATCTTTGTCCTCTAAAAGGTGCAAGAAATCCTTCACAGTTTGTGTAACCAGCATCAACTAGATAATAACAACCTATAAAAAAAAAGAAAAAAAAAACTAATTATCATGGTTAATTTTTCCAAAAAAGTATGATCTTAAAAATTAATTCAAATTCCTCTAATTCTGCACTCTACCATAAGGAACCTTCAGTCCATGTCTCCTACTAATGGCATCTCGAAGAAACCCGTCCATCAGCAACAGAACCTTCCAAACCAGGAAGAACATAAACAAAATGCATATCAAGTGTACAAACACCTAACATATTTGTTGCAATGTCACCTTTTTGCGTTCGATATCTAGGTTTATCAACTGTTGGAACCTTAATCTTGATGTGGGTTCTATCTAAAGCACCTAAGCAATTCTACATCATGTATAAAACCTCAAGTTAGGATACTATATTTAAATCTAAATCAACTAAATGATGTACGAGCTATATACGAAACTCACTCCAATACCTTGAACCATTTCCACCTTGGGTCTATAGAATTAGCCATAATTAGCTTTGCCTTTTTAAATAGCACATCTTGTAAGTGTATGACAGCATTTAAAACATTGTGAAATGATCTGCTAACAGTTTCCTCAGACCTATTAAAGTGATGCTTGATAACTCGGTTTTTAAGGTGATGATAAATAATATGTAAAAACATTGTCACTTGCTCATCAACAAGCATGTTCCTTGACGACTTCAATTCTCCTAAAGTTTGTAACATCTCACATAGTTTAAAAAAAGTAATTCTATTCATCCTAACTTGTTCAATACAAGTCTCATCACTAGCATAAACAAGTCTTTTCACATAATCTCGTTTTGCATAAAAATCTAAAATATATGATCTAATCCTTGGTCTATAAGTATGTAGGCTATGGACGACAGCCAATGAAACTAAGAACCAACTCGCAACTGTGCACATTTGCAGCCATACTGTCACAGCAAGACCAATTCTTTTACGCCTTTCACTTTGTACTATTAAAGGCAAACGAGCCATTACTGCAAGATGTTAAAGTGTTATAAATATTCAAATCATATACTTAATATAATTCCAAATATAAATCATTGTTAATAACAAATGTTCCATTATTTCTACTAAACCAAATTTAAGTATGTTGAAAATGAGAATTTGAAAAGAAAGAGATATTTGAATTGCCTTCTAATATTTTAAATTAAAATATTAGTGAGAAACAAAAAAAATCAAATCAAACAAATTTTTATGAATAAACAATACTAGTGAGAAACAAAAAAAAAAATCAAATAAGGGAAAGCCTGTAATATCCAAGAAAAAATGAATTTTGCAATCTTAAGAGCATAAAACATAACAAATAAGTCAGTTGCATTCATGGCTAATTAGTTTCTCTTTTGAACATATTTAAATCCCAGAAACTTCACTTTTGTTCAACTTGACAATAAACAATTAGTTGACTTTTACAACCAAGACATGGATGTAAGTATTTTTAAGGTTTAAAGCATATTAATGGTTTACAACATTTCAGTTTGACCTTTGCTTGAGCATATTAAGTTCTGGTATATTCTAAGTAGAAATTCCATAATAGTTGCACTTTGATATTTGATTTATAGATACGATTACTTGGACAAACATTTTGAAGTGATTGCATGCTATTAACTTCAAAAGTCCAACACTTGTTCAGGTTTTGCCTAAGTAATTTGAAAAAAATATGTAACGTTCACATCAGTCCATACAAACTAACACACATAGATATGATTCCCTGATAACTGGTTGCACGAGTTCTATGTTTCTGTCACATTCATTTTTCATGGCACCTACAAATCTTAACAATTACACGATTGCCTTGGAAAATTACTTCTCTCCTTTAAACTTTCATAGGCCTTTAAGTGCTACCTTTGCTCTCTTCTCTTCTAATTTACCCTAAAACTTTGTTTGTCCTTTCATTCTAACTAGATTTGGTGGTCTAATGCCCATTTTACAACCTTTTCTCTTGATTATGGTGTTGTCGGGTTTGAAAGCATAAAATTGACAAAAAAAAAAACTCTAATTGCAATCTTAAGTGCACGAAACCCATGAACATGAAAACTAAACCCATGAGGGGAAAAGCAACAAAGCTATAAAAGTGACAAAAAAAAAACAAATTCATTATTCAAGACAGTAAAAACAGACCAAACCCAATAAAAGAAAAGAAAATTCTAATTGCAATCGTAAGTGCACAAAACTAAACATCTTCTTAAATTCTATAGCTGGGCAAATCCCTCCCTACAATTCTACAAAATCAGCCTGACAATTAATTCTCCAAACTAATAACTCCTTAGAAACCAGAAATTTCAATAAGCATACAGATTGGATTTGGATATCAATTTGTGGCCCCAAATTCGAAACTCTTCGGTAATAATGTTTTAAGAAATGACAGGAGTTGAAGTCCAAGATAAGAAAATAGGATAACTATGAATCAATATAGCAAAATCAAGAAATTGCTATAAAGTTGCTTACAAAAAAGAAGAGAAAAGAACAAGAATAAATTGACCTAGATCTATTATGCAATAAGGGGAAAAATAGAGAAACGTAAAGATGGGAAAAAAAGAAACTTGCCCGTGAGACTTGGAGAAGATGATAATTCCAGTTCTCTAGTAAAGGTGAGGGTAAAAAAAGAAAAAAAATTATTTCACGGGTTGAATAGATATTCAGTGGTGGGGGAAGGGAATGGCTATTCAGCCTTCTCCCGTAATAAACCTTGAATATATTCAGGCATGTAATAACATTACAACCAACCAAACTAATGTTTGGTGGTAGGCCCACCGAATTGGGTTGGAATGTATTCCTGAACCCCCAATCAAACATGCTGTTAGGGTTTCATAACTTAATTTTGTGGACTAAATAACTACTATGTTGAGGGCAGTGGCATAGTCAGGGGACTCGCATGCCTGACCTCTTAAAATGAAAAAAATTTCATTTAAGTTCTTTAAATTTTTTAAAATTTTAAATTAGTAAATACTTTGGCACCTTTAAAATAATAAAAATTTAATTTAATCCTTTAAAATTATAAAGATATAAGTTATTTAAACGATGAAATTATACTTTTACTATCGTAAAAATTAATATTTTGTTTCGATTGCTTAAAAATATTTTTTACCTTTACCTTTGGTTGAGGGTAATTCCATTTTACTGTTTTTTACCTTAAACAAAATATTCAATCTAGCAAATTTGCTATGAGATTAATTTCAGTAGGATTAAGAAAATGATAATAGAAAATTTAATTATTGTATCAATGAAGTTGATATTAGTAGTGGATATGTTTTGGATAAAAACAACCTCAAGGAATCATAATAAAGTAAGATATTTTGTTTTGGTTAGAGTTGTAATTTCATATGGAATATTAGATGATATAAGTTAGGCTTAAACAATAAAATGATACTTAAATTATATTAGTTTTTTCAAATTGGTACCTAAATTTTTTTTGGTAGAACTGATACCTAAACTATTAAACCGTTACTCATTTTACCCCAACAGTTAGTCCCGTTAAAAAAAAATTCAGCCAATTATAACTTGCGACGTAAATCTCTATTTAATTTATCTATTTTATTATATTTTCTTCTCATCAAGCAATTTTTACCAAATTTTCTTACATTTTCTCATCAACCAAACACCCAAAAAGCTCTCACCATTTTATCATTTTCAAACTTTAACTGTTACTACCATCTTCAAGCTTTTAATCTTTTTTCTTCACTCAATTCTTTTCTTACATTTAAGCGGAATGAATTTAAAAAGACTCAAATTAAAAAGAAACTGAAAATTTGTTGAATTTCGAGACTTTGTATCTTATTTGATAGGAGGAAAATTAAAACCAAAGCATAAATCTCAAAGTACAAACTGCTGAACTTACAAAATGCAGCATCTAGTGTTTTGGGACTTCATCTCCCAAACTTAATTAAAGCAATCATACTTACACCGGTGTAAGTTATGATTAAAGCAATCATACTTACACCAGTATAAGTAAGTTGTTTTCTCCTCAAACTTGCTTGCTTGACACGCTCAACCGGAGAGTTGAAGAAAAAAGAACATACTTACATCGGTATAAATTAGTATTGATAAGGGACCAAATAAATATATGGATAAGCCATTTTGCTAACCCGTCAATGCAAGTGAAAGCGGATTTTGGTTCTGTTATGGATGTGCTGATGAAGTATTTGGGAAATAAAACCCCAAAGCACTAGGTGCTACATTTTGTACTCTGAGATTTATGCTTTGGTTTTAACTTTTCTCCTATCAAATAAGATACAAAGTCCCGAAATTCAACAAATTTTCAGCTTCTTTCTAATTTGAGTCTTTTTAAATCCATTTAGTTTAAATGTAAGGAAAGAATTGAGTGAAGAAAAAAAGATTAAAAGCTTGAAGATGGTAGTAACAGTTGAAGTTTGAAAATGATAAAATGGTGGGAGCATTTTGGGTGTTTGGTTGATGAGAAAATGTAAGAAAATCTGGTAAAAATTGCTTGATGAGAAGAAAATATAAGAAAATGGGTAAAATAAATAGAGATCTAAGTGGCAAGTTATGATTGACTAAATTTTTTTCTAACGAGACTAACAGTTGGAGTAAAATGAGTAATGGTTTAATAGTTTAAGTACTAGTTTTGACAAAAAAAATTTAGATACCAATTTGGGAAAACTAGTATAGTTTAGGTACCATTTTGTTGTTTAAGCCTATAAATTATTCAAGGATTAAATTCAGTAATGATATTAACTGAAGATTTGAATATAAATCTTTTTGTCATTGAGATTAAAACATTAATAGTGCTAGTAAGATGTATGCTTGCATTCAAACTCAGCGGTAGCGATGAATTTAAAATAGAAAATAATCATTAAGAGCAATCAATTAAAATATATGTATATAATTTTTTTAAAATAATATTTATAATAAATTATTAAAACTTATTAAAAAATATATTTGAATTAAATAATAAAATAAAAATTATAAGTATTCAACTATTTTGAACTTGTTTGTGAAGTGAGAATGAAAATGAATATTAATGAAATGTAAGATTGAATTGATAAATTATTTATATATTTTATTTAGTTATTTAAATATTTTTAATTAGTTAAGCATTTATCCTTTATATATATATACACACTTTTATATTATACTGAATAAAATGAAATATATATTTAAATAATTCAAAAATTTAAAATAAAATTATTGTATAATAATTATAAAAAGATCGGGAGAAAAATGGTATAAGTGCAACTTCCATCCTTGAAGTTCAAATTGGAATGAATAAAACAAACTAAAAACTGATGTTCCCTCCGATTTCTTTCTTTCAAACAGAAAAGTTGCCACTATGTTGCATTCGAATAAAACCATTTTACACAAAGTGGCAATAATTGATTTCCAAATAAGAAAATATCTTATCATTCTAACAAAATTAAAATCACTTCAGGCATCAACGTTGTTCTGACTCTTCATTTTTCTCTTAAAATACTCGTATTTCAATGTATATGTGGATGTGGATGTGAAACTATAACCCTTTAAGGACCCTCCACCTACATGTAAAAAAAAGCTTTAAAACATTTCAACATACCATCTCGGATGCAAACTCGTATCTTATACACCCAAATCCGAGTAACATAGAGTAATGCTAAGTCACCGACAACAGAAAAGGGAGGGACAAGCTAGCCAAAGATTGCAAGACCATACAGAACCTATATAGTTCACCTCTATGTTATCTGTCCACTAGGAGCCATACATTGAACAACATTGAGAAAGCTTAAGAGTTAGATGCTGACAAAGAGGCCAAGCTGGTTATACACAGTTCTTCAATGAATCTCCGGCTCCTTGGAAGAAGCAATATGAGAGTGCAAAATCAGCCATGAAAATACCAACAAGAGAAATAACTACAGCTGATGTTGTTGATTCGCCGACACCTTTGGCTCCTCCCATCGTGGTAACTCCCCAAGCACAGCTCACAATAGAGATGATCATACCAAAAACTTGAGACTTAATCATTGCACTAATTATATCCCATGATCGAAGAGCCCTTTGTGCAGAATCTAAGATGATATTAATGCTAATCCCATAAACACTATCAGCCAGCAGCGCACTTGATGCCATCCCTACTGTGAAACACATTAGAGTCAAAAATGGTAAAGCTAAAGAGGAAGCAATGACTCTGGGTGTCACCAAATAATCAACAGGGTTTGATCCAAGAACTCTCAGCGTGTCTGTTTGCTCGGAGACCTGCATCGTTCCTAATTCTGCGGCAAATGCACTGCCAATACGCCCGGCAACCACAATTGATGTAACCACAGGACTTAGCTCCCTTGAGAATGCTAAGGCCAATACCCCACCAACTGATCGGTTCAAACCCAATCGGGTAAATTCTCTTACAAACTGAATGGTAAAGGCCATGCCAACAAATGCTGAAGTTAGAAGACAAACTCCAACTGATTTAGGTCCAACTCTCTCCAGTTGTTGGAGGGTATTCCTCCAGTGGACTTTACCCTTTAAAGTTCGAATGATAACCTGTCCAGCAAGAACAAGAACAGATAATCCTCTCCATAAGTACTTTGGAGGAGACCATTTGCTAAAGAATGTTTCAGGTTCTGAAGAAGGTGCATGGTTTGTATTACTGTCTTCTTCTAGCACAGGGGCATATGCATGGCCATCATCTGCATCGGAAATCACAAACAATCTAGTTTTGCGAATTGGTGTTAGAAATCTAAGACTCTGACCTCTTCCATTGAAGCCAAGTTGACTTGAATTCCAACCTCCGTGTTTCATGCATCTGTTGGATCTGATAGAGCTCCTTCTACAATCAATGTGTTTAAAGATATTAAATCTCACAGATGAAGTTCAACGAATGAATTTAGGAGCGAGAGAGAAACTGACCTACTAGAAAAGTAATATGTTGGATGAAGTTGAGAAGTTGTTTGCATCTTTGGCCCCTCTTCCTTGAATTTCTATAGTACAAATTTCAAATAAAACCTTAAAAAGTTTGAAGATTACTCCAATCAAGCTAAAGAATTACACAAAAATGTATCTTTTTGGTTCCCTGAGAAATAGCATTTTCACCAAAAAATTTAGCAAAAAAAAAAAAAAAAAAGATTTGTCTAGTACGTTTACAAGAAAAAAAATCAGGTCTTTTTTTTCCATATGCTATAGCAAGATGCAGTGACTACATAAAGAATCAATTACAAGTATATTTTGGCATTATTCATTTTTAAGTTGAAATTTAAAAATACTAATCTTTGTTAAGTGCTAACTGCTTTGAGAGTTTTTTTTAATGAACTAAGAGCATTAGTGTGAGATTGGATTGACCCCCCCCCCCCCCCCTTCAAATATCCAAGTTATTGCTCAAATTTAAGCAAAATTGTAGAAATAGGCAGTTAGTGAAATACCCAGAAGCAAAATTTTCAAGTTTATCTCAAGAACGGCTAAAAGTTCAACTAAGCAATCGCCTCAAATTTTATGGGGAAAACTTAATCATAAAACTCAACAACAAAAAGAAACCCAGATACATTTCTGCAAATAACACTTAAAAGTAACAAGTTCAAAATGAAAGCAGCAGATGAAACCCCTAAAAATCATGAACAAAAAAGAAGAAAATTTGCCGGAAATAATATAAAAATATTTAATACCTCTGACTAAAGATGGGAGGTAACGATGGCTGTGGAGATTGATGGCTGGCTTTCCTGTTATCGTCCCAAATACCTGCGTGGGGTCTTCTAATTTCTTAAAAGGGTAAATAAAATGCAATCAAGCTCACTCTGAAATAGTTTTGTCCTATTTTGTCTACTTAAAATTTTTTCTCAATTTGATGATTTTAATTAAGATAATTGATTAAATTACTCATTATCATTAAAAATTCCATTAATATATTAATAGATTATTGACGTGGCATATTAGCCAATTGGACGAAGATACATGACATTTTTTTTTATATTTTTAACTAAAATTTAGGGATTTTTTCATAATTATTCAAAATACTTTAGTCAAAAGTAAAAAAAAAAAAAAAAAAAAGGTTACATGTTGTCATTCAATTGACTAATGTTTCAAATCAATAATCCATTAGTGGATTAACGAAATTTTTAACGAGTAATTAGTTTAATCAATTATCTTAATTAGAATGATTAAATTAAAAAAATAATTTTAAAGTGATCAAAATAAGATAAATCTTATTTCAGAATGATCTTGGATGTAGTTTAGTTTTTCTTAAATAATCTCAAATCAAATAGCATTTAAAAAAGATAAAGAAAGAAAAACTATAACATCCAAAAACCTTTGATAGTAAATAGTGTAATTTCGGAGAAAATATGTAATAGATTTTTGATCGTTTATAAACGTGTTATTGTTTATAATAAAAATAGTAAAAAAAAATATTAAAATAAATTAACGGTATCTACAAGTGTATAGATCAAATTGTAATATAAAAAAATTTACAACGAAACACTAATAAATATTTCAAGCATAGTACCCAACGGATGATAGATTGAAGAAATCATTATTAAATTAATTACAAGGTTTAGGATTAGACTTCTAATATATTATTTAAACAGACATCGACGCTCACAAGTGTCAATGTTTATTTATATTAGAAAAAACATTTGGACTTAGGATTCGATTGGGAAATTTAAATGGTCTTTGAAGCCCATTGATATTGAAATCTTATTAAATTTTTAAAAAATCATTTAGATTTAGGGGTCCATTAGAATATTGAATTGGGTGTTGAGATCTTTTTAAATGTTGAGATTTTTTATTAATTAAAATTTATATTTGAACTCAATAATTGGTTTTAGTTAGGAAGAGGATATTGTTTATTTTAGGAGTTTTGAGTTAGAGTTTCGTTAAAAAAAGTATGAATAGATAATACCATATAATCACATTACTATGTTAAAAAAATTAAAATTTATATTTATATTAAAATAAATTTAATAAATTATTTCTAAAAACTAAAAAATCGAGATTTAACTTTATTTTATTCAATAAATATATTTAATTATGGTAATTAACTTATATAATTTATTTTATTCATCATCTTGAAAAAAATTTGAAATATGATGTAAATAAAAAAATTATATAATAAAAATAGATAAAATATGAATATAAATATCTTCCAAATATAAAATATCTTGGATCTTGGTCATATTTTAATTTAATTGGAGAAAATACATGAGTAGGAATTTACAAATAGACAATTGGGTTGAGCACCCCACGTGGCGCAAACCCAGCAATTGAGACCAGAAATCCCAATCCATGATTCAGTGAACTGTGAGAGATCAGTATAATAGGTTTTATTTCTTCGTTTTCTGCTATACAAGTACAAGATCTCAATCCCAAGACGTACAAAGGAGAAAAAAAGGAAAAGAAGCAATGGATTCTATTTCTCTACGTTCACTCCATTTTCAAATCCCAGCTCGGAAGCAACTCAAATTCCTCCCCGACGCTACTATTTTCAGCCCCAGGATTTCTTTTCCTTTCCCTTTTCCGCTGGGAATCAACCGCTACCGTAAACACTCTCATTCTCTTGTTTTCGCCGTTTCCTCTACTCCCACTAGGTACCCTTTTCGCCTTTCTTCTTCTTTTTACAACTTTCATTGTCTAGGCTTCTCCTTCTCCTTCTTATCATCATTGATATTTAATTATACTTAACTTTTGCTGATGAGAAATGTCTGCAAATGGAAAGTTGTTTGAGTTTTACTTTTATTATGATTGAAAAATCTAATGACATAGTTTTTTCCTGATTGATTGTATGAAATGGTATCGAATGGTCTTGAGGATGGAGATTGTTAAAATGGGTTTCTTTTTTTGGGAGCAGAGAAGAAGACAAGAAGAATAAGAGGACGAAAGTGAAACCAATGTCTGGCAGTGGCAAAGTAGGGCTTAATGTTTGTTTAGACCACCAAGTTCAATTTGGTGAGCATGTAGTGATCTTGGGGTCCACAAAAGAATTGGGATCCTGGAAGAAGCAGGTGCCTATGAACTGGAGTGAGGGTGGATGGATATGTGACTTGGAGTTGAAAGGGGGCGAGTCTGTTGAGTTGAAATTTGTGGTTGTTAGTAAGGACAAGAGTGTAGTATGGGAAGGTGGAAATAACCGTGTTCTGAAACTGCCTCAGGGAGGGAGTTTTGGGATGATATGTCACTGGAATTCCACAGAGGAGACGCTGGAATTATTGCCTTTAAGTTCGGAAGAATATGATGACATTGTGGATGATGCTGGTCATAGTGAATCTACATCTACTACTGATGCCTTGGAGGTTGAGGCAAGTCCTTTTGTTGGACAATGGCAAGGGAGGCCTGCTTCCTTCATGCGGTCAAATGAACATCACAACAGAGAATTGGAGAGGAGATGGGATACGACTGGTCTTGAAGGGCTGGCTTTGAAATTAGTTGAAGGTGATAAAAGTGCAAGGAATTGGTGGAGAAAGGTACAAATAGTCATTTTGTTGATTGCAAAATTCATATTCATAGAAAAATTTCTAGAAATGTCATAATCAATATATATACACGCACTTGAATTTGAAATTTACTTCACATACAGTATAATTTTATGATGTTTAGCATTATGGACATGTGCAGCTTGATAGTGTTAATGCATTTAATTGAATACCAATTTCATTGAACCTTATATAGCTGAAACCCTTTTTCTTGAGCTTTGAGTATGAATTTCCATTCAATCTATCTAGCTCACATGCTGGCACTTCATAGTACATGCACCATGCATCAGTGGTTGGTGTTGTCATGCCTCATGCCAGGTCAATAGTAGTTGTGAAGGTGTGATTAAATTGTGGGAGTAAGGAAATGAAAAAACCATGAATTATGATTTTCTTTCCATGAACAAATAACATGCTGATAGTTTGAATGTATTTAAATATAATTTTAAAATTGAAGAACTAGGATATTGTTAATAGTATTCTTCCCTGTTTCATAGAGTCTTTGAATTTCTTTTTCTTTGGGCATTATGGTGGTTGCAGTTGGATGCATGGGAGTTTGCACATAGGTAGTCGGAAAGATGGTAATGTAATATGTCTTATCTTCCTTGGCCTATCTTCTGAACAAAAAAAAAAAAGGCTTGTTAATGCAAATCTTGTTCATCTATTATTTTAAATCATGACATAGCTTTTAAACTTCTATCTTTGTGGTGATTATCATGATTTTGATTTATATTTCTTCTTTAGCCAATGACATTTCTCTGTATTTATTTTTCCTATTATGAAAGCTTGAAGTGGTTCGTGAGCTATTAGTTGGAAGTTTGCAAAGTGAGGAACGGTTGGAGGCTCTAATATGCTCTGCTATCTATCTGAAGGTTGTTTACATTTCTTTTATGACAGCATGTTTTGGTGTTTATTCTTCCACACTGTTCTTAAATATTCTTTTCATACAGTGGATAAACACAGGGCAAATTCCTTGTTTTGAAGATGGGGGTCATCACCGGCCAAACAGACATGCTGAGATTTCCAGGCTTATATTTCGTGAATTAGAGCGAATCTCTATTAGGAATGATTCTTCACCTCAGGTGCTCTATTGCTGCAGTTTGCTGTCTTTATTCATAGTTATTATTATTTTTTTAGTCCTTTGCTTTGCACAGGATGGGATTGCTTGATGCCATGTATCCTACTCTAGTTCTCAACTGTGTTAGTGAAAAAATATAACCTTTTCCAGTTCTTCGGTTCAATTCCATGGATTCCGGTTCGCCCAATTTAAACTACATTCTGAACAAGATTAAAAATAACACACTCTAGTATAGGTTATATGTTTCTTTTCATATATCAGGATTTTTATCATCGTTGCTCTTTGTTTATATCTGTACTTATCTTTCTCGGAAAGTTTATGTTAACTTGTGGTTTATCCACCCTTTTAGCATGGTCTAAAGACTTTTGCTTGTTACCATAATTGAGAATCTAGATGATAAAATTGTCATTTAGCACAGGATGATAGAAACTGACGTGTTAGATGTTATTTAGACATTTTCTTATACTTTTTCTATGGTGGATCACTATAAGAACTTTGGCAAAGTGAGAACAAGGTGCATTCTGGCAGAAAAAAAGGATAAGGTAGCGCTTATCTTTGTCTTTGAATTTGTCAGAACCAAAGCAAAACATGGATGATCCAAACAGAAGATTCCTTGTTTAGTTTATTGGTAGACAGTATGTTCAGTGTTCATAAGGAACTTAAGGTACAGTAGCTGCTGACACCTGTGTCTGTAGACAATATGTTCAGTGTTCGGATTCAAGTAGCTTTACCAACATTATATCTAAGCTAGTGTTATCTAATGAATAAAAAATGTGTGTTGCTCTTTATAACTGTCAGTAAGTTGTCTGGTTGTCCTTTAACTTTTTTTCTTATGACCAATTACTTGGTTTTAGGCTTTAATGGACTAAAGAGCTGGTGTAGCTGAAGCTTACAGTATTTTGAAATTTGAAAATCACTGGCACCTATGCTGATTCAATGAAAAATTTGGAGGAGTACTTTGATTGGACCTCGTACAGTTTTACAGAAAGTGCTGCTCTTAGTTTCTTAAATAATTGAGTTTGCACATCTTCGTGAGAGTATATCTCTGTTCTAAAATTAGCCTATTTTACAAATTGGACTGCTCTTGATTTTTGTATGTTTCTTAAAGTTTTCTATTTTAGGAAATTCAAATATGTAACTATTCTAGCTGCAAGCACCAAATTTTGAGGAAAGGAACAAACAAGACAAATCTCATGCACTTTAAATGGCAATATTTGTTTATCATATGATTTATGCATATCAGACTATTATGTTGTATAATTTTCTCAGTTGCCTTTTTCTGCCCAAATTCTAGGAATTGCTTGTTATTCGCAAGATCCATCCTTGTTTGCCATCTTTTAAGGCAGAATTTACAGCATCTGTCCCACTTACTCGAATTAGAGACATTGCTCACCGGAATGATATCTCTCACGACCTCAAGGTCAGATTTCACGGGCACCTGGATTTTTTATGGGTAAATTATACTGGTAGTCACCCAACTATTAGTAAATTTCTTTTTGGTCACCCAACTATTTGAATTTTTCTCTTTTGATCACCAACCCTGAAATTAGTGATGGAAAGATAACTTGGCAGCTTTTAAAATTGGCATAATAGCAACTTTAACCCTCAACATCTATACATTGTGTCAATTTAGCCTTGATTTCAAAAAATTAACCCTCAACATTTACACATTGTGTTATTTGTTTTTTTTTATTTTTTGTAGTTTTACTTTTATTTGTAACATTGAGGGTTAATTTTAAAAGAATGAGAAAAGATGAAAATTATTATCTTGGATTTTCGGGTGTTTCCATTTTTTGTATTTTTTCGATCAAATTTAGTTGATAGATTTTTTTAGCTTTTTAGGTGACAGGGTCACAAAGAAAAGCAAAATTGAAAAAAAGGACCAAATTACATAATGTGTAAACATTGTGGGTTTAAGTTTTTTTACAATCAAGACTAAATTGACACAATGTATAAATGTTGAGGGTTAAAATTACTATTATGTCAATTTTAAAAGCTGCCACGGCATCTTTCCATCAGCCATTTAATGGCTGGTGACCAAAAAAGAAGAAAATCAAATAGTTGGGTGACCAAAAAAAAAACTTACCAAAAGTTGGATGACTACAAGTGTAGTTTACCATTTTTTATTTGAAAATCAAATTACTAACTAAAATTTCAATTTATATGTTCCAGCAAGAAATTAAGCATACAATACAGAACAAGCTTCATCGAAATGCTGGCCCTGAAGACTTAGTTGCAACGGAAGCAATGCTTGCAAGAATCACCAGGGATCCTGGACAATATAGTGAAGCATTTGTGGAACAATTCAAGATATTCCATCAGGAACTCAAAGATTTTTTCAATGCGGGAAGGTTCAATTTGAATGATTAGTATTTCTTGCTTTTAATTTTCCTTTCCTTCATGGGTTATACGTTAATGAAAAAGTCACATTGAAGATAATATTGAGCAACATTACAGGAGCATAAAGTCCTCTATGATTCTGATACAATAAATTGACCTTTTGCTTTTTAAGCAAACTTCTAGAAATTCTAATGGTTCTTGTTGAAACTTCCATTAAATTCTTAGATTACTGCTACATGATCTGAATTTAGCTCCCACTCTATCAGTTATTAACTCATCTCTGTAATTTACCATGTAAAGTTGCCCGCAGCAAGCAGAGTGGATTTCCTACTTGCTTTCTTTAGTTATGTATAAATGTAGCTCACCTTTTGAACTTTTTATATCATCTATGCATATTACTTTGTGTTTTCCAGTTCATGGAGTGGTCAAATTCTTTTTTTGATGCTATGTCTTGATTCTTAAGACTCCTTGCTAGACATTTATGCATCTATCTAAGATTTTATGTTATTGCAGCCTCACTGAGCAACTTGAGTCAACCAGAGAATCGTTAGATGAACGGGGCATTGCAGCTCTTGTAATGTTTCTGGAGTGCAAAAAGGTATCTTTGTAATTGTTTGCTCTTGTTTTTTATTTATTGCTATGGTTTTGTAGTTAGAGTTTTTATCTAGTGATTAATGGAGTTTGACAGAAAGTTCATCTTTGAATAAAAAGCATGCATTCAGTTCCTTTAATATTTTTACTTTGGATATGTTTCCAAATAGAATATGACAGCAGATTCTGATCCATACAGCCAGTCCGATTTAGCTGGAAAAAAGCTTGTTATACAATTGAGAACCCATAGAAAAAGTTCATAGTTGAAAAGGCTTTGTTCTAATTATTTATTTTTAGATGATGAATTTTTGTTGCAGTCCTTATTTTTCTAAGAGGCATTTTTTTATTTACAGAGTCTGGATGCTGCAGAAGGATCGAGTAGCGTTTTGGATTTAATCAAGACAATGCGATCTTTGGGTGCTTTGAGAGAAGTATTTGTGAAGGGTCTTGAAAGTGGTCTTCGAAATGATGCTCCTGATGCTGCAATAGCAATGCGCCAAAAGGTCAGTCCATTCTTTTTCATTTTTCAGCAAGCTTCAAATAAACGGAAATCTAGCTTGAAGGTTTTTCATTTTGCACTTGTTGCTTGTTTTAACCGGTGCTGTTGTGTGCAACTATCAGTGGCGACTATGTGAGATTGGTCTTGAGGACTATTCCTTTGTCCTCTTAAGCAGGTACGTGTCTAAATTTTTGGTCTGCTTTTGATACTTGATGTGCTTGAACTTGTAAAGACAGACAACTCTTTAGAAATATTCCAGATATATAGCAAATGAGTTATGCCATACTTAGTTCAAATGAACCATTGGCATCTTATCCACATGTTTACCGTAAGATTGTGTTTACATGGGATGATTCCAAGCAATACAACGCAACCTTCTTCATGCTGAAAACAAAGCGGATAGGAAAAGTTGAGATTAATTTCCAAGAAGATTTTGATTGTGGACATTGTTTGATGTGGCTTTAGGGTGTCGTTCTGAGTCCTGTATCTTTTCTCTTCTTTCTTGTCTGTTAATTTACTACATTGTTCTCTATCTGCTCTACTGGAAACTAACCCCAACCGTACTAACTTCAACTACCAAAACTAAAGCCTAAAACTCTTAATTTGTTGCTCAACTGTACCTTCACAGGATCAAAACAGCCACGGGATAGCATTTTAAATTCTTCATTTCTTCTTAAATTCTGAACATTCCACTTATAAACCATAACTTTTCTTTTAGCTTCCTCATTGTTTTAACCTCCAATCTTAGTATTTTTGCCAAAATACTAATTAACCTATCATTTTACTTGCCAAATTCTTGTCAGTTTGAGGCAGTGCCTCCTGATGTCCTATGTCACTTATCTATATTATTTTCCTTGAATAATTTTAGTAGATCTCCACATTTGATATCGAGAACTCGTATTAATAGGATGTAGTGATGTCACATTAATGAGTTTTGACAATCTTAAGGGCACTAAACTGAAGCTAGAAAAAGCTATTTCATGTTTTTATTAGACTGGTTGGGTTGTTAAACTGAGTTTCTAATTTCAGACCTGAAAGTTACTGTTGCTCATTTTTTAGTAAATAATAGACATTAGCTGCTTGGTATTGATACATCAAATCTGCAAATCATGCAAAAAGCTAGAGATATGCTCTACCTTGCAACCAAACCTGCAGATAGTGGATGCTTTATAAAAGATGATCATGGTCATGCACTTCATACTTATTCAGCCTCAACAGAAAGCCTTTGTTGCATTTCTAGTGAAAAAATATTCAAGATTTCTGTGGAAACAGAAACACTGCATTTTCCGGTTTCCCATGTTTCTAGTTAGATCTGCAAGCAATATGTTTTACTTTTAGTTTTATGCCCTTCTTTCTCCGTTTTTCTCATTCATGCAGTACTGACTTGCATTGAATTAGGCTACTCAACTTGCTTGAAGCTGTGGGAGGGGCCACTTGGTTTGCAGATAATCTGGAATCAAAGAACATAAGCTCTTGGAATGATCCACTTGGTGCCTTAGTTGTGGGTGTTCATCAGCTTAGTTTATCTGGTTGGAAACCTGAAGAATGTACTGCTATTCAAAATGAGCTTACTGCCTGGCAAGAGAAAGGTCTTTTTGAGAAGGAAGGTACCTTGATTATCCTTTTATCTCTTAAATCTGGAAAAAAGATTTCATGTTTAGTAGAATAGCTCTCCTTATATTGCTTTATTTCATTTTCTGGGCCCCTTTTGTTCATTATGAAGGAAGTGAAGATGGCAAAAGAATCTGGGCATTAAGACTCAAAGCTACACTTGACAGAACAAGGAGGCTGACTGAGGAATATTCTGAAGTCCTTCTCCAATTATTCCCTCAAAAAGTGCAGGTAAAGAAATGTTCTTGTGAAAAGCAAAGCTTTGTGCTATATGATGAAACCTTTGTGAATGTAAATACTTGAGATTGATGTAAGCTTAACAAATGTTTTCTATGGAACCAAATGTTTAAATTCTTTTACTGCTAAAGTTAATGAATCGTTTATATTGCAACCTTTAGAGGCAATGTCAGACAAACTCTGGAAGAATAAGTAAATTTCAATGTATAGATCAGTTTGTTCCTCAATGTTCCAACCTCCACTGATGCAGCTTTATGTCATCAGTAATTTAATTTAAGGTTTATAGATGAATTGGAATCCTAAGAAATTGTTTGGTCACTCTTGAAGATGCTAGGGAAAGCTCTTGGAATTCCAGAGAACAGCATAAGGACATATGCTGAAGCTGAGATCCGAGCTGGGTATGGTAACATTTAACTTTCTGATGAATTCCCTGATAATGTTACTCTTTATGTTTCTGAGATTTTGCTAGTTAAGCTGCAGGGAGAAAATCGTATTACTTGTGTGTAGTTTACTGTTTTCTATTTTCCTAACTTGAAATTTTCATTTGTAGGGTGATTTTTCAGGTTTCAAAACTTTGTTCCCTTCTCCTGAAAGCTGTTAGAACAGCACTTGGTTCTGAAGGGTGGGATGTCCTTGTTCCAGGAGTGGTGTCCGGAACATTGGTTCAGGTAACTCAATCACTTTAATGCGACTGACAAGGATATTATTATTTACACCTTGTCTCGCTCATTCCATTCCTTCTGAATCCATAAACACAGTGTTACATCAAAGAGGTTGCACATTACATTAGGAAGTAAATCCTAGTTATGTTTTTCCGATTGAAAATAAGTTAGTGAAATAAGACAACATGCATTGTCCTAATTGCAACTATCCCTGAGTTAGGTGCACAAAAATATTTAACTTCTATCTAAAAAATTCTTAGTTGGATTTTAAAAATAGAGAAGTAATAGAATGGTGATGTCCAGTTACAGTTGATTCCTGATGCAACATGGTTCTTTTAG
This sequence comes from Kokia cookei, assembly GCA_039519145.1. NCBI lineage: Eukaryota > Viridiplantae > Streptophyta > Magnoliopsida > Malvales > Malvaceae > Kokia > Kokia cookei. The sequence continues at coordinate 32,587,420 of CM076907.1, read as the reverse complement.
TCTCTCAAAATATAGCAATATTTAGTAATGGTCCGACAGGCTATAATAATATCTTTTGGAGCTAACCAAAAGTAAATATTATTTGGTATTGACGAGACTTAAGGATGTTTACTTAGATCTTGGCTTTGGAGTTTAAAAATATATAAATAATTCAAAATTTCAGGATCTCAAAGTTTCATTTTCGATGATTATTAACCGAATGGTTTTTTAATTTTTTTTAGCCACTAGAAAAGAACCACTGGCACAACCTGTACTCAACCCAAAAAGAGGGGTCAAATGCATTTGTTAAGTTACTGAGTTATGGATTGAGTCACCTTAGAATTAACACAAAATTAAATCGGAAGAAAGGGTCTTTGTCCTTATTCAAATTCCTATTTTTGCCTATAGTTGTGGAACTATGAAGGAGTTGCCTACCTTGGAACTCCAAGGGAGTTTCCTATAATTTATTGGAACTTTTAAGTTTTAACTTTCTTTATTCATTAATAATTTTCCTCTTAAATAGAGGTTTAAATTTAGGAAATAAGATCCAAAACCCTAGTTTCATTCAAGCTAAAATATGACAGCAAGAAATCCTTGTTTATCAGGAAAGTTTTGTTTAAACTAATAAGTGAATTCTAGTAAATCAAATTCTGCTAAAATCTGAATCAAATAAGAACTAAATCCCTAACAATGTCACTAGCAGGCGTTGCACCAAGCTCCTCACAGTAAGACTATCCACATTGTATGACATTAAACTTTTTCATCTGATAATCTGATGTCAACTTTAATTGTTCCAAATTCCCATAAGTATATGTGAAATTGTGCCCCTTTATTACGTGGGTACCTCTGCAAAATTTTGAGTTCCATGTGATGCTAAATTACTTTTGCTTCAGGTTGAGAACATTGTCCCTGGATCACTGCCATCATCTTTAGAAGGACCTGTTATTCTTGTGGTTAATAAAGCTGATGGAGATGAGGAGGTTTGAAATAGTTTTCAGTTAGCTTTTTTTTTTTTTTTTTTCGGGTCATCCAGTTAGCTATTTGTTTGATCCTTGAATATTATTACCATTTTCCCGTTTACAAGCAAAGTGATCATGTACTCTCATTTATATGTTGCAGGTGACAGCAGCTGGATCTAATATTGCAGGAGTTGTACTTTTGCAGGAGCTGCCTCACTTATCTCATCTTGGTGTTAGGGCTAGACAAGCAAGTTCTTTCCTCTTATGATATTAATTTTATCGTAGAATTTGTGATGGAAACATTGATTAGTAGATGACAAACTGATAAAGTACATATTTTTGTTCAGGAAAAGGTCGTCTTTGTTACATGTGAAGATGAAGAAAAAGTTTCTTGTATACAAAAGCTTGAAGGAAAATGTGTGAGGTTGTTTCTGAACTTTTCTGTATATTCAACGTTTGTTCCAATCAATAAACTAATGATAGCTAGCTCTAAGCTCTATATACCATTGAGTCTGATACTTGAATGGTTTGATTTGTTTGCTTCTTGATTTCGTAAATTCTTTGAAGATTGGATGCATCGTCAAGTGGTGTGAGCTTAAGTCCATCTTCTTTAGATGATCATGATGCTAGTTCTGTTGCCAAAAATCTTTCAACTAATGGTTCATCTGCTGTTGACATGCGTGGTCCTCCTGATTCGACAGGGTTGTCTCCTAAAGCCTCTTACTCAAACAAGGCAAGGTTTTTTCTCTTCTATCTTAGGTTGCAAGAAACTAGCAATCTCACAGTTATTTTTTATGTTAGTAATCAAACTGATAATGGTTCTATATACAGGGTAGTTCTTCAGCTGGACTTATTCTGCTTGCTGATGCAGATGCACAAACTTCAGGAGCAAAGGCAGCTGCTTGTGGCCGTTTAGCTTCCTTGGCAGCAGTTTCTGATAAGGGTAACATTTTTGTTATTGGCAGCTAACTTCATTAGTCTTTGATCATAAGAAGTATTTATATATGAATACTAAAAATCAAAGATTTGGTTTTTGTTTAATAAACCACCTAATTTTTTGATAAATTTTGTTATCATTGTAAGGACCTTCATCTTCTGTGTTATAAATTGTACATTTATATGTTGTTCTGCATGATTTTCTTTTTCATCTTTTTCTTTTTGTTTCTTTATTGCAGTCTACAGTGACCTAGGGGTGCCAGCTTCATTCCGTGCTCCTGCTGGAGTAGTTATACCATTTGGCTCCATGGAATGGGCTTTAGAGCAAAACAAATCCATGGAAACATTCATGTCTCTTCGTGAAAAGATCGAAACAGCAGGTCTGGACGATGGTGAGCTTGATAATTTATGCCACCAACTCCAGCAGCTGGTCTCTTCCGTACAGCCCCCACAAGGCATAATTGATAGCATAATGAGAGTATTTCCAGGCAATGTACGCTTAATTGTTCGTTCAAGTGCCAATGTTGAGGATTTGGCAGGGATGTCAGCTGCTGGACTTTATGAATCCATCCCAAATGTCAGTCCTTCAAATCCAACTGTTTTTGCCAGTGCTGTTAGCCAAGTATGGGCCTCGCTCTATACTCGAAGAGCACTACTAAGTCGGCGAGCGGCTGGTGTGTCCCAGAAAGATGCTACAATGGCAGTCCTGGTTCAGGAAATGCTTTCACCCGATCTTTCATTCGTACTCCACACACTCAGTCCAACAGATCATGACCATAACAATGTTGAGGCTGAGATTGCGCCAGGGCTGGGTGAAACCCTTGCTTCAGGAACTAGGGGCACACCATGGCGTTTATCTTCCGGGAAGTTTGATGGGCTTGTGAAAACAGTAGCATTTGCAAATTTCAGTGAGGAGATGCTGGTATCAGGTGCAAGTCCTGCCGATGGGGAAGTAATCCGTTTGATTGTAGACTACAGCAAAAAACCCTTGACGGTTGATCCGGTATTCCGTCAACAGCTTAGTCAGCGTCTATCTGCAGTTGGATTTTTCCTAGAGAGGAAGTTTGGCTCCCCGCAGGATGTGGAAGGATGTGTTCTTGGAAAAGATATTTATGTGGTTCAGACACGGCCCCAACCCCTGTAAGAGCTTTTAACCGAGTAGGTAACCTATCTTATACGCATTTGATCTTCGCCACCCCAAGCATTAGTTGCAGTTTTTCAAGCTTTATAAGCCCTACATACCCAATATAGATGCAGTTTGATGCTACCTATGTTTGAATAACCGGCATAGCTTGCAAAACTTGTACTTGAAGTCCGATAGATGAGGGATGGAAATGCTGCTACAAATATGTTGAGTAATCAATGTTTTGTTAGTGGAAGACCATAGAATCGTTTGTATGAAAATATAAACCGGTGCAGGGCCATCCAGTGTTGGAAATCTCTTTGTTGTTTTATCTTAAATTTGTTTATATGAAATATATGAAGTTGTTTGCAATTGAGAGCAAAAAGATCTCTTCCATTCAGACAGTATTAATATCCCTACTTCTGTTTATGTTGGAATAAACAGCTTTGGATTTGAATCCTGTTTAAAATAAAATCTGGGATCGTTATTGTATTTTGTTTGAACTCTAGAAATAAAACAAGATTTCATGTTCATTACATCGTCTCTTATGTTGCAGATTGAATCTATACATCATTGATTCAACTTTCTATTTGTTTTTTTACTGTTTGTTTAAGATTAAAAAGAGAAAAACCACAATGCAAAGAGATTGACTTACTGGAATGAACTTCGGATTGTAAAAGAAAAGGAAGGCAAGAATTTAGTGCAAGGAAGCAAATTTGGGTAATTCCACTAATTGCAGTACAAGTTGCAGTACGATAGCAGAATAAAATAGCAACTAACTTAAGGAAGGAGGTGAGAATTTAGAAATTGTTTTGACAAATTGGGTATTGCATGCCTTTCATTTGTTGCGTGGGTTTCTTTATACTGCTCAGAATCGGTTATGCTCTTGCTGACTTGTATTAGATGACAAAATCTGTAAGTTTGGGTGGTTGTCTACACTGGCGTGAGCTCCTCCTGAGGCCAGGTGTTTCTTCATGCTGCTCATTGGGCTTGGTGATATTACTGGTGGTGGGTTGGGTCACAAACTTACCCCCCGGTTCGGAAAGCAACTTGTCCGCAAGGTTGCAATCCGGAAATTTCTTCAAGAGTTGTGCTTTATCTTCCCAGGTTGCTACTTCTGTTGGAAAACCATCCCATTGGACCAGTAGTTGTTCAACATGGTGACCAGAACGTTCTGTGACACGGTGAGCGAAAATTCTTGTTGGTTGCAGGATAAGTGTGTTGGATGAATCAACTAGATGCAGAGGAGTGAACTGTTGATCTGGGACACCATTGCATTTGCGAAGAAGGGAAATATGGAATACGGGATGGATGCTAGCCGTGTCAAGTAAGTCCAGTTTGTATGCAACCTCGCCGATTCGATTAATGACTTTGAAAGGCCCGAAGAAACATTGACCAAGTTTGTGGTGGTGGCGAAGGCGAACGGAATTCTGTCGGAATGGTTGAAGCTTGACATATACCTAGTCACCAATTTGACATTGCAGATCATGACGGTGTTTATCAGCTTGATTCTTCATGTGGTGTTGGGCTTTCAGTAAGTTATGCTTGAGCTGGGTAAGAAGAGTATCTCTATCAAGCATATATTGGTCTATAATGGAAGTACTGGCAGAACCTAAAATGTATTGAGGAAGAGTAGGGGGAGGGCAGCCGTATAGAGCTTGAAACTGTGTCATGCGAGCTGCTGTATGGTAGGTCGTGTTGAACTAATATTCAGCCCAAGGTAGCATGGGCATCCATGTTCCAAGGGTATCCGCGACGAAACACTGGAGATACATTTTTAAGCACTTGTTAAGTGTTTCCGTTTGACCGTCCGTCTAAGGATGGTATGGAGTGCAGATGACTAATTCAATTTTTTGGAGATGGTGCAACTCTTGCCAGGTGTGCATGAAGCGGGGGTCATGATCGGTGACAATGGATCGGGGAATGCCATGAAGACGAATAATGTTAGACACAAATGCAATGGCCACCATTTCACTGGAAAAATGACCCGAAAGAGTGACAAAGTGACCATATTTGGAGAGACGGTCAATAACTACCATGATGACTAATTTTCCTTTCGAAGGCGGAAGACTGGCGATAAAATCCATAGAAATGTCTTCAAAAACCAATTCAGGAATCGTCAATGGTTGAAGCAAGCCTGCAAGTGGAAGAAAGCAGTCTTTCATTTGTTGACATGTTTGACAGTTCTTGAAAAATTGTTGGACATCTCGTCACATACCCTTTCAGAAAAAAGTGGAGGATAATTGATGAGAAGTTCGTGTGACATCAGCGTGGCCACCAATGGGCGATGAATGAAATTCTCAGTGTAATTGAGAACGCAGTGGAGAGTCTACTGGAAGTACTAGACGATTGCGAAACAAAAGAAGTTAGTCTTGTTAGAATCATAAATCAATATATGATATAAAACTTAATAAACCATAAACCAAGATCTATCAATATCAAATAATCAAGAATAAATCAAGAATAAAACTAGATGCGGAAACGTACCTGAATCCATGGATTCTTAGAGATTTTTGAATTTTGGGGTTTTGATCTTCCAAATTAGCACAGAAATAACCTTGAGAGGGTGGCTCTTTCTTTTCCAAAGATGGGATATTAGATAAGCTTTCTTGTGTGTAATTTAGGGATCATAACCTTGATATATAACACTTTGACACATAACCCTAATTCCTAGCCCATCATCAATTAGGAATTAGCCTTCAATTAGAATTTAGTTACTAGAGTATCTATACATATTTATCTCATACTTTCTTTAATAATTAAAGCTCAATAAACTTCAACTAAATTAGATCACTTTTAATTTGAGCTAACCTATTATGATAGTAAATAATAACATGTAATTACCCTTACTATATATGTGATGTTCATATTTTCCAACAATCTCCCACTTGGACCACATATATATATATATATATGTCATTATATAACCTTATGAGCTCAAAATTTTACTATCATATCCAAAAGGTATTTCGAACAATCTCGTCCATTAATTATGTTAACATAGAACCAAGACGACTTTTGTTACATATGTCGTAACTAAATCTTCCCTGATCACGTATATTAACACAACCAAATCACATAGATCAAACAAGAATGTGAGCATGGAAATTACATGCAATATGATCTAAACATGTCTATTTCCAACAGGTCATTCTTAAACTTAGTGAGATCAAACTTTACCAAAATCAGAGTGTGAATAAACCAAATAAACTTTATTTCTGCAGAAAATAAACTTAATATCCGTAAACTGAAATAACTGAAAATGTGTTTATAACATAAAAGCATTTAAAAGTATAAACTCCCACTAAAACCAAATATCCTTAAATGACATTATACCCATATGAGCAGTGTGCTCTTATAAAACCTTAGGTACAGTCCCTTAGTAAGCGAATTCGCAATCATGGAGTTTGTCCCAATATGCTTTATAGACACCTAACCACTTTGAACTTTTACTTTAACGATCAAGAACTTAAAGTCTATGTGTTTTGACTTTGATATGCTCTTATTGTTATTGGAATAAAAGACCGCAATTTGTTTTCACAATTTGCACATTAGTGACAAAATCATGTATCCATATTCCATCAAAATCGAAGTCTGTATATTTGATGATCTCTAACTGATCAAACCTCCAATATTTGAGCATGTAATCTTTTGTTCTCTAAAAATACCTTATAACCCTCTTGGATGCTATCCAATGGTCCAAATCAGGGTTGCTTAAATATCTGCTTAACATCCCAATAGTGTACACAATATTCCAATGTATACAAACCTGAACATAAATTAGACTTCCAACTGCTAAAGTGTAAAAAATCTTATGCATTTCTGCAATCTCAAAATCATTCTTAGGGCATTGATTGAGACTATACTTATTATTTACAAGCAGTATGTCATTAAAATATAAAACTAAATATAGAACCTTACTCCCACTAAACTTATGTATATACAATTATCGACCAAATTCATCTCTAAACCGAATGAGATAATCATTTGGTAAAATTTGTAATACTACTGACGAGAAGTCTGATTAAGCCCATAGATGAAGTTCTTTAATTTGCAAATTATTAACTTTGCATCATTAGATACAAGTTTCTCTAGTTGCACCATATAAATGCATGACCAATGTTACCATTGAGAAACCATTAACTTAATATTCATCTAATGTAGCTTAACGTCAAAATATTCCACTAAAGCCATTATAATCATTTCTCTAGTATACCTTCTTAATGACACTCGTTCTTGAGGTTGTCGAGTTTGTTCTTTTGGAACAGTTACCTCATCTTGAATAGGGAGTTGTTCAACATTATCTTGTTAAGGTTTTGGATTCACTTCTTGATCAATGATAGATATGAGAACCTGAATATCGTCAAAAATGATAGTAAGAACTGAGTTAGAATTCAATTCCTCCTCAAAAGCAATGTCTCTAACATTATTTCTCCCTCTAAACTCAACATCCTAAAAAATGTTGCAATTCTCGTTTAAAAAATATTCCTGATGTGGGATAATAAAACTCATAGCCGTTAGATTGCTTAGAATAACCAATAAAGTAGTTGTTCACTATTTTGGAGTCCAAGTTCTTTTCATGTGGCCTATAAGGCCTTACCTCAGCCGGACATCCCCAAATATGTAAGTGCTTTAGACTAGGCTTTCGATTTATCCAAAGCTCATAAGGTGTTTTTTTGCAACTGCTTTAGTGGGTATCCTATTCAGAATGTAAGTTGTTGTCTTTAGAGGCACCGACTAAATGAGCACTTTAGACTTATCATGTTCCAACCTTTCTTCCTCTTGTACACAATGAGAAATTAGCTCATTTAGAGTCCATTTCTCCTTTAGACAAATGTAACTAATTTAAAATCTGTTAAACTGTGCAGGAAGCAATATCAAAACCATAAGAACAAACAATTCATAAAAAAACTTAATCTTAAGTGCCTTAAGTCTTGAAGCAACATGGAACATCTCTATAATGTACTCTCTCACGTTTTCTTAACCCTTTATACTTTATAGACATAAAAAAATTCAAAAGTGATGTCATCTCAATTTGATCGTTTTTGGCAAAACGTTTCTTAATTTCGTCAAGGAAACCTTAGACTGAATAATATCTTTAGATTCTGTGCCCCTAAAGGCTTTTGAAATACTGTACTTAATGATCATTAGACTCATCCAATTTGAACGATCCCACCTCTCAAAATCCCTTTTAACATAAGGGGTGCTTTCCGCTGTGAAAGTTGCAGGTTGTTCTTCCCTTAGTGCAAGGTCTATGTCCATACAACCAAACTATAAATGCCTTTTCCATTCCTTAAAATTAGTCCCATTAAAAATGGGTCTAGAATTTTTTTAGTAGATATTGTGGCAATAAAAGATGATAGATAAATATAGAACAAAATAGATAAAAACAAGCTCACATGAATATTCATAAGTAAACAACAAAATCAAAATAATGGCTAATCCCATCTCAAGATACCAATCACAACATTAATATCAAGTCTTTGGATAGTAATACTAACTGTAAGTGGTACTCTTGTTATAATAATCAAACATTGACAATAAATTATGTCAAATAATGAATTAATATTTGGACTAACTTATTGCTTATATAAAGTACCTTATAATTGTCACACATTTATCACCACAGATGTCTTTGAAATTCGACCAAATATTAACTTACCTTTGAGTCAATTAATAAACGCATGAATCACAAAAACATATAATCATCTTGATATTTTAATTAAACTAATCTACTCAAAAGAGGTCACTCTGCCGGCATTTTGTTTCAACTAATCTATTTAAAATATTAGACATCCATAATTAAAATCCAAAGCCAAAATATGAATTTATTTGTTTCAAAATATTTCTCTTAATTTCATCTTTCAATCAAATTAAAAGATAATAGTATATATGTATGCATATATATTTATCCCAAAACAACATACAATGATGTTGACAAATATAATAATAGCTAAATAAATTAAAATAATCTCATATAAGATTTCAAATTTAAATCAAAATAATTTGAATAAAGGAAAACTTAATATCAAGATATCAAATACTCCATTAATATTTCATTTTTGGATAAAATATTAATTTGTAAGTGATATCTTGATATAGTAATCAAACACTGATAATAAAAACATGTCGAACAATAAATCTTCTTTTGGGCCGATTTACTGCTCACATGTAAAACCGAATAATCGTCACATGTTTATTACAATAGTTGCACTTGTAATATTATTAACCTTACTTTGAGTCGATCAATATTAACATAACTTAAGTTACATGCACACAACCTTTAATAGTTTAAAACAAAATAATTTACACAAAAAGATCACTTTGGCAACTTATTGCTTCGATTAAGTTATTTTAAAATATATAAACATTCCAATATTCAAATTGAAAATTTAATAACAGTTAAAGATCAAAACTAAATATTTTTTATTGCTTTATAGTTTTCGTAATAACTCAAAATAAAGTTGTTTAAATAGCGCAATAAAAAAAAACCTTAATCTTTAATTGATATATATATATGTCAAAACCAAACAAAAAATAATGTAGTGATGCAAAGTCAAATAATTAAAAAACACATGTTTTCATAATTTTGGCATAAACAAAAACACCAAAGCAATTTACAAATATACATGTATTCATAATCAAATAAAAAAACTAACCCTAAATATACCATATAAATCCAAAGTTGTATTTATGATTAAACAAAGATTCCCATAAATACTTGAAAAATATTTTTAAGTCAATAAATCTCAAAAACAAAATCATAATAGTTGGCATATATCACAATTCATAAAATAAACTGTATCATCATAATTTAATCAAATATTGGAATCATAAGATGTCAAAACCTAATATCATATAACCAAACTTAAAATTAAATTCCTTAAACATGCATCAAATTAGCATGAATTTACATCAAAATGCCCATAAAAATAATTTAACAGTATATATAATTGAATCCATAAAAATTTATCCACAACCTTAGCATCAATATAAAAAAAAATTAAAATCATAACATTTTATAGATTCAATAATATCCAACTCATGCATTATACCTTTAAAAACATACTGCTTTTGTTTCAAAAGCATAAAAAAAATAACTGTATTTATATATTATGATTAACATGAATTCACTTCAAAGTATCCAAAAAAACTGAATTAATATTCATAATATAAAATTAATAACTTCAATGAATATCCATTAAAACTTAATATAATACAAATATACAAATTGTATCAACCTCAACTATATATACTAAAAATAAACAAATAACCAATATGTATGGTTTCATAAAGAAACCAATCACCATCATTAAAACTAAAATGTCTTTAGCCAAAATTCATAATAATAACAGTGCAAGTATAAATCCATCAACCATTCCAATATGCTCAATCAAATAATGGAATTTAACACAAACGCATACTTTTATACTTGAACTTAATATAATATTTAAAAACGTAAAAATTTGGCCATATAACAATAATATTATCCAAATTCCAAAATATATATTTAATCTGAATAGTATGAAAATAATAAGCATATAAACTCAAATTTATAAATATCAATGAATTAATATTATTCCAAAGCAATCTTTATAACAAAAAGTTAAAGATTTTAATCAAGAACTCGATCGCACGAATATTTATCGAATATCAAGAATCAAAACCTTTATTAACAAAAACACCAAATTAATATTTTAAATCTATCACATTTAGAAAACGAATCAACCCAAAATAATAAAATAATAAATAATCAATTCATTCTCAATGATTCAACATGACGAGGCTCTGATGCCACTTGTTAAAATCATAAGTCAATATATGATATAAAACTTAATAAACCGTAAACCAAGATCTATCAATGCTAAATCATCAAGAATAAATCAAGAACAAAACTAGATGCAGAAGTGTACCTGAATCCATGATTTTCGGAGATTTTTGGATCTTGGGGTTTTGAACTTCTAAATTAGCACACAAATAATCTTGAGAGTGTGACTCTCCCTTTTTCAAAGATGAGATATTTGAAAAACTTTCTTGTGTGTAATTTGAGGACCATAACCCTAATATATATAACTTTGGCACATAACCTTAATTTCTAATCAGCCCATCATCAATTAGAAATTAATCTTCAATTAGAATTTAGTTACTAGAGTATCTACGCATATTTATCCCATGCTTTATTTAATAATTAAAGCCCAATAAACTTTAACTAAATTAGTTCATTTTTAATTTGGGTTAATCTATTATGATAGTAAATAATAACATGTAATTATTCTTATTATATATGTGATGTCCATATTTTCCAACAAGTCTTTGTAATCGTATACCGGTAAGGCGTCAGGATTGGCCTGAAGACGTTGTAGTTGTTGGAGTTTTGTGTGGGAGCGAGTGGCGTCGCGGATGGTGGATACAGTTGAAAAATTGGGATAGGAAATAGCAAGAAGAGCTACCATGATTACTCGAGAAAGAGCATCAGCGACTTGATTCTGTTTGCCGAGGCGGTAGACAATGTCAAAATCATAACCGATGAGCTTATTCAACCATTTTTGTTGCTCCAGTGTCTGAATGGTTTGCTTCGTGAGGTTTTTAAGTGATTACTGGTTGGGGATGATGGTAAATTGGCGACCAAGTAAATGTTGACGCCATTAGGACACTGCTTGAGTAATGGCCAACATTTCTCGGTGATAAGCGGAGGTGGATTGTTGGTGAGCACTTAACTTCTCACTGAAAGAGGCTATCTGATGATGGTATTGGGAGAGAACAACACCGATTCCAATCCCCAAAGAGTCAGTCTCAAGAATAAATGGTTTAGAGAAATCTGGTAGTCGAAGGATTGGTGTTGAACTCAATAGCTGCTGCAATCGGGAGAAGGCTAATTCGGTTAAAGGAGATCAGATGAAATTATCTTTATTAAGGAGATCAGTCAGCGGGCCAGCCACTGTAGCTTTCTGATGGATAAACCAACGATAGTAGCCTGCAAGGCCTAAAAAACTACGGACATCTCAAACTAATTTCGGAACGGGCCATGATTTGATGATTCAGATTTTATCAAGGTCAACAGATACTCCTTGGGCCAATATGGTATTGCCCAAATAACTGATGGAGTTTTGCCCAAACAAGCATTTGGATTGTTTAGCAACTAGTTGACAGGCTTTGTGTATCTGGAGTACCTAGGTAACGTGGGAGACATGGTCTTGCCAAGTGCTGCTGTAGATGAGAATATCATCAAAGAAGACCAAAATGAAGATACAGAAAAATGGTCGAAAAATGTTTGTCATCAAGCTTTGAAACGTTGATGAAGCATTTGTTAAGCTGAACAGCATAACCAAAAATTTGTAGTGGTCGTCATGGGTGCGAAAGGCGGTTTAACATTCATCAGCAGCCCGTATGCGTATTTGGTGATATCCAGAAAGGAGGTCCAGCTTAGAAAAGAAGCAAGCACCATGTAATTCATCAAACAGTTCATCAATAGAGGGAATCAGAAAATAATCTCTAACCGTGATAGCATTAAGGGCCTTGTAATTAACACAAAACGCCAAGTGTAATCTGTTTTGCAAACAAGTAGTACTGGAGATGAGAACAGACTTGTACTTGGTCAGATGATGCCATAACTTAACATTTCTGTAATCAATTTCTCCATTTCTTTCTTTTGAAAATGTGGGTATCGATGTGGTCGGACTGTATAGGAGTTGTCTCAAGAAGTAGGGGGATGGCATGATCATGGGATCGTGAGGGTAGAAGGCTCTGTGGTTTTGTGAACACATCAGAAAAAGAGTTAGTAATGATTGTAGCTCCGACGGATAATCTATAATCAGATTTAGTTGAGAGTTCTCGAGTAGTTCCAAGCGACAAAACTCAGCAATGCCTGGCTTCGAAGATAAGTGATGAAGGTTGTGCCAAAGGGGATCCATCACCTTGCCATCAAATTGAAAGGTAGTTGTGGAAGAACTCGAATATGGAAGTGGCGCAATTTGTGATTATCGAACATAGTGTGGCTAACCATGCGACTTACAAAACAATGTCCCATCCTTGCATGTGAAGGACATACTAATCCACAGAGATGTCATGGCCTTGGATGTGAAGGGGAACTTTGTGGCTAATGTCGGTACAGAGCAGGCGATCGCCGTTACCTACTAGAACAGAGAACTGTGATGTCATTTCAATTGGTAAATTAAAGGAGGCTATTCTCGTATGGATAAAATTATAGGTGCTTCCACCATCGAGAAGAACCTGAATAGGATTCCCGTGGATATGTCCAGTGAAACGGAGGGTAGTAATGGCACATCCACCCACTAGAGCATTGTAGGATATGTCATAATCAGCCAGAACTTCCTCTAACTATAATTTTTTGATGAGAGATTCGGAGGTAGAATCTGATGTAACTGGTTGCAAGTCAGAGGGTGGCTCGTCATCGAAGAGGAGTAGCTGGGGTTTGTCCTTACATTTGTGATCCCAAGTATACTTCTCATCGTAGTTGCAGCAAAGGCCTTGGGATCGATGACGGGCTGCCTCGATGGGAGAAAGGCGATGAAAGGGAATCTCAATACTTGTCAATGGTGTCGATGGAGTAGACATTAGTGGCTGCTGTTGTGGTGTTGGTTGAGAAATAGAAGGAAAACGTGAGTTGGGTTGGAGAGGTTTCCCAGTGGCTAGTGATGTTTTGATGGACCCTTTTTCAATAGCCTGCTTTTGTTCATGAATTTGGGCTAGCCTAATGGCATCTTCCTGTTGGGTTGGTTTGTGAACCAAAACTGATATTTTAATGTTAAATTGGAGCTTAGAGATAAAACATTGGACCAGAAATAAGGGGGAAGAAACATTGTGTAGTTGGTGATGGCCTCGAATCAGGCACGGTAGTCACTCATGGTTGTGGTTTGTTGAAGCTTAGTGAGATGCCTTGCCGGTGATTTGAGATCCCGAGGTTGAAACTGTTTAATCAAGGCTTCTGTGAAATTGTTCCAGTTAGATAGTTGACAGTTTCTGTACATCAAATCGAACCATTTGACGACATCATCATCAAGGTAGAAGAGGCAATTGCCAATCGGTCTTGCTCCTGAATGTTGTAAAAAGTGAAGTAATGTTCTGCCTGGAGAACCCATCTATCGTGATTGGATCCGTAAAAATGAGCAAACTATATAGGGGCTGGTTTGTGAGTGCTCAGAGGGTTTGAGCTTGACGTAGTAGTGATGGATTTGGAAAGAGGATTCGTTGTAGGTGGAGGGAGTCGGTTCAAAATTTCTTGTAACATTTGTTGGTGGGAAGAAAAGGATGTGGAGAGGGAGTGAAGGTCTTTTGTGGAAGGATGATAGGGATTCTTGAACATTTTTCATGGCCTCGTCAAGAACTTTGAGACGCATGCCATCAGCCATCTGTGTCGATGGTCAATGAAAGCACCAAATGGAATGAACTTCGGATTGTAAGAGAAAAGGAAGGTAAGAATTTAGTGCAAGGAAGCAAATTTGGGTAATTCCACTAATTGCAGTACAAGTTGCAATACAATAGCATAATAAAATAGAAACTAACTTAAGGAAGGAGGTGAGAATTTAGAAATTGTTTTGACAAATTAGGTATTGCATGCCTTTCATTTGTTGCGACGGGTTTCTTTATACTACTCAGAATCGGTTATGCTCTTGCTGACGTGTATTAGATAACAAAATCTGTAAGTTTGGGTGGCTTTCTGCATTGGTGTGAGCTCCTCTTGAGGCCAGGTGTTTCTTCATGCTGCTTATTGAGCATGGTGGTATTACTGGTGGTGGGGTGGGTCACAACACTTACTATTTTTCCTATTCCATTTGGCTGGTTCAAAAAATGTTTAAATATGTAAAAAGTAATTGTATTCTTTCAAAGGCAAAATAACGTTTTTAGCCTTTTAACATTAACAGTTTTTTTATGTTCGTGATATTAACTAAAAGTTTAATTAAGGCAAATGCATCTATCAATTAATAATATAGTTACGGTGAGCAAAGATATCTTTCCCACAAAGACTAAAAGTACTAGTAGTTACCGTATTTCTATTATTTAGTCGAATAGTTTGAGTAATTGATTGAAAACTAAAATTAAATAATAAACTAACTAGCAAACATGACAAAGAACAAATCAGGAAAATAATCGAGTAATAACCAACAAGCGAAACAATACCCAAGAAAGAATTCACCTATCACTATCAAACTAAAATATGCAATCTTTTTACTTAGCAACTTAATCCGTAGAAATCCCTAAATTATGCTAATATATCTTTAAAGAATAAGATCATCTATCTCTAGGTTGATGAAATTTCTTTCTAATTAAAACCCCTATTATTTCATTAACTCGTGCTATGGATTTCTCTATTAGATTTGACTCTAATCATATAGATTTATGTCGTCCTATTTCTAGGATTGCATGCAACTCCACTCAATTACGTAATATTTACTCTTAAACAGATTCTATTCAACCTTCGGTTTAAACATATCAAACATAAATCAATAATATAGAAATATTAAACCAGGAATTAAGCACACATAATCGAGAACAAGAAACTAAGCATATATTGCGTAAAATGAAAATCAAACGACATAATCCATTATAAGGTTCATCTCCCTAGGTATTTAGAAAATTAGTTCATGCTTGAAAATAAAAATATCCAAGATATAGTATAATCAAAAGAAATAAAAAATACTCATGATAATCTCCTAACAACGAAACTAGGAATCTTCAATCTTGATGAAAATTTGCTTCAGAATCGGCTTCAATTGTGATTTTTACTATCAATTAGGTGGTTTTAGTAGCATGTAGCTAATTTGATCTATTTAGCGCACCAAAGCTTGTTTGTTCCCTGCAAACCTTGTACGCTTTAGCGCTATAAGCACATCCTAACCCTCACGTTATCAAATTCCCTCCCCAAGGTTACACATCATCCATCTCCCCGATTAGAGGTGGCAAACTAGTGGGCTTAGATCGGGTTTTCAGGAGGCTTACATCAGCTCGGGCTCAAGCTTTCTTGGCATTAGATTTTTCTAGACTCATATTTGTTAGGGGTTTAATTTTTTTTTTGTACTCAAGATAGAACCGAGCCGAGCGGACTTTGACGAATTCAAATATTTTTGTATTTTATTGGTTAAAAATATTTAAATTTCAAAAGTAATAGTTCATTTTATACGGTGATGACTGATAGCATTAGAAAAGTCCATTAAATTCTCCCTAATTAGAGTATAATTTGTTCCCTTTGTATCATGTTTAGCTACATTTTCAGCATTTTGTATTTAATAATTCAGTGATGTATGGTCTTATTTTTTTTTCATTTTATCTCACTTATGCTACTAATGTTGCTACATTTATTATTAGTATTGCGTCTTGAGATGTTAGCTCAGAGATTCATCTTAGAAGATCAAAGCAGAAAAGTGTTCAAAGCTATCGCCACAAGTTTGATCCAGAATTGCGCCCAAATATGTCACCACATGAGCACTTCCAGACCTCACCTGGGATTTTAATGCGTGAACATATCCAGAAGCACCAGTGTTTGAAAATGGCAAAGTTGTCGCAACAAATTAAAATCTAAATTTGCGTCCAGAAATGTTGCGAGAACCTGCAACTGCTTAATGCATACACCAGATCTGCGTCAGTGTACAGCTGAATTAACTAACTTGTACTGCTACAAGGAAGTTAGATCTGAGAAAAGAAGGATACTTGTACTTGCCAGTGAGGATAAATATGAAGGAGAGAGAGGAGATCATCATGAAGCTCATCACAAAATTAATTCCATTTTTATTTTTATTTTTGAGAAGCTGCCATGGAAGCTTAACTTTCCTGGAGGGTGAACTGATGCGACGAGAAGGCAACATCTACTTCTAACGAGGAGTGTTCTAAGTGCGACGCAAGAGAAGCATTTATGGAAGAGTTCTAGTAGGCTAGGAATAGAATGGTTTAATTTCTTCTTTATTTCCCTTTAAACGTTGATAAATTCTGATGACTTTAATTGTGTATGGAAGTACCTCTTACTATTAGATCTACTTTGATTTCTACTCAATTCTTCTTAACTATTTATCTTTGGATTTAATTGTTCTGACCACAGAAGTGCGATTTCAGTCACAGTCACTGGAAAGTGTAGTGACAAGTTAAATTAACAAGCAAGACAACGGAAGTTGCTTGAGGCACGAAGGAATTTTGACCACCTCGAATGCAAAGCATTGCCAGTACTGGAAGGTGTGGTTAATGTGAGTGTTTGGATTTTTGATAAATAGGGAAGTCGAAAGTAGTAAGATCTCATTAAGCTAAATTGCGGAGACAATTTATCTACCAGATACATTGTAGTCACATTTAGTGTTTGCCAACTTTCCAAGTCAGAGATCCTCCATCTCTTTATCATTGTTTACTTCTTTAATTTTCTTAATTTGCATTGACAAAATATCTTCAATCATTCATTTCATTTCTATTAAATTGCTTTGACAATTTGTATTACAGTTTTACAATATTTGCACTGATAGTTTTAACTCCTTTAATTGTGCAGTTTTTGGCTTAATTGCGCTGACAATATTTCTAACAATTCTTCTTATTTTAACTTCTTTTGCTTCGACAAATTTAAGAAACAAAAACACCATCCTCGTGGGGTCGATATCTGACAGACTCACATCTGTCTATTATACTTGCATCGACAGTGTTCGCTTGCACATTATTGCTGTGACGTTCATAGCGCGATCAAGTTTTGGTGTCATTACCGGGGATGCCGTTTGTTTGATGTTTATTTTTGTAGTTGCAATTATTCTTTATTTTCTGACTTTTATTTGTCACTAATCTGTTTTATTTTTTTTAATTCTTTTCAACTCTCTTAGGTATTGTATGACCACAAGGAGAAATCCTAAAAATATTGTCAGTTCCGATCTAGAAATCGAAAGAACCATTCGGAGGAGGAGACAAGAACAAAGAAATATGGCTTTACCTAGAAATGGTGATATACCACACTTGGCACCACAAAATCCTATTCCTCCAATGCAACCATAACACTTTAACAACAGACCACTGCCAAAAGAAGAACAAATGCAAAATAGAACAATTAGAGATTTTGTTGTTCCTGTACTTGATTATCTGCAACCAAGGGTTGTTAGACTAGCTATACAAGTTGGAAATTTTGAATTAAAATCGGTGATGTTTCAGATGTTAAACTTGAATGGGCAATATGCTGGTTTGCCTCATGAAGATGCGAGGGAGCGTCTTAAATCTTTTCTACTAATTTGTGCTTCTTTCAGTCAGCATGGTGTTCTTGATGACACCTTAAAAATGCAGCTGTTTCCTTATTCTTTAAAAGGAAGAGCTCATTCATGGTTTCTTGGTTTACCTACTAGATGTATTACATCGTGGAATGTGCTAGCAACACAATTTGTCTTGTGATTCAATCCAACCATAATGAATGCTAGATTACAGAATGATATTACTGCTTACCATCAGTTGGATGATGATAACCTGCATACTACATGGGAGCATTACAAAACTCTGCTTCGACATTGTCCCATGCATGGAATCCAATAGGAGACATAAATCAAAATATTTTACAGTGGATTAAATGCACAGATAAGAAATCTTGTCGATACATCTGTAAATAGTCCTTTATTGGATTGCACCTATAACGAAGCCATGCGAATTTTGGAGAGAATTGCATAAAATGGTTATCAATATTCGATTTCTCGAGCTGCTCAAGTGAAAACAAATCTTGGAGTTATTGAGCTAGATGCCATATCAGCATTAAGCACACAAGTATCCTCACTGGCTAACATGATTAAGAACATGAGGGGGACGAGTGATGTTGCCCCTATTCAAGTTACTCAGCAAATGGATGTCCCGACATTTTGTTATGAAATTTGCGGCGACAACCATAGCTATGAGGATTGTCCACAACATGCCGAAAATGTGTTCTATGTCAATAACATCAGAGGGAACTCATATGGTAACTCTTATAATAGTTCAAATAGGACTCAACAACCTTGGTGGAATTAAAATGCATCCACATTTCGATATGAAAATTCCTCGAGTCAAGGTAATTTTTGACAAGGGAGTTACAACTAACAACAGTAGAATTCTAATCATAATCCTCAAGTGCACGCACATCCTAATCAGATGCAATCACATGCTTGAATGCAGCCACAACAGACTGCACTACCAAATATGAATATGCAAGGACAACATCAACAACAGCAATAACAGTACTCTCAACCCAGATTAGATCCATTAGCTGCCCTTGAAGCTTTTATGCGTGAGCATATTACAAGAACTGAAGCTATCGTACAAGGAAATTCTTCTTGCATCCGAGCGTTGGAAGCACAATTAGGACAACTAGCTTCTAACATGAGCACATGACCACTAGGTGCTTTGCTTAGTGATATTGAGAATCCAAATCAAAAGGGGAAGGATCATTGCAAGTTACTTTGGGGAGTGGAAAGCAAACTGTAGAACAAAGTAGCAACTCCAATGCAGCACCTATCGATGCCAATGAAACAAAGCAACACAGAAAAGTTGCATTTGAAGAAGTAGTAGAAATAAATAAGGAGGAACCACCAGTAATAATACCCATGCCAACCATTCGACTTACGAAGTTTTCGATGCAACTGCCAATGTCGACGCAATCGGGTGTATCACAGTAGCCCAATATTAATATTCCTTTGTTGTTTCCAGAACAACTTAAGGAAAAAGAACATGACATAAAATATCAAAAGTTTATGACTACTTTGAAGCTATTACATGTTAATATACCTCTTGTTTATGCTCTTGTGCAGATTCCCAGCTATGGGAGATTTATGAAGTAGCTCTTATCAAAGAAAAAGAAATTATCTGACATCGTGACAATTACGCTCACAGAAGGTTGTAGCGCTGTTTTGACGAATATATTACCACCTAAGATGAAAGATCCTGCCAGTTTCACAGTTTCATGCTCCATTGGAAACCATTATTTAGGAAAAGCTCTATGTGACCTAGGAGCAAGCATCAACCTTATGCCATTGTCAACATTTAGAAAATTAGGAATTGGTCACATGAGCGGTGACATTACAACTTGCAGATAGATCTTTAGCGCAACCTGAAGGACAGATCAAAGACATTCTCGTCCAAGTCGATAAGTTTGTATTCCCAGTAGATTTCATCATACTTTATTGCGAAGATGATAAAGAGGTACCTATAATTTTGGGACTCCTATTCAAGGGCGAGCTAAACATGCGACATAATGATGAACACGTTACCTTCAGTGTTTTTGAAGTAACTCCCTACAGGAGTAAAAAACAAGATTACCATATTAATGTTCTGGACGAATTAATTGCAGAAGAATTTAATGATCGTAGTTCAGCAATGCCAGAAGAATATGCAGTGACAATTGGAGACAAATTCCCACCTGAATAGTACCACAAGGTTGAAGCAAAAATTTGTGAGCTCAGACATGGCTGGAAGATGGAGTCATTAGATTTGACAAATAGGATGATTCCTGTATTCAAATCGTCCATTGAAGAAACTCCAATTTTAGAGTTAAAGCCATTGCCAACGCATTTAAAATTTGTCTTCCTGGGTTACAATGATACCTTGCCAGTAATTATCAGCGCAAATCTCGATGCAATCCAAGAGGAGAAATTAATCGGAATATTGAAGCAGCACAAACGAGCCATCGCATGGAGCATCACGGATATCAGAGGCATTAGTTCCTCTTTCTGCATGCACAAGATTAGGCTGAAGGATGAGGGAAAGCAATCCATCGAACAACAAAGTAGATTAAATGAGAAAATGAAGGAAGTAGTGAAAAAAGAGATCATCAAATGGCTGGATGTAGACATAATCTACCCAATCTCGGATAGTACATGGGCGAGCTCGATCTAATACGTGCCAAAGAAGAGCAACATCATGGTAGTAAAGAATGATAAAAATGAACTAATCCCTACTCGTGTTGCTACAGATTGGTGAGTGTGCATGGATTACCGTCGATTGAATGCTACCACAAAAAAAGATCACTTCCTACTTCCATTTATTGATCAAATGCTGGATAGACTAGCTGGTAAGGCTTATTACTGTTTTCTTGACGGATATTTTGGTTACAACCAGATAGCAATCATGCCGGAGGACCAAGCCAAAATAACCTTCACTTGTCCGTTTGGTACCTTTGCTTTCTATCGCATGCCATTTGGTTTATGCAACACACCAGCCACATTCCAATGGTGCATGATAGCCATTTTTTTAGATATGATTTCGTATTTGTTGGAGGTATTTATGGATGAATTCTCTGTTTATGGTCATAATTTTGATAAATGCGCTGACAATTTAGCTAAAGTGTTGAAGTGATGCGAGGACACCAATCTGGAGCTAAACTGGGAAAAATGCCACTTCATGGAAACTGAAGGCATTATCCTTGGGCATCGTATTTCTTGTCAGGGCATTGAAGTTAATAAAGTAAAGGTGGAGATTATTGAGAAGCTACTCCCACCTACCAATGTCAAGGGAATAAGGAGTTTTCTAGGCCATGCTGAATTTAATCGACGATTCATTTGAGATTTCTCCAAAATTACAAAACCTCTCTGCTCTTTATTAGAGCAAAATAAAAAGTTTATGTTCGATGATGCTTGTCCGGGAGCATTTGAAAAAAATTAAGCAGCAATTAGTGCAGACACCTATTGTCGTCGCACCGGACTGGTCACAACTATTTAAAGTTATGTGTGACGCGAGCGACTATGCCGTAGGTGTTGTGCTTGGACAACGCAAAGACAAGATATTTCATACAATATATTATGCTAGCAGAACTCTTACTGAAGCACAGGTATATTATACAACCACAAAAAAAGAGTTGTTGGCAGTAGTTTTTGCTTTTGACAAGTTTCGTTCGTATCTTATCGGTGTAAAAGTTACAGTTTGTACTGATTTTTCTACATTGACATACCTCGATGCCAAAATGATGCCAAACTGGGGCTGATTAGATGGATTCTTTTATTACAAGAATTTGATGTTGAGATTAAAGATAAAAAAGGATTGGAAAATCAGGTAGAAGGCCACATATCTCAACTAGAATATAAGAGTGAAGATGGAAATAAGTCACAAATTATCGATGCATTTCCAAATGAGAAGTTATTGTCATCGACGCATCTCTATGGTATGCAGATGTTGTCAACTATTTAGTCTGTGGGAAGCTACCTACTGCTCACCAAATGGTCAGATTTCTTCGAGATGCTGCAAAGTACCATTGGAATGAGCCATACCTATTCAAGATATGCGCTGATAATATTATTCGTTGCTGCGTCCCTGAAGAAAAAATTGCTCTCTATCCTGAAGCATTGCCATGATGCTCCTTATGGAGGTCATTTTGGTGGTGTTAGGATTGCTGCAAAGGTCCTTCAGTCAAGATTCTACTAGCCAACATTGTTTTGAGACGGCCACAATTCCATTCAATAATGCAATAAATGTCAGTGCACCGGATCAATATCTCGACGCAACGAGATGTTACAATAACCTATAATGGAAGTTGAGTTTTTCGATGTCTGAGGTATATACTTCATGGGACCATTTCCTAATTCTTTTGGAAATATTTATATTCTGGTCGCTATTGACTATGTATCAAAGTGGATCGAAGCAATAGTTGTGCCCAAAGATGATGCTTGGACAGTGTTGAAATTGTTTCACACATACATCCTTACACAATTCGGCACACCTAGAGCATTGATTAGTGATCAAGGCACTCATTTCC
Source organism: Kokia cookei (assembly GCA_039519145.1). Taxonomy (NCBI): domain Eukaryota; kingdom Viridiplantae; phylum Streptophyta; class Magnoliopsida; order Malvales; family Malvaceae; genus Kokia; species Kokia cookei. The sequence continues at coordinate 32,564,745 of CM076907.1, read as the reverse complement.
ATTGTAATCAAGTGGCAACAGCATTAAAACATTATGGTGTTAAGCATCGCATGGCAACCACATATCCTCCATAAATAAATGGCCAAACTAAAGTATCCAATCGGTAAAACAAAAATATTCTTGGAAAGGTGGTAAATCCATCCAGACGCAATTGGTTTTCACAGCTAAATGATGCATTGTGAGAACTTCGTGCATCATACAAAACACCATTGGGAATGTTGGCATATCAGTTGGTTTTTGGTAAATCCTATCACTTGCTTGTAGAACTTGAACATAAGGCCATGTCGGGCAATTAAACAAGTGAATATGGTTTATGATGCTGCTGGGCAAACGAGATTGTTGGACATTTCGAAACTAGAGGAAATTCGACGCAATGCATATGAAAATGCTGCCATATACAAGGAAAAAACTAAACAATGGCATGATCACATCATCTTGTGGCGATAATTTTTTGTAGGTTAGTTAGTGCTTTTATTTAATTCCCGTTTAAAACTGCATCTTGGTAAGTTGCGCTCCAGATGGTCAAAGCCTTTCGAATTTGTCGAAACATTTTCTCATGGTGTGGTGACAATTAAAGATTTAAATAATGGACGCCAATTCAAGGTCAATGGACAATGATTAAGCACTATCTCAGTTTGAACAATAACGAACAGAACGAGACCATTAACCTGGTCACATTTCCTTAACATGTCACTACAATTTTTTTATTTTATTTTCTTTTAATTCTCTTCTTTAGTTCTTTCCAGGAATAAAAGTTATTCTTTTTATAGATGCATAGAAAGATAACTTGTCGACGCATTTAACTGCTGACTTATCGAAGCGTTTCAGGAAAGAATCACACCGATTGATTCACCTTTCTCCCCAACCATTGGATCGATTCAGAAAAAGGGATAATTCGTGTCATTACATTTATTGGATGCAAACACAGTGTCCTCTCACTGTAGTGGAAATCATCACGCCTCTTCATCTTCGTCGTCTATATAACAAGCCATTATGCCGATGATGGTCTTCACAACCACATCTACCATTGTTGCTGCAATCTATTCTTTTCTTCAACCTTAAGATTTTCTATAATTCTCATTTTCTTTCTTTCATATTTTCATGTCCAGAACTAGAGGATCCAAAACTCCTTTGAAACCAGTCGCTGAATCATCTGCGATGGTAGTTCGTAATGCCGAGCAACTAACACCCATAGAACCAGTTTTGTTTTTAACCAAAGCTGCCAAAGATCGCTTTCATGATGTCATGTTGAAGCGAAAATGCCACCCAGAATGAGGTTTCCTGCTGTCTACCCTACTCATGCTGGGAAAGCAAGTTAACAGAACCATCTCGCACCTAGGATGGAAGAAATTCTACGACCATATTGAAGGATATTCCCCGTCTTTAGTTCTGGAATTCTACACAAATTTAGTGGATAACGAGCAGGAGTTTATCTTTTTCTGAGAGGGACTAGTACCGTGGGGCGCTAACCATATAAATGCCCTATACAATATCACTAAGGGAGAGGATGAGCATGTAACTTTCTTGGAACAATTGATTGAGGAAGGTGCTGACTTGCTGCTGAATGATTTGTACATTGATGGAGCTATTTGGATTGAAAACAACCCCAACAATTACGATGCATCACCGTTTCCTCGCGATCTAGAGCAAAGTTTGGTTCCATTTCATCAACCGTCGCCTACTGCCCTCTATTCACAGCACCACGAAAACTTTGGATAGAATGTGTCTAATACATTCCCTCATCAAGTGCCACCGGATAGATGTCGACGCAATCCTCCATCAAGAGATTGTAGAGTTTACCGCGAAACAAACAAGTATCTTACCCTTCCCTTCTCTTATCATGCAGTTGTGTAGACAGAGGGGTGTTGTACCTTACGAAGGAGAAGAGTTTTTGGAGAATAAGGGCCCCATTAATGATATTTCGGTTGAGCGCATGACGGGGGGTAGGAAACCCTTATTGTAAAAGAAGCCCCATCGAAGAAGGAGAAAGGTAAGGCGAAGCAGAAAGACAAGCAACCTTATGCGCCGATAGATCCTCAACTTTAGAGGAAAATTACTAAAATTGAGCAGCTTGCTGACAAAATAAGCGTGCGACAAATCAAACTTGTCACTGCAGTGGATGATATGGAGCAGTCCCAAAACTTATTCTATGCCTACACCAGGGCATGAAATACTGCCATCATCAACGCACTACGCAGCATGAGCAAGCAACCCTTGCAAGAATTCCCAGTATTTCCTACTATCATTAGAGAGGTCACACCATCAACTGAGAAAGCTACCTCGGAATGGAAGACTCAATCTATCCAGTCTCCGTAAATGGTCCACATTTCTAACGATGAGGACCAGGAGGTGCATTTCAGGGATGCGGAAGATTATTTCTGCAATATCGCTAGCCTCTTTGAAGATGAGTTTTCAAACAGTTTAGAGGTGAATATGGCGGAGAAGGAAGCTGCTGTTGTAGAGGAGCACACGAAAATGAACTCTGTGGGTTTTAAGGAGAATAAGGAAGAAGAGAAGGTAAAAGAAAAAGAAGAAGAGGATAAAGAGGAAGAATTTATCGCAACAAATTTATCTAACGAATTTGTTGCCGCACCTGCCAATGTAGGTGCATCTACTGAAGACCTGGCGCCATCTGTTTCGAGTCAGGCTGAGGCTGTAACATTTAGCAACGAGGATTTTTATCCCCTAGCTATTATGCCTTATGTGGCACCACTTGCTGAAATTCATTCGTTGGATGTTACAGTCGATGAAGTAAGCACACAACCGATCTTGGAGGAGCAATCCACCGCTCGGTTGAACCAACGGAAAGGAAGCGAAAGTGCAGAAACAAAAAGAAGCGCAAGGAGGAGCACCCCAAAAAGAAGAAAAAGTCCAAAGTAGCCACATCTTCGGCTACATATCAATGAGTTAGTCTTTTATTTTTCAGTACGTAATCAATGAGTTAGTCTTTTATTTTTCAGTACGTAGTTTAGTTGCATATTATGTAGTTGTAATTGCATTGTCGTTGCATTTTAATTGTCTCTGCACTTTATTTGTCAACGCATTTGCATTTTATTTTCATTTCCATATATATTTGTATAGTATTATTAGTGCATTGGGGACAATGTAGACACTAAGTTTGGGGGGAAGTATGTATGGAATGGAAATGCAGTTGCACCCACATTTTAAAGAAATTATTTGTCTTTTTAATTGAATGAAAGTATGCAAAGTTATGAAAAATGCGACTACAATTTTTTCATTTAATGCTTAATTCTTGAATTATTTGAGATGCTAATGTGTGAATTAGATGAATGTGATTGAATGTTGTATCCTTTTATTTTTGGATGAATGGTTGAAATTGCATTAGTAATAAATGAGTAGTATCATTATTTGGATATTGAATTAACTTGCCATTTGCAGCTATGTATATATTTATAACTACTAATAAAAGACACTCCAATGTGAGTGTATTGTGACTTATCAAGGGGGAACACTCTAATGCAACTGTTAGAAAAAATATCTAGCCAAATGCTGTCACTGCAAGAGTGTGTGTCGGCGCAATTACATACTCCTTGGGGGTTTGTTTTACCCCATCATTACTGCCCAAGAACAAGGGTATAGTAATGTAATAACATCTCTTAGCCACATAAAAAAATAAAAAGAAAGAAAGAAAAAATTGATAAAAAGAAAAAGAAAAAGAAAAAATATATATATATATGTGTGTATTATAATAAACACTGTATTGGTTAAGAGGATTTAAGATTTAAAGCATGATGTTAGCATTAGTGAGGTTGCAGTTTTGATTATTCATTCTTATAAACTGTCGGCGCAATTTTCTATCATATGAATGTAATTTATACACTAGGATCCTAGAGAACTCAAGTTGCTAGAATGATTATTGCTTTGACAAGGATTTTGCTATGACTTTGCTAGCTTTTATTTACTTAAGGACAAGTAAAAACTCAAGTTTGTGAGTATGATAGCATTAGAAAAGACCATTAAATTCTCCTTAATTAGAGTATAATTTGTTCCCTTTATATCATGTTTAGCATACATTTTTAGTATTTTGTATTTAATAATTGCATTTTCTAAGTCAATGATTTATGGTCTTATTTTCTTTCATTTTATCTCACTTATGCTACTAATGTTGCTACATTTAGTATCAGTATTGCGTCTTGAAATGTCAGCGCAGGGATTCATCTTAGAAGATCAAAGCAGGAAAGTGTTCGAAGCTGTCACCACAAGTTTGATCTACAACTGCGCTCAAATATGTCACCGCATGAGCACTTCTAAATCTCACCGGGGATTTTTATGCGTGAACATATCCAGAAGCACCAGCGTTTGAAGATGGCAAAGTTGTGGCAGCAAATTAAAATCTAAATTTGCGTCCAGAAATGTCGCGACAACCTATAACTGCTTAATGTATACACTAGATCTGCTTGACCGTACAATTGGATTAACTAACTTGTACAGCTGCAAGGAAGTTAGATTTGAGAAAAGAATTGTAACAGCCCATTTTTCAGGGGTATCAGAAACAGTGATTACGGGATCACAAATCCGACGAAATTTTCATAAATGAGTGATTAAATTAAATTAGTCAAAAATAATTTTATTTGGAATTTTGAATTTTGAATTGAAGAATTTTAATTATTAAATTAAAATTTTGTATAAGTGGTCTAGTTCAAAGGTTAAGTGGCTTTAGAAAATAAGGTATCAAGACCTCGTTTATGATGTTAAGGGTCATAAATATTTTTATTAAATATTTATAGATTCTTATTATATGTGAATTGAAGTTTGATTGGGTAATTTTGATGATTAATTGTTTAATTAAGGAAAAATGAGTAAATTGTAAAAAGGGTAAAAGTTAATTGCTATTGAATAAAATAAAAGGGACCAAAGTGGTAATTACACTATGGTCAAAAAGTCCAAGCGGTGAAGGATATGATTATCTTCCACTAACTTTTGGGTTATTTATTTACTTAGTCCTTTTTAGTTTAAGGCTAAATTGTAAATAAGTGGGTTTAATTGAAATTCAATATAATTGAAGCATTAAATAGGTAAATTTACCTATGGCATTTTAGTGGGTGGATTATTATGAGTTAAACTGATTATAATTAGGATTAATTAGGGTTTAAAAAGGGATTTATTAAGTCTAATTATGAAAGTCATAAAAAATTACAATTTTGTCATTAAGTATAAAAGTGAATTTAAGAAGAAATAACCTATTTTTCTTCTTCTAATTTCTTCATCTTCTTCGTCAAGCATAAGGAGAAAGCTAGGGTTTCATTCTTAAGCTTAGAGCTTTGATTTGAGTAAGCTAATTCTACCCGTTTTTAGTAATTTTCATGTTTTTGAGTCCGTGTTAGCTTGATCTAGCTAATCTAAGGACTAATTTACGAATCTGTCAAATGTTATGGATCTTACCATTTTTGAATATGCTTATCTTTGAAATTTCTTGATAGTTTTGGATGCTTTATGATTAGGTTGGATCTTTTTTGTTAAGTGATTTTGATGAAATTATGGTTTAAGGACAAAAATGCTAAAAGATGAAATTAGTTGTACTTTAGGTGAAATATATGGATTGTAGGGACTTGTATGAGATCATGGTATATCCGAATAGTATGAGTTGAGGAGGAAATGAGTATTTTGCATGTTTTGTGTTAAAATGACTAGATTGAATAAAAGGAAAATATTAGGGGTAAAATCGTAATTTTTTGAAAAGGACCAAATTATGTTAAATGATTTTATTATGTGTTTTTAATGTGAAATTTGAATGAATTGTTGATTTAGATTACAATCGTACCCCGGATAGCGGAAAAGAGAAATTAGCATAATAGTCCCTGAAGTTTAGCCAAACTGCAATTTCATCCGATAAGTTCGTAGTGATAGTTATATATATTGTTTATTTCTTGTGTTTTATTGTCGAAACCATCCCTTTTTTTATTCGAAAACGACTTGTTTCGAAAATTATTTTAAAATCAAAAAATAATGGGAGTCGCCACCAATCCTTTACTCGGTGTGATTGGATCACCACAAAACGTTTTAAAAAAATCGTTTTAAAACATGTAGGTCTCTAAAATCCAGAAAAACAGGTTCGGGAGTCGATTACGCATGAGGAAGGATTAGCACCCTCATACGCCCAAAATTGGTACCGTATTGATTATTTTCAGGTCTTAATTTGTAACATTTATAAGCTCGAATAAAGTTTAAAATACGATCCTTGAATGCATGAGTTAAGTTTAAAAGAAAACAGGTTTGTTTGGAAATCCCGTTGTTTCAAAGTGATCGAGGAAGGAAGTCACGTCCAGTGAGTTAGGACATGACATTTCAGGATCTAGAAATAACGAGTTTTCCTTCGTAAACCTTCTTAGATTTTGGGAAAAGGATGTTTGATTATCTCGAATTGATGAAAGGTCGCACCTAGTAAGTTAAGGCGTAAATTTTTAGAATCGGAGATAAAAAAAAACATTGCCTCGATTAAGGGTATTCGATTATTTCGATTTGAAGAAAAATTGCACCTAGTAAATTAAGGCGCAGATTTTTGAAACTCGAAATAAAAGAATATTGCCTCGATTTTAAAGTTTTTATGAAAACAATTTTGAAAACAAACATGCTAGTTAAATACGAATAAGCAGTTTATAATTGATATTGAATAACGCGAAGTAAGATAAATAAGGAGATAAGATGGTAAAAAAAATAAAAAATGCAAAATACGAGTGCATAATGGTTAAAATAAACACAAATATTGATGATGAAGAGAAATGACGCGATCAAGTTTGAAAATAAGACTTTTCGGATACCCGAGGGCAAAATGGTAATTTTAGGAAAATTCAAGTTTTAAAAGGGAATTTTTTTCGGTGTCAAAAATGGGATTTTTGGAATTTTGGGGGTAAAAATGAAATTTTTGGAAGTTTTGGGGTTAAAAATAGGATTTTTGGAAGTTCGAGGGTAAAAATAGAATTTTTGGAAGTTTTGGGGTTAAAAATGGGATTTTTGGAAGTTTGAGGGTGAAAATGGAATTTTTAGAGGTTTTGAGGTCAAAAATGGGATTTTTGGAAGTTTGGGGGTGAAAATGGAATTTTTGGACAGTTTAAGGACCTCCAGGGCAATAAAACCAAAAACAGGTGACACATGGCAGCCCCTCAAGCATCCTGAAGTCAAAGGACTAGTTTGAAATCCATGAAAAATGTTTGAGTCAATTTTGTAATTAAAGAAAACTTAATCTGAAGATTAAATTAAAACAAATTAACAATAAGAGGGACCATTTGCATAAATAAACTAAAAAATGACACGTGGCAGCTCCTGATACTTTCAAAAGGTCGAGGGATTAAATTTAAAAACTATGAAAATCATTGGGCTAATTTAAAATTAATTAAAATTACAAAAAGGACCAGATTGAAAATTTTAGAAAAAGCGGAAGGATCAAACGCATAAATAACCCCTAAAAAACACGCGGATCTTAGGTCGGGTCGGGTCGGGTCGGGTCGAATTTCGGGTCGATCATAGGTTATGGGATAAAACGGTGCCGTTTTGAGCATTCTGAAGCCATGCCAAAACGACACCGTTTTGGATGGCTATAAATAGGTCGTTTCTTAGAAAAAAAAAATCATTTTTACCCGTTTTTCCAAAAAAAAAGCATAACCTCTCCAAAAAATCCTCTCCCCCTTCCATGGCCGGCCATGCTCCGGCCGGTCGGTCCGGTAGCCGTCTGTCGCGCGTAGCCACCACGCGCCTCCGTCCATGGCCGTTTGTAGTCGCCGCGCCTGGTCACGCGGGTCGGTCCGACCGTGTCTCCGTCGCCGCGTTTCCTCCCATGCGCCACGCGCCTCCGTCGAAGGTAAAAAAACCGTTCCTTTTTCTTTTTTTTTTTGTTTAAAACCTTTCTTTAAAACTCCCTATTTTTTAAACTGTTTTTAGTCTTGGACAGCTCCGAGGGCGGTTCTGGTGGTGAACGTTGAACAAAGATGAGTCCCTTCGTTTCTTTTTTTATTTATTAGTTAATATTATTATTATTATTAATTTAAAAACAGTTATTATTATTATTATTATTATTATTATTAATTATGGTTATTATTAATAACAATATTATTATTAAGCGTTATTAATGAAGACTATTAAATACGTTTTGAAAAGATGAAAACGGATGATACCTACAGTATTAAATGCATATATTAATATATACTTGGAAACTGATGAATCTAAAGATTGAAAACTTAAATGGCAAAAAATATACACTGAATAGTACCTGATAGTTTTGATGCTTGAATGTTCTGGGACTGACTTAGGTTAACTCTCTGTTTGCTGTTAACTATTGCTAATTAAATTGCAAAATGCTCATTCCTCTCTATTGGTTTAAAACTGTCTTTGTATTGATATTTCCATAAAATCCTCGTAACCCATTCAAGTGTTTGAATCTGGTTTTATATCCAGATTTTCAATCATTATTTTTTGTCTTACATAACTAAATGTTTGTCTTCCTTTTTTTCAAGTACGACTCAGTGGCGGTGTCAGCTGTTGAGGACAGTGGCTGTGGCAGAAGCAAGTGGGGTGGCCACAGCTGACGTGGCATGCCCTAGTTGGTTGGGATGGTGGTGGTGACAGTGCAAGTGGGGTGGCCACAGACCCACTTGTATTGACTTTAGGTCATTTTGGTGTTTAGGAAATTTGGGCCATTTGTAGTTAGGCTTAGTTTGAGTATGTATTTGGGTCATTTGGAATTGCGTCTGTAATTGGCCCAATTTGGATTGTAGAATTTGATATTGGGCTTGTAACTGGACATTAAAGTTTTGACTTTCATTTGTAATTGATTTTAAATTTAAGTTTAAAATTATTTCAAATTTAGACTAAATTTAAATTTAAATTAAATTTAAATTTAAAGAATGAATTTAAATTTAAATTTAAAGTAAATTTAATTTTAGAAATAAATCTAAAACCCATCTAAACTTGTAATTAAAAGTTTCACCCAAAGTTTAAGCCGGTCAAAATTGGGCTTCAACAGCTGCCCCATGGAATTCCGAGAGCAAGATTTGCCATCGAGCTAATCTCCCATTCAATGCAGCTGACTCCATCAGGTACTTCAGAGGATCTAATTTCGAGATCAACCAAGTGATATGGTATAACATGTATTATCTTAATCTACGTGTAGTCCAAACTAGTGCACAACATAATTTTTCAATTGGTGAATATCGCATCTCGCAATCAGTGAATTTCTTGTTGAGATAATATATTGCCCTTTCCTTCTTTTCAGATTCATCGTGTTGGCCTAGTACGCATCCCATGGAATTTTCAAAGACTATCAAGTACAAGATCAATGACTTATTAGGAATTGGAGGTACCAAGATGGGAGCCTTGGATAAATAATCTTTGACCTTGTTAAAGGTTTCTTGACATTCGTCATCCCATACACCCGGGTTACGCTTTCTAAGCAGGCGGAAGATATAATCTCATTTCTCAGTCAACTGTGAAATGAACCGAGCAACGTAATTTAGTCTTCCTAAGAACCCTCGAACTTCTTTTTGCGTGCTGGGTGGTGGTAGCTCCTGTATGGCTTTGACTTTATTCGGGTCAATTTCAATTCCTCTTTTGCCGACTACAAAGCCTAACAATTTTCCTGATGTGGCCCCGAAAGTGCACTTTGCTGGGTTTAGCTTTAATTGATATTTCCTTAGCCTTCCAAATAATTTTCTCAGGATTCTTACATGTTCTTCCTCCGTTTGGGATTTCGCAATCATGCATCGACGTAAACTTCAATCTCCTTATGCATCATGTCATGGAACAGGGTCACCATGGCCCTTTGATAAGTTGCCCTTGCATTTTTGAGTCTGAAAGGCATCACCTTGTAGCAAAATGTTCCCCATAGCGTGACAAATGTGGTTTTGATCATATCCTCGGGGTCCATCCTTATCTGATTATACCCAGAGAAACCATCCATAAAGGAAAACAAAGAATGTTCTGTCGTATTATCGACTAAAGTGTCGATGTGGGATAAGGGAAAATTATCCTTTGGGCTAGCTTTATTTAAATCTCGATAATCAACACACATGCACCTTTCCATCTTTTTTAGGAACGGGGACTATATTAGCTACTCATTCAAAGTATTTAACCACCTGGAGGAAACTGACGTCAAATTGTTTCTTGACTTCTTTTTTTTTTAACAACACATTCGGTCTCATCCTTCGGAGTTTTTGCTGCACGGGTCTGCTTTCTTCCTTTATAGGGAGGTTATGCACCACAATGTCAGTGCTCAAGCCGGGCATATCTCGGTAAGACCATGCGAAGATATCTTGGAACTCTTGAAGCAACTCGATAAGATTCCTTCTGGTTTTTACGGAGATGCTTGTCCCAATTTTCACTTCTTTCTTTCATCTTCGTGCCCCAGATTAATAACTTCCACTAGGTCCGAATGAGGCAGGATCCGTTTTTCTTCCTGTTTCATCATTCTTAACAGATCCGGAGGAAGATTACAATCTTGATTATCTTCAAGGTCCTGAAGCTCTTCCAAACACATATCTTGCTCGAAGTGGGGTTTTGAGTTAGCGTCAGGGTTGCTCATATTATTGATATTCGAGGATCTGTCAAGGGATGAAAAGAAGGTCCAAAGAGCAAAATAAATTTACGAAAGAATGACTATGTGGTATATGTATAAGTATGTATGTATTAAAGAATAATTAATCTTGTTTGTTGGATATGTACAAATGGTTTATTAGGCTGAATTAAGAAATAAAAAAATAATTATGGAGAAGAATATAAATGGAAAGTGCACTTCATTCAAAATAACTGAATAATGACCATGGGCCCTTTTACAAAAGATTCATATTGCTTTCGAGCCTAAAGCAATAGGTGTTTTCGAGCATTACTCTGAGGAAATCTTAAAAATTACAGGGAGTTCCTCCACGATCCAATTATTTAGGTTACTTTCAGGTGCACACGGACCAATTCTTAATGAATTCCCTTCCTTTTCTTCATCTGATATAGCATTAATGCCTAAATCTATGATGCCTTCTTTGGTTCCAATGGCCAATTGCTCCTTTTCTGGCTGGTTGATCATCCCTCCTAAGACAAAAGTCTCATAGATGTGCGGAAAGACCATGGGTTCCCCACGAGATGTCCTTACCAGACAGTCTGGCTCTCCTTCTTTCCTGCCTTTTCTCAAGCTCCTTCCTCTTTTGTCTCGCGTCCGGCTTGTACCCCAGGCCATAACGATCCCGCTTTTCTATTAGTATCGGCACATTAACCCTTCCTTGGAGGTATCTTCCCAATCCTTTCCCAGATATAGCTCCCTTTTCAACTGTTAATCGCAAGCCCATTTTGGTGGTTGATGATATTGTAGGCACCGGTATCTTCCTTCCTTCTGAAATGAAGGTTGCATTGACAAACTCTAGTGAGCGAAAGGAGCATTCCACAGCCTCCTCGTCTATCCTTACGTAGGGTGAATCACTTGTTATGGACGCGATTATTTCCTCCTCAGCATTAATCATGATCAGCAACCCTTCATTTATTAGCTTCACTTTCTGGTGCAAAGAAGAAAGTACTGCTCCAGCTGAGTGGATCCATGGTCTTCCCAACAGACAGTTATAAGTGGGTCTAATATCCATTACTAGAAAATTCATTTCATAGGTATTTGGCCCAATTTGAAGGGGCATTTCAATCTTCCCCATTACCTTCCTTTCTATCCCTTCAAATGCCCTCGCTATGTTATTACACCCCTTCATGTGAGAGCTATTAATTGGTAATCTTTACAGTGTAGCTAGCAGTAGCACATTTAGGGTTGAACCATTGCCTATGAGTACTCCAGCTAGCGTATACCCTTTACAACGAGTAGTGATGTGTAAAGCCTTGGTGGACCCTATTCCTCCCGTCGGTATTTTGTCGTCGCTGAAGAAAATGAAGTTATCAGCACTCACGTTATTGACCAATCGATCTAGCTTACTGACGGAGATGTCATTTGTTACATATGTTTCGTTCAGCATCTTCATTTGTGCGCTTCGATGGGCTTCCGAGCTTAAGAGTAATGACAGGATCGATATTCGAGTAGGCTGTTTGTGTAGTTGTTCTACTACACTATATTCACTATGCCTTAAAAACTTTAAAAACTCTTTCGCCTCATTCTTGGATACAGGCTCGTTGATGAGTGCTTCAGGTCATAATTTTTACCGCTACGGGTAACAAGATTCACGTCCTCCCTCGGTTCCCCCTCTCTTGGTATGGTCACGTTGCAATTGTAACTCCATGGGACCTTTTTGTTATCCCTGTAATGAAACGTTACAAGCTTTCATATGATGATACGACGGGTTGTCTGTTCTCTTGCCGTGCCACAAATAATCACCTTGGGGCGATTGCTTCTATAAGTCTTAGCTGTCCCGTCCTCGGAGGCACAAACATCATTAGCTTCTCCTCCTTCTTCAGAAAATTCCAACTCTCGATTGTCCATCAACATCTGGACCACGGCTTTGAACTCGATGCAGCTTTGAATTTCATGCCCCTTAACTGCATGAAACTCGCAATGGTCATCATCCCCGATTATCATACTCTTTTTGTCATTCACGATTATCTCTTCTTTAACCAACTCTTGCCATACCCACCGAAGTGAAGACTTAATTTCTTCAACATTTCTCTTAATTTTTCGAGCTCCTTCTTCCAGCAAGGCATTCACCCCTTGCTCTGGGTGGTTAGACAGAGGATTCCCAGCTATATTGGGCTTTGCTGGCTCTTCCACTTTTATGATTCCATGCTCTATGAGTCTTTCGACTCGTCTTTTAAAAGCGGGATAATTTTCAATCAAGTGCCCTTCTTCCCCTGCATGGTATTCACAGTGAGCTTTTGCATCGTACCAAGTCGATAATGGGGGTTTGTATGGTCTTACATGCTGAGGAGCTACCTCATGCGCGTTATATAATATCTTGTAGAGTTCTCCGTATGACATCGGAAGGGGAGTATATTGAATTCTTCCTCTATTTAGCCTAGTGCTCGGCTCTTACCGCAGGGCATTTTGGTAATTGCCCATTGGAGTTTTGGGCTGACTTGTCTCAAAGGGTCTAGTGTAGCTAGGTCTGTATATGCTTGCATTATTGACCTCATTATCTCTTCTTTTAGGGGCAGGTCTTTTAGGGATTTCTCCAGTTTCAATTTTACCAGCCTTGATTGTATTTTCAATAATTTCCCCCGACATGACCATATCAGAGAAACTCTGTGGCATTTTCTAACAGGTGATTTAGGTAAGGAGCCTTGAGGGTATTGACAAACAACATTGTTGTCTCCTTTTCTGTTAGCGGTGACTGTACTTGGGTTGCCACCTCGCGTCATCTCTGCGTATATGTTCTAAAGCTCTCATTTGACTTCTTCTCCATATTCTGCAGTGTGAGCCGATCAGGAGCTATTTCTATCACATGTTCGTATTGTTTTAAGAAAGCCTGTGCCAAATCTTTTCACGATTGGATTTTTGATCGGCTCAATTGATTGTAGCATCTGATTACTGACCCGACCAGGCTGTCTTGAAAACAATGAATTAACAGTTGGTCGTTATGCACGTGCCCCGCCATCTTTCTGTAGAACATGGTTAGGTGGGCTTCAGGGCAGCTCGTCCCGTTATATTTTTCAAATTCTAGAACTTTGAATTTGGAAGGGAGAACCAAATCTAGAACCAGACTTAGCTCTTTGGCATCTACCCCATAGGAAATTTCAACTCCCTGCATCGCGTCAATTTTCTTCTCTAGTCATCTTTATTTTTCCTCTATTTGTCTAGGGAGATATTCTCTTATCATTTCGTCAAAGTCTGGGACACCCAAATTCGCGGTATTATCCTCTGGGTTTTACCTTGATCCAATTGGATAATTAACTGATCGCGACGTGCCTGTGGCTGGTTGCTGTGCCCTTACAGTAATGGTGGGCTCTTGTGCCAGCATTTCATGCGAAGTCGGGTTATGGAGAGGTGTAAAGACTAGGGGGACCATTGGGTCCTCTTCTTCCTCAATAACAGGGCTCTTTCCTTTATCATCCATGCTTTGTTTTACTTGCGCTAATTCATTTATCAAGTTTTTTTGTACTTCCATGAATTGATTCTTCATTTATTTGCACATCGTGGTCATTTGTTCTTGGATGTGCTCTTGCATCTGGTCTTGTAATTCTTTTTGGATTTGTGCAAGTCTTTGTTCCATGGCTTTAGTTTTCTTTCGAGTATCATAGCGATGTGAGTTTTCAATGGTTACTGATGTAGCTGAATTAAAATTATTTTTAATAAGTTAGGACTATTATGCAAAAAATGTGATGCGAATAAGATGTATGTATGCAAGAGAACGGTATTTGACTTATAATTCATTTTCCATTTAGAAAACTTCATTTGGATAACAAGTTCTTCAACATAAACCAAATTACATAAATGGTTTTGCTTTGATACTCATAGCCTTAACTTTCTTAAAGAGTCTTGATAGCTTTTGACCTCGTTCCGTCTTCGTCTCGTAATGTATGCTTAGCTCTTCTGCTTCAACTGCCAGTGTCTGCACATGATCAGCTACTTCGCGAATTTGATTTAAAGCTTCACCCATAACATAATCCTTTTCTCTGACTTCCTTTTGAGTTTGCTAAAGATGCCAATCATTTCTCTCCAACGTCCTTTCCAAAATCTCAGTTCGTATTTCACTATTCTACAAAGAGGTCTCTAATTCTTCCACCCTCTTACTCAGTCTCTCGATCTCGGCTCGGCTTGCTTTCAACTCCATTTTTGAATTTCACAAGGACTCCTCCAATTCTCCTACTCGAGCTTTTAATTCATTCACTTCGCCTTGGCTTTCCAGAAGGCTACTCTTCATAGCATTTTCCTGAACTTGGGCGTCTTGAAATTCGTTTTTCCAGTGACTTGTTTTATTTTTCTCTTCGCGGATTTCCTACTGCCATTGCTCTGATGTCTTACATAAATCGGCGGTTCTTATTGACAATCAAAGCTTTTTATAGTCCTTCTTTAGGCTGCTAAGATCTTCTTCAGCCTTATTCTTCCCTTTTCTCAATTTTTTCGCTTCTAGCTTCTGAACATCAACGTCTAATCCTAAAAGCACCTTCACTTCCTCCAACTTTTTTATCATTTTCTCCATCTCAGCATTTTTCTTTTCGAAATCATGTCTAATTATTTCTAATTCAGTCGGAACAACCTGCAAGTGTTTTTCAATTGGGCGGATAATCTCCTGGTTTGGCACAGGAATATTGTCGTTGATTCTTCTTTTTCTCCACCAATCATATTCTGCAGTTATCATGGGATTAGCGTAAAATGTTTTCATTTTTCGAACCTGGTTCCATGCATTTGAGATTTCTCGAATCCTTTTCTTATTGTTTTCTCCCCGATACGTGAATTCACACTGAGCTAAACCCTGAGTCGTGGGTATGAATTGTCTTGATCTGTATTATCTTGAAACTAGCAAAGGTACATATCTGGTTGCTCCTCATATTCCTGCCAATGGGACCCAGTCAAGATCTCCGCACCGATACAATATTTCATCAGGAACGAACCATGGTGCTAGCCACTCTATGTCTTCGTCTTTGAGGCTTTGGAGTATGGCCATCCACTTTTCTTCTAAGAAGTTTTCTTGTCTCTGCGTGGCCACAAACTCTTTCAAAGCGGAGTAATCTTTAGACAAGTACTGATAAGAGATTTTTTCTATTTTCCAGAAGTGACTATGAAACCATATCATCAGTTGCGGTGCGTAAGCAATAAATCGACCTTCTCTCTCTTTTCTGCACGCATTTAAGGATCTGAAAGTTTCAGCCAGTATGGCCGGGACAGGTGTCACTCTTTTACTCAATCTATCAAACAAATCTATCACCGCGTCTTCTATATGCCCTAAACCTTTGGAAAAAGGACCAACCAGTAGATACTTAAGGCTAAAATGTCGATCTGTTTTCTTTGCATCTAGATGAGCCAGTATCAAATCTCGTAGACTTTTCCACGTGATGCACTTGTTATCGCCTTTGACCTTAACTTAAGCTACAACCCACAGTTCGCTCATGCCAGTAATGTTTATTAATCTTTTAACAAGGGTCG
The DNA here is from genome assembly GCA_039519145.1 of Kokia cookei. Classification (NCBI taxonomy): domain Eukaryota; kingdom Viridiplantae; phylum Streptophyta; class Magnoliopsida; order Malvales; family Malvaceae; genus Kokia; species Kokia cookei. The sequence goes on along the minus strand of CM076907.1, from coordinate 32,548,739 downwards.
GGAGATTTGAAGCTCTAGAATAGGCCTTATCTATCGAAATCTTTAAACAACCGAGCAGAGTGGTGTATTCTTCTATCGTCGGTGTCATGTCTATATTCCCGAAGGTGAAGTAATTGTAGGCTGAATTCCAATACTGTGTTAAGGCTCTAAAGAGGGATTTGTCTATTTTAACTTCGCACAAGTATGGCAAATCTCCGTATTCTTGGTAAAAGGTTTGTTTCATGTTGTTGTCCCAACTGTCCTAGATCTCTTTCAACTCTAGCACATTGTTTTGAGCCATGTTGATCCTGGTGTAATCCCAAAGCTCTGACTCATATCCTTCCACTAAGCTGTCCCCCTTTTGGCGTTGTGTCTCCTCCGACCATATGCGCACGACCATATTGTCCTCCACTTTATCAAAGTATTTGTTTTCCATAATTAATTCTCTTATCGGTAACTGAACTTTTGAGTCTATACCTTCTCTTTATATGATGATGAAATGTAATGCAAAAAGAGTCAAAATAAACAAGTTAGCGCAACACAACAATATTAATATACAAGTATTGTCTTGGAAGGTTGCTTAAATGGTTTAGTATAGCTCCTTCTAAAGCAAGTTCCTACGGCTTGCTATATGCGGTTTTAGGTTCTAAAGTAGGGGTACCCAAACCAGTAAATTCCTTGGTCCTTACCCATTATAGGCTCACACGGATGAGTTCGATTTAGGGGGACGCATTTCCTACATTTTTGCACGGAAGTGAAAACTTCACGAAAATGAGGGTACTTTGTACTTCCGAAAGCGATCCACTATCTTGCACAGAGGTGAAAACCTCACGAAGGAGTAGTTTTTGGCTTCCACTTAAAACGGTAATATCATATGCAGATGTATGCAAATTTATGCTAGCAATATCACATAATATAATGTCATAAAATATGTCGAGGATCTCATATTAAACAAAACTAAAGCTTAAAAGTTTCCAAAGAAGACCCGAAATAATCAATTTTGGCTTGACTCTCGTTTATTTTAAAATTTCCCTGTGGAGTCGCCAGCTGTCGAAACCATCCCTTTTTTTATTGGAAAATAACGTGTTTCGAAAATTATTTTAAAATCGAAAAATAATGGGAGTCGTCACCAATCCTTTACTCGGTGTGATTGGATCACCACAAAACGTTTTAAAAAAACTGTTTTGAAACATGTAGGTCTCCAAAATCCAGAAAAACAGGTTCGTGAGTCGATTACGCATGAGGAAGGATTAGCACCCTCATACGCCCAAAATTGGTATCGTATTGTTTATTTTAAGGTTTTAATTTGTAACATTTATATGCTCGAATAAAGTTTAAAATACGATCCTTGAATGCATGAGTTAAGTTTAAAAGAAAACAGGTTTGTTTGGAAATCCCGTTGTTTCAAAGTGATCGAGGAAGAAAGTCACGTCCAGTAAGTTAGGACATGACATTTTAGGATCTAGAAATAACGAGTTTTCCTTCGTAAAACATCATAGATTTTAAAGGATGTTCGATTATCCTGATTTGATGAAATGTTGCACCTAGTAAGTTAAGGCGCAAATTTTCAGAATCGGAGATAAAAAAAAAACATTGCCTCGATTAAGGGTATTCGATTATTTCGATTTGAAGAAAAATCGCACCTAGTAAATTAAGGCGCAAATTTTTGAAACTCGAAATAAAAGAATATTGCCTCGATTTTAAAGTTTTTATGAAAATAATTTTGAAAACAAACATGCTAGTTAAATACGAATAAGTAGTCTATAATGGATATTGAATAACGCGAAGTAAGATAAATAAAGAGATAAAATGGCAAAAAAAATAAAAAATGCAAAATACGAGTGCATAATGGTTAAAATAAACTCAAATATTGATGATGAAGAGAAATGACGCGATCGAGTTTGAAAATAAGACTTTTCGGATACCTTGGGGAAAATGGTAATTTCTGGAAAATTCGAGTTTAAAAAGGGAATTTTTAGAAGTTTTGGGTCAAAAATGGGATTTTTGGAATTTTAGGGGTAAAAATAGAATTTTTGGAATTTTTGGGGTCAAAAATGGGATTTTTGGAAGTTCAGGGGTAAAAATGGAATTTTTGGAAGTTTCGGGGTTAAAAATGGGTTTTTTGTAATTTTGGGGTAAAAATGGAATTTTTGGAAGTTTTGAGGTCAAAAATAGTATTTTTGGAAGTTTGAGTGTAAAAATGGAATTTTTGGAAGTTTTGGGGTTACAAATGGGATTTTTGGAAGTTCGGGGGTGAAAATGGAATTTTTTGATAGTTTAGGGACCTCCAGGGCAATAAAACCAAAAACAGGAGTCACATGGCAGCCCCCCAGGCATCCTGAACTCAAAGGACTAGTTTGAAATCCATGAAAAATTTATGGGTCAATTTTGTAGTTAAATAAAACTCAATTTGAGGATTAAATTAAAATAAATTAACAATTAGAGGGACCGTTTGCATAAATAAACCAAAACAATGACACGTGGCATCTCCTAATGCTTTCAAAAGGTCGAGGGATTAAATTGAAAAACTATGAAAATCATTGGGCCAATTTAAAATTAATTAAAAGTGCAAAAAGGACCTGATTGAAAATTTTAGAAAAAACGGAAGAATCGAACGCATAAATAACCTCTCCTTTAAAAAACACGCGGATCTCAGGTCGGGTCGGGTCGGATTTCGAGTCGGTCATGGGTTATAGGATGAAACGGTGTCATTTTGAGCATTCTGAAGCCATGTCAAAACGACACCGTTTTGGATGGCTATAAATAGACCATTTCTTACAAAAAAAAAAAAAAAATCATTTTTACCCCCTTTTCCAAAAAAAAAACCATAACCTCTCCAAAAAATCCTCTCCCCTTTCCATGGCCAGCCATGCTCCGGCCGGTCGGTCCGGTCGCCGTCCGTCGTGTAGCCGCCACGCGCCTCCATCTGTGGTCGTCGCCACACCTGGTCACGCGCGCCGGTCTGATTGTGTCTCCGTCGCCGCGTTTTCTCCCACGCGCCACGCGCCTCCGTCGAAGGTAAAAAACCATTCCTTTTTCTTTTTTTTTTTGTTTAAAACCTTTCTTTAAAACTCCCTATTTTTTAAACTGTTTTTAGTTTATTATTGATCGTTTTGATTCTTTGTTTTTTTTTTTGCAGATCAACGAATGACGTAGCATCAGTGAGGTTCGGAGTTTTGCGACGGCGTCGGCTTGGACGGCTCCGAAGGCGGTTCCGGTGTTGACCGTTGAACAAAGATGAGTCCCTTCATTTCTTTTTTTATTTATTAATTAATATTATTAATATTATTAATTTAAAAATAGTTATTATTATTATTATTATTAATTATGGTTATTATTAATAACAATATTATTATTAAGCGTTATTAATGAAGACTATTAAATACGTTTTAAAAAGATGGAAACGGATGATACCCACAGTATTAAATGCATATATTAATATATACTTGGAAACTGATGAATCTAAAGATTGAAAACTTAAATGGCAAAAAATATACACTAAATAGTACCTGATAGTTTTGATGCTTGAATGTTCTGGGACTGACTTAGGTTAACTCTCTGTTTGCTATTAACTATTGCTAATTAAATTGCAAAATGCTCTTTCCTCTCTATTGGTTTAAAACTGTCTTTGTATTGTTTTTTCCAGAAAATCCTCGTAACTCATTACAAGTGTTTGAATATGGTTTTATAACCAGATTTTCAATCATTATTTTTTGTCTTACACAACTAAATGTTTGTCTTCCTTTTTTGCAAGTACGACTCAGTGGCGGTGGCAGCTGTTGAGGACAGTGGCTGTGGCAGAAGCAAGTGGGGTGGCCACAGCTGACGTGGCATGCCCTGGTTGGTTGGGATGGTGGTGGTGGCAGTGCAAGTGGGGTGGCCACAGACCCACTTGTATTGACTTTGGGTCATTTAGGTGTTTAGGAAATTTGGGCCATTTGTAGTTAGGCTTAGTTTGAGTATGTATTTGGGTCATTTGGAATTGGGTCTGTAGTTGGCCCAATTAGGATTGTAGAATTTGATATTGGGCTTGTAACTGGACATTAAAGTTTGGACTTTTATTTGTAATTGATTTTAAATTTAAGTTTAAAATTATTTCAAATTTAGACTAAATTTAAATTTAACATAAATTTAAATATAAAAAATGAATTTAAATTTAAATTTAAAGTAAATTTAATTTTAGAAATAAATCTAAAACCCATCAAAACTTGAAATTAAAAGTTTGACCCAAAGTTTAAGTCGGTCAAAATTGGGCTTCAACAACTATTATTACAGCAAATGAAGAAAGGTTAACATTCGTGATAACGGAAAGGCAAAGAAAGAAACGAAATGTCAGGCTTCGGACCAGATATCTGAATTGAAGCGATGGCTAGGATCCTGCATAAGTTGCAGTATCCTAACAGCTTGTGTGAGCAGCATCGCAAGTTAACAGATTCCGAATGAATAATGAATTATGGATTCCTTTGATGGTTGAGTCTTCGCATATGTTCCGGATTCTCATCAGCTTGTGTGAGTAGCATCGAGAGTGAGAAATTTTGGACCGTATCGATGGCTGAGTCTTCGTATATGTTGCGGGTTCTCATCAGCTTGTGTAAGCAACATCATATACTGGTTAAACTCTGTCTAGGCTCGTAAGAGCTAATCATTCTAGGCTCGTAAGAGCTAATCATTCTGGGCTCGTAAGAGCTAATCATTTTGGGCGTGTTGGTTAAATGTCGTTTGTGCTAAAAAATAGAGTTAAAGTCTAGAGGACTGAAGAGATTTAGTTCGTTATTATACACATTATTTTCGAATGAATACTCGTTATCATCTTTTAACTGATCTGTTTATTCTGTGAGAAAGATGATAATCGCGAACTTACTAAGCTTAATAAGCTTACTCGTGATTCTTCTGTTGTTTTGTAGATACGTTTTGCTGTTTAAAGATCGGATCATCTCGAGGAAATCACACTATTGCGGAGTTTGTATGGTAGATCTTATATCACTTGGTCTTATGACATGTACTAGGATGATGTTACCTTTTCTATATACAATGAGTTCGTGAAAAATCTTGTTATGTTTGATGAAATGTTGGATGTAGCCCTATGTACCTTGTATTGATATAGATATTGTATTTGTGTTGTCTTGAATGCATAGATAAAAGTTGTGCTTATATGGAAACAATGAACTTGTGTTTGGTACAAATTCTATAGATTTAGCTTACTTGTTTTGGTAGAATCCATGTGTGTTTCGATAGAAGTGAAGGGTAGGAGAGAGGTTGTATACTGACTTGAGTTGTATCGGTAGTTAAATTATGAGTATCGGTAGTTGTATGTATTAAAGTATCGGTAGTTTGCATGCTTGTATCGGTAGAAGTTACAGGACGAAAATTTAGCTCTCTGGAGTTTTTAGTATCGGTAGATGCATGACTTGTATCGGTAGATATTTAACTTGTATCGGTAGAACTAGTACAGGTACCAGTAGAAGTCTCCTAAAATGTTGGAATTTCCATTTTTACCCTTGACAAAATAATGTTATGTTTAGATATTGTTTTAAATCGTGAGAAATGATTTTTGAATTGAATAAAAAATGTGAACAATCAGATATGTGTAAAAGATGATTAGTATAATATGTATAGATGACACCGAAATCCTAACCGATGACAATACTCGGGATTTTGGGTGTTATAAGAAGGATACCTGTACTTTCCAGTGAGGATAAATAGGGAGGAGGGAGAGGAGATTATCATGAAGCTCGTGATAAAATTAATTTCATTTTTCTAATTTTTGAGAAGCTGCCATGGAAGCTTAACTTTCTTGGAGGGTGAACTGATATGATGAGAAGGCAACATCTAGTTCTGACGAGGAGTGTTCTAAGTGCGACGCAAGAGGAGAATTTACAAAAGAGTTCTAGTTGGCTAGGAATAGAATGGTTCAATTTCTTCTTTATTTCCTCTTAAACGTTGATAAATTCTGATGACTTTAATTGTGTATGGAAGTACCTCTTAATGTTAGATCTACTTTGACTTTTGCTCAATTCTTCTTAACTGTTTATCTTTGGATTTAATTGTTTTGACTACGGAAGTGCGATTGCAGTCACAGTCACTGGAAGGTGCAGTGCAAGTTAAATTAACAAGCAAGACAACAAAAGTTGCTTGAGGCACGAAGGAATTCTAACCACTTGTTTTCGAATGCAAAGCATTGTCAGAACTGGAAGGTGCGGTTAATAGGAGTGTTTGGGTCTTTGATAAACAGAGAAGTTGAAAGTAGTAAGATCTCATTAAGCTTAATTGCAGCGACAATTTATCTACAAGATACCTTGTAGTCACATTTAGTGTTTATCAACTTGCCAAGTCAGGGATCTCCCCATCTCTTTATCATTGCTTACTTCTTTAATTTTCTTAATTTGCATTGACAAAATATCTTCAAACATTCATTTCATTTCTATTAAATTGCTCTGACAATTTGTATTACAATTTTACAATATTTGCATTGACAGTTTTAACTCCTTTAATTGTGCAGTTTTTAACTTAGTTGCGCTGACAATATTTCTAACAATTCTTCTTATTTTAACTTCTTTTGCTTCGATAAATTTAAGCAACAAAAACATCATTATTGCTGTGACGTTCATAGCGTGATCAATGACACAATTCAAATTTATCTTATAAAAACATAAATTATATATATTCAACAGAGTTAATTTATATAAAATAATTAAAATGCTTATTTTATGTAAAATGTATTCTATGATATTATATGAAGTGATGTGAATATATTTTATTTTTTAATATTTTATTTTATTGACAATTGAATACATTTTTATTTTTCTAATTAATTTCATAAACCTAATACTCATGTTCTAAAATATTTATTCTCAAACCCAAACTCAATAAACTAATTATAATCAAAACTCAAGTCCAAAATAAAAAGAAATTAAACTCAATACCCAAATACAATTTGTAAAAGTTAAAGTTCAATTCAAAATATTTTTAATAAAAGTCTTATCGCTATTGAGCTTGGTTCTTTCAATTTTTGGATCAAAATCAACAATAAACTCCAAATTGCTTTAGGTCATAAAACACCTAAAATAAAATGTGAAAATAGTGACAAAAAGAAAACAAGTTAATAACAACTAAATATTATATAACAAAAATAAAGTGCAAAAACAAAAAGAAACATCAAACGAACGCCATCCTCGACAATGGTGCCAAAACTTGATCGGTTGTTTAACGTCACAGCAATATTGTGCAAGCCTACACTATCATGCAAGTATAGTAGATAGATATGAGTCTATCAGATATCGATCCCACGAGGATGGTTGCCTTCTGTCTATCAATGTCAGTGCAATAAACAGATAAAAATGAGATAAATTGTGAGAATAGTTGTCGGAGCAATAACATGAAAATAAAGATGAAATATGATAATGATAAAATGGGATCCCCAACGTGAATATTCAACAGAATACTAAGCGCTCACAAGGTATAAAAGGATAGGTCATTGTCGATGCAATAAATTGCAATTAATATCTTACCAAGCTTAACTTATATATTTGATCTAAGACTTAAACATGCACATTAACCACACCTTCCGATGATGGCAGTGAAACACAAGTAAGAACAAGTGGATTAAATTCCTCTAAACCTCAAGCAACTTCCGTTATCATGCTTGTTAGCTTAAACTATCGCTGCACTTTCCAATGACAGTGACTGCAATAACATTTCCATGCTAAAAGCATTCAAACCCAAAGATTAAACAATAGAAGCAAGATTGAATAAAATAACATTTAACCCAGAAATCATGTGTACTTCCATACAAACATGAAATAGATAATAATCACCAGCGTCTAGAAAAGAAAAATAAAAGAAACAAGTGGAGAATGTTATTCCTAGACAATCTCGACTTGACCTTTCTATTCCTTCTTGTGCCGCACTCAGAGCTTCTCATCAAGAGCTGATCTGCATCTCTTTCACGTTGGTTCACCCGTAGGAGTCTTAATCTTCCATAGTCGAAAAGCTTCAAAAGATAGGTTCAAGAAGATAATGCACGAAAAAACCCCTTTTCTTCTCTTTTTTTTTGTTAGTATTTATATTCTTCCAAATTGTACAGGTGTCCTTTCAGAAGAATCATGCTACCTCTATCTGTACCAATTGGTTATACCAGACTAGACAGCTCACACATTTTTGTTCTCATCTGGACAGCTGTCGGGTGCAACGACAGTCTTGGGCACAATCTGGAAATACTCATGAAGCGACATTAGTACCAAAACATGACAAAATTAAGGATAAATAAGTTAAGGTCCATTGAGCTAGAAAACACAATTTACTACACTTAAACATGCTAAAATATATGTTGAAGACAACTAAATGGGAACAAATTAATCAATAAGTAGGGAGAAAACATATGTTCTTTCTAGTACTATCACGAATCTATAGATTTAAAGGAAGGGACAGATTGAAGAAAATAGAGAAAATTGATGGGAGATGAACTAATGCAAAACAAAATTGGACTCACTCAAAAAGGGTAAGCATGTTGGATGTGACCTATAGTAAAACTTGAAGGTAAACAGGTGGTACTAACTTTTATATGTTATTGTATATATATCTAACAAGTCTTTATTTCAACAATTAATAGGAAATACGGGTATGTTGCAACACACCACCCTTTGTGTCGTAACATATGTGACAAAACAAGGAAAACCAGAGATTGATGCCGATGTCGTGACGAAAAACCCTCTATGTCGGGACAAAAAGTACAGACTGGGTGACAATCGGAATTGAGGAAGATGTCACGACAAAGACTTCAATATGTTACGAAAACCCTATGTTGCGACATCGATTGTAATTTTTACAAGATTGGCCCGACCCGACTGTGCAACTCGGTGGCTAAATTTTTTTTTAAAATTTTAATTCATTAAAACCCTAGTTTCCAACCTGTATATATACTAAAACACTATTCTGAACCCTTCCATCGTATTTTAACTCTCCAAAACCTTTAAAAACCTAAAAATCCTTCTTTTGAATATTTCTCTTTTTCACTTTTTAGGTTAATCAAACTCCCAAGGACAAGCATCAGAGCAAGGGGAGAAGCACACTGAATCAAGTTTCAAGTTCCTACTTTATACTCTTTGACATTTAAAATGCCTCCTAGAAAAGTTAGAAGAATTGTTGAATCTGAACCATCATTGGATACAAACACTTCAATTTTTTTGAATACAAATGTGGAAAATATTTTAATGAACTTCAAAGAAAGATATTCATTCAAGAAAGTGGTTTTGATCCTTTGATGGTTTTATGCAAGAAAATCTGGCCTCTAGTTAGGTACAATATGTGGGAACGATTTTGGACAATCCCTACAAAACCTACAGTTATCCTAGTAGTCCAGGAATTTTATGTTGCTTTGAAAGATTATATCTCTATGACTAGTGATGAACTCACATGGGGAACTTTAGTGATTAGAGGAATAAGTGTTAAGGTAACCCTTAAAATCGTATGTAAATTCTTTGACGCTCCGTATTATGAAGACTTCTTAGAACAAACTGGTTTAGAATCTTTTCATGATATAGATAAATGGAAATTTAGGCTAGGCACTAGTATCCCTACTTCATTTAATCAAGCTATTATGTTCCCGAAAGCCAAAATGTGGATTTAATTTGTGTGTACATGTATGATACCTGCTTTAAATGTTTCTAATGTTAACGCTTTTCGAGCAGTACTATTTTTTGCAATTTTGCAGAAAAAGTAGGTTTGTATAGGGAAATGGATTCACCAAAACATGAGTCAGTGTATAGGAAGCCAAAAAGTGGGGATTTTATTTCCTCACTTAATCATGGCTTTGTGTAAAAGGGCGGAAGTGCCCATGACATCCACTAAGCAAACATTAAAGTCGTCAAGGAATGTAATTAGTGACACTCTCTTTCAACAATATGAGAAGCTTCATGCTAAACAACTGAAAGAAGGGAAGAGGAAACTATAAGACTCGATGACTACACCAACTTCCACACAAAGGTTGGCACCAGCCCCAAAAGAAGTTGGTGAAGGAAGTCATCCAAAGCTCGACTGGATGATATAATGGATGCAAGATTCGGGACCAATATTTCAAGAGTTTCCTCGGGAACACAACATTAGGTTCCCTAACTACACACTAAACATGTTTGGGATGGTAGATGAGGAGAATGATAAGGAGGACCCGAAAGAAGGGAATGATAGTGATGAGAATGAGGAAGAGATGGACGAGGATAAATTAGTGTTTTGAACAATTTTTATTTTGTGATTTTTGGGATGTTTTTAAAGACTTAAATAATTTGTAGGAGTAGGAATAAAATTAAAATTTATTATTGCTTATACATGCTTAATTTTTATGTAGCAACCCCACACTATGGAGACACAAAATTTTCTAGCATTCACGACAAAAGGAAGAAGGACAACCACCATGAGAGGAGGAGCTTTCACGATCAATCCTTAATCCAACTCAGAGGAAGAAGATTAAAGATTTTTGAAAAAATTTTAAAGAATTTATTTATTGTTAAGACTTGTAATTTTGGATGATTTTTGTTTTTGGTTTTAAGACTTATATAATTTGTAAGAGTAGGATTAGAATTAGAATTTATTTTTGTTTAGACATGATTTAATTTTTATGTAGGAACCCCACATTATGGAAACATAACATTGCGAGCATTCACGGAAAAAGGAAGAAGGACAACCACCATGAAAGGAGGAGCTTTCACGACCAATCAGGTAACTTCTTTTATTGTTATTTAAGGGGCTACACATTGAGGACAATGAGTTATCTAAAGTGTGAGGGGTAACATTGGAATTTTTTCATGTAGTTTTTATGTTAGCAATCTTTATGTTTTTCTTTAATGTGTGCTTGAGCTTGTAGAAATACAAGTGATTAGTTAGGAGCATGTATAATAGGTTGATTGTATTTTTGATAAATTTGGCAGGATGGTGAGAAATTTTTAAATTTTTTAACATGAAATTATTAGGTTCTATAGGTTACATTAATTATAGATAGAAAGGTATTATTGATACCAAATGATGTGCATACTATGAGGAAACAAGCATGCTAGTATATATTATAGATAATAATTTTGAGATTGTGTGACTAAATTGAGATTTATGCATATTAAGGTGTTTAGGGATGACCTAAGACATTATTTGGTTACATCTAGAGCTAAAAAGCTAAAACCTTATTCTGAATTTCTAATTATTACCCATCTTTGAGCCTTACGACCCTTCTTGATGATCTACATTACAAGCATCTAAAGCCTAAAACGATAATTTGTGTATACTCTTTTCTTTGGTCCTATTTTGCATAATAATAGGCATATGGGCATATGTATTGAGGGTAAGTAGATACATTATGGTGGAGGTTATAAAACAAAGAGTGAAATAGGAAAATCAATATGGTGTATGAACTTTAGTATAGCTAAAAAGAGAAAAATAGTGAAAAGATCAAAAAGAAAATAGATGAGTAGAAACAAAAGAAGAAAAATTCATGAGTGAGAAAGCATATGAAAAGTGACAAAAGTCACTAAAATACCAAAAAGAAGAAAAAGAAATCTTACTTAAGGAACAAAATACTACTCATAGGCTAGCTAAAGGAATTAGATTCTATTGAGATTTCCTACTTGCAAAAAAAAGGAAGATGGGAGAAGGAGAAATAAGGAGGTGAGATGGAATGAGACATTAAGGGGAAGAATAGGGAACAATACAATGTGTCAAACTATTTTCGTGTTTCTAACCTTTTGTGGTTAACTGTTCTTTGAATTTCATACCTATCCTAAGCCTCAACACATTACAAGTCGAAAAGTCATATGTGACTTAAACAACTCTATGCATGAATAGATGTGGAAATTGCATGATCTCATTATGGCTATTTATATTGTACTAGGATAATTAAAGTACTTGTATTAGACATTAATGGAGTTTTATCAATAAAACTTTGATATTTGTATTTTTTATAACTTACTGAACTTATATTTTTCTAACCAAGAATGGTAAAATTGCTTACTCATCATGTTAGAATTATTAAGAAATATGCCAAGAATAGATACTACAATCCTAATCTTTGTATGATATGATCTCAAGCTCCTTTGATTATTTTCTTGCTTTATTTTCTTTTCTTGTTTTGTTTGCTTGAGGACAAGCAAAGACTTAAGTTTGGGGGAGTTTGTTCTGCTAGTTTTGTGCCTAGCAGATTGAACTATTTTTCACACTTGAAAAGCATGAAATTAAGCATTTTCCTTATGTTTTTATAGGATTTAACTTACTTTCTATCTTTGAATAAATTGTGTAAACAAAATGCTAAAAGGTTGTTTTATTGTCTTTCAAGCCGATTGAGGCCTAAAGGTTAGCTAACATACCTCGTGAGTGTGCAGGAGACCTTTAGAAGTTGAAAAAAAGTGAATCTATTCACTATGTCACGACATAAGCTGCTCTAAGTCGTAACAAGGGACCAAACATGAAGAATTTGAGAACTGACTTCCTTGACGTGACCTACATAGGCTATGTCACAACAACGCCTATTCAATGACACAAATAAGAGGACTGACCTCTTTGTCGTGACACAAGACCTGGTGTGTCGCGATGTCGACCCCTAGACGCGGTTTCAATATCAAGTGAAGGGCGTTTCGATCTTTACAATGCCACTTAAACACAAAAGACGGAAGCTGACCTAAGGTTGACGAAAACGACCGGTCAAGGCTATAAATAAGGCCTTTAACACTAGGGTTTTACACACCTTTTCTTAGTTTTTACTTTGTATTTTCGTTTTAGAAACGAAAGTGTAATTTTCATATAAACAATCACGGAATTCTTTCCCGACAGATTACCAATGCAATTGAAGTTTCTTTTTCATTCCATTTATTCAATTATATGTTTTAATATATTATTGTTTTGATGATGATCAAGAAATTCATGAGGAACTAAATTCCATTTTGGGGAATTAGGGAGTAGAAGTATGAATATTTAATTATTGTATAAATAAGGATTTTTAATCAGATCAGCTGTTTGGGAAAGGAAGAACGTGAAACAAACACTAGGTCTGACAACCCTAGAACGTCATTTAGGTGGGAATGAACCCAAAATTGGTATTGCCTATTTGTGAAGACCTTTTTCCCAAACCAGTTTAGACTGTGACATCTAGCGATAAGTAGTCTCTATCGACCTGCTATGTTGGCGGAAGATCGAAAGATCCAACTAGGGTAGTGACTAGTTAATTGAAGTAAAATCCCTAAAAACCAACAGTTGAAGAAATCATACTGAAGCGACCTAATCTCCCTAAAGTCGTTTATCGAATATACACATCTCTCTCCTTTACTTTACTTTTTTTATGTTTTACAATCGCAAACTCTCTATTTCATTATCGTACTATAAACCCTAAAAAGAGTGCTAATTACTTCTTTTCTCTATAGGGATTTAAATCACTATTACTTCAAGCCTGCTTTGGGTACGATCCTCGGAATAATACCAAGTATTTTGTTGTAACACATTATATTACAACCTGACTCGTATACTTGCGAAAGCCCTAAAATACACACCGGAGGCTATCAATAGTATTTACTAAACTTTACCCTGACATCTTTTTTTTTTCATGACATTAACATACATTGACTATACCCTAACATTATTCTTTTGCCAAGAAAAATAACTTAACTAAATCATATTAATTTTGATCCTTATGGATAACAATAACTCACTTATCACTTTATTACTTGAGTGATGTGTATACTTGCACAGTTTGCACTTACGTTACAGCATCTCGGTGGGAACAAAATGTACCAGGATCTTCGGGTTTTATATTAGTGGCTAGGGTTGAAGAAGGACATTGCTGATTTTGCTAGTAGATGCTTAGTTTTCCATAGGGTTAAAGCTGAGCATCAACGTCTGTTTAGGTTACTTTAATCGATCAGGATTCCAGAGTGGGAATGAGAGTGGATCACGATGGATTTTATTTCTAGATTATCATTGACTCCATCTTGAAAGGATTCAGTTTGGGTGATAGAGGATTGGTTTACGAAATGTGTGCATTTCTTGCATGTGCATACGACTTTTAGTTTTCAACAGCTGGCTGAGCTTTACATCAAAGAGATTGTCAGATTTCATGGAGTTTTAGTTTCTATCATATCAAACAGAGATCCACGGTTCACGTTGACGTTCTGGAAGATGTTGTATGAGGTTTTGGGTTCGAAGCTTCACTTCAACACAATGTCTCATCTGTAGTCAGATGGTAAGTCTAAGAAGGTGATCCAGATTCTCGAGGATATGTTTCGGAGTTGTGTTTTAGTGGCAGTTGGGAGCGACATTTATCGTTGGCTGAGTTCGCAGATAATAACAGTTACTAGAGGAGTATTTAGATGACTTCGTTTGAGGCACTTTATGGTAAGAAGTGTAGGACTCCACTATGTTGGTCTGACATGGAGGACAAGAGGAATTTGGGTCTAGATTTGGTTCATGTGATCAAGGAAAGGCAAAACTTATCTGTGAGCGGCTAAAGGCTACTATAAATAGGCAGAAATCTTATGCTAACGTGAGACGTCGAGATATCGAGTATCAAGTTGGTGATAAAGTGTTTCTGAAGGTCTCGCCTTGGAAGAAGGTTTCTAAGTTTAGGTGGAAGGGTAAGCTTAGTCCGAGGTTCATTGGCCCTTACGAGGTGATTGAACGAATTGGATTGGTTGATTATCATCTTCTGTTGCCGCGCATTCACGATGTCTTCCATGTTTCCATGCTTCGGAGGTATAGATCGGATATTTCCTTGTTGTTCCTATTGATGAGATTGAGGTTCGATCTAAACTTTCGTATGAGCAGGAATCGATTGCGATCTTGGACTGTGAGGTCAAGGTGCTGCATAGTAAGACGGTTTTATTGGTGAAAGTTTTGTGCTATAACCACAAGACTAAGGAAGATACTTAAGAGCCGAAAGATATCATGAGGCGTTAGCACCCGTATTTGTTCAATTCAAGTAAAATTTGGGGACGAAATTTCTTTTAAGAGGGGGAGAATTGTAAGGCCATAAAATAGGTCTAGTAGTTTTGGGTAATTTTACAAGGTTCCGAGTGAAAATTAAGAGTTAATCAGGTTTATTAGTAATTTTTTAGTTAGCTAAATTTCATTTAAAAATCAAGAAATAATATTCCAAAAAATAAAAATATTTTTAGAAAATTTAATTTCATAGTGTTAAATAATTTTTAGTAAAATAAATATTTTGTGTTAAATTAGAATTGAAAAAAAAATAAAATGGGGGTTTAATTGAGAGAATTTAAAATATTAATTACATAGAACCATTTTACAAAACAATGGAAATATTTGAGTGGTTCTATGGCAAATTACTCATATTTTTGGAATTTTGGAGGGAAAGGGTTATTTCATAAAATAAGGGAATTGTGATAGTGTCCTGATGGCAATTTCCCCAATTTTTAAAGTCAAGTGAGGGTTCGTCAACTCAAAATACTATAACCTCCTCACTTCACACACAATTTTCACTAGATTTTTAAGTACTTTCTCTCATTTTTCTTTTTCATTTTCGAAGTCCACATATCAAAGATTAGATCTCATATTTTATTCTCTCAAAATTCTTCAGAAAAGATTTTCAAAGTTCGGAAAAACTCATCCGAGTTTTTCAAAGATCTTGATCCAATCTTCAATATTGGTGATTTCAGATCAATTAAAGGTATTTCTCTACTCTAAATCCATTCTAAGATTGTTTTTCATCATTATTCTCAATCTAAATTGATTAAAATGGTTTTTCAAAATTTGATCTCTTAGCTCTTGAACATGAGATTCATCAATGGTGAATTCTTGGTTTTGAGTTGGAATCCAAGTTTAATTGGATATCTAAGCTTAAATCATGTTTATTAAGAGGTTTTTTATCAGAAAACTAAAGATCAAACTCGTTTGGTTGATCAATTTTGACAAATCAGTTTTTAGCTAAGAATATCGGTTAATTTTTCCGGAAAATTATGAAACAATTTGTTTGATGAAATTGATGCTTAGGTTTTGTGTTGATAGATTAGAAATGATGTTTAGAAATGGTTTTTGGTGCAAAAAAGGTCATTTAGGGGCTGAAATTTATGGTCCGGCTAGATCATGAGTTTTCAATAAGGTAGATTGGAGAGGCATTTCAGATCAATGTAGTTCATGATTTTTTGATTTTCTGATTCTTAATTATAGCTTGTAACATCTATTTTATCTTTGTTTAAGCGCCACATCGAGGAGAGACCACTGCTAATCAAAATTGAGGTCCAAACACAGC
Source organism: Kokia cookei (assembly GCA_039519145.1). Taxonomy (NCBI): domain Eukaryota; kingdom Viridiplantae; phylum Streptophyta; class Magnoliopsida; order Malvales; family Malvaceae; genus Kokia; species Kokia cookei. Next base: position 32,532,529 of record CM076907.1, on the reverse strand, counting down.
TACTTGATACACTTTGGCTTGAGAAGCAAAGTGTAAAGGTGAGTGGTTTTTAAAGGCAATTGGTAAACATGCCTAGTTACATTCTTAATTGGGGTTTTGAATTGTGTTTCTAGTGATTCAATTGTATCTCAAGTGGTTTAGATTTCAAAATTCATTTTAATTTTATAAAAGTACATTTGTAAATAATTTATGGAAATTATGAATAGTGTGTTTGGTATGATTGATTTGAATTGTATTGGTTGATAATTGAAGCATGAATTATTGTGTATTAGAGCACTTAATGATGGTTTTATGATTGATTTTAGATCCATGGATAAAGACATTTATTGTGCTTATCTATGTTGATAATAAAATTGCTAAGTGACATGCTTTAAATTGAATTTTTATATCATGAATTAAGTGCTTAAATATCAGTTTTTATGCTTGTGTGATTGGTTATGTTGGAAACATTTCATGGTAGATCCATTGGGTATAGATGGAAAGTCATAAGATTAGTGAGTACTCACCACTACATGTGTTATTTATGAGCATATGGCTCTAGGAGTATTGATTTTACTATAGTGGATAAGAGAGTGTTAAGCTTTTTTCTCCACTCAATCATTGGCGATTTCGAGCCGATGTAAGGGAGTGTGTGGCTACACCCTACCCAACCGGAGTATTGCATTCGATATTTTAGAGATCGGAGATCCGTTTATCCAGTTCATGATCACATGTTCATATTTTTCCATGGATGACATTTGCCAATATAAGTATCTGTTTGTTGATTAAATTATGTTTTCATATGTCACAATAAATGTGATTTTTATTCATGGAATAACATGTGAAGTTATGATGCTATAATGTTGCAATGTTGCTGGAAAGTTTAGTCAATTGAATGTCATAATTGAGCATGAAAATATAATTGAAATTTTGATTCATATCTTGAAATTTGATACATGATTTACCTTGTTTAAATATGTTTTGGTGTGATTTGCTTATTGAATTTATGGTCATTCACTAAGCTTTTTCAACTCACTCCCTCACAGCTTTGTGTAGAGTTTTCCAACTTTGGGGAGTTGAGGAGCCAAGGCAAGGCTAGTCCAAGTTTAAGGCTACTTGGTAGTATAGATTAAGGACTTTTCTATAGATACATTAGAGGGCATTGTGGCACTCCTGGGATAATTTGATACACTTTAACGGATATTTGAGACTTACATTTGGACATTGATTTTAAGATGTTATATTTGTTTTAATGTTTGATTTGTTGGTTAAATGTTGAGTATATTATTGTATGTTGCTAAGTGATAACATGGTGATTGAAAACATGGTTATTGAAGCATAAAATTTTCACTAATACATTTTAATTGTAGCTTGTCAACGAGTGGATAGCTTTGTGGCTAAGGTAAGTCCATTGTGTGATTTAATTGTTGTTTGTTAAGCATGATTTTGAATATTTAAATTATGTATACATGTTGTTTATTAGTTGTAATTGGATTAATTAGATTTGTATGTATGATTAAGGCAATAAAACTTAACTAATATAGCTTTAATTAATTATTGGATTAAGGAAAAATGGTTAATTAAAATAAACTTTTTAAGGGTTTCATAAATTGACTAAAAAAAGGTTGGTAAACATTTAGAATTAAAATCCTTAAAAAAAATAAAAGTATTAAAATGGTTCACAAATCGCTTCCGCAATAAGATTAGATAATTATTAGTTAGAATCGAGGTGTTATAAGGTTGGGGGGTGTTTTGGGTGGTTTTGTGCGAGGGATCTCTTCGGTGGCTAATATGTCCCTTTGAATATAGGTAGGTCCATTCTAGTCGAGTTTGGGGTGCCACAGCTACTTCCTAGCCTTTGAGTTCGCCACTAGCAAGTTCTCCGAAACTTGTGGTATCTTCTTCATCCTCCAATGACACGGTGGTACAAGGGGCTTTAGGTAAAGTTGCGTCTGAATTGGGACGAGGTCATAGAGAGAAATTTCCTTTGTGAAGCTTCGGGATTTTGTCACTCATACCGTCATAAAGAAAAGTTCATCTCCTACCTCACCTGCTTCAAAGCCTTCCTCAAGTACATTATTTCCTATAGTGCATCATGTTAATAGTGATAAATTAATTGTGAAACACCGAAATTTTCTTACAACTATTATTGAAGGATGCAGGATGGCATGATCCTATGCAAAAGGAGATTTGTGCTTTTGAGGATAATGACACTTTGTCTATGGAAACACTTCCTCTTGGAAAGAAAGCGCTGGATAGTAAATGGGTGTACAAGATTAAATATAACTCTGATGGAAGTACTGAGAGACATAAAGCTTTGTTTTTTATTTTTGGTTATCATCAAGTAGAAGGTATTAAGTATAATGAAACTTTCGCACTTGTGAAAATGGTGACTGTTCGAGCTTTCTTAGCTATTGCAACTTCGAAAAATTGGGAGTTACATCAGATGAATGTATATAATGCCTCTCAGCATGGTGATCTAGATGAAGAGGTTTACATGAATCTTCCTTTAGGTTTTGCTCCTGAAAAGCCTGGAATGGTTTGTTATAAAATCTTTTGTATTTTTATTGAAAAATGACAATAAATTTTTTTATTTTTAAACTTATTTTAATTTTAAATTTTTCAGAATCAAGATTAAATTAACAAAAATATGTAAAGTTAATAGTTAAATTTATTGAATAATTTAGATTTAGGGCTAATTAATAAAAACTGTAAACATTTAAGGAATAAATTTGAAATTCTGTGGATAAAAAAATCTTCTCTTGTAACGTAATTTGGCGTTTAATTAATGTCCTTTCTTGCTCTTTCTTTGCAAAATATGGCAGGAGAGCACGTCTCCCTTAAATGCGCGGTGGGCATGATTATTACCAAAATAATATAAATTAATATTTTTTTCAGAATCATACGGGTTGGGTTCTATTTATACAAATGGTATGGATTCTATAGAAAAGAGAAGCGCGTTTTCCAAACGCCAAAATTTGCTTAGTTGTTGCGATTTGAGCAGCGCACATAACTTTGAGGCCTAAATCATCACCAACTGTGTTGATTTGGGCCTTTAGAAAATGGGCACTTTTTTCTTATAGATGTGTCTCGGAAGTTTGGCTCCACTTATGTACTTCATATTTGGCTTTGCTTAGAAACCCTAAATTAATCCTATCTAATCTGGGCTCAAAATATGCATTCAAAACATTTCATTAAATCCCATTTAATGCTTCTGCCTTCAGTCATTCATTTCTTCTCTTTTTGCTTTTTGACTCAATTATACCCTTCAAACTTATTATTTTCTTTGTTTTTATTTTTTTATTTTTTATGTTGAATTATGACTCTTATTTCAAATCAATTTTAAGAAATAATTTTTCAGTTAAATTTTATTTATTTGTTTCAATTAAATTCTGTTTATTTGTTTGAATCAAATTTTTATTAGTTTAAATTATTTTATTATTATTTGATGTAAGAATTTAGCTTATAAATAAATTTTTTTACAATCTTAAAAATATACCAATTTAGCTTATAAATAAATTTTTTTACAATCTTAAAAATATACCTATTGGATTTTAGAACTTCTAATACTTTTGGAGACTACAACACAAAATGCTCAATTTTCATTGCTTTTGTCCACCATCTGAAGTGATTCCCACTTTGTTTTTCGATGTAATCTTCTTCTTAGATCTTTAAAGAGTTGTATTTTGATTTTTTTTTTTTCCCTCTCTTACAAGTTGAGAGGAACATATTTAGGTGCTTTTTCTCCTCCTCCTAAGTAAGCAGGCCCTAGTGCTAGTTCTTTCTTGAAGGTGGTTTTACTGGTTATTATTATGAACCATGCCAAATTTGGATTCTTCGACCACTCTCCTCTCCCCCTCGTGGTTGACAACAGCAGAGGAGAGCTAGGGTTTGTATCTTTTTTTTATTTGGAGTATGGGCTTGACCTTAATAGCCCTTGCCGTCATTGTTTATTTTTATTGAGCCATTAAGTTGATTTACAAGTAACTTTTCCAAATCGCCACCAATTGAGCTGATTTGACCTTTGAAACATGGGATTTTTTGCTTGTCGTTGAACTTTCGTTGCTACAAGTAAATCAACTTAAAAACCCAATAACAGGGGTTTTTTTTTTATTGTAGCATCCATAACATTTGCGTAAATTATGTTAATATTTCCATCATGGTTATAAATAGGTATATTTTTTTCTTTTTTTATGTTATTTGTTTTATTTTCAATTATATTACTTTCAGATTTTCTATTAACAAGGTTGAGCATTTATATTGACTCATTTTAATCGCATTTTAATGTTTCATTTTTATTTATTTCTAACATATTGTGAATGGAATGCATCTCGGCTTCAAAGAAATCAATGGCCTCAAGGAAACTAATGTTTGCAACGTATACCGATTGTACTTAAGCTTTACGAGGATAATTGAAATTTTTGGGATTGGTATTATCTTGCTTCTTAAATTTCACTGAGTGAAAATTATGATATGTTGCTTTACCTAAGTTGAGATGTTTTTTCATCAAATGATAAAAGTTCTGATGCTTGATACTTTTGCAATTTTTCGATAGCTTCATGGCATTATTTTATGTAACATGATTTTTACTATCAGTTAGATGGTTTTAGTAGGAAAGTAGCTAATCTGATATATTTAGTTTGTTCCCTTCAAACCCTGTACGCTTTAGCGCTATAAGCACACCCCAACCCTGACGTTAAGAAATTCCCTCCCCAAAGCTCGCACATCATCTATTGTTAAGATATTATTATGAGATATTATCTCTTAACAATTTGATTCCTGTGTAATTACTATTATATAAATATTTATTTACCCTTAAGGGTTATCTATAAAATTCAATAGATTACCTTATTCTTGTTATGTTGTTTGAGCAAGGTTTTTGAAATTTATTTTCTTTCATCATTTGAAGTGGCTGGCGGTGAGTCTTCTCCTCCACCACCACCACCAGGAGGCGACACTTCTTGGTTTTATCTCTGAGTAATGGCAGCCTCTTCTAGTGGTGTTCAGTAATAAACAATCAACTTTCACTCGATTGAATGGTAAGTCCAAGAATAATTGGATTATTGATATGAAGTGTTCAAATCATGTTACAGATGATCTTATGTGTTTGACGAATGAGAGATATATTGTAGCATATTTTGTAAGTTTCCTTGATGGCCAAACTGTGGGGCTACCCAAGAAGGAATGGTTAAATTGACGGGCAAAATTAATTTAAAACAAGTTATTTAGGTTTCTAAATTAAACTGAAATTTAATTATGGTTTCCTAGTATTATTTTGTCCAGTTTTCTACTAACATATGTGTTATTTAGGACCTTCATTCGAGGGAGCTAAATGGAGCGAGTGAGACACAAGATGGATTTTACTACTTCCAGTATGTTTTGGCGATAAAAGCAGTTTCGATTGAAGCTTCATCGTCTTTGGAACTTTTTCATAAAAGATTGGATCACCCTTCCAAGAAAGTTGTAAAGTTACTTCCTTATGTTAGTAACTTTAGAGATCATCTGAATAAAGCAAGTGAATTTTTTCATCGTGCTAAGCAGACTAGAAATAACTTTCCAATAAGTGAACAGAAAGCCACTTGTATTTTTGAGATAGTTCATTATGATTTGTGGGGTTTCATGACACTCTTTCATTTTATGGATCTCATTATTTTTTGCATTGGTTGATGATTTCTCTCCGTCTATTTAGGTATATCTATTGGTTAATAAAAATGAGGTTTTCAAATTTTTCATGTCATTCATTGCTATGGTTGATCGTCAATTTTCTCAACAAGTAAAGTGTGTTAGAAGTGATAATGAGACCGAATTTAATTGTCTCTAGGATTATTTCCTTGCAAATGGCAATATTTTTCAAACATCTTGTGTTGGTACTCAACAAAATGGGAGAGTGGAGATGAAACATCAGCATATTTTAAATGTAGCTCGTGCTTTGCGTTTCCAGAAAATCTGCCTGTATCTTTTCGGGAAAGTGTGTGTTGGTTGCTTCTCATTTGATTAATCCTTCACCTCTTCTTCACAATAAAACACCTTAAGAAATGTTGTTTGGTAGCCTCCTTTATTTTATGATCTTTGTGTTTTTGTTGCTTATGTTTTGCTCATAATCAACATTCTAAGGCTGATAAGCTTTCTAGTCGAAAGTGTGTTTTTGTTAGGTACTCTTTTGGTAAAATGGTTAGTATTTATATGATATGGGTTCTAAGAAGATCTTTGTGTCCCGCGATGTGAAATTTTTTGAGGATATTTTTTCGTATTTGGATGGAAACACTGCGACCATTGAGCTTGACAATATTGCTCTGCCTTATGGAAGTGCAGGCGTAATTTTTTATACATATTTTGGTGAATCAGAGGTGTTACAACCCACGACTATTCCTCCGCTTGCTACTCCGTAGGCTGTGAGTTCGCCACCAACGAGATCTCCGACACCTATGGTATCTTCTTCTTTCTCCAATGGCACGATGGTACAAGGGGCTTTGGGTAATGATGTGCCTAAATTGGGATGCGGACATAGGAGAAATTTCCCTTTATGAAGCTTCGGGATTTTGACACTCACATCGTCATAAAGAAAAGTTTATCTCCCACCTCACCTGCTTCAGAGCCTTCTTCATGTACTCCATTTTCTATAGTGCATTTTGTTAATTGTGATAAATTTACTGTGGAACACCAAAATTTTCTTGCAGCTATTACTACAAGGGTCGAGCCTTAATCTTTTAAAGTGGCTATGAATGATACAGGATGGCGTGATGCTATGCGATAGAAAATTTGTGCTTTGGAGGATAATGAAACTTGGTAACACTTCTCCCGGAAAGAAAGCAATGGGTAGTAAGTAGGTGTACAAGATTAAATATAACTTCGATGGAAGTATTCTGAGACTTAAAGCTCGTCTTGTTGTTTTTTATAATCATCAGGTAGTGACTATAATGAAACTTTCGCACCTAGAGCGAAAATAGTGACTATTCAGGCTTTTTTAGCTATTGCAGCTTTGAAAAATTGAGAGTTACATCATATGGATGTTCATAATGCCTCCCTGCATGGTGATGTTAATGAAGAGGTTTATATGAAACTTCCTCAAGGTTTTGCTCCTGTTAAGCCTAAAATGATTTGTTATAAAATCTTATATATTTTTATTTATAAATATTTTCATAATTTTGCAAGTATTTTTATAAAATACTATGTATTTTTATTGAAAAACTCAAGAAAGGAGCATCAAAGCCAGTTTTCACTCTTTATTATCAATACATCAAGGCTTTTCATCGCTTCCATGCTCTTCAAATATAACCCTTTTTTATTTTTTATTAAAAATAACAAATATGGAACTCTATGAATGAACTGAATGTTTCTTTTTTCTTTTTCTCCTAGTCCAAAAATAAAGAAATAAGAAAATTAATAGCAAACAAATCAATGACAATATTCATTTCTCTACTTTGAGCTGCAGCTTAGGTGGTCAAAATGGCTCAAATTTGGATATAAATCCGATCTACACCACACTCTACGTGTACAAAGACATTCAAATTAAAAATCAATTCAACCTATATATGTGTGTATATATATCAATCTTACTCTATATGTACAATAGAGGCAGATGGTCATGGATAGTCCAACAATGCAAACTTTACTTGCAAACTAATCTTACCACCCTCATTGACTAGCTTGGCTGCAGTTACCAACCAATGTCCCGGAGCATCATGCGGACCACGCACAACCTCAGACATGTCCATATATTTTAGTAGTTTTTTGGAGTGAATTGGTGCAGGTGGACCATCAGGATATACACCTGAATTAAGTGCAGTTGGAGCTTGCTTTTGTTGTCCGTTGACTGTTTGTCGAGTGAAAGTAAAAGTTGTACTAAGATTTGTAAGGAAATTGGCCTTACGAGAAGTTTCAGGTGCAACTGCCCACTCAGTCTTCCGGATAGTGCAGTTGGGTATATGGGTGTACAGCAGACGGAGATGCAAAACCGTATTTGCCCACTTCCCTGTGCAAAGAAGCTGTGCACCGGTTACGATAAAAACACCACTTGAGACTTCTTGCAACCAGTTAGGATCATGCTTAACAACAGATGTGCAAACATTTGAGTATCTCTTCCACCTGACTGGTTCTAAAAATTGATCGTTGGGCCTATAGTCGTCTGAACCTCGCCATTGGCAACGTCTGCCGGATGTTGTCATCATATTTGGAAGACTTGAGAGATGCTGAACATGTAATGCCAACCGGTTGCATTTTTTTCCTTCCAAGAACAAACGAAGACCAACTACTGGTTTTAGATCACTTGAAACCTGCAATTGTACGAAATATTTAAATTTATTTTTATAGTAAAACTGTCTTTGTCTGCAAAGAATAGCTAAAGAAAAAAAGGATGAACTTCGATAGCAATTCGGAGGGGTGAAGCACTTTAAACCTATATTTACACATGCAGCACATCTACATGGTTATGCATACATGTCTACACATGTATATCTGCATGGACAAGAAAGGTAAAACCACATACAGATGTGTTTATAAAACCAGGCAAATTCCACCACAGCTCCATATTTAAAAATCTTTTTGTTCATATTTTACCTTAAAGAATACTGAAGTGTGTTTGTTGATAGTTGTTACTGCTATATTTTCTACCAGATTATGAGACAACTTTACCATGTAAAAAATGACCATTTAAATATTAAAGATGTGTTTATTGTCGCCAATAAAAAATTCAACGTAATTTCTTTCTAAGAGTAGTAACTCAACTCCCCTTCCTACAGGCTTTTACCAAGAAAATGTGGCATTTTAATTATAATAAGGTGACTACAGTCTACATCAAATCTACTAGAACCCCGCCAACGTTGTTAGTACCAAAGATGTGCAAGTCATACTTAACAGCGCCATACATACTGGTTTCAAGCAAAACTGGTGCAGTAATATTTTAAACTTACTTTTAGGATTCTCTGTGCTAGCAGTTCGTTCATAGAATTTTAGTTAAGTCCAGGTTCAGATGCTATCATATGATTTTAAATTATATTGTGCATTGCTTATAGCAAGAACATATTGGGTAATGAATTAGTGAATCTTCCCCTTGATTTCAGGAATTATAAATTTTGGATCTTTCAAGACTTCTGCTCTAGATGAGAAGAAAAAGAATAATAATTCAGGTGACAAGACAATATGATGATGAAAACAATAAAACTGATAAGCCAATTATGAGCTGTTTGACTACCTGTGCACAGCTGACTTGTATCTTAGGACCCAGGAAAGCAAATTGCAGGGAAGGGCAAGAAGATTTTTTCCTCTGATGCCTAAGAGGCAGTTCACAGAACATAGGAGCCCATTGTTGTGGAACTTGAAACTCCAGGAAATAACGTAAATCCTCTGGATCAGGCTTGTCTACACATATTCAGCAAGTTAAAGAACTTTACTTTCGCATAAAACTATAAATATATAAAAGTTTGATAAGATTAAATGATTTGTAAAATTATTGTTAAAAGAGTAAAAGTCCTCAAACAGCCAAATGTTCATTTTCATTCAGCTTGATTTTTTATTTTTAAAAATATTCAAGTTGCATACATATTTTATTTCTTTCCTATCAAGTATAATGTTAAACGAATACATTTTTTTGTGCTAAATTTCTTAGACATAGCATTGACATGTCAGATTCAAACAACAGGATATGCGGCATATTTTATTTCCAGCGGGGACATAACAGAGGGTAAATCTTTCCCTTAGACCTTGAAGCACTTCCTCTCCAACTAAACATGCCTCAAACTTCAACATCATACAAAATATGAACAATCGCAATAGAAAGTAGTCAAACATATTCTTCAATTGACTTTGAACACATTTTTTTTTGACAACTAATACTTGAGAAGAATTAATAATTTTAAACAAAATAAGATTTTTTTGTGAGTTTCATTTTTTATTCTTTCCAACCAAAAATCTATAAACTTCTCCTAGTCTTACCCCAAAACTGTTACTCTAGTCAAGTTATTCAGTTAATATTATTTATTAGAGAAGAATTCCAACCATCACCAAAATCATATTTGAAGCAAAAACCCAGAACTGAGGTTATTTCCATACGTCAAGCACAGCAGTACTTACAACGAAGATACAAGTTGATCGCATGGCTAAGATACCCACTTCCTGGAATCCCAGTCAGAAGAGAAGTGATTGGTACAAACTTGAACAAAATTCCTTCTGGTTTAGTAGGTACAGTCTGGAGCCAGTTGGAGTGACTATGCAAGAACACATTTCCTCCTCTTTTTGAGGAAATGATAGTGAGTCCCTATTTAAGATGAAAACAAAGGAAAATAATTTATGGATTCTAATAATAAATTAAACCAAAGACCACAAAGAGTAACACTCAAGTTCTAGACTCACATCTTTGCTTGATGTTTCCGCAATGCTGGCCAGCTGCAAGGAGTTTGACTTGGATATGTGGTTAAAGACCTCGGGTACCTGCATAAATAAATGGAATTTAGAAACAATACTGTTGTTTACCAAAAACACAAAAGATCTCTTAAATTTTAATGAGATGCTAATACTTTTTGTTTGCCATCTCTTGTTTTTCTCTGCAGTAATGAAGGGCTTTTCCCATCTGAAAACATAACATCTCCAAGATCCTCCAAATACCCCCTGAGCTCAGAAGGAGGAATTGTAGAGGAATAGCTCTGTCTGACACACAGGAAATCTTGACCTCCAACAGCCATGCCGACTATTATGTGCGTCCCATATGTCTGTATGAACCTGCCTAATACAATTTGTTAGATAAGTACTGCATGAAACCAATAATAATGATACTAATAGATGCCAAGAAACCAAAATGATTCATGTTTTTCCCAGCCAAATTAGACACGACATTATGTGGCAGAAATTTTGATCAGCACGAAATTTACATGTACACACACTATATATATTTGTATGTGAATGTAAGGATTCTCCCAACCCCCTTATTTTACCATTGGAAAGTGATATTCTAACCAAAATGTTTATAATAAACCTCTTAAACATTCCTGTTTTAGTTCAAATTCATATTTGTTATCATAAGAGCAGTACCCTGGCTCAAAAAGAAACAGATGAAAGAACACCAAACTGTGATACATGAATCATGTAGGACAGTTAGGGATGATTTCATAGTGCATGAATGCATGGTTGCCTAGGTTGCCAAGGACCCTAGTCATGGGTGCAACCTTACAAGAAAAGGGAAACTATGAGCAAAATTGTGAACTGTTAATTAATGTTAAGGTTGCAAGTTAATTACATCGTATTCAAACCGAAAAGATTATGGTATATGATAGAATGCAAGCATGTTAAAAAACATGGTCAATCAAAAGGATTGCACTGCTTTGGGAGGAAATCGGTGAGAACATAACATTTTCTAAACCAGAAGTATTTCATGAGAAAGTTGAAAATGAGTATTACAGCTCCATCATCATCTCATAATTTAATTACAAATTGATGCTATAATTGTTTCAAGCATACAGCCACACAGTCAACCTTAACCAGTTGAGAACCACAAATAATTCTGCATAACCAGCAATGCCTTTCCATTAATATAGGCAAGAGTGTAAAACAAACAATCGGCAGTATTCATTCTTACGCAAACAGCCTCCACATAATCCATATGATTTCTCATTGATACATAACGATCAAAACGCCAAGAAACTGCAAAACAATGTATCAGAAACATACCTAGACAATGCTTCTGGATCCCAGCGAGATGGAACAGATTTCTTAACACTATCATGTAAAACAAGTGGAGATGCTGTAAGGTGTAAATGATATAACGAAATAAAGTAACCATCAAAAGCAAGATTTTTGGTGTCTGCAGCATCATGAAGCCAGTCTCCAGTCAAATCAAAAATTGTGTTAAGATAGCCTGAAGGGACCTTTCCTTGTATAGAAGATTTCTGATTAAGAAACTCAGACATCTGCAAGGGAAGAAAGATTTGGGGTCAGAGATAAGGTACATCATTGATACAACATTAAATAAACTAATTTCAACCTCTATAATGCTCTTAACTAGTACAGCATTTAACATAAATAATCTTAGATGGTTTTCATATTAAATCTCTTTTTTTTTTTTTCTTTTTCACTTTCTTCATCACTAAGGTTCGGGTAGAAACCCTTTCAAGATACTTTGACAATAGGATTTTGAAGTAATCAAAGTGTATTAATATCAGCTATTACTAACAACTGGTAGAGTCCCTGGATCATGAAGCAGATATCAGGAACTCATGAATATATACTATTTACTTCTGGAATGGAGGCTCGCTTCAAGTTTAAATTTTTTATATCTTTTTATTTCAAACAAAATGATTAAAGAAGATACTATTAGAAAAAAATAAACATTACTAGCAGATTGAAAACTCTGATAAATGAGCTTCAAAAAATATGAAAGCTTTTCCACTGCAGCAGTCCATAAATGTTAAATGATCAAAACGGAACCATTCTGCATTTTAAGTGATTCCATCACTGAAATTTCTCTGTTTTACCTACCAAAATCTATTAATTTCAGCATCTCAATGCCAACACTTGTGCACTCCATTCATAGAGAAATGCCTTCATGTGAAACCTTAATAATTAGTAACGGTGTCTATGACATCAGATTCTTTCCTATCTCATTTCATTTCAGGGAAGTAGGAAGTACCATATTCAAATGCACAATTCTTAATTCATGTCAAAGAGAAAATTATTCTCATTTTTTTAAACAGGATTAACTTTGAGCTCAAACAAAAAATGCTCTTTAAAACATGAATCAGGCAGAAACATCATATCCCAACTCTACTGATATTCCCAAATCAAGATTATGGCTTAAATTATGAATCAGCACATAAAAATATGAATAAAATATAGAAGCAAATTGTTTCAAAAATCAATTGACACCATTAGTAGAAAATTAGCTAGAGATTAACTCGTAACAGAGCTATAGACTTTCAAAAAGTTGAGTCATCCCAAAACATGCTCAAATCACCTAAAGCTCAAATCTTATTTTAATAGCAGAGTGTGGAGAAATAAGCATGTGTAAAACCATTTATAAGACATGAAAGACAACCCTAGAAATCCATCCTTCCATATCTCTACTTCTTTCCTTATCGATAGCAAACATCCCAGAGGAAGAAGAGGAACTCCAAATGGTGAAAGTTCCATGAGCCTATTAGCCCTTTCCCACCTTCTTCACTTGTATGGTTGTAAAAGAATATTAAAGAAAAATCTAATTATCCATACAAAACAACCCAATTTATATAGGCACCATTAAATACAAATCCCATCATGCATGCAACCTAACTTTGTCTTCCAAAAAAGAACTTTGAAGTTTCAAAAAAAAAAAAAGATGCACTTAGTCAAAAGAGTTGAATATACAAGTCTATCCACATGTGACAAAAAGGTAACTTTAGATCCCACCATTTTCAAGGCTGATTCACCATAAATTAATGCTTATTTATAAAACACAAAGTTGTGATTCAATTTTCAAAAAAAACATACATACTTGGGAAAGAAAATGTTCTCAGCAATAGCAACTTCGCAAACCACACTAGTTAAGGATTCAGATCAGGCATTCATTACCATTTCCCATGGTCAAAATTTGTAGACTTGCTCAATCCCGCAAATTTCGGAAACTTTTAGAAAAGTTTTAAGACTTCACATAAGTTGGTCATTTCAGACTATTACTATCAAAAATGACAAAACAGAACAAAACCTGATTCACCCATGAATCAGAAAACTGATACAAATCAAGGTTTGAGGAGGGAGGGGGGAAATATGAATTGGGCATCTGAAAAAACATCTTAAACAAATAAAAAAAGCCCCAAATATTTTATCAAAACAGAAAAAAGAAAAGAAAACAGACCTTATTGAATTCAAGAACATCAGATTTGAATCGAATACGGTCACCTTTATCAAGACGAATATCTTGAGAAACATCTGTGATAGTAAAAACACCTGGCAATACAATGTCTCTTTTATAGGTTTCATCAAGCACCACCAACCTTGCTCCTTTAGCATATTTCAACCTGAAATCTCCGCTAATATCGAAGCCTTTTCCCAAAGCTTCCATAGCTCTTACCTCAATTGGCTTCTCACTTTCCTCCATAACCATTCCTTTTCTTTTTTTTCTCCTCTGCTCTGCTAGCTCAAAGACTAAAAACAACAGCAACAACTTCAAATTTGTAGCTTTTGATTGTAGTGTTTCTTAAGGAAAGAAATAGTGTGTACAAAATTTGACCGTCAGCTTTTTTATCGTAGGCCACTTTAGACTATCATAAATGGATATATACACATACATACATACATGCATACACATGGTCCACACAGGAAGAAAAAAACAATTTGAGTTTACTTGTGGGTTCAGGGAGAGGAAGGTTATTTCATTTCAACTTTCTTATGAATTTTGTATAGAATTGGAAGGGGAATATTTTAATATTATTATTATATTTGATAAAACTACGAAAGAGGTGATTTCCGGGAAAGGGAAAAGTTTGTGGAGCGGAGTAAATTTTTTATTTTTATTGGTATTTATTTATGGTTTATCATCATTACCTTTAATATAATTTTTTGAAAAGTGACTTTTATTAGTTTATAGTATCTCTAATTTTTTAATCTATAAATGCACAATTCTTTTATTATAATATTAGTTTTTTTTTTTAGTTATGTATTAATAAAAGTTTATTTTTGAAATTATTTAAGAAAATAGATCGTCTTAAAAATTAATTACGGGTATGGGGTCAAAAACACAAAAACACGTTTACGTGGAGTCATTTTCAAGAGATAAATCAGAAAAACGCTTTCACGTAAGCGTTTTTTTCCTTGTATCAAGCAAAAGCGCACTGACGTGCAAGAGCTTTACAAAAAGCGCCGACGTGGGTGCACTTTTGCTCGTATTTTCTCCAACAACAAAAGCGTGTCCACATGAGCATTTTTTTTAATAACGCTTCCACATCAACGCTCTTTTGCCTGACATAACGAAAAAAGCGTTTACGTTAAAGTATTTTTCTGATTTATCCCCTGAAAATAACGCCACATAAACACGTTTTTGTATTCTTAGCCTATACCCGTAAATACTTTTCAAAATGACCCATTTTCGTAAATAATTTCGGAAATAGACCTTTAACGGTACTAAACCTTTTTTTTTTGTGATGTATTGATTGATTGTTTACATTAATAAAAATAAATAAATTTAATGAGTTAAAATATTTGTTTATTAAAAATATGTTACTATTAATACACACGGTAATACATAGAAATCCTAAATCCTAAACAATAAATTGAAACATTAAATTAGATCATATTAGTAAAATATAAATATGTTTCCTGTCTAAAAAATAAAATAAAATTATATAAATTATAAATAACAATGAAAGTTATGTTAGTATAGAGTAGGGTAAAAAATTTATTTAACTTAACATGTGTTTAATAAAGTCTTTTTAAAGACAAGTTTTATAAAATTTAATTTTTATCTTTTGTGATATATTATTTTCATATTTATTATAACAGTTACCATTAAAGTTAAATATAATTTAAATAGATTAAAGAAAATGTGTAATTCATTTTAGCACGTATCAATTTTTTCTAAAATGTGAACATAAATGTTTTTTTACCTTTTTTTAGGTCAACCTTATAATATATAAATATATATATGATTTCAATAGTTCTATATTTGCATACCCGAACGTTGAACAATTTATTGTATTTAATATCTAAAATACATTTAGTAAATTCATATCTGTTTATATAAAAATAGATTTATACATAATATAATTTTGAAATGAAAAATTATAATTGATAACTTAATTTTAAAGAAATAAAAAATTTTGTAAAAATTTTAACCGAATTTAAAATTATTTAATGTGTATGTTAAACAAATTTAATTTAATAGGAAATGTATTTATTTATATTATATTTCTAAAAACTTTGTAAATTTTACATACATTTTAATTGAAATATATATTTTTTTAATTTTTTTAATTTTAAATTTGGAAAAAAAATTGTAATTTTACTTTTAATTTTTATTGCAAAGAATGTAATTTTGTTAATATTTACTACATATTTTATAAAAAATTTAAACAATATAAATTTATTTCATATATCTTACTTATTAATTATATTTTTATTTAATTTTAATTATTTTTTTAAAACATTTTGAACTATAAAAGAGTAATAAAATTTAAAAAATATATAAAAATATTAGTATTTAAAAATAATTTTAATATTTAATATTATAGTAATAATTTTTTAAACAACTTTATTTTTTAAAATAGTTTTTTAAAATTTTCCTTTAATATTTTAAACAGATTTGAAAATAATTTTAAACTACAATAAATATTTTATTAAAAATTTGCTTTCAAAATTATTGTAATTATTTAAAATATATATTCTAGTAATTAAATATTTTATTTCAAAAGTGTAGTATGCGGGGAGCTATGAAATCTCAATATTGTCATCTTTGTTCGGGTTAATTTAAAGGATGAAATTTCTTAAGTGGTGGGAGTTGTAATAGTTTGATTTTTAGTGTTGTCGAGAAAGGTGGTTTTGAAACCCCATTTTCGTAATTGAGCTCATAAATATTAATTATTAAATATATATATTTGCGGAGTTGATATAAAAGTTTATTAAAGTTTGGTCCAGTAATTAGTTGAATTAAGTGATTAATTAAGGTACAGGAGCTAAATTGTAAAAATATTATCGCTATAAATTTTTAACTGGTTAAAGACTTAGGTACTTAAATTATAATAGGGATTTAAATTATAATTAGTTAAAGGTCCAAAATAGCAATTAAACGAATTTATAATATATATGTTAGTGGATGTTGGTAGATTAAAACATTAAAATGTAATTATTAAGTTAATAATTAAGATTAATTAAAATAAAAACAAATTATTAATCATGGTATAAAAGCTATTTTCGGTGGAAAGACAGAGAATTCTCTTCTTCTTCATCCTCCAAATTTTCCACCATGAAAGAAATATGAAGCTTCAAGAGTTTTAACTTTCGGAAACTAATTAGGTATTGTAGTTAAGGTTTTTCTTTTTGTAATTTTTATGTTTTTGATGTTATGATAACTTGTTTAGTAGATGAATGAGATAGTTAGGTCTTTGAAATTGATACTGCAACCTCTCCAGTCCGGCCTAGATGTTAAATTCGAATTTGGAAGATTACATTAGCCACCGAAATGACCCAGTAAACTATTAGAGTTTATAAAACAGTCATTTTTAAAACATCTGTTTATCTTTTAGAAAAACAATTAGTCTATTTTCAAAAAAACTCATCAGTCAACAAAAACTGATTAGTTTAACATTATTCTTGTAACGATGTTTACCTTTCTTTGAAGACTTAGTTAATTTCTGAATTAACTATTATTCAAAATTTTGTTATAATCTAGTAGCGGAAAAAAAAAAGTAATATCTAATTTAGTTTTAATAAAATCATGTTCCATGTATAATTTAAATCCATAATTCAACATCCTAAAATTAAATTAATTACCATGCATGCTAAATAACTTAAAATCGAGGTCTTATGCCACAGCTTAAAAATAAACAATACAGTGTCTGAATAACAGAAAAAATGGATAATAGATCTAAAATACTTTAATAAAAGAAAATTCTGAGTCGAGATCCTCTAGATGCCAAGTCAGTGTCCTAACTTGACATGTCCACCTCAAAATTGAGACTAGAAGTTTCGAGGGTAAAATACAAATTTTAGCTCAAAAGTGATCGGAATTTCATAAGTTTGATAACCGATAGTATTTTACAATGATGGCTATTAGGATGTTAAATCAATTTCTAAAAATGAGTTTTACATGGCTTTAATTTTGAAATAGGACTGTTTGTAAAAGAGTCGAAATTAAAAGCTTTTATGAAGAATTTGACCAAATGTTCAAAATCAACTTAAGAACCCCTTTTTCAATCGAAGTTAAGGTCAACTTCTCCCCATATTTTGTGTCATCTTTTACCCTCTCAATCTTTTCCAATCTCTTTTAAACACTAACTCTTAATTTCTTTTGAATTCAAATAACCCTAAAACCTCCAAGAGAAACACCCAAAAACCTTATCACCTTTATCATCTTCATCATCTTCTCCAAACATGGGTTTTTCTAGATTCGTGTCAAATCTCATTTTTCTTCAAGCAAAGGTAACCAATCGACTTCTTATGAGTTTTAAACGATATCTAGTCCTTTAAACTAAGTTTTTAGCCATTAAAACACAAGTTTTGAATAAAAGCAAAAAATAGAGTCTTTAATAGTGAAATTCAGGTGTGTGTATGAAAACTTAGTATTAAAGTGTTTTTCAACTTGTTTTAACATGATTAGAAGGTTTCTAAAATTACTTTAAAGTTTCGTTAAGTATTTCTTGAGTTTTAATGAATTTTCGTTATTATAGTCATTATATGTCAAAAATATTTGATATATTAAAATGTGTAGTTTTGTGTGGTTTAAAGGTTGAGAACCAGTCGTGGGTTTAAAGTTTAAAGATTTCGGTTTGAGAGAACATAACTTATGCTACTGATTATGACTGTATGAGATGTGTAGATGACTAATTTTTGCTTGTGTATTTGTGTGATATGTGGGGTTGAGGCGTCAGAGTCGATAGGACCTTTTACAAGCAAAGATAAAGGCAAAGGAAAGCTTATCTAAGCTTTCAGGTTTTTCAACAAAAAGCATTTATTTGGTAAGTGTTTGGAATCGCTGCTTGTAGATGATTCATTATGTATTTGGGAATTTAGAGATAGCCTAAACCCTTACTCTAAATTCTGAGTGTAATTGTTTTTATACCTATGCTTAATATGTGAAACATGTGCTTGTGTAATTGTGAAAAAGATGTGATATTGTGAATAAACATGAGATGTTGTGACATATGCTATAAGCTTATGATGACTGTTATGAAAGAAAATATGTGGGCATGCTATTCATGCCATGTGACAGAAAATATGTGGGTATGTTCTTCATGTCATATGATTGATTATGTGGTGCTAATAAACTGAATATGCAATGAATATGTGTAAGAAAATATGTAATAATAATGTGGGTATTTTGGCTTTGTGATCTTATGAGACCGTTGGATATAGTTGGCATGTCATAAGATTGTGAGTACTCACCTTTGTGTTGTGATATATGTGGGCGCTGAGGCCTAGGGATAGTGTTGGAGAGATAAGGGAATGTGAGCTATGCTCCATTCAACGGTATATGTATATGTGGTGTGTTGGAGAGTGTTAGTTATATGTTTCACTTATGGGATATGTTTCGACTCTATGAGTCCAGTGTTTGGTGTGTTAGAGATCCACGTATCCAATGTGTGATGATAGAGCTCACTTTATGTTTCATAGTCTTAATAGTCAAATTATCATGAATTGTGTTTTTATGTGTTTATATGTATATATATATATATGACTGAATATGTTTGCATGTGAATAAAGTATGTTGAAACTATGTAAAGAATGTGTAAATAAATACAAGTGAGCTGATATGAATGTGATGCATGGTTATTGAGTTGATGCATGATGATTGTTTATGTAGTGGTTAATCTAGGCATTCACTGAGCTTGTTAAACTCACCCACTCCCTTTTTAACCATTGTAGATACTTAGTGCAGTGTGAGCGGTGTGGTCTCGATGGTGATCCAAGCCGAGTCAACTTATTTACTTTTATTAGTAGGTTTAATAAAGTTATTTATGTTTTGGGAACCTAAGGCAATGTGTTAGACAATATGATGGATTTATGTTGGTTTTTGTTATGTTTCTTTTTAGTTATTTGCATGCCATTATAAACTTAAAAATTATGATGTTTGAGACGTTTTGAGGTTTATTTTACGAGGTAATTGTTACATGTTGTTTAGGGATTTGTTGAAATGATTTATATACTAATATATGTTGTATTTTTCAAGTTTGGAATAGAGGTATCGATAATCGGGTTTTAAAAATGATACCTCTAGAATTTTCAAAGTGCAGGAAGTCTGCATTACTTGTCAATATTGATACCTTAACAGGAGTATCGATATTTGAGGGGAAATTATCGATACTTGTACCGAAGTACTGATATTTTCCGACAGTTGGGTTTTAAATTTGAAAACAGTAAGCTATTTTGGTATCGATTTTTCAGATAGTATCGATACCCCTTATAAAAATATCAATACCTTCTTTAAAATACCGATACTTACGTAACAGTTTTGGGAAAAATTGCTAAACGGTCCTAATGCATGATAAATGTTTGATAGATGATAAATTGATTGTATGATCGTATGATTTAACATAAATCTGGTTATTTATGACACATAATATGTATGAATTTGTAATAATATGAACACTTTAGTAAGAAAATTAAAAAGAAAAATTTACATGAAAAATAAAATGTTAAAGTTCGGTAAGCATGTTGTGAGACGATGGTCTGACACCCTGATATTCGGGCTCGACAACCGGATCGGGTATAGGGTGTTACATGACAAGTTATCTGTAAAGGTGGAAATTAAAGGGAGTGAGCTATGAAACTTAATGTGAGTTCTATCACAAGTAAACCAATGTAGAACAATATTTAAGCATACATATTAACAATTTTCATCACAGTGATAATCATATAGAATAGCAGTTTTAGACAATTCATTCGAGCATGTTTTGAGTGTCAATGCCATGCAATTTTAGTTTAACAGGAAAGATCCTACCCATACTCTCCTACACTCCTCAATAAGAATTCCCCAGAACTCCTCCAGCCATAAAACTCTAGGTTGTGGATAAACCACTGATATTTGTAGATAAACTACCAGTAATAAAATTTTTGGATGAACCACCAGTATTTTAAAAGCGGTTTGCAGACAAGCTGCCACTTGTTATGGGTGCACAACATATTTGCAGATAAAAACTACTAGTAATTTGTGGATGAACCACTAATAATATGCAGATTATTAAACTGCCAGTACTTCCACCGTATAATCATCTCACCCATGCAATGCAGTGCGACATGCTTGAAATAGTATCATGTAAAAACAGTAGACATGCTCAACATGTTTTCAGTTCATCAATAGCATTAGACATGCTTAACATGTATTCAGTATTACAATAATATGAAAATCAATAACAGTTTCCCATATCAAACATTATAATACTAGCAAATCAGTTATCAATTCACAAATTCCAACATATTCATGATATCAAGAACTAATTCTAAAAGCAATTCAAGGATTAAACTGGTAAATTCACAAAATTCTTGACAAAACTGTATAACATGGGGCACACGACCGTGTGGCCAGGCCGTGTGGAGGGGTTACACAATTGTGTGGCCAAGCTGTGTAACAAACTGTGGCCATGTGGAAATTGCAAAATTAAGCTACAGGGGAGACTTGACCATGTGGTTCACGAACTAGCCTAGAGTTTCAAGGGTACATGGTCGTGTGGAGGGTCGTGTGATCCACATGCCCGTGTGTGAGACTTTGTGGCCTTATTTTTAAACACAGTTTGCATAATTCCGTTGCAGAAGAACACACCTTTTACTGGGAGCTTAATCGACGTTCCTCGCGATCAAACCTAATTTGATGCACCTAAAATAGGTCCTTCAAACGACATTTATATACGAATTAATGATTGATTTCAAGTTTCGTCTAGATTATCGAAAGATTTGACAAGAATCGAGAAAAATTGTGTAATTAGATTACAAGATTAGAATAATGATGCCTTGTTACCCTCTTGGGTGCTTCAATATGGTGTCTTGTTACGTTCTTCTATAAAATTATAAGAATGATGGAACAAAAGTAGTAAGAGAATGAAACATAAAATGATATCCATTAACAAAGAATTTTTTTTTTTTTTTTTTGCAAAATAAAGCAAATGCAATACATAAATAAAATTTGAGGCGTAAAAAAGAAAAATCTATCTTAATTTTTTTTTAACTAGAGTGTGAGAAATTAGTAATGTTTTATTTAATGTGTGTTTGGATGGATGGTGTAGTACGTTTAATTTATTTTTTTATCTCATTCTATAGTATTGTTACAATATTTAATCTCATCACCACAGTTGTTTTTACATGAACCGTAAGTAAATGTACCGCTCATCCAAACCCACCCTTAAAATACTTTCACCGAAAATTAAAACTTAAATTATATATATATATGTATCAAAATATAAAGATATTTTAAAATTAAATATTTTGAAAGTAACTATATATGTATATATAATGTGATTACTCTACAATTAAAGCATTTAAAGAGTATTTACCTAAAAAAAAATTTAAAAAAAGCATTTAAGGAGGAATTTAGAAAATTAAAACTTTAATATGAAAATATATATGAAGACTATTCACATTTTAAAAATATTTTGAGCTTCATTTGATTTATATATGTTTTAAAAAAAATCCAAACGTAAAAAGTTTTTTAAAATATTAGTAATAATGTTTTATATTTAAAATATATATTTATCTAAAACTAAAAAAAGGATTTATGAGTAATTTAAAAAAGAAAAAATAAAATTTTAGTAGAATTTTATATATGTGATATATATATATATATATCAAAATATAAATATAAAAATATTTTCAAATTTAAATATTTTGAGAGGATAATTAGGTTAGAAAGATATAAAATGATTTTTTTTTTAAATTATAGAAATTAAACGGATGATAAAAAAAAATTGATAAAAAAATATTAAATAAAAATAGAAATTAAATGAAAAACATGAGAGAGTGTCACTTGGGGTAAATATAGTGCATGTACTTTGTTATATGATTTGAATTATCAAAAAATTAATAGCTCTTAATTATGCTTATTAGTTATTATCTTAAATAACGTTATTTTGCTTTAATTATGTAAAGGTAAAACAATATTATTTAATAAATTATAAATCTTAGACATAAAATTGTGTACAACATACATGATACTAGAAACTAGTGTAAATAAAAGGGAAAAGGACACTAAAAAAGGTTATGAATTGGCTAGCAACATGAACCAATCAGTTCCATAATTAAAATTTTTTTGTATGTATTTTTAAATGTAGATCTATGTTGTAAAATCGTAGTTTCCACACATATATGCGCGATGTAAAATTCTTAATGTTTAAAATATACTACTGCAAATAAATCCATTAGCACTGACAAGAAATTAAACTAAATGTAAATAAATAAAGCAATCATTTTGTCGTGGAAGAATCACTGCTCTAGATCCGATCCTGCCTTGATCATGTAATAGAAAATATATGTTGTCCTCTAAGATTAACACAGTACTTCCAAATTCGTACTCGGATGAGAGGTTAGAATTAAAAAAAAACATCAAATTACAATTTTGAATTTAGTAGATAATAATTTTCTTTTAAAGATTTAATTTAAGTTGACTTAATATAATATTTGGTACTTGAACTTAATATTTTTTCTTAATTTGCTATCTAAACTTTTTTTTTAGTCCAATTTATTACCTAAACTTGACTTTTTTTCCTTAATTTGGTACTTAATTTTTTTAATATTAATTCGTTAAGCATAATTAAATATCTGTTTTTAACATGATTTTTCTCTAAAATTGATAATATTTTTGTAGCATAACAAAAAAAATTTCATTACCATTATTGTTTTGCGAAATTTTTATAATATTTAATAAAATTAGATACCAAATTGAATCTAAAAAAAAGCTTAGGTATTGAATTAGAAATGAATGATAAGTTCAATATCAAATTGGGTCCAAAAAAAATTTAGGTATCAAATTAAGAAAAAGTGTCAAGTTCAGATACTAAATTGAATAAAAAATTTAAATACCAAATTAAAAAAAAAAAATCAAACTTAAGTATTAAATATTATATTAAGTCATCTCAGTTATATCTAGATCTAATTAAAGCCTAATATAATTATTATAAGAAATAAAAAATTAAAATGGGTGGAGAGAGTTGAAAAGGTTGGTAACGTGGTGTTGACAGACCTTTACCTAACCTTTTTCAAAGTCAATATTTATGACCTACTTGCTTACCTACTGCTTTTATATTATTATTTTCTTTCTTTTTCTTTTAGGTTACCTTTTTTTAATCAGTACGGTATCCTTAAGAAAGATTTAAATTTATTTTTTTTATTGAATTTAACACCACAAATCTGATTTATTATTTATATTCTAAGATGTTACGATCAATGGGATATTAATTTAGTTGAAAATTATTAAATTAATATATAATTTGATATATTTTTTAATGTGGTATTTATATTATTTTATGCTTTAATTTAGTATTTGTATTTAGTAAAATTATATATTTTGATATTTAAAAGTGACGATATTAATTTTTTAGTGTTTAATTTAAGTTTTAGGATTGATTTGATAAAAGTTGATTGTTCATGTTATTAGATTCTAATTTTCATAATTTTGTTGATAGAAATAATATAGTGTTAATTGTGAATTTGATTAATTTTTTAGTTAATTTATTTAATGCAGTGTGATGGATTGATCTAAATAAACGTTTTGGGGTTGATTTGATGAAAATTAATTGCTAATATTATTAGTTAATTATGAATTTTCATTAAATCAATTCTAAAATCTGAATTGAACATTAAAAAAGTAACATTGCTATCTTCAGGTACCACAATGTATAATTTTTGTTAAATACAGGTATGATATTGAACCAAAAAATAACACATGTACCACATTAGAAAAAGGTGTCAAACTCAAGTACCAAGTTATGTAGGGATAAATCTCAAAACTGTACATAAGCTTTGATTTAATGTGCAATTGTATATACGAACTTTAATTTGGTGCAATTATACGCATGGAACTCTAATTGTGGTTCAAATATATACTTGAAACTTTAATTTTGATTCAATCATACACATTTAAAGAAATAAATACACCAATTTATTTTTATACTGGATAAATATGATTATTTATTATTGCAATATATAAACATAAAAGGATATTATATCAATAATTATGTTAATAATTTACAAGTCAGTCAAAATTTCATGTATAAAATCATACAAAATCAAAGTTCATTTATACAATTACATTTTAAACTATAATTTATATATAATTTTAAGATTTATCTCAATTATGTATTAAGCCTTACATATTTGAAATAAATTATATTTTTACAATAATACTATTATATTCTTACAATAATACTTTTAACTTTTTCACATTCTCAATAAAATCAATATTAAATTTGCATGTGTTAAGATTTGAATCTACACTGCCAATATCTATAAAATCTTGTCTTTACCACTTTGCTTCATTTTTAATTTTGTTTTATGTATTGGACGGTATGAATTTTCCAATTTTTTGGTCTTCTTTTTCTTTCTACAACTACTCCAGAATTGTTTGATTAAATTGGATTTTATTTTTCAATTGAACAATGTTGCTTGCACACATACGGCTGAATTGTTTCCACTTATGTTTGATTATATATTTTCAGCTTTTTTGGGAGTTTTTGGAATTAAAAAAAGATTATTCACATTTTCCTATCAATGCATAGTTTCTCCAAATTTTATGTTTTTATGTGGGTGTACTTTGTATTTCTGTGTTTATTTTCGAGTTAAATTTTAATTATTTCAAGGATATTTTAATATGATTAGAGCTTTAATATTAATCTATTTATTTTGAGATTCCAATCAGAAAAAAGAGTTTCTGTTCGAACGACAAGATGTAACCGCATATGAATTTTGGTGAGAGTTTCATGAAAATTATGGAAAGTGTTTTAAACCCTTTTTGTGAGTCTCATATGAGATTTAGAGTTTCGTTTATCAATTTACTCTTTGTGATTTTAAGCTTTGTATTCGAGATTTTAAGTAATGTACATGTTTTTCTCTCTTTGAGAGTTTTTCATGTAAAATATTTGTATTCATTCTTTTCCACTTTTATTATATATATTTTTATACAAGTTGATTACCAACATCTTCTACACAATATTTAATATAATTAGTACCACAAATAGAATAATATCTAATTTTGTGAGCTATATTTGATCCCATTGTTTTATCATATATTTAATATGTTAATAGTTTTTCTAAACAATATTTTGATAGTTTTAGTAGTTTTGATTTGTGTATTAAGTTTCATGTTTTTTTGTGTATATAAATTTTTTATTTAAGATAAGCATTACTTTTCAATATTTTTTCCTATTATTTAAGTAATAATATTGTTTTACGAAATAAATATTATTATCTATCAGATGTCTTGTTATTTTTACAATTATTTAGAAAAATTATTTCTTTGTTTTAGAGTTATTGTAATATTTTGGGTTTTTATTTTTTTAGTAATCATGTAGTTACTTTTTTTCATAATAAATATTATTATAGTTATTATGTTTTTTACAAAATTTAATTATACTCAAAATCTTTTCCAATCTAGTTACACCATATAATAATTTTTAAATATTAAATTACTTTAAATTTGACTTTTAATATAGTCACTATCTAGAAAATACATTTATTTTATTTTTACAAATTTTTAATGTTTTCTTCCTTGATTTTTTCTTTTCCTTTTCATTTTATTAGCAATCATGCAATTAAATTTTCTAATAAATATTATTAAATTATAATTTCATTTTTACAATTATCTATTTAGTTTAATTAATTTTATTTGATTACCATTGTAAATTCAATAACAGTATATAATAATAATTTTGAAGGAGCACTAAATAACAATATTTTATATTATTATAATTAAATTGACTCTTAATATACTCACTGTTAAATTTCATCTTAATTTTTAAATTATATTTCATTTCATGTTTATATTACTTTGTTTCTTCTATGTTCATATTTCATCTTGTTTCACCATTACCGCTTCATTTTTCTTGAAATATCAATGTTGATCAATGTTTGATGCATGTCTTGACATGATATGGACCCTGATTCTGCTTATTATAGTTGGTGAAAGGAAGCCTTACTTTTAGTCTTTTAAGGATCACATGAAACTGGGAATGGACATCTCCTTACAGATTGAAACAAGTGGTTAGAGACTGATAATAACAGTGAGGAGTACAGCCTTTAAGATGCAAAACTGCTGGATGGGGCGACAAAAGGCAAATAAGTTTCGCTGAAATCAAAGAGATCAATTGAAGAAACATACAAAGAAGTAAATTCCATTGGATTCATACCTGCTTTACAAGCTTTGTATATATCAAGAGGATGCACCCATGGACTGCAAGAGAACAGATTAATGTGAGTAGCCACCTCTGATAGCACATGTGCTGTACAGTCAATGACAAAGTATCCATTTTTCATGCACATACCATTCTTATAAAGTTCTGATACCTTTCAGGAACAAATATATAAGATAGCTTTTCTTTTTCTGGAATTAACTTTACCAAAGTACTAGTGTAGCAGCATTGATTTGCAATAAGCCGGTGGAAAACCCAAAAGAACATATCATTCTTATCAAGTTCTGATACTTTTCAGGAACAAATATACGAGAACTTTTCTTTTCTGGAATTAACTTTCCCAAAGCACTAGTTTAGCAGCATTGATTTGCAATAAGCAGGAGGAAAACCCAAAAGAAAATACATCTTCATGAATTCAGAAAAGTAAAAGTTGCACATTGATGAAATAAATAAGTATAAAGCAATGGACAGAATAGATCATATAGCTCTCCATCACGTGTTCAATCCAATAAAAGGAAGAAGTCAAATGAAAATCAAGTTTTAACGGATAACACTGAATCCCATTTGAAATCACCGTTATCATATTCTGTCCTTGTAACATAAAAAAAGTCACCTAAAAAAACAAAACCAACAATCTATTTATATTCAACTGGTCCATCAACACAAGGATTCAGCCAATATTTGGTATGAAAAATGAAAACTCAAAACACACGATTCAGTACAATAATCAAGAAGAATTAGACAAAGAACCTTGAACAAAAGCAACTCCTAGGACACAGCCTTTTGTTCCTGGAAGGTTTGTAATTTTGCTACTCTGAATTCTCACCTAATACATCTTTCCGGGAAACCTTGTAACTTGAAAACCACCAACATTGCATGGAAATTCTCAAATACTAAATATTCTATCACGAAGTAAAGACTTCTGTTCCAAACCAATATAATCTCAATGATAAATATAATCATCCTTACACTCACAAATATCCTACATCTCATATAAGTTCCATTCAATCTATTGGTGAATACCTGACTGCTACAAAGGTAGTAACTTTCTCATGCTCTACTTAATATGTTACAAGCATGCAATGGGGGGATAGTCAATTCAAATTGTCATTCAAAACACTTATAATGCCTTTCATGCACATCTAACTATAATAAGTATATATAACAGTGATATTTCTTCCCTTCTTCAGTCCTGTATGCTTGGATCATGTAGTTTTTTTTCCCTTTGAAACGTAAAATTAAATGTTAGAAAAAATGAAACAGTGAAACAGTGAAACAAGCAACCTTACATTATAGCTTCTACAAATGTTACTATCCTAAAGAAGATATAAAATAGAAATCAGTAACCTCAAATGAAAAATATTTCAAAAAGTTCAACATCTTCCTATTACCAAGTACTGCTGCAGCACTTTAAAGTAAAGTTGACAAATACCAAGTTCAAATTCTACAATTGGAATGCCAGTGCAATTACTTGTGAGCAGCAATGATCAATATATTGGCAACTACAATACCATGCTACAGCTAAGCAAATTGGGGACTTGAATTTTCACATGCCAATAAAAACTCTCAATGAGCAAAAACAGTGTCATTGCGTCTAGGAGGTCTAACAGGAATTGTTCCTGGTTTAAACTTAGAAGCTTCAGGCTTTGCTAGCTCAGGAGGGACAGGGCTGCCACTTTGAACAAGCATCTGCTTAAGATCAAAGAGGACATCAGTGTCATGGAGAGTCAAAAATGTTGTGGCCAGACCAGTTTTGCCTGCACGTCCAGTTCTTCCAATACGATGTGTGTACATTCCAATATTATTCGGCATATCATAGTTAATGATGTGAGCCACATCAGGAATATTGATCCCACGCCCTGCAACATCTGTAGCAACAAGAACATTGAATCTCTTGGCCCTAAAACCGTCAAGGCTAATTTCCCTCTGCTCCTGCGATCTTCCACCATGCAAAGTGTTACCTTATAATCAGCCTTATCCAGATTCTTAGAAATAGTATCAGCATTCTCCTTAGTATTGACACACACGATTGCTGTCTTGTCCCCAAGATCATCAAGCAATTTCTGCAATCCTGGAAACTTCTCTGATTCCTTCATCATTATCACATATTGAGAAATTAAATCAGTAGCCTTTCCAGCAGTACCAATAGTAACCACAACAGGATTCCTCAAATACTTACTAGCTATCCGCTCCACAGCTGGAGGCATTGTAGCACTAAACATATAAGTACTCCTATATATTGTTTTTTCATCTAGCTCCTCATCTTCATTCTCTGGTTTCAAATTACTAGACGGCATAGCATCCAATACACCCACAACTTGGGGTTCAAAACCCATATCTATCATCCTATCAGCTTCATCAAGAACCACATAATTACACTGATTCAAGACAGCATACCGCCTCTCTAAACAATCCAGCAAACGATCAGGCGTAGCAATAACAACCTCACACCCTTGTCTAATCCTAAACAGTTGTTCCTCTATTGACTGACCACCAACAATAGGAACCACCTTAATACCCAAATAATGCGCAAACTTCACAGTTTCATCTTCAATTTGTTGAGCAAGTTCACGAGTTGGGGCCATAACAACTGCGTATAGCCCCTCAGCTTCATTCTCTTCACTAGGAGGTAATCTAGAAATATAAGAAAGCATTGGCACAACAAAAGCAGCAGTCTTACCTGATCCTATCTCAGCGATCACAATCACATCCCTTTGCTGCAATCCTAGAGGAATCGCAGCACTAGGCTTCTTATACCCAACTCTCTCCACAGCTTTCAACAACTCGGAACTCAATTTACTCTCACTCCAACTCCTCATTGGCCGTGGAATCTTCGACCCTTCATAGGAAATGTTGAAATCTTCCCTAAAAATCCTCCAGTCACGTTCAGTCATTTCTTCAAGCTTCTTTTCAGACCAATGCTTATCAACTCTCATATTAAATGTATCGTAAGTATTAGCTGCAGCTTCTTTTAACCTCTGCGCCGCGGCTTCCTCTGGCTTCTCTTCAACCACTTCTTTTTTCCTAATCTCTTCTCTCGTCTCCTTCTCATTTTTGGCGGCCAGCTTTTTCTGGTCCCTGCGATCCATTCCATCCCTAAACCCTCGTCCAAACAAAAGCTGTGCCTCGTGAGGGTTTTGGTACAAAGAATTCATGTCTCTGGAAGTATCTTCAGTGTTCTCCCAATCGAAGGAAAACCTAAATTTCTCGCTAGGTTTAATAACCCTCTTTTTAGGCTTTTTGGATCCGAGGTACTGCTCCTTAATTGCAGCTAGCTTATCCAATTCCTTTTCCCTTCCCCTCTCAGCTAGCTTATCCAATCGCGCCCGCTCTCGAGCCTTGGCTTCCTCCTCCCTCTCACGTTCACGGTTCCTCCGGTCCGATTCGCGATCTCTCTCCCGCTGTCGTTCGCGGTCGCGGCGGTCGTAGGAGTCGGAGGAGGGCTTAGCAGAATGGGAATCAGAGGTACTGTTGGCGGTGTCGTTAGAACGGGGGAGGTCTTCGAGGCGGCGCTGGAGCGAAAGGTGCTGGCGTCGGGGTTTGGTGAAAAAGAGGGGTTTAGGAGGATTCATTATGGTGGATAAAAGGGATTTTCGCTTGGTTAATTGCAGGAGGGGAAGATTGGGTATCTCACAATACTCGAAGGATTTTTGAGGCTCTTTACTTATTCATCAACTTCCTCTGCAAGTATTTTCTAATCAATTAAGTGGACAGTTTATCAATTTTATTCAATTCAATCCAATCTCGCCACGTCCGTTACTCTGCTTGGCTCCTTCCTTGTGTTTTAATTATCCTTTATACGATTAAATTAAATTATTAAATTCGTGGATTTAAGGGTTAATCTACCCAAATGGTACCTGAGTTTGGCACGAAAGTTCAATGTGGAACCTATATTCTTTTTGTTCTACTTATTTTTGGTTTCTTTAAATACTATCAAAGTTAACCCAATTAAAAAACACACTTGTCAACTGCTGATTAGGTAATATTTAAACTTAATAGTGTTAAACTTAAGTACTACTTTATTTAACAGAAACAAAAAATAAGAACCTAACTAGACCAAAAAAATATATAAGTACCACATTGAACTTTCATGCCAAACTCAGGCACCATTTGGCACATTAACCCTGAATTTAATTATCCTTAACATACATAAATTCTTAATTTCATCTATTTTTTTTGCCATATAAAATTTTCACTCTTTTTTCTAAAATTTTTAAAAAACTATTTGGTATACTAACAGGGGCGAAGTTAGGAAATTCGTTAGGAGAAATTAAATTTATACAATTTCACCATATTAATATCTATATCTTCATAATTTTTAAAGGATTAAATCAAATTTTTATCATTTTTAGGGGGATCAAAGTATAATTTTATCTTCGTTAATTTAAATTCTTATAAATTTTAAAGGGACCTAAATGAAAAATTTTCTATTTTATGGAGGATCGAGGCCCTGCCAACCCCCGACACCCCTGTACACTAACAATAGAATTTGAAAATTTTACAAGCAGAATTAGAGTAATAACAAGTGTATTTAAGGCGTATATATATATAAATTCTTCATTGAACTTTCTGTTAACTTATAATCTCTTTTTTTTTCATTAGAATATTTACAATATTGAGGAAAGAGGGAAAGGAATTGCAATGTTTGATCCTGTTGATCCGATACCAAACGAGAGTTGTAACCATTACTTTAAACAAATTTTGATAATTGTGTATATATTTTTAAATGTATTATAATGATGTGATTAATAAAATAATGTGTTGATGTCGTGCCCAACTTCAGAGCATTTGGAAAATGCGGAAAATGTTCGAGATTCAGAATGTCAGGCAGAATTTATTCTTAATATCTTTTGAAAACAAAGACGATCTTGAAATGATTTTAGAGGGTTATCCTTGGCATTTTAGAAGACAATTATTTTTGATCGGTTGACCACTCCAATTGAAAGAGAGAATATGAGATTGGTTTCTTCACCATTCTGGATGAAAATAGGTCCTTGCTCGCCTGAGTGTGATAAGAAGGACCTATTACATGCCATAGATCTATGTTCGGAGGGGTGATCGGATCGGAGGTAAAGGGGGAATATTGTCGATTAAAAGTTTAGTTGGATGTTCAGAAACCTCTCAGATGCGAAATTTTTGTTCAACAGGAGGTCAAAGGAAATGGTGGATTCCATTTAAATACGAGAATTTGCCAATCTTCTGTTTTGGTTGCGGAAGGTTAGGGCATGGGACGAAGGATTGTGATAAGATTGCTTCCGTGGATAAAGATAAATCTGATGATGAACTCCGCTATTCCATGGCGTTGAAAGCAGATTCGAATTTGATGGGGAGGGAAAGCGTGAAATAAGGTATTGCTCATAAGAAAACAATGGTGCAGGTGTCGTATGTTGGATCCGAAACTGAACAAGAAGAGAAGGAGAAGTAGAGAATCGGAAAAGAAGCTTCAATGAAGGCGGCAGTGGGGGAAATTCAATCAATGAAAGAAGATGGAAATGCAAGGAAGGTGACAGATTTAGAAACTGGCCCACCAATGCATGAATTGAAGGATTTTTCTGATTCCACTATCCCAAATATCAAGGACAATTTGATGAGTTAAATAAATTCAAAAAATTTGAATAAGGATATGGTGATACCTGTTGGGTCAAAGGATGATGCTATTAGTCCAATAGAATATTCTCTACAAAAGCCCAAAGTTGCTAGCTGGAAGCGTCAAGCTAGGCGTGAGAGTGGTGATTCTAATATTCATGCAAAGGTGGTAAGGAAGAGAAAATTTGGAGAGGAGAATACAATGGATTTGAATTTAATAGCATATTTGAGTATGGTACCTAATGATGGGAACAATGCTGGCACACAAAATAAACGATAGTGTAATTCTCAATTTCCTCAAGTGTCTAGTAATTTGGATTCGGAGGAAATTCTATATGGGCATATTTATGACCATAATTTTGAGATATCGGCTTGGCTCTGATAGGTAGAGAAGTCGAATGCAATGAAAATACTTTGCTGGAATGTCCGAGGGTTGGGGAACCTTCGGGCAAAAAATCGCCTTTGACAGATATTGAGGGAGATGAACTCGGATATCGCTTTTTTCATAGAGACGAAGTTGAATAGTACGAAAATGGAGAAAGTTCGAAGGAATTGAGGTTTTTTAGAAGGCATTGGAGTTAGTAGTGAGGGGTCTAGAGGAGGACTTTCATTATGTTGGAAACGTAGGATTGGAATTGAGTTCAAAAGCAAGTCTTTGAATCATATTGATGTGAATGTTGTGGATGAGTAAGCGAGTGCTAAGTGGAGATTCATGGGTTTTTACGGACATCTGGTGGAAAGCATGAAACATCACTCTTGGGAGCTTTTACGGGAACGTGCAGGGATTGAGGTGGATCCATGGATGATTATAGGTGATTTTAATGCGATTTTATTCTCTCATGAAAAACAAGGAGGTAGATTACGTCGGGAAAGGAATATGAATGTTTTCCGGGAGGTTCTTGACGATTGCAACTTGATTGATTTAGGATATGAATGACAATGGTTCACATGGGAACGAGGGCGATTTTAGCACAACAATATCCGCGGATGTCTTGATCGGGGGGTGTCAAATACAAGTTGGAGAGATATGTACCCGAATTATATTTTACAGCATTGCTCCCATTCAGTCTCCGATCATTACCCATTATTTTTGAATACTAGTGGCGGGACTACAAGTCCAGGTAATTGTACTCGTCAAATTCGATTTGACGCAACCTGGCTCCTAGAAAATTCATGCGAGGATGAAGTCATTCGGTTATGGGAAAGTTTTTCAGGTACGGTTCCACAGAGGCTTAAATATGTGAGTTGGAATCTCATGACTTGGGCTAAACGTGTTCGTAGGCAATCCAATATGAAGTTGAATACTTTGCGTAGGCGACTAAATGAGTTGAATGGAAGGGAGTCGACTAACAACGTCTTGGAAGATTTGGTTATAACTAAGACTCATTTGAATCTTGAGATTAATAAAGGGGAGAGATATTGGGCACAACAGGCACGGGCCAAGTGGCTTAGGAATGGTGATCGAAACACAAACTTTTTTCATAAGCTGGCCTCTTATCGAAAGACGAATCAGGTTGTCCAACACTTGGAAGATGCGGGTGGTACGGTCTGTAATAGTGAAGGAGATTTGGAGGATATAGTATATGGTTATTTCATGGATCTTTTTACACTAAGGGGTAGAGGTAATAATAGTCATCTTCTTTCGAGGATCTCATCACGTGTTTCACATGGTATGAATGCGTTTTTTAGCTCAAAATTTAGTGCAGATGAGATTGAAGCAACGGTAAAAAGTATGCACCCTACTAAGGCTTAAGGAGAACACAGTTTGCCTGCCTTGTTTTATCAACAGGTCTGGCACATTATTGGTCATGATGTAAGTTCCTTTTGTCTTGATGTTTTGAATAATGGAAAATCTTTGTCAGACATTAATGATACCAATATTGTGCTCATACCTAAACAAAATAAACTGACCAATATGACACATTTTAGGCCCATAAGCCTTTGTAACTTTTTGTTAAAGATTATTACCAAAGTAATCGTCCATAGAATGAAAATGGTTATGCCCCACTGTATTGATGACGCACAAAGTGCCTTTTTGTTGGGGAGGCTCATCACTGATAATGTCATAGTGGCTTTTGAGCTATTACATTCTTTTTGAAGGAAAACAGGGGTCGTAATGGGTCGTTTGCACTCAAGTTAGACATGAGTAAGGCATATGACCGGGTTGAATGACAGTTGCTTGAGGATGTCATGCTCAAAATGAGGTTTAATACTAGGTGGACCGAGTTGATTATGAGGTGTGTTATGTCGGTTAGTTATTCGGTCATTTTGAATGGGAAAGCACGGGCTATTTTTGCTCCTTCGCGTGGACTTCGTCAAGGTGACCCGTTGAGTCCATTCTTATTCCTGTTCTGTATGAAGGGGTTTGCTTCTTTATTGAGATTGGCATTACAAGATGGTATGTTAAAGGGAGCTAAAGCTAGCTGAAATGGTCCTATTATCTCCCCATTTATTTTTTGCTGATGATAGTCTAATTTTTGAGGAGGCAAGCCTTGTGGGGGCTTCAAATATTAAACGTATATTGAAAGAATTTGAAGGTTTTTCGGGACAATTGGTAAACTTTAGCAAATCTTTAATTTATTTCAGTGCCAATGTTAGCCCTACTGTTTGCATGGATATGGAGAGAGGGCTAAGTGTGCGAAGTTCATCGGATCTGGGACTTCCTATGATTATTGACAAGAATAAAAAAGTGGCGTTTCAAACGATTTTAGACCGAATTAAGGGGAAGATTGGTGGATGGTGCAATCGTTGGTTGTCATAAGGAGGTGAAATAGTCTTTATTAAATCAGTTTTACAAGCGATACCAAATTATGTCATGTCTGTTTCTGCTTCCACAAACTTTTTGCAATGCTATTGAATCTGTTTTTAGTCAGTATTGGTGGGGAAAGTCTTAGTTGAAACGTGGGATATATTGGTGTTCTTGGGTGAAACTTTGCAAGCTTAAAGAAGGTGGTGGTTTGGGTTTTCATTAAATCGTGAAATTCAACGTGGCTTTACTTGCGAAATAGGGTTGAAGATTGGCGTGTAACCCCACATCTCTTGTTGCAAGAGTTCTACAGGCTAAATATTGTGTTAATAGCAATTTTATGGAAGTTGAGTTGAGAAATCAACCTTTTGATATATGGAGGAGCATCTGGGCTTCAAAGGGACTATTGTTAAAAGGGTGCAGTTGGGTTGTTGGTAATGGTACGTCCATCCTAGTATGGGAAGCAGCATGGATACTTGATGTACAACCTTACTTTATTCGATCCCCCAGAATACAAGACATTAATATGGTAAATGATCTTATTGATGATGCTACAAGTTGTTGGAAGAAAAATCTGATAAGGGCTACCTTTAATAATCATGAAGCAAACCGCATTTTGCGCATTCCAGTTAAGGAGAATAGAATAGAGGATAGGCTATGCTGGTGTGCTGAGAAATCTGGTGAATATACAGTCAGAAACGGATACAGATTGCTTTTACGAGGCTTTCCTGAGACGGATACTGATGTTTATAGACATATGGAACCAGAGAGACGACTATTATATAAACTTTTATGGAGAACGAAAGCCCTAGAAAAAATGAAGATTACAGTATGGAGACTTAGTAATAACTGGGTGCCTACGAGAGCTAATCCACATCACAGATGATTACTTGCTGATGTTGCGTGCTACATTTGTGGGTTGGAGGCAGAGACGGGCATTCATACTTGCAGGGATTGTCCTTATGCAGTGCAAATCTGGGATTATCTCGGGCTGGGGTGGAACACTGATATGGTTGATGCACCCAAGGAGCTTTGGCTATCCCATATGTACTCTTCCCACGCGTCTCAGCGTTTATTACTTACTGTCACTTTGTGAGCTCTCTAGATGGCTTGAAACAAGGTTATCCATGAAGGCAAACGGCAGACAGTTAGTGAAATAAGTTCTTTAATTTTGGGCTATTTAAAAGAACTAGAAATGATTGAAGATTACCTTTTGACCATACCGTTAATTGGTCTCCTCCTCCAAGCCATTGGGTCAAAGCAAATTTTGATGGGGGTTTCAACTTAGATCGGTGTGAATCCAGTACTAGGGTAGTGGTCAGAGATGAATTCAAACAATTATTAGGGGCAACTTGTTATTGGCATGCACATTCTCGTTCGTCGGAGATGGCGGAGGCGCAGGCCGCGGTGGATGCGATCTGTTTTGTTAAGGACTCGGGCCTTCGACGGATTATCTTCGAGGGGGATTCAGTGACCATAATCTCCAAATGGACGGCTCAAAATTTAGACAGGTTGGAGGTTAGTCCCTTAATTTGGAGAGGAAGGCCCAACAGCAGTCAAAGAACTGGTGAATCTGGAAAGTTGTTTGGCTGTCTCGTAAATTTTGGTGACCATGGATAGCTGTACAGGGTTTAATCAAAACAACAATTTTTGCTCTCACCTGGCTGTTTTTGGAGACGAGAGGTGGAAGGTCTGACTGATATGTGATGCTTCATATGGTTTTATTTTTCAGTTTGCTTGCTGTTGGTTTTTCATTTCTAGTTTTGGTTTTGTTAATGGTTTTGGTTATTTTGATGGTTTTGGTTTATGACTCTAGGGGCTTGGTATTTACGGTAGGCTATTTGTTTTCCAATTAATTAATGCAACATATCAATTTAATACAAAAAAAAAAAAAAAAAAAAAAAAACATATCAAATCATCAGGAAATTTAAATGTCGTCTACTATTCTCCCATGTTGGAGAGGATGACTAAGAAAGCCAAGTTATGAGAAGAAGATCCGATGGACAAAAATGATATAAAAAATATGACCCGCCATCAACCCAAAACGTCGTCTTGTTTAAAAATGCGCTGTTGTGAGCCACAAGGGAACTGGAAGAACACAATGAGGCTTAAGAAGAAGATGACATAGAGAGACAAACCATTCCTTCGATTAAATTCTCTCAAAGAATTCATCCCTTGATTGAGGAGAGTATGGCTAAAACTATCATTATCAACTCACTGGGAAGAAAGATTGGATTCAACACTCTTTAAAACAAATTACTTGATATATGAAAACTCTTTTAAATTGTTCCAATTAATGGATCTGAAAAATGACTATTTGACGGTCAAATTTCATAACAATGAGGATTATTCGAAGGCTCTCTAGAATTGTAATGGTAGGTTACAAAATTATTTTAAAAGATAATGTTAATGTACTTTATCTTTTTTAATACTTTGCATCATTAACAAATATTTGATAATACTTTTCAACAGATTTTCGTATTAACAAATATTTGAATTGATCCATAAGGCATGATTTGTTTACATTTTGGTTGAATCTGTTACATGAATACATTTGAAAAATAACTTGTATGTTAACTCAAGATTGTGGAGATGTGAAATTTGCACTTTTTCCTTATTTCATTATAGGTATAAATTCAAGTGTATCAGTGTATAGCCTATATGCCTTGAAATTATCTTGATTAAAATTTGATATTGATGAAAAAATATATTTTAAAAAAGATTTATAACAAAAGAAATACACTCATTTTAAAATTTAATCCTAAAAAGAAAATACATACTTTCAAAAGAAAAAAGAAAAAGAAAGGCCAATTTTATCTTAGCAAAATATTTTTATTTTCCATCTACACGAGAATGTAACTTTTCCCACAATTATAAAGGGAATCACTTTCCATTGTTTGTGGGAAAAAAATTTCCAAGGGAGTTTTCTTTTGGAATTGATCCAAATTTTTTTATTAATTACGAAAATGATCTATTTATCCAAAATGATCAATGATTGAGTACTTATTAGGATGGTACTGTCAATGGCAATGACGACATTAAAAATTATTGTAGCAAATGGGTTATTCTCGTGCACGATTTTGCAAGTGGATAATTTTCGTAATAAATTTTTGCAAACCAAATTTTGTAATCACATTCGAATTAATTAAATTTCACGAAAAAACGATAATTTTTTTTATCATACCAAACCCTCATGTGATCTAATGTGGGGTGGAGACTAGTTATCCTAAAAAAGTGTATGATATTGAGATGGTCTTTAATGAAGACGAGTGAATTATCAATACGAAAGAAATTAAGATTAAGAAGAACACACACAAATAGAAGTATTTAATAAAGGTGTTCGGGGCACAATTGTCAAAATTTAAAATATTACATCTTCGAATTTAATAAAAAAATTTAACGGTGTTAACCATTAGATTTGATTTTTAAATCTGATAAAAATTTCGAAAATATGAATGGGGAGACTAAATTGTAAATGCACAAAGAGTACATGACTTGGAGCATATAATTATTTCAACTGTTTTAATTTTATTTATTTTCTTAAACATATTTTAAATTAATCATGTAACCTATTTAGTTAATTTATTTATTGTCATTTTCTAGTTAGAATAAATTAAGCGTTTACTATTCCAATTTTGCAAATGAAAATTTCAGAACAACAGAACCTTCAGCTGAAATGCATACAAAGAAAATACTGAAGTTACTTCCTTATAGCAAATGAAACTACAGAGAAGCCGTCAAAATAGAATTTAAGATGCGACAATTTCTACAAATTATTGAAACTTTGCTTTCGATCAATCAAATCAAATCAAAACAATTCCTTTCGCTGAAAGTTTCAAGGAAAGTGTGAGCGCAAAGAGTTGTAATTTTCTTCTCAGTCAAACACGTTTTTGTTTCTTTAAAACTTGAATCTGTCAATGACATGTTCATTAACCCAACCTCCATCTTCATTTCCCTCAAAGAAATCAGAAGCCCAAATGGGTTTCCAGTTATGGTTTTACTTCATCATTCTATTCCTATTATGCCCAATATTACAGTCAGCAGAATCTCACAAGCTATTTGCGGAGAAGAAGTATGTGGAAATGTTACAATTCCATCTCCATTTGGAATCCATAGCCGATGCTATTCTCGTTCTTGGTTTAGAGTAAGTTGCAAACAGACCCACAAAGGGGAAAAGCCTTTCGTAAGCATAAATGGCATCGATCTGGAACTACTTGGTTCTTTATTTCAAGATACCATTCTGATAAAGAATCCAGCAAGTTACGTTAACTGTGATCACATTCACACAGACGAGGTTGGTAGTTCCACTGTCAATCTAACAGGCACTCCATTTTTCTTCTCAAGTGACTACAACTATTTCGGGTCCGTAGGTTGCGGAAATTTGGCTAGTATTTTCAGTAATGAAGGTGATCCCCTTGGCGGCTGCATTCAACCAATATGTGGCGACGGGGCTTCTGAATCTGGCTGCTATAATAGAATTTCTGGAAATTTCACTTCCAATGTCGTGAACATGACAGCCATGTATACTACTGGTAAGGATGACGACAAGAGATGCGCATCTGCGTTCATCTTTAGCAGGCTATATTTTCGTGAAGATTACCCTTTACCCATTGGCATCCATATTGAAACCACTCATGTTCCCGCAACGCTCAGCTGGAATTCAACCTATTGCGGTGATGCAGGTCAGTCACTCATGTCGCTCTCACTTTTTAACTTAATTATCCAGATATTTGCTAATTAATTTAGAGATTATTATTAGGTGCTAGCAGTAAAAAATAAAAAAAAATTATTGGTTTATGATTTCTTTAGTGTATCGAATAATAGTTTTAATTTAAAATGAAGTTTAAAATCATTTAGTATAATTATATTTTATGTTAATATTTAAAACACTGTCAATAAAATAATTTAATTTACGAGGAGAGTTTAAATACTTTTAAACATTTTTTTATTGTCGAATTTTTATTCTCTATTTATTATACTCTTAAAATGGAGTTTAAAAGCTACAATATTTTTCAGAATAGATTAAGGTATTATTTAATCCTCCAACTTTATAAAAAAGTCATTTTAGTTTTGTATTTAGTTTTACCTTTTTTAGTCCTTAAATTTGCATAATTTGTCATTTTACTCAAAATAAATGAAAAAATTAACGTTTGTTAACTTCGTTAGCAATTAATTAATTTTTTAAAATTTAAAAATTTAAAAATATAAAAACTGTATTATAAAAATTAGCTAATTACTAATGTGACATACACGTGGATGTCATGCCATGCCAATAAATTTAACATTTATTAATATTTTCAATCTATTTTAGGGTGATTTGATCATTAATATAAATTTGAAAATTAAAAAAGATGAAAAGATAAATTAATGACGAAAATAAATTTTTTTTTTAAAGTTAAAGGCGAAATAAATTATTATGCCTGCCATTAACAAATAAATATGTAAAAGAAGTATTTTTTAATGGGTGTTAACTTGGTGCAATATACTCTTTTCTGGCAAGCCTGCAGGATGCGAACTAGGACCAGGATTTATCAGCTTCAACAGTGAAGGCTCTTGTGGGAATGTTACGTTTCAATACCCATTTGAAATAATCCACCAACATTATCCCAATGGCTGGTTCAGAGTAATCTGCAACAAAACCTCCAATGGGCGGAAAATGCCATTCTTAAACATAAATGGAATCAATCTGGAAAATACTCGACTTTTCATTTTTGTACGGAAACGTTGTGGTGAACCATTCCATAACTTATTTCAATTGTCGCAACAACAATAACGATGGGATGAGTCTCAACCTCACAGGCACCCCCTTTTACTACTCAGATTTCCACAACGTATTCTGGTCTTCAGGTTGCGGTAATTTGGTTACTGTTTTCGACAATGAAAAAGGTAAGCTTGTAGGTGGGTGTTATGCAACCAAGTTGTAGGAAGAGTAAGGAGACTTCCTCTGCTACTGGCTGCCCTATTAATATTCCTCAAGGTCTGGGTTCTTTCTCTGCAAACATGAGTGGTAGCCAGAAAAGATCTTGCGGATTTGCTTCCTTGGTAAAATCAGACTTGTATTTTGATTTGACCTCAGAGTCGAATGATTTTGATGTAAATAATTGGACGTATGTTCCAACATCACTACAATGGAGCACACCCATACCTGGATTGTGCCATTTGAGACAAGGTCTAAACACTACTTGTAGTTCCAATCGTGAATATTGCTGGCAAAGTTTGAGTTCTACTCGTCTATGTGTATGCAGCAAGGACTTCGGCATCGGTGGTTTTTCGACGTATTGCGAAGGTACAAGTTAACACATTTTTTTCAATAATGTATATTACATTTTATTTACATGAATACAACTTTTTCTATTCCTTTCATAAATGCAGGAGAGAATTGTGGGATTTATAATTGGTGCCACATACTTTGTTTGAATGCTCCTGGCAAGTATTGTTCGGCACAGTACTGCCCTCCTGGATATGAATACAATAGTACAGCATTTAGGTGCGAGCCCAAAAAAATTATTTCTCTTGTGCCAACAAAAAATTCTCGCAACTTGACAATCACTATTATAGGTACGTCTCCAATTCGCCCCTTCTTTTCTACAAAGCGTTAGCATTACAGTTCATTGAATTAAGTTGCAAGCAGTGATCTGTGATTTTTATATGTATATAGGTTGCGGCACTAGTATTGGGACAATGTTCCTGCTACTTGGAACATGGCGAATGTACAAAGTATTCAAAAGAAGAAAAGACACTATGCTCAAGCAGAAGTACTTTAAAAGGAATGGAGGTTTGTTACTGCAACAACATTTGTCTAGCAATCAAAGTACTGTTGAAAAGGTAAAGTTGTTTACTTCAATGGAGATAGAAAAGGCCACTGATTACTATAATGAGAATCGAATCCTTGGTCAAGGAGGCCAAGGAACTGTTTATAAAGGAATGTTAACAGACGGAAGCATAGTGGCTATTAAGAAGTCTAAAATGGTGAGAGGGAAGAGTGTTGATGAAAAGAAGGTTAAACAATTCATCAATGAGGTGATAATTTTATCTCAAGTTAACCATAGGAATGTGGTTAAACTTTTAGGGTGCTGTTTAGAGGCCGAAGTTCCATTGCTAGTGTATGAGTTCATCCCGAATGGAACACTCTATAATCTCATTCATAGCCAAAATGAGGAATTCCCATTGACATGGGAAATGCGTTTACGAATTGCAATTGAAATTGCCAATGCTGTGTTTTATTTGCATTCAGCTGCAGCTGTTCCTGTTTATCACCGAGACATCAAATCAAGCAACATACTTTTGGATGATAAATACAAGGCAAAAGTGTCGGACTTTGGAACTTCGAGATCAATTGCACTTGAACAAACTCATTTAACAACTCGAGTTCAAGGAACTTTTGGTTACATGGATCCGGAGTACTTTCGATCAAGTCAATTTACAGAGAAGAGTGATGTTTATAGTTTTGGGGTTGTTCTTATTGAACTTTTAACTGGACAAAAACCCATCCTCACGAAACAATCGGAGGAAGTGAGAGGCTTGGTATCTCTTTTCCTGCTATCAATGCAGAGGAGTTCCTTGTTTGACATTCTTGATTCAAGGATAGTGAATGATGGTCCAGAAAAAGAGATTATAGAAGTGGCTAAGCTAGCAAAAAGATGCTTGAATCTTAATGGGAAAAAAAGACCCACCATGAAACGAGTGGCGATGGAGCTGGAGTTGATTAAAGCATCAAAAGAAAATAATGTTATTGAGGAAAGTGGTAATGAGGAATCTGAAACAGATGACATAATTGAATCCTGGGACGACATTGCCTCTTATTCAATCACCGAATCATTTGAAATAGATAGCGAAACTGTACCACTAAATACATCTTTTTAATTTCCTACACCTTTAAAATGTTCTTTCATTGTTGTTTACTCTCCACGTATAATAAAAATTCCATGTGCTAAGTATACTTCTATGCTTTATGGTGCTCAAGAAAATTTTATCAAACCCTAAATATACCATTTATATCAAGGCAATATATATGTGCTATTAGAAGTAAATTATGTTCTCATACTGTTTTAAAATTTTCATTGGACATGTTATCAAGTTTCAGTATCACTTGTTCATTTATCCAATTCAAATGACTTTCCCATTTTAATATCTATTCTCAAATTTATCATTCTCTTTTCATTAGAACTTATTACATTAGGTCAATTCTGTATCAAATTATCATAGCGTGTCTTAATTCATTAATGCCACATTTCATTCTAGTCACTAGCATCATGCATATTTTACGTTCCACAATTTATAGCAATTACTTAATTTACCCTATGGTAAAACCACGGTGGAACCATATATTTAGATATGGGAATATGTGCCCTGTTGATAATGTAAAGTGGGTAGTCCCATACTAGTTGAGAAAACATTTTTAAGAGGGTTTAAATATAACCTTTTCTTTTATTCTCATCAAGTTAAATTGAATGAAAAATTTTATGTTAACAAGTTTTATTTTATCATTCTAATTCGATTAAAATTTTTTTTTGAAATTAAATATGTTAAATTAAATCTTGTTATAGTATAATTAATTCCATGTTAGAGCATACAAATTTGAAACCATATATATTTAAAAGCTTCTGCACAAAATAAAAAAATATTTTAGTATGATAAACTTAAATCATTAATTAACTTATTTAGGTCTCCAAAATTATTATTCAAGACATTTTTTAATTTTCTAACTTCTGTTATATATCTTTTAGATTTTTTTGAAATTTTTATAAATATTTGAATTTTTGAAAAATATATTGAATTTTTTTTGTAATTTTTGTTGAGAGAGAGACCAATTTACCCATTTTCAAACTTGATAGGGACCAAAAGGGTATTTACACTAATTTGTTATTCAAATTGTAAAATTTAACTCTATTTTGTAATACCCCGTCCGGCGAAGTCCAAATGATCGAACGATGTTCATGGAAGCACGAAATAAAAAGTAAGTTTGGAGCGTGTGTAAGGTATAAATATTTGGTTAAGCATAAGAATCTCCTTGAAAATGCCTATATGCCCTGGTTCGACGGATTTTGAAGGAAGGGAATGACGAGCTCTAGGAGAATGACATGTATGACAAACCAAGGAATAATGGAACATAAGACCGGGTGTATGGTCATGAAGAAGTATGGTTGGAGAAGTAGTATTTACACCAATCTGTTATTCAAACTATTCGAATTATTCGATCCGTAAAATTTAACTTGATTCTGTAAAATCCCGCTCGACGAAGTCCCAATCATCGAACGATGTTCATGGAAGCAATACATAAAAAAGTATGTTTGTACTGTGTGTAAGGTATAAAGATTTGGCTAAGCATAAGAATCTCCTGGAAAATGCCTACACGGCGGATTCTAAAGGAAGTGAATGGCGAGCTTTGAGAGAATGATATGTATGACAAGCAAGGAATAATGGAACATAAAATCGGGTATATGGTCATGAAGAAGTATGGTTGGTGAACTA
Organism: Kokia cookei; assembly: GCA_039519145.1. Lineage (NCBI taxonomy): Eukaryota > Viridiplantae > Streptophyta > Magnoliopsida > Malvales > Malvaceae > Kokia > Kokia cookei. The sequence goes on along the minus strand of CM076907.1, from coordinate 32,487,745 downwards.
GTATTCGCCTAAAAGCCCATTTCAACGTACATAGTGGGCGGACTCCGAAATGGAAATAAGTGAATAAAGACTCTATGTCAGATTACTATAAATAGTGAAATAAGACTTCTGGTTACCTAACATGATTTTTAAGGTACGAGTCCACGCTAGTGGTATAGTACACCTTGTAACCAATGTGATCTCGTGTTAGCCAATGTATGAGGTGAGCTGGTTAAGAACTAACCTAACGTGAACTAGAAGGGTTAAAGGCTAAAGAAATAATCAGGTAAATGGTAGATTGTAGATAAAACACATTATTGATGTGGCGTTTGTCAAGTTCCAATTGTGACTTGGGTTAAGTTAAAAGGACACTCAGGTTTAGTTAAGGGGGAGTTATCTTCTTTCCATTTTTTTCTCCAAAAAAACATTAAGATCTAGGGAAAAAAGAAAGATAGAAACACTGTTCTAAGCTAAGTCTTGAACCCTGGTTCTTGCTAGTGATTTCCTCACATCATGGTATGTTTTGTGACTCTGCATGTTAAGGAAACATATATTTGTAAGTATGTTTGGGAAAATAAGACTTTAAGAGATGTTTGGGTTTAGTAGTGATGGTAAAGGATACCCGAATGGGTTTTAACGAAGTATCACTATTTTAAAGAGGTATGGGAGGCTGTAGCATCTTGTTGAATGGTGGATCTGGAGACCAAGCTGTTGATTACACAAGAAAAGGCTAAATCGGGAGTATGAAGCTGCAGACTATGAAAACTAGGTGAGGCCTTAAGTTGACTCTTGTATGTATGTAATATCTTCTGGAAACTTTGCAAAAATGACCAAACCATAAGAATGAAGCTGAAAAAGTGTGATAACATGATTCTGATAGGAAATGTAAGATTTATGAACTTACATGAAAGGATTGCATGATGATTGTTGGCCTAAGTACGAATTTATGGAATTTGAAGTTAAAGGATGTTCATGTCTACGTAAATGGAATGCGTTATGTGTATGGTAAGCATGAAATGTAAATATGTGTCTTGAAAATAGGAATGAGTTTGTCATGAACGAGTCTATTATAAATGAGTCTATGTATGATGAGTCTATGTTTGTCTTTAGAGTCGTCTAAAGGGGTTCGTCGGGACTAAAAACATGAATCTTTGAAAGGAAAAGTTCATGGCCATGACATTTCAAATGAAATTATCATACCGTGTAAGACTATAGTTGGGCTATGGTGTCGTATGAAATGAATTAAAGGAATGTTATTACCTAACATGGTTATCTATGTGTCTATTGATGATAAGGGGCAAACCTCACTAAGTGTGAGTCTAAGCAAATACCTATCGCCTAAAACATCAAGAATGGAAATGAAAGCCCTTGTGGTGAGTACTAAATGAAAGGAACACATTTGTGGAAATTTCTGTTAAGAAAGCCTTCGTGGCTATCTCTGTTAAAGGAACGTCTTCACAACAAACTCTAAAAAGGCAAGCCTTTGTGGCGAACCTCTTAAAGGACAAGTTTTTGTGACGATATCTTTTAAAGGAATGCATTTGTGGCAAACTCTGGAAAGGTAAGATTTTGTGACGAGCCTCTAAAAGAAACCTTTTTGGAAAATCTTTGAAAGGAAAACCTTTATGACGAGTATTGGATGAAAAAGATACTCTTGTTGTGAACCTTTGAAAGGAAATGCCTTTGTGGCAATTTTTGTAAAGGAAGCCTTTGTGACAATCTTTGTAAAGGAAGCCTTTGTGGCAAATTAGGAAAAGTGAGCCATTGTGGCGAGTATGAGAAGAAACTCATTCATGGCGCAAACTGAAGAATGACCCTTGTGACATCTATCTAAGGGAAAGTCTTTATGGTGAGTAATGAACGAAAGGAAATAAATTTTGAAGAATAATGGAGGAACGACGTGTAAGGTTTTTTGAAAGAACGGTAAGTGTAGTATCTCGGAGATATGGAAAATGTAATAAATTCTGAAGAACGATGCATGGGTTAAACAGAAGAAGTAATGTAACCTCAGTGAACTCTAAAGATAAACCTTGAAAGACACACTGTGACAAACTTTGTGCTAACTGATTGCCATAGTTTACCTCGCTCCTAAAGGTAAATGGTGAAGATAGTAAGTGTGAAATATAATTATAAATCTATTAATAAGGCAAACAAATTGACTAAGGATATTGCAAAGATAAGATTATAAAGGAATACAAAAAGTACTAAGTTGTGATTATAGTACGCTTGTTTGGAAGAGTAGGCCACTTAAGTATAGGCTGCACTTTAGAGTACGATTAAGTGATGACTTATTGATTGCAAAAGAAAGGTAAGTTATGAAAGACAAATAGAGAAAAGTAATGGCCTTAAGTAAAATGAAATAGTTAGAGTAAGAAGATGGAAAACTCTAATAAAGTACCCTTCAGAAGGAAGAGGAAAGATCTAATGATCCAAGAAATGTAACACCCCTAAATTTAATTTAGGGATTAAATTGGAATTTTAGTGAAGTTTGGGGGACTAAATTGAGTTTTTATTAAAATTCTATAGCTAAATTGAGAATTTTAAGATTAATTTGTAAAGTGGGTAAAGTTTGAGGGTTAATTTAGAAACCCTAATTATTCGATGTCCTTAATGCAAAATTACCCATTTTTTATTGGGTTTATTAACCTTTTATTTTCCTTTTTGTTGACCTTTAATCTCCTAATTATTTTTTCTCTTTATTTTTCCCTCTGCCGAAACAGCTCAACCCTCAACTCTTTTATTTTCTTCAACGAAGTTTTAACTGCCTCCATCCGCCATTCGTGAGTCACACCGCCACTGCCATCACACTCTTTGTTATCGTGCGAACAAACTCGTCCCCTCAAACTCGCCTTGCCGCCGTCTATTCTGAGAAATGGCATTGGACTGTTCGACTTCTCTTCCATGCGCCGTCGCTCCTCCTTTGCTTCGCCCTTCTTGGCGTGGCGAGCTGTAGGATCTTTTCTTATTTTTCTTTGAACCTATGTTGGAGTCGTGATGGTGTCTCTTCGTGTCATTTTCGACGAACGTGCGCCACTCCAACGAGGCTTTTGATCAGTGTCGTTAAGGGTTTTTTGAAACACTAGTTTTCCTTTTGGTGTAGTAAGTATGAGTTGGGTTAGTTGGTGCAAGGCCAAACCATGTGACCTAATCTAAAGACCCAAATTTGTGTGTGTTAGCCCAACTAAAACCCAAAACAAAGAGACCCAAGCATGAACCTAACCTTTTTTAGTGAGCCCATCGGATTGGCCTAATATGGTGACCCTATACCAAACCCAAACCCGTGAGCTTAATTATCCCAAACCCTTGTACCTAAACCTATGAGCCTGACCTGGACTCGTGACCCGAACTGAACCCAAATTTGACTCGAGACCCGTTGACCGTTGACTCGATCGTTGACCTGATCGTTAATAGTTGATTGTTGACCATGACTTTTTTGAAAAACCTTGCCTTGACATTTTTCAACGTCCTAATTCCAAATTCGCATTCTGTTTTGTCAAATTCGAACTTGAAAGCCCCATTTTAATATTTACAAGTTATTGTACTCAGTAATTTCTAAGAAAAATGAATAAGAGATTTGGCTTAGGATATTCTATGTGTAGGTGATCACGATTCTAAGGATGACGAGTTACCTTATTCTCATCCTTCACTTGTGCAAACTACCTCTGCACAAGCTCGGATAGTTACATGTGAGTATTCATTGTTCGATTTAGTCTTATGTTCGTAGGTGGCATAGTGATAGTTTTAATTAAAAGTTACTCTCGTAGGTTCTAATTCAGCTAGACCCAGAGTTAGATCTGAGCGTGAGAGGCATTCTCCATGACTATAGAGCTTTTGTCGCTAGAGGTGTGTTTTTGACCGTGCTACATATTTGCTATGTGTTTCTGTCTATGTTATATGTTTGTTGTGTGATGTTATTCTGTGTTGAGATATCTATAAGATTATTACTTGTGTTGTGTATCGCATGTTGATTTTCCATGCATATCTATCAGATTGTGGATATTCTGAATATCATGTGTACTTTGATTTACTTTTATGAGATTACGTTGTGATTGAGATTATTGTGACATCATTCCATTGTGTGTTCATGGGTTAGGTTGTACGGTGGAAGACGTGGTTATCATCGCTTCAAAAGGTTGATACTAAAACCACACTGTGATTGGTAATGATTGGATTTGGAGGGGTTCTGGGGAACCTATCAACTGTATTGGTGTGCTGGAGATTGAGTGCATTGCATTGTGCTTGTGATTTTATTGCATTTAGGTTGTGATATGCTGTATGCTTCTTTAAAATGTTTTGAGAAAACTTCTGTGATATTGTGTTGTTTTTGTATGCACTTTAGAGACACTAGGCACTTTAGCTCACTCCCTCTTAATTTCTCTTACAAATATTTTGGACTTAAGCGACTTGGTACTTGGAGAATCTCTCGGTTTTACTCGTTTATTTTCAGTATGGGTTATTTTATGGTTTTCAAACTATTTGGTTTTTATAATATTTGGGAATTGAGACATAAACACGAACTTGAGATTTTGGATTTACTTTTGCTTGCATGCATAATTTTAATTCAGATTATTTTAATAAAAAGTATTACATTCGTACCTATAAACTTTTGAGACTCTTTATAATTTTGAAAGTTAAACTGTTTTACCATTACTTATTTCAAATAATAATGTATTTAAAATTTAAGTGGTTTCTTTGAGGGTGAAATTACAACTGTGACCCTCTAGATCTGACCATATTTTCTAGATCGGGTATAAGGGGTTACAAGAAGGATAAGCAAAAGATCTAATGCATTGTGATTCAATGAAACATGTATTTAAGGATTATCTCACTAAGTTTCTATGAACTTACGAAAGTTATTTCCTATTTTAAGTTGTAAAGGAATACGTGTTGGGGGACAAAGCCAAGGCTACACCAGAGAAATGACGAAATGGGCTGTTATGCATACAAAGCAAGTTAAGAGGCATAATCCAGCTTGAACCCATGTTTATATTTATATGATACTCTAAGGTACTTAGACAAGTTTAGAAGATTTACATAGATAACACGAAAAAAAATTAAGGATCTGAATTGTCATAAACAATTGTAATACACATAAAAGAAACATCGAACTGAAACTTAGAACTTTACAATAGGCATAGGTAGAAATTTTACATAGACAAAAACTTAAAGGAATATGTTACATCTATTATAGGGTGTAACACCCAATACCCGAATTTGGTTCAACGGGTCAGGTTGAGGGCGTTACAGATTCGAACTTAGAACTATAATTACTGATTCGAGTTGACTCGAATAACTCAATTCAATTAACTCGAATTCAAATTTTTTTTTCAATTTTTTTAATCGAATTTAGTTTTGCTCACCCATACCAACATACTTGCGCTGCCATCGCAACCTAGCCTAGTCTATGTTCGTGTTCGTATGCACTTGTTTCTTTTTGGATACCTAAGTATTTTGACCTTTTCAGTATTCACAAACTTCACTCCATGGCCTAGAGGTCCTTTCATGTATCTCAAAACCCTTTTTACTGTCCTGTAGTGGTTCACATTAAAAAATGCATGTATTTAAACAACAGACTTACAACGAACATTATGTCAGGTTTGGATGCTGTCAAGTAAAGCAGACATCCCACTAAGCTTTTGTAGCTTGTTTCATCAACTTTCTCAACATCTTCATTGCTGGTGAGATTTTCACCTTGAGAGATAGGAGTGCTTGCAGGTTTAAAATTCATCATGTTATATCTTTGCAGGATTTTTATTGCAAACCCCTTCTGGCTTATGAAAATTTCGTCGTGAGCTTGATTTACCTCCAAACCAAGGAAGTGTGTCATTTCATCTAAGTCTGGCATTTCAAACTTCTCTTGCATCTAGTCCTTGAACATAATCACCAGTTCGTTGTTACTACTAATCACAAGTAAATCAACATATAATGAAATATTGAGGAGTATTTCATTACCAGTTTTCTTCACATATAAAGTAGGCTCGCTGATACTTCTTTCAAAACCATCTCTATTAGATGATTGTCAATTCTTTCATACCATACTCTTAGTGCTTACTTCAAGCCATATAGTCTTTTGTTTAGTTTGTACACCTTAGCCTTGCACCCAGGTATTGCGAATCCTTGAGGTTGCTCGACATAAATTTCTTCCTTCAGAAAGCCATTTAGAAAGGTTGACTTTACATCCATTTGATGTATTCTCCAACCTTTCTGAGCTGTAAGAGTTATTAGCAGCCTTATGGTGTCTAACCTCGCAACAGGGGCAAAGGTTTCAATGAAACCCACTCCATATTGCAGGCTAAACCCCTTCGTAACCAACTTCGCTTTATATATATTGACTGATCCATCTGGATTCATCTTGGTTCTGAACAACCATTTAACAATAGTCACTTTTTTGCTAACTAGTCTATCCACAAGCTCTCATGTTTCATTTTTGTTGATCATAGTGATTTCATCTTTCATAGTTGTTTTCTATTCAAGTTCTTGAGCAACTTCTTCAAATGTGACTGTATCTAGCTTCGTCAGATTACACCATTTATAGATTTCAATGATGGACCTAGTTCCTTGTACTGGTTGTTCATCAACTACATCATTTTTAGTTTGGTTCCCAGTGGCTTGTAGATCAAGTTTTGGACCCCCTGTTCACATATCCCCCATTTGTTGCAATCCAATTCCAGATTTTCTTTTATCAAACCTCACATCTCTTCATATGATCACGTTCTTGGTAAAAGAACTATAGATTCTATATCATTTTTTAACATTTGAATATCCAACAAATATCCCTGGCTGTAATCTGCTGTTCAACTTGCTTCTTTTTCTCTTTTAGAACATGAACAAAACAAGTGCAACCAAATACTCTTAATAGTGAAACAGAAGATTTAAAACCATACCAAACCTCAAATGGTGTCTTCCCTTCAACAACTTTAGTAGGTAGTCTATTTAGCAAGTAAACGATAGTGTTTACTACCTTTGCCTAAAATTCAATTGGGAGATTACTTTCAAATAGCAAGCAACGAGACATGTTCATTATAGTTCTATTTTTTTCTTTCACTTAGTCCATTTTGATGTGGAGTGTACACATTGCTTAATTGATGATGAACACCAGTCTCTTTGTAAAGTTTTTAAAACTTTTCTGAGGTGTATTCTGCCCCATTGTTTGATCTTACTATTTTGAGCTTGCAGTCACTTTGGTTCTCTACCATGAATTTAAATTTAAAGAAGATTTCAACCACCTCGGATTTATTCTTCATGAAGTAAACCCAACAGAACCTTGTATTGTCATCAATAAACAACACAAAGTACCTATTTCCATTTGGAGAACTTGTTTTCATGGGTGTGCAAATGTCAATATGTACTAAGTGTAATTTTTCAGTGGCTCGCCATGCTGTGTTCACAAGAAATGGAGACCTTACATGTTTCCAAAGCTAGCACACATCACATATATCTTCATGGTCAGCCATATTTGATATTTCAACTAGGTTATTCTTGGACATTTTACTTAAGTATCTGTAGTCAACATGTCCCATTATTCTATGCCATGACTTGGTTTCATCCAGCAGCTGGTATATGCTACCGAAATTGCTAAGTTCCAATTGATAGAAAAGCTTCTATCAGCCATTTTTGTTGAAATGAGCTCGCATCCACTTAGATAAAAGATTATGCATTTGTTATCTTTGAATACCACTGAATTTTTTTCTCAAGCAATTGACCTACACTCAGCAGATTTTGATCTATGTTAAGAACTAACAGACCATCTGTGACAAGTTTAGTACTTGATGAAGTTTTAACTAAAACATTTCCTTTTCCTACTACTTCAGTGTACTAGCCATTTCCAACTTTCACCTTGGAGTAGAAATTTTTTGTCAATGCTTTTGAAGATGATCACATCTACAATCGTATGACTTGTACAACCACTATTAACCAACCAATTTTTTCTTACATTGTTAGATGGCTCGCATGGTGCCGTGAACTGGACATCATAAGGTGTTCGTAGGATTTTGCGAGTTGTGCTTCGCATGAGGTCGCAAACAACAGTTCTTCTTGGCTTGCTTCTGTAATCTGTGCCTGAGTGTTTTGTTGTTGTGAGTGCCCCTTATTCTTGCACACCCTTTCTTTATAGCCAAACTACTTGCAGTTTTTGCATTGGGCATTAGACCTGAACCAACATAATTTCTCAAGATGACGCAACTTCTTGCAATGTGAACATGGTGGATATTTTTTCTTCCCACTGTCTTTCTTTGACTTCTCCTTATATGGCCAACTCTTTTTTTTTTGACTTCAGAAGCTCGCAGCTTCTTTATTTCTGGCTTGAAAAGCTCCTTCGTTGTGCCATTCTTCACTTATTGGCCTTCTTTGTTCTAGAGCATATAGAGCATTTGATTAGTTCTGAAAGTGAGATGGTTGATAAATCCCTTGAGCCTTCTAGTGAGGATATCTTTGATTCGTATCTCTCAGGAAGTGTGATAATCACCTTCTCAACTACTTGACTATCTGTAAATTGATCACCTAGAAGTCTTATTTGGTTCACCACTTTCATGATTTGATTTGAATATTGCTTCACATTCTTATCTTCCTTCATCTTGAGATTTTCAAAATCTCGTTTGAGATTTATCATTTGCTGCTGCCTTGTCTTCTGTGAGCCTTAGAATTCCTCCTTGAGCTGATACCAAACTTGTTTGGGAGTATCACATGCCATAAAGATCACGTCTGAAACACCGTTTTGTAGGCAAGACATTGCCTTGTGTTTTTTAGCACATTCCTCACTATGTTGTTTCATTTGAGCCAGTGTAGGATTTGGTCTCATCATTGTTGGTTTTATTTCAACATTTATAACCTCCCAAAGACCAAAGGCTTGAAGATAGATTTTCATTTTTACTACCCAAATATAGTAGTTTTCTCCTATGAAAACAGGGGTGGTGGTATTGTAAAACTTGCTGAAGACATTTTTATGAAAATAGGCCCTCAAAGATAAATGGCTCTAGATACCAATTGTTGGATTTTTTATGAAGAAAGGATTGAAATAAGAGCAAAAATTGGAGGCAAATCAACTTGTGATCAACTGTATCATTGATAAGAAAATTGATAAAATGTTTACAAGAACAAATGAGCTTAAATAAGCTAAAAAAAAATAAAATAATTACAACTTGGCTTAATCTTGGAACTTGATTCATACAACTTTCTTTCTTATTGTTTGATTTTAGTCTAATCAGCAACCAAAACATCTAATAAAAAAATCATCACTTTTTCAATACAAGTTGTTAAGTTGACAACTTGTAAAGTAAAGAGCTCGTAGGTGTGGTTTGCTTGACAGAGCTCCTTACTTTACAAGTTGCCAACTTAACAACTTGTATTGAAATTGTATCGAATTAATTCCTGTTTATATACTTCTATCCATGTGGGGGGGGGGGGGAAGAAACGGCTGTACTCGGTTACAAAAATTATTTTGTACACTGCAAGGGGTTCCGTTTTTCTATTAATAGGAGTTTTGGGTCTCGGTTTATATGGTTCTAATGAACCAACATTAAATTTTGAAACATTAGCTAATCATTCATATCCTGTCGCACTGGAAATAATATTCTATATTGGATTTCTTATTGCTTTTGTTGTCAATCGCTGATTATACCCTTACATACGTGGTTACCGGATACCCACAGGAGGCCCATTACAGTACTTGTATGCTTCTAGCCGGAATTTTATTAAAAATGGGAGCATATGGATTAGTTCGGATCAATATGGAATTATTACCCCATGCGCATTCCATATTTTCTCCCTTGTTGACAATAGTGGGTACAATGCAAATAATTTATGCAGCTTCAACATCTCTTGGTCAACGGAATTTAAAAAAAAAGAATAGCCTATTCCTTCGTATCTCATATGGGTTTCATAATTATAGGAATTGGTTCGATAACTGATACGGGACTCAACGGAGCTATTTTACAAATAATATCTTATGGCTTTATCGGTGCTGAAAGTTGTCATAAAATGGGTACCTCAATTTAATATTTGTACCTGTTATTGTTATATTGTTAGTTAGAAATATATCTTATAACGGGTATATTATAATCCGTATATTATACTAATTATATCTAAATACTAAGTATATCTAAAGGAGTCTATATATCTAATATATATCTAATAAGTGCAAGGAATGTAGAATTAAATAAAAGGACTTGCCCATCTTTCTAAATCAAATAAAATAGGTGTATGATAAGATAATCAACTTTCTTTATTATCTTACTTTATTCTTACCTTTCTTATTATTCTATTGTTCTTGTCTTCTAATTTGAATTTTTGAATTTAATAAAGAAAGTGGATTATTACAAATTGTCGAAAGATTCGATTTGTTAGAATCCGATCCAAGCACAGGGATTATTAGTAAAAATAGAATTTTCGGGAGATATAGAAAGATGCAAAACTCTATATTTCTATTCTATTTTTTCTCTATTTAAATTATATATACATACACAATAGAGGAAGATCAAATTTGTTTTATTTGTCTCTCCAAATTCGAATTTCATTTCACCGAAGGAAAAATTCGCTTTTTATCTTGTTGCTATAGGTTTACTCATTAGTAATATCGGATAATAATAATTATCCACATAATTTGTTTTTTGACAATTCCATTTTTTGTCACAAAGTCAAAGCCCATTATGCGGGCTTTGACTTTGATTCTGATAAATTAATTAACTACCTTTTCACTACAAATAAAATAATTTCACTTAAGACTCTACTTGATTGAATTTTGATTTAAAGGAAAAAACCCGTGGAGCTGAATTAACTCACTCAGAACATCTTTTAAAGGATTACGTGGTACGATTAGATCGAATAAACCCTTATAGAATAAATATTCAGCCGCTTGTGAACCTTCTGGTATTGTTTTATTCAATGTTTGTTCAATTGCTCTTTTACCTGCAAATGCAATATGGGCATTGGGTTCAGCAATAATGATATCCCCCAACATACCAAAACTCGAGATCACTCCACCAGTAGTAGGAGATGTAAGAATTGATACATAAAATAACTTTTTATTCGATTGATAATCATATAAAGCAGAAGATATTTTAGCCATTTGCATCAAGCTCAAACTTCCTTCTTGCATGCGTGCTCCTCCGGAAGCACACACTAGAATAAGAGGTAAAAAATTATTAGTAGCATATTCGATCAAACGGGTGATTTCTTTCTTTTTATGCGAAACCGTTGAATTTAGTAGATATAGATACAGATTCTTATATCAAGGGTCTTTACCTATTTTCTTGTTTGTTTATCGTCTTTCGTCTCTATCGGAGACCCATACTTTTTTTTATTTGGTCCAATCAGAAAATATTTTATCATTTCTGTATTCGCTATTCAATATAGATGGGTATTCCACAACATATTTATGTCCCTCTTACTCCCAGTTTTCTCAGACAATTTGGTGGAATACTTGAATGGTCGATTCTTTTTTTCGTCTTAGCTTTTGTTTTTATGAATGAAAACAAAAGAAAGGAGTCTCTCATTATGATCTGGATTTCATTTCTATGGGTTGCATCTTTTTTTCTTTAATTTCATTCTTATTCTTATCCTTTTATTAGACTATCCTATATAACCATAATAAAAATAAGATAACTAAAAAAATAAAAATGAAAATTAAATTTATTCATTATTAAAATGAAATTAATTATTTTTTATAGTATAATAGCTAGAACTCCTGCTTCCAACATCTCTTCCAAATTTATGTTCCAATATCTTCTTGCCATTTCTCTTTGCACTTCCTCTCTCTCTCTTTTTTTTAAGTAAAAAAAAAAGAGAGACAAGACACCCTGAAATAAATAATAGTTCCAATGGAACCTTCTCTTCTACCGGGGATTGGTCGTTTATCCACGAGCCAAGCCATTACTTTCTATTTGTTATTCTCTTTATTACTATTAACAAATTAACAACTCAAATGACCACAACAAATTATCATAAGAATCATTCAATTCTATACCTATAAAAGAGCGGCCTGATATATCATGTAAATTGTTTGAAATGCAAGAGTCAAATAATTCTCAATGATGGAAGAAAATATCTCTCATTTCTCCCCCGAAGAAATTCTTTTTTTTTTTTTTTTTTCAAAAGAATGTTATTATGTTGCCGTGATCGGTGCACTAATCCTTTGAATCCGGTACCGATAGGTATCATACCCTCAAGCACAACGTTTTCTTTCAGGCCTTTCAACCAATCGATACGACCCCGGAGAGCAGCTTTTGTTAAAACTCGAGCAGTTTCTTAAAAACTTGCTTCAGATATAAAACTTTGAGTGTTCAAAGATGCTCTCGTTATTCCCAATAAAATGGCTCGATAACAAATCGCTTCTTCTAAAGCACGCCCCGTTCGTTCCGCTCGCAATAATCCAATCAATTCCCCGGGTAAAAAACATTAGACATTCCATCTTCTGAAACCGATACTTTTGATGTTATTTGACGTACAATAATTTCTATATGCCTATTATGGATTTGTACCCCCTGAGATCGATAAACCTTTTGGATCTTATTAACCAAAGAGAGACGACTTTGCACTATAGTTAGCTCAGCACCAATCACGAATCCCCAAGGAATTCCAAGAATTCTTGTTATACATTAGTTCCAACCCTCAATTCTCTTTTCTAGGTTCATCGATATTGAATCAATCGAACGCACTTCTAACACTTGTTCCACTTTTGAAAGACCCTGCGTTATATCACCAGATCTCGATTTTTCATATGTAAAGATGATGAAAATATAATAAAACAAAAAACACAAAGCACCATGTCTAGTTTTTTTCTTTCTCCAATGACAAACCAAAATATGTGACAGCTCATAATTTAGCTGTACTTGGAATTGATGGTTGCCCCCATCTGGTAACCAGTTTTAATACTACATAGCATGTTTGCATTATCCAAAATTTTTAGTACTGGTAGGTAAACAGAGGTCAATGACAAAGGTCTTTGATTTCATCCGCGAATCTTCTCTCTCTCTCTATCTTTGCTAAATTTCTTTCAGTTCCCATTTTCTTTGAGTCTCATTGCCTCTCTCTCTTTGTGTGTACATAACTACTTTAATTTATATATCACGTGACGAGTGTCACTAATTAATGACTTAAAAGGTTCAAGTTTGGTGGGCTGAATATATTATGACGAGCATGCTGTTAATTTATATATATATATTTCATCTTCCACCATCCAATAAAAAATTGAAAAGCATTCATGCCATGTGACACATGCACACCATTTTCTAATATCTATACACACATACCTATAGAAGCTATTAGCGGCTTCTTCATTAACCCACTCTCCATTTTCATTTCCATCAAAGAAATTAACAATCCAAATGGGTTTTCAGTTATGGTTTTACTTCATCATCCTATTCCTGTTATACCCCACATTACAGGCAGCAGAATCTCAACAAGTTATTTGCGGAGATGAAGTATGTGGAAATCTTACAATTCCATCCCCATTTGGAATCCATAGCAGCTGCTATACTCGTCCGTTTTTTAGAGTAACTTGCAAACAGATCCACAATGAGAAAAAGCCTTTCATAAGAATAAATGGCCTCGACCTGGAGGTACTCGGTTCCTTATTTGAAGACACCATTCTGATAAAAAATCCAGTAACTTACGTTAACTGTGATCATAAAAACGAGGTTTCTAGTGCCAGAGTTGATCTAACAGGCACTCCTTTCTTCTTCTCAAGCGACTACAACAATTTCGCGACTGTAGGTTGCGGAAATTTGGTCACTATTTTCCGTGATGAAGCTGATGCCTTCGGCGGATGCATTCAACCAATATGTGGCGACGGGGCTTCTGAATCTGGCTGCTCTAATACAATTTCTGGAAATTTCACTTCCACTGTCGTAAACATGACAGCGATGTATCCTATTGGTAAGGATGACAGAAAGAGATGCTCATCTGCTTTCATCTTTAGCAGGCTTTATTTCCGTGAAGCTTACCCTTTACCCATTGGCATCGATATTGAAACCACTCATGTTCCCACAACGCTCAGCTGGAATTCAAGCTATTGCGGTGATGCAGGTCAGTATCAGTCACTCGCCGTCACTTTGTTCAGTTAATTATATCGATTTTTATTTCTTTCAAAGACTGGATGTACATAACACATATTTTAATTGGTGTTAACTTGGTGCAATTTACTCATTTTTTGCTAAGCCCACAGGATGCGAACCAAGACCTGGACCTGTCAGTTTCAACGGTGAAAAGTCTTGTGGGAATGTTACGTTTCAATACCCATTTGAAATAATCGACCAAGAGTATTCCAATGGCTGGTTCAAAGTAATTTGCAAAAACACCTCTAATGGGCGGACCACGCCGTTCTTAAACATAAATGGCCTCAATCTGCGAATACTTGACTTTTCATTTTTGTACGGCAACGTTGTGGTGAACCATTCCATAACATGTTTCAATTGCCGGAAAAACAGTAACAATGGGATGAGTCTCAACCTAACGGGCACCCCGTTTTACTACTCAGATTTTGACAACGTATTCTGGTCTTCAGGTTGTGGTAATTTGGCCACTATTTTCGACAGCGAAACAGGTAATCTTGTAGGCGGGTGTTTGCAGCCAAGTTGTAGACTTAGTAAAGAGACTTCCTCTGCTACTGGCTGCCCTTTTAATATTCCGCAGGGTCTCACTTTTTTCTCTGCAAACATGAGTGGTAGAGTTGATTCTAGCAATTATAGCCGAAAAAGATCTTGCGGATTTGCTTCCTTGATAAAATCAGACTTGTATTTTGATTTGACCTTGGAATCAAATGATTTTGATGTAAACAATTGGACGTATGTTCCAATATCACTGCAGTGGAGCACACCGATGTCTGGATTGTGCCGTTTGAGACAAGGTATAAACACTTCTTGTAGCTCCGATCGTCAATATTGCTGGCAAAGTTTGAGCTCTACTCATCTATGTGTATGCAGCAAGGATTTCGGCATTGGTTTTTCGACGTATTGCGAAGGTACAAATTAACACATCTTTTTCAATAATCTATATTACATTTTATTTATATGAATATAACTTTCTCTGTTTCTTTCAGGAGAGAATTGTGGGGTTTATAAAATGTGCCACATACTTTGTTTGAATGCTCCTGGCAGCTATTGTTCGACACGGAACTGCCCTCCTGGATATAAATACAATAGTACGGGAGTTAGCTGTGAGCCCGATGAGATTATTTCACAGGCGCGGCCAAAACATACTCGGAGCTTGACCATCATTATAAGTACGTGTTGAATTCACACTTTCTTTCCTACAAATGGAAGCATTAAAGGTTAATCAAATTAAGTTGAAGCAGTGATATATTTTGAGTACTTGGATGTGTGATGCATGAGTCTTCAGTTTTCGTCATTATATCCTTAAAACTTTTCGTGGTAAAACATCGTGATGCTGTAATGAATATTCTCCCATAGTATACAAATGACAGGTCACTAAATATAAAATAATTTTGTGCCAAGTCTAATAAATATAAAATATAAATAAAAAAAAAACCCTTTATTGAAATATCTCTATGGTTGATAAAACTATGTTTCTTGTATGTATATAGGTTGCAGCACTAGTATGGGGACAATATTTCTGCTACTTGGATTGTGGAAAATGTACGAAGTAGTGAAAAGAAGAAGAAACATCTTGCTGAAGCAGAAATATTTCAAAAGGAATGGAGGTTTGTTGCTGCAACAACACTTGTCTAGCAATACAAGTTATTTTGAAGCAATAAAAATGTTTACTTCGAAGGAGATAGAGAAAGCCACAGATTACTATAATGAGAATCGAATCCTTGGTCAAGGAGGCCAAGGAACTGTTTACAAAGGAATGTTAACGGATGGAAGCATTGTGGCTGTTAAGAAGTCTAAAATGGAAAAAGGAAAGAAATTTGGTGAAAAGAAGGTGGAACAGTTCATCAATGAGGTGATAATTTTATCTCAAATTAACCATAGGAATGTGGTTAAGCTTTTAGGATGTTGTTTAGAGGCTAAAACTCCTTTGTTGGTTTATGAGTTCATTCCAAATGGAACACTTTATGATCTCATTCATAGCCAAAATGAAGAACTTCCATTGACATGGGAAATGCGCTTACGGATTGCAACTGAAATTGCCAATGCTTTGTTCTATTTGCATTCAGCTGCATCAGTTTCTATTTATCACCGAGACGTCAAATCAAGCAACATACTTTTGGATGATAAATACAAGGCAAAAGTGTCAGACTTCGGAACTTCGAGATCAATTGCATTTGAGCAAACTCATTTAACAACTCGAGTTCAAGGAACATTCGGTTACATGGATCCGGAGTACTTTCGATCAAATCAATTTACAGAGAAGAGTGATGTTTATAGTTTTGGGGTTGTCCTAGTTGAGCTTTTAACCGGAGAAAAACCCATCACCTCAAAACAATCTGATGAAGAGAGAAGCTTGGTATATCTTTTTCTTCTATCAATGCAGGAGAATTTGTTATTTGATATTCTCGATTCGAAGGTAGCAAATGATGGCCCAGAAAAAGAGACAATAGCAGTGGCTAAATTAGCAAAAAGATGCTTGAATCTTAATGGAAAGAAAAGACCGACCATGAAACAAGTAGCAATGGAGTTAGAGTTGATTAAAGCATCAGAAGAAGGTAGTGCAATTGAAGAAAGTGGTGATGAAGAATCTGAAATTGATGACATAGTTGAATCTTGGGACATCAATTCTTCTTGTTCAATGTCTAGGCCAGTTACAGCCGACAGTGTAACTTTTCCTTTAAAGGAATCGTTTTAGTTTCCAACACTTGAAAAACGCTTTTACTTTATTCTGTACTGTCTATGTAATATATCTTCACGTTTGGTTCAGATCACTCTTCTTTTAAATAATTTATTCTTTATATTGTTTCATTCCATATAAGTTAGAAAAAAATATTAATGTATAATGTTTTATTTGTTCTCTAACTTTATAAAAGAATCATTTTAGCTTTCTATTTAAATTTTCATTTTTTTTAATCGTTGAACTTAGATTGTTTGTTAAATCACTTTAAAATGGATAGAATAATTCACTTTAGTAAAATTAACATTAATCTATTTTGGGTGATTTGACAAACAAAACAAATTTTAAATTTAAAAAAATAAAAAATTCAATAAAATGCTAAAATATTTTTTTAATGTAAAATTAAACTATCAAATAAATCATTATTACTATGATTAATTAGTTTTATTTCACGTCACTGTATAAACTACTACTCCAATCTTTAAACTCATAAATTCCTCCATCTTTCCCTTGTAATTCGTTATTAAAATAATTTTTTAATTTTATAAAACATAAACTTGATTTTATTATTAAAAACAAACATAACTGGAAATCCAAATATCCACCCATGGCAAATTACAAAAACTAAATTAAAAATTATTAAAAGTAATTTCAATTTGAGTGAAGCTAAAAGTAGGCAAAATTTAATTTAATTTTAGAAAAAAGTAGTAACAAATTAATTTTAAAATCAAAATAATCACAGTTGAAAAAGAAATTTCTTAGCCCATCAAAAGTTTTGAAGATCAAATAAAAATCTTAAGCCTTAACAAAAATTAGATGTTTACACCCTTTGTAACATTTCAATATTTTCTATTACACGTCATTGTTCTGATATTGCTTACATTTAAATTTCGCAAAAAATTGGAAAAAGAATCAGATAAAGTATTTTTGTGAAAGGAAAAGTGCTATTAGATAGATAAGTGCTAAATATAACATGTTTTGATCTTGTTCTTAATGCGTTTTTAGGTGATTATTTGATGTAAAATGATGAGTTTTATGCTTCTAATCCTTTAAATTTATATTTATACACTTAGGAGAGCATTCGAGAGCAAAACGAGCGAAAATCGAAAAAATTTGAGCATACTTTAGGAGCCACACTGGCTGCCACACGATCATGTGTCAGACAGTGTAGTTTTAGCAAACTACACTCCAAAATCATTGAAAAAAACAATTTTTAGGTTCTTTTGGGCATTCTAAGACCTATTATACTAGGTATAAGAAGAGGGAAGTAACCTGTCGTAGAATACTCAAGAAAATAACTCAAAAAATACAATTAAAGCCGATTTTGAAACATATTTCCATCAAGATTGAAAATCTTCTCTTGATTTCTTTAAAGATTATTATGAGTTTCTTTGTTTTTTATGTTTATACTGTCTTTGAGATGTTTTTATTTGCTATCATGAACTAATTTTCCAAATACCTAAAGGAGATGCATCCTATGATGAATTCTGTCTTTTGATTTATGTTTTACGCAATAAATACTTAGATCTTGTTCTCAATTATGTCTGCTTAATCCTTGGTTTAATTAGGCTATTAATCCATGTTTGATGTGCTTAAATAGGGGAAGAAAAGTCTCTGTTTAAGAGTAGATCTAGCATAATTTAGTGGAATTACATGCAATCCTAAAAATAGGACGACATAAATCTACCATATTAGAGTCAAATCTAATAAGGGAATCCAAAGATCGAGTTAAAGCGATAATAGGGGTTTTAATTAGAAAGAAATTTCAATTAATCAACCTAAAGTCAGTTGCTCCTACTCTCGAAAGAGATATTAGCATAATTTAGAAATTTCTACAGATCAAGATACTAAGTGAAGAAATTGTTTAATTTGGATTGGTAATGACAGATGAAATCTAGGTGGATTCTTTCCTAGATATTGTTTTGCTTCTTGGTTGTTAATCGTTTGGTTTCCTGGTTTGTTTTTTGTCGTATTCTTAAGTTAATTAATTTAGTTAATTTTAGTTTTTAATCAATCACCCCAATTTATCAGTTAAATAATAGAAAGACGATAATTACTAGTAGTTTTAGTCCTCCTGTGAACAATATCTTTGCTCACCATAGTTATACTATTAATTGATAGGTGCACTTGCCTTAATCAAATTTTTAGTTAGCTTACGACTGCATTATATATTTAAATTCACATTTTTATGAAAGGAAAAGTTTTATAATAGAATTTTTATAAATAAATTTAAATTCACATTTTAAATTATTTTAAAAAATTTTAAATAATATAAATTATAAATTTTATTATTAGAGAATTATTATATAATTATACTCTGTCAACCAAAAACGTTTAGGGAACTATAATTCTTTGCAATTACAAGAGAGTTAATTACTAATTATACTATCGTTCAATTTCCATTACAGCAAAACATGTTATTAGCAGCGTTTATAGCGGTGTTTGGATAGAAAACGTCCTTAGAGACTTGTTTGACATGGGCAATGGAAGTAGAGATGACCTGGACGAAAGATCAGAAACTTTGTCTTTTCCATAACAAAACTTAAATGAAACTATTCCTAGTACTAGTACACAATTTTAATGGGTTCGCCAGGATGTAAATGAAGATATTTACAAATCATGATGTAGTAAGATTTTACTTAATTATATGTAATATTATAATTTAAATAGTGATCTTGTTAAATATATCCATTACTATTATTTTTGTAATTAGTTACTAATATTTCAACTATTTTATGTGTATTACAGATAATATGCCTACAAGAATATTTCGAGATCTAAGTATTATTCAAAATCCTCCAAATTCGGAAGAAATAAATAGTGATTAACAGACTGATATTGGATCTTCGAATGTTTCGAATACAGTTGCCGAAACTGTAAAAAAATCAAGGTAATGTTAACTTTAATTTACATGCATGTTCACTTTTATTTTTTATTTTTGTTTCAAATTCTAATATTATCATATACAATTTTGCTAGCAGAAAATTCTGAGAGGCGCAGAACTCGAGGATGTACGCTATTAAATGATTTATACAATCTAAATCTTGAGGATCGTGTCAAAGTATCTGCAAATAATCATGGTCAGCCTATTGGATCAGAAGCTCAACTTTTGGGAGGATACTTGGCATTATAGCACGAATTGTAAATCTGTTGCCAATCAACTACGAGTCATGACATCATATGTCTGATAGTAACAAAAATCAAGCTCTCGATAATGTTAAGGTAATAAGGTGAATGTAATTTATAATACTTTGGTTTAATTTTAATTTATATTTACTTTCTAAACTTGTGTTATTTGCAGGAGAGATTTGTTTTAGAGGTCTTGGACAATTATGTGAAGAAAGCATTAGGAAAGAAATACATAAAAATACTTTAAAGAAAGATTATTTTAAGAAAAATATAAGCTTCGAAGAGAAGTTGCGAAATGTCCCACCAGGAAAGCTGAGGTATCAATGGGAAGAACAAGTTAGATTTTGGAGTTCAAAGAAAGCAGAGGCATTACGTACAACCAAACTCCTATAATTATTTCAGTTTACAGTATTTATTATATACGTAATAATAATTTCATAATATAGGATCGTGAGCGTGTTGGAATTACAAGTAGGCAAAAACAAAAATTCACGCACACAGCTGGATCGAGAAGTTTTGCTTGTGTAGTTGATGATTAGGCATTTTGAATTTATTAATTGTGTCAAATATTAATTACTTTCTATTAAATAATATTTTTCCTACTATAATGTAGGAACTGTCGTCTGGTCAAAAAGTTGGACGCCTTCAACTTTTTAACATTACACATAGAAAGAAAGATGAATCTCGTATGACTAATGAAGCTACAGAAATTATGGTATATTTACTTAATAAAATTTGAATTATTTTAAATATTTATCATGTTTAATTATAATGATTTAATTTTTCGTTTGTAATGCAAATAATGCCAAGTTATGTTGCATTTGTTTGATTATATATTTCGTTTCTAACTCCTTGATTAATTTATTAGGATAAATTAAAGGATAAGAAGGCGGAGTATGAAGCGATGACTTCAAGTGATAGTTCGGTTAATATAGAGGACATTGATAATCCTGTTATTACTGAAGTTTTAGGTCATGAAAGATATAGTCGGGTTCGATTTTAAGGATCTTTTGTTAGCCCATCCTAATATTTTGGATCCAGCTCGCAGAGATACATGCCTTCGAGGAGTCAAGATCAAGCTGAAGTTCAGAGGTTAAGAGATCAAATGACTCAGATGCAAGCGAGCACAATTGAGCAAATTGCTCAACTTAAAGCGGAGGTAGCAACGAGAGAAGTAGAGACTCAAAGAAAATATGATGAACTTCAGCTACAACTTGAAGCCAAGGTAGCAGCGAAGGAAGTAGAGTCTCAAAGAAAGTATGACGAACTACAGCTACAACTTCAAAATATGATGAAAATGTTTCAGCAGAACCAATCGCAGAATCTGTCATCTTAGACTTTTGTTTTTTCTTATTGTGAGAATTATATACACAGTACTACTTTTGAATATATTTTTAATTTATTTATTAATTTAAATCCTATACATATTTTTTTCGTGATAGTATCATTTGAATTTGAATTGGTTGTATTTGAATTTATAGGAAAAAATGTTGAAAATTCGGGTTCTATAAGAATTAAAATGAGCTGATAAAATTTGTTAATGTTAGCGACGTTTGTGAGAAAAATGCCGCTAAAGACCATGTTCTTTAGCGGCGTTTTTCCGCTTAAACGCCGAAATTTTTAGCGGCGTCATCTTTAACAGCGTTTTTTGCAAGCGCCGCAAAATATTTTAACAGCGGTAATAAACGCCACTATAAACCCAAAAAAAGGCTACTAAAAATTTGTTTTTTCTGTAGTTTTCATTATGCTGTCCAAACAAACCCTTATAAAAATTTTAAAATAATAAGGCATAACTTATATTGAGATGCCTCTACATTTATAATTTTTCAGCACCTATAAAACAGTGTCACATTCTCACATTTTAAATGCATGCAAAGGTTATACAATTATGTATATTTAGTAATTTTTTAATTTAATTTAATTTAAATTAAATTACTTATATAATTAAGTTTTTGAGAAAAAATAAGCACAAAAAATCACGAGAAAATTAATCAGAAAAGCTCGAATCAACAATTAAAAATTGAAAATTTGATAAAAATGCATAAGAAAAAATTAAAAAAAAAAACTAAAACTAGTAAATAAAAATTAAGTAAAACTGAAATAAAAAATATATAAGCAAAAAATTGAGAATGGAAACCATAACATTGATTTCATGATCAAATTTTGACATTTGATTAAAAAATTCACTTAAAGAAAAGTTGAAGGTAAAAAAAGAAGAAGTAAAAAACCTTATAAAATAAATAAAAAACCATTAAAAAGAATAGCTAAAAAGGGTTTAAATTATAAAAGAAAGAAAACATTTGAAAATGTAACTTAATAACTTGTTTGTTTTATTAAATATGAATTTTTTAAATATACTGGTGCGATTATATGGTAATATTTATTCATACATTTTTTAATTTTTTGACAACGCACACACATTTTGAACACATAAGTGCTCAAATCCGAGTATTCTAAGAAGAACAAGATCCCCTTAATCACTGGAGTCACTCGTTGAATAATACTTAATATAATAGTTTTTGAATCTATTTAAAAATTAAAGATGTGATATTATTTTATTAGTATTTAAAAAGTATAAATTTTAAAATATCTTAATATAAATTATTTACTTATAAATATGTTTAATTCGAATTAAAATATTAAAAAACACTCTTATATATTTAAAAAAAAAAAACTTTTTGAATGCTTTGCCTCGATCCTAATATTTTGATCCATATTCTCTCCTCTTCCTTCTTTCAATATTTCCTCGAATTCCTCCTCTTTTATTCTCTCCTTATTATTGAACTGTAACTCGATACAATTGTAAGATAGGATAGAGATGATGAAAATATAATAAAACAAATAACACAAAGCACCATCTCTATTTTTTTTTCTCCAATGACAAACCAAAATATGTGACAGCTCATAATTTAGCTGTACTGGAATTGATGGTTGCCCCCCACTGGTAACCAATTTTAATACTACATAGCATGTTTGTATTATCCAATTTTTTTAAATACTGGTAGGTAAACAGAGGTCAATGACAAAGGTCTTTGATTTCATCTGCAAATCTTCTCTCTCTTCCTATCTTTACCTCTCTCTCTGTATGTGTACATACTGCTTTAATTTCTATATTACTTGATGAGTAGAAGCAAAGAGCCTACAAATTTCTTTCCTACTTTAACCTATTACATATTCATTAATGATTATTTTTAATATACCAGTGTGATTACATCAGTAATATCTATTTATATCTTCTTAATCTTTTGACAAGTCACGCACATTTTACACACATAGATACTCGAACGAACAACCTTCTCTTTTTCACTAAAACCACTTGTTAAATTCTATTTATTAATAATTTAAATGTTCAAGTTTTGTGTGCTGAATATTTTATGACGAGCTTGCTATTAATTTATATATCGACCATCCAATAAAAAATTGAAAAGCATTCATGCCATGTGACACTTGCAAATGATTCTCTAATATCCATACAAACATACACATGGAAACTATTAACAGCTTCTTCGTTAACCCAGTCTCCAACAAAGAAATTTACAATCCAAATGGGTTTCCAGTTATGGTTTTACTTCATACTCCTCATATTCCTCTTCTGCCCAACATTACAAGCAGCAGAATCTCAACAAGTTATTTGCGGAAATGAAGCATGTGGAAATCTTACAATTCCATCCCCATTTGGAATCCGTAACATCTGCTATACTCTTTATTCTTTTAGAGTAAGTTGCAAACAGATCCACAACGAGAAAAAGCCCTTCATAAGAATAAATGGCCTCAATCTGGAGGTACACGGTTCCTTATTTTCAGACACCATTCTCATAAAAAATCCAGTACCGTACGTCAACTATGATCATAAAAACGAGGTTTCTAGTGCCACTGTCAATCTTACAGGCACTCCATTTTTATTCTCAAACGACTACAACTATTTCGGTTCTGTAGGTTGCCGAAGTTTGGCCACTTTTTTTTGGTAATGAAGTTGAAGCGTTCGGAGGATGCATTAAACCAACATGCGGCGACGGGGCTTCAGAATGTGGCTGCTATAATAGAATTTCTTCAAATTTCACTTCCAGTATCGTAAACATGACAGCGGTGTGAAAGAATAGCTACAACAGCTAACTAATCAAGATAATTCCAATCATACTCATTACTGAATCGATCAAGAGTTGTATATACAAGAAGTGGTAACTGCACTCTAACAACGTACTGTTCAAGAAGTGGTAACTACACTCTAACAACGTACTGTTCAAGAAGTGGTAACTACACTCTAACAACATACTATTAATTCAACTAATCTAGCTTGTAGTTTGTTACAACAGTAGATTCGGCTGATATTCTCCTTACTCTTTGCTTCTGAAACTATCAAATGCAACAACATTGAGTTGACCTCGAAAACATTCAAAAGCACCTACTATTAAAGGCTTTGTGAAAATATTTGCAACATGATCACTGCTTGAAACAAATTTACCTAAAGCTGTCCACACAAGCTTAGATGTAGCAGTAGCGAGACTTCAATACTCAACTTCTGTCGTAGAACGAGACACAACATTTTGCTTTTTAGAAGACCACCCAACAAGGTTACTTCCAAGATAAATGCAACAACCAGATGTTGATTTCCTATCTTCCAAAGAACCTGCCCAATCAACATTCGAGAACCTATTAACACCACAGAAGAGGATTGAAAACTCAAACCAAAATCAAGAGTCCTCTTAATATACCTCAGGATTCGCTTGACACCACTCCAATTATTGAAGGATTTGGCCTGCAATGCAACAGCAGACTTAGAGTTATGTGTTTTGGCTACTACAGCAACATTTAGATGGAAGAAGCAGTCACATTTTAGCTATATTTTTAAATTTGTCATTGTTGCTTTAATTTTATTTTTTGATGGTGTAACTTAGTCAAGCCATAGGTGCTGACTTAGAGTTAGAATGACAAGTAGTGTAGCAACATTTTCCTATGTAATGTGCCCATACTTTTGACTGTATCAAATCTGCTTATGTAAGACAGATTTGTGCCATACCTTTTGGTTGACTTTTATCATTTTTTGTAAACATCTTTAGTTGAAGAATGAAATGAATTGAATTATCAGATTTTTATTCAAGCTTCTTATTCATACTATTTCATTTTTCTCTGTTTTAGTCATTATTTCTTTACCAAGTAAATGAACATTCATTAATAAGGCATTGCCTTTGCTGTGTTTTATCTATCATTTCCATCAATTGGTATCAGAGCTATCTTCTTAAAAGGACCAGATACTTGTTTTGTTCAAGAACTCACTCATGTCTTCATTGAGTTTCTCCTTAACACCACCACCACCTCAGTTCAATGGTAAAAACTACCACATTTGGGTAGTGAAAATGAAGATTTACTTGCAGGAATTTGGCTTATGAGAAGTTGTAAATGCTGATGTCGAGCCACCACTTTTGAGAGCTAACTCAACTGTAGCTTAGATTAGGCAACACTCTGATGACAAAGCTAAAAGATACAAGATCATGTCATGCCTTTAGAACTGTGTTTCAGATGTGATCTTCACAAGGATCATGGCTTTTGAGACACCTAAGCAAGCCTAGGACAAGTTGAAGGAGGAGTTTCAGGGTACTAAGAAGACCAAGCAATAGCAACTTATCAACCTTAGGAGAGATTTTGAGAATCTAAAGATGAGGGAGTCAGAAACAGTAAAGTAGTATGCAGGAAGAGTAATGACTGTTGTAAACAGTATAAGGCTCCTTGGGGAGCAGTTTGTTGAGAGTAAGATAGTTAAGAAGGTTATAGCAACCTTGCTAGAGAGGTATGAGGCAAAAATTTCTTCTTTGGAGGACTTTAGAGATCTGTCCAGGATCACTCTTATTGAGTTGGTCAATGTCTTCTGTTGAAGCCCAATTTTGACCAGGCCCAACACTTAAAATAGACCCCATTTTTAATTTTAAATTTGAATTTACTTTAAATTTGAACTTATTTTGAGTCTGGATTTAATTTTAATTTTAAATTTATTAAATTTAAAATTTAAAAAGTCCAATTACAAGTCCAAATAAATGCCCAATTGGGCCAATTTCAGTTGACCCAATACAAAAGCTAACCTAAGCCCAAACCCATTACATTCAACCCAAACCAGATCAGGACCTAATCTGCTATTGCTGCTGATGCCTTCATTTCAACCTATCAGAACACGCCACGTTAGCCAGCAACTTGCACCACCTCCAGCTTCAACTTGCACCTCTACCACCGCCACTGCTGTAGCCTTCATTACCGCCACTGCACCTGTAAAAAGGAGAAAAGACAAGCATTTAGTTAGAAGAAACAAAATAAAATCATTGTAAATATTGACTATAAAGCCAGAAGTGAAAACCATTGTGAGGTTACTGATTTTTGTTCTCTTGAAAGTTACAAATCAATATAAGAAAAGTTTATTGAAAGAGCAATACACAAAGAAGCTGACTTTGAGCATTCAAAGGCTATATACAGTGCACTTGAAAACATATTCACAAGGCAACAGAAGCAGGTTCAAAGTCCATGGCATTTAAATCATTCAGGTAATCCCAATATACATTTATTATTATAATTAAGTCTTAAATGCTTTATATTTATACCATACATTAATACGCGTTTGATGTCAGACTGCTACCATTTATCATTATTTTCGGTTTCACTAAATGCATTAAATGAGTTAATAATAATAATAATTTATTATTATTATTATTTTAGTAAAAAGAAAGTTGAAACGTTTTACCCTGAACTGAATGTGTTACCATCGTCGGAGCCGAGCACAGCTTTCCCCCACGCCGTCGTCGTCACCATGGCTTCGATCTAATAAAAAAAAACAACGTATTAATAAAAAATGAATGCCTTGACAGATCCAAATAGAAGAAAATGGAGGTTAAAAAAAGAATATATGGATTTTGATCCAGATCGAAGATTTTATTATTAATAATAATAAAATGTATAAATAGAACACAAACCACTTTACAAAGACAATCTGGGGTCGATCTCAAAAGATCAAAACCCAGATCTGAAAAGAAAAAGAGTTTTTTAAAAAAGAGAGAAAATCGGGACATTTTTAAAAAAGGGCACAAAAAGAGAGAAGGTTTTTTTTTATAAATATAAACTGTTTTTTTTAAAAAAAGATGTAAATAAGGATGAGTTTTTACCTTGAAATCGCCTCGGACAGTGATCGAAGACGGTAGTAGACAGTAGCACGTGCACCAAAGAACAACAAATGACGATGCGTTGTGATCACGTGCAGCGGTGGGTAACTGCGCGGTGGCGCGTGAGGAAAGGCGTGACGGACGGTCGAGAAGGATCGATTGGAGCTTGGTTGGCCCTCGAGCTCCAGAGAGAAAAGAAAAGGGAGGTTTGAGAGAAAAGGGAAAGAAGGAATTTGTTTTTAAAAAAAGGAAATGGCTAAAATGAATTTTTTAGAAATTTTTTGCCTTAAATACCTATTTGGAAACGACGCCGTTTTGAAGGCTAAGTTTCAGCCCCAAAACGATGTCGTTTCAAGTTATAAACCATGGCCCGATCCGCGACCTAACCCAAACTGCCCAAGATCTGCGTGTTTTCGAAGGATGGTATATTTCTGCATTTGGCCCTTCAATTTTTTCTAGTTTTTATAATTTAGTCCTTTTCATACTTTTAATTAATTTAAAATTCACCCAATAATTTTATCTTTTATTCAATTTAATCCCTTGACCTTTTGAAAGCCCCAAGAGCCACCACGTGTCAATATTTTGGTTTATTTATGCAATCAGTCCTTCTCTTTTCATTTTTGTTTCAATTTTGCCCTTAAATCAAGTTCTGTTTAGTTACAAAATTGGCCCAGGAATTTTTCATGATTTTCAAATTAGTCCTTGTACTTCAGGATGCCTGAGAGGTTGCCACGTGTTACCTATTTTTGGTTTTATTACCCTAAAGGTCCCTAAATAGTCCAAAAATTACATTTTTACCTCGAACTTTTCAAAATTCCATTCTTGACCCTTATTTTTCCAAAATTACATTTTACCCTCGAACTTCTAAAAATTCCATTTTTGACCCTGATTCTTCCAAAAAGTACCATTTTACCACTGGCGTTTTAAAAATTCCATTTGACCCCCAACTTTCCCAAAATTACCATTTTGCCCCTAAGTGACCAAAATTATCATTTTGCCCTCGGGTATCCAAAAATCACATTTTCAACTCCGATTGCTTTATTTTTCTTCCTCATCAATATTTGTATTTAAATTTTAATTATTATGCATTCGTATTTCGTATTTTTTTATTTTTGTATATCATTATCTGCTTAATTATTTTACTTCGTGTTATCTAATATTCATTATTAACTGCTCATTCATATTAAACTCACATATTTGTTTTCAAAATTATTTTCATAAAAAATTTAAAATCAATGCGGTATTCTTTTATTTCGAGTTTTGAAAATTTGTGCCTTAACTTACTAGGCGCGATCTTTATTCAAATCGAAATAATCGAATACCCTTAAATCGAGACAATGTTTCTTTATCTTTGATTCTAAAAATTTGTACCTAAACTTACTAGGTGCAACTTTTTTCAAATCGAGATAATCGAAAATCCTTTTCCGAAGTTTAAAAAAGGTTTACAGAAAAGGAAAGCTCGTTATTTTTGGATCTCGAAATGTTATGTCCTAACTCACTGGACGTGACTTTCTATCTCGATCACCTTGAAATAGTGGGACTTCCCAAAAAAATCGATTTCTTTTAAGCGTGACTCATGCATTTAAGGATCGTTTTTTAAACTTTATTCGAGTTTTTAAAATTTTACAAACAAGACCCTAAGATAATCAATGTGGTACCAATTTTGGGCGTATGAGGGTGCTAACCCTTTCTCATGCGTAACCGAATCCCGAACTTGTTTTCTGGATTGTGACGACAAAAATATTTTTCAAAACGAATTTTAAACGTTTTAAGGTGATCCAATCACACCATATAAAAGGATTGGTGGCGACTCCTATTTTAAAATAATTTTCAAAACACATTTTCAAAAAAGATGGTTTGGATAGCTTGGCGACTTCACTAGGGACTTTTCAAAAAAAACGAGAGTCAAGCCAAAATTGATTATTTTCGGGTCCTTTTTGAAAACTTTCAAGCTTTCGATTTTGTTTAAAATGCGATCCTCGGCATCTTTTGTGTGACATCATATTATATGATAATGCTAGTGTAATTTTGCATCCATATGCATTATGATACTACCCTTTTAAGTGGAAGCGGGAAACTAATCCTTCGTGAGGTCTTCACCTTCGTGCAGGATAGTGGATCGCTTTCGGGATTACATCCGTACCCATGTTTTCGTGAAGTTTTCACTTCCGTGAAAACATGTGGGAAATGTGTCCCCCTAAACCGAACTCGTCCATATGAGCCTGTAATAAGTGAGGATCGAGGAATCTGCTGGTTTGGGTACCTTTACTTTAGAGCCTAAAACCACATATAGTGAGCCGTAAGAACTTGCCTTAGAAAGAGTTTTACTGAACCTTTTAGCAACTATCCGAGGCAAACTCTTAGGTTCTGTGCTTTATGCTTGTATATTAATATTGATATTTTTGCTAACTTGTTTATTTTGTCTCTTTTTTTTGCATTGCATTTCATCATCATAAAAAGGAAAGGTATAGACTCGAAAGTTCAGTTACCGATAAGAGAATCAATCATGGAAAACAAGTACCTTGATAAGGTGGAAGATAATATGGTCATGCGTATGTGGTCAGAGGAGACTCAACGCCAAAAATGGGACAGCTTAGTGGAAGAATATGAGTCAGAGCTTTGAGATTATACCAGGATCAGTACAACTCAAAACAATGTGCAGGAATTGAAAGAAATATGGGACAGTTGGGATAATGACATGAAGCAGACCTCTTACCAAGAATACGGAGATTTGCCATACTTGTTCGAGGTTAAGGTAGATAAATTTCTCTTTCGAGCTTTAACGTAGTATTGGAACCCAACCTACAGTTGCTTCACCTTCGGGAATGTAGACATGACACCAACGATAGAAGAATACACCACCTTACTCTGTTGTCCTAAGATCTCGGTAGATAAGGCTTATTCCAGAGTTCCAAATCTCCCGATTGTTGTTAAAAGATTAATAAACATCACTGGCATGAGCGAACAGTGGGTTGCAGCTCGAGTTAAGGTCAAAGGCAACAACAAATGCATTAAATGGAAAAGTCTACGAGATTTGATACTGGCTCATCCAGATGCAAAGAAAAAGATTGACATCCTAGCCCTAAGTATCTACGGGTTAGTCATTTTTCCAAAGGCTTTGGGACATATAGAAGACGCAGTGATAGACTTGTTTGATTGATTGAATAAAAGAGTTACACCTATACTGGCCATATTAGCTGAAACTTTCAGATCCTTAAATGAGTGCAGAAAGGAGGGAGAAGGTCGATTTATTGCCTGTGCATTGTTGTTGATGGTATGGTTTCATAGTCACTTCTGGAAAACAGAAAAAGTCTCTTATCAGTACTTGTCTAAAGATTACTCCCCTTTGAAAGAGTTCACAGCTACACAAAGACAAGAAAATTTCTTAGAAGAAAAGTGGATGGCCATACTCCAAAGCCTCAAAGACGAAGACATAGAGTGGCGAGCACCATGGTTTGCTCCTGATGAAATATTGTATCGATGCGGAGACTTTGATTGGGTTCCATTTGCAGGGATATGAGGATACGAAACTTTATTGGTTTCAAGACAATACAGATCGAGACAGTTCATACCAACGACTTAGAGGTTAGCTCAATGTGAATTCGTATACCGAGGAGAAAATAATAAGAAAAGGATTCGGGAAATCTCAAATGCATGGAACCAGGTTCGAAGAATAAAAGCATTCGACGTCAATCCCATGACAACTGTAGAATATGATTGGTGGAGAAATAGAAGATCAACGACAACATTCCTATGCCAAACCCGAAGATTGGTCGCCCAATTGAGGAACATGTGTAGGTTGTCCCAATTGAACTAGAAATAATTAAACAAGATTTTGAGCGAAAGAATGCTGAGATGGAAAAAATGATCGAAAAATTGAAAGAAGAGAAGGTGCTTTAAGGATTAAACGTCGATGTTCAGAAACTAGAAGCGAAGAAATTGAGAAAAGGGAAGAATAAGGCTGAAGAAAATCTTAGTAGCCTAAAGAAAGACTATAAAAAGCTTCGCTTGTCAATGAGGACTGCCGGTTTAGGTAAGACATCAGAGCAATGGCAACATGAAATTCGCGAAGAGAAGAATAGAACAAGTCACTGGAAAAACAAGCTTCAAGGTGCCCAGGTTCAGGAAAATGCCATGAAGAGTAGCCTTTTGGAAGGCCAAGCTGAGGTGACCGAATTAAAGGCTCGAGTACGAGAATTGAAGGAATCCTTGTATAGACATCATAGCTGAAATTCAGTGATAGAGTTGAAGGCAAGCCGAGCTGAGATTGAGAGACTGAATAAGAGGGTGGAAGAACTAGAAGCCTCTTTGCAAAATAGTGAAATACGAACCGAGATTCTGGAGAGGACATTGGAGACAAATGACTGGCATCTTTAGCAAGCTTAGAAGCAAGTCAGAGATAGGGATTATGTTATAGGTGAAGCTTTAAATCAAATTCGCGGAGTAGCCGATCACGTGCAAGCACTGGCAGTTGAAGTAGAAGAGTTAAGCATATAATATGAGACGAAGACAGAACGAGGTCAAAAGCTAGCGGGACTTCTCAAAAAAGTCAAAGCTCGGAGCATCAAAGTAAAACCATTTATGTAATTTTCTTTATGTAAATGAATTTGTTATCTAATGAAGTTTTCTAAATGAAAATTGAATTATAAGTCAATACCTTTCTTTTGCATTCACGCATTCATTCGCATTGTATACTCACATTTTATCATAATAAATCTCATTAAATAAAATTTGAAACAGTTAAAACCGAAAAAATAGAGAACTCACACCTACGGTACACAAAAAGCCATGGACCAAAGAATAGAAAGGTTGAAGCGATTACAAAAAGAAATGCAAGAGCAAATGCAGGCTCAGTTACAAGACCAGTTGGAAAGGGTCCAAAGGGATATGAGAGACCAGATTATTGAGTCTCAAAACAACATTATCAATCGATTGACCCAACTATTGCAGAAGGCGAAAAAAAGGGAAAAATCCTACAGTAGGCCTAAGGGAGGAAAATGAAGATCCCCAATATCCTCTTGGCTTTACTCCCATGCACAACCAAGTTTCACCAAAAACAAACTCACGAGGAGCTCCCATCTTCATTCAAGCACAACCACAGCCCATCAATACCTCAGGCCAAGTTAATTATTCGACTGGATCAGGGTCTAACCTAAGGGAAATTGCTATGAATCCTATTAATCCCGACTTTGATGAGATCATGGAGGTAGAGAAAACAAAATTGGAAGTTTCCAAACAGATAAAGGAACTATACAAGTGGTTGGAAGATAAGGTTAAGGCAATGGAAGGGGCTGACACCTGCTGTGGGATAGATGCTAAAGAACTAAGCCTAGTTCCAAACTTAGTACTGCCCCCAAAATTCAAAACTCCAGAATTTGAGAAATACAATGGGATAAGCTGCCCAGAAGCTCACATTACGATGTTCTATCGAAAAATGACAAGATATGTCCATAATGAAAAATTACTGATCCACTGTTTCCAAGACAGTTTGGTAAGATCCGCTGCAAAGTGGTACAATCAGTTAAGCTGTGCAAAGATTAATTCATGGAAGGACCTGACCCAGGCCTTTACGAAACAATACGGTCATGTTACTGACATTGCTCCGAATAGAATCACTTTGCAGAATATGGAGAAAAGGCCGAGCAAAAGTTTCAGGCAATATGCTCAATGGTGGAGAGATATGGCCACCCAGGTACAGCCTCCATTAACGGAGAAAGAGACGACCATGCTTTTCGTCCACATGCTAAAAACACCATATCTCAACCACTTGTAGGGAAATGCTACGAGAAGTTTCTCGGACATGGTTATGTTTGGAGAAATGATTGAAAGTGCAATTAAGAGCGGTAAGATTGACGCCGGGGAAAGTGGAAAAAGAACAGCCCCTAGAAGGAAAGAAGCTGAGATAAACAACGCAGACATGTACAGGCCAAATTATGCGAAGTCAATCATGATGAAGCAATCTAAAACCCCTGCAAGCAATTATCAAAATCCACTGAAGTCAGAACCAAGCTCAAGAAAGAACACTAAAGAATTCAGTTCACCCCTATTCCAGTGACATATAAAGAGCTTTATTAGTAATTGTATGACCAATAAACAGTGGCCCCGTACTACATAGAGCCAGTACAACAACCTTTTCTGAAATGGTACAACGGTAATGCTCAGTGCAAATTCCATGGAGGAATAACCGAACACTCCATCGAAAATTGTTTCGCTTTCAAGAAGATAGTGGAATGATTAATTAAGATAAAGCGTATAAGATTCGATGAGCCGTCAGGACTTAAAGTAGCTGGGAACCCTTTACCTGCCCACCCTGTTCAGGGGATGAATGCAATTGCAGGAGCAAAAGGTAAAAGGGTTAAGACCAATATCGGAGAGGTCAAATCACCTTTAAAATGGGTTTGGCGTCAAATGATGGACAGAGGAGTGATCGTGCAGAATGGTGGAGTTAAAATGATAATGGCCAAGAATTATTGTGACTTCCACAGTGCTGAGGGACACGAGATTCAATATTATGCAGAGTTCAAGCCTCTGATACAGGATCTGATGGATCGCAAAGAACTGAAGTTCTTTGAAGAAGAAGAAGAGATGGAGGATATTTGTGCCTCCGAAGAAAAAGGGATGAACAAGCCTGGTTGCCCTGTGATAATTATCTCTACGTCCAAGATTACTGAAACAAGAAGGCGAGTGACACCTTGTGTCACTATACGAAAACCTACACCGTTTCCTTATGAAGATAGCAAGAGAGTCCCACTGGAATTACGGGTGTAACATAATAATGCTCAAAGATGTGCAATCCTAAGAAGATGTAAACTTTATTACCTGTAGTGGGAAATGCTATGACTTGAAAGAAGAGAAAAAAGAAGCTGCAAAAGAAAAAGCGTTGGCAATTGAGCCAGAAGAAAAAGAGACTGACAAGCCTGAGCCGGTAAATGAGCCAGTAGCAAAAAAAGAAGCAAAAGAATTGTTGAAATTCTTGAAACACAGCGAGTACAGTGTAGTTGAGCAGTTACACAAACAACCCGTACGCATATCAATCTTAGAACTGTTGCTAAGTTCAGAAGCCCACCTCAATGCATTAATGAGGGTGCTCAACGAAACATATGTGGCCAATGACATATCCGTGTACAAGCTGGATCGCCTGATTAATAACATCAGCGCTGACAATTTTATTTTCTTCAGTGATAATGAGATCCCGTCTAGGGGAATGGGGTCGACCAAGGCTTTGCACATCACTACTCGCTGTAAGGTGTATACTGTGCTCAGAGTACTCATTGATAATGGCTCAGCATTAAATGTATTACCACTAGCCACCCTGGAACGACTACCAGTCGATATTTCTTACATGAAAACCTGTCACAATGTAGTCAGAGCTTTCGATGGAATATAATGGAGAGTGATGGGCCAAATTGAGATATCGTTGCAGATTGGTCCAAATACCTATGAGGTAGATTTCTTAGTAATGGACATTAAGCCCTCGTACAATTGTTTGTTGGGAAGACCCTAGATCCATTCAGCAGGGGCAGTACTATCCTCACTTCATCAAAAACTTAAACTAGTAACCGAGGGAAGATTGGTTACAATAAATGCAGAAGAGGATATTATTGCATCCGTGGCAAGTGACACGTCGTACGTAGAAAAAAATGAAGAGGCGGTGGAATGCTCCTTTCGATCGTTAGAATGCTCCTTTCGATTGTTAGAGTTTGTTAATGCCACATTCATCGCAAAAGGAAGTAAAATTCCCGAATCGAAGTTGTCACGAACCACGAAAATAAGGTTATAATTGACAATTGGAAAAGGGGCACTGCTAGGAAAAGGGCTTGGGAAACATCTGCAAGGGATAATCACTGCACTAGCACCACTAGGAAAGTGAGACCGCTTCGGGCTAGGATACAAGCTAGATATGAAAGAAAAGAAGAAAGAGATAAAAAGGAAGCGAGAGATGAGAAAAGCACGACTGGCCAAAGAGGAAATCAAATGGGATCCGATAACCTTTCCTCATATATAAAAAACTTTCGTTTCTAGTGGAATGAGGTTTAAAGAAGAAGAGAAGATTGGAGGAGTTGTGGCGGAGTTAGACATTAATGTCATCTCTGAAGAAGGCGAAGGAAGGAGTTTACCATAAATTTGCCTGTACGCACCAGGAAGCGTTCTGGACAACTGGATGGAAGAGGAGCTCCCTGTAACCTTTAGGATCATTTCAAAGTAATACTCGACACATATTTATCGTTCTATGCCCGAGAGCGATAGAGATCTTTTTTAAAGGGCATTTAACTATTATCCATTATCTTAATGAAAATGCATTTTTCTCCTTTTTGACAAATATCTCTTTATATTCTTTCATTCTAATTCAAATAACTTGTTTACCCTTAACCTACACAAATTAATCATTCTTGAATTTCGTATACATACACTCATACTCATACCATACAATCATTCTTAAATTTACTTTGTTCATTGGACCACTCTCATTCTTTAGACAGATCCTTGGGTATCAATAATATGAGCAACACTGACTGTGAAACTCATTTCGAGCGAGATATGTGTCTCGAAGAACCTCAGGACTTTGAAGATGACCAAGATAGTAATATCTCCTAATTAACTGCAAATGATGGAACAAGAGGAAAAATAGATCTTGCCTTATAAGGAGTTAACCGAAACTATGAGCATAGAGGATGAATATGAAAAGACGGAAGTGAAAATTGGGACCAGCATCTCGGCAGAAACACGAAAAGATCTTATTGAGCTGCTTAGAGAGTTCAAAGACGTCTTCGCTTGGTCTTACCAAGACATGCCTTGGTTAAACACCGACATTGTAGTCCATAAGCTCTCGATAAAAGAAGAGTGCAAGCTCGTCCAACAAAAACTCCGTAGGATGCGACCAGATGTGTTGCTAAAAATAAAAGAAGAAGTTCAAAAATAGTTTGACACGAGTTTCCTCCAAGTGGTTAAATATTTAGAATCGGTTACCAATATAGTCCCATCCCCAAGAAGGATGGGAAAGTACGTATGTGTGTGGATTACCAAGACTTGAACAAAGCAAGCCTAAAAGACAACTTCCTATTGCCTCACATTGATACCCTAGTAGACAATACGGTAGGTCATTCTTTTTTCTCTTTCATGGATGGCTTCTCTGGGTATAACCAAATAATATTGACCCTGAAGATATGACAAAGACTTCATTCATCACAATATGGGGAACATTTTGTTATAAGGTGATGCCATTCGGACTTAAAAATGAAGGGGCAACATATCAAAGAGCCATGGTGACATTGTTTCATGATATGATGCACAAGGAAATCGAGGTCTATGTCGATGACATAATCGCAAAGTCTCAAATTGCGGAAGAACATGTAAAAGTATTGAGAAAATTGTTCTTGAGATTAAGGAAGTTCCAGCTAAAGTTGAATCTAGCCAAATGTACTTTTGGGGCTACTTCAGTCAAGTTGTTAGGTTTTGTGGTCAGTTGAAAAGGGATTGAGATCAACCTAGACAAGGTTAAAGCAATACAAGAATTATCACCGCCTCGTACGTAAAAAGAAGTTCGAGGTTTCCTCGAGAGATTAAATTACATCGCTCGGTTCATCTCACAATTAACTAAGAAATGTGATCCCATCTTTCGTCTTCTTTGAAAGCACAATCCAAGTGTGTGGGACGATGAGTGCCAAAGAACTTTTGACAAGGTTAAGTAGTATTTGTCTGATGCTCCGGTCTTAGTACCACCAAGTCCCAATAAGCAATTAATCTTGTACTTAGCAGTTTTTGAGAATTCTATGGGAGATGTCTTGGGCCAACATGACGAGACTGGAAAGAATGAGAGAGCCATATACTACCTCAGCAAAATGTTTATCGACTGTGAAGCAAGGTACTCTTAGATAGAATAGTTATGCTATGTGTTGGTTTGGACTACTCGAAGATTACGACAGTACAAGCTGTACCAAAAAACTTGGTTAATCTCAAAATTAGATCCTCTCAAATACATGATGGAGTCAACTACTTTGAACGGAAGAATGGCTAGATGGCAAATCCTGCTTTCAGAATTTGATATAGTTTATGTAAGCCAAAACGCAGTGAAAGGAAGTGTAATAGCAGATTTCCTGGCCAATAGAGCTATGG
Source organism: Kokia cookei (assembly GCA_039519145.1). Taxonomy (NCBI): domain Eukaryota; kingdom Viridiplantae; phylum Streptophyta; class Magnoliopsida; order Malvales; family Malvaceae; genus Kokia; species Kokia cookei. Next base: position 32,450,663 of record CM076907.1, on the reverse strand, counting down.
AGGATTATGAGCTAATAAATTTTGACTTTTCAAATGAGGACCTAATTTATATTGCAACCACAGAAGAGGGGACCGTGACAGAGCTTCCCTGGCGATTAAATTTTGATGGTGCTTCAAATGCTGTAGGCAATGGAATTGGGGCAGTCTTAGTATCACCAAAAGGAAACCATTATCCCCTCACAAGTAAACTTGACTTCGATCAAGGTCTTGGAGTATGAGGCGTGCATTATGGGGATTCAAGCAGCCATAGATCGAGGGATCAAGGTCTTGGAAATATATTGAGATTCAGCGTTAGTAATCTACCAGCTCAGGGGAGAATATGAGACAAGAGACTCCAAGTTAATTGATTATTGAAATATGGTTATTGAATTAATCAAAGAATTCGACGAGGTTACATTCCAATACCTCCCACGTGTGGAAAACCAAATGGCTAATGCTTTGGTTACTCTAGCCTCGATGATAAAAGTAAATAGGTCAAAGGATATGAAGCCCATTCGAATGAGCATTTATGAGACTCCAGTCCATTGCTACGAGATCGAAGAAGAAGAAAAAGATGAACATCCTTGGTACCAAGACATCCTCCAATATGTAAAAGACCGTAAATACCTCGAAGAAGCTACTGAAAATGACAAAAGGACATTAAGAAGGCTAGCAAATGAGTACGTCCTAGATGGGAAGATTTTGTATAAGAGGAGAAAGGATCAGGTGTTGCTAATATGTGTTGATGAAGTCGAGTCTAAGAAAATCCTAGAAGAAGTCCATGAAGGCATTTGCGGAACGCACGCTAATGGATTCAAAATGGCCAGGCAGATCATCAGATTTGGATACTACTGGTCAACTATGGAGAATGATTGTATCAACTATGCTAAGAAATACCACAAATGTCAAATCTATGGAGATAAAATTCATGTGCCTCCGTCACATCTGCATGTCATGACTTCTCCATGGCCTTTTTCTATGTGGGGCATGGATGTTATTAGGCCAATTTCACCGAAGGCTTCTAATGGGCATAGATTCATCTTTGTAGTTATTGACTACTTCACCAAGTGGGTAGAAGTTGCCTCTTATTCCAACGTTACAAACTCTGCAGTTAGCAAATTCTTAAAAAAGAAATCATATGTCGATATGGAATGCCTGAAAAGATCATATCAGACAATGCATTGAACTTGAATAACAGCACGATATCGGAGGTTTGTGAGCAATTCAAGATCAAACACCAAAATTCATCTCCATACCGCCTAAAGATGAATGGGGCAGTGGAAGCGGCAAATAAAAACATCAAGAAGATCATTGCAAAAATGATAGAGACCTATAAAGATTGGCATGAAAAATTATCATTTTCCCTCCTTACTTATAGGACTTCAGTCAGAACGTCTACTAGGGCAACTCTGTTTTCACTTGTATACGGGATGGAATCCGCTTTACCCATCGAGGTGGAGATTCCTTCTCTCCGAGGCTTGTTAGAGCTAAACTTAGATGAAGTAGAATAGATCCAAGCCATATATGATCAGTTAAACTTGATCGAAGAAAAGAGGTTAAGAACCATCCGTCATGGTCAGATGTACCAAAAGCGGATGATGTGAGCATACAACAAAAAGGTCCGCCCTAGAGAATTCTACGAGAGAGATCTAGTCTTGAAGAAGATACTCCCAATACACAAAGACTCCCGAGGAAAATGGATGCCTAATTGGGAAGGATCGTATGTGGTGAAGAAAGTTTTCTCTGGAGCAGCTCTAATTTTGACTGAAATGGATGGCAAGGAACTATACAACCTAGTAAATTCAGACTCGGTGAAGAAATATTTCACCTAAAAAAAAACAGAGAGGTCAGGATGAAAACCCATGGAAGGGCATCTTGAAACCAAAGGGGTTTTGAGTTGAAAACTCGAAAAGGGTAACTCAAATGGAAAACAAAAACGATCAATTATTGCCTCAAACGTGACAAGATAGAGAAATTTTACATCTTGGGGCATCGACGAAGTACTCTAGGACCTCCAGATACATATCGAGCAGGAAGATGATCCTCAGATCAAGGAAACTCATATTTGATATTTAGGCATCTAATATTGTTCCTTGTAATTGTTTTGTTCCTTGTAAATATTCGGCAATTTTTCTTTAGTCGACAATTCCTCAAGCACTAATTCCAATACAATCTCATTCTTTTCCACATTGCCCAAGTATTTTCATACCAAGATAATGGATAATAGCCTAAAATCGCATGAAAAAGCAAGGATCCGCGAGTATTATTTTAAAAAATTCCTAAATGATGATACAAGGACCCTAAACAAAACCACCAGTTAAAAAGAATCAAACCTGGAAAGAACGGCTCCAATTGAGAATCTGCTAAGTCATAGATTCGAGAAGACGTAAAGAGATGATCCCAAAGTAGAAGAAACTAATCTTTGAAAAAATTAAACATTAATCATGCACATCCATCTAGTTAGGAGCATTTTGACTCATTCTGAGCATGACATGCTAAACAATCTGTCTTACCTAGAGGCCCATTTGAGCATATTCTACAGGTCTCAATACCATAAAACATGAAGGGAAAGATTTAAGCTGCAACAGCGAATCCAGTATCGTAAAGACACAAAGGGAAGGGTTTAAATCGCAATGGCAAACCTTGTATCTCAGAGACATGAAAGGAATGATCTAAGCCGCAACGGCGGATCAGTACCGTAAAGACACAAAGGGAAGGGTTTAAGTCGCAACGGCGAACCTTGTACCTCAGAAACATAAAGGGAAAAATCTAAGCCGTAACGGCGGATCTAGTACCACGAAGACACAAGGAAAAGGTTTAAGTCGCAACGACGAACCCTGTACCTCAGATGCAGAAAAGGAAACACAACGACGAATCCAGTACCACAACAAAATAAAGGGAAATATTTAAGTCGCAACGACGAACCTTGTACCTAGAAGACATGAAGGGAAACATTTAAGCTGCAATGGTGAATCCAGTACCACAAAGACACGGAGGGAAGGGTTTAAGTCGCAACGGTAAACCTTGTACCTCAGAGACAAGAAGGGAAAGATCTAAGTTGCAACGGCGGATCCAATACCACGAAGATTTGAAGGGAAAGGTTTAAGTCGCAACGACGAACCTTGTACCTCAGAAACATGAAGGGAGAGATTTAAGCTATAATGGTGAATCCAGTACCATTAGGGCACAAAGGGAAAGGTTTAAGTCGCAATGGCAAACCTTGTACCTTAAAAACATAAAAGATCGAACCCACGATGGTGAAACTTCTACCTCGAAGTCATAATGGATCAGATCTAAACTACAATAGCAAGTCTTTATCTCTCTGAAGTTGTAGTAAGAGCAAGATGAAGCTTCGACATCGAATCCCACCTTCCTAAAGTTGCAGTGAAGCTGGATTAAAACTACAGTAGCAGATCTTAATCTCCATGAAGTTGCAGTGGAATGAAGTGAAATTACATCACCGATCTTTTACCCTGAGCCTGGGGCAGATCATCATCAACCAATCTCCTACCTCGAGTTTGGGGCAAATTACAGTTATCCAAAAAAATAATGAGGTGGTAATACTCCTAATACTTAGAAAAAGGCCAAATCAGTGATACCAAACCGTCGGAATTACAGTCGAATCAGATGAAGCTACAGTGACGAAATTCTAAAATGACTTTAATACAAGATGGAATCACGACACCACTTCTCATTGCAGAAAAGCGAATGTAATGAGCTGAACGATCGACGAAGCTGAAGGTGGGTCAGTTGGAGAAAGATCGTCGAAAATGTGAGACATGACAAAATTGGGCCTCCTTTTGGTCTTTGCTTCATTCCTGTTATACAGCAACAAGCAAAGAGGGACAGCTGTTGAAGCCCAATTTTGATCTGGCCCAACACTTAAAATAAAACTCATTTTTAATTTTTAATTTATTTAAATTTGAATTTACTTTAAATTTGAATTTATTTTGAGTTTGGATTTAATTTTAAATTTAAATTTATTAAATTTAAACTTTAAAAAGTCCAATTACAAGTCCAAATAAATGTCCAATTGGGTCAATTTCAGTTGACCCAATACAAAAGCTAACCTAAGCCCAAACCCATTACATTCAACCCAAACCAGATCAGGACCTAATTTGCTACTACTGCTGATGCCTTCATTTCAGCCTATCAGAACACGTCACGTCAGCCAGCAACTTGCACCACCTCGAGCGTCAACTTGCACCTTTGCCACCGCCACTGCTACAGCCTCTATTACCGCCATTGCACCTGAAAAAAGGAGAGAAGACAAGCATTTAGTTAGAGGAAACAAAATAAAATCATTGTAAATATTGGCTCTAAAGCCAGAATTGAAAACCATTGTGAAGTTACTGATTTTTGTTCTCTTGAAAGTTACAAATCAATATAAGAAAAATTCATTGAAAGAGCAATACACAAAGAAGCAGTCTTTGAGCGTTTGAAGGCTATATACAGTGCACTTAAAAATAGATTCACGAGGCAACAGAAGCATATTCAAAGTCCAGGGCATTTAAATCATCCAGGTAATCCCAATATACATTTATTATTATAATTAAGTCTTAAATGTTTTATATTTATACAATACATTAATACGCGTTTAATGTCAGACTGCTACAATTTATCATTATTTTCAGTTTCTCTAAATGCATTAAATGAGTTAATAATAATAATAATAATAATAATAATAATAATTATTATTATTATTATTATTATTATTTTAGTAAAAAGAAAGTTGAAACGTTTTACCCTGAACTGAATCTGTTACCAGTGCCGGAGTCGAGCACAGCTTCCCCACACCGCCGTCGTCACCATGGCTTCGATCTAATAAAAAACAACAACGTATTAATAAAAAAATGAATGCCTTGACAGATCCAAACAGAAGAAAATGGAGGTCAAAAAAAGAATATATGGATTTTGATCCAGATCGAAGATTTTATTAATAATAATAATAAAATGTATAAAAAGAACATAAACCACTTTACAAAGACAATCTGGGGCCGATCTCCAAAGATCGAAACCTAGATCTGAAAACAAAAAGAGTTTTTTAAAAAAGAGAGAAAATCGGGACATTTTTAAAAAAGGGAACAAAAAGAGAGAAGGTTTTTTTTTTAGAAATCTAAACGGTTTTTTTAAAAAAAAAAGATGTAAATAAGGATGACTTTTTACCTTGAAACCGCCTCGGACGGTGATCGAAGATAGTGGTAGACGGTAGCCCGTGCATCGGAGAATAACAAACGACGGTGCATTGTGATCATGTGCGACGATGGGTAACTGCGCAGTGGCGCGTGAGGAAAGGCTCGACGGACGATCGGGAAGGACTGGTCGGAGCTTGGCCGGCCCTCGAGCTCTAGAGAGAAAAGAAAAATGAGGTTTGAGAGAAAAGCGAAAGAAGAAATTTGTATTTTAAAAAAGGAAATGGCTAAAATGAATTTTAGAAAATTTTTGCCTTACATACCTATTTGGAAACGACACCGTTTTGAGGACTGAAACTCAACCCCAAAACGACGTTGTTTCAAGCTATAAACCATGGCCCGATCCGCGACCCGACCCGAACCACCTAGGATCCGCGTGTTTTCGAAAGATGGTATATTTCTGCATTTGGCCCTTTCATTTTTTCTATTTTTTACAATTTAGTCATTTTCATACTTTTAATTAATTTAAATTTCACCCAATAATTTTATCTTTTATTCAATTTAATCCCTTGACCTTTCGAAAGCCCAAGAGCCGCCACGTGTCAACATTTTGGTTTATTTATGCAATCAATCCTTCTCCTTTCATTTTTGTTTCAATTTTGCCCTTAAATCAAGTTCTGTTTAATTACAAAATTAGCTCAGGAATTTTTCATGATTTTCAAATTAGTCTTTGTACTTCAGATGCCTGAGAGGTTGCCACGTGTCACCTATTTTTGGTTTTATTGCCTTAAAGGTCCCTAAATAGTCCAAAAATTACATTTTTACCCTCGAACTTCCAAAAATTCCATTTTAACCCCGATTTTTCCAAAAATTACATTTTTTACCTTAGAACTTTCCATAACTCAATTCTTGACCACGATTTTTCCAAGATTACATTTTTACCCCTAAAATTTCCAAAATTCTATTTTTAACCTCGATTTTTTTCCAAACATTACCATTTTACCCCAAATTTTCAAAAATTCCATTTTTAACCCCGATTTTCCAAAAATTACCATTTTACCCTCAAACTTCCAGAAGTTCAATTTTTAACCCCGATTCTTCCAAAAGTACCATTTTACCCTCGAAGTTTTAAAAATTCCATTTTGACCCCCAACTTTCCCAAAATTACCATTTTATCCCCAAGTGACCAAAATTACCATTTTGCTCTTGAGTGACCAAAATTACCATTTTGCCCTCAAGTGTCCAAAAATCACATTTTCAACTCCGATTGCTTTATTTTTATTCCTCATCAATATTTGTATTTAAATTTTAATTATTATGCATTCGTATTTCGTATTTTTTTATTTTTGTATATCATTTATCTGCTTAATTATTTTGCTTCGTGTTATCTAATATCCATTATTAACTACTCATTCATATTAAACCCACATATTTGTTTTCAAAATTCTTTTCATAAAAAATTTAAAATCAAGGCGATATTCTTTTATTTCGAGTTTTGAAAATTTGTGCCTTAACTTACTAGGCACGATCTTTCTTCAAATCGAAATAATCGAATACCCTTAAATCAAGACAATGTTTCTTTATCTCTGATTCTAAAAATTTGTACCTAAACTTACTAGGTGCGACTTTTTTCAAATCGAGATAACCGAACATCCTTTTTCAAAGTTTAAAAAAGGTTTACAACGAAGGAAAGCTCGTTATTTCTGGATCTCAAAATGTTATGTCCTAACTCACTGACGTGACTTTCTGTCTCGATCACCTTGAAATAGTGGGACTTCCAAACAAAATCAATTTCTTTTAAGCGTGACTCATGCATTCAAGGATCGTATTTTAAATTTTATTCGAGTTTTCAAAATTTTACAAACAAGACCCTAAGATAATCAATGTGGTACCAATTTTGGGCTATGAGGGTGCTAACCCTTCCTCATGCGTAACCGACTCCCGAACTTGTTTTCTGGATTGCGAAGACCAAAATATTTTTCAAAACAGATTTTAAACGTTTTAAGGTGATCCAATCACACCATATAAGAGGATTGGTGGCAACTCCTATTTTAAAATAATTTTCGAAACATGTTTTCAAAAAAGATGGTTTCGACACCTTCTATGTATAAGAGCAAAGAAGAGCAAGTAGACAAGTAGAACACCAAGAGGGAGCATTCAAGCCAAGGGAAAGTCAGCTCCAAGCTCTTTCAACTTCAAAGGAAAGAAGCCTTGGCTGAGCAATAATGATAAACCAAGGAGGGATGGAATGAAGAAGAGCTATCCTCCATGCTCTCATTGCAAGAAAATAACTCACCTTGAAGCTTACTGCTGGTATAGATCAGATGTGCAATGAAAAAACTGTAAGAAGATGGGGCATGTAGAGAAGGTGTGTAGGAACAAAGTGCAACAAAAACAACAATAGCCACAACAACCTGAAGTCAAGGCTCAGATAGCAGATGAAGCTGAAATTCAGGAGGAGGAGGCATTTTCAGCATCCTATTCAGCTATCAGAAGGAAAGTTGCCAAGGGATGGCTGTTGGACAGTGGTTGCACAAACTACATGACACCTAATGCTACCATTTTGAAGCAAGTTGATAGGAGTTTCAACACCAGAGTCAGAATTGAGAATTGTCAGTATATTAAGGCTGAAGGCAAAGGTGATGTTTTTATCAACATACCCTCAGGTACTAAGCTTCTTTCAAATGTGCTCTTAGTGCCTGAAATTGATAGAAATTTGTTGAGTAGAGCTCAATTGATTGAAAAGGGCTACTCAGTTGTGTTTAAGAATAATTAAAGTTATATTTGTGATTCATGTGAATCCAAGCTAATGTCAGTCACAATGACTGATAGGAGCTTCATAGTGGACTGGAAACAAGACTCAATTGTTACTTATGCTTCTATTACTGATGAGTCAAGGTTATGGAATAAAAGGTTAGTACATGTGAATTATAAGTCCCTAGTTCAAATGTCTAAGGGACAGTTGTGGTTGAGTACCAAGAAGTTTGTGATGTATGCCAGATGGGAAAGTAATCAAGGCTTCCATTTCTAGCCAACAAAGTTTGGAGAGTTTCTAAGAAGCTGTAATTGGTGCACACTGATGTTTGTGGTCCAATGAGAATTGAATCTTTGAATGGTAACAAGTATTTCATTTTATTTATTGATGATTACTCTAGATATTGCTAGATTTACTTTCTTAAATAGAAATCAGAAGTGGCTTCAGTGTTTTAGAAATTCAAGACTTCAGTAGAGAATCAATCAGATTGCAAGTTGAAAGCATTGAGGTCTGACAATGGGAATGAATACACATTAGAAGTGTTTCAGAAGTTTTGTGATGAATCTGGTGTTGCTCATCAGTTCACAAATGTGTACACACCACAACAAAATGGTGTGAATGAAAGGAAGAATAGGACCTTGATGAATATGGCCAAGTGCCTTTTATTTGGAAGAAGTTTACCAAAGAATTTGTGGGCAAAAGCAGTCAATACTGCAATTTATCTTCAAAATAGACTTCCTACAAAGGCATTGGTGGAGAAAACACCTTTTGAGGTGTGGTTAGGCTTTAAGCCCTTTGTTGCACACCTAAGGATCTTTGGTTGCATTTGTTATGCAGCAGTTCCAGCTGTGAAAAGAGACAAGCTAGATAAAAGGGTAGAACTTACAGTCTTCGTGGGATATATTAGTGACAAGAAAGGATATAGGATGCTGGATACTTCAACACTCAAAGTTTATGTAAGTAGAGACGTAGTGTTTGATAATGGATCAACTTGGAACTGGGATAAGTTAGAAGTTAAGAAAGACAATGAGCAAATTGTACCGGATCAAGAATTCGAGACTCAGTATGATCAGGATTTGAACTTTGATGATCTGCCTGTCAGAGGCATAAGATCCTTAACTGACATTTGTTAAAGATGTGATTTAGCTTCTTTGGAGCCCTCAAAATTTGTTGAAGCTTTCAAGGAAGACTGCTAGAAGGATGTAATGCAAGCTAAAATGGATTTTATACACAAGAATGACACTTGGGATTTGGTTGATAAACCTGTCCAAAAGAGGGTCATAGGTGTAAAATGGGTGTTTAAGACAAAATGTAATGCTCATGGGTTACTAAACAAGTACAAAGCTAGGTTGGTTGTGAAGGGATATAGTCAACAGCATGAAATTGATTTTTCTGAGACATTTGCCCTAATTGTAAGATTGGACACAATCAGATTGCTGCTTGCCGTGGTTGCTCAAAAGCAATGGAAAGTACATTAGTTGGATGTGAAGTCAGCATTCTTGAATGGATTTCTTGAGGAGGAGATCTTTGTTGAACAACTTGAAGGCTTTATAATTCCAGGAGAGGAGCATAAGGTTTATAAGCTAAAAAAGGTTCTTTATGGCCTTAAGTAGGCTCCAAGAGCTTGGTATGACAAAATAGATTCCTATCTTTCAAAGCTTGGTTTTGAGAAGAGCTTGAGTGAGCCTACTCTGTATGTCAAGAAGGCAAAGCATGAAATCTTGTTGATCATCTCACTCTATGTGGATAACCTACTTGTTACTGGAAGTAGAAAAAAATTGGTGGATGAATTCAAGAAACAGATGTAAGAGGTGTTTGAAATGTTTGACTTGGGTGAAATGACTTATTTTCTTGGTGTGGAGATTACTCAAGTTCAGCAAGGTATCTTCATCAAACAACAAGCATTTTCTTCAAAAATACTAAGTAAGTTTGGCATGGAAAAATGTAAATCAGTTAGTACTCCAGTTGCACAAGGAGAGAAACTGTCTTATGGTAGTGACCTTGAGAAGGTTAATGTAAAAGACTATAGAAGTCTTGTGGGTTGCCTATTGTACTTGACTGCAACAAGACTTGACATTATGTATGTTGTAAGCCTTCTTTCAAGATTTATGCATTATTGTAATGTGTCACACCTCAAAGCAGCAAAAAACTCTTGAGATACATCAAAGAAACTTTGGATTATGGAGTGAAGTTTGAGAAGAGTTGGTAGGCTACTCAGATAGTGACTGGGCAGGGTCAATAGATGACATGAAAAGCACTTCTGGTTATTTTTTCACACTTGGATCAAGTGTGTTTTGTTGGAGTTCAAAGAAACAACAAACAGTGACTCAATCAATAGTTGAAGTAGAGTACATTGCAACTGCTACAACTGTTAACCAAGCCATTTGGTTGAGGAAATTATTAGATGATCTAAATGAGAAGCAGGTTGAAGCTACTGAGATCAAATTTGATAATCAGTCAGCAATTGCCATAGCTAAAAATCCTGTATTTCATGGCAAAACTAAACATTTCAAGATCAGATATTATTTTGTTAGGGAAGCTGAGCAATCAAAGGAGGTAAGTTTGGTTTATTGTAACTTTGAAAACCAACTTGCAGATGTTTTAATCAAGCCTCTTGGTACATTGAGGTTTGAAGTCTTAAGAAGTAATATAGGTATCTGTTGCATAAATGCCAAGGAGGAGTATTGAAAGATTTGGCCTACAATGCAACAACAAACGTGGAGCTGTGTGTTTTGGCTACTGCAACATTCAGATGGAACATGCAGTCACATTTTGGCTATATTTGTAAATGTTTCATTGTTGTTTTAATTTTATTTTCTGATGATGTAACTTAGTCAAGCCATAGGTGCTAACTTAGAGTTAGAATGACAGCTAGTGTAGAAACATTTTCCTATGTAATGTGCCCATACTTTTGATTGTATCAAATCTGCTTATGTAAGACAGATTTGTGTTATACCTTTTGGTTGGCTTTTATCATCTTTTGTAAACATCTTTAGTTGAAGAATGAAATGAATTGAATTATCAGATTTTCATTCAAGCTTCTTGTTCATACTCTTTCATTTTTCTTTGTTTTAGTCATTGTTTCTTTACTAAGTAACTGAACCTTCATCAGTAAGGCATTGTCTTTGCTGTGTTTTATCTGTCATTCCCATCACCAATGAACATCATGTAGTGAGTGCATATACTGACTAACTTTATTGACCGCAAAAGCAATATCTGGTCCTCGTCAAACACAAGGATTGCAATCCTCCTACAATCTGTCGATACAAAATGCCATCTAGAAATGGAGAACCAGTGAGTGAAGTTAACATGGGATCACTCACCATCGGTGTTGAAACTGGATTAACATTAGTCATATTAGCTCGTTGCAGCAACTCACAAGCGTATTTCTACGGAGATACATGCATACCAATCTTGTGTCACACAACTTCAACACCAAGGAAGTAACTGAGATCCATAAGGTCTTTTAAAGAAAACTCATTATGAAGACATTGGATAACCTCACTTATGTCATCATTTGATTCACCTGTAACAAGAATATCATCAACATAAACCAGTAAAAATATGCAACAAGTAGAGGCCCTTCTTAAAAAAAAAAAAGAAGGATCAACTTTGGCAATAGTTAAATTTGCCAATTCTTCTTCCATTCCTGCGCTAGCCATCCTTCCAAAGAAACTGCCAAAAATTGATCAGAAACCTTTCGACCTAGCTATCGCAATCAAACTCAAAGAGAACCTAAAAAACTGCAACTTGCTGCAGACGAAAGAAAACCCTAACAACAAACCCTGCTACGATTGGCAGACTTCCTTATTATTAATCTTAATAATACTCAACTCAATACAATTGTAGAATACAATAAAGTTGATGAAAATATAATAAAACAAATAACACAAAGCACTAAGTCTCTTTTTTTTTTCTTTCTCCAATGACAAACAAAAATATGTAATAGCTCATAGTTTAGCTGTACTTTGAGTTAATGGTTGCCCCCACTGCTAAACAATTTTAATACTAGATAGCATGTTTGTATTATCCAATTTTTTAAATACCGGTAGGTAAATAGAGGTCAATGACAAAAGTCTTTGATTTGATCAGCAAATCTTGTCACTCCTCCTATCTTTGCTAAATTTCTTTCACATCCCATTTTCTTTGAGTCTCATTGCCTCTCTCTCTTTACGTGTACATGCTACTTTAATTTCTATATTACGTGACGAGTGTCATTAATTAATGACTTAAATGTTCAAGTTTGGTGGGCTGAATATATTACGACGAGCATGCCATTAATTTATATATATGTATTCATCTTCCACTATCCAATAAAAAATTGAAAAGCATTCATGCCATGTGACACTTGAACATCATTTTCTAATATCTATACACACATACCTATAGACGCTATATATTAATGGCTTCTTCACTAAACCCAGTCTCCATCTTCATTTCTATCAAAGAAATTAACAATCTAAATGGGTTTACAGTTATGGTTTTGCTTCATACTCCTCATTTTCCTCTTCTGCCAAACGTTACAGGCAGCAGAGTCTCAACAAGCTAATTGCGGAAATGAAGTATGTGGAAACATCACAATTCCATCCCCATTTGGAATCCATAGCTGCTGCTGTACTCTTCCTTCTTTTAGAGTAACTTGCAAACAGATCCACAATGAGAAAAAGCCTTTCATAAGAATAAATGGCCTCGATCTGGAGGTGCTCGGTTCCTTATTTTCAGACACCATTCTCATAAAAAATCCAGTAACGTACGTCAACTGTGATCATATTTCTAGTACCACTGCCAATCTAACAGGCACTCCATTCTTCTTCTCAAGCAACTACAACAATTTCGCGTCTGTAGGTTGTGGAAATTTGGTCACTATTTACCGTAATGAAGCTGATGCCCTGATGCCTTCGGCGGCTGCATTCAACCAATATGTGGCGACGGCGCTTCTGAATCTGGCTGCTCTAATACAATTTCTGGAAATTTCACTTCCACTATCGTAAACATGACAGCGATGTATCCTATTGGTAAGGATGACAGAATGAGATGCTCATCTGCTTTCATCTTTAGCAGGCTTTATTTCCATGAAGCTTATCCTTTACCCATTGGCATCAATATTGAAACCACTCATGTTCCCACAACGCTCAGCTGGAATTCAAGCTATTGTGGTGATGCAGGTCAGTATCAGTCACTCTCTGTCGCTTGTTCAGTTTATTATATCGATTTTTATTTCATTCAAAGACCGGATGTACGTAACTCAGATTTTAATTGGTGTTAACTTGGTACAATTTACTCATTTTTTGCAAAGCCCGCAGGATGCGAAACAAGACCAGGACCTATCAGCTTCAACAGTGCAAACACTTGTGGGAATGTTACGTTTCAATACCCATTTGAAATAATCGACCAAGATTATTCCAATGACTCGTTTAAAGTAATCTGCAAAAAGACCTCCAATGGGCGGGGAATGCCATTCTTAAACATAAATGGCCTCACTCTGCCAATACTTGACTTTTCATTTTTGTACGGAAACATTGTGGTGAACCATTCCATAACTTATTTCAATTGTCGCAAAAACAGTAACAATGGGATGAGTCTCAACCTAACGGGCACCCCGTTTTACTACTCAGATTTTGACAAAGTATTCTGGACTTCAGGTTGTGGTAATTTGGTCACTATTTTCGACGGCGAAACAGGTAATCTTGTAGGCGGGTGTTTGCAGCCAAGTTGTGGAATTAGTAATGAGAATTCCTCTGCTACTGGCTGCTTTTTTAATATTCCGCAGAGTCTAACTTCTTTCTCTGCAAACATGAGTGGTAGAGTTGATTCTAGCAATTATAGCCGAAAAAGATCTTTCGGATTTGCTTCCTTGATAAAATCAGACTTGTATTATGATTTTACCTTGGAATCAAATGATTTTGCTGTAAACAATTGGACGTATGTTCCAACATCACCACACCAAAACCCGGACCAAAATCCGGATTGTGCCATTTGAGACAAGGTTTAGACACTACTTGTAGCTTCGATCGTCAATATTGCTGGCAAAGTTTGAACTCTACTCATCTATGTGTATGCAACAAGGATTTCGGCATAGGGTATTTTTCAACGTTATGCAAAGGTACAAATTAGCACATCTTTTCAATTATCTAAATTATATTTAATTTGTGTGAATATAACTTTCCATTCTTTTTATAAATGTAGGAGAGGAGTGTGGAATTTATGTTTGGTGCCACATTCTAGTTCTGAATAGTCCTCGGTCACCAGTGCAAACTCATAAAACACGAAACATTAGGATTATTATTATTATTGGTACGTGTTGAATTTACTCTTTGTTTTCTACAAGTAAAAGCTTACTCGATCAAAGCAAAATATTAACACTTGAATTGCAATGTAGTAACAACTAATTAAAATTGATAAAACTATGCTTTCTATATCTATATAGGTTGCAGCACTAGTATTGGGACAGCACTATAGCTCATTGCAGCATGGCGAACGTACACAGTCCTCAAAAGAAAACAAAACACCAAGCTGAAGCAGAAATACTTTCAAAGAAATGGAGGTTTGTTATTGCAACGATATTTGTCTAGCAACAAAAGTAGTTTTGACAATATAAAGTTGTTTACTTCCAAGGAGATGGAAAAGGCGACTGATAATTATAGTGAGAATCGCATCCTTGGTCAAGGAGGCCAAGGAACTGTTTACAAAGGAATGTTAACAGATGGAAACATTGTGGCTATTAAGAAGTCCAAAATGATGAAGGGGAAGAATTTTGATGAAAAGAAGATTGAACAGTTCATCAATGAGGTAATAATTTTATCTCAAATTAATCATAGGAATGTGGTTAAGCTTTTAGGATGTTGCTTAGAGGCTGAAATTCCTTTGCTCTTATATGAGTTCATCTCGAATGGAGCATTATGTGATCTCATTCATGACCAAAGTGCAGAATTTTCATTGACATGGGAAATGCGTTTACAGATTGCAATTGAAATCGCCAATGCTTTGTTTTATTTACATTCGGCTGCTTCTGTTTCTATTTATCACCGAGACATCAAATCTAGCAACATACTCTTGGATGATAAATACAAAGCAAAAGTGTCTGATTTCGGAACTTCAAGATCAATTACACTTGAAAAAACTCGTTTAACCACTCGAGTGCAAGGAACATTTGGGTAAATGGATCCGGCGTATTTTCGGTCAAGTCAATTTACAGAGAAAAGCGATGTCTATAGTTTTGGGGTTGTTCTTGTTGAACTTTTAACAGGACAAAAACCCATCTCCTCAAAAGAAACAGACGGGGTGAGGAGCTTGGTATCATATTTTCTGCAGTCAATGCAGGAGAATTCGTTATTTGATATTCTCGACTCAGTGGTAGCGAATGATAGTCCAGAAAAAGAGATTATAGCGATGGCTAAGTTAGCAAAAAGATGCTTGAATCTTAACGGCAAGAAAAGACCTACCATGAAACAAGTAGCAATGCAGCTGGAGTTGATTAAAGCATTAGAAGAAGTTAATGCTATTGAAGAAAGTGGAGATGAAGAATCTGGATTGGATGACATAATTGAATCCTGGGACGATATTTCTTCTTGTTCAATGACTAGGTCAATTAGTTGACTGTGTAACTTTGCCTTCAAATGTGTTCTTTTAGTTCCCAACACTTCTGAATAATCTTTTTGTTGTGTACTCTCTATGTAATAAATATATCCCACACTGCTTGTGGAATTAGGCATAACAACAAGAGTAGGATGATGATGTCTTATACTAACTCAAAATTGAAGTTTGGCTCAACAAAGTAAACTAAAATTTTTTAGTTTCCAAATTTTTTTAGCATCTTTACTAACTTCACATATAAAGACTATAATGACTCTATGCACATGTCATTTCTAAGTTGTAAATATATACCAAAAGAGTTTTGAAGGTTTGAGAGTTGATGCAATCCTCGTGAAGTTCTTCTCGTATCTTCTATCTACTTCCATTCACCCACGCGTTTAAATTAACACATTGAATTTAGTAAATATGAAATTGAATTCATTTACTTACAATTCATTTCTTTATTAATTTAACACATAATAAACATAAAAAAATTATTCTAAATAACATTAATAAAGAATTTCATTAATACAAACAATTAATCACAATTACAAATTCAATTATCTAAATATCTTTCTTCATAAACTTTTACATTCACGTATAAACAATTTTTGTTTTCTCAAAATTCCATAGTCAATTTAATCTATTATAACATAATTGTTAAATAATTACTACGAATTCATTTTTCATTCATTTCATTGTCATTTAAATCATTACTCTAGCATTTGATTTACATATATCAATATCACTAATTAAACATATACTATATTTTGATAATTTGTAGAGGTTCTAAGCCAAACACAAACCTCCAGCCTATAATGAAATTCTAATAACAAAGAACTTCAACAAATATACGAGAACCGCGATAAACACATCATCCTAATACTCCTCTCTTAATTCCCTCCAAACTCCCGTATCACCGGCCTAATTCCCATC
Source organism: Kokia cookei (assembly GCA_039519145.1). NCBI lineage: Eukaryota > Viridiplantae > Streptophyta > Magnoliopsida > Malvales > Malvaceae > Kokia > Kokia cookei. The sequence continues at coordinate 32,434,289 of CM076907.1, read as the reverse complement.
CGAACCCCCAACCTCTCAACTCCATGATCATTTCATGTCACTAGTATCCCTTTATTCATTTTCTTTAAATCATTTCAAATCACATATATAATTTTTAAACACTTTACAATTTAATTTTTTTTCATGAAATTTACGATTCACTATTCACTATTATAAAATACTTTAATTTAAATTCACATAATCATATACATAACATTTCCATTTCACATATCCATATTCATTCATAAAAACCACAAATACATTAAATCTATCTCATATTTCTTTTAACAATTAACACTTAATTCTTATGTTTCTATATTTCATCATCATACTATTAAGTTTTATTCATCATAAATTTATTAATTATACATCTTATCAAACCATTTATCATGAAACATAAATATTAAAAATTAAACTATAAGGTAAGAGAATAAGAATTCAATAGGGTACTTACTTTTTTCCTTTAAATTTTTCAACACCTTTCCAAGCTTTTTTTTTTTCACTTTCTTCTTCACATCGGTACTTTTCTTCAAAGAAAAGATGACAAACGCTATGTTTTCAAGCTTCTATCTCAAAAATAAGGGTGAATATGATAAAAAAAAAAAAAAAAAATTGGCTTAATTTCTCTCTCTCTCTTCTTTCTTTCTTCCCCTTTTCTCTTTCTCCTTAGCTTGCAGCCGTTACTCTTTCTGAAATATGCAAGGAGTTTCTGCAATTTCCATAAATTTTCCTTTTTATTTATTATTTATTTAACTTCCAATCAAAATATAACACATCCTTAAAATTTACACATATGACACTTTGGGATTGAAATATAATTACTATGCCTATAGATATTAATTAAAAACTGAAAAATTACAATTTGGTCCCTATCCCACAAAATGGAGAAATTGCACTTTAATCCTTATATTTTTTTCAATTTAGTCTCTAACTCAATTTTCCAACTTCATATGTCAATGCATACCCATTCCAAATCTTAAAAAAATATTTATTAAAATTTTCATCCTACTAAAAAATGGTAATTTTCACTTTTAGTCCTCTAACTTAAAAAAAAACTTAATTTAATCCTTGCTAATCATCATCATTCATACTTCATTTCCAAATACTTAATTGACCTTTAAAACCTTTAAAATACTTATCCTTTCTTAGAAACCAAAAATTTGAGAGTATTACATGCAAATGTATTTAATTTTTATAATAGTAAATATTAACAGAAGTATACTCTCTTGCAATCAAAATTAAAAGTAAAATTACAAAAATTGTTTCTAAAAATTAATTTTTTTTTAAAAAATAAAAAAAAACGTTTCAATTAAAATTGATTTAAAGTTACAAATTTTTAAAATATAATAAAAAAAATATTTCCTATTAAATTAAATTTGTTAACATAAAAATTAAATGAATTTTAAATACTATTAAAAATTTTACAAAAATGTTTTTATTTCTTTGAAATCTTAGATATCAAATATTATTTTTCCTTTCAAAATTATATTATGTATAAATCTATTTTATATAAACAAATATGAATTTGTTAAATATTTTTATATAAACAAACATTGATATATATACACATTTTCTTTAATCTATTTAAAATTATATTTAACTTTAATGCTGACTATTGCAATAAATATGAAAATAATATTTCATGGAAAGACAAAAATAAAATTTTATAAAATTTGTCTTTAAAAATACTTTATTAAACATATGTTAATTACTCAAATAAATTTGGTACTCCACTGTAACACCCCTCGTCTGATCGGATCGCAGAATTCGAGCAACAAGATGCTACAACTATTACCAGAGTAACTACTAACAAAACAAAAATAATTAAATATTCAAATAGTCATTCATGCTATAAACACTTTCATAATACGAAGTATAATCAATCTTGATCCTTAATCGAGCTTATGAAAGTTCTAAGGTCGAACTATGTGTAATAGGCCCAATTTGTCCGGGCCCAACTTGAAAGAATAACAAAAAATAAAATTTTTAAATTAAATTTATTTAATTTAAAAACTATCCAATTACAAGCCCAATAACCCTGGCCCAAACAAGCCCAAACCCAATTACACAAAAATATCAGAAACCCCAGCAACTTGCTGTTGCTGCCCATCCCTAGCTACTCAACTGCCGCCGCATCAGCACCCACCATCTGCCACCACCACCAGCAACTAGCACCACCACCACTGCCACCACCACTAGCAACTAGCACCACCACCACTGCCACCACCACTAGCAACTTGCACCACCACCACTGCCATCTGCAAGGGAAAAAAATAGCAATTAAGATAGAAGAAGAAAAGAGAATCATTGTATTTTAGGCTATAAAGCCGAAATTGAAATCAATTGTAAGGAGTTACAAAATTTTTTCAAAAAATCAATACACAAAGATCGAGCATTCGAAATCAATACAGACAGTGTGCATTCAAAACAGATTTCAAAGCATTCAGATATCAGTCAAAGTATATATTTTAAATAGATATTTATTTATTGTTTACTTATTATTCAAATTACTAAACCTTTCATAATCTTAATAGATATTAATATATAATTAATATACTATTACTATAATTTATTATTTTCTATTTATTTCAAACGTTTAATAAATAAATATAGTATTAAATAATAACAAAAAGAGGAAGTCAAGAGTCGTACCTGGGCACGAGTAGTTGCCGATGTAGTCTTCGGATGTAATCTCTCCGAGCATATCCACGCATGTGTGGAGTTTCAACAAAGAGGAGTTTCGTCAATTTTGAAAGAAAAACAATAACAAACAAAAAAAGAATTAAAAAAAGAACAATAAAAAAGAATATACGAAACAGATTCGTGAAAGAAAAAGGAAAAAAATTAAAATCAAATTTTTAAGAAAGAAATCAAACCCAAATTTGGGTTTTTTCTGAAAAATCAAAAAATAATCAAATACTTATGTTTTTGGAAAAACCTTTTTAAAATCTGGTTTGTTTTAGAAAATATAATGAAAAATAAAGAAAAAAAGGAAGAAAATCGAAACTTGAAAACAAAAAAAGAGAAGTCAAAAAAGGTTTTAAAAAAATACAAACAGATTTTAAATAAAAAGGGGTAAAAAACAAAACAGATTTGAAAAAATAAAGAAAATCAAAAAAATTTTATCGATGAAATAATCTGGGTTCGATCTCTTTAGATATGAACCCAGATCAATTTGTTTTAAGAAAAAATGAAAAAGAGAAGAAGTTTTTACCTAGGCACCATCATGGACGGCATCGATCGGCGGCAACCGACGACGGGCGGACGACAATCCGACGATCGAAGAAAGTTCGATCATGAGAAAGGCTTTCATGCCTTTGAGAGGTTTTTTTTTTTAGAAGAAACAGGTTTTTTTAAAGGGGTATAAAAATTATTCTTTTTGAAGTTTTTAGGGTATTTATAGCCTTCAAAAACGACTTCATTTTGTGAGTGGCTTAAACACTCCAAAATGACATCATTTTGATTGACTCGATCCAACCCGCTCCAACCCAACTCAGGATTCACGTGTTTGCAAAATTTTGACTATTTATGCCTATGGTCCTTCCACATTTTTTATTTATTTCAATTTTAGTCCTTTGGCACTATTTTTAATTTATTACAATTTAGCCTAATAATTTTAAAACCTTTACAATTTAGTCCTTTAACTTTCTGAGGGTCAGAAGCTATCACGTGTCTTATTTTTTTTATTTTATTACCCAGTAGGTCCCTAAACTTTCTAGAAATCTTATTTTGACCCTAAACTTCTCCAAAATAACATTTTAACCCTCGAACTTTTATAAAATAATATTTTAACCCCTAACTTTCTTAAAATCATATTTTAACCCTCTAAACTTTCCAAAAAATATATTTTGACCCTTAAACTACTTTAAAATCACATTTTAAACTCGAAACTTCTTTAAAATTATATTTTGACCCCTAAACTTTTCCAAAATCACATTTTAACCTCGAAACTTCTTTAAAATTATATTTTGACCCCTAAACTTTCCTAAAATCACATTTTAACCTCTAAACTTTCCTAAAATCACATTTTAACCTTAAACTTTTCTAAAATTGCATTTTAACCCCGAATTCCTCGAAACTTCATTTTCGACCCCATTTTTTTTTTCTTTTCTTCGATTTTTGTATATAAAATTTAATTATTGTTCTTCGCATTTTTAATTAATCCTATTTTTTTATTTTAATTCGTGATTCTATCATATTTCGTACTTTATCCTATGCTTAATTTTAGCATTCATTGATCTGCTTAATTGTTCTACTTAATTTTGCTAATAAATTGCATATTCGTACTTAATTTACACGTTCATCATTAAAATTAAAATTTCTTTCTGATTTTCTCTAAAAAATACGAATATTTTAAATCGAGGCAATATTCCTTTATTTCGGATTTTGAAAAATTGTACCTTAACTTACTAGGCGCGATTTTTTCTTCAAACCGGAATAATCGGATACCCTTTTCAAGGTTTGCAATTGGCAACGAAGAAATGCTTGTTATTTTCGAATCTCGAAATGTTATGTCCTAACTCATTGGACGTGACTTCCTCGATCATTTTGAAATAACGAGACTTCCTTACGAAATTCGATTTTCCTTCTTAAACGTGTGCATTAAATAAATCATGCATTTAAGGATCGTATTTTAAATTTTACTCGAGTTTTTAAATTTTTAATAAATCAAGACCAGATAATAATCGACGTGTTACCAATTTTGGGCATGTGAGGGTGCTAATCCTTCCTCACATGTAACTAACTTCTGGACCCATTTTCTAGATTTCGAAGACCAAAATATTTTTCAAAACGGATTTTAAACGTTTTGTGGTGATCTAATCACACCGAATAAAAGATTGGTGGCGACTCCATATTTCGATTTTAAATTTTTTATTGAGACCCTATTTTCTTTTTGAAAAAAAATATTTCGATAGCTTGGCGACTCCACTGGGGACATTTTTTAAAATAAAGAGAGTTAAGCCAAAAGCCGATTATTTCTTGGTCTTTTTTGTTAAAATTTTTAAACACTCGATTTTTGTTTAATATACGATCCTTTGCATTATTGTGTGATGCTATATTATTGCTAGTATAAGTTTGCATTCATATGCATCTGTTTCTGTCCCTTTAAGTGGAAGCGAGAAACTACTCCTTCGTGAGGTTTTCACCTCTGTGCAGGATAGTGGATCGCTTTCGGGTTTACATCCATACCCATGTTTTCGTGAAGTTTTCACTTTCGTGCAAACATGTGGGAAATGTGTCCCCTTAAACCGAACTCATCCTTATAAGCTTGTAATGGGTGAGGATTGAGGAATCTGTTGGTTTAGGTACACCAACTCTAGAACATAACCACATATAGTGAGCTTTAAGTGCCCACCTTAAGATGGAATTACACTAAACTGTTAGCAATCTCCCTAGCCTAGGTTCTTTATTTTTATATATGTATTTTATTATCATACTAACTTGTGTTCTCCTTTATTTTTATGCGTTTGCATTACATCCCCATATCAAGAAAGGTATAGTTCTAAGTTCAATTTCTAAATAGAAAGTTGGTCATAAGAAAATGAGTTCCTTGATAAAATAGAAGACAATATGGTCAGACGTGCACGACAAAGAAAGAAAAGAAAACGGAAAACCGATGATTTGTCAAATAAGCAAAATGGAAATGAAGATCACGCAGCCAACCAAGTAGGAGAAGTGATTGATCACTCAACCATTCAAGCTAATATTTTGGACCAAAAGTCAAAGACAAACCAGGGCAAATTTGAATGAGTTCTAGCAAAGATTAAAGTTCTTGAATACTACGTCATGATCATATATGTATCTGTTTTATGTAAAGGAATTTGTTTTCTAGTAAAGCTTTCTATTAGAATTGAACTATAAGTCAATACCTTTCTTATGCATACATGCATTCATAAGCATCGCATCTGTTAACATGCATTAAATTCCAAAAAACATACACCTAATTAATTAAACCTGAAACAATTATAATGAAACCATTGAGAACTCTCATCGTTACTACACTCGCACGAAATTGAAAGCAATGGATCAGAGGATTTAAAGGCTTGAGCAAACACAAAGAGACATGAAGGAGCAAATGCATGCACAATTACGGGATCAAATAGAAAGGATGTAACAATACATGAAAGATCAAAGAGATATGATCAATCAATTAGGTCAAATGCTAAGAGAGAGAGTTGATAAAGAGAAAGGTCCCACAATAAATCTCAAGGAAGAAGAAGAGGATCCCATTAATCCTCCAGTTTATACTCCCCCATACAATCAAGTCCCACCTGAAGCATACACGTAGGGTGTTCCTGTCACAATAAGAACACAACAACATCCCACTGGTACATCGAGACCAAATAATTTGCCAATGGGGTTAAGATCCAACCCAAGAGAAAATGCCGCAAATGTTAGTGTTCCTAACTTCGATGAAATAGCGAGAATGGATCTCCCTAGACAAATAGAGGAAAAATAAAAAGTGTTGGAAGAGAAAATCGAAGCAAACAAGGATCTGAAAACTTCTATGGGATGAATGCCAAAGAGTTGAGCTTGCTCCCAGACCTAGTGCTTCCGCTCAAATTCAAAGCCCTAGAATTTGAAAAATATAACGGGATGAGTTGCTCAGAGGCTCACTTCACCATGTTTTGTAGAAAAATGACGGGACGCGTCTACAATGACCAATTACTTATCCATTGTTTCCAAGACAACTTGGTAGGTTCTGCTGTTAGATGGTACAATAGTTTAGTCGTGCAAAAATTAGTTCATGGAAAGACTTGGCACAGGCTTTTTTGAAGCAGTATGGTCATGTTGCCGACATAACCCCCGATAGGATCACATTACAGAATATGGAGAAAAAGCCCAGTGAAAGCTTCAAGCAATACGCCCAAAGATGGAGAGATATGGCAACTCAAGTGCAACTACCTCTATTGGAAAAAGAAACGACAATGTTGTTTGTTAATACCTTGAAGGCTTTGTTCATCAACCACATGCTAGGGAGTGTCACTAAAAGCTTTTCTAACATGGTTCTGTTCAGAGAAATGATTGAAAACACGATCAAAAGTGGGAAGATAGACGCTGGAGAGAGTGCTCAAAGACCTACCTTCAAGAAAAAAGAGGCCGAAATAAACATGTACAGGCAAATGGAGGAAAAATAAAAAGTGTTGGAAGAGAAAATCCAAGCAATGTAAGAATATGAAAACTTCGATGGGATGGATGCCAAGAAGTTGAGCTTGGTCCCAAATCTAGTGCTTCCGCCCAAATTCAAAGCCCTAGAATTTGAAAAATATAACGAGACGAGTTGCCCAGAAGCTCACATCACCATGTTTTGTAGAAAAATGACGAGACACGTCCACAATGACCAATTACTTATCCATTATTTTCAAGACAGCTTGGTAGGTTCTTCTGCTAAATGGTACAATCAACTTAGTCGTGCAAAAATTAGTTCATGAAAAGACTTTGCACAGGCTTTTATGAAGCAGTATGATCATGTTGCCGACATAACCCCCGATAGGATCACATTACAGAATATGGAGAAAAAGCCTAGTGAAAGCTTCAGGCAATACGCCCAAATATGGAGAGATATGGCAACTCAAGTGCAACCACCTCTATTGGAAAAAGAAACGACAATGTTGTTTGTCAATACCTTGAAGGCTCCGTTCATCAACCACATGCTGGGGAGTGCCACTAAAAGCTTTTCTGACATGTTTCTGTCAGGAGAAATGATCGAAAATACGATCAAAAGTAAAGAGATAGATGCTGGAGAAAGTGCCCGAAGACCTGCCTTCAAGAAAAAAGAGGTCGAAATAAATAATACAAGCATGTACAGGCCGAACTGCGTAAGACCGATCATGACGGTGACGTCGAATGTACTAATGACCAATAATCGAAATCCTCCAAGGCCAATGTTAAGCTCAAGACCAAATGTTGAAAGAACCTCATTCACGCCCATCCCGGTGACATACAAAAAGCTTTACCAGAAGCTATATGATCAACATGTAGTGGCTCCATATTACGTGGATCTAGTACTACCCCTGTTCTCGAAATGGTATGATACGAATGCTCAATGCGAGTATCATGATGAGGTGGTGAGACACTCCATTAAGAATTGCTTCACTTTCAAAAAGCTGGTGGAGAGAATGATCAAGAAAGAAATTATAAGATTTGAGGAGTCATCTAGACCCAATGTGGCAAGAAACCCTTTGCCTAACCATCCCGATCAAGGAGTGAATGCGATCAATGAAGATTTGAGCATCAACGTCATCAGAGAAGAAAGTGGAGAAGGATGCTCAGTAGAAATTCGCCCATATGCTCCGGGAAGTGTTCTAAACAACTGGACTAAAGAAGAGCTCCTTATTGCCTTTAGGATTTATCTAGAGTAATACTCAATGAATATCTGTTGCTCTAAGCCCGAGAGTAATAGAGATCCTTTGTAAAGGGCATTTGGCTATTATCCATTACTTTAAATGAAAATGCATCTTATATATTAAATGACAAATTCTTCGCTAATTATTCTTTCTTATCCAATTCAACAAGCCATTCGTTTATATTCAAGATACAAAATTAATCATTATTTAATACATACATTCTTGTCCAATTTGACAAACATACTCATACTCATACCATATAATCATTCTTTCATAAAATTATTTTGTTCTTTTGACCTTTTTTTTATTCCTTTGATAGGTCATTGAATATCAATAATATGAGTGACCCTGATGCTAACTTAGAGACTCATTTCGAGCAAGATATGTGTCTAGAAGAACTTCAAGACTTTGAAGATGATCAACATTGTAATTTATCTCTTGATCTATTAAGGATGATGGAGCAAGAAAAAAAACAAATCTTGCCTTATTCGGAATCAATAGAAGTTATCAGTCTGGGGAACGAAAATGAAAAGAAAGAAGTGAAAATTGGGACAAGCATCTCCATAGAAACCAGAAAATATCTTATCGAGTTACTTCGAGAGTTTAAAGATGTCTTTGCATGGTCTTATCATGACATGTCTGGCCTAAGTACTGACATTGTAGTACACAGACTCCTATAAAGAAGAATGCAATCAAATTCAACAAAAACTTCAAAGATTGAGACTAGACGTGTTTTAAAAAAGGATGTCAAAAAATAAGGGTCAAGATAAAAAAAACGCAAAAGGCATCTAAAATATCAAAAAAAAGGGGGAAAAGTAAAGATAAAAATCCACAAAGAGCATTTTGAAACCCAGATAAAAAAAAAGGGAAAAGTCAAGATGAAAACCCGCAAAGGGCATTTTGAAAATCTATCTCCTTCACCTCTTCATGTCATGGCTTCTTTTTATGTGGGGCATTGGCGTCACCAAGCCAAATTCGTCAAAAGTTTCTAATGGGCATCGATTCATTACTTCACCAAATGGGTAGGAGTTGTTTCTTATGCCAATCAGTGGTTAAGAAAATTCTTGAAAAATAGATTATATGTTGACATGGAATGCCAAAAGGGTCATATCCAACGATAATTTGAACAACGACACGATAGCGGAAGTCTGCGACCAATTCAAGATCAAGTATCACAACTCCGCACCACATTGCCAAATAAGTGAATGGGATGATGGAGGCAACCAATAAGAACATCAAAGGATTGAATGGAAATAGTAGAGACCTACAAAGGCTTAGCATGAGAAGTCATCATTTACTCTCTACACTTATCTGAAGGTCCATTGGGACCTACACCGAGGCAACACCTCTTTCAAAGGCAGCTTTGAAGTCAAGATTCCCTCAATCCAAAGTAGAACGAAGCCAATCTAGATTTGATTGGTTAAACATTGATTGAGGAAAGGAGGCTAAAAGTCATCCATCATGATCAGATGAACAAAAAACGAATAACAATGGCTGATAACTAAGAAGGATCCGCTCCATAGAATTCCACAAGGGAACTCTGGTTTTGAAAAGGATCTCGCCTAAAAAAGACCTCTAATGAAAATGGATGCCAAATTAGGAGGAGCTCTATGAGTTTAAGAAAGCCTTTTTGGAGGAGATTTTACTTTGACTAAGATGGAAAGCAAAGACATGCCCAACCTCGTGAACTCGAGTTCGGTGAGGAAGAAATTTCACCCAAAAAATAAAAAGGAAAATAAAAAAGAGAAAAATGTGAGGTCGAGGTGAAAACTCGTAAAGGACATCTCGAAAACTGAGGAGATTTGAGTTGAAAACCAAAGAGGCAACTCAAATTTGAATAAGAGAAAAAAGGCATAAAATGATCTTCGCTCTCAAAAGTAACAATGTGGAGAAACTTTACACATTGAAGTATCGACAAAAAACTCCAGATTTTTCAAACACATATCGTGCACAAAATGATCCTCATCAAGTCATATTAGAGAAGCATCTAAATATCATTTCCTTCGACTATTTGTTTTACTCGGTAATTGTTCTTTGGTCAATGTTTTTCAATTCCTTTAAGCTTTGATTCTAATACAATCTCATTCGTTCACAACCTTGCTCAAAGAGAATGGGTAATGTGCTAATATCACAAGGAATACAAGGATCTTCATGTATTATTCTAAAAATTTTCTAAATGATACAGGGACCTAGAAAACAGGACTACCAGTTAAAGAACCAAACTTGAAACAAGTGAGTCAAACTAAGACAACTCTGCTACGTCCTATCGCAAAAGAAGATAGGGTGGTACGCTAGTGATAGAACTGTAACAAACGACAGACTATATCACTCCAGAGATGAAAACAGAAAAAGAATTAATAAAATTGAATCTAACATTAATCATGCACAATGATTTAGTTAGGGGCTTGTAATTCATTCTAATAAAAGCATCATAACAACTTGACCTGCATAGAGGTCCACGAAAGCATATTTCTACAGGTTAGACAAGGAAGATTGAGGCTGCAACGGTAAATCTAATACCCTGGAGATATGAAGGGAAAGGTTGAGGCCACAATGGCGAACCCAGTACCTTAGAAGATGTAATGGGAAAGGTTGAGGACTACAACGGCGAACTCGGTACCATGAATATACAAAGAGAAAGGTTGAGGTCGCAACGATAAACCCAGTACCTAAAAGATGTGATGGGAAAGGTTGAGGCCGCAACGACGAACCCGGTACCATGAAGATTTGAAGGGAAGGATTGAGGTTGCAACGGCAAAGCCGGTACCTAAGAAGATGCGAAGGGAAAGGTTGAGACCGAAACGGTGAACCCGGTACCTAAGAAGATACGAAGGGAAAGGTTGAGGCTGCAACGGCAAACCCGATACCTAAGAAGATGCGATGGGAAAGGTTGAGGCCACAACGGCTAACCTGGTACCATGAAGATAAGAAGGGAAAAGTTGAGGCTGCAACAGCGAACCCGATACCTAAGAAGATGCGATGGGAAAGGTTGAGGCCGTAACGATGAACCCGGTACCTTAAAAGATGCGATAGAAAGGATTGAGGTCGCAACGTAAATCCAATACCATGAAGATATAAAGGGAAAGGTTGAGGCCATAATGGCGAACCTAGCACCTTAGAAACGTGACGGGAAAGATAGAAGCCACAATGACGAATCTTATACCCTAAAGTCGAAGAGGAACAAATTGAAGACGTAATGGTGAATCTTCTACCTCGAAGCATCAGTAGATTAAATCAAATACTATGATAATAAATCTCAATCTCCTTGAAGTTGCAAGTGAATTGAGTGAAGCTACAGTAGCAAATTTTGTCTTTTTAAAATTGCCTAAAGGCAAGATGAAATCACAATGCTGAAGATGCATAGAAGCGAATACAATGAAGTTGAACGACTGATAAAATGAAAGGTGGGCTGATTGAAGAAAGAGCGTCGAAGAGATGAGATCTGACAAAATTGAGCCTCCTTTTGGTCTTTGCTCCGTTCCTGTTACACAACAACTAGCAAAGAGGGGCGGCTATAGTAGGCCCAATTTGTCCTGGGCCAACTTGAAAGAATAACAAAATATAAAATATTTAAATTAAATTTATTTAATTTAAAAACTGTCCAATTACAAGCCCAATAACCCTGGCCCAAACAAGCCTAAACCCTAAAATCCCAAACCAAATTACACAAAAATATCAAAAACCCCAACAACTTGCTGTTGTCACCCATCTCTAGCCACTCAGTTGCTGCCACGTCAGCACCCACCATCTGCCGCCACCACCACCAGCAACTTGCACCACCGCCACTGCCAGCTGCAAGGGAGAAAAGATAACAATTAAGATAGAAGAACAAAAGAGGGGTTTCGTTAGTTTTGAAAGAAAAACAGTAACAAACAAAAAAGGATTTTAAAAAAAACAATAAAAAAGAATATACGAAATAGATTCTTGAAAGAAAAAGAAAAAAAATTAAAATCAACCTTTTTTAGAAAGAAATCAAACCCAAATTTGGGTTTTTTCTGAAAAATAAAAAAATAATCAAATACTTATGATTTTGGAAGAACCTTTTTAAAATCTGGTTTGTTTTAGAAAATATAATGAAAAACAAATAAAAGAGAGAAAAAATCGAAACTTGAAAACAAAAAGAGAGAAATCAACACAGGTTTTAAAAAATACAAAGAGATTTTAAATAAAAAGGGTAAAAAATGAAAACAGATTTGGAAAAATAAAGAAAATCAATATTTTTTTGATCGATGAAATAATCTGGGTTCGATCTCTTTAGATTTGAACCCAGATCAGTTTGTTTTAAGAAAAAATGAAAAAGAGAAGAAGTTTTTACCTAGGCACCACTGTGGACGGCGGTGATTGCCGGCGGGCAGACGGCGGTTCGACAACCGGAGAAAGTCTAGCCATGGGAAAGGCTTTCATGCCTTTGAGATGTTTTTTCAGAAGAATTAGGTTTTTTTTAAAGAGGTATAAAAATGATTTTTTTTGAAGTTTTTAAGGTATTTATAGCCCACCAAAACTACGTTGTTTTAAGAGTGACTTAAACACCCTAAAACGGCGTCGTTTTGGTCGACCTGATCCGACCCATTCCAACTTAACTCAGGATCCGCGTGTTTTCAAAATTTGGGATATTTATGCCTATGGTCCTTCCGCATTTTTTATTTGTTTCAATTTAGTCATTCGACACTTTTTTTAATTTATTGTAATTCAACCTAATAATTTTAAAATCTTTACAATTTAGTCCTTTAACTTTTTGAAGGCCAAGAAGCTGCCACGTGTCTCATTTTTTGATTTTATTATCCAATAGGTCCTTGAACTTTCAAGAAATCACATTTTGACCCTCAAACTTCTCCAAAATAACATTTTAACCCCTAAACTTTTAGAAAATCCCATTTTGACCTTTAAACTTTCCCAAAATCACATTTGACCCATAAACTTCCCAAAATTACATTTTGACCCCTAACCTACTCTAAAATTACATTTTGACCCCTAAACTTTCCTAAAATTATATTTTAACCTTAAACTTTTCCAAAATCACATTTTAACCCCAAACTTCTCCAAAATTACATTTTAACCCCCAAACTTTCCCAAAATCACATTTTAACCTTTAAACTTTCCTAAAATCACATTTTAACCTTTAAACTTTCCTAAAATCACATTTTGACCTCAAACTTTTCTAAAATTACATTTTAACCTCGAATTCGCCTAAACTTCATTTTTGACCCCTTTTTTCTTTTTCTTCTTCTTCGATTTTTGTATATAAAATTTAATTATTATTCTTCACATTTTTAATTAATTCTATTTCTTATTTTAATTCGCGATTCTATCATATTTCGTACTTTATCCTATGTTTAATTTTAACATTCACTTATCTACTTAATTGTTCTACTTAATTTTGCCAATAAATTGCATCTTTGTACTTAATTTACGCGTTCATCATTAAAATTAAATTTGCTTTCTGATTTTCTCTAAAAACTACGAATATTTTAAATCGGGGCAATATTCTTTTATTTCAAATTTTGAAAAATTGTGCCTTAACTTACTAGGCGCGATTTTTTTCTTTAAACCGGAATAATCGGATACCTTTTTCAAAGTTTGAAATTGGCAACGAAGGAATGTTCGATATTTTCGGATCTCGAAATGTTATGTCCTAACTCACTGAACGTGACTTCCTCGATCATTTCGAAATAACGAGATTTCCTTACGAAATTCAACTTTCCTTGTTAAACGTGTGCATCAAATAAATCATGCATTTTAGGATTGTATTTTAAATTTTACTCGAGTTTTTAAATTTTTAACAAATCAAGATCGGATAATAATCGACGTGGTACCAATTTTGGGCATGTGAGGGTGCTAATCCTTCCCCACACGTAACCGACTCTCGGACCCATTTTCTAGATTTCAAAGACCAAAATGTTTTTCAAAACGGATTTTAAATGTTTTGTGGTGATTCAATCACACCGAATAAAAGATTGGTGGTGACTCCCTATTTCAATTTTAAAAATATTTTTTGAGACCCTATTTTTTTCGAAAAAAACATTTCGACACCATGTACGAAATAATTCTAACTAAAGATTTCAAGTGAGTGTCATGACATCAAAGGTAGTTTAGATAAGGACTAAAATGTAAAGATTTCAAACTATGAAAATGTTGCGACATTGGGGGTTCAAGGTCGTGACTTCGAAGATAGTAGCCAAAGTTTCATCTTGAGGATTAATTGCAAAATCTTCAAAATAATACGAAACCAGTGTCGCAACATCCAAGGTGCAATGTCACAACATCCATGACAGTTCACTAAATTCATATTTTGGTGACGTATACACCAAGTCGTTTCATACCAACTTACCTAAAACACACCAATTCAATACATTTAACCATCATCAACTTTATATCAATTTTTATATATGTCACCTATTCAACCATTAAGTACGTCATTCCAATTTCATTGTAAACAAACTCATCCATTGCCTATTACCAAATAATTACCTATATCAAAGTACTAAAATCTACCAAAATTTCATTCTATGCATAACATTTTAAATTTTTCCACAAACCAACTCATTATATTACCAAAACATGCATATTAGATTAAGCATTAACCATACCAATTTAACCATTAGAAAGATTCCAAACTAAACCAGCATTTAAGGTTTCACAACACAAAACACCAATATACATGCCACAAACCAAACTTTGAAATGATGAAAAAGCTACCAAATCAACAACTAGATAGTGTGAGCTTCTGGATGATCCGCTTAATACAGTCTGCAAGTGACAACTATAATGGTATAAGCATAATGGATGCTTAGTAAGCTTCCTTACCTCTATCTACTCGTGGATTGAAGAAAGAAGTAGATCAAGAATTTTTAAAAGTTTTTGTATAATTTTGGATTTTAGGTTCTTAAGGTTTGAATACCTTATTGTTTGTTACACACTATGCTTAGAAACTTGATTGTGAATGGAAAGTGATGAATGGGTATGCTGTGAGTGCATAGACTAGTAGAAGCATTCGAATGTTGAAAGAATGATTGTTTTTTGTTTGGTAGTTATGTCTCGATGTTCGAATATTTGGCGTATCGGGCACGTGGGTATATAGTTCCCTGGTATGTGTGTGAAATGCATGTATTGCATAAAGGTGGAGTATGGAGAGGAAATTATTGACGAGTTAGATGAAGTTAGGAATTGGGAAATGGAGTTTCTTTATACCGTCATCCAAACTTTGTTGGGTGTAAACCATGATGTTCGAAGGTCTAGGCCTTGCGAAGGAGACATTGCAGTGGTCGAGCATCAAGGTTATAAGTAGGCGGTATGGAGGAATGGGTGGATTGGTAAGGAAATTAAATTTTCATTAGATTCCGCAATTCGATGTTGCTAGGTGCAAACAGTGATGTACAAAGCTCCCGAGCCTTATGGAGGGGATACTACAATGTTCAAGCATAAGGTTAATATTAAATGGAATGATATCAACTGGCTCGCTAAAGCGATGTCGTGATAACGTTTATTAGATTCCATAAAGCAACACTACGACGACGGTTAGTAGGCTCTATGGGGCGACACTGTGATGACGGTAAGGTCCTTCGAGGCGACACATTTGAGGAGGTTTAAGGTGTAAAACACGAGATAGTCCGTCAAGTAATTAAACATGAGTCCATATTGAGTAAGACCATAGCTCGACTATGGCGTCAGGTAAAGTTCGCCAAAAGGATGAACTTGAAAACTAACATGACAAGGTAAAAGATATCAAGGTACAACTCGCACGGAAGAACACACATAAATGGGAAACTTATAGATCCTTCAAAATGTAAGGATAAGGAAAAGCGGGTAAAAAAAAAAGCCTGAAGTTGTAGGTAAGCCTTTTAATAACTATGTTAAGTTATGGAGAACCTGTGGGTATGAGGCCACATGTCTTGGGCGAATAAACTTAAATTGAGGGTTATAATAGATGATCAAGTGGAACCTAATCCAAAGTACTTCGTGGGTAAAAAGGCAGCTAGAGACGGGTAATTTCATCGAGGTCCACACGGAGTTAATGATTACTCGAATAGTCTAACTATTAGAGTCAATCAGGAATCTGCAGAGAAGAGGAATGTTGACCAGAACTAAGTAACACTGATTAGACCATATCGGGCTAACAAGAGAAGGAGTCCACCAATGACTACTTGGGGAAGGATAATCCGCTGAGAAGTGACAGAATATAGTTTGATTGAAATTAGATGTTAATTCCAGTTATCCAGAATATTGGAACAAGATAATCTAAAAGGCTCCAGCTAGTCTATAAGGGTAAGGTTCTGAAATTAATGTGAATATTAGTGGAAGCCAGCCAATGGTAGGCAACCCGTATCCAAGAGTGTGAGGTAGGCTAGTTAAGGTGCAAAAGAATCTAAGCTAAGGCAGAATTAGGTCAAGTCCATAAAGAACTCGTGTCAGGAAAAGAGGCGTATACACCTAAGTTATGGAATAAGTTCATCAACAGCGAACTACAAGAAGGGGCAAGGTGATTACCATGCCAGTGAGATCTATTGAAGGCCAAGAATAGACAGGGAGTTGGAATTTTTTTATTTTAAAATTTTAATTCAATTTCCTAAAGGTTTATAGAAGAGTGTTGTGCACTGTTTTCATAGAATCTCACAAAGTTCAATTGAACTTAAGAAATTGTTGCTTATTTGCATGAAAAGGTCTGACTCAGGAATCGAGGGGAGGGACCAAGCCAGACACCGCTAGTTTGACGGGTGGATATAGATGTCATTCATGTGTATAGATGGGCCAATTTCCTAGAGGCTATGCCTAGGGGATTAAACCAAATGTATTTGTTATATAGGCTGAAGTCAGAATTATATATACTGCCCGTTATGCTAATGTAATGGAATTTTAAGAATTGTTGAGTTAGAATGGTGAGAATTATTTTCACTGAAGTTAAATCTTGTGATTTAATAGATTCAAAATATTCAGACAGGTTTGTCTAGGAGTCTTATTAAGTTATTCGAGTTGATTGTCACATTCGGTACCGGACCTGTGGATCGGGTCGGATATAAGGTGTTACATCGGAAAGCCTAATTTTCTATATCAAATTACGGCAAATTAATAACCCAACAAATATGAACTAGAAAAATTAGACAAAATTATATATGATGTATATGGTTCTTACTATTTTTATTAGTAATCGTATTATCAACTACTTTTTTAAATTAACATAATATATATGATGAATTGATTTTAACTTTTGTTACTTGTTTAAAAATTATTTTTATCATTCTAATAATATTTTATAGTAATTAATATTTTTTAAAATTATAAATTATGTTATTGTATAATTACAATTTGTATTACTAAACATGACATAAGGAATTACAATGAAATTACACTCTATCAACTAAAAGAAACTCTATAATTACAAGATAGTGTAATTACTTACAATTTCGTTCAATTATTCTGTGTTGTCCCAACAAACTCTTATAAAATTTCTAAAAATTCACTATTATAAATAGAGAATAACTTATATTAGGATAACCCTAAAATTTATAGTTTTTTAAGCACCTATAAAATAGTATCACATCTTCAATTTTTTTTTTTTTGTGAATTATAAAAGGAAAGCTTTAAAGAACAAGGTGACTGGTGTGACTTGAACCCAAACTATACCTAAGACAATAAACATCTTTGACCATCAAACCAACACACGAGATTATGACATCCTTAGTTTTTAAATGCATACAAAGGTTATTATACAATTATGCGTATCTAATAACTTCTCTAATTTAATTTAAATTTAATTAAATTACTTATATAATTACTTTTTTAGAAAATAATTAAACACGTTGAAACGAAAAAATCATAAGAAGATTAATCCGAAAAGCTCAAACCAATAATTAAAAATTGAAAATTTGATAAATATACATAAGAAAAATTTTGGAAAAATATAAAAAAAACCTAAAACTAATAAATAAAAATTAAGCAAAACTGAAATAAAAAGACTATAAGCAAAAAAAAAAAAAATTGAAAATGGAAACCATAACATTGATTGCGTTATCAAACTTTAGTATTTGATTAAAAAATTCACTTAAAGAATAGTTGAAGATGAAAAAAAATAAAAACTTTATAAAATAAATAAAAGACAATTAGTATTTAAAAAGAATAGCTAAAAATGATTTAAATTATAAAGGAAAGAAAACATTTAAATTATCTAACTTAACAACTTATTATTATTATTATTTTAAAATTTATATACAATGGATAAGTATATATTGCGATTTGTTGTTAACTCTTGAGAATTACAACCACATACTAATAAAGATAACATTTTCATTGACATTATCCATATTAAAACTATGGAATAGTAATGGTCACCTCACATATTTATGATAATAAATAATAATTGTTGATAGAATGTACAATGAGAGAGGAATATTAAAGAGGGGAGAGTGATTACTATAAAAGTTGATTTATTCCGTCGAAACGGAAAATCGAAGTTTAAGAAGAGTAGTGGTGAAGAGAACTTGAAGGTTGAGAGTTGAGGATGTGTTGAAAGAGTGTAGGCTTAGTCTTCTTTTAAGGTCGATCCTCTTTTCATTGTTTTTGGGATATTTATAAGCAGAGGTCCTATGTAATATGGTGTTAATGTTCTGGATTTACCATTTAACTGTTATTACAGAGCGCATGAAAAGAATGTCTTCGATGAGACGAAGATGTTTGTGACAGGACATATCCTGTCATTCATTCTGACTCAGATTGGATAAAGCAGTTATATGCCTAACTACTTCACAGCTCACCTCTATTATCTGTTATCATTTACAACTACTTTGACTAATTGTTTTGACTAACACTATTGATACTCTAATAGAGTCCACGTGATGTTTAGTGACTAAACGACTTTATATTTGCAATGAAGATTAGGCCATCCGTTGTCCGGTAATCATCCCGAGAAAGTGAATTCACAAATTACTTCTCGACTTATTACTGTTTAGACATTTTCTAGACTTACCACTTATCCTAAAATGGGCATAACAATAATAATACATGAAACAATAGATCGACAATGAAATGACGAAAATATGTTAACGTAATAATAAAGACCACAGACAATGAAATGATCAAATATGATAACGTAATAATAAAGACCACACGCAAAAACCATAAAACAGAGTGTGACCACACACAAAAGCAAAGTATAGAGTGCGAGGGCTAAAAGAAAAGTATATGTGAACTTAGGAAATCGAAGTCCGAAATGACAACCTCGAACAAGTCTCATGCAACTTATGCTAGTGGCAAGATTGAACAAAAATAAAATTATGTTACTGGCAATCTCTTTTCTTCTTCGTTTTTTCTTAATAAATAATAACTAATGGCTATCGTTATTATAAATAATAATAATATATAAAATATAATAAAATATAAAATTCAAATTCGATCTGAATTTAGCTGGATAAAATTTCATTACAACGACCGAATTCATTATCAAATTAATCTAATACTGAAAATTAAGATGCAATGTTCAATGATTTCATGATAATTTCAATCTTGCTATTTCAACCAAGGTTTCATTAGCAACTTTCATAGTTTATTAACTATAGATAATATAAAATTATTTGATATGCTTTTTTTCATGTTCAAGTATGTTCAGTTGATATCTATATTGTCATAACCTATTTGAAATTGTGGGTTTAAATTGTGTAATGGTACCTCATCTTATTAGAGATTCAAGAGTTATTTATTTCTGTAGTATTATTTCAGTATATAAAAAGTGTATAAATCTTAAACATTAATTCCCAAAACTGTCCTTTGGTTTGGTAATCAAGAGAGTGTAATTATTACTCTAGAAAAAGAACCTGTACAGGTCTTGTCTCTGTTTCTATCTTTGCTAAATTTCTTTCAGATCCCATTTTCTTTTGAGTCTCATTACGTGATGAGTGGAAGCAAAGAGCCTACAAATTGCTTTCCAACTTTAACCTGTTGCATATTAATTAATGACTTAAATGTTCAAGTCTGGCGGGCTGAACATCATTTTCTAATATCTGTACACACATATACCTATAGAAGCTGTTAGCGGCTTCTTCATTAACCCACTCTCCATTTTCATTTCCATCAAAGAAATTAACAATCCAAATGGGTTTTCAGTTATGGTTTTACTTCATCATCCTATTCCTGTTATACCCCACATTACAGGCAGCAGAATCTCAACAAGTTATTTGCGGAGATGAAGTATGTGGAAATCTTACAATTCCATCCCCATTTGGAATCCATAGCAGCTGCTATACTCTTTCTTCTTTTAGAGTAACTTGCAAACAGATCCACAATGAGAAAAAGCCTTTCATAAGAATAAATGGCCTCGACCTGGAGGTACTCGGTTCCTTATTTGAAGACACCATTCTGATAAAAAATCCAGTAACTTACGTTAACTGTGATCATAAAAACGAGGTTTCTAGTGCCAGAGTTGATCTAACAGGCACTCCTTTCTTCTTCTCAAGCGACTACAACAATTTCGCGACTGTAGGTTGCGGAAATTTGGTCACTATTTTCCGTGATGAAGCTGATGCCTTCGGCGGATGCATTCAACCAATATGTGGCGACGGGGCTTCTGAATCTGGCTGCTCTAATACAATTTCTGGAAATTTCACTTCCACTGTCGTAAACATGACAGCGATGTATCCTATTGGTAAGGATGACAGAAAGAGATGCTCATCTGCTTTCATCTTTAGCAGGCTTTATTTCCGTGAAGCTTACCCTTTACCCATTGGCATCGATATTGAAACCACTCATGTTCCCACAACGCTCAGCTGGAATTCAAGCTATTGCGGTGATGCAGGTCAGTATCAGTCACTCGCCGTCACTTTGTTCAGTTAATTATATCGATTTTTATTTCTTTCAAAGACTGGATGTACATAACACATATTTTAATTGGTGTTAACTTGGTGCAATTTACTCATTTTTTGCTAAGCCCACAGGATGCGAACCAAGACCTGGATCTGTCAGTTTCAACGGTGAAAAGTCTTGTGGGAATGTTACGTTTCAATACCCATTTGAAATAATCGACCAAGAGTATTCCAATGGCTGGTTCAAAGTAATTTGCAAAAACACCTCTAATGGGCGGACCACGCCGTTCTTAAACATAAATGGCCTCAATCTGCGAATACTTGACTTTTCATTTTTGTACGGCAACGTTGTGGTGAACCATTCCATAACATGTTTCAATTGCCGGAAAAACAGTAACAATGGAATGAGTCTCAACCTAACGGGCACCCCGTTTTACTACTCAGATTTTGACAACGTATTCTGGTCTTCAGGTTGTGGTAATTTGGCCACTATTTTCGACAGCGAAACAGGTAATCTTGTAGGCGGGTGTTTGCAGCCAAGTTGTAGACTTAGTAAAGAGACTTCCTCTGCTACTGGCTGCCCTTTTAATATTCCGCAGGGTCTCACTTTTTTCTCTGCAAACATGAGTGGTAGAGTTGATTCTAGCAATTATAGCCGAAAAAGATCTTGCGGATTTGCTTCCTTGATAAAATCAGACTTGTATTATGATTTGACATTGGAATCAAATGATTTTGATGTAAACAATTGGACATATGTTCCTACAACACTGCAGTGGAGCACACCGATGTCTGGATTGTGCCGTTTGAGACAAGGTATAAACACTTCTTGTAGCTCCGATCGTCAATATTGCTGGCAAAGTTTGAGCTCTACTCATCTATGTGTATGCAGCAAGGATTTCGGCATTGGTTTTTCGACGTATTGCGAAGGTACAAATTAACGCATCTTTTTCAATAATCTATATTACATTTTATCTTTTTCAATAATCTATATTACATTTTATTTATATGAATATAACTTTCTCTATTTCTTTCAGGAGAGAATTGTGGGGTTTATAAAATGTGCCACATACTTTGTTTAAATACTCCTGGCATCTATTGTTCGTTACGGGACTGCCCTCCTGAATATAAATACAATAGTACGGAAGTTAGTTGTGAGCCCGATGAGATCATTTCACAAGCCTCGCCAAAAAATACTCGGCACTTCACCATCATTATAGGTACGTGTGCAATTCACACTTTCTTTTCTACAAATGGAAGCATTATAGGTTTATCGAATTAAATTCAAGCAGTGATATATTTTGACTTAAATGTGTGATATATTTACTCATTATATCCTTAAAAGTTTCGTGTTAAAACAACGTGATGTTGTAATGAATATCCTCCCATAGTATACAAAGGACCGTCACTAAATATAAAATAGTTTTGTGCCAAGTCTAATAAATATAAAATGTAAATAAATAAAAAAATTTATTGAAGTATCTCTATGGTTGATAAAACTATGTTTCTTATATGTATATAGGTTGCAGCACTAGTATGGGGACAATATTTCTGCTACTTGGATTATGGAAAATGTACGAAGTAGTGAAAAGAAGGAGAAACATCTTGCTGAAGCAGAAATATTTCAAAAAGAATGGAGGTTTGTTACTGCAACAACATTTGTCTAGCAATCGAAGTACTGTTGAGAAGGTAAAAATGTTTACTTCAAAGGAGATAGAGAAAGCCACAGATTACTATAATGAGAATCGAATCCTTGGTCAAGGAGGCCAAGGAACTGTTTACAAAGGAATGTTAACGGATGGAAGCATTGTGGCTGTTAAGAAGTCTAAAATGGAAAAAGGAAAGAAATTTGGTGAAAAGAAGGTGGAACAGTTCATCAATGAGGTGATAATTTTATCTCAAATTAACCATAGGAATGTGGTTAAGCTTTTAGGATGTTGTTTAGAGGCTGAAACTCCTTTGTTGGTTTATGAGTTCATTCCAAATGGAACACTTTATGATCTCATTCATAGCCAAAATGAAGAACTTCCATTGACATGGGAAATGCGCTTACGGATTGCAACTGAAATTGCCAATGCTTTGTTCTATTTGCATTCAGCTGCATCAGTTTCTATTTATCACCGAGACGTCAAATCAAGCAACATACTTTTGGATGATAAATACAAGGCAAAAGTGTCAGACTTCGGAACTTCGAGATCAATTGCATTTGAGCAAACTCATTTAACAACTCGAGTTCAAGGAACATTCGGTTACATGGATCCGGAGTACTTTCGATCAAATCAATTTACAGAGAAGAGTGATGTTTATAGTTTTGGGGTTGTCCTAGTTGAGCTTTTAACCGGAGAAAAACCCATCACCTCAAAACAATCTGATGAAGAGAGAAGCTTGGTATCTCTTTTTCTTCTATCAATGCAGGAGAATTTGTTATTTGATATTCTCGATTCGAAGGTAGCAAATGATGGCCCAGAAAAAGAGACAATAGCAGTGGCTAAATTAGCAAAAAGATGCTTGAATCTTAATGGAAAGAAAAGACCGACCATGAAACAAGTAGCAATGGAGTTAGAGTTGATTAAAGCATCAGAAGAAGGTAGTGCAATTGAAGAAAGTGGTGATAAAGAATCTGAAATTGATGACATAGTTGAATCTTGGGACATCAATTCTTCTTGTTCAATGTCTAGGCCAGTTACAACCGACAGTGTAACTTTTCCTTTAAAGGAATCGTTTTAGTTTCCAACACTTGAAAAACGTTTTTACTTTATCGTGTACTCTTTATGAAATATTTCTTCACGTTTGGTTCAGATCACTCTTCTTTTAAATAATTTATTCTTTATATTGTTTCTTTCTATATCTCCCTTATTGAAGCTTTTAATTTGGCACTGATATCATCTCTTTTTATGTTTTCCAGCTTCAATGGTTAAGGCATAATCATTTATTTGTCCCTCCAATTTTACTTATTAAATCACTCCAAATGGATAGAAAAATTTAACCTTAACACGTTAAATTTTTTATCTATTGATAAACAACACAAGTTTAAAATCTAAAAAAAATGAAAAATTGAATAAAGAACTAAAATGATTAAAAACAAACATAAAATATACATCCCACTTCATGCCAAATTAAAAAAAAAAAAATTAATTTCATTTTCATTTTCATTTGATAAAGCCAAAATTAAGCAAAATAAAATTTAATTTTAGAAAAAAATAAATAAAATCTAGCCCCTATTTTAATCTCAAGTTCAGAATTAAATTAATAACAAATTAATTTTAAATCAAAATAATCACGCATGAAAAAGGAAATTCTTAGCCCATTGAAAAATTTGAAGTCCAAGGCAAAATCATAAGTCCCGGCAAAAATTAGGTGTTTACACCCTTTGTAACATCCCATATTTTTTATCAGATATATGTCACTGATCTGAGATTGGATAAACTGAAATATCGAGAAAATTGGAAAGTGTCAAATAAAGAATTTTAATGAAAGGAAAAGTGATATTGGAGATAGAAATCAATGAAAAGTAATGTGGATATGAGAATATGGGAAATGATTAAATTGTAAATCCTAACAAATTTGAGGATTAATATGAAAATTTAACCAAAAAGAGAAATAAGAGTTATTACTGATTATTTGGCATAACAATAAGGTGGAATATGTGTAACACCCTATATCAAACCCATCACTAGGTCTGAGCTACAATATGTCACATTCATTTCTGGACAACTACAATCAAATTTAAATACAATTCATATCATTAAGCATACAAATACGAGTATTACAAGTAAGTAATACAATAAATAATCATTTTCGGGTATTATACAAACTTACAAAAGCTCTAATGCTAACCCGAGATCGAATTAGGACTAAGTTTTAATATTATTAAAACTTCAAGTTGACATGAATGTCGAATCATTTAGGGAGGATGTTGCGACATCCAATTACGAATCTAAAGAAGGAAAATCTCGCCTTCGTTGTCGCGACAATGACTAAGCAATGTTGCAACAATAGATTTCGAATATGGAGGGGGAGTATTCAGTCATCGGTGTCGTGACAACTACTACTTAATGTCGCGACATCCAACTTCGAACCAAAAAGTTCGATCTTTCCAAATGACCTTAAACTTGCAATTTCTTCTATCCAACAATTACACATTTTTCTGGTGAATTATAATAATAGGACAAAACCCAAACAACAAACGCGACCAGTGCGACTCGAATCCAAGCCATACATGGGGCAGTAAACACTCTTAACCATCAGGCCATCACATGGGGTTCACCATTACCCACATTCAATTCAACATACAGTCAACCATTGCCAACTTCAAACAATCAAGCATAACTTGCATTATCTTAGTAGAAAATGTATTAGGCCTTAACACTTTCAAATAGGTCATCTAATATACTTCATTTGTGCCCTTTTTCAACCATGCCAATTTTATCAAAATCAATTACAATTGCAACATTATACACATCACAAACATATGATTTATTTATGAACATATAACAACACAAATAACTAGATTCGCATATATCAATTTCCTACTCAAGTTCATATAGATATAAAGATATGTCAAAAGTAACTCAACTAGGTAGGTACATGCCAAACTATTAACAAAACCGAAAATGCACCAACATTGCCGGGTCAGGTTCGATTGATGCTGAGATGATCACCTCTTGATTTACCGAGAATCTACTTTACCTGCACACGTATCAAACACACCTTATGCTGGTAAATCTATAATTCAAGATAAAGTATAGAAACTTATGAAACATGCATACATTCAATTCTAAGCTAATTCCATACAATTCTACATGAAACTCTTCCATTTTTATGCAGGCAAGTATTCCATCAATTTCATATACCAAGTCATTAGATTGAACATAGGTTAACAATTTCCCAACAATTCCATAAACTACTTGATCCATTCCAATCACTATATCAAAATGCAATTATATTCATAATTTTCCATATTTAACATACATATACATAAACACATGCTTTTCATCTCATACCACATTTATATAGTTTTCGAGTCTATCGTCTCATTAATACATGATCAACCTTTAGGGCTTATTTTTAATTCTTTTCGTATATCGTACTTCCATTTCATATATCATTTCACATATCCAAATCATGTTTTATAACCTTATTCACCAAACACAAACTCAAAATGGATACATGAATCTATCACCCCGAGTTGTCTGACAACGCTGACGCTATAACAATACATAATAACACCCTAGATTGCTCGACAACATTGGTTTTATCAACTCAATCAATCTGTCACCCCCTGGTTGCCCAATAGTAATGACTCAATGCATAATATCTACCATCTCGGATTGCTAGGCAATAATTGTTTTATTTAATACTCTAACTCTATGGCATGCCAACTATATCCTACTCAATCCGAACAACTAATAGGGTATCTAATTCCAATTTATTACAACATATATAATAATTCACATTATTTTATTCTCAATATATATTATCAAATCATCAATTTATCATATAATACATTATGCTTCCTTCACTGTCATACCAATTTTCAAATATCCAACCAAAAACAAATTTATATTATATTCAATTTAGTCCATTTCTCAATAATCATTCTCAAATATACCGTTTCAGCTCAAATAACCATCAATGACTCACCTTCACTCCATATGACGTAAAATGATATGAATATGTAGAAAATAAACGGTTTTCGAATCATAGAAATACAAACCGAAAGTTTCAAGCTATTCGACGATGACTTTGGATTTTCCTTTTCCTCTCAAAAAATCCGGGTTGACGTTAGCTACATATTAACATAAACATAAAGTACTATCAATAATCAGTCAATTAACAATCAATTATCAATTCATACAAGTTTTTCAATTTATTCAATTTAGTCCCTAAAATTGGGACTAAGATAACTTTTAATTTAAAGCTTCAAATTGAAATCTGATTTCACAATTACTCTTTAGGGAACTCCTATTTATTATTCTTACTATAAATTTTACCTTTTATTCATTTTGGTCGATAGTGTACAAAACTATTAATTAAGTTTTACAATTTAGTCATTTTTCACATCTAAGCTTAAAATCTATCAATTTAACACCTAAAACTTTAAGAAATCAACAATGAAAACTTTCTAAACCTTTAACAGTTTTGCAAATTGATACATGGGCTAGCTAAATCAAGCTCTCATGATTTCAAAAACATAAAAATTACAAGAAAATAACTAAGGATTTATTTGAATTTTGAAGCCAAAAGCTTGAATTTCGTGCAAATGGCGTCAAGCCCTTCTTTTCTTCACCTAATGGATGGTTGGAGAGGATGACAATGTTTCTCTCCATCCACAAACTTATTATTTATAGTAAGATTAAGCATAGGTTTAGTTAATTAATTATATTTTAACTTTAATAAATCAAAATTTATTTAATTAATCAACTATCATCATCACTATCTACTAACTTTTATTTAAACATGGTTTAATAACTATTTAGACCTTTGGTTAATTGCAAATTAAGTCCTCAAGTCATTTTCTAATTAAAAATCTATAGCCATTGGACTTTACAGTTTAGTCCATGAACCTTAATTAATCACTAATTCAACTAATTTATTTATCCAAATTTCAATTAATCTATATAATAACCCCATAAATATTTTTATTTAATATTTACGGACTCGGTTTACAAAAATGGTGTTCCAAAACTTGTAGTTTTCAATACCACTGGAAACCAGATCGTTACAATATGTATTGATATGATAAAAATAACTTCTGGGACCAAATTGGAAAGATTTGGAAGTGGAGGGACTAATTGTAAATTTCCCCTTTTTACCCAAAAAGCGCACATGTGTAAATTTCACCATTTTTTGACTTGTATTAAAAGTTATGAGCTTGGAGTGGGAAAAGAGCCTAAAATTGTGAAAAAACTATACAAAGAAGCAAGAAGGGGTAATATGATAAGTTTACCATAAAATGAGGCATTTTGGTCATTTTGGAAGTATTTTGTATTAAAAATATTATTTTAATGAGATATTTGATATGTGGAATAAATATGGACCATTAAATGAGATTTTTTAAGGAGATGGATTATGAATCATACATTTAGGAAGACTTTGACTTGTTGACTTTGAATAGGCAATTTTAGATGGTTTAAAAGAATATGACATTTTGGCCATCATCTTTCTCATGGTCGGCCACTACCATGGAAAAAGCAACAGCTTTTTTCGCTGGAAAAAAATCCGATTCGAAAAATAAATTTTTTTATAATGAAAAAATAAAATTTTAAAAATTGAATTAATTTGTGATATTTATAGTAATAAATTATTTTCGAAATTGTATATGTGTTTCAGTTAGACGGATCTTTGATGTTTTCGGCTTGCAATCAAATGACTTTTTCCGCTATTCTTGTACCACAAACTGCTTCGAGTGTGGACTCGAACAAATTCAAATCAAACACAAAAACAAAAATATTTTCTTTACTTTCAATGGAAAAATAAATTTCTCTCTCACATAAAAATTGATAGAATTGTTATTATTGAAAAATAAAATTTATATTTAAAAATAAAATCTCACTATTTTCGAATAGGATAACCAATTTTTTTATATATATAATTTTTTCAGATATTACAACGAGTATGTTGAAAATTTTTCTTATTTTCTATGTTATTGTTGTGTATTTCCAGATAATCAACAATACCTAATAAAAACCCCTTAAATCTAGCCAAGTATAGACAACACTTTCACTTACTCTTGCCTAATATACTAAATAAATTCTCTTAAATTTAGCATTAAATTGTATTTTGGTAGTATTAATTTTTTTTGAATATACTGATGTGGTTGCATGGTAATATCTGTTCACATTTTCTTAACTTTTTGATAACGTACACACACTTTGCATACACAGGTGCTCAAACTCGGGTCTCCTAAAATGAACAACATTCTCGTTATCACTAGAGCCACTCATTAGGTTCTGATAGCATTAATTTTTAAATATAATGAATATATGAAATTGAGTTTAGTAAAAAAAACCTGATAAGAGTGATAAGTTAACGACATAAATTATGAAAAAAATGGATAGAAATCACAGAATAACTCATTAAAATGAATAAAATGTTCTTTTATAAGCATAAATTAACGGCAGCAACGGCTATTAAATGCATAGCTATCATATTATAATTGGTGACAAAGGACGAATTGTGAACTACCTTAAAATTGAAAAATTACTTAAATTGTGAGGATATTGTTATATGATATAGTAGTTTGTACATTCATGTAATGCTGTTTATTTGAATATGTTACATTAATTTGTTTAATTTTTATAAGAATTTTTTTTTTAGAAATTATGAATTGATTAAAAATGCTTAGTTTTTAGTTCAAAAATCTCTTTGTATTATTAAATGTAACTTTGTGATGAGCACTGCAAATTATGAAAAGAAAAACAATAGTAAATATATAAAACTTAAATATAATATTCATGAAAGTGATAATAATACGTTTAAATAAAAAATTTACACAATTCATTAACCTTCAATGGCTTCAATCTCTGCATAACCTCAATCAACGAGTAGTTTCATAATTTTATTCCAGAGGTTTAGGATAGAATGGAATTTCTTGAAATTTGTTATGACCAACATAGGTTTGATGATAAATAGGTGCATTGGATAATGATGTGTGTTATATCGGTGAACTATTTGATTTCCTTTGATGGAACTAAGTTGGGGCCTTTAACTCCAAGCTGAGGTCTTCGTCAAGGAGATCTAGTGTCTCCATATTTGTTTATTCTTTGCCTTCTGTTGAGGAAAGCTGAACTTAGGGGTGATTTATATGGGGTTTGGGTTTGGCGTGGAAGTTCGAGAGTGTCACTTTTATTCTTCGCGGATGACATTTTTGTTTTTCTGCGCTACTTCCATGGAGTGTAATACTGTCAAACATATCCTTATATATTATGTGATAAGTGTTAGAAGTAACCATGTTTTAATCTTGTTCTTAATACGTTTTGTTCGACATAAATTTTATGTTATTAATACTTTAAATTCATGTTTCTATACATAGGAAAGCAACATTAACCAAAGAAGGTTTATTAGGCATCTTCGGAGGATCTTTGTGTTCCTAGGAAGTTCGGAGGTAAGGGTTTTCAATTATTACATTGTTTTAATATCGCAATGCCTGGGAACCAAGGTTGGCGATTTCTAACGAATCTTAAAGCTCTTCCGACGAGCATTTTCAAAGCTAAATATATTCCTGATGGGGGGGGGGGGGGGGCGGGATTTTGGGAAGCAACTGAAAGTCACAACCCTTCTTTCATTTGGGGGGAGCATCACTGCAGCTAAACAGTTGCTGATAAGCGGTACCCGTTGGAGGATAGGTGATGGGACTAAGATTGAGATTTATGAAAAACCTTGGCTTGTGATGATGGTAGTTTTTATGTGGATTTGGTGCCATTATCGGGGCATGAAGAAATGAAGGTACAAGAGTTATTTTCTATTGATGGTCTAGCTTGGGATACGAGTATAGTTGAGGGGCTCTTAGCACCTTGTGAAAAGATAATTTTTCTTTCTACTCGTAGGAAAGATGGAAAATGGTTTAAAATTATGTATTTTGAAGCTTACATTAAAAATTATATTTTTCATCTTTTCAATTTTCATTTCACTTTATCAAGTAAAGTCTAATAGTATCCTTGATTGAATGGATAAGTGAAAGGATGAGAAGTGAGAAAACAGGAAAGATGGGGAGGAAAAAGTGAAAAGAAATTAAATTTTTGATGTGCTTGTTAGTAGGGATGAGTATTCCATAGAAGCGAGTCAATCGAGTAAAAAATTTCGAGTTATTCGAGTGACAAATTTATTTTAGCAACCGAACTCAATTTGAATTTTTTTTCGAATCAATTCAAAAAAATTCAAGTCAAATCGAGTCGAGTTAACGTATCTTATTATTTATACTCAATGTTACGTTTACATGAACCCATTATTTAACTAGTAGATGAAGTACGAAATTATTTAACTAGATGAACAATATAATGATTTTGCCTTTTAACTTAATGAGTAAACATTTATCAAAACGACGTAGTTTTACCTTTTAACTTAATGATTTTGACTTTTAACTTTAGAAAAGGTAAACAGTTATCAAAACGACATAGTTTTATCTTTTCTTATTCGGATTTTTGGATAACTTGAATTGTGTAATTCATATTCGAGTTAAACCGAAAAACTTAATTTTTTATTCGAGTTGATCCGAATAACTTGATTAACTCAAATAATTTGAACTATTTAATTCAAAATTTAAATTATTTTCAAGTTTTTTTAATCGAATCGGATTTTATTCACCCCTACTTTGTAGGAAAGAAAAGTGAGAGAAAATAAAATAAGAAAGATGATCATATTCCACCATAGTCCATAAAAATAAATTATTTCAAATTGAAATGATAAAGGGAAAGAAAATAAGAGAGAAATATATGTTAATTTAAAATTATGTATTGTTGAGATATATATATATATTTTTCAATTCTATTAAGCAATGAAAAGAAAAAAATTATTTTTTTTTCATTTTTCTTTCCTATCAAGCAAATTTATAGAAAAAATAATATTTTCCATTTTCCTATATTTTCACTCTTTCAATTTTTCATATTTTTAATTTTCTTTCCACTCTTTTAAAATAATTGTTTTTTTGTTAAAATATAATTTTTTTGCTTCAAAATCAAAATTTTCAAAATATTTTTATAAATTTTTAAATATAGAATCAATAATATAAAAAAGTTTACAGGTCTAAAATACTCTTAAGAAAAATATAATTAAATCTTTTTGATAATGGAAATTATTATTGATAAGCTTCATCGTAAAATTATTTATTTAGTTATTTATTTTGTTTATTTTGTTTATTTAATTATTTATTTACTTATTTACATACTTATTTATTTATATCGTAAAATTTATTTAATTACTTATTTAGTTAAAATTTATTTAGTTATTGTATGAATAAAAAATATCGATTTATTTATTAATAAAATATTTATTTACACGTGTAAGGAAAGTTTATCCAGCTGAACGCGTGTTCTTCAAAAACAGTTTATTCCCTTAAATATTTTAAAATCGACCTAAATCCCTAATTAAATTTAACAAATGGTAATTATGTCTTATTTTGTCCATTATAATCTCTTTAATTTTTAAATAGTTTTCTACCATTTTAATATTTTTAATATAATCTTGATATTTTTATATTTTAGATATTTTTTACAATTTTTATTTAATTTTTAATATTTTTTTTAGAAATTTGATGATTTCTTACCTTATTTATAATTATTTTATAATGCTTAATAATGTTTTATTTCAAACATTTTATAATTTGTTAATATTTGTTGGTGTGGAATATAACTAGGTCAACCTCATTTTCACAAGGGTTTCATTAGTCACGTCAACGAAATTTAAGAGTGAATCAGATTGATTACATTTTCGATTTAATTAATTTTTTGAGTTAACATTAAAAATTATTGAAATGAATTATGTTGAAAATTTTAATAATTTATTTTTTATTTTTAAGGATTTTAAGGTTTAGGATTAAACTTTATAAAAATTAAAATAAAACCTTACATTGTTTTTTATAAACAGTGTCTTTATTTATTTTTTATTTAAATTTAATTTTATTTGAATCAAGATGATATTTAAATAAAAAAACAATTTTAATTTAGTTAAAACAGATATTGTAGAAGTCTATTTCTTATTACGGTTTACATTAGGTTTTTAATAAGAGCGAAGCCAAAAAGACCTGCAAAGGATCAGTTTTCCTAAAATAAAAAATTATATTTTTAAAATTTTTATAATTTTAAAAATTTTAAATCAATTTATATAATAAAATTACATTTTAACTCATGAAAAATGAAAAAAATATAATTTAATTTTATAAAAATTATAAATATATAAACTATTAAAATAATAAAATTTCACTTTTACTCTTATAACAATATATAACTTAATTTTAACCCCACAATTTTTTTTCCTTTCGTCCCTATTTTTAAATATATCAACAGCTGAGATTTCGCACTATTCATCTATTTGTCTATTATTTGATACCTAAATGTGGAATGATGAAGTCGGCAAGATTTAATGCTACATTAATTATTCAGAACCAAGTGGGACCTATTCGATTTTGATGATTACCAAACCTGTTAAATAGTTAAAATATGTGATAAATTTTAATTTTAATTTCTGTATTTTTAATTTTAAAAATTTAATTATTTATTTTTAAATTAAAATTTATATTTAATTATTAATACTGTTAAAATTATTTTATTAAATTAAAATCTATTACAATGTCATTTTTAAATTACAATAAATATTTTTTATTTCAAACGTCACACCAATAAATTTAAAAAATAATAAATTTAATAATATTAACATTTAAATTTTAAAAACAAAAAATCTAAATTCTTAAAATTAAAAATATAAAAATTTAAATTTTAAATTTATAAAAAGTTAAAAAAATATGATATATATTTTTTGAATATAAATTATATGAAAATATTATAGTATCTTTTCAAATATGACATATTTAAATCTTATTGTTTTGAGTAGATGCATGAATTAAAACACAGTCACTTCCACTGCTGTCACTTTATCCTATTGTAAGCTTTTTCTTAGTCTAAATACCTACTACATATCACTGGTACAGCCACTATGAATTTTTAAGAAGTGAATATTAAAAATGTGAGCAAGCTTATATTTTGCATTGAATTGAATTAGATCGGTTGATTAAATAAATTAGATTATAAATTAATTGAAATATTAATTTTAATTTAATTTTGTTAGATTAGAAATTTATACGAATCAATAAAAAAATCAATTGAATCAAGAGTTAAATTGAATTTTTATTTTAATTTTATGAAATTTTTAATTAATTTTAATTAGATTAGTTGAACCGATGAAATCGAAAAATTAATGACTTGAACGATTCCTATTCACAAGTCAGGAATTTTCCAACAAAGACAAATTGGATCCATCTTGTTTGCTTTGACATTGGAATTTATAACCATTAATATCAAACTGAGTCCCAAAGGCCTCTTTCTCCACCAATATTTTATAAGTCCTGAAATCAGTTTCTGAGCAGCAAAACATGGCCCCTAAGGTCTCTCCACTGCTTTCTACATGTGTACTACTGCTCTCACTTTCGCTACTCTTGCCTCCATCTTCAACCACAACAAACACTCACTTCACTGGTAAGTGGTAAGTTCCATTAAAGCCATATGTTAAAAACGTTATTCTTAATGCCTTATATATCTCCTTTGGGTCATTTTTGCTTCATTATTTTGTTATTGTTTTTGGGGTTAATGTTGTAGGAATGGAAGTCAACCCAGAGATTGAAAGAAAGCTAATAGGAGTAGGATTACCATGTCATCGTCATGCAGGGTGTGGTATTATCTGTGATCCTCCTTATGCAGCTGCTACCCAGACTCAGGATCATAATTAATCACTGCTACATCTGGTAGTTTATCTTATATATATACCTGTGATTTCAATCCAGATTATTAGGGAAAAGATAAATACTTGATTAATAAACCATAATTTGGGTATTAATTTATGTTTTGTATTAGTTTTCAATATCGATCACTTTGAAATTCAAGAACCATAATGCAACTCCCCCCTAACCATTTTATACCAATCATCAGAAACTTTATCAAGCAGAAAATCATCTTTAGCCTAATCAATTGAGAAGCAAAGGATGACCAGAATATCAAACTTGATTCGTGAAACCCAGCTCTAAAAGCATCTTTAGCCCAAGGTCTTTGTGCTATCCATCTATTTCTCTATATCATCACCATGCGTATTTTTGTTTAATTTTCTTTGGCTGAATGCTCAAAATGGGGTCTAACCTTTTAAGGATTGCTCACATGATGATCAAAACTTTTCAAAATGGTAATATAAAGACCTAACATTTACAAGAGTGCTCAAATGAAGGTCAAACCTTTCAAAATAATCAAATAAGGGCCAAACCTTTTCGAAAATACTCAACTAATGATCAAACGTTTTTGAAGATGCTCGGATAAGGGCTTCTCAAAATGGTAATATAAGGGTTTCTTTTATTTTGAAACAATATATGATGCAACTTTTATGTGTTTTATTCTAATTATGTTCACATTCACTTAATTTTTACTACAAACTGAGCTAAAGTGCATGAAAAACACTTGAGCATTTTTGTAAAGGTTAAGCCTTTATATGACCATATTGAAATATTTGATCCATATGTGAGCAACCCTTAAAAGATTGGGTGCTAATTTGAGCATATAACCATTTTATTTTCATATCGTCCAATGCTTTGTTCACTCTTTGAAATTTAGAAAATTGAAATTTTGAAATAATTGCTAGCAAACTAACAAAGTGCTTGGAAGGAGTGACAGGGAAGAGGTCACTTCTTTGGCACCAAATTAGAAGCAATAAACAAAATTCAACACATAGCTATTGTTTACGCAGTTCGATTTTCTTACTTCTGCGGAGCCTGACTCAGTGACAAATATTCACTCTTCAACAAATACAATAAGTGAATCTAACCTGTCATACATCCCATGAAAATTCTCCTT
Organism: Kokia cookei; assembly: GCA_039519145.1. Lineage (NCBI taxonomy): Eukaryota > Viridiplantae > Streptophyta > Magnoliopsida > Malvales > Malvaceae > Kokia > Kokia cookei. Next base: position 32,398,634 of record CM076907.1, on the reverse strand, counting down.
ACTTTTGAACCTTGAAGATCGACACTTTCACCACTAAGTTCACTCCTGTGAACTCAACAAGTAAAACCACAACATAATCGATTTTACTATAAAAAAGCACTGTATGGAAAGTTCCTCACTCTAACAACAAAAGTGCACAAAACTTTCAATACAATAACCTATAAAAGTCTCTCCATTAAATGGACTATGATCGAGACTTGCTTACATAGATGATCTATCAAAATCTCATTAAAATAGTAATAACATCAACTAATTATGTAACCTCCCCAACCCGACCTAGACGTTAGAATTGAATTCAAAAAATTACATTAGCCATTGAAATGGCCCAGTAAACTATTAGAGTTTATAAAACAGTCGTATTAAAACATTTATTTCATTTAGAAGAAACCTTAGTTAAAATTTCAGAAAAACTCATGAGCTAATAAAAGCCGATTAAGTTATACATTTTCTTATAATGTTGATTTCCTTTGAAACTTAGCTAATTACTAATTTTATTTATTTCCCAAAATTCAGTTATAACATAGCAATGGAAAGTGATATTCAATTTATTTTTAATGAAACTAAAATAAAATTATTTAGTGCATAATCAAATCTAATTTAAGGTGGTCAATCCTTTGATAAAGAAAAAAAAGCTCAAAAATGGGCGATTGGAGAGTAGGAGGTAATCTGATAACCTTGTTCACGTATAACATTCCGGCAAGTATGCATTGGAAAGGTTTGTGGGCGTTATTCAATTACCATGGAAATATTATTGATGCTTTTATCCCGGAGAAGAAAAGCAAGAATGGAAAGAGATATGGACTTGTGATGTTTTCGAAAATAGTGGATGCTCAAAGAGAAAAATCAAGATTAAATGGGTATGTGATTATGGGAAGTAAGATCTGGGTGAAAAGGCAAGATTTAGTGGTAAAAGGAAGATTTGGAAAAAAAGTTATATCTTCTAATCAAAGGAATGAAATACAAATGAAAGGGAAGTACAAAGAGGAAGGAGAAAGGGAAGAAATATCAGGAAAAAAAATCAACGATCAATCAAAGAAGGAGGTACTGTAAAGGACAAAAAATAATCAAACAAAAGTCGTTAAAAGACATGTGGAAGACTAACAACTATGGAAACTCGAACGATGCCTAGTGAGGGAAGCGACGTTTCTTTGTGAGAAAAAAGCTTGAATGGAAGAATAGTAAAAATTAGCCTGGGCGAAATTTCAATTAGAGGAATTTAAGGTCGTTTCTTCCTAATCAAAGTTCTCGATGATGAACTGATGGATATACAGAAGCAAAATGAGTGGGCATATTTGAAAGAATTCTTCATTAACATTGAACCTTGGTTAAAGGGGATTTCTGTATTGGAAAGAGCGGCTTGGATAAAGGTTTCAGGGGTTCCTCTACATTGTTGGAACTATGAGACATTTAAACGGGTGGCTGGATTATGGGGAGGTTAATATTAATTGGAGAAAACTGGATAACAAGGAAAATTTTTGAGACACTGGAACTGTTTACTCTGATTAAACATCCATACCAATTAGAAGAAATAATATTGCTGGAGGTAGGGGAAGATGTATTTCCATTAAGGATAAAAGAAAGGGGTTTGATGGAATTGATAAAGGATAATGTAAGGAATGAAGGATTGCAACAGGAGAAACAGGACAGAGTTTTATTGGAGGTCGATTAACTATCAGATTGGAATCTGAGTTATCTCCAGTGGGAAGTGGAAAAGACCGAGAAGAAGTAGTTAATATAACTTGCATCGAAAAAGAAGAAAATGAAAAAGGGAGACAGAGTATGTCGGTTAGAAAAATAAATACAGAGGATAACTTTTTTAGCATAAATGGGAGCATACCAATTGAGGGACATGTTGATGATGTTCTACTAGATAAGGCTAAAGAAGATATTAAAAACATGGGCCTATTGTTGGATAAGGACCAGATTGAAGGTTTGGAAATGCAAAGTGAAAAAGGTTCGAGTATGAGCTTACTAGAATAAGACATATTTTAAATAAGGAGTTTTTACGACACAATGATTGTGCAAGCGTACACACGTCGATGCAAGTATAGTTGATAAACAAATCTATCGGATATCAATCCCTCAAGGAATGGGTTCTTGATGTCTAAATGTTGGAGCAATCAATATTGAAATTAAGTGTAATGTGAGTACTGATGTCAGTGCAATATGTCAGATCTGCAAACGAAAATTAGATATCAATGTCAACGCAATCATAGTTAAATATCAGGTGTTAAAAGTCAATGTACTAAAAGTAAATCAAATGTGTTGAGTGTTAGGTGTTGAATATTTTAATTGCATAAAATGTAAAAGTGATCAAGTGTTAAGGGTGGAAATGGTTCACTGATTCTGCTAAGTTGCAATGCTGGATGCATCCACAAGGTAAAGTATAGATGAATTGTTGCTGCAATGAAGTCCCTTAGAGTTCTTACCAACAACAGCTCCCTACTTAATCTCGACTTAAATACCCACAACCACTCCACCTCTCGGTGTGAGCAATGATGTGTATCCAAGAACAAGTAACTGGTTCTTATCCCAGTCCAAAGCAGCTCTTCCCTGACCCACTTGTTAACCTAACCTGTCACCGCATCTCTCGATGTCGGCGCACTACAATTACACTCTCGTGCTTAAAGAGGTTAAATCCAAGAATAAATAGATAAGCAGTGTAAAATAAGAATCAAAATGATATAACATTAAAAGACACTCTTGTATTCATTTAATATCATCAAAATCCATCATCGTTTAAGAAGAATTAAAGAGTACAACGAAGCTTACTATCTCTAGACTATTAGGCCTACTCCCTAATTGTTCCCCTTGCCTTGCATCAAACTCCTTCTCGTCAGAAGTGATTGCAGACTTGCTTCATTAGCTTCTTAATTCCCAGCTCAAATCTCCAAAATCACACAAAAATTGTAAAATTTAATTCCTTAGCTTTCGATGATTTCTTCATTCTTTGCTCGTTTATTTATAACCTCCAAAATGTTACAAGTTTCAGCCTTTATTCCTAGATCCAGATCTAGATTTTTGCAACTGTCAAAATTAGTTAGAGTATAGTTGTGCACTCACACAGTTCTAGTATGTTCTTCAGAGATTTGCAGATTGTCGCTGTATCACTAGATGCATTCTAAAATCATAATTGCAGCGACATTTGTAAAATTCCTGCGTTGGTGCTTCTAGCTGTGGATTCAGCTTGATTCTACTCATTCAAGATTTAGTTGCAATGCGACGACATCTCTTGGTCGTAATTACTAGCCAATCTTGTGGCTGCATTCGTCCAGTATTAAGCTTCTAGACTTAGTTCCTGCGCTGACAATATTAAGATGCAATACATCGGCTGCTTGCGTCGACATTAGTACAAAAATAATAAGAATTTAAACTAATTATCAATGAGTTGGAATATATGAAAATTAAATATAAAATGCTAATGATGCATGCTAAATGAAATAAAAAAGAGACAATTAAGATACTAAATTAGGGAGAAAATTTATGTCATTTGTAATACCATCACACCCCAAACTTGAGTTTTTACTTGTCCTTAAGTAAACAAAAATAAACAAAGTCCTAATTAGAAATGTCACCGCAATCATTATTCATACAACTTGAATTATCTAAATTCCTAGTGTGTAAATTGCATTCAATAATAAAATGATGCGCTGACAATTTGTAGCTATGAACAGCTTAAAATTGCAACTTCATCAATGTTAGAATCATGCAATGAATCTTAACCTTCCTTGAACCATTTCAGCAATTTTTTCTTTTTTTCTTTTTCTTTCTTCTTCTTCTCATTTTTTTAAGTCACAATGCAATCATAATGGAGTATCTTTTCTTAATAAAATGTCGCTGCATTGGTCAGTTAGTTCAAGATTTAATACCAACACTATTAATTCATTACTGAAGCAATTTCAATTATTCATTCAAAAATAGCAAACTCATCATTCATTCATATTCATCCAATTTCCACATCAGCATTCAAACAATTCCAGAATTACGCATCAAAAATAAAAATTGTGGGCACATTTTTGTTGAAATTTTGTAAATTTTCATTAACGAAAGAAAAAAAATAAAAGCCAAACATGAAAGTGTAGTTACATTTCCAATTCACATTAGCTTCCCCCCAAACTTAATGTTTGCATTGTCCCTAATGCACTGACAATAGTTATACATTTATAATGGAATGCAACTACAATGTACTAAACTAAAAATGAACGCAATGACAATTAAAATGCAAGCACAATAGGAATGCATGAAAACTAACTAAAAAGAGATATACCAATTTACTCAGCAACAGCCGATGCAGAGGCTGCTTTGATTTTCTTTTTCTTCTTTCTCGGGCGCTCTTCCTCGTCATGGTGTTTCCTCTTTTTCTTATCTTTAAGCCTTTTTCGCTTCTTATTCTTTGAACCAACCGACTCGGTAGATTGCTCCTCCTCAAGGGGTTGGGTGATGGCCTCATCAGTTGTCACCTCCGGTGGGTGGATTTTGGCGAGTGGTGCATGTAGGGCACAATAGTCAAAGAATTCAGATCCTCTATCTCGCCAGTGATAACCTCAGTCTGACTCGCAACTGGTAGAGCCTCCTCTAAGCTGGATGCTCCCACAATATCCTCAACAAGTTCTTCTTCTTTTTCTTTTTCTTTCTCTTCCTCGTCTTGATCCTTCTCCTGATTACCTTCCTAATTTGCCTCTTTTTCTACACTTGGCTCATTTTCAACTGGATCAATGTCATCACAATCAACTACATCGACATCTTCTTCCAGAACAGCTACCTTCTTTGCAATATTTGCCCCAAACTATTTGAGAATTCATCTTAGAATAAGTGGGTGATGTTGCGATGAAAATCGTCATCAGCCTATGACTATTCGCGATCCTTCTCATCATAAAAAATATGGATCGAGGTTGGTGTAGGGGCAGGCCTACCATTAGGGGTAGGTTGCTCGGAAGATGAATACTTTATCGGGCGGTAGATGGATGAGAAAGTTGGGAAATCTAGCAGTGGGGTCTGGCTAATCTGGTTTAATGCAGATAAGGGCTTAATTTCATGCCTTGGTATATGCATAAAACTTGTGGAGTCGAAAATCCATGTCGTCTACGATGCTGTCGGTGTAGATAGAATGCATGTCGATGCGGTCTAAATGAACTTCCATCAGTGCCAGCTTCTTTGCTATTTGGGCTTCTGTCGGCATATCAGTTTTGTCAATCTTCTTCTTACCCTTTCATTTTTCTTTCTTTCCGGGGATCTCTTTGGCCACTAGTGTGTCTTGGCCCCGTTTCATCCTCTTAACAAAAATGTCATTGATTAGTCCTTTGTTGTCTAGGACCTCCTCATCATCTTTGGGCACAATGCCCTTATGTTGACAGAGTTGTATAATAATAGAGGTGAAAGGAAGGATAACAGTTTGCTTTCCTGTAGCTTTCGCGATCTGGGCATGTATAAACTCCACAATGTCGATGTGTCGGTGGTGCAGAATGGAATGCAACATACACGTACGATCCAATGTGGCCGTAGTGCAGTGGGTAGAAGACATAACACGACTATTGATGAAATGAAACCATACCTTGCAAAAGATTGTAAGGTACCGCCTATGCATTGTATAATTGTGAAACCCATTGCCCATCCATGTAGCGCAATTGATGTAGAGATCGTTCATCATCCGGGCCAAACTATCATCATCCAAATGGTGCATAAAGGGCGTATGGTCATCTACTTGTTTTGGAATTCTCAAAAGTACGTTGATCTGCGCAGCATTCCATGGAACTAGCCCTTCTCAAACAAAGACGAATTCCTGCTTTTGGTCTACCAGATTCACATAAAACTCCCTCACCTTTGTGGAAAAGTAGCTAGAAGGATGGTCGTAGAAATACTCCCATTTGAGGCGATTAATGGTTCGATGGATTTATTTCCCCAAGGTCAAATATGGAGACAGTTGGAGACCCTGTTCACAGTGAATATTGCGTTTTAGCATAACATTATGGTACCGATTTTTGGCCACAGTTGTTAAAAACAAAATCAGGCCTGTGGATGAAGGTGGTGATGTCGTGGACGGAACCACAGTGAGAGTAGTCGGAGTGTTCTTGAAGGGTTTAGGAATGTTTTTGAAAGCATGGGCTTTAGCCATGGCAAGAAGAAAAGAACTTCAAAAAGTTTCACAGAAAGAAAGATTGCTTCTGAGATTAGAAAAGGAAATATGCAGACAATGAAAAAGAAGAGTTGCAGTAACAATGGTGAATGTGAAGAGAAAAGGTAATACAATGAGTGGCTTTATAACCTAGGCGTAATGAGTGGAAAAACACAGGGAAACGTTGTGTCTGCAGCCATTAATTGCTAGGCTGCAGATCGTACCAATTTGTTATGATCCAATGGCTGGGAGGGAAAGAAATCAACAAGCTCGATTCTTGCTAAAAAAGTACTGCTGACTCATCGTAGAATGCATCGACAATATGTATTTTAATGCTTCGACAAAAATATGATTTTTTTTTCTACAAGGAATTTAAAATAACACAAAAAAATGAAACAATTAAAAGTAAATAAAAAAATGCATCAACATTATTTAAATGTCACTAGGTTGACGACTTCATCTAGTTCTCGAACATCTAGGCTCGCATAATGTTTAAGACATTGGTCATTTACTTTAAATTATTGCCCATCCTTTAAGTTTTTGACTGTCACTTCACCACTTTGGAATGCTTCGACAACTTTAAATGGGCCTAACCATCTCGATCTCAATTTTCCTGGATGCAATTTTAAATGTGAGTTAAATAAAAGTACCAACTGACCAGGATGAAATTATCGACGCAAGATGATGTTGTCATGCCACCTCTTTGTCTTTTCCTTGTATATCGCTTCATTCTCATAAGCATGGAGTCAGATTTCTTCTAATTCCGTGATGTCCAACAATCTTTTCTTTCCAGCGGCATCATAGTCTAAATTCACTTGTTTAATTGCCCACATGGCCTTATGTTCAAGTTTGACAGGTAAGTGACAAGACTTTCCAAACATTAGTTGGTATGGTGACATTCCCAATAGGGTTTTGTAAGTGGTACGAAGCGCCCACAATGCGTCATGTAGCCGCGCAGACCAATCCTTCCTAGATGGATTAACCACCTTCTCAAGTATGTTTTTAATTTGACGATCAGATACTTCGACTTGACCATTAGTTTGTGGGTGATATGTGGTGGCCATATGATGCTTCAAACCATATCACTTTAATGTAGTTGCCACTTGGTTATTATAGAAATGAGTGCCTTGGTTGCTTATCAATGCTCTCGGTGTTCCAAACCTTGTGAGGATGTATGTGTGAAAGAACTTTAACATTGTCCGAGCATCATCTTTGGGCACCGTAATAGCTTCAATCCACTTTGAGACTAGTCAACAGCCATTAAGATATACACATTTCCAAAAGAGTTTGCAAATGGCCCTCATAAAATCTATACCCCAAACATCGAAAAGCTTTACCTCCATAATGGGTTATTGGAGCATCTCATTGCGTTGAGATATGGATCCAGTGCATTGACTACGATCACATTATTGTGCGAAATTATGGGTGTCTCGAAACAAATTAGGCCAATAAAATCCTGATTGCAGTACCTTTGTAGCAGTCCTTGTTCCACCAAAATAACCTCCATAAGGAGAATCATGGCAATGTCGCAGAGTTGACATCATTTCTTTTTCAGGTACACAGGGACGGATAATATTGCCAGCGCATACCTTAAATAGATATGGCTCATTCCAATGGTATTTGGAAGCATCACGTATGAACTTGATTTTCTTATGACCAGTAGCCCTTATAGATAGCTTTCCACACACAAGGTAATTACGACATCAGCATACCATGGTGATGCGTCGACAAAGAATAACTGCACATCAGAAAATGCTTCAACAATCTAGTTTGTTTGCCCGTTCTTACTCCCAATTTCCAGTCGAGACAAGTGGTCAACTACTTGATTCTCAGATCCTTTCCTATCTTTGATTTCGATATCAAATTCTTGGAGGAGTAGGATCCATCTAATAAGTCTAGGTTTGACATCTTTTTTGTTGAAAAGGAATCTCAATGCTGAGTGATCCGTGTAAACTGTAGTCTTTGCACCGATAAGATAGGAACAGAACTTGTCAAATGCAAAGACTACTGCTAGTAACTCCTTCTCTGTAGTAGTATAATTAACTTGCGCTTCAATTAGAGTTTTCCTAGCATAGTAAATAGAATGAAATACCTTTTCTTTTCTTTGGCCTAGGATAGCTCCTACAGTAAAGTCACTGGCGTTGCGCATTAGTTCGAATGGTTGCATCCAGTCTGGTGCGACGATAATCGAAGCTTGTGCCAGCTGCTTCTTTATTGTTGTAAATGCATCCAGACATGCATCATCGAACATAAACTTTTTATTTTATTCTAGTAATGAGCATAAAGGTTTAACTATCTTGGAAAAATTTCTGATGAATCTTCTATAAATGCCAACGTGTCTAAGAAAGCTTCTTATTGCTTTGACAGTAGTGGGCGGTGGTAATTTTTTGATGATTTTTACTTTATCTTTATCAACCTCAATACCTTGACAAAATATGCAATGACCAAGGATAATGCCTCAGAATAAGATTTGTGTCCTCGCATCTTTTCAAAACTCTTGCAAATTGTCAGCGCATAGATCAAAACTCTGTCCATAGACTAAAAAATCATCCATGAATACCTCGAGTGAGTCCTCAATCATATCTGAGAAGATCGCCATCATGCACCTCTGGATTGTTGCTGGTGCAGTACACAACCCAAACGACATCCGTCGGAAAGCAAATGTTCAAAAAGGACATGTGAACGTTGTCTTTGCTTGATCTTCTAGTACAATGGCTATTTGGTTGTATATAGAGTAGCCATCCAAGAAGCAATAATAGGCTTTACCAGTTAGCCTATCTAGCATCTGATCGACGAAAGGTAATGGAAAATGATCTTTCTCTGTGGCCGCATTTAGTCACCTGTAATCCATGCATACTCGCCATTCAATTACGATACGAGTAGGGATTAACTCGTTCTTCTCATTGGTCATGACTGTAAAACCACTCTTTTTAGGCACACATTGAGCGTGACTTACCCAATTGCTATCAGAAATAGGGTATATAATGCCCGCATCTAACCATTTAATGATTTTCTTCTTTACCTCTTCTTTCATTTTCTCATTGAGTCATCTTTGTTGCTCAATTGATTGCTTCCCTTCATCTTCTAGCCGTATCTTATGTATGCAAAAAGAGGGACTGATGCCTCTGATATCTGCGATACTCTAGGCTATAGCTCTTTTGTGTTCTTTTATAATTGTGATGAGCTTATCTTCTTGCATTACATCGAGGGATGCGTTGACAATAACAGGTAGCGTCTCGTTGTCACTAAGGAAGACATATTTCAAATATGTTGGCAATGGTTTTAACTCCAAGGTAGGAGCTTGTTTGATAGATGGTTTAAACACTAGGATTGTTCTATTAGACAAATCTAAAGATTTCAGTTGCCAATTCTGTCACAGCTCACAATTGTTAACCTCCTCTTTGTCCACACAATCATCTAGAATGTCATTGGTAGATGTTATCGTATTATCATCAGACAGTGCTGAACTTCGTGTATTAAAATCTTCTAGAATAATCTCATCTGACACGTCAATCTGGTGACATTGTTTATTAGACTCAAACGGTGATGCTTCAAACACACTGAAGGTTACCTGATCATCATTATGATGCATAACAAGTTCTTCTTTGAAAACTTCGATAAGTGATAGTCTTGTTGCTAGAAATGTCTCCCAAGAATTATGGGTGTCTCTTTGTCTACTTCACAGTCTAAAATGATAAAATCAGCAGGGAACACAACTTATCAACTTGAACAATAAGATCTTTGATTTGTCCTTCCGGTTGTGCTAAAGATCTATCCGCCAGTTGTAATGTCACTGCAATCGGCTTCATCGAACCTATTCCTAATTTCTTAAAAGTGGATAAAGGCATCAGGTTAATACTTGCTCCTAAATCACATAAAGCCTTACCTAAATAATGATTACCAATGGAGCATGGAATAGTGAAGTTTCCAGGATCTTTCATCTTAGTTGGTAACTTGTTTGTAAGCACAACGCTGCACCCCTCTATGAGCGTAATCGTCTCGATGTCGGACAATTTCTTTTTCTTTGATAACATCTCCTTCATGTATTTCCCATAATTAGGTATCTGCACAAGAGCATCTATTAGAGGTATATTAATGTGCAATTGTTCAAAGTAGAAACAAACTTTTGATATTCTTCATCATGGACTTTCACTTTGAATTGTTGCGGAAATGGTAGAGGTATGCTCGTAGTGGGTTATTGTGGATAACTCGGTAATATCGACACTGGTTTTTGCGTTGACAACATTGTTAGGCAAACTACAGGTATGGGTGTTTCTACAGTTGGTTCCTCAGCATTAATTTCTGCTTGACGTCCTTCAGCTGTATTCTCCTCTTGTTGCTGTGGTTCAGATGCGTCGACATGGTCTTTATAAAAAAGCTTGGTCCCACCGTCTGTTTTCCACTCCTTAACGTGATTTCTTTTTAATACTCCTTCCCCCTTTGTGTTGGATTCTTAGTATCACTAGGCAAAGATCCTGGTGATCTAGTGCTGAGATTAGAAGCCAACTAACCGAGCTGGGCTTCCAATGCTCATAGGGAAGAAGAGTTCCCTTGCACTATTGCTTCAGTTCTTGTAATATGCTCACGCATCATTGCTTCAAGAGCAGCTATAGGATCCAACTTAGGTTGAGAAAATTGCTGCTGTTGATACTGATGATGTTGTCCTTACATTTGTGGTAATATAGACTGTTGTGGCTGTAATTGTGATTGTGGTTGAATCTGATTATGTGGTTGCATTTTTTCAGAACGAGAATTTATCTGTGAATTTTGATGATAATTCTGCTGCGGATTGGCATTGTAACCTCATTGTCTATAACCCCATTGATTAGAGGAATTCCCATATCTATACGTGGAAGTATTTTGATTCCCCCAAGGTTGTTGAGAACGATTGTTGTATAAGTTACCAAATGAACCCCCTCGGATGTTGTTGACATAATATGCATTTTCTGCATGTTGTGGGCAGTCTTCATAGCTATGATTGTCGCCGCAAATCTCACAAGAAAATATTTGTACATCCAATTACTAGGCTACTTGTATAGGAGCAACTTCAATTTTTTCTTTCATATTCTTTATGATGTTGGCCAGTGAAGATACCTATGTTGATAATGCAGAAATAACATCTAATTCAAGAACTCTAGGGTTAGTTTTCACCTGTGCAGAACGAGAGATTGGATATTGGTAGTCATTTTGGGCAATCCTCTCTAGAATTCAAATAGCTTCATTGTAAGTACAATCCAACAATGGACCATTAGCCAATGCATCGACAAGGTTTCTTGTCTGAGCATTCAAACTATTATAGAAGATATCTATTTAGGTCTCTTGCTGAATTCCATGCATTGGGCAGCGTCGAAGTAAAGTTTTGAAATGCTTCCATGTTGTATGTAAATTCTCATCATCGAGTTGATGATATGTAGTGATATCATTACGCAACCTTGCATTCATTTTCGGTGGGTTGAAATGTAAAACAAACTACGTTGCTAACGCATTCCAAGATGTGATAGATCCTGTCGGCAATCCTAAGAACCATGTTCTTGCTTTACCCTGTAACGAATAAGGAAATAATTGCATTTTCAAGGCATCATCAGGGACATCATGTTGACTAAAGGATGCACAAATAAGCAAAAATGATTTCAAATGTGCTCGTGCTTCCTCATGTAGAAAACCAGAATATTACCCATTTGAGTTGAGCATCTGAAGCATCATAGGTTTCAATTCAAAATTACCAACCTGGATAGCCGATCGTATAACCCCTGGTTGTAAATCATCGAGTATAAGCACAACAAAATTCCTTATTTTCCTATTCTAAATTTGTTCTTCTTGTGGATGTGGTGGTGTTATATCGTTAACAGTTTGTGGAAGCACTAGAGGAATTCCATCTTGTGGCAGCAATTGTGGTAGATTGTTGTTGTTGTTGTTGTTACCAACCATCTTCCGTTGTTCTTGCCTTCTCCTCCTAAGTGTCCTTTCAAGCTCAGGATCAAAGTTTACAATGTCCTTAGGTTTTCTCCTTGTGGACATGCAACAATTAAAAATCTGAAAAAGTAAATAATTAAAGAAATAACCATAAATTAGTAAAGATTAAAATTTAAGTAAGTGAAATTAATTGCAACTACAAAAGTGAACATAAAAAAAACGTCATTCCCCGGTAACGGTGCCAAAACTTGATCAATGTTTTTACGACACAACAATTGTGCAAGCGTACACATGTCGATGCAAGTATAGTTGATAGACAAATCTATTGAATATCAATCCCTCGAGGAATGGGTTCTTGATGTCTAAATGTCGGAGCAATGAATATTGAAATTAAGTGTAATGTAAGAACTGACGTCAGTGCAATATGTCAGATCTGCACACTAAAATTAGATATCAATGTCTACGCAATCATAGTTAAATATCAAGTGTTAAAAGTCAATGTACTGAAAGTAAATCAAATTTGTTGAGTGTTAGGTTTTGAATATTTAAATTGCATAAAATATAAAAGTGATCAAGTGTAAAGGATAGAAATGGTTCACTGATTCTGCTAAGTTGAAACGTTGGATGCATCGACAAAGTAAAGTATAGATGAATTATCGCTGCAATGAAGTCCCTTTGAGTTCTTACCAATAACAGCTTCCTTCTTAATCCAGACTTAAATACCCACAATCACTTCACCTCTCGGTGCGAGTAATGATGTGTATCCAAGAACAAGTAACTAGTTCTTATCTCAATCCTGAGCAGCTCTTTCCTAACCCACTTGTTAACCTAACCTGTCACCGCATCTCTCGATGTCGGCGCACTACAATTTCACTCTCATGCTTAAAGTAGTTAAATTTAAGAATAAACAGATAAGCAGTGTAAAATAAGAATCAAAATGATATAACATTAAAAGAAACTCTTGTATTCATTTAATATCATCAAAATTAATCGTCATTTAAGAAGAATTCAAGAGTATAACGAAGCTTACTATCTCTAGACTACTAGGCCGACTCCCTAATTGTTCCTCTTGCATTGCATCAAACACCTTCTCTTTAGAAGTGATTGTAGACTTGCTTCATCAGCTTCCTAATTCCCATCTCAAATCTCCAAAATTACACAAAAATTGTAGAATTTAATCCCTTAGCTCTCGATGATTTCTTCATTCTTTGTTTGTCTATTTATAACCTTCAAAATGTTGCAAGTTTCAGCCTTCATTCCCATATCTAGATCTAGATATTTGTAGCTATCAAAATTAGTTAGAGTACAACTGTGCACTCACGCAGTTCTAGTATGTTCTTCAGAGATTTGCAGATTGTCGCTATATCACTAGAGCCATTCTGAAATCATAATTGTAGTAACACCTGTGAAATTCCTGCGTTGGTGCTTCCAGCTGTGAATTCAACTTGATTATACTCATTCAAGGTTTAGTTGCAATGCGAAGACATCTCTTGGTCGCAATTACCAGCTGATCTTGTGGTTGCATTTGTCCAGTATTAAGCTTCTAGACTTAGTTCCTGCGCTGACAATATTAAGATGCAATATATCGACTCCTTGCGTCAACATTATTACAAAAATAATAAGAATTTAAACTAACTATCAATGAGTTAGAAGATAATAAAATTAAATATAAAATGCTAATGATGCATGCTAAATGAAATACAAAAGAGACAATTAAGACACTAAATTAGGGAGAAAATCTATGTCATTTGTAATACCATCAGAGCCCAATGTCAAAACAAAATTCAAAGTCCATTATAGTAGTAGAGGGATCAAAATATCGGGTGGCAAGCTTTGAAGTTGAAGTAGATAGAGTTTTAACAATAAAGGAAAAATTGAAAAGAGATCGAACAACGAGAATGGAGAAAGAAATGTATTATTGTAGGAATGAAGATAGTGTTGTAAATTTATCGTTGTCCAGACATTAGTAACAAAAGAAAAGTTATCCTAAAAGAAGCATTAAAGACTTGGGAAGTGGGGAAAAATGGGTTTTAGTGTGCAAGGCAATGAGGAGGCAGTAATCGAAGAAATAATGAGGCTGTAGGGGCAGTTATAGAAGACTATAAAAGGCAACGAAAGAAGGAAAAACTTGGGAAAATGGGTGAGTAAACTATTTGCTGATCTCTTTTGTTATGAATTAATTGATATGGAGAATTTGAGAATTGTATCTTGGAATGTTAGAGGGTTGGATTCGGTAGTCAAATTAGATGCTGCCAAAAGACGAATTCAAATGGCAAGTGTGAAAGTTTGCTTCGTTCAAGAAACTATACTTGAGAGGGTGTCTATAGATGCTGTTAGGAGTATTTGGGGCGATGATAATTTTAAATTTAGATTTCCGCTGGAAATGGGAGGTCAGGTGGGTTCATAACAATTTGGGATAATGACTATTTTAAGGCTGATTATGAGCATTGTGATAATAGAATTATAGTCATTGAAGGAAGACGGTTGGTTGAAGGAAAGAGGGTGGTATTGATTAATGTTTATGCACCCAACATTTTAACCGAGCAAAAATCATTTTAGGAAGAGATTATCAATTTGAGAAATCAATTTAAAAGTCCATGAATAGTAGGAGGAGATTTTAATCTGGTTAGGAATATGAGCGAGAGAATCAATTGTAAGGGGGTAAAGAAGGGTTCAAAGGACTTCAACAATTTCATTGACAGAAGTAATATGGTTGATTTATTATTGTTGGGGAGGAAGTTTACTTGGTACGATCCGAAAAATAAATGAAGTAGATTAGGTAGATTTTTGCTGGAAGAATCATGGTTAGTTCATCGAAAAGACTTACAACAATAACAACAACTAAAAACTGACACTCTTTTTCGATTTGGCACCTTCCTCCACAAGGCAGTCTGAAATTCAATATAAGTGGAATTGCCAAAGAGGATAAAGTTGGAAGTGGTGGAGTTCTTAGAGATTCAGAGGGTATTACTAGAGCTTTATTTTCGGGTCCTTCTGTAGCTAATGAAACATATACAACAGAGGTTAAGGCAGTGGTAACTGCATTGAAGGTGTTCTTAAATTTAGGATGGAAGAATAATGGTCCTCTTATAGTTGAAATTGGCTCAACAATGGTGATCAAATAGTGTCTAAACAGGGTGATCGCACTATGAATGTCACAACAATTGTGAAAGAATACATTGTCGATGCAAGTATAGTAGACAGATGTGATTCTATTGAATATCGATCCCACGAGGATGGGTTTATGTTGTCTAAAATTGTCGATGCATTGAATAAGTAAAATGCAATAAATTGTGAGAATGGTTGTCGGAGCAATAATGTGATGTAATAAAGGTAAAATGGGATCCACAACGTGAGTAGTCAGTAGAAAACTAAGTGTGGCTTATAAGGTTAAGAATAACAAGTAATTTGTCGGCACAATGAAGTGCAGTGAACATCTTACCAAACTTGGCTTTTCTATTAGATCTATGACTTTAGTATGCACACTCTTCCAATGCTGGCAATGCAACACACTATAGAATAAGTGGACCAAATTCCTTCAATCTCAAAGCAACTTCTGTTGTCCTACTTGTTGGTTTAAACTGTCACTGCACCTTCCAGTGACTGTGACTGCAATAACACTTCCGTGCTAAAATTATTCAAACCCAAAGATTAAACAATAAAGGCAAATTTGGATAAAATATCAATTAGTCTAAATATCAAGTGTACTTCCAAACAATCTTGAAATAACATGAATTACCATCATTTAAGAAAGAAATATAAAAGAACAAATGGAGAATACTATGTCTAGGCTACTTAACTTGCTCTCTTACAATCTTGTGTACTTTCATACAATCTTGTGTCACACTTAGGAACTCCTCGTCAGGAGTTGGTCTGCATCACCTTCACGTTGATTCACTTGAGGGGTCTCAAGCCTCCACAGCCGAAAAACTCAAAAGCTAGGTTGAAGAAGATAATATTGCAAAAATGGGAGACTAAGGAAAAGAGAGAGACTCTTTTTTCTCTTTCCTTTTGAATGTTTATATTTAGCCCAAATTGTACATGTGTATATTCTGAAAAATTGAGCTATATAAGTTGGTTATACTAGATTAGACAGCTCACACATTTATATTCTTATTAGACAGTTGTCAGATGCGGTGACAATTTTGGGCACAATTCTGGACATGTTCATGCAGCGACATTCTTGGGTGCAATTGAAGAATACTCATGCAGCGATAGTTCAAGATGCATTTTGAAGAATATTTATGCAACAAGAGTCTTGGGTGCATTCCGTAAATATTCCTGCGACGATAATTTTGGGTGCAATCTGGAAGTGCTCAAGCGGCGACAGTTTTGGGAGTAAATTTGGATGTTACTTTGCAGCGACAACTCTGTGCACCTTCATGCATTGATCCTTCTGGACAGGTTCCTGCAATGACATCTTTCGGCGCAATACTAAACAACTAATACAGCAACATTATTAGTAAAAACATGATAAAATTAAAGAAAATTAGGCCAAACTTCACTAAGTTAGAAAATGCAATAACTAAGTTAAAAATACTAAAAATGCACGCTAAAAATTATCAAATGAGAACAAATTATACCATAAGTAAGGAGGAATTAAGGTCTTTTATAATGCTATCACAGGGTCATGAGACCATGGTTATTATGAAATTTTTTTTCTGAGATGGATAGAAAAGCAAAGATGGTGGGTTGTGCGGTATTCTTGTTAGCAAAATAGAGAGACAATTATATAGCATCAACATTGGCAGTAGCAGGTTGTAATCGTGGTGAATGTCCAAGGCTTGGTGGTGATTTTAAGATCAATATGAATGAAACGAAAAAACATGAGATGGCCTATGCATTAGCTATTGCAGGAATTAACAGAACTGAAATGCTCAAAGCTTTGTGGTAAGTTTTCATCGCTTTTGGGGGGGTTCTGATAACTGCTAGAGGTTCTTTGTATATATTCAATTTTTATAATTTTACAGGTGTTTATTATCATTGTTGATCTATAACGACATGTTGGTTAGAGTTGAAGCCTCTTTTGATTGGAGATTGATGCAATATGAAGTTTTATCAATTAGGGAAAGGATTGGTTATTCCAATTTTGTATGTCTGTAACAATTGAATAAGCTGGGTTGCGTGTGTTGCTTTTTTTAGGTGTTAGGTTTCAATTTAAGGTGTTGTTGTTTAATAGATGAATTACGGTTTTAGTACCTGTTGCAATTGCAACTCTGTTTTGTTCTTGTTTGGCTTAATGGTTCCAATGCCTTTCTAGTAATATTTTGACTAAGCATAAAAAAATCTAATTTAAGAGTAAGCCTAATAATAATAACAACACTTTCATATAAATAAAACATTTTTGAGCCCTTGTTATGTTATGTTCGCATCCTAACCTAGTGGGTTATCTATAGAGAAGGAAATATTAAGGGAGTGAGCTATAAAGCTCAGTGTGAGATCCATTGCAAGCAAATCAGTGCAAACAATTAAGCATATAGAAACAAGACACATAGAATAACTCATAATAGCAATTTCAGAATATCGATATTTCAGATCACTCAACAATATATGTGTGTGTGTGTGTGTGTGTGTGACATCTTGAAGTCTCAAAAGTGTATGCACATTTTATGTAACGCGACAAACATAATCCTTTAGAAGGATCTTATAAATTGTTTCTAGCATAAACCTTGTAAAACCATAGTGTTTGAGTTAATCCCTTAATCAAATAAAAGAAATAAAGTGTAAAGTAGATGGTGTACAAGGTATAGTAAAACATTTTCATCAAACAAAATATAGTACTTGAAAATCCATTTCATAAACTTGAATAAAACTTCATTAAAACATGGTTTATCAAACTAGTTTTTATGTACAAATCCTTTTCAACATACAACTAAACATCACCCATATGTCATGCATAGTACAAATAAATAGATGTCTCACAGCAGCATATGCCCTCTAGCGTAGTCCTTCAAAAAGTTCTCCTTTACACGACAAGCTTGAGAAGGAAAGCATACCGAGGTAAGTTCAAAAGAACTTAGTGAATTCCATAGAGATCTTAAGTAAAGTACTAATAGCACAATTCAATATTTCAACGAAATTTCTCATAATATCACAGAGTACGCCCAATGGCGTATTCAAAACTTAAACAAACTCAGTACGTCGATGGCGTGACACATGGGCGAATACTATACGCCAATTTAACATAACTCAGACAATCAATTTTCATGCCAACCACATAACTAGAATTCAGAGCCAGAAACATTACGTACAGATTCAATTTCATTCGTATACATTCTCCCCTTTAACTCCTCATATCAGAATCACTTAGTATCATGTTTTATCGTGATTTGTCAATCTAGTTTGCAATATATCTGCTTTACTGGAGGCTACACAAACATATCTCCCTAAATCCATTTCCATATTCTAGTTCATAGCATATCATTCATATCAAAAGAAGATGAGAGTGGCTTAACATGAAAATGACCCATACTTGTTATCATAAACATACTAAACTCAAACTAACGACTCTAGATAGACAATCATTATTCATGCATATGCATTGATCATCCTTTATAGAGAAAGAGTAGTTACCTTACAATGTTATAAAGTAAAGAAAATCACAACACATGGAAGTAAGAAGGAACTCACCAGAAAAATAGCATCTTGAGCTAAAAATCACAAACATATCAGATTACTGCTTCATCGAATCTAAACATGCATGCACGAGACATGAATACTTAACTCATAACTAGGAAGTTTCCTTCCTTACACACCAATCCAACACTTATGCATGCAGAAAAAACACGTAAATAACTTCGAAAATAGCCTAGGGTTCAATAATAATTACAAAGAGCTATTGTAAACGTATAAGTTAGCTTACTATAGCGAACACAACTTCGAAAAGGTTTTTTGAATTAACCTTTTAGAAAGTGTAAATAAAATCAAAGAGAAAGATGAATGTAAAGAAAACGCAAAGATTTTCGATCAAGACATTGCTATCCTTATATACTTAAGCACGAAGACAATGTTTAGTGAAAAATCAAATAATTCCACTAACACTCTTAATTCTCGCTTATCATAATTTAAGCCTTTTCATTTACAGTAGTTTAGTTTCATTCTAACTCAGTCTCAACTGAACTAACTAAATTACTTTACTAAAATAATAAACAAATCTATTTAGTTGTAAACCTAATGTGTAACACTCGAATCCCGTACACCGTCACTGGTTAGGATTCTGGCATCTACTATTCATTTTATACTGTTCATCTTTTACGAAAATCTGACTTTTTGCGTCTTTATTCAATACAAAAATCATTTCTCACAATTCAAAACATTATCTAATCATAACACAATGTTATCAAGGGTAAAAATGGTATTTCTAACATTTTTGGAGACTTCTACTGGTACCTGATGGTCAAGTATCGGTAGTAGTTAATTCAATGAATAATTTTAAAACTGTGCAGATTTCTACCGATACCTATACTAGTTCAACCGATACAAGTATGATTTCTACCGATACAAGACTTGTAACTACCGATATCAAAAACTCTAGAGAGCAAAAATTCACACCCTACAACTTCTACTGATACATCAGTACCATGAGCTACCGATACTTGCAATTCAACTACCGATACAATTCAAGTCAGAGAACAACCTCTCTCCTATCCTATACTTCTACCGAAACATGCAATAATTCTACCGAAACAAGTATGCAAAATTTCATTAATGATGCCAATACACAAGTTTAATACCTCAACATAATCAATATAAGATATGCATTAAAACATCACAACATATACATAACTTCTAAGTCTTTACAAGCATTATAAGCCTAACATTAAGTTATTCTTCATGCATTTACCAAAATCAAACATAGTATGATTTCAACATCTTTGGTTCCATATCAAAGGTTAATAACATCCTAGTACATGCCAAATAACCGAGTGATGTAAATATTACCGATCGAGCTCCCAAGATAGTGTGATTGTCTTCAAGATGATCCGATCTTCAAGTCACAAAACGAGATCTACAAAATAATAACAAGTTCACTGGTAAGCTATATTGCTTAGTAAGTTCGCAAGTTCGTCAATTTACCAAGTCTTAAGAGATAAGCAACTCTATAAATCTGTCAAGTTAGTATAACTGAACTTCAAGGGTCACTATTCGTTTTACTCCCTGTTGACACAAAGGTCATGTTGCTCATTTGCTCCCTATTGACCCAAGGTCATGCCTGTTACCAGTATACGATGTTATTCTTAACCATCGATACGGTACATCTGTTCCCTACGATGCTACTCACACTAAGCTGACGAGAACATACAACAAGCATGAATATTAGCCATCGTTAGGCCTGTAATCCATTCTTGGATTCTATTCACCTTACGGTGACTCACGATGCTATAGAGTATCTGCAACAAACGCAGGATCTTAGCCATCAGACCCTTTTCTATCTTTGGCACAAGGCCGAGAAATTCTCATCTCGTCGTTTCTATCTTTCACGTTTTTTATCGTTGTTTCTCATTACCAACAATCATTAGAAAGGAAGTTATAATCAGTTATTAATAAGAATTTAACATTACGAACTTACTAGACTGAATTGTAGTTTAGAAAAGACTTTAGGGACTAATCTGCTAATTTCCATTTTCCACGGTTGGTAGGACGATCATAGTCTACATTCACAAATCATTAAATTTTCACATTAAATTACATAATTTAGTCATCCAACACAATTTAGCCCTTTTAGGAAAATTACAATTTTACCCCTACTAGTTTCTCTTTATTCAATCTAGTCCTTTCAGTGCAAAACTTACAAAATAATCATTCTATTACACAACACCCATAGCTGAATTCTCTTGGGTACTTACCTAACCAATTCACATATCTATTTTCACAACAATACATAAAAATTTCACCAATTTCACATTTTAGTCCTTTAACTCTAATTTCATCAAAAATCACTTTACAAAAAAATTTAACCCAAGTATCAAACATTCAAATATATCAAAAACTTCTAAGAACAAGCAATTTCATCAATGATAAGTTTTCTAACATTTGTCAGATTCACAAATTAGTCCTTGCATAAGCTAGCTTAAGTTGATACGGACTCAAAAACATAAAAATTATAAAAAACGACCAAGGTTTACTCACCCAAACCAAAGCTTAAAGGTTGATATTGAAAACCCTAGGTTTTCTCCCCCTTGGTGCTGTGTGAAGAAGAAAGAAGAAGAAAATAGAATGAAATTTTCTTCCTTTTTCTTTTAATTTCATATATATAGTAATGGCATTTTTATAATTATTGAGACTTTCATCATTAAGCTTTCATTAATCATTTTCAATCTTAATTAAATCTATTTATACTTAATATAAACCATACCAATCCACTAACTAATATTCCTTTGGTTAATTTATTCATTTCGTCATTCTAATTAAACATTGATACTTTTTCCCTCTTTATAAATTAGTCCTTTCTATTCGATTATATATTTAATCTATGCAATATTCAAATCATAATTTCATACGATGCATATATCACCAAAAATACTTAAAAATAAATAAATTTACGACTCGACCCGTTGGAGCTGTGATCCCAAAACCACTGTTCCGACACCAATGAAAATCAGGCTGTTACATAACGAGTTCGCCAAAGCATCTCGGTGGCATACACTAAACAGAAGAGTAGGGGCGAAACCAGAAGATTTCAAGAGGGGGTCGAGATGATAAACAATAATAATAATTTTAAAAATAATAATTAATTAAAGAATAATAATTTAATGAATAAAAATAAGCTAGAATGAAATTTTAAAATTTATTTGAATTGCACTCTTCGATCCTTGATATCTCTAAAATCATCAATTATTTCGTTTACATCAAATTGCAATTTCTTTCTCAATGTACACAACCAAAGAACTTCTTAAAAAATCATCTTCCATCTTGCTACGAAGTCAAGTCTTCACAATCTTCATAGTAGAAAAAGCACATTATGAGGATACTGTTGAAACTGGAAGAGTCAATATAAGACGAATCAATCTGTCAATGAGTGGGTACATGACTGACTTTCCACTCTTAACTAAGCTTCTACAAAGTTCAGAAAGTGTTGATATTTTTCTCAAATCAGGATGCTTACAGACATGAAGTTCATATGCTTTAACTCATATGAGAGATGTTCTTTCTCTTGTTGAGAAAAATCTTTTGGATAGAACTTGTTTACAAGAATGTAAATTTTATCAATATCAAATAATTTGAAAACTCCTTGGGATCTAAAGATGTAGTAAGAGTGAGAAGCTCGACAACATGTTCGTTAAATCTACTCTTCAATTCTTGCAACTAAGTATATATTGTAGCAAAAAATATATCCACTCGATAATGATGCTCCATTGTAACATCTTCCTTCTTATTGTGGCCACGTCCCACAATGTATTGAGCATTCATATCTGGAAAATCCAACTCCCAAGTTTCACAAAAAGATATCACATTTTTCAACAATTCATTTCATCCGTCATCTCTCAACTTTCGAATTAAATCTTTCGTTGTCAAAATTAAACTCATGGCATTTAGTATATCTTGAGAACGACGTTGCAAAGCTTGACAAAGGTTATCAGTAACCCCTAAAACTTCCTCCATCATATGCAAAATAAAAATAAACTCAAAAGATCTCAATCTATTATATGCGTTATGAGCGTCTTCTCGCTAAGAAAAGTTAGAAGCGGTATTTTTTAGATTTTCAAGAACCGTGCTAGTAGCATTGTACATCTTCAGTAAACTAGTAATTGAATTTAAATGGGAACTTCATCGGATCTCACCAAGACATTGTAAAGTGCCAATCTGATTTTTTCTTGTTCCAGTTGCTAACTCATTGATGGATACCAGATGAGTTATTTCAGTTGCTTGGGCTTTTTATAATTCATCGTGTTCATGGTGCCGTTTAGAAGAAGCAGAGGCAATATTTACAATATCAGACAAGTCTTTAAAGAAATGATACACTTCAACCACTTCTCTTACCATTAAATTCCCCAAGCATATTGCTTGCTCCATCATAGCCTTGACCTCAGATATTTATATGTCAAAACTATGTTGCAAGAGAACATTAAAAATCTCATGCAACATTAAAAATATCATTCTCAAAGTCAATGATACAGTATCTTTAACATGAACTATATCAAAAAATCATTCTTTTACCTGTCCTTTTTTATCAACAAATCTCAAAATAATTGCCATTAGCTTTTTTTTTTACTCATCTCTCGCTTCATCCACAATAATGCTAAACTTTTTGTCACCAATTTCTTCACGAATTACATTACGAACCCTACTAGCATAAATTTGCAATATTTTTTTTTGTATTTTTGAGGAAGTATAACTACCATTCTTACTACTATTGTATCTAACCACATATTCATCAACATCAATAGCAGGAAGTGCAAACCTAGCCCTGGTCAAAAGGTTGCCAGCATCCCTGACCTGAAGACAAAATCTAAACTGCTATTTAATACCAAGGTAATAGACAATGTTTTTTCTATTTATTTCAAAAAATAGAAATGAGGGCTTTATTTTTCATATTCGACAGGTGCATTAGGACAACATTATGCAATGGAATTATGATCATTTAACTCAAAACAAGCTTAATCAATTCTCTATTTGAATTTAGATCACAACAGAAAAGCCAAACTAAAATTTGAAGTAGGGAGCTAGCTTTCCCTCACATTTACTATACTATAAAGCATGCTACAAGTGTTACTTTTGCACTTTTCAAAACATCTTCAACTTTCTCATCATAAGATGCTAATAGTGATAACAATTCAAGGGAGTTTCCTCGATTTTTTTATTTCGAGCTTTCATCATGACCTTTAAAAGCTTTGTAACACCCTAAACTAGCCTAGGAGAATAGCTAAGTCCAAGAGTGTCACAAGACAATAGAAGTAAAATGCAATGAAAGAAAACTTACAATATATCATTAAAATAAACACATGTTCAACAACAAATTCAGAATACCAACACAAGTTCAAAGTCGCATAAGTAAATCTTTAAAATAACATACATAGCTAGCCGTAAGTCCTACAATTCTTAGAGTGACCAAGCTGCCCATCCGTTGGCCGTCAAGTCCGTGAAGTTCCTGAATACCATTCAAAGAGTCAGTATGAGGTATAACAAGGCTTCGAAAGATTTGATGACAGTAACCTATAAAATAAATAGTTGTTTAATGACTATGCACCATGTCTTGTGGTTATGGACACAATAATAGTGTAATTCGATAATCGTCTGGAAGTGTTTACAGTCTCACTACCTATGCAATATCGCATTATAGTGTTTTTAGTGTCACCATCATTTTAGTAAGGTATTACGGTGTTTATAGTGTCACCGTCATTTCAGTATAGTATATCGGTGTTTACAGTGTTAGCGTAATTTTAATATAGTATTGCAATATTCACAGTATAACTGCCGATTCAATATTTCGATAACTTTCAGTATATCACAATTATACACGTGAAAATACAATGCACACGATCTGACACATGGCCATGTGTCAACCCATGTGTCCACACGATTTGGCCCACGCCCATGTGTCCAGGACTTGTAACTTACTGTTTTCGATTTCCCAAAATAGTATGATTACACAGTCTAACACATGCCCGTGTGTCCGGACCGTTTAACTAACTATTTTTAAATTATCAAAACAATATGTTCTCACGGTCTGGCACATGCCCATGGGCATAGCCCGTGTGTCTCCTGTAGCCTATTTATATGGCACACGGTCTGGTCACACGCCCGTGTGCTAGC
The DNA here is from genome assembly GCA_039519145.1 of Kokia cookei. Classification (NCBI taxonomy): domain Eukaryota; kingdom Viridiplantae; phylum Streptophyta; class Magnoliopsida; order Malvales; family Malvaceae; genus Kokia; species Kokia cookei. The sequence continues at coordinate 32,373,856 of CM076907.1, read as the reverse complement.
CTATGTGTCCTCGAACAGAGATATTAACTGGGTAATTCTTTTCAAGAAGTAGGGAAAAATATGCATAAATCAACAAGGGTTAGATACCCTACCTTTTAAGTGATAATGTCCTGCCCAAACGAGTACTCCAAAGCCTAACCGATACAAAACAACCATTTACGTAGTTAATTTGTCAACCATACAAAAATTATTAATCAAACCTCTTCAAGAAAATCCCAGCACAGTCGAACAATCATATTCAAAGTACTTTATTCCGACAATTCATGCCCTGTGCTTCTTGAGGAAATCAACCTCAACTGGATGTTCTCCTAAAACATTACCATCAACATTTAAACACAAGTTTCACACAATTCACTACATAATTAAGAAAGAAATTCTAAATTCAACAATAACAACATTCAACTCAAATTGTTTTGTTCACTACAACCCAGTATCACTCAAAACTTACCACAACCACGACCTCTACTGTTCGCGAACAAAGACCGATAACAACAGTACTCTCACAATATTAGGAATGAAAAGAAGAAGCAGATATTTTTCCAAAAGATTTAACACTGTAAGTTTTCTCCCTTTTTAGGAAGAAGAATGTTCAATTTCTTTTTAAAACTAAAACAAAAAATAAAATAAAATAATAAACCAATGCACAACGGTACATAAAAAGATACCACATCCGCTTACATAAGGATTCAAGCTCACGACCCTACAAATAGCTAAATAGACATAATACCGTCAAACCACTAAGCTCATCATTGGCACATCCTAAGCAGAATAGTTTAAAATTTTAGGGCGTTACAACTCTCTCCCCCTAAAAGAAATTTCATCCCAGAAATTTACCTGAATTAAACAAATGTGGGTACTGTTATTAGATCAAATCTTTAAATTCCTAGGTGGCTTCCTCCCTGCCATAATTTCGCCACAGAACCTTAACCAGTGGTACAGTTTTCCTTCGTAAAACCTTAACGTCATCCTCAAGGATCTATATTGGTTCCTCCTCGAAGGTTAAATCTGGCCTTATCTATATCTCTTCTACCGAAATGATGTGAGAAGGGTCAGACTGATATCTCTGTAGCATGGAAACATGAAACATGTCGTGAATACGATCATGTTTAGGAGGTAATTCGAGCTGGTACACCACAAGTTCAACCCGCTTCATAATCCAATAGGGACCGATAAATCTCGTACTCACTTTTCCCTTTCGCCCAAAGAGAATAACCATTTTCCATAGTAAAACTTTCAGAAATATCTAATCACCGATAGAATATTCTATATCTCTCCGGTTTAAGTTAATAAAGGAATTTTTTCGATCGAAAGCTGCTTTCAATAGATCTCGAATCAGTTTAATAGTATTCTCGATTTCAGACACTAACTCAAGACCCAATACTTGCCTTTCCTCGAGTTTAATCCAACACGAGGGAGTTCGACACTTCCAACCATACAGAGCTTCATAAGGTGCCATTTGGATACTAGCATGGAAGCTGTTGTTGTAAGCAAACTCAGCTAATGGAAAATGATCCTCTCAACTGCCTCGAAAATTGATTGCACAACTCCAGAGCATATCCTCCAAAATTTGAATGACTCGTTCTGATAGACCATCCGTTTGAGAATGATATGCCGAGCTAAAATTCAATCATGTGCCCAACACTTCATGTAGTTTCTTCTAGAAACGAGAAGTAAAATGTGGATCTCGGTTCGAAATAATCAAAACTAGAACCCCGTGTAGTCTAACAATCTCAGCTACATAAAGCTTTGCTAACTTCTACAGTCGGTCAATAATAACCCATACGGAGTCTTTCTTTGTTGGCGTTAAAGGTAGCCCACTAACGAAATCTATTGTCACTCATTTCCATTTCCACTTAGGAATTTTAACCGGTTGTAACAGTCTCGATGGCAACTGATGTTCTACTTTAACCTTTTGAAAAGTTAAGCAATGTGACATGAAGATAGTCACCTCTTGTTTCAACTTGAGCCACCAATACAGCTTGCGTAAACTGTGATACATCATATTTCCACTCGTGTGCATAGCATAAAGACTACTATGCGCTTCCTGCAATATTGATAATCTCAGATCTAGGTCCTTAGGTACACAAACATGACCCTTGAAACATAAGACCCCATTACTATTCAACCCAAATTCAGTCTTGCAACCTGATTCAATCATACGCAGACGCTAAACTACAAGCTCATCTTGCATCTACTTCACTCGAATCTGTTCAATCCAGCTCGGTTTCAACTAAAGTTCAGCCAACAAACTATCGTCATCCCTCATACTTAATCGAGCAAACAATGCTCGCAGTTCAATCATCGCCCGATGACTAAGAACATCAGCTACAACATTAGCTTTGTTAGGGTGATACTCTATGGTGCAATCATAATCCTTGAGTAGCTCAACCCATCTACGTTGCCTGAGTTTCAACTCCTTCTGAGTTAAAAGATACTTAAGGCTTTTATGATTCGTATAGATCGTGCACCTTACTCCATAGAGATAATGTCTAGATTTTTAACTCAAACACGACTGTACCAACTTAAGATCATAGGTAAGGTACCTTAATGCATCTTAAGCTGTCGAGACGCGTACGCTACCACTTTACCATCCTGCATCAACACGCAACCTAAGCCGACGTGTGATGCATCACTATAGACCATAAACTCTTTACCCACTTCTAACTAGACCAACACCGGTGCTTGTGTCAAAATGGATTTGAGCTTCTTAAAACCCATCTAATGCTCCTCAAACCACTTGAACGGAACACCCTTGCGTAGGAGTTTACTCAGAGGTGAGGCAACAAGGGAAAATCCCTTGATAAACCTTCGGTAGTACCCCGCTAACCCAGGAAAACTACGAAGTTTAGATACATTATTTGATTGTTTCCACTCAACAATGGCTTCAATTTTCTTAAGATTGACTCGGATCCTACTGGCAGTAATTGCGTGTCCTAGAAAAGAAACTTCGAATAACCAAAATTCACACTTGCTGAACTTCACGTATAGTTTCTTCTCGCGAAGTTTCTGTAGGACAATGCAGAGATGCTCATCACGTTCCATTTTGATTTTATAGTAGATTAAGATATCGTCGATGAAAACCATGATGAATCGATCCAAGTACGGTTTGAACATGTGGTTCATCAAATCCATGAACATTACTAACGCATTTGTTAAACCGAATGGCATAACCAGGAATTCATAATAGCCGTAGCATGTTCTAAAAGTTGTCTTATGCACATCCTCATCCTTAACTTGGTGATAACCAAACCGAAGGTCTATCTTTGAAAACACGGATGCCTCGTGGAATTGATCGAACAGGTCATCAATTCACGGTAACAGATACTTGTTTTTTATTGTTAACTTATTCTACTGATGATAATCGATGCACATACTCATCGTACCGCCTTCTTTGTCACAAACAATACAGGTTCTCCCCATGGAGATACACTCGATCGTATAAACCCTAGGTCCAAAAGTTCTTGCAATTGTGCATTTAATTTTGTGAGTTCTTTCGATGCCATACGATAGGGCACAATGGACACCGGTGTAATACTTGGTAACAAGTGAATTCTAAATTCCACCACTCGTGTAGGTGCAACTCCCGATAACTCATCAAGAAACACATCTAAAAAGTCCCTAACGATCCGAATGTCATTAATAATTAACTTGGTATGTGCAGTATCAGTAATAAAGGCAAGATACGCCTCACAACCTTTTCTTACCAATTTCTCTATCACAAGAGCGAAGATCACATTGGATAAGTAATCTCGACTCTCCCTAATCACTATAACTTCCTCACCCATTTCTGTTCTCAGGGTGACCCTTTTCAATGCAAAATCCAAATAGACCTTGTGCTTTACCAACCAATCTATTCCTAAAATCAAGTCAAACTCCCTAAAGGGTACCTCCATCAGATCAACCAGAAACACAACTCCCTAAACCTTCAACAACACTCATTTGAATACCTTGTCAACCCGAACAGATTGACCCAAAGGACTAATCACAGAAACGATGCTAGCAATATACTCAGCCAATTCATGCAATTTCACATAGTACTAGCAATATAAGAATGAGTTGATCTAATATCAATTAAAGCATAATAAGGTACAAAATAAATATGAAACATACCTACAAGCACATCAACGTTATCCTTATCCTTGCGACGATAGGCCGCGTAGATAAGTGTAGGTTGTCGAGCCTCAATCTGATTCGTACCTCTGCCCGATGCTTCTTTACCCCGTCCAGTGCTACTACCAACCCTACCAAAACCTCGACTTATAGTCGACTACGGTATTGCTCTCAAAGACTGTACAATGCTTGCAACTTTAACCAATGTCGGAGCTGGCAACTGATCTGATCGCTAAGGACACTCTCGCACCTTGTGCTCTAGTGACCTACATCAAAGATTGATGTGTCATTGGGAACACCAAATATAACCTATTTCGAAAATTAAAATAAATAACAGTAAAGGGAAGTAAGGTCTAATCCTTAGGGACTAAATGTAAATAATCTTATTTGTCGAGATCCTAGGCGAAATCTTGCCCAAGAAAACCATTGAAATCTAAAAAGAATAAAAAAATAAAAGTAAAAGAGATAGAAAATAAAGGTGTTGAAATAAAATAAATTGCATAAAAATAAATAAAGTCGAAGGAAGAAAGGTTTTATCGATGTCTAAAGATCTAACCTCTAGTTATCTTTGATTCTTTCTTGGTTCATTCATAGACTTTGGATGGTTCTTCTTGTGCCCAATAAGCCAGTTATAGTGGAAGAGGACGCCTACGACCACCAACTCCAGATATAATTTTGAATTTAGAGAATCTGACTCTAGCCAACCGTCGCTCCAATAGGACTGTCTTACACTAGATCATTTTTTCCTAATGACAAATGTCACACCATTTTGTCTCTTTGGCTCAGCAATCTCTGACGTTGTAAGTTAGTGAATCGACTGTGAAATCTCCTCAAAACACACAACGATCGTCTTTGCATAAGATGAAAAGGTTGCTTTTGTAGGGATTTTGGACGGAATCGTCGATCCCATAATTCAGACAATTGATGAATACTCGGGTGAGTAGAATTAAGTGCAGATTCTAAGCCTAATAAACATGGAAGAACATTTGATAACCTTCGGCTAGAAGGGTTTTTAGTTGCTCATGTTTTTGGGGAAGAACATAAGATAAAAAAAATATAGTATTGAACTAAGATTTTTAAGAGATGGAGGATTTTTTCAATGATTGGGAAGTAAATAACTCAATCACTCCATCCCTTATTTATAGTACATATAAATTTCTAGTTAAATTCAATCTAAACTCTAAAAGATAATTAGAATCAAATATAAACATTAATTCCCTAATTGGATCCACTTTAAACTCTAAAAGATAAATCTAAAAAGATAAATATAACTTTAAAAATAAAAATAAACATTAATTCCCTAATTAGATCCACTTTAATAATATCTAAAGATTAATCCCAATAAAAATAAGTTTTAAAATAAAATAAAATAAAATCAACTCTTTTTGTCCCATAAAAACTCTCTTTAAGTCTTCCACCCTTTCACAACTTCTCTATTTATTTTTCAAAATTGCTCTTTTTGCCCTAATTCATTTTTTTTCTTCATTTTAGTCCCTACAAAATAAAAGGATCACAAATAACCCAAATTAATAGGATCATACTCACAAAATATTTATAATTAATACCCAAAAGTATGTTATTTTTAAACGTTATCATATTCCCCCTACTTAGCCCACGCTTGCCCTCAAGTATGATTCTTAATCCACTAAGTAATTTAAATTTTTCCATGGAAAGAAATAACACTCCGAAGTTTTACAAACAATTAAGCATAATGCATATGAAAATAAAAAAAACCTTTAGCTTGCTGTAAGTAAAATCGAAAAAGTAACCCAATCAAAACACACAACAATTAAATCATCTTGAATTATTTCATGAGAGTTAGCTAATTTACTAAACTTACCAAGACACTTATTTGTTCACCCTTGTCTCCAAATTTAGTTCTCTTCCTTTTATTTTGTCGATTTTTTTTTCTTAAGAATATATTAGATCTTTTGACGCAAAATGAAATGACACCCGAGCACTCCATCTCGGTTACTCATCCTAACATGCTCCCAATCATTTTTTCCTTAATTTTTTTAGAATGTGATAACTTTTTTGATGTGAAATGAAATGACAACCAAGCAGTCCATCCTGGTTACTCAGTCCAACACACTCTGAATTTTTTTATTCCACAATTTCGATCAATAGAGATTTACTTAACATGTCACACAACCTTTTTATGTGAAGTAAGATGACAACCCAAGCACCCTACCCTTGTTACTCAATTAGTCATGTTTTCAGTTGTGCTCATAATCGCGGAATCATCCTAATTTTTTCTCTTTTTTTTTATTTTTCATTTTTTCGAACAGAGAATTTTAATTTAGGAGGACTAAGAAAAACAATAAAGTGTCAAGAATAAGTTTTGGCAACCAACTAACAATCACGAAAAACAAATTTAGTAATGCAATCGAATTAAATGTCCTCTTTGCAAATAAACTCAATCGATTTTACCATAAGCAAGATAAGATCATCCTCATTAATCATAATCATGTCCACCTAATAGAAATAAAACAGTGGAGACAACATTAATCATAGCAAAATCAAAATTAACTCAGCAAACAAGAAGCATACTCATGGGTGAAACAGTAGGCAATTCGTGGACAAATTCTTAGGTATGAAAAGGGACAGGATATACTTAAAAAAACAAATATGGGCAAAACAGGCAGAAAACAACAAGCAACAGCTCAAACAATAAATAAAAATAGAAAAAACAATAAGGAATATTCCTCCTACTTAAAATGCATTGCCCTCAATGTGAAGAAGAATACGAAAAGAAAAGGGTTGAGAATACTCCTTATGTCATTGTTGCTCTCGTAGTGCTAGAGTTTCCGTCACCGATTTTTTCGTGAAATAAATTCCTTGAGTCTCCTGGACATAAAATAAATAAATAAATAAATACAAATATAAAAATAAAAAGAAAATAAAAATAAAATTGGGTTGCCTCCCAACAAGCACTTGTTTAACGTCGCTAGCTTGACGCTCGAACTAGAATTGGGGTTGTTCCAACTGAATTTTTTTATCGTATGGGCTTGGAAATTTCGTGCTTGCATAATAGAAAGTAAAAGTGTAGTGTTCATAGGGACAATAATTCATTAACAGATTGATAAGTTGGATCTAAATCATCAAACAATATTTTAGGTTCATTTTCATGAAGTGATTTGGAAGTCTCTTCATTTAAGTATTCAACTATATTGACATGGTTTACGCTCAAGATTTCACTAGGGTAACTGATGGCATCGTAAACATTGAATTTCAGGATCTCTCTGTCAAACTCCATCTTGAGGGTTTCACTACGCACGTCAATCTTAGTATTTGTGCTATTAAGGAAAGGTCACCCTTACAAGATGTTGGAAGACCCAAGAGTATTATCCTCTTTCATCTTCACTACATAAAAATCTACAGGAAAAATTAGTTTGTTGGCTTTCACCAACACGTCTTCAAGGACTCCTTCGGGATGCACAATGGACCTGTCCGCCAATTGGATTATAACACCTGTTTCCTTCAAAAGACCTACATTTAGTGATTCATAAATGGAAAAAGACATTACATTTATAGAAGCCCCTAAATCACACATAACTTTTTTAATTACGAAATGACCTATTTTTCATGGTATTGCAAACATGCCTCTATCTTTACATTTTGTTGGCATCCTTCATTGCAAAATCGTAGACACATTCTCACCAACATTTACCTTTTCGTTTTCAGTCAATTTTCATTTTTTGGTACAAAGTTCTTTAAGAAATTTAGCAACTCGTGGAATCTATTTAATAGCATCTAATAATGGTATATTTACCTCGACTTTTTTGAATGTTTCAAGGATCTCTGTTTCCTTCTTATCTTTCTGATCTTGTCTCAGCTGTCCTAGAAAAGAGGGTTGAATTTTGGGTAATGAAAGTTTCGATCGGACCTATTTGTAGTTCTTTTGCTTTTCTTGGGCATGATTTGTGCCAGGATTTGGTTGTCTTAGGTTAGGTTTTGTTTATGACGGTAGTCTACCCTGTGTGCTTAATTTCTCCATTGACATGGTCAACTCCTTAATAGATACCTCAATTTTCTTTCAAAAATCTATAGTTTGCTGTTGAAATTGAAGAACATTAACTGCTAATTTATTCAACATGGCTTCTAAAGAAGTACCTAAATTTTACTCTTGTTGTGGAAACTGGTTTTGGGTTGACTGGTTATAGCATAAAGTTACCTCATATCTCAAGTTAGGATGGTCTTTCCACCCTGGGTTGTATGTATTTGCGTAAGGATCATAATGTCTTTGGGGCGGTCTAAGGAAGTTTCCCACAACATCCAATTTGGCCATAGAATAATCATACAAACTAGAGCATGCATCAGTTGTGTGCTCGAGTTCTCCACAAATTCTTCATTGACAGGCCGACCCTATTTTTCCTATAATAAGAGAACTCACAACATTATTAAGTCTTTCAACATTATCTTTTGAGGAGGAATTACTTAGTTGGTGAACCCTTTTAGTAGGTTTAGGATTGGCTTGGAATTGTTGAGTTTTTGCAGACATTGTGGATATCAAGTCTCTTGCTTGTTGAGGAGTCATATTAACCAATGCTCCTGCACTGGCGGCATCTATCATATTCATCTCCATAGGTTTCAAGCCCTTATAGAAGTATTGGAGAAGAGACTATTCAGTTATCCCATATTGTGGACAACTTGCATACAACTTTTTAATTCGCTCCCAATAGTCATACAGAGACTCTACATCTTTTTGTCTAATCCCCAGAAATTCTCTTCTTAACTCAGTGGCACACGAGGTTGGGAAAAACCTGTTAAGAAACAAACGACAAAGGTTAGCCCAAGTTGTAATAGACCCAGAAGGTAAATAAAATAACCATTCCCTAGCGGAGTCTACTATAGAAAAAAGGAAAGCACGTAATTTAATTTGGTCCTCAGTTAGCCCTTGAGGTTTCATACTAAGACAAACCATGTGGAATTCCTTCAGATGTTTATGTGGATTTTCATTTTGCAATCTACAAAAAATTGATAGTAATTGGATTAAACCTGATTTAAGCTCAAAGTTAGCATCCACAGTAGGATATGCAATGCACAACAGTGGTTGATCATCAGGAGCCTCGACTAATTATCAAATTGTTTGATCCATAGGTGGTGATGGCGGATCTCAATTTTCGTCAACCCTAGTGATTGGAACTTCCGCCGATGGATTAACTCATTGGTTTTCCAATGTTGGATTAAGGTTTTCGTTTACATTAGATTCACCTTCGTTACTTTCTTCTACTTCTAAAGGTGGGCTATGCTTAATTCCTACAACTTCTGACTGCCTCTTTCGTAATGTTGTCTCCTTACGATTAGCTTTTGCAGTCTTTTCAATCTCGGGACCGTACGAGTATGCAAGATTTCCTATAGCATATCTAGTCATAAAAAAAGATTAGTACATTACTAGTCCCCAGCAACGGTGCCAAAATTTGATGTGTTATCAGGAACACCAAATATAACCTTTCTGAAAATTAAAATAAATAACAGTAAAGGGAAGTAGGGTCTAATCCTCAGGGACTGGAGTGTAAAGAATCTTGTCTATTGAGATCCTGGGCGAAATCTTGTTCAGGAAAATCGTCGGAATCTGGAAAAAATAAAAAAACAGAATTAAAAGAGATAGAAAATATAGGTGTTGAAATAAAATAAATTGCATAAAAATAAATAAAGTCGAAGGAAGAAAGGTTTTATCGACATCTAGAGATCCAACCTCCGGTTATCTTTGATTTTTTCTTGGTTCAATCATAGACTTTAGATGGTTCTTCTCGTGCCCGAATAAGCTAGTTATAGTGGAAGAGGATGCCTACGACCACCAACTCCAAATATAATTTTGACTTTAGAGGAACCTGACTCAAGCCAACTGTCGCTCTAATGGGACCGTCTTACACTAGATCATATTTTCCTAATGACGAATGCCACGTTGTTTTGTCTCTTTGGCTCGACAACCTCTGACGCAGTAAGTTAGCGAATCGATTGTGTAATCTCCTCAAAACACACAGAGCGACCGTCTTTGCATAAGATGAAAAAATTACTTTTGTAGGGATTTTGGATGGAAGCGTCGATCTCATAATTCAAAGAATTGATGAATACTCAGATGAGAAGAATTAAGCGCAATTCTAAGCCTCATGAATTTTGGAAGAACATTTGATAACCTTCGGCTAGAAGAATTTTTAGTTGCTCATGTTTTTTGAGAACACAAGATAAAAAATAGAGCTTTTTACTGAACTAGGATTTTTGGGAGATGGAGAATTATTTTCAATTTTTTGGGAGATGGAGGATTTTTTCAATAATTGGGAAGTAAATAATTCAGTCACTCCATCCCCTGTTTATAGTACATATAAATTCCTAGTTGAATCCAATCTAGATTCTAAAAGATAATTAAAATTAAATCTAAACATTAATTCCCTAAGTGGATCCACTTTAAACTCTAATAGATAAATCTAAAAAGATAAATATAATTTAAATACAAATTAAATATAAATAATATCTAAAGATTAATCCTAATAAAAATAAGTTTTAAAATAAAATAAAATCAACTCTTTTTGTCTCATAAAAACTTTCTTCAAGTCTTCCACCCTTTCACAACTTCTCTCTTTCTTTTCCAAAATCGCGCTTTTTGCCCCAATTCGTCCTTTGTCTTCATTTTAGTCCCTACAAAATAAAAGGATCACAAATAGCCCAAATTAATAAGATCATACTCACAATATATATAATCAATACCCAAAATTATCTTAATTTTAAACGTTATCAAAGACATGCCCCTATCTTCTTTCAACACTCGCTTGGATGGCGTCTTCCACAATAATGACAGTGCGCCACAACGCTGGAACCAACGGATGCCTCGACTCTCGGAGCCCATCAAATTTTCCCAATTTCTTAGGTCGTGCAATGTTACCAACTGATCTAATCTCTCTCTCTTGGTTTTACCCTGAGCCTTATCCTGTTCTTTCCTCTCGTGCACAGTGCGCTTAACTTCTTCAATAGCCTTAACCTTATCCACCAGCATAGCAAAAACTCGCTCCCTCTGGGAAGTTATCAGTACTCTCAACTCATACCGTAATCCTTCTTCAAATCTTACACACTTTTCATATTCTGTAGCAACCACTGCTCTAGCATACCTGCTCAACCTCAAAAACTCGACCTCGTATTCAGCTACAGATCGCTCACCCTATTCAAAACTCATAAACTCCCTACGACGAGCCTCGATATAATTGGCTCCAACATACTTGTTCTGAAAGGCATTCTTGAAATACTCCTAAGTCACTGACTCAGGTTGACTGCCCTGCTTCGCAGTCAACCACCACTGGTATGCCTAATCCCGCAACAATGATACGGCACCTCTGAGTTTCTGTGTTAGTGTACAGTCAATATCATCCATTCTCTATTCAATAGCCTCGAGCCAGTATTCAGCCACTATAGGAGATGCTCCAATTACACCTCTAAATAATTCAACCTCATTGGAATGGAGCCGCTCAGTGATAGAAGCTCGAGGTACACGAGTTCCAATAACCCTCTTCAAAACCTGTAACATAGCTTGAGAAACGAGATCATCCCTAATTGGCTCAACCTGAGGCTTGGTCTCGACGGTAGGAGTACTAATAGTTTCATTGGTCTAAAAAACGGGGATGCTTTTCATGTAAGACTATTTAGCTCGAGGTCATCCCCGATGCCCTCGTGATCCGCGTACACGACTTCCTCGTGAACTCATCTGTCAGTGTCTACAATATCATAATTACACAAATCAATTTAAAGCTTAGTCAAACCTTTCCCCATGTTACGTTGGTTAATAGTTCAGTTGCATAGCAACTGATATCAATTCAGTCAAAAATCAATCGATAACAGTTCAATTTCAGTTCCATTAACTCAATACAGTTGGCATATTAATGTTCAAGAGGAACTTATAGGCACAGTGTCGAAGGCTTGATCTTCTTAAATTCAATCCCTATTCTAATTATACCCCACTAGTAGACCCATTACATAGTCTGAGTGTTGCAAACCTAACTTTGATACCACTAAATGTAACACCCTAAACCCAACCTAGGAGAATAGCTAAGTCCAAGAGCGTCACAAGACAATAAAAGTAAAATGCAATGAAAGCAAACTTACAACATGTCATTAAAATAAACATATGTTCAACAACAAATTCAGAATACCAACACAAGTTCAAAGTTGCACAAGTACATCTTTAACATAACATACATAGCTAGCCCTAAGTCTTACAAGTCTTAAGTGACTGAGCTTCCTATCCATCGGTTGTCAAGTCTGTGAAGTTCCTGAATACCACTCAAAGAGTTAGTACAAGGTATAACAAGGCTTCAAAAGATTTGATGACAATAACATGTAAAACAAACATTTGTTTAATGACTGTCTGTCACGTTTTCTGGTTATGAACACAATAACAGCGTAATTCGATAACCGTCTAGTAGTGTTTACAGTCTCACTACCTATGCAGTATAGCATTACTGTGTTTACAGTGTCATAATCATTTCAGTAAGGTATTACGGTGTTTACAGTGTCACCATAATCTCAATATAGTATTACGATGTTTAAAGTGTCACCGTCATTTCAGTATATTATCTCGATGTTTGTAATGTTACTGTCATTTCAGTATAGTATTGCAGTGTTTACAGTGTCACTGCAGATTCAATATTTTGATAACTTTCAGTAAATCACAATTATACAAGTGAAAATACACTACACACGATCTAACACACGACCATGTGTCAGCCATGTGTGCCACACGGTCTGGCCCACGCCCGTGTGTCTAGGCCGTGTAAATCTTTGTTTCTGATTTCACCAAACAAAGTGGACATGTGTCAGATCGTATATGTCTAGACTGTGTAATTTACTGTTTTTGAATTCTCAAAACAGTATGTTTACACGTTCTAGCACACGCCCGTGGGCGTAGCCCATGTGTCTCATGTAGCCTATTTATATGACACACAGCCTAGCCATACGCTCGTGTTCCAGCCCGTGTGTCTTCGAATAGAAACTGGGTAATTCTTTTTAGGAAACAGGGAAAAATATGCAAAAATCAGCAAGGGTACTGCCCAAACGAGTACTCTGAAGCCTAACCGATACAAAATAACCATTTACGCAGTTAATTTCTCAACCATACAAAAATTATCAATCAAACCTCCTCTTTTGAGAAAATCCCAACACAGTCGAACAATCATATTCAAAGTACCTTATTTTGACAGTTCACGCCCTATGCTTCTCGAGGAAATTGACCTCAACAGGATGCTCTCCTAAAACATTACTGTCAACGTTTAGACACAAGTTTCACACAATTCACTACATTCACAGAGAAATTCTAAATTCAACAATAACAACATTCAACTCAAATTTCTTTGTTCACTACAACCCAGTATCGCTCAAAACTTACCGCAACCACAACCTCTACTGTTCGCAAACAAAAACCGATAATAACAGTACTCTCATAACGTTAGGGAACAAAAAGAAGGAGTAGATACTTTTCCAAAAGATATAACACCGTAAGTTTTCTCCTTTTTTAGGAAGAAGAACGTTCAATTTATTTTTAAAACTAAAAATAAAATAAAATAGTAATCCAATGCACGACAGTACGCAAAAAGATACCACATCTACTTACATAAGGATTCGAACTCACGACCCCACGAATAACTAAATAAACATGAGACCATCGAACCATTAAGCTCATCATTGACCCATCCCAAATAGAATAGTTTAAATTTTCGAGGCGTTACAAGCACACCCTTGAAATCACAACCATCGAAAAACATCTATACTAGTTTTCAGAAGTAGACGATTAGCTGCAATTTGCTATGTTGTTTGTCTATCAAGTGATACTTCAATGAGTTTGATTCATTAAATCTACATAAGCTCATTATGCATTGTTATACAGTGAATTCAGATATTTTCTCATATGTGTCAAAAAAGCATAATTACAATCATCATGTACCTTTTTCCAATTACTAAAGCCACTATGAGTAAATGTAGTTAATCCAAAATGATTATTTTGATTGCTATTAAAAAGGTAACAAGGCAAACAAAATACTGCATCTTTAGAAGGTGAATATTCTAACCAGGAAAAATGTTTAAACCATAATGGTTGAAAATAACGAGGATACTTTTTTGAATTGGAAGTAGGATATTCTGAAAGAATAGGTTGATATGGTCCAACCTTAATATAATCTCATCGAATTTCATCACACGTATTGATCGGATACTCGTATATTTGCTTACGTAACCTAGGTTCACGTTCTAAGTTAGACAAATCAAGTGCCTAATCTTCAACTTTAGGAATTTTAGAAGGACGAGCATCAGAGTTTAAAGGAGCAAACGATGAAGGTGATACCTCAATTTGTGACGCTTCTGAAGGTGACTTTATTGTTTCTGTACTTTTCTTTTTTTAAAAACGAATCAATTGTTTTCGACTTCATAACTACAATATCTTAAAAGAAAAAAATTAATAACTATAAAATAAAATTAAACTATAAACTTTAAAACACAATAAAAATAATTGTAAAATTGTAAAAAGATGAAGAAAAAAAACCTTAGAATGAACTCGATACCGCGTTTGAAGAACAAACGTTGATGATAGTAGTTGCTAATAGCAATAGGAAAAGAGACTTCTTTTTCACTAGTTAAAAAATTAAATTATAACCTAAATTCACATTTAATGGTATAATTAAAAGTGAACAACTATCATCTGAAAAAAGAAAGTTGAAATATATTATATAAATATTTAACGTTAAAATATATGATATGAAAAAAAACTAAAAAAATAAATATTTATTTAAAGTTAAGAAGTTAAAATATATGATATGGAAAAAAAAAGAAATAAATAATTTTATTATATAAATATTTAAAGTTAAAATATATGATATGAAAAAAAAAAAAAGGATATATTTATTTAAAATTAAAAAGTTAAAATATATAATATGAAAAAAAAATAAAGAAAGAAATAATTTTATTATATAAATACTTGAAGTTAAAATATATAATATGAAAAAAAAATTAAAAAGAAAATATTTATTTAAAATTAAAAAAGTTAAAATATATAATATGAATAAAATAAAGAAAGAAAGAATTTTATTTAATGTTCAAAGTTGGAAGGGGGCAAACAAAAATTTAAAGGGAGGGCTAAAATTTTCAAAAGCTAAGGGGCTAAATAAAAAATATACATTTTTATAATTTTAGGGAGACTCAAACTCTTTCTAGCTTTCCAATTTCACCTCTACAAAAGAGTCCGTCAAATCACAGATCTTCGCCAAAACGAAGAATTCGCCAAATGGCACATACAAAATTTTTTATACCTAATCAAAGCAAACAATTTTACTTACTCGTCTCTACGCTTATTTACCAAAACACACTAAACAATAACTACATATCGAAAGTTTATCGGACAGACTGCTACATGTTATACGGATGCAATAAAATTAGGCTGCCTTGGCTTCAACCCAGAAATCAGTTTTACAGCAGCCAAACATGGCCTACAAGGTATTCTGGGTGCTTTTTATACTACTCCTACTGCTATCGTTTTCCCTACTCTTGCCTCCATCTTCATCAACAAACACTCACTTCATCGGTAAGTTGAATTCAAACCATATATAACAGTTGTTTTTCATTTCTTATATATCATCTCTTTCAGATTTTTCTTTTTCTGGGTTTATAATTGTAGTTAAGAAGATCAATGAAGTGATACGTAGAAATTTAATCGGAGTAAAACCACCTACAAATAATCAACATCCAGGTGGAGGGGAGCATGGTCGTAAATAATGGTTTATTTTGGTTTTTTTTTTATAACTGCGACCAGATACAGATACGGGTTATTTAGAATTGAATCCAATATTTCATGCTTATAATATGATATTTTTGTCATTAAACTAAGATGTTGTGGGTGCAAATACTTGTTATTAGATCCCATAACTCATGTATATGTATTGTTTTCCATATTGCAATCTTGCTTAAAACATTTTATATTTTAGATAGTTTCAGTACGTTCATATTTTATGTACTATATAAGTTAATATTTTTGTATTTATATTATTTATAATCAGACAAGTCAGTAAAAATATCATGGAATTTCTATATTAAGAAAAAATAGATAAATTAATCTTTGTACATTAGACTAAATAATAAACTAGTCCTTTCTATTAATAATTTCATCCAATTTTACTGTTAAAAATTGAAGTGATTGACGAATTAATCAAACAATAGAAATTGATCATATTTTAATAGTAGAAATGTAAGGAATTTTTAATAGAACAATGAATTTGCATTTTAATATAAAATACATGAATTAATTTACTTATTTTTTGAATAGAAAATTAAAATACAATATAACTTCTAATACAAGAATCCATATAAATGTAATTATCCAATTCTAAAGAATATCAACTCTAAAAAATTCAACAGTAGTATATTATATATGTGCGAGTAGTCTTCATATAGGCCTTTCTGATAAGTGGCATTAATATAACATATGTAGGTTTTATGTTTGACATTAATCTAATAATTAAATTAATGTTTTATATTTCCGGTTAATAAATAATTTTAATCATTAAATTATAATATTGAGGTTAATAATATATATCTTTAACGATTTATCAACAAAGGGAAAGATTTAGAAGATACAACGATGAATCAACAGTTAGTAGGTAGTCTTATGTACTTAACTTTAACAAGGCCAAATATTTCTTTTGCAGTTGACATTGTGAGCCGTTACATGCAAAATCCAAAGAAACTTCACTTGGAAGCAGGTTCGGCGAATTTTGAGGTACGTGAAGAGTACGATTGATCATGGTATTCTGGACAGAAGAGGTAGAGATTGCAAGCTAGTTGGCTATTGTGATGCTGACTATGCAAGTGACCATGATACCCGACTCTCAACTACAGGGTATGTGTTTATACTTGGATTCGGAGCAATTTCTTGGTGCAGCAAAAGACAACCCACAATGTCTTTGTTAACCACTGAAGTAGAGTATCGTGCAGTGGTAATGGCAGCTCAAGAGAGCACTTGGCTTTTGTTGGAGGACTTGCATCAACAAGTGGAGTTTCCAATCACCATATACTGTGACAACATGTCAGCCATACGCTTAGTAGAGAATCCAGTTTGTCATGCAAGAACTAAACATATGAAGGTGCACTACCACTTTGTTAGAGAAAAAGTCTTGAAAGAATAAATTAAGTTTGAACATATAAAGATAGAAAACAAAGTGACGAACCTGCTCACGAAAGGTTTGAGTGGCAGCAAGCTCGAAAATTTATGTTATCAGCTCGACATGACAAACAAAAAGTAAGTTGGTGTTGAGGGGGAGTGTTGAAATATCAACACCAACTTATTGAAAAATAAAGTGTAAAGTGTTTTTGTTAGTAAAGAATGTATCTCACATTCCAAATGGTTTATGAATCTATGTAAAACTCATATCCCAGAATGCTTAGGAAAATAAGGATAGTAGGACCTTGGGTCTATAAAAAGACCTCTATTATATGTATTATTCACACTGAAATAAATCAAATGTTGAGTTTTTCATTTGATTTCTTCTTTCATTCTCTCAGTGTTTTGAGTTTTTATTGGGTCGTGGGGTATTCAACAATTAGATGGTTCCATGACCCCTCAAATTGCTATATAACTAAGTCGGCCTATTCTTGGCTTACTCTTCAAAATATTGGGTACGGTCCGCATAGACTTTTTTAGCATGTCATTTAGAAGCTCCGTATTCTACCCAAGATTCGCACCTTTGTATGGAGAATTGGTAATGGCATTCTCCCAACTAATGTGAAGATTGGGTCGGTAATTCACACTCATGACAAACGTTGCCCGAGATATGGGGAGGAGAATGAAACTTTAGTGCACGCTCTCAAAGATTGCCCAAAAGCACAAACTGTTTTGTCTTACGATGGCCTCAATAGGAGGATTCTTAACTTCGAAACTACTTGTGGCATTGATTGGCTTGAGCACGCCATGCACTTCTTAGACAAGCACTCGTTCGAAGACTTTTTGGTGGTCCTTTGGAATATTTGGAATGCGAGGAACAACTCTATGTTTCGAGGCATTGACGAGGACGCTCGCATTATTTGGGATAGAGCTAAAACTCTTGAAGGTGATTTCTGAATTCATAACTTGGCTAGATGCCCCCTGAGGTCGAGAGATAGCAGCCCTCAACAATGGCACAAACCTTCGGATGGTGTCATTAAAATCAATGTGGACGCCGCAGTGAGTAATAATAAAATGGGTATTAATGTTATTGGGAGTGACAGCGACGGTTTTGTTCTTGGGGGTTGTATGCGATATAAGTTCGAAACTGCTTGTGTGGATTGGGTTGAGCTGGAAGCCATACGGATTGGTTTGGTTTGGACTGCTAATAATAACTTTGTGCCAATTATCCTTGAGTCCAATTGTGCAGGGTTGGTTAATCAGATTAATAGTCACCGTGAGGACATCACTCTTGTTGGTCATCATGTCGAGGAGATCCGGTCTTTGTTGAAGAATTTTTTAGATGTTGATATTAGGTGGATTCATAGGGATTGTAATAAAGTAGTCAATAAGCTTAGTTCTTTAGCTATTGATTCGTGTTATAATTCGGATTTTGATATGGATTATCAGAAAGGTTCCTATTGTCTTGTAATTTCTGATTCGGTTTAATATAGAGGTAGTGGCCTTCAGGCCTGTTTTATTCAAAAATAATAATGATATTATAACAGACATGAATTTAATAAATAATTTTAATAGTGTTAATAAATTTTAAAAATTCATGTCAATATTTTAATTAAAATAAAATATTTAAACTAACTAATGACATCATAAAAATTGAAGTATAAAATTATGCAAAAAAAAAATTGAAGTATAGATAATAAACTTCAAATTTCAGCTTAAAAATTAAAATTTGAATAATATTATATATTAAAAAAAAGTAGAAGACTCTATATTTGAACACGTGTTATGAAATGCCCCAAGGCATTCCGACTTTCGAGTACAGATTTGTTAGATTTCCGTTAATAATTAGGTTTTTCATGCTAATATGTCCTTGAAAAAACACGCTAATATATAGCTGAGATTAAGAATATATTCGTAGTTATAAAATCTTACTCTTTTTTTTCTCTAACAAATCTCAATTGTTGAATTCAATAAGTGGTTCTAATGGTTTAGAGGATGTTGTTTATCTTAAGATATTCGGATTCGAGCATTTATTTATGCAAGATGTGTATGCATTATTAAAAAATTAAAAAAATATGAATAAATATTATCATATGATCATATTAATATATTAAAAAAAAAATTCAGTGGTTAATTTAAAACAAATATTTAGTTGAGACTAATAATATATTTGAGACTTCATTGTCTGCTGATGTGAAGACGGAGGTTTGAAAAACTTTTGCACCATTGATTGGATTATCTATCTATAAAGAAAAATCAAAATTATGAAATTGGAAAGAAAATTATAATTTTCTAAGTTGGGCTTGAAAGGTAAACAGAATTGGGTAACGTAAAATAAAGGGAAATGACTACTTTATTTAGTCAATATTTATTAATTTGCATGTCACAATAGAGTGATAAATTTTTTGAGTAAAGTTTTAACAGTAAATTATTAGTGCGATTCGAATTCAAGTTACATCTGAAATAATGAACACAATAACGTTCAGATCAACACACAAAATTTTTTTTTGTTGATATCTCAACAAATAATTTTCTTTTTAACGGTTTAGTATTTAATAAATCAAATTGGCTTAAAAATTAAAAAATTAAAAAATTAAACATAAGTTGACAAAGAAAATGAGAGATGAAGAAATAATCATTTAGATATTTTGGTTTTTTATATAGTTTTTTATAAATTATAATCATCAAAATAAAATTTTATTATACCCTTTAAATATTCAATTTAACCATTTTAATAATAGTTTAATTTGTTTTATATATAATTTTTTATGTAATTTATGGCGGATGTGTCTTAGTTTAATTGATATTTTTAATTTTACTCAAATAATAAGCTTTGATTTTGATTTTGAAAGACAATAAATAAAATAAGGTTTAAGGATGCAAAAAGTCTTCATATTTTTTTAAATAAAGAAATTAAACCCTTGCATTTTTTTCACTCAATTGGATACTTAAACTTTCAAAATGTATCAACAAAGTACTTAAACTTTTTCAAAAAAAAAAATCAATTAATTTTTTTTTTGCACTCAATTAGGTATTTGAACTGTTAAAATGTATCAAAAATACCCTTCAACCATTAAAGTTAATTGCCCCTAATTTTTTTTAGTTAAAGTCACCCCGTGCCACAATCACGGTATGTCATGTAGCAAAAAATATAAAAATGAAAATCAATAAAAGTTATAAAATTACCAAATTTTAATAAAAAATATTAAATATATTAAAAATTAAAAAAATATAAAAATTGTAAAAAATTATAAAATACATAAAAATACTATTCAACCATTGACCATTAAAGTTAACGATCCCTAAGTTTTTTCAGTTAAAACCATCACATATTGCAACATAATGTGACAAGTGAAGAAAAATGAAAAAAAATAAAAAAACAATAAGAGTTATAGAAAAATCATAAAATACTTCTTTTGATACGGTAATTTCTTTTATAAATTTTATATTTTTTTTACATTTTTTTAATTTTCTTACGATTTTATAAAATTTTATAATATTTTTTTCTATATTTCTATATAATTTATATATTTTTTTACAAATGTTTGTTTATAATTTTTTATAATTTTTTATAAAATTTAATAATTTTTATAACTTTTATTCATTTTTATTTTTTAAATTATTTTGCCACATGTCACGTCGTGATTGTGACACGTGGTGGCTTTAATTGAAAAAAATTAAAAGCAGTTAACTTTAATGGTCAATTGTTAAAGTTAAAGGTCAAAGAGATTTTTTAATGCATTTTGACAGTTCAAGTACCTAATTGAGTACCAAAAAAATGCAGGGACTTAATTGGTTTTTTGAAAAATATGAAGGCTTTTGTTATACATTTAGACAGTTCAAATATCCAATAGAATACAGAAAGAGAATGTTGTTCATCCTAAAGGTCCCGGGTTTGAGCACCTGTGTATGCAAGGCATGTGTGCGTTGTCAAATAATTAAAAAAGTATGAATAAATATTACTATATAATCACACTAATATATTAAAAAAAAAAAGGTTAAGTGCGTTTTACCCACAAAATAGTAAGGAAAAGAAGACGGACGAAATTTCTGCGATGAATATTCAGAGAAGAAGAAAAGATTAATTAGATCAAACATTATCTAACTTATCGTAAGCTGTTGACCAAGAAAAAAAAAACTTGTCTGGTAAGCAATTATTGATATAAAAGAGTGAGTCTGGAAGTCCACAAGAATCACAATCCAGTCCGATCAAGCTGCCTTGGCTTCAACCCAGAAATCAGTTTTACAGCGGCCAAACATGGCCTACAAGGTATTCTGGGTGGTTTTTATACTACTCCTACTGCTATCGTTTTCCTTACTCTTGCCTCCATCTTCCCCAACAAACACTCACTTCATCGGTAAGTTGAATTAAAACCATATATAGCAGTTGTTTTTCATTTCTTATATATCATCTCTTTCAGATTTTTCTTTTTCTGGGTTTATAATTGTAGTTAAGAAGATCAATGAAGTGATACGTAGAAATTTAATCGAAGTAAAACCACCTCCAAATAATCAACATCCAGGTGGAGGGAAGCATGGGTAGTAAATAATGGTTTATTTTGGTTTTTTTTTTTATAACTGCGATCAGATACAGATACGGGTTGTTTAGAATTGAATCCAATATTTCATGCTTATAATATGATATTTTTGTCATTAAACTAAGATGTTGGGGGCGTAAATACTTGTTATTAGATCCCATAACTTATGTATATGTATTGTTTTCCATATTGCAATCCTGCTTAAAACATTTTATATTTTAAATAATTTCAGTACGTTCATATTTTCTGTACTATATAAGTTAATATTTTTGTATTTATATTATTTATAATCATACAAGTCAGTAAAAATATCATGGAATCTCTATATTAAGAAAAAAATAAATAAATTAGTCTTTGTACATTAAATTAAATAATAAACTAATCCTTTCTATTAATAATTCCATCCAATTTTACTGTTAAAAATTGAAGTGATTGACGAAATAATCGAACAATAGAAATTGATCATATTTTAATAGTAGAAATGTAAGGAATTTTTAATAGAACAATGAATTTGCATTTTAATATAAAATACATGAACTAATTTACTTATTTTTTGAATAAAAAAATAAAATACAATCTAACTTTTAATACAAGAATCCATATAAATGTAATTATCCAACTCTAAAGAATATCAACTCTAAAAAATTCAACAGTAGTATATTATATATGTGCGAGTAGTCTTCATATAGGCCTTTCTGATAAGTGGCATTAATATAACATATGTAGGTTTTATGTTTGACATTAATCTAATAATTAAATTAATGTTTTATATTTCCGGTTAATAAATAATTTTAATCATTAAATTATAATATTGAGGTTAATAATATATATCTTTAACGGTTTTTGATTCGTTATATAAAATTAAAAGGTTTGAGTTTGAGATTTAATTATTAAACATGTATTGTCTATTTTTTGCATTCGATTGAAATAATACAACATAAAAGCATTGGAAAACCCAAGTCATACCAAAAGCAGCATTGCTGCTATTTGCAAGAAAACCATCCAAAGCAAATAGACTATATCCACAGACACAGTTCGCCTGAAAATCAATAACATAGATAAGTCTACTCTATACTAATTTAACGCCCCCATGCTTTGAATAAAACTCACCACCATGCTTTGAATATTTCAGAGCAATTGACCTCTGTAATTGCCAAAGCGAAAGCCATTTCATTCCCTTACTGTTCAGCTTTCCCAAAGGATATTTTACATCCGCTCATCCTTCTTCTATCAATGTCGATGAACATTGATTGCAGCAGCCGCGGTCTTGACTCAATTTTAGTTAGCCAATTGCGCACCAAATTTGATCCAACTTCGATCAACAGTGGCCAGCATGTTGCCCAACCCATGCCAGAAAACAAGTCTAAAGCTACTTTAATTGCACATACCTCAGCAATGTCAGCCTCCTTTGCTTCACTTGGACTGAAAATATTGCCCGAGCCAAACCATCTTCATCTCTCAGCACCTCACCACCCCTAACTACATCCTCATTCACCACCCTTCAACCAACCTTGTGGAGGAGGCCACCAATTAATACCACATCCCTATTTTTTTTATTGTTTAACGTACATTTCAATAGGCAAAACCACCAAGAACTCTCAAACAAATTTACTTCATCATACACTACCCTTACCCACATCAGAGCTCTCATCTTTGAGTGAAATATTAACGTTTCCATTGATATAAGTTTTCGATTAAACACAATCTCATTTCTTGCCAGCCAAATAGACTAACATGCCGTCGATACCAAGATCAACCATAAGCTTTTAAGGACTTCTAACAAGTACACGTCATTGCACAACTCATAGAATTCAGTAAATCCTTCCACTGGAATCCATCCTATCTCCCACCAATTGAATATTTTATGCCAAAAGCCCTCAACGAATTTACATTTGAAGAATAGATGATCTGATCGTTCCAGCTCTCTATCACACCAAGGGCAACCCTTCGTCAATTGTTGAATCTGCACTCCCCTCCTAATAAGAAATTCTTTCGTAGGAATTCTTCCTATAGCCAACATCCAAAGGAAACTTCTCACTCTGGGAAGCACTTTCAACTTCCATATTTTATCGAAATTAAAACTCAATCCGTGCCCCTACTCCAATCAACAACTCTGATAGTCTCTTAACCGAAAATTCCCCCTTACTATCATGCAACCATTTCAAATGACCCTTCTTAGTAACTAACTTCTTACTTTCCACCTCTACTATCAATCTATTCAGCAACTCCACCTCTCTATCCAATAGGGGTCTAACAAAGTATTCTTCCCATTTTACTTCAATAAATCCTCCATTCTTTGTATGCATTTCCACATCCCCTTTCTTAATTTTTTTCAATTGAAAGAGTCTAGGAAATTCTAATTTTAGAGGACGACTTCCACACCAAGTATCCTCCCAAAATAGTACCATTTTACCGTTCTGTAACTCCCATCTAAAAGAGTCATTTCCAATCCATTTAGCTATTCTAGCGTCTTTAGAATTTTCTACGATTCCTCTCCAGGAAATCGACATTTCCTTCAAGTCGTCCATCTTAAATCGCCATTGTTGCGTCAATGTCCCATACTTTTCCTTTATTACTTTTCTCCATAAAGCATCTCTTTCCATTGTAAAAACCTCCAATTCCATTTTGCCATTAAAGCTTGGTGTTTTGCTTTAATGTTTACCGCACTTGCTCCTCCCTTATACTTGGGTAGACACACCCGTTTCCAGCTTACTTCTGCCAACCTTTTTTTCCATTTTCTCTCCCCCAAAGGAAATTTCTTCTAATCTTACCAATCCTTTTTACTACTGTCTTCGGAGCTTTGAAGATGGACATAAAATAAATGGGTAACGAAGATAAGACAACATTGATACGCGAAGTTCACCCTATGAAAGAAAGAGATCTACTTTTCCACCCGGAAAGCTTTTTCTTAAATTTCTCCCCTATCGCGTTCCAAGTTAATATTCTCCTTGGATCAGCACCCAAAAGGATCCCCAAATAATAGAAGTTCCTCCCCGCTCCAAACCCCACTAAGCACGTTTTTTTGAAGTTAATGCTAAATCTCGAAAAAAATTCAAAGCATCTCAATAGATACTTCACATACCGCAAAAAACTCCTCTTCCACTCTTAAAAATAGAATTGTGTCATCTGCAAATTGTAAATAAGAAAATGTCCTATCCGGTATAACTTCTTGAATTCAACCTATAAGCCGAAACTTTTTCCAGCATCAAATGCAATACTTCCGTAACCAGAATAAATAAGAAAGGCGATAGTGGATCACCTTGACGAAGACCTTTTTCCATTTTGAATTCATTTCGTAGCCGACCCATTAACCAACATTACTGCTCTAGTCGTTGTTACACACTCCATCATCCATCCTATCCACTTCTCATCAAATCCCATTTTAAATTGTATTTCCTTCAAAAAAATTCTCATCGCACACAGTCATACGCTTTTGAGAAATCCAATTTAAAGATCAAGCTGCCCCCTCTTCCTTCCTTCTTCTTTATTGAATGAGTTAGCTCATTCACTATTAGAATCCCATAAAAAAAATTGCCTTCCTTTGATAAAGGTGCATTGAGTATCACTCACCACCATTCCAATTACTTCTCTAATTATGCGAGATAACACCTTTGCTACGATTTTATACAATGAACTTATCAACGATATTGGTCCGAAGTCGGATATGTTTATCGGACAATCTGTTTTGGGAATCAACGCAATGAATAACGAGTTGATTCTTTTTCTTTTTTTTTTTTTTAATTTCCTCGTTTTGTGAAATTCTGTCATCATTTTGAAGATGTCATCCCTTGCCACATTCCAACACCTTTTGAAAAAATACAAATTGAAACCATATGGCCTTCGAGCTTTAGACTCATCACAACACCACATTGCTTCATGAATTTCTTCCCTCGAGAAAGACACCTCCAGACTCAACACAACATCCTCCTCTAGCTTTCTAAAATTCATCTCCAATTTCATGCTCCATTTTCGAGGTTGACAACTAAAATAATTACTGAAAAAGTTAAACATTTTCGATTTCATAAACTTTGGTTCATTACACCAAGATTTCCCAATCTTCAATTCATGCACCAGTGTTTTGGGACCTAATTCTTACCCTCTATGAAAGAGGTCAAATTTGAGTCGCCTTCTCTAAGCCAAGTCATTCTTGATTTTTGACACCAAATTGATTCTCTGAACTTAACAGCTTCCTATAATTCTACATTCAATCTTCTAATCTCCTCCTCTTCCATTTTCGTTAAATCCCTTTAATCATTCAATTAATCTAGCTCCTTTATCCTCTCTTCTATTATGTTTATGCTTCCTTCTATATCATAGCCTTCCTTCTCATTCCATTTTTCTTAATGTGCCCTTCAACTTTCTTAATTTTACTGACAGTTGCCCATTTAATCTTCCCATAACAGACCATTCCTTTCGAATCAAATTCGGACATCCCTTCTTTGATAACCGCGCGTTTATGAACTTAAACGGTCTAGGTCCCGAATCAATTTCTTCATTTGATAACAAAATTGAGATATGATCTGAAACTGATCTATTTAACCCTTGCTGCTGGAAATCTTTGTACTTTACTAACTAGAATTCTTCCAACAGGAACCTTTCTAATATGCTTCTCTTGTTACCAGGTCCATATCACACGAATTTCCTCCCTGTCAAAGGTAAATCCACCATTTTACAGCTATCAATGAAGCTGCAAAACTCCCTCGAGCCATATTCAGTTCCCACACATTTGCTCATTTCACTTCTATTTGTTACAACATTGATGTCTCCTCCAAATATCAAAGGAGAATTAAAATGTTTACGTAACTCAATCAGATCTCCCCATAATTTTCTTTGTTCAGAAATTGCATTTTGGGGCATACATGTTAATCATTACAACTTCCACTCCTTCAATCACCCATTTGCCTTCAACAACTACAACTCTGTCTTCAAAATAATCTCTAGTTACCTGAAAGCAATCCTTATCCACACCGTGATTATACCTCATTAACTCCCATTTGCTGCTATGAATCTAAATTCAAATTTGTCATCATACCAGATTCTCCTAATTAGTTCCACTGATACTGTCTCTACTTTGCTTTCTTGTATAAAACAAAAATTTGCCCTAGTTTTTCTTATGACCCTCTTATCCGAAGTAACCTTTGCTTCTGCTCTTAATCCTCTAACGTTCCAAGAGACTATCCTCTTCTCCACCTTACTCCCACCTATATCTACTGAAAAATAAATACTTCAGTTTTGATTAAAAAAACTCACCGTAATTTGCTCAATGCTATCTCCTCCTTTCGAATTCCTCTATTACTGGACCTCCACACGTATGATTTCATCAATTACATCCCTTTCATCACCTCGAATGCTTAAACCAAGTTTCGTCCCCACTTCCTGAGCATTTTTTGCTTCCCTTAGGATCACCTTTCCTTTATTGCTAATATCAGAATCTAACAAGGAGATGTTAACAATTTTCTCTTCTCCTTTGATTACTTCCTTTCCTTTTCCTTTCCTCAATGCCCGATCTCTCTTCTTCCTTTCCTTTGTCGACAGTGTGCAATCCTGAATTTCACACATAGATCGTATTTTTTGTTAAAAATTTTATTCTTTTTTCTGTTTTGAATCACCTGTAATAATTCCTCTTCTATTTTCAGGTCTGGCTCCCAATTTTCATCCCTTTTTGCTTCTTTTTCCTTAACGCTTTTTTGTATTGGAATTGGGTTTCCTTCTTCTTTCGAGATATTTTTTCCATCTAAATCACAGCCCACCTCCTTACCCGTTCCATGAACTATTTCCAACTCTTCAATTGGATTCTCATCACTAGTTAGGCCCATATTCATAACATCCATTCTGGAACGATCCCAACATCTGTCCACTTCACTTCGTTCCCTTGAAACATATCCATTGTTTTCAGATATTTGGTTTGCCTTTTTGGATTCCTTTCCCATCATTCTTTGACAATCATTTATGTCGCTTTCATTCTTAATGCTGGTAACAATTAATGTGCCCACCCTGTCATTTAATCTTCCCACTGATGAGAGCTTCGGCCCTGTCCTTGCAACCGATTCCAATTCCAAAATGTTGCCTTCTTCCTTCTCCTGTCGAGTTTCATTATTATTTGAGTTTACTCCTGCCAGCTCCGTCAATCCCTTTTCCTAATTCTGATCGGAAATTGTTCTTCTCCGACCTTCAATCTAATTAAGTCATCAATTAGTTTGGGTTGTGTTATTAAGATCAGCAACTCAATTTTTTCATAACTAAAAGCTTTTGTTCAATTTTCTCCCACCGAAACTAGGTTCCCCCATAAACTGGAGATTCTCTTGTAGGTTTCATAATTCCAGCAATGCAGTGGTACTCCTAATACTTCAATCCATGCAATCCTCTCCTTAAGCATTGTCTTCTCCGACCATGGTTCAATTTTTACAGAAAAATTCTTTCAAGTAAGACCATTTTGTTTGCTTCAATAAATCCATCAATTCCTCATCAAATACTTCTATTAAAAAATATCTTCCTTGGATCCTTTTTACAGTGATTTCCCCAAGACCCATTTTTGCTATTCTTTCATTGATTCTTTTTGAATCACAGATCGAGGTCGATTCGCACACCAAGCATTTTTGAAATTTGCACAATTGTTCATCGTCCACATAGCCTTTCACCACTATTTCTTCTACTTTCTCCAATCTGTTCTTATCCTCTTTACTTCTTTGTTAAAACTTTTCTTCCTTAGATGCTTTTATCCCTGTCTTACCTTTATCCTTTATTCTCAATTCACTTCCTCTCCCTTCTGTAATAGCTCTTTACTTTGTTCTGTTTACGTTTGTGCCTTTACTTTCCTCCATATTTTCCTTCTTCCATTAATTCTGGCCATTTTCACCCAAATCCTGCTCCCCATGATTATGAATCTATTTAACCTCGTTATCGCCCATTAAGCATCCCTTCCATTATTAAATCTCACAAACCCAAACCTTCTATCTTTCTTACTCCTCTTCTCTAGTATAAAAGCATCCACCACATTGCCATGATATCGGAATAAACGCCCATAAACCCTTCCAATGCATGGTCACAGGAATATTGTATACAAACAACATTATCAGATTGTCCCTTACCATCCTTACAATCTATGTGCTAAAATCTTGAATTTCGAAAGATATAAGTTGAAATTTTCGTATTTAAATATGATTCATAAAAATTAAAATGATTTTTTGGTTAAAATATGTCATAAGTTTTTGTACTCTTTACAAATTTGAAATTTAGTTGCTATATTTTTATTTCTAGAAATTTAGTCTCTCTACTTTTCGATTTTCAAAATTCAGGTCCAATTGCTAAAATTGTGTTAGTTTTTATTTTTTATTTTTAAATTTATTGGTGTTACATTTTGAAATAATAAAAAAATACTCACTTGGTAGTCATGTTACAAAAAGGATATATCAATGAGCCTAAATTTAACAAAACACTTTTAATAGTGTTAATTGTTAGATTTGAACATTGACGACGTAGAAGATGAGGCATGGGATCTTCCGAATGATGAAAAGGACCAACACTTAATGTACGAATTTTATTTGGCTGGTTGTTTTTTAACATCAAGTGTTGTCCATTTTCCTACCATGAGAAATACGATGGCGAATTTATGGAATCCTTTCAAGGGGTTCAGTTTGCAGATCTGGGAGAAAAACATTATTTGTTCAAATTTTTTCATGAACTTGATGTAGATCGAGTGATAAATGGAGCACCTTGGACATTTAATAACATCTTTTGGTTTTCCACCGTTTACAAGAAAATGAGGATCCGATGCAGATCCCTTTAGTTCATTCTTGTTTTGGGGTTCAACTCCATGATCTGCCACCTGGTTACTTCTCAAAGAATCTGGCGAAGTAATTTGGGAATTTTATTGGGAGTTTCATTTATTATGGTGCAAAGCAAGCTAACAGAGGGCTTCAGAATTATTTGCGTATTCGAGTACAGTTGGATATTTGTAGACTGCTGAAAAGGAGGAAAAAGTAATGGTTTCCTAGTCGAAATTCGTCTATGTAACGTTTCGATATGAAAACTCAAACTATTTTATTTTCTGTGTGGTTGTTTAGGCCATGGGGATAGCTTTTGTCCCATTTGTCTAAACCAAAGGGCTATGGAATTGGCATGTGGGTGGGATATCTCACTAAAGGCACAATCGCGGAAGGCCAATACGGCTACTAGTGTTTTGCATCGACAGGGATGAGATGCGGGATTTCCAAGTGCAAATTATAGAAAGCAAATCAATGAGCAGAATCTATGGGTTGACAATAGGCAAGAATCATGGAAAGATATAAATCCATTATTGGGTTTTAATTTGGAGGGGTTTCAAACAAATACGATACGGGAATGGTGGGACCTTCAAGTGGGCTAGGCCAAGTCCAAATGGAGCATGATTTGGAGGAAGACTAGTTTGAAAATAGTGAGGGGAAGAAAAGACCTCGTTCTTTTAGATTGAATGCCAATATTTCTAGATCCTCAGATTTATTGGAATCCCATGATGAGCGTGATAATGCTTGTTTTAGACAAATTTATTGGGAAAAAATTATATTTCTCAGTTTGTTGTTCCCTGCATAAATTTTTGTTTTGATGAGAGAAGAGAAAAAAATTCATGCATAAAAAAATGGTGCATTACAGGAAAATGTGACAATATTTTCTCTTTTAAAAAATGAGAATAGAACTTTTAACAGAAATTAGAATAACAAGCTATATAAAAAAAGGGACGAATGTGCAAAAGGAGATCTGAATAATTTAGAAAGAGCAAGTTATAGTAGTAATTTGGGAGAGCATGTCTTACATTTTCGAAAAATTTGGGAACAATAATTGGTAGTGCTTCGCTAAAAAAAGTGGGAACAATTAAGGAAAGCGTTTCCATAATAACTAGATATAGTGTTTCCAGAATAACTTATCAAAACATTGCCCTAAAAAAAATGGGAACACCAAAGTAGAGTGTTTTCAGAACAACTTGGCTTAGCGTTTCCCTAAAAAAGGTGGAATACCCAAATATAGTGCTTTTGGAACAACTTACTATAGTGTTTTTGGAAGTCTTAAATGGAGACACTAAAGGAAAACAGGTTTTTAGCGGTGTTTTTTTGGGCCTATAGCAACGTTGAAATATTTTGCGGTGCTTGTAACATCGCTAAAGGTAATGCCAATAAAAATCGCAGTGTTTTTGCGAAAAAAACCGCTATAGAACATGATCTTTAACGACGCTTCTCCCACAAACGCTGCTAAAAAATATGGTCTTTAGCGGCGCTTTTCTCACAACCGCCGCTAAAAACATGATCTTTAACGACGTTTTTCCCATAAACTCCGCTAAAGAACATGGTCTTTAGCGATGCTTTTCCCTCAAACGCCGTTAATATTAACAGATTTTACCAGCTCATTTTAATTAATATAAAACCCGAATTTTCAATATTTTTTCTGGTATATTCAAATCCAACCAATTCAAATCCATTTTCAATTGAATTTGTGCTTATCCCTCCTAACAATCTCATCTCCGATTTTAAAGTTCTTTGTTGTAAGGAAATTTTTTTTTGGATAAAATATAAAGAAAACTAAACTTAATTAGCCATTGAATAACAAAAGTTACATGCTACTAAGAGAGGATGATGGAATCTCCAAAGGCTTAATACAAATGGGTTTTACATAATATTTATGATCATGTTCCCCCACTGTAACATCTTAAAATGATATTTAGTGGTTTATTAGAGGAGTAGCAATGTCTGGCTTAGTTCCAATTTTCTTCTTGCATTCCATTAAAAGCTTACTGCAATTATCCAAACCTTTAAATTGATTTAGTCCCTCTGAAACAATACAAAACCAGCATAAAATCCAAAAATTTAATTTGATGCTCGACATAGGTGTTAGATACGAGTATTTCACGAAAAAATGAAGAGTTGAAGTAATGAAACCTCAAACCATAATTTACCTGCTAACACCTTAGCCTTCTTGTGATCACCCTCGAGCTTTGCAAACATTTTCTTTTAAAGCAACAAAAGTAGCAGCACAAATGAAACCAAGCTGCCTCATCCCACCACCTAAGGTTTTCCTAAGTCTTCTAGCCTAAAAAAAACATAGAAAACAAAGTTTGAAGATATATTTTGATATATAACAGAGGTCTTTTAACTGGAAAAACTTCAAATTTTACCTTGCTAATAAAGCTTTTGGATCCAACAATGACAGATCCAACTGGAGCACCCAAACCTTTTTATAAGCATACCTACAACATTCAAAAGTAATGAAAAAAAATCTAAATCCATTGTTTATAAGATAAAGAAAATTTCAAGTTGAAGTTGTATTTCTAGCAAAAGAGAGTTTAAATTAAGATGAAGTATACCGAGACCGAATCTGTAGCTTGTATAAGCCTCTTAACAGGAACTCCAAGTGCCTGGCAGACCAATACTTTAGTTAGATACCATGACAAATGATAGTTTTCATGTATACATTTAAACACAAGCATACAACACCAATAGAAGGCTAGTCGTGTTGCCCAGATTCTTCATTTTCTTAAAAGTACTCGAACAGATCCTATAGTCAAATAATTGTTTGCAATTCGAAACCATTCAAAGTGTCTTAAGTTACCAAACGTTTTAAGAATTGGGCCAGAGAAGGAGTTTTCTTCCAAGTCTAAAATCTTAAGCATGAAAGCATTTAAGATAGAGTTGAGAATGTTTCCGCTAAGTTTATTTCCTCTCAATGATAGAAAATTAAGGTTTGGAGCCTCGATCATGAGTGGTAAGTTACTTATAAAAATTGCATCTTTTAATGTATATATTCATTGAATACCAAATTCACAATATATAATACACTCAAATATATTTTTAAAAGAAAATTTGTATACTTCAAATCAAATAAAACTGAAATTTTTACATAGAAAAATGCAATTAAATCAATCTTAAAAATGAAACATAATAAGAAGTTTTGAATAGTAATTAGTCACTTATGATTTGAATAAATAAAAAAATAAATCCATATCATAACAGTATTCAATTCAATGTTAGATTACGTAGGAGTGATCAACTTAAAGGTAAGTTTTCATGACTTTAGCTTATTAAATTTGTTTTAAAGTGATTAGATGTAAATATTCCTTAATTTCATTAGTAGGGTAAATGATTCATTTTCTGACTAAATTATAAAGTAAAAAATTTAAAGGTTATAATATGCTCAAAGTTTATATATTTGGAATTTAATTTTTCATACTTCTTATTTTTTGAAACTTAGTCCCTCTACTTTTTGAATTTAAAAATTTAGGTCCATTTTATTGAAACTATTATAATTATTTTGTTAAATCTTTATAATTTTTTATGTTTTATGTATATATTTATGATTTTTAATTATGTTTTTAATTTTCTCTATTTTAAAGTAATATGTATTGAAAATTAAAAGACTTTTATATTATGAACATCTCAAAGTAAGAATAACATATAAAGTTTGTATCATGTAAAAACTATATGAGAGAAACATAAATTTTATTTAATTTTTATTAAAATATTTGATAATGCTTAAATATGACATACTTTTGGATATTAATTATGTATATTTTGTGAGTATGATCCTAATAATTTGGGCTATTTGTGATCATTTTATTTTGTAGGGACTAAATTGATGAGAAAGGATAAATTGGGGCAAAAAATAATGATTTTGGAAGAGAAAGAGAAGTTGTGAAAATGTGGAAAACTTGAAGAGAGTTTTTATAGGACAAAAAGATTTGATTTGATTTTAAAATTTATTTTTATTAGAATTAATCTTTAAGATATTATTTATATTTAATTTGTATTTATCTTTTTAGATTTATCTTTTAGAGTTTAAAATGGATCCAATTAGGGAATTAGTGTTTAGATTTAATTCTAATTATCTTTTAGAATTTAGATTGGATTCAACTAGGAATTTATATGTATTAGAAATAGGGGATGAAGTGATTGAATTATTCACTTCCCATTCTTTGAAAAAATCCTCCATCTCTCAAAAAACCCTAGTTCAATAAAAGCTCTATTTTTATTATCTTGTGTTCTTCTCCAAAAACATGAGCAACTAAAAACCCTTCTAGCCGAAGGTTATCAAATATTCCTCCAAAGTTCATGAGACTTAGAATCCGTGCTTAATTCTTTTCACCCGAGTATTCATCAATCTCTGTATTACGGGATTGATGCTTCCGTCCAAAATCCCTACAAAATTAATCTTTTCATCTTGTATAAAGTCAACCACTATGTGTGTTTTGAGAAAGTTGCACAGTCGGTTCACTAACTTAGGTTACTGAGCCAAAGAGATAAAACGACGTGGCATTCGTCATTAAAAAAAGGTGATCTAGTGTAAGATAGTCTCATTGGAGTGACGGTTGGCTAGAGTTAGGTTCCTCTAAAAACTATATCTGGAGTTGGTGGTCGTAGGCGTCCTCTTCCACTATAACTAGCTTATTCGGGCACGAGAAGAACCATCCAAAGTTTATAATTGAACCGAGAAATAATCAAAGATGACCGGAGGTTGGATATCTAAATATCGATAAAACCCTTCTTTCTTCGACTTTGTTTATTTTATGCAATTTATTTTTATTTCAACACCTCTATTTTCTATTTCTTTTAATTTTATTTTCTTTTAAATTTTTTCTAGATCACGTCGTTTTTCTTGGGCAAGATTTCATCCACAATCTCGACAGACAAGATTCTTTACACTCCAGTCCTTGAGAATCAGACCCTACTTCCTTTTACTGTTACTTTTATTTATTTTTGGAATATATTATATTTGGTGTTTTCGAAGACACATCAATATTTTTAAATAATTTTTATAAAAATTTATTGTATTACTATATACAATTTTAATATCAAATTTTTAATATTTTAAATGTGATTTAATATTTTAAACTTATATCCTATATTGTTTGGACATTAGTATGGAGGTAAATGATCCTCCAAAAATATTATATAACTTTAAGAAGAATTGAACATACTAAAAAGAAAGAAAGCACATATTACAAAGGTAGGAAAACTCACCTTTATATAGCCATCAAACCCAGCTGGCACCCACATCTCCAGGAAAATATATATATAGTGTTGGATGGCATATGAGTATGCACATGACATGAGAGAAAGGATTTGACATTTTTATTGGATGATATGGCTCCTGTCTCTCTCAAGAACTAGTAGATAAGGAAATGTAATGCCTGCATGTTGTCCATAATATGTAGAAAATATGGCACTCAGTCGATTTATGTTATAGACAACAGTACAATCACCCAAAGCAAGCTAAATGGATGCAAGCTTTGTCAATTCATATCCAATTGCAATGTGATTGGGGCCATAGAGCTTTTCTAGTATCTGTAACCAAGAACCAAACCATTATGAAAATCTTATTCAAAAGTTGATAAATAGCCAAATGAGATCACAGAGAGAGTTTTGAGGTTGACTGTTCATATATAAAATAACGTTCAAAGTAAAAACATCAATTTAGCTTATAAAATTAAATAGCCCTGAAGAGCTTTTCAGGCCATATTCTTTGTTGTCAGTAATTGACTATTCCAAAGTATAGCAATTACATGAACCAAATGGATGAATTAGTATAGCACTTTGAATAAGGCAGAAATCACTTGGCTATTCATGCCAACCAAACATGTTGTGATTGTAATCTTCAAACTTTGCTTCATGGTAGAATAATAGATAAAGTGCTAAGTGCATTTATAACCTCTTGAGGTCAAACCTTCCTCCATGTTAGCATGGTAAGAGTATAGCCATGAACTGCTACTGCTCTCTCTCCATGCTGCCGATATTCTGGCGAAAAATGGAAGTAAAGAAAGACTCCACTTCCATTTACGTCACCTTCTCTTATAAAAATTTCGAGAATCAAAATCACAAAACCCCCTTAAACCTCAAATAAAACGTAAAGAAAAAAGGAAAACTCAACCCCAAAAGAGAGAATCGAAGGTACAATTATTAAATGAATGAAAGTGATAAGAAAGAGACTAATAAGGAGATTTGAGGTTAGGTTTTTGGTGAAATAGCTAAACAAACTTGAGACTAATAGGAATGGGTTTTTTTTTAAGAGGAATCAAAACTAATGGTAAACCAAAAATTAAGATAATTGATAACAATATCACATAATATCTAGCAAACAAAATGGTAATTCAATCCAATCCTTGAAACCAGTATCATAAAAACATTATCAAAAGAAAACAAAGACTTAAAATCAATCAAAGCTTTCAACAAGGCTTCTTGCCTTCTTCACCTACATAGATCTCTTACTTCTCAAATGAGTTAGGTCCCCTCTTTTTTCCAAATCCAACCATTGTGGTAACGAAGCGGCGGTTGTATTGCATCCACTTGTAAGCGCGGCCACGGGGCTTATTCTTCTTGTCTTGCTTGGCCACTTTAACAGTTTGCCTCTCACCTTACCGACACGAGCTAGAGAACTGTGAACCTTACCCATGGCGAATAATTGTCAAAAGACTGCTTTTTGGCTGCTGAGCTGCTAGCTTTTGATCTCCCAGTTCGCTTGTGACGGTGAGCAAAGAATGAGCAAGAACAGGAATGAGTTTTTGATTTGAGGATTTAGGGAAAAATATAAAAGCAAAATAATTTAATTTTTTTAGTTTATATCAGTTTTAAAATTTTAGAATTTTTTTAAATTTAATTCTTAAACTTGAATTAAGTGACATAGCACAATATTCATTTTTTATATAATTTTTTTTATCTTTTTTAGATTATATATATTAAAATTTTTAATTGAGGAGATAGTACAATATTATTAATTAATTTAATTTAAAATAAAATAAAATGTACATAAATTTGCGACATTTATGGGAAAATGTCATTATTACTTAACCTTTAGCGACGTTTTCTCCATAAACACCGCTAATACTCTTAACTTTTGCGGCGTTTTCTACTAAATGCCACTATTGCTTAACCACTAATATTTTTAGTCCCTTTACATTTTAGGAAATTACAAGTTAATATAATGATATAATTACATTTTAACCCCAAATCGCGCTAATTCAATTTTCTCGCTCCCCCTCGAGCACATTTTTTTATGGATGCTTTGGAAATAAACCAATTGGCTAAGATTTACGATTTTTTTTTTGCATTTTTTTAGAAGTCTATGATGCCAAAAAGACTATATTTTCAACTTCTATCTCCAAAATTGTATATAATCAACATGTATTGAATATAATAGTAAGATATATTATACTCATAAAGAAGTAATTGAGTATATTACAAAATTTTTAAGTTTTTAGCGTGTTTAAATTTTAAAAATTTGTTCATCAAAAAATATTTTAAAAATTTGACATGTGGCAAAGAAAAAAGTAAGTATTTGTGGGAGGGGAGAATTGCAACATAAACCCCTCCTCCTTTTTTGCTTGATTTTTAATGGGTATATTTTCAATTTGTTTATATACAATAATTCAACTTACAATTTTACATAATAAATCTTTGTAATTTTAAAACCTTTTAAAAAAAGTCAATTTAAATTTATTACTATTTTTACAATTTAAATACACAATTAAAATAGATTATAATATTTATATTTTAGAAATAATTTCAAAATGTTTTTTTATTTAAATTTAGTCTAATATCATGAATTTAAAATTAAACTTATATATTAGTTTAACAATAATATTAAAATAGATTAATATTTTCCAATAGTATTTAACAATTTTAATTACTTTAATTTTGTAAATTAGTAAATCTTATATATGTTTTAATTAAATTATGATAAATTTTAAAATACGGATTCATTTAGTAGATAAATACTATAATTTAAAATTTAGAAAACAATATTTTATTTAAAAAATACGTTAGTAGTTATACATCACTACCAACCATTTGAAAGGAATATCAAAATGAGTCTCATCAATTACATACGCACTCTATGATGAGAATCTATTGGTAACTACTTGCCACATCACTACTACCAAACAAGAGGGACTCCCTTATAAATACCCTCCATAACGATGACATCCATTAGCAACCCTAAACACTTACTACCATATGTAAGAAGATTTAAAAAAAATTTGATTTGTCATTTCTTTATTGGAAAGAGAATGTTGTTCATCTAGGGGTCTCGGGTTCGAGTGTCTGTGTGTGCAAGGTGTGTGTTGTCAAAGGGATAAGAAAGTATCAACAGATGCTATCATATGTAATCACACCATTATAAATAAAAAAAAAGATTGATTTTTGAAAGTTAATTGTTAATATTATTAGTTAATTTAATGGAATAAATCTCAATATTATACATGAACATTGATTTAATGTGCAATTATATACATGAACTTTAATTTGGTGCAATTATACACGTGAATTTCTAATTATGGTTCACATGCATACACGAAACTTTAATTTTGATTTAATTATCATACATATTTAAAGAAATAAATACATCAATTTATTTTTATATTGGATAAATATAATTATTTATGTATATGCAATATATAAACATAAAATGATGTTATAACAATAAATGTGTTAATAATTTACTGGAATCAAATCAAATCAAATTTTCATATATAAAAATGTACAAAATCAAAGTTTATGTATATTGCACATTAAACCATAGTTCATGTATAATTTTGGTATTTATCCCTAATTTAATTTAAGATATATAAAATGTAAATAGCGGTGTTTATGGGAAAATCCCGCTATTGCTTAACCTTTAGCGGTGTTTTTCCTATAAACACCACTAATGCTCTTACCTTTAGCAGCGTTTTCTAGTAAACGTCGCTAATGCTCTGACCTTTAGTGGTGTTTCCTCATAAACGTTGCTAATGCTCTGACCTTTAGCGGCGTTTCCTCATTAACGCCGCTAATGCTCTGACTTTTAGCGGCATTTTTCCTACAAACGCCGCTATTGCTTTACCTTTTGCGGCGTTTTTAAAAAAAAGCAGCTATTGCTTTACCTTTTGCGGCGTTTATGGAAAAACGCTGTTACTTATTTACTTTTTACGGAGTTTTCTATCCAAACGTCATTAAAAGTGCCGCTAAAAGCTTGTTTCCTGTAGTGAGAGAGGAAGTTTTGCAAACAATTGAATGAAATGTACTAGAAGAAGGCGGAGTGGAAGATTGGAGCAGATCTAGTAGCACTGAGCATAGCGACAAGTGGTGGTCGATAAGGTGGAGAAAAAGAAATCTGATTGACGATCACACTTAACAAAGAAGTAACTTGGGAGAATTTTAGATAGAATCCTTTGAGAGTTCAAAATGCTAAAAATGCCAAAAGTCCTAAAAGTCCTTTCATCTGTTGTGAAAGGTTACTATTTATAGTACTTCAAGAATAGAACTTAAAAATTAGTAATTAATGTGAATAATGTAATTAATTTTCAGTTACAAATTCATTAATGATTAAGAATGGGTAATGAAAGATTTTGTTTGTGATGGTGAATAGTGAAGAAGAATTTACAATGTTTCTAAAAGAAGGGAAAACCACTCAGCGTTACAAGAAACGATTAAGAGGAGAACTCTTAACTATCTTCATATTTTATCCACGAAGCCAAGTTCTTCGAAACATCACAAAAGTGAAGATAACCAACGAACCCTACCATATTTTGGAGTCACTTCCACTTTTACTTTGGCGATGTGATACCATGTGAAACATCTTTTATAGAACATATCTTGAAACGTAAGACGATGGTCATTCTTGAATGATAGTTGTTCTTGAATATTAATTATTTTGACTTCTTCCAAACGTGAATTTTTCTCGACATAGTTGTTCTTAATGAAGAGGTTGTTTTGAATAATAGTTGTTTTGTGGTGATGCTTTCTTGGTAAAACCTGGTTTGAATAATGACTCTTTCAGAATAACACAATTGTTCTAATACAAGTTGTTCCAAACAATGATTGTTCTAAACATAGTTATTCCTGAAACGTCATTGTTCTAAACAAGATTTGTTTCAAACTTTAATTGATCTCAATAGGAGTGGTTCTCAAATAACAACTACACTGGATAACAATTGTTCTAACTAAAGCCTTGTTCAGAACATAGCTATTCTGGACATAGTTATTCTCAAACAACAATTGTTCTAAGCAACAACTATTCTAATAAGATTTGTTGCTTTGAAAGAGATATGATGCAGTCGAAATTAACTAAAAATATGATTAAAGCAAGTGCACTTATCAATCAATAGTATAGTTACGTTGAGCACATATATCATTCCCACGAGGACTAAAAGTACTAATAGTTACTATCTTCCCATTAATTAAACGAATAATTGGAGTGATTGTTTACAACTAAAATTAACTAAATTAATAAACTAAAGAACACGACAAAGAACAAATTAGGAAAATAATAGAATAAACAACAAAGAATTGAAACAATACCTAGGAAAGAATCCACCTAGATTTCATCTATTATT
Organism: Kokia cookei; assembly: GCA_039519145.1. Taxonomy (NCBI): domain Eukaryota; kingdom Viridiplantae; phylum Streptophyta; class Magnoliopsida; order Malvales; family Malvaceae; genus Kokia; species Kokia cookei. The sequence goes on along the minus strand of CM076907.1, from coordinate 32,333,754 downwards.
ATCAATCTGAATCAAACAAATTATTCACTTAGTATCTTGATCCGTAAAAATCCCTAAATTATGCTAATACCTCTATTCAAGCATAAAAGCAACTGACTTTAGGTTGATTAATTGAAATTTCTTTCTAATTAAAACCCCTATTATCGCATTAACTCGATCTATGAATGCCCCTATTGGATTTGACTCTAATCCGATAGATTTATGTCTTCTTATTTCTAGGATTGCATGCAACTCTACTAAATTATGTTAGATATACTCTTAAACATGGTCTATTCCTCTTCTGATTTTAGCACATCAAATATGGATTAATAGCCTAGAAATATTAAGCCAAGAATTTATTGCAAACAAGATCTAAGTATTTATTATGTAAAAAAAATCAAATGATAGAATTCATCATAGGGTTCACATTCCCTAAGTATTTAGAAAATTAGTTCATAATAGCAAATAAACACATCTCAAAGACGATATAACCACAATACAAAGAGAAACTCATAATAAAATTCAAAGAAATTAAAAAGAAATCTTCAATCTTGATGGAAATATGTTTTAGAGATGGCTTCAATGGTGTTTTCCCGTTGTTTTCTTCAATATTCTATGACGACTTACTCCCCTCTTCTCATATTTGATATTTATACGTCTTAGAATGCCCCAAAAAACCTAAAAATTTCTCCCAACACATTTACATAATTTCAATTTTCTGCTATGAACTGACATTGAACATGAAATTTCCGAAATTGCTTCAATATATTACTTTAGTGTATATATTAGATTAGATATGAATGATATATATAACATAAAAATAGGTACGAAAGTATATATAGAAAATTTGAGTTGTAAGTTAGTTTTTTAAGTTCCAAAAGTCCTTTTTAATTATATTTAAAGTAAATTTTGTTTTTTAAATTAAATTTTAAATATGTACTTTTGTCATTAATAATAATAAAAATAATAATTTAGGGAATTTTTATAAGATTTAGAAACAAATTAGCTCTCACCCAATGGACCGCGCGACTGATGTGCTTTATCCACCAATGTAGAGCGAGAGAAATTAACGCGAGAGCTAACGGTATCCTATATAAATATATTAGGTATGGTATCCTCCCATAAATCATAGTTGATAGCAATAGGAGGAGGAGGACAAAAAAAACCCTTTGGTCTCTGAAACTATGGTCGCTTTCTTGTCGCTTGCTCTTCTTCGGGTTGCCGTACGAAGCAGGAAAGGTTTCAAATCCAGATCTAGGGCTAAACAAGTAAAGAAGCATGGAACCAAGGAGTTGCGGGGAAGAGTGGAGAGGCTGAAGACAGAGATGGAGAAAGGAAGCGAGGAACAGAAGGATAACAGGGAAAGACAAAGACAAGTGGAAGACAAAGTAACAGCAATTGAAGCCGAAAAGAGAAAAACTAGATTCATTGTTCAGCAAACTGCAGCCAGAACCCTGATAAAACTGGCGCTTATGTTCAGCATATTGAAAGCAAGGGAAACTAGTCACTTGGATGAAGCCGCCCTTCTCATTCAGATGCTCCGACAAATTGTAAGATTTGAGGAGGAGGAGAAAGAAGGGTGAGGGTTACATCTCGACGATAAACTACCGATGCTTTCTGCGTTTGCTAGTAATTACTAGGTTCTATTTTTGTTCTCAACTTCTGTTTCTAAGACTTTTTCAATGAATTTTATATTTTATATATCTCTTCTTTACTGAGCAAAAATAAATAAATACGAGTTTTAGTTTTCATATCATCAAGAATTAAAAATGGCGGCGCCTTGCTGCCGGAATGTTATAGGATTGAGAGGAAGAGAATAATGTTTATTAAGTTTGAATGGTAAAAATGAGAAGAGAAGAGAAAGTTTATAAAAATATATAAAAACATATTTAAAAAAAAAAATAATGAATTATGTAGATTAGGGGTGAGTGTTCGATTGAAACAAGTGAAAATATTTTAAGTGAATCGAGGTGATGAATTTTATTTTATCACCTTAACTCGATTCGAAATTTTTTGACTCGAATTGAGTTAAATAAAATTCAAGTTGAAACGAATTGAGTAAAATTGTTCGAGTTAAATTAAAAAATTAAACATGTCGAACTAAAATCTTGTTGCAGTATAACTAATTTCATGTTAAAGCACATAAATTTGAAACCATATATATTTGAAAAATTTTTCAAAGCAAAATAAAAAAAAAGGGAAAAATTTTATTATGATAAACTTGAATCATTAATTAACTTATTTAGGTACTAAAATTATTATTTTAATTTGTTTTTAAAAAATTAGCTTCATTATATATTATTTTTTAAAACAAAATTGTCTAATTTTTTTAAAAATATAAATTTCGGAAATTTTATAAATATTTTGAATTTTTTATAATTTTTGTTGAGACAAAGACCACTTTTCTCATTTTCAAAATTGATAGGGAACAAATAGGTATTTACACCAATATGTTATTCAAATTGTAAAATTCAACTCAATTCGAACTTGACTAATTCAAGTTGACTCAAAAAATTTGAAAAACTCGAAGATTTTTTTAGTAAAATTATTAAATAGAACATCAATAATAGTACATGGACTGTTGAAATATCAACACCAACTTATTGGAAAATTAGTGTTATATGTGTTATTCACAGTGAAATAAATCAAGTGTTGAGTTTTTCATTTGATTTATTCTTTCTTTCTATCATTGTTTTGAGCTTTTGTTGGATAGTGGGGTGTTCAACAATTGGCATCAGAGCCAAGTTACATGTTAATTTTCTTTGTGGTTGTAGTATAGTCTGATCTACCACATTAGAAAATAATTTTTCACTGTTGCTTGGTTGCTCATTTGCCTATAAGTGTGGTAGTGTGAAAGTGCATATCTAGGAAAGTTATAGCGAGAAAAGACTTGGCATTTAAGTGATTCGTGTAATCCACCTCTCTTTCCTAGGAGTTTATCTATCTAGTCTATTTTTCACATACTTTCACTATTTCTTGTAGTTTTGTGAGGATCATTTGTTGGCACAATGATTGACTTACATGCAATCGACGAAATGAGGAAGCTTAACAACGACAACTACAATACATGGTCAACTTGCATGATGTCATATAAGCAAAGACATGATTTGTGGGAGATTGTCAACGGTAATGAAATGGAGTAACCAACAGAAGAGGACGCGAGTGGTGCGCTAAGAAAATGGAAGATAAAAGCAGGCAAGGCAATGTATGCCTTAAAGACAACAGTGGAGGAAGAAATGTTGGAACACATTCATGGTGTCAAAACCCCAAATGAAGCTTGGGAAACATTCGCCAAGTTGTTCTCTAAGAAGAACTATACGAAACTCCAACTTTTGGAGAGTGAGTTGTCTATGAAGCAAGACAACATGACGATCAAACAATACTTTCACAAAGTAAAGCTAAAATGCTGGGAGATTTCTGAGTTGGATCTAGCGGCTCCTATTGGTGATACCAGGATGAAACGAATCATTGTCCACGGTCTAAACCCAGAGTTCAAGAGCTTTATTACTGCTATACAAGGATGGCAAACTCAACCATCACTTGTAGAGTTTGAAAATTTGTTAGCTAGTTAAAAAGCCTTAGCTAAACAAATGTGAGGAGTCTCGTTGAAAAATGAAGAAGGGGCCCTCTACGTCAATAGAGGCAAGCAAAACTTCAAGCAACGTAAAAATGGTGGATTCAATAAAAATCAAGGAAAATGGAGCTCTCGTGAAGGGGAAGGTTTCAAAAACCACGACAACAGTAAAAGGTTTGAAGGAAAGTATTACAATTGCGAAAAGAAGGGACACATGTCAAAAGCTTGTTGGTCGAAGAAAAAATACGTGGAGAGTAATGTCGTTACTTTCAAAAGTGAACAAGAATGGGACGCGGAAGCTTTCTTTGCAGTAGAAGAGGAAGAACTAGCTCTTATGGCAATAAAAAGTACAATTGATTATGAAAATGATTGGATCATTGACTCGAGTTTTTTGAACCATATGACTGGAGATAAAGAGTTATTATCAAACTACGGTACTCTCAAAAGAGAATTGCAGTCTTCTAAAGTTCAGTTGAGTCTAGATGAAACTGAAATTATTGACGATGAGGGAGAAGAAGGTGAAACTCAAAGTCCATGGAAAACTAGCATTCACTATCAACTGATCGAAGAAGGTGAGCCTAGTGGAATAGAAAAACCAGTATCACTAAGAAGATCAACAAGGCCAAATCCCAAATATGCTAACGCTGCCATAGTAGAAAAAGCTGATCAGAGTGAGCTAGTTGAGACCTGTAGGACGACTAGAAAACATAGTCGTTCGAGGGACGTACTATCGACTTTAGAAAGTCGAGTAATCACTCTTGAAGAGTCCATGGGGGATGTTAAGGAAAAGCTCAATAAAGTAGAGAAGGACCCAAGTGGGTTGCAATCCATGAAGGAACAACTGAGAGAGTACATATGGGATACTCTTGGTTCTTTAGAAAACAAGATGATGAGGAAGGATGATGCTCTTGAACCTTGAAGGAAGAAATCATCGAGCTTAAGGAGGAGCTCAGGATTTACAAGGCTAATTTGGGTAATGGAATGTTGGCTTCGATGCTAAAGCAACAATTAATGAATGTGCCCAAACCGGAAGGGTTTAAAGGGGCAAGGTCTGCAAGTGAAATGAACAACTTTCTTTGGGCAATGGAGTAATACTTCTGAGCAATGAGCATCGAGGATGATGTTACAAAGGTAAACACTACTGCTATGTATTTAACTGACGTTGCTTTGTTATGATGAAGACGTAAGTCCACAGATGCAAAATGTGGTAAGACCAAGATTAGGACTTGGGTAAAGTTTCAATAGGAATTCAAGGCACAGTTTTACCTAGAGTATGTCGAGAATGAAGCTCGAGCAAGGTTCTAGCAGCTTAAGCAACGAGGATTGGTTAGGGAGTATGTGCGGGAGTTTAGTGAACTCATACTCCAGATTTCTGATTTGAGCAAGAAGGAAGCATTTTTCTCTTTCACGAATGGGTTGAAACCACGCGCGAAACAAGAATTGCAATGGTGAGGTGTCAAAGAACTTACCAAAGACATGATGGTGATAATGTCCTTAGTGGAACTTGATCCGAGTAGAGACATGTTCGAATCTTCCAAGCCTAATGGGAAGGGCAATGGTGAGGGAGACCATGAGGAAAATGATGTGGGACATAGCGATTATGGCAGTGGTAGTAGTAGTGACGATGGGAAACCATGACATGAAAAGTGGAGACTCAACAACCCGAAAGAGAATAGGAGTAAGTAGAGACGCTACCTTTGTAGGGGACCACATATAAAGAAGAACTAACCAAAGGTATCTTCGTTTTCAACTATCAAGAGGAATGATGAGCCAGATAAAGGGAAGCCTGTTAAGAAGAAAGCATCGATGATTAATTCGATGAAACTCATTCCTGCCAAGAGGGATGGCAAGGAATGGTTGATGTTTGTAGACATCAACATTGCAGGCCAGAAGAAGAGTGCTCTTGTTGACACAGGCATGATAAACAAAAAAGAAGTTGGTGTTGAGGGGGAGTGTTGAAATATCAACACCAACTTATTGGAAAATAAGTGTAAGTAGTTTGTTAGTAAGAATGAATCCCACATTGCTTAGGAACAAAAAGTAAATGGGTTATGAATCTCATATCCCACATTGCTTAGATAAATAAGGATAGTAAGACCTTAGGTCTATATAAAGATCTATGTTATATGTGTTATTCACACCGAAATAAATCAAATGTTGAGTTTTCCATTTGATTTCTTCTTTTCTTCTCTCAATGTTTTGAGCTTTTGTTGGGTCATGGGGTGTTCAACATGAACTAGGTCGAAAATGGTTCAAACTAGTGGAATTGAATTGAGATTTCAATCAAGTCCTTAAAGTGCAATTAAATTAAGGATCTAAAAGCAATTAAACTAGTGGCACAGCCTAAATCCAACCATTAAAAACCATTAAGCTTGTTATCCTTTAACAATAGCATTTGATTTAATTAATGATTATTAGTTAATAACTTTAATTTATATATAAATATATATACATATAAAAATGAAAACCTCATGTGATAGCTTGATGGTCAAGGGTGTTTATCGCCTCAGGTGTGGCCTGGATTCGAGTCACACTAGTCGCGTTTGTTGTTCGAATTTCGCCCTGTTAATATAATTCACCAAAAAAATAAAAAAATTAAATTGTGTTTGGTAATGAGATACTATATATGATACAATGAGATTTAGTAATAAATGATAATGAATAAAGTTGTATTAATGGTGTTGGATAAAATTACTGGTATAGTTAGTATGCGAGAGGATTCGTTATACAGAGTTTTAGTGCTGGTCACATTTTACTTCAGTTAAGTTTCGATGAGTGTTGGGCGCATATTACTTCGGACATATCAAGGAGCACTAGGAGCATATATATAGCATAGGACGTATATTACTTCGATAGTTCTCCAGAGCACTAAGTGTTCGTGAGAACATATGGAATATGCACTGGGTGCATTTTATATTAGTGTGATGGAGGATTAATACGCGTATCCGATCCTGAGACCATGTCTAGTTAATAGGGGTTATAATATGAGTATGACATGTTACATGATATAGAAATGATATGTGTTATAACTATGAATATGGTAAACGATCAACTCGATAATTTATATCGATTGTGGAAAGTTAAATAGTATGTGAAAAATCATGTGAAATTATGAGAAGACAAACGATATGTACTATTCAAAACATACCTTGAATCGCAACTATAATGAGAAAGCTTTAAATAACAAAATTGTGAAGCAGTAATTACTCCATAGATTGTTTATAATTGTTTTAGTAGCTTGATATTTGTTTATCACGTATAAGCATTGTTGTTATATTATATAAGCACCATTGAGCTCTTTTGCTTAGCATGTTGATTGTTTGTTTTCGTGTGCAGATGACGATGAGATTTTGGACTGGTTGAGTAGAGTTGGAAGCACTCAAGTCTCACATCAAGGCTTAGGTAAATTTCTATAAAGTTTCATTAAGTTTGTGAGTTATAATGGCATGTACTTAAGTATTAGGGGTCCTATAAGGTCCTTAAAATGGTATGAATTGTTGATGATTGCTTTTGGATGCAAAGTTGCTGGTTGATAATTAAGTGTTATATGGTTTCATGTAGGTACTATTTCACATCTTTATGGCTTGAAGTAAAATGACCAATTCAAGCAATTTTGGGTAATTGTCTTGGGACACGTTTATCATATCTTGAGACATCGACTATAAAATCTAGAGACAAGAGCTCTATAGTCTCGAGACATCTAAACATAGAATGTAAAAGTATAAAACAAGGAATCATATCTCAAGACATGGTTCTTCATGTCTCGAGACAACCAATTAATTTTGTAGTTGAATTTGGATTCAAGTTCTAATTTCATGCTTGACCTCATATAATCCCAAGACCATGTAAAAGGGATCGTTGGATATCTGTAATGATTAATTATACTTGTAACTAAAAATGATTTTAAATTATGTCATATATATATATGTTTAATTATTTAGTAAATGATTTGAGTTAGTACAAGTTACTTCGACAACATGATGTGATATGACGTTTTCAGATTTGACAATCGAATCAAGTGTGAGTGTCATAAGTAAATTACATATCACATACATTTGCGAATGAGAATAGTGAAGGCAGCTTTACTCCGAGAAAAAGAAGAGCTAAAGTGAACAGTTCAATCATACATGCATCCATTCAAATAATTTTTCATCACTTAACTAAAAAAACAAAACCGAAAATATACCAACAAAACTTAATCAAGAAATAAGGGAAAGAAAATCAACATGCAAAAAAAAAAATTTAAATTACTTCAAAATAATATTAATTGAATTAAGTTTTTTTATATAATTGAGGAAGGAGATTTCAAGCTCTCATAATATAATGTTGTTACCATTGGATGAAAAGATTGATGGCATAATTAAATTAAGTTAATGAACTTAATTAATAAATTCAAATTTTTATCTACAAAAATATAGAAATAGAAGATATAATGTCAAATTTAATTCTTAATATTTACATTTTTGTCAATTTAACCCTTATTTTTTAGCTAAATATAAACCTCGACCTCTGAAAAAGAGTTAAAATATTTTCTAATGAGAATACTAACTAAAATGTTAATTTTTTAAACATTGCAGCTTGTATGACAATTCAAGTGTACGTCATTCTAATTTTTTGAAAATTTATGAACTTTTTTATATTTTTAATTTTGATTTTCTTTAATTTTATAATTTTTGAATTCTTTATTGACGTGATAAATAAAACAAATGATGTTATGCTAGTATAATGTGCACATATAAAGAGATTTCGGAAGTTAGTATAAAACTCGAAAATGATTATATAACATATTGAGACTGTATAATACACTTACTAGTATATATAGATGGTTAAATTTTGTTGTAATCTATCGTAATTGCTTTAACAATGAGTATAACATCTTATAGTTTGAAACCGACGATCGGATCAAGTATAGAGTGTAACATATCCTCAAAATAAACAACCAAATGTTTTTGTTCTAAGCTCTGCCAACTCTTAAAATAGACAAGGCAATGAAACAATATTTAGAAATGTGGTCATTGTTCCAGCCACAAAAGTAGTCAAAAAAACAACTTGTCTCCAAATGGAAAAGTTATTTTTGGACCCCTTCCACCACATCATCCATAGTCATTTTCAAATTATTTAATTGTATTAAGTAATTTTTTTCATGTCATAATTTTGATAATTTTTTACCTCAAACCCCTAATTTTGAATCCGAACTTTAAACTCCAAACCCGAACGAGTTCGAGTTTAAAGTTTAGGGTTTGTGGTTCAAGGTTAAGGATTCAGAGTAAAAAGTTATCAAAATTATATATCAATGACATGAAAAAAATATTGATATGTCATTAAATAATTGGAAAAAGACCATAAATAATGTGATGAGAAGGGTCTATAAAATAGTTTATATTCCAATTATATTAACAAATATTAATTTTTCTTACGTGGACATTCATGTGGACTCCATCTAATTATTATTAGAATAGATATGATAACTTTTAAATTTATATTGTAGTATTCTTCATTAGTGTAGGATATATCATTACCTTCACAAATATTAGTATAGTTTTCACGTTTCACTATGATCAAATGATTTATTTTAATTTTTGAACTTCATTTAATTTGAAAAATATAATAATTTTTTATTTTCATTTTCATTTTGAAGAAAATTACATTCATTTTCAAATGATTTCATTTTAATTTTGGAGAAAACCATAATAATTTTCAAACGTTTCCTATTTCTCTATTTTCACCATTTCTATTAATTTATGTTTATTTGATTTAACATGCAATTCATTTATAGTTTCAACAAACTAGCAGAGGGACCGATTGGACTTATGCAATTGGGACTCAAATGATTTATAATTAACTTCCAGTTTATTGCCTATTATTTATAAACTCATTTAGTCACGAAGTCATTCCACTATAATATCATGACTAAGCTCTTCCAAATGACATACTATTTAGAAAGCAACTCGATCAGTGCTCATCCAATAACTTAGATGAAATTTTTATTTGATTCAATATTTCACATATCAATAACATCTCGGTGACTTAGATGAAAATTTTTAAATAATTTAATGATCATGTTATAACTGTTTTAAAGTTAAATGATCAAAATATAATCTTATTAATATTCTAGTGATTGGGGTGTAATAAAACTTAGGAAAGGTTGGTAGACGATAGTGATGGAAATGAATAAGAGATTTAAAAATTGATGAGAATGGGAAGAAAATGAGTGATCATGAGAAAACGCGGTTTTTTTTTTTTTTTTCTTATTCTTTTGTATTTTTCTTCTTTCAATCTTTTCAAATACACATTAGTGTATAAATTTATTTTAATAATTCTTATGAGATATTAAGGATTATTATATTTTTTTTATTAATATTAAAGGAAGTGTTCAATTTTTTACGCCAAATTTTGGGGCATTTTGGAGGGTCTCAAGCTAACCCAACGTAGAGGTCATGACAAGGTAACAAAACAATCTGATAGCTTAAAGATTGTTACAGCCATTTAACAAAGCGTTTTCTAGCACGTCGAACTCGACCTTGATTAGACGTATACAAAATATTTTGGCACAAGAAAAATGGTGGCTCTTGCTTTATATCCCTAGAGAGAAAAATCAAGTTGTGGATTGTTTAATCAAACTAACTTTGGTAAAAAAAAAAAAAAAGATTTGCAGATTTTTGATACCTCTCCTACAACGATTCTAACTTTTCTAGAAGTAGATACGTAAAAGGTGTTTTTCTTTTCAGAGAACTTCTATATTAGTTAATGTTTTCTTTTCAGCAAAAAAAAAAAGAAAGATATTTAAGGTAGATGTAGTACCACAAGATTTGTCCGCGTATTATTTTCTCCTTAGCAACATAATCTATTTCCAATATCTTATAACAATCCTACATTAACAAAATTAATTCCATTAGTACACATAATTTAAACCAAAAAAATAAGTATATTTTATTTCTAAAATTAATTTTACCTCATGTGGCTGATAAAGAAGGAAAGTGAAATCGAAGTCAGAATCCTACTCCAACTTAAAGTAAGGCAAACATGGAATCCATTCAATGTAATTTACCCAACCAAAAAAACAATTTCCTATTATATATATGTGGTTGTGAAATAAGTTAGTTGAATTTTTTTTTTTTTTTTTTTTTGTTAAATGCATCAGCTGGAAGTTAGTTAGTTAGGATTGGTTATTAGACTAATTTCTTGCTGAGATATTAAATTTTTTTAATTTCTTGACTGATCAGAACATGTTTTGAATAAAAAAAACCTTAAATTTTATACAGTCACATCAACATCATCTCTTAAATATAACTTGAACATTGGATGCAAAGATGAAGATATTATAACAACACATTGAAAGAGAAAAAGCTATGGTAATTTAGTTTATATATACACATTGCAATAATAATCCTTTCATGCAACAAATTCTTAGTTAGAGTACTTGAAAAGACTTGTTAATTGAAAGAAAACATGATTAAAATATCATGAAGTGAGTCAAAAAATATCATGAAGTTAAATGGGAAGTAAAGGTGTAACGAATCGATTTTCATCGGTGTTAGATAATACGATTTTTAGATCGAATTTATTAAGTCAGGCTAGTTGAAAATTTTTTAATCGAGTAATTTTGAATCAAATATGAAATTTAGAAATAGAATTATTTAGTAAAATTATTACATAGAACATCAATAATAGTACAGGGAGTAGGTTGGAAGTGGTTCAAAGCAGCGGAATTGAATTGATTCAAGTCCTTAAAGTGCAATTATATTAAGGATCTAAAAGCAATTACACCATGGGTCAACTCATGTTAGTGGCATCCGCCTAAATCCAACCATTAAAACCCATTAAGCTTGTCATCCTTTAATAATAGCCATTGATTTAATTAATGATTATTAGTTATTTAATTTATATATAATAGTGGGCATTATCATCTTACCGTCTCCACCATTTCAAGAAGAAAGAAGAGGAGAATTTTTCATTCAACATTTCAACGATGCCGATAAAAAATTCATAAGGTGAGTAAGTTTTCTTCTTTAATTTTTATAAAAGCATGCTATAAGGGTGTTAGATTAAAGTAGCCCAATTGTTAAATTATGAAATTATTAATGTTTAGCTAAGTTGTTATCTTTGAAATTAAAGAGAAATGAAGCTTGAAAACTATGAATGATAAAGAACCAAGTTTTGATTATATAAAATCTTGTTCAAATCCATTAAATTGTACAGCCAGTTATATGTTCATAGAGATCTATTTGTAAGGAATAAGAACTTGGATGGTAGTTAGTAAATAGTGATAAATTTAGGTCCCTATAATATAATTACGAAGTGAAATTTAAAGTCAATGCAGTAAAATATAAATTTATTTTAATTGGATGCTTTTAGTTGGTTATTTCGGTGATTAGTGTAGCCTTTGTGATTCGATTATGTGGTTACAATCTAAATTTATTTATATATATTTATTTTAATGTTTTTAACGAGATATTAAAGATTATTATGTTGTACATAAGTGCATAGATTTAAACATTAACAATGTTTAATTTTTTATTTTTTTTCTATTTTTGTTATAGTGTTTATATTGGGAGTTGTGATCGTCTCTTTTATTAATATCGGTTTCTAAGTTCGAATTTGTATTTTCTATTGAGAGAGAAATATATTTTATCATTACACCCAAATAAGTAATATTAAGTAATAATAAGCTTATTATGATAAGCTTTTATTTTTATTTTTACGAATACAAATAATAAGCTTTTGAGTTTGATTTTGGAAAAAAATAAGTAAAATAAGACCAAGGAGTTCCCAACGAGTAATTGTCAAAATAATAATAACAATTGGCTTCAAAGTCTTGTTCTCCTCCTAAATAAATAAAGTCGGATGAAGCAGCCACTGACATCAGCACAAAAATCAGATTCTCAAGAACCAAACATGCTCTACAAGAAATTAGCGGTGCATTTGATACTAGCCCTACTGCTATCCTTTTCTCTACTCTTGCCCCCGTCTTCAACATCAAACACTCACTTCACCGGTAACTTGAATTCATACAACTTGTTCTTCATTACTTATATTTATGATCTCTTTCTGAATGTTCTTTTTATTGAATATGTTGTGTTGGTATTTGGGGTTAAAATTGTAGTGAAGGAGAGGAATGAAGCGATACATAGAAATCTAGGTGGAGGAAAACCACCTCCATGTCCTCCACGTACTCCTCTTTGTCATGCAAGTGGTGGTCGTGGTTATACATGCCCTCCTGACTGCTCATAGGTAAAAGGAAATTGTGTTACCCAAATGAATGGGTATTAGACATGACTACTTGTGATATTGTATTCTTGTGGTTTTCATATTTTCAATCCTGCTTAGAAGGCTTTGTATATTTCAAATAAACTTAGGAGGTTAAAATTTTAGATGATATGTATCTAAATATATTATCATGTTATAACTGTTTCAAAGTTAAATGAGTAAAATATAATCCTATTAATAGTGGGGTGTAATTTAACTAAACGTAAACTATATATGTGAAAAAGTTCCAAAAATATCGATTACCTGGTAATAAAACTTAGGAAAGGTTGGTAGAAGATAGTGATGGAAATGAATAAGAGATTTAAAAATTGATGAGAATGGGAAGAAAAAGAGTGACCATGAGAAAACGCGGTTTTGTTTTGTTTTTCTTATTCTTTTGTATTTTTCTTCTTTCAATCTTTTCAAATACACATTAGTGTTTAAATTTATTTTAATAATTTTTATGAGATATTAAGGATTAATATGTTGTTGTATATAAGTGTATAGATATATTGGGAATTTGTGATTGTTTCTTCTATTAATGTCGTTTTTAAAATTCGAACTCATATTTTCTTTTAAGGGTGAGATATATTTTACCATTGCATCCAAATAAGTAATATTATGTTGTTGTATTTTTCTATTAATATCGTCTTTAAAATTTAAATTTATATTTTTTCTTAAGGGTGAGATGTACTTTACTATTGCATCCAAATAAATAATATTAATTAATAATAAGCTTTTGTTTCTCTTTTTAAGAATACAACTAATAAGCTTTTATTGATTTTGAAAGCAAATAAACAAATAAGTAAATAAAACCAATTAGTGTTCAACGAGGAATTGTCAAGTAGTAATAATAATAATAATAATATTTTATAAAATTATTAAAAAATAATATGTTGGTAAGTTATGTGTAAATTAATTATAATAATTAATTTATATTTTTCGATAATAATTACTATGGAATTTCATGAATTTGAGCTAGAAAAGGCATGAAAAAGTCTATATAATTTCATGTTTCCAACCTATCAATTAATAGTATAGTTATGGTGAGCATAGATATCGTTTCTACGAGAATTAAAAGTACTAGTAATTACTGTATTTCTATTATTTAACCAATAAATTGGAGTGATTGATTAAAACTAAAATTAATTAAATTAATAAACTAAAGAACGCGGCAAAAAATAAATCAAGAAATATCAAACAATTAACACCAAGAAGAGAAACAATACCCAAAAAACAATTCACCTAGACTTCATTTGTTATTATCAATCTGAATCAAACAATTTATTCACTTAGTATCTTGATCCGTAGAAATCCCTAAATTATGTTAATATCTCTTTCAAGACTAAAAGCAACTGATTCTAGATTGATTAATTAAAATTTCTTTCTAATTAAAATCTCTATTATCGCATTAACTAGACCTATGGATCCTCATATTAGATTTGAGTCTAATCTAGTAGATTTATGTCGTCCTATTTTTAGAATTGCATGCAACTCCACTCAATTATGCTAGTTCTACTCTTAAATAGAGATTTTTTCTCCTCTATTTAAGCACATCAAACATGAATTAATATACCGGAAATACTAAATCAAAAATTAAACACACATAATTGAGAACAAGACTTTAAGTATTTATTGCGTAAAACAAAAATCAAATGGCATAATTCATCATAAAGTTCATCTTCCCCAGGTATTTAGAAAATTAGTTCATGCTCGCAAGTAAAAACATCTCAAAAACAGTATAACCACAAGAAATAACGAAACTCATAATAAAATCCAAGGAAATCAAAAAGAGATCTTCAATCTTGATGGAAATATGCTCCAAAGACAGCTTTAATGGTATTTTTCGAGTTGTTTTCTTCACTATTTTCTGACGGACTACTCCCATATTTAGTATATATAGATTTTAGAAGCCCGAAAAACCTAAAAATTACGTTTTCCGCGTGTTTTGGAGTGCAGTTCGCGAAATCCACACAATCTAGCACAAGACCGTGTGGCAGTCCTGTGGCTCATATGGCCGTGTGCCCAGCCCATGTGGCTCCTAAAATTTGCTTCATTTTTTCGATTTCACTCGTTTTTCGCTCTTTTTGCTCCCAAATACTCTCCTAAGTATAGAAACATGAATTTAAAGGATTAGAAGCATAAAATTCACCATTTTACATCGAATAATCATCTAAAAACGCATTAAGAACGAGATTAAAATATATTACTTTTAGCACTTAGCATAAGACATTTCTTGACTTTTATATATTATTCTAACATTATTGAGACCTCATATAACATTTTAAACCATTTTCAAAGTTCCATTATGAAGTCAATACGTTTAAACAGTTTGGATTTTGAGTCCTTAATGTAGTTATTTTGTTATAAATGCTTGTAATTTTTCGAACAAGTACATTAATAAAATTGCATTATTAAATTATTATCTTTCGTATTCCATCTTCACTATTTTCCATGAAAAACCAAAAAAAGTTAAATAAATATTATTTTATTGATTACTTAATATTTAATTAATACTACATTACATCATAGGGATGAATTATGATGTGAGAATACAACTTATTATAATATGTAATCTAAATAATCTATAGCTTGATAAATCAAATGAGAACTAATTTAATGAACTATTATATCGTTTATCAAATTCAATTGAACAGATAATTTTAGTAATGTAAATTAATATATTATTTCAATAAATTTTATAGGCATTTCAATAAAAATTATCTTAAGTTACCATTAAAAAACAAGAATTGAATGTTATATTACCACCAAGAGAATGAAATCTACCAAACAAGTTACCACTTCGCATTTAAGTAGGTTTGTTTTATTTATTGATAAATTATAATTAAAATTAAAATTTTAATTCAATATAAACTATATATGAATTTTGATTTTATACATGAATTTTGATTTAATGTGCAATGTCATATATGAACTTTGATTTTATACGATTTGATACATGAAATTTTATTTAATTCAATTTTTCGCAAATTAGTAATAATCTAGTGACTTAGATAAAAAATTTCAAATAATTTAATGATCATATTATAACTTTTTGAAATTAAATGATTAAAATATAATATTATTAATAATTTAATGAGTCGGGAGTCATTTACCTAAACGTAAACTATATATCTGAAAGAGTTCCAAAAATATAGAATACCCCAGCAATAAAACTTAAGAAAGGTTGGTAGAAGAACGTGATGGTTTCTGAAGATATTTTTTATTTTCTTTTTTCTTTTTCATTTTCAAAAATATTTTTATTTTAAAAAATGAAAACATTATTGATGAAAAGAAATAAAATATGAAAACATGTTGGTAATTATTTTTCTCTAAGTACTGAAAAAAAATATAAACTTTTTATATTTATATGAATTCGAATTAAGATATTATATTTTATATTTGAAAAATTGTTGAAAAGAAAGAATATTTTTGTGTTTATATGGGTTTGAATCAAGATTTATTCATCTAAAGTTAAAAATAGAGATAAGTAAAATTCGATTTGTTTCGAAAAATTAAAAATTCGAGTTATTTGAATTAACTCGAATAAGTAATTCAAATTTCGAGTTCAAGTCGAGTTGAATTTTATAATTCAAGTAACTCGAATAATTCAAATACTTTGAATAACAGATTAGTGTAAATATCTTTTTAGTCTCTGACAGTTTTGAAAATGAGTTCGAGTCAAGCTGAATTTTACAATTTGAATAATTTGAATAACATATTGATGTAAATACCTTTTTGGTCCATGTCTATTTTGAAAATGAATAAATTGGTCTCTCAACAAAACTTACAGAAAATTTAAAATAATTTTAAAAAATTCAAAATATTTATAAAAATTCTAAAATTTATATTTTTAAAAATAAAAAAATTCTTAAGAATATATAAATAAATTAAAAAATTTAAAAAATTCTAAAATAATAAATTTGGGACCTAAATAAGTTAATTAATGATTCAAGTTTATCATAATAAAATATCTTATTTTTTTACTATTTTGCTTTGAAAAAGTTTTCAAATATATATAATTTCAAATTTATGTACCTAACATGGAATTTTTTATATTATAACAATATTTTAATTTGACACGTTTAATATTTTTTAATTTAACTCGAAGAATTTCACTTGGTTCGACTTGACTCGAATTTCATTTCACTCGATTCGAAAAAAATTTCAAACCGAGTTAGCTAGAATGATAAAATAGGACTTGTCAACTCGATTAATTCGAAAGTTTTTCATTTGATTCGATCGAACACTCAATCCTAATTAAAAACTTTGCTTTCATCTCTTTCACTTTTACAATGCATTTTTTGTGATAACAATGAAAACTGTTACAAATAAATAAATGTGGATGTCCATAACCCCCCTCATTTATGAGATAAACCCCCCATTCATTATGAATGTTATTTAATCTATGTGTTAATGAAGCACTTAAGTAAGCTTCATTTATTTATGTTGCATTGAATGTCAATTACTTATAAATAGAATATTACGTAAGTGAAAATAGAATACGATAAAATTTTCTATTGATTTGATCTATTGTTTACTTTAAGTGTTTTTATTTGATTATTTTATGACACGTTATCAGCATGAGCCTCTACAAGTTCATAGTGAAGTTCACGTCATTTCAGCTTTATATAATTTGCCTGTATAACTCTCCTTAAACTATATACGGTATACATATTTTCATCCTTCTTTTATTTTATTTTCTAGATGAAGTATTTGCTTTGGATAACATTTGCACATTTATTTTTACAACTCAAATGTTATAATGATAATTATATATACATGTATTTTTTTTACAAAAGGAAATTTCAATTAGAGTAATTTGTGTTAAGTTATTATTATGACTATTCCTCTGTATGCCAATATTTGACATACACATTATTATTTAGAAAATTTGGTATATATATAATTGATTTATTTTACGATTGAGAATGCTTATTATTTTACTAATTTCTTTTATTTTGATTTAAGTGATTATAATGTCAAATCTTGCCAAACTTGAATTTGCGACCTCGGACATATCAGACAAGAATTATTTATGATGGATGTTAGATGTTGAAATTCACCTAGATGCTAAAGGTCTAGGAAATACTATATTAGCAGATAAAGAAGCTTCTAATCAAGACAAGACAAAAGCAATGATTTTCATCCGTCATCATCTACATGAAGGATTAAAAGTGGAATATTTCACTGTGAAAGACCCTCTTAAATTGTGGAATGATTTGAAAGAAAGATTTGATCATCAAAAAACGGTGGTACTCCCTAAAGCTTGTTATGACTGGACGCACTTATGATTGCAAGATTTTAAGATTGTAAGTGAATACAATTCAGAACTTTTCAAAATTAGTTCTCAAATTTTCATCCGTCATCATCTACATGAAGGATTAAAAGTGGAATATTTCACTGCGAAAGACCCTCTTAAATTGTGGAATGATTTGAAAGAAAGATTTGATCATCAGAAAACGGTGGTACTCCCTAAAGCTTGTTATGACTGGACGCACTTATGATTGCAAGATTTTAAGATTGTAAGTGAATACAATTCAAAACTTTTCAAAATTAGTTCTCAACTAAAATTATGTGGATAAAACATAACTGATGAGGACTTGTTAGAGAAAACATTTTCAACTTTTCATTTTACTAATGTGCTCCTGCAGTAGCAATATCATGAAAAGGTTTTAAAAGGTATTCTGAATTGATGTCATGCCTTTTGGTGGCTGAACAAAATAATGAGCTGTTGATGAAAAATCATGGAATTTGTCCCATTAGTTCTGCACCATTCCTTAAAGTGAATGTAGCAGTACACAGTAATTATGAACATGGAAAATATAAAGGTCGCAATCGCGGCCGTGGTTGTGGATGTAGTGGGAGACGTGGTCGAGGATGTACTTGTAATTCTTATCATGGTGGTCATAATAGTGGTACTTCTAAATACCAAAAAAAGAATACCAATGAATGACAAGAAAGAGGTGGTCAAAATAATCCTTCAAAGATTGTTGAGAATTTATGCTATCAATGTGGTATGAAGGGGCATTGGTCACGTACTTATCCTACGTCTGAGCATTTAGTGAGACTTTATCAAGCATCCATCAAAAGGAGGGAAAGAATATGGAGATCAATTTTATATCCCAAAATGATGAAATGAAGGCAAAAGATGAAAATATTCACTATGACCATGCCTACGAGGGTGATAAATTTTATGACCTTAATAATATAACTCACCTAGATATGACAAATTTCTTGGAGAATCATTAGAAAAATTGATATTATTTTGACATTTTCATGTTGTTTTAAGTATGCTTTATTTTCTTGCATAAAGAATAATTTATATATTTAATAAATATTTGCAATGTTTCTCATATTATATTTTGTTTGTATTTATGAAGAATATGAATATTCAACAAAGTTTCGTTGGACCCAAAATTAATGAAGACATGTGTCTAGCAGATAGTGCTACAACACACATGATACTCAAAGATAAAAATATTTTTTTCATTTGACAATAAGTGATGCCCATGTTAATACAATATTGGGTAGTTCAAAACTTATTGAGGCTCCAAAAGAGCTATTATATTATTACCTAAAGGCAATTGTCATTGATGATGCTTTATATTCCACTAAGTCTCAAAGAAATTTATTGAGTTTTAAAGATATTTGTCTTAATGGATATCATATTGAGACTATAAATGAGAAAAAATATTGAATATATATACATTACAAATGTTGAATGTGAAAAGAAATACGTTTTGGAAAGGTTACTTGCTTTTTCATCAAGTTTATATTATACACATATTAATGCAATTAAGACACGTGTCACTACAATCTAGAAGTTTGTAGAGCCACGTACTTTTACTATTTGGCATGATCGATTAGGTCATCCCAGATCTATTATGATGAGAATAATAATCGAGAATTCAATTGGACACCCATTAAAGAACCAGAAGATTCTTGAATTCAAGTTTTATCTTGTGTTGATTGTTCTTAAGGAAAATTGATTATTAGACCATCACTAGCTAAAGTTGGGATCGAATCTCCGACATTTTTAGAACATATTCAAGGTGATATATGTGGACTGTAACACCCAAAATCTTTAACCATCACCTGTTAAGGATCTCAGAGGTTTACAGAACTTTATGACATTTTTTTTATTCATACAAATCAATCACAAATCCATATAATGACATTTAACAATTCAAAATATTAACCTTGTTTAATCTTACTAATTCATTTACAACATTTCAACCAAATCAGGATCAAATTGAATCATATAAGAACTTAGGATCACATTCGAAAATTTTCCCAATAGGGGTGAGATAGCCCTGTGTCACGAACACACAACTTTCATTACTAACTAGCCAAGAAAGAATCAATATTCATATCAAATATCATGTTATCAATATTCCAAACCAAACCATAATACCACAACTATCAGCCGAGCTACATCAATCATTTTTACCATCACTATGAAATATCCAAACTCGACACTGTTGCCGGTTAGGGTCCTGAGGTCTTTTAGATCTTCTATCATTGATTAAATCCTCATATCTCAGCAATTCAGTATCACAAGAATATACATGCAATAAAATCTTGAGCTTTAATAACATTCCATTCAATAAGGGTAAAAAGTATCATTTTATAAAATTTGAGGGACTTCTATC
This sequence comes from Kokia cookei, assembly GCA_039519145.1. Lineage (NCBI taxonomy): Eukaryota > Viridiplantae > Streptophyta > Magnoliopsida > Malvales > Malvaceae > Kokia > Kokia cookei. The sequence goes on along the minus strand of CM076907.1, from coordinate 32,313,300 downwards.
GATACTTGTTGGACAAGTATCGGTAGAAGTCAAGTTAGTAAGCTTTGGAAAATTAACAGTAGTTTTCTATCGGTAGAGGTGAAGGTTCTACCGATACAAGTATGAGTTCTACCTTAACAATCCACACTTCTATCAATACAACGAGTTTTAGAAAGCTAGGTAGATTTCCTCTACAAATTCTACCGATACAAGTGTTTAGACTACTGATACTATTATAATTTTAACTGCCAATACTTTAAGGACTTTTACTGATATAATGCAAGTCAGTAACCAAAGTTCAAATACCTGTACATTTATCGATACATACAAGAGTTCTACCGAAACAAGTGTACAGATTTCAAAATATACACATAAATTTCTATGTTTGCAAAATAGTCTACTTCATTTGCCAATTTCTCAAAATCATACCTACATAGAAATTTTCATGTTGGTACTTAATTCTTCACATAACAGCGAAGATACATTCAAAAACATTCATCAAATTATTACTATGTTATTTAACCATTTACACTAAAACAACCCAAGTAACATGATCCTAATACATGCCACATAAGCCAAGTGATATAAAGGACTACCAAACGAGTTCCCGATATAGTGTGATTTCTTCTTTGAGGATCCGATCTTCAACAGCGAAATGAATCTACAAAACAGTAAACAGATACACAGGTAAGCTTAAAAAGCTTAGTAAGTTCGCAAGAATATTTAACTTACAATATAATGCATTTGATATAAAGAATGAGCAATCATCCTCGTTGTCTCATAATATTGGCATCCAGTAGATCTCTTCAAATCTCCCAGTAAATTTTAGCTCATAGGAGCGCAGTCGGTAAGTTTCTCTTACGAGTAGTATAGTACGTCACTCTTACGAGCCAGTGTAGTATATTGCTTTTACGAGCCAGTATTGCTTTTACGAGCTAGTACAGTAATTTCTTCAGAGTCCTCCATTTCTTTCCAACATCATGACTATAATCAAGACAAATGAAGTTAGAATTATTAGAAATATAATTACACGAACTTACAGGATTGATTTGTAGTAACGACTCAAGTACAGGGACTACCCATCAGTAAGACATCCAAGACTAGCTCCCGAACTGTATAGCCCCTAATGACATGTCCTTTGTGTCCTGATTAGTCACGAAGTTCATATGCTTCATATACCATGTCCATTTCAATTAACTTTCTTTACATTATACCATTTCAAGCACATATTAATATAATTCTTATTTATCAAACATAATTTCAAATTAACTAACAATGTCATTTAATTCAATTTACTAATTGTCATATATGAATCGAATTAATTCATTCATACATAAATAATAACTAACACAACACATAATCATTTAAGCATTTCGTTGTCACCTGAATTCAACTATATCATTTCGTCACTTCCAATCATGTTCCTCAATACCATTTCTTTTCAATTTAATTTAATTCCTCAATTTAATATTTACTAAGCAACAAATTTAAATACAACATACCTAAATTATTTTAATAATCTATAGACATAAACTAAATCAATTACTTTATTATACGAACTTACCTGATTAAATTGCTGCAATATATAATACAGGGACTATTCCATAATTTCATCCTTACCTCGATTTTCAACCCATTCTTGATCTATAATAATAATTTCATTCAATTAACTAATTCCAAAAGTAAAATAAAATTATTTATGCAATTAAGTCCTTTTTGACAGTTTTACAAAATTGCCCTTAACTTTTCACTTTTATTCAATTTAGTTCCCAAGCCCTAAACAGGCAAATTAACCATTTTTCTTTAAAATTAAGTTCAGCCGAATTGTTCCATAGTTCTCTACAGCCTATACATGATATTATTTCACCTTAAGTCCTTGCAAATTTATCACTTTAACATTTTAATCCTTTAACATAAAAATTACTAAAAATTACTTTACAAAATAGTCTTATTTAACAACCAAACTTAATAATTGATCATTAAACTTCAAAAAATCTCTAAACTGATCAATGGCATAAACCAAATTGTTTAACAGTTTTACAAACTAGTCCCCGAGTTAGCTAGATCAACCTAAAACGAACTCAAAACCATAAAAAATACTAAAAAACGGACGAAATCACACATAACTATTGAAGGACTTAAGATGGCTGAATGTCGTCTCCTTTCTCTTTAGGGTTTCGGTTATGAAAGGGCAAAGAAGAAGATGAAAACTCTTCTTTTCTTTCTTAATTTGGCTTAAAAACCATTTATTTACAAATTTACTATTATGCCCTTTATTCACACTTAAATTTTAACTAAATTTAAGTCAAAATTGTCCACTCAAATTAATAATGGTTATATTACCCTTAACTTACCTTCCAATTGGCATCTAATTCTTTTGATTAATAGAATTTTACTTTTACACCTTTTACGATTTAATCCTTTCCACTTAATTAACTATCTAAACAATAAAATTTCTTAACCAAAATTTAAAACAACACTAATGACATCATAAATATTAAATAATTAATATTCACGATCTAACACATCGAAGTTGTGGCCTCTAAACCACCATTCTCAATCATATTGAAAAATAAACTAATTAGTAAATCCTTATTTAATTAGGATTTATTTGAAATTTACCCAAAATATAAAGAATTCCACATTATTTCTATTATTAGAACATTTAAGGAGGGTTCAATTACATAATTGGTCCTTCAATTATATTAAATTCCAATCAAACAAACTTATTTACAATTTAGCCTAAAACTAATTAGGACTAAATAAATAAATAACCCAAAAGTTAGTGGATGGTAATCATGTCACCACTGCTTGGACTTTTTTTTACGATGGTTTAATTACAGTTTTGGTCCCTTTACTATTTTTAATCTATAGCAATTAACTTTTACCTCTTTTACAATTTGCTCATTTTAATTAAGTAATTAATCATCAAAATTACCCAACCAAACTTCAATTCACATATAATAAGACTATAAAATATTTACGACCCTTAATTTTAGAAACGAGGTCCCAATACCTCATTCTTTAAAACCACTTGATTTTGAACCAAACCACTTATACAAACTCTTAATTCAATAATAAAAATTCACCAATTCAAAATTCCATATAAAATTATTATTGACTCATATAATTTTAAATACTTATTATATGAATTTACTCGTCGAATTTGTGATCTCGAAACCACTGTTTTCGACATCACAGAAAAACAGGTTGTTACATGGACCCATTCGTCCACTCTATGGACTATTTAGATATTTTATGGTATTGATAGATGCATCTAGTAAGTGGTCACATGTGTGTTTATTATCGACTCACAACCTGACATTTGCGAGACTACTTGCTCAAATAATTCGATTAAGAGCACAATTCCCGGATTATGCAATCAAAACTATTTGTCTTGATAATGCTGGTGAGTTTACATCGTAAGCTTTTAATGATTATTATATGTCAATTGGGATAAATGTTGAACATCCTTTAGCTCATGTTCATACACAAAACAGTTTAGCTGAATCGTTTATTAAAACGCCTCCATCTAATAGCTAGGCCATTACTTTTGAGAACAAAACTCCTTGCTGCAGCTTAGGGATATGTTATTTTGCATGCAGCAGCACTTGTGCATTTTAGGCCAACAAGTTATAATAAATACTCCCCATTACAATTGCCTTTTGGTCAGGATCCAAATATTTCTCATCTTAGAATTTTTGGATGTGCAGAATATGTTCCAATTGCTCCACCACAATGCACAAAGATAGGTCCTCAAAGGAGGATGGGAATATATGTTGGTTATGGATCTCCTTCTATAATTAAGTATATTGAACCATTAATTGGAGATTTATTTACTGCACAATTTATTGATTGTCATTTTGATGAAACAACATTCCCAACATTAGAGGGAGAGAAAATACAACTGGTAAAAGAGATTACATGAAATGGTTCATCATTATCTCAATTAGATCCTCGTACAATTCAATGTGTACAAGAAGTTCAAAGGATCTTACATTTGCAAAACATCGCCAATCAATTGCCAGATTTATTTACTGACCTAAAAAAATTACAATACGAATTGATGTCCCAATTGGGCAAACTGATAGTTCAAAAGAAAGTAATCCATGCCTAAAGAGTGGAAGACCAGTCGGTTCCAAAGATAAAAATCCTCGTAAAAGGAAAGGAGAAAATAATCAAAATGTTTATATTGTGGAGGCAAGTGCCCAAGAAGAGGCCAAAGATATAACTAATAAAAAAACCCCAGAAGAGGTTCAAGTACTTGAAAATGGTGATAACGAAGTGATTTCAATTAGTTATGTTACTTTAGGAAAAAGATGGAACCGAAAAAATATAGTCGTCGATAACAATTTTGCTTATAATGCTGCTATTGAAATAGCTAAAGCAAATGAGACTGAGCCTAAATCTATTGAGGAATGTAGAAACAGGGAAGATTGGTCAAAATGGAAAGACGCAATTCAGGCAGAATTAAATTCACTTTCTAAACTCGAGGTTTTGGACCTATAGTCCAAACACCTAAATATGTAAAGCCGGTAGGATATAAATGGATATTTGTGCGAAAACGAAATGAGAAAAATGAAGTCGTAACAGATAAAGCATGACTTGTAGCACAAGGATTTTTGCAAAGGCCCGACATTGATTACGAAGAGACATATTCTCCTGTGGTGGATGCAACCACATTTAGATGCCTTATTACTCTGGCAGTACATGAAAAACTTGGCATGCGTCTGATGAATGTTGTTACATCCTATTTGTATGATACACTTGATAGTGAAATTTATATGAAAATCCCAGAAGGATATAGAGTTTCTCGAGAAAATGACTCAATCAAATTAAAGAAAAGTTTATATGGATTAAAACAATTTGGACATAAGTGGTACAATCATATTAATGAATATTTGTTAAAATAAGGTTATAAAAATGATCCAATCTTTCCATGTGTTTTTATAAAAAGGTCTAGATTAGACTTTGTGATAACTGTTATTTATGTTGATGATCTAACTATTATTGAAACTCCTGAAGAGCTTCAAAATGCGGTAAATTATTTAAAGAAAGAATTTGAAATGAAAGATCATGGAAAAACAAAGTTTTGTCTTGGCCTACTTATACGGAAAAAATCTTAAAGAAATTTTATATGGATAAAGTACATCCATTGAGTACCCCGATGGTTGTAAGATCATTGGATGTGAATAAAGATCAATTTTGTCCTTACGAGAATGATGAAGAGTTTCTTGGTCTTGAAGTACTATATTTAAGTGTCATAGAGGCATTGTTGTATCTTGCAAACAACACAAGATCTGATATAGCTTTCGCTGTAAACTTGTTAGCAAGATTTAGTTCTTCTCCAACACGTAGATATTGGAATGGAATTAAACAAGTATTTAGATATCTCAGAGGGACCATTAATATAAGGTTATTTTATTCAAATGATTCAAAATCCCTATTAGTCGGCTATGTTGATGCTGTATATTTATTAGATCCACATAAAGGTCGATCTCAAATGGGATATTTATTTACATGTAGAGATACTGTCAAATCATGACGTTCAACAAAGAAGACATTAGCTGCTGTCTCTTCAAATCATGCTGAAATAATTGCAATGCATGAGACAAGCCGAGAGTGTGTTTGGCTAAGGTTATTAACCCAACATATCTTGAAGATATGTAATTTGCCGTTACAGGAAAAGATGTCAACTTTCTTATTCAAAGATAATGCAGCATGTATAACTCAATTGAAGGGTGGTTATATCAAAGGTGACAGAACGAAACTTATTTAACCAAAATTATTCTTCACTCATGATCTTGAAAAGAAAGATTACATAAAATTTCAACAAATTCGTTCTAATGATAATTTAGCAGATCTTTTTACTAAGGAATTGTCAACTTCAACATTTGAAAGACTACGTGACAAGATTGGAATGCGTCGACTCAAAGATATAATGTGATGTTGCCATTAGGGAGAGTCTAAAACACGTTGTACTCTTTTCCTTTAACCAAGGTTTTTCCCACTGGGTTTTCCTAGTAAAGATTTTTAACGAGGTAAATTGTAATAGGAGATTGTGTACTCTTTTTCTTTCATTAGGTTTTTATTCCACATGGTTTTTCCTAATAAAGGTTTTAATGAGACACAATTTTCTCTAACGGACATCTAAGGGTGAGCGTTACAAATAAATAAATGTGGATGTTTATTACGAAAGTAATATGAATGTTATTTAATTTTTTACCCCTAAACTTTTCAAAATTACATTTTAAACCTTAAACTTTTCCAAAATTACATTTTGACTCCTAAACTTTCAAAAAAATTACATTTTAACCCCTAAACTTTTCAAAATTACATTTAACCCCTAAACTTTTCTAATATTACATTTTAACCCTAAACTTTTCTAAAATTACATTTTAACACCTAAACTTTTTCAAAATTACATTTTAACCCTTAAACTTCTCCAAAATCACATTTTCAACCTTAAATTTTCCAAAAGTTTGATTTTAATCCAAAATTTTCCAAAAATTTCAATTTTAACCCTCAAATTCCTCAAAAATTACGTTTTCATCCCGAATTCTCTGAAGCTCCATTTTTTGATCCTGTTTGTTTTGTTTTTCTTTTTTCCTTTGATGTTCATACATAGAGTTTAATTATTATTCTTTCGTATTTTGTATTCTATTAATTTTATGTTTAAATTTTGTGTATTTATTTATCTGCTTAATTATTTTGTTTCGTGTTATTTAATTCCTGCTATTAACTGCCCATTCATATTTAGTTTACACTTTCATTTTCAAAATTATTTTTACATACAAACAAATCTTTAAAATCGAGGCAATATACTTTTCATGTGGAAATCTCAAAAAATCGTGCCCTAACGTGCGGAGTGTGATTTTTCGTATAATCTGCATAATCGAATATCCTCTTCCAAACTTTTCAAATGCCTTTTAATTTTGAGATTCCGAGAACGTCGTGCCCTAACGTGTTGGACACGACTTCGATTCTCCGAGAAATTCGAAACACGAGGGCATTTTTCTTCAAATCCAATTTTTAAGAATCACGTGAAATAAGTTATATGTCCGAGGATCGTATTTTAAACTTAATTTGAAATTTCAAGTCCTCAAAAAAATATACAAATAATTTTAAACAAAAACGAGGCAATATTCCTTTCGAGTGAAAATCTCGAAAAATCGTGTCCTAATGTGCTTGGTGTGATTTTTCGTATAAATCGCACGATCGAATATCCTCATTAAGACTTTTCAAATTGTCCTTTATTTTCAAAATTCCGAGAACGTAGTGCCCTAACGTGTTGGATACGACTTCAATTCTCCGAGAAATTCAAAATGCACGAACGTTTTCTAAAAAAATGATTTTTGAAAACCATGCGAAGTTATTTATTAGTACAAAGATCGCATTTTAAAATTCGTTTGAGTTTTTAAACTTTTAACAAATCAAGACCCGAAAATAATCGATGTGGTACCAATTTTGGGCGTGTGAGGGTGCTAATCCTTCCTCATACGTAACCGACTCTCGAACCCGTTTTCTGGATTTCGAAGACCAACATATTTTTCAAAACGAAATTTAAACGTTTTGTGGTGATCCAATCACACCGAATAAAAAGATTGGTGACGACTCCCATTTTGTGATTTTTAAAAATATTTTTTTAGACCTGGTTGTTTTCCCAAAAATAAACGTTTCGATAGCTTCGCGACTCCACTGGGGACCTTTTTTTAAAAAATAAAAGAGAGTCAAGCCAAAAATCGATTATTTTCGGGTTTTTTTGTTAAAAGTTTTAAACACTCAGTTTTGTTTAATATACGATTCTTTGCATTTTTGTGTGATGCTATATTATGTCAATACTGCTAGTTAAGTTTGCATTCATATGCATTTGTTACTTACCCTTTAAGTGGAAGCGGGAAACTACTCCTTCGTGAGGTTCTCACCTTCGTGCGGGATAGTGGATCGCTTTCGAGATTATATCCGTACCCATGTTTTCGTGAAGTTTTCACTTCCGTGCAAACATCCAAGGGGGAGTATTACAAATAAATAAATGTGGATGTCTATTATGAAAGTAATATGAATGTTATTTAATCTATGTGTTAATGAAGCACTTAAGTAAGTTTCATTTATTTATGTTGCATTGAATGTCAATTACTTATAAATAGAATCCTACGTAACTGAAAATGAAATACGAGAAAATTCTCTATTGATTTGATCTATTGTTTACTTTAAGTGTTTTTATTCTATTATTTTTTTACAAAAACAACTTTTCCTTATTTTTAATTTTCACATATTATCATTTTCATTTTTTAAAAATTATTTTTAAAATTTTCAACTAAACACGTGTTCTTCAATATTTTCTATTTTCTAATGAAATGAAAATAACCTCTATTTCTTGAAACCAAAGCCTAATTCAATTTTTTAAAAGTCCATGTAAATTCAACCTAACAAGTACATCTAATTTAAAATGAAAAAGACACTACAAATTACATAGCTTACATGTATGTAATATGTGTGGAATATTTTATGAAATTCTCGACTTTTTTACATAATTTATTCCAATTACGAAGAAAAAACCAAAAGATACTTAAATTTGTAATTTCAATCTTTCTTCAAAGTACTGAAAATGTCTTAGAAAAGTTTTATCTGTGTGGAAAACCAACTTCGGATTCAAAGAGTTCTTTTTTTCCTCGTAATATATATTGCTAATGTCATATCTTGTTTGTTGGAGCCAAATTTTGACCGAGTCCAACTCAAAAACAAATAAATCAAAAAATAAATTTTAAATTTAAATTTATTCTAGATTTAAAATGTCCAAATACATTTTAAATTTAAATTGGTTTAAGTTTAAAAGACCCAAACCCAATACCCAGGCCTAATTACATCCAAGTTGGCCCGAACTCAAAACTAAACCCTAAAGTCAACCCACTTCTACTTGCTGCCTCCTTACCTTACCCATCCACGAGCCGCCACGGTAGCACTCACCATCTGCCACCACACCACTGCAAAGAAGGAAAAGACATCAGTTTAATGGCAAGAAGACAAAATAAAATCATTGTAATATAGGCTATATAAAGCCTCATTCAAAATCAGTTGTAAGGTTACTGGAGATAAAAAAAGCAATACAATGAAACAGACAATTTTCGAAATCAATAACAAACAGTGCATTCAAAGAAATATAAAGCAGATACACCATTCGAAGCAATACTAAATACAACACCAAGCATCCGAATATTTGCTCTTGAGGTACATCATTTAAACATACTAACATGCTCATTTATTGTTGATTTATTATCTCTTTCGAAGTTCAAAGTTTTTTTTATATATTTATTAATATATTTACTTATTATTTATTACATATAAATATATGTATTAGCTGTCATTTATTTTCATATTTATTACTAAATTTTTTTTAAACAATAAATATATAATAAATAATAAAAAGAACTTGAAGGGTCATACCTGACTTCTATCGTCGTCGTTGCTTCGAAAGGGATCCCACTGAGCATGTCTGTGTACTAAGAGGCTCCGATAGGAGATTTCCACCATTTCAAAAAAGAGAATATATGTAAAAAAAAAAACAATGAATTAAAAAGGGGAGTGTATAAACAAAATACTGATAAAAAAGGGAAATAAAAAAGGATTAAAATAGATTTTAGTTTTTTTTAAAAAGGGAAAAAAGGAAAATCTTTTTAAAAAAGAAAAGTTTCGACCTTATTGAGATCGGGTCTCGATCTTGCTAGATCTGAGCCCGATCTGGGTTTTGGAACAAACAAAAAAAGAATAGGCGAATTCTTTACCTTAGCATCGCCATTCAGGGCGACGACTGGCGGCATCGACGGCTGACGAAGACGGACGGTGACGGTGGGTCACCGGAGCCTTTGGTCTGGCATGAAGAGAGAGGAGAGAGAGAAGAGAGAGTTTTGAATTTTTTTTTTAAAGAAAAAGATAAGAAAATGAAAAAAAAAAAGCAAAGGGGTGGTAAATGAAGGCCACCAAAATGGCGCCGTTTTGGGTGTGGCCATAACACCTCAAAACGACGTCGTTTTGGATGACCCGATCCGACTCGCTCCAACCCAGCTTGAGATCCTCATGTTTTTGAAGGATGAGTTATTTACCTATTCAGTCCTTTCGCTTTTTTTTTTACAATTTCGTCCTTTTCACACTTTTGATTTATTCGAAATTTACACAACAATTTTATTTCCTTTTCAATTTAGTCCCATGACTCTTTAGAAGCATGAGAAGCTGCCACGTGCCCTTTTTGGGTTATTTCAGAAATTAACCCTTTCCGTTTTTCATTTGTTTCAATTTTATCCTTAAATAAAATTTTATTTTATTCTAAATTTGCCCAATAATTATAAATTATTTTCAAATTGGTCCTTTCACTTCTGGAAGCCTGAGAAGCTACCACGTGTCACTTTTTTAGGTTTATTGCTCAAGAGGTCCCTAAACTTCTCAAAAATTACATTTTAACCCTTAAACTTTTACAAATTTACATTTTAACCTATAAAATTTTTCAAAATTACATTTTAACACTGAATTTTTCAAAAATTACATTTTAACCCTTAAAATTGTCCAAAATTATGTTTTAACCCCTAAAATTTCTAAAAATTACATTTTGACACCTAAACTTTTCTAAAATTACATTTGAACCCTTAAACTTTTCTAAAATTACATTTTAACCCATAAACTTTTCCAAAATTATATTTTAACCTCTAAACTTCTCTAAAATTACATTTTAACCTTCAAACTTTTCCAAAATTGAATTTTTACCCTTAAACTTTTCCAAAATTGCATTTTGACCGTTAAACTTCTCCAAAATCACATTTTCAACCTCAAATTTTCCAAAAGATTGACTTTAATCCTAAGTTTTCCAAAAAATTCAATTGTAACCCTTAAATTCCTCAAAAATTACATTTTCATCCCTAATTCTTCGAAGCTCCATTTTTTGACCCTGTTTTTTTTTTTTTTCCTTTTTGATGTTCATACATAGAGTTTAATTATTATTCTTTCATATTTTGTATTCTATTAATTTTATGTTTAAATTTTGTGCATTTATTTATCTGCTTAATTATTTTGTTTCGTGTTATTTAATTTCTACTATTAACTACCCATTCTTATTTAATTTACACGTTCGTTTTCAAAATTATTTTTACATACAAACAAAACTTTAAAATCGAGGCAATATTCTTTTCGTGTGGAAATCTAAGAAAATCATGCCCTAACGTGCTGGGTGTGATTTTTTGTATAATCTGCACAATCGAATATCCTCTTCCAAACTTTTCAAATGCCTTTTAATTTCGAGATTCCGAGAACATCGTGCCCTAACATGCTGGACATGACTTCGATTCTTCGAGAAATTTGAAACACGAAGGCATTTTTCTTCAAATCCAGTTTTTGAGAATCACGTGAAATAAGTTATGGGTCCGAGGATCATATTTTAAACTTAATTCAAAATTTCAAGTTCTCAAAAAAATATACAAATAATTTTAAACAAAAACGAGGCAATATTCCTTTCGTGTGAAAATCTCAAAAAATCGTGTCCTAACGTGCTTGGTGTGATTTTTCGTATAATTTGTTCGATTGAATATCCTCATTAAAACTTTTCAAAATGTCCTTTAATTTCAAAATTTCGAGAACGTACTACTCTAACGTGTTGGATACAACTTCAATTCTCCGAGAAATTCAAAATGCACGGACGTTTTTTAAAAAACATGATTTTTGAAAAACCATGCGAAGTTATTTATGAGTACAAAGATCGCATTTTAAAATTCGACCCAGTTTTAGAACTTTTAACAAATCAAGACCAGAAAATAATCGATGTGGTTCCAATTTTGGGCGTGTGAGGGTGCTAATCCTTCCTCATACGTAACCGAGTCTCGAACTCGTTTTCTAGATTTCAAAGACCAACATATTTTTCAAAAAAAAATTTAAATGTTTTGTGGTGATCCAATCACACCGAATAAAAAGATAGGTGGCGGCTCCTGTCGAAACCTTTTTTTTTGAAAACGTGTTTCGAAATTTTATTTTAAAATTGGAAAATGAGAGTCGCCACCAATCCTTTATTTGGTGTGATTGGATCACCACAAAACGTTTAAAATTCGTTTTAAAAAATATTTTGGTCTTCGCAATCTAGAAAACAAGTTTGGGAGTCGGTTACGCATGAGGAAGGGTTAGCACCCTCATACGCCCAAAATTGGTACCACATTGATTACTTTCGGGTCTTGATTTATAAAATTTAAAAACTCGAATAAAGTTTAAAATATGATCCTTAAATGCATGAGTTACGTTTAAAAGAAATTGATTTTTGTTTGGAAGTCCCACTATTTCATGGTGATCGAGACAGAAAGTCATGTCGAGTGAGTTAAGACATAACATTTCGAGATCCAGAAATAACGAGCTTTCCTTTGTTGTAAACTTTTTAAACTTTGGAAAGGATGTTCGATTATCTCGATTTGAAGAAAAGTCGTACCTAGTAAGTTAAGGCACAAATTTTCAGAATCAAAGATAAATAAATAATGCCTCGATTAAAGGGTATTTAATTATTTCGATTTGGGGAAAAAATTACACCTAGCAAGTTAAGGCACAAATTTTCGAAACTCGAAATAAAAGAATATTGCCTCGATTTTAAAGTTTTCATAAAGATAATTTTGAAAACGAGTGTAAAATTTTAGATATGGATGAACAGTTAATAATGGAGATTAAATAACACGAAGATAATTAAGCAGATAATTAAAATTTAAATATAAAATATTGAGGAAGAAGAAAAATAAAATAATCGGAGTTGAAAATGAGATTTTTGGATACTCGGGGTAAAATAGTAATTTTGGACACTTGGAGGTAAAATGGTAATTTTGGGAAAGTTCGATATCAAAAAAGAAATTTTTAGACATTCGAGGGTAATATGGTACTTTTTGGAAGAATTAGGGTCAAAAATGGATTTTTTGGAAGTTTGGGGGTAAAATGGTCATTTTTTGAAAAATTCGGGTCAAAAATGGAATTTTTGGAAGTTCCGGTGTAAAATGGTCATTTTTGGAGAAATCGAGGTTAAAAATGAATTTTTTGGAATTTTGAGGGTAAAATGGTATTTTTTTAAAAAAATTCGAGGTTAAAAATGGAATTTTGGAAAGTTGAGGGTAAAAATGTAATTTTTGGAAAAAATTAGGGTAAAAAATGGAATTTAGGAAAGTTCGGGGAAAAATGTAATTTTTGGGAAAATCAAGGTCAAAAATGGAATTTAAGAAAGTTCAGGGGTCAAAATATGATTTCTAGATAGTTTATTGACCTTTAAGGCAATAAAACCAAAAACGAATGACACGTGGCAACCTTTCAGGCATAGTGAAGTCAAAGGACTAATTTGAAAATCATGAAAATTTTTGGGTCAATTTTGTAATTAAATAGAACTTGATTTAAGGATTGAATTGAAACAAAAATAAGAGGTGAAAGACTAATTGCATAAATAACCCAAAATATTGACACATAGCAACTCCTAGGGCTTTCAAAAGGTCAAGGGATTAAATTGAATAAAAGATAAAATTATTGGATGAATTTACAATTAATTAAAAATATGAAAAGGACTAAATTGTAAAAATAAAAAAAGCGAAAGGGCCAAATGCATAAATATACCATCCTTCGAAAACATGCGGATCCTGGGTGGTTCGGGTCAGATTCGGGTTGGCCATAGGTCAAATGAGTAAAACGATGCCGTTTTAGTTCAAAACCCTAAATGCCAAAACAACGTCGTTCTAAGGGGCTATTTAAACCAATTTTTAAGGAAAAAAATCCATTTTCTCCCCTTCCTTTTAAAAAAAGTCTAAATCCTCTCAAAGAAAGGGCTCCCCCTTTTCCACGACCGATCCGATCACCAACCACCACTCCGTCGTAGGCCCATCGCACATAGTTGTCACGCACCTCTGATCTCCATCACCCTGGCCGTCTGTCCTGGTGCGTAGTGGTTTTCAGGTAAAACAAATTTCTTTTTCATTTTTTATTTTATTTTAACCCTTTTCTTTTTAAAAAAAAAACCTAGATTTGGGTCCCAAATCCAAATCTAAAACTTTAAACCTCCTCTCCTTTTCCCTTAGAAGTTTTTTTGTTTTAAAACCTAGAAAGAATTTGGGTTTGGTTCTTTGAAATCCGAGTTTTGGCTTTTGATTTCTTTAAATCTATGTTTGTTATTTTATGCTTCATTCGCTTTTTATTTCGCTTAATAATCTATTATTCATTCGTATTTTGCTTCTAACTCCTTTTTCATGTTGTTCCTGATCCTATTATTTCATGTTTTAAGATTTTTTTTCAATCCCTTTTTCTGTTTCTTTGCAGATTCACACATGGCGAGGCGTAGGCAGCATTGGGGTAGGCTACTTCGCGGCTTCGGGCAACAGCGGCGGTGATGCACCCAAAAGGGAGTGACTCTCAACCGACCTTTCGATTTCTTTTTTTTTCATTATTATTCATTCATATCATTATTATTATTCATTTATCATTAATGCCATTAAAAACTTAATATTTATTACATTTTTGAAATAGATAGATAATAATAAATAGGGGTAGTAAAGTATTTAATGCATTAATACACCTTTGGAAACTGATTAGGTTAGAGATTCAAATCATAAATAATATCTGACATGCGTTAAAAGTACCTGATGGTTCAAGGTCTGAGAAATGTGAATCTAACTTGCTTGAAACTTAAATGCCTTGGACACTGATGCTAATTGCTTCGAATACTTACTGATTTTCTTGAAAAACTTTTTTTTGTGTGGTTTTAATTGTTTCTCACAGAATGTTCGTAACCTCTTACAAGATCTCAATTCTGGCTTTATAACCTAAGAATTACAATCATTATAATTTGTTCTTTGCAATTAAATGCAAATCTTCTTTCTTCTTTACAGGTCTCAATTTACAGTGGCGGTGGTGGCTATGGCAACTAGTGGCAGTGCAAGTTAAGGTGGTGGCAAGTTGTCGATGATGTGGCGGCCTTTGGTTGGCTGAGGTGGAGGCAGTAGTAGGAGCAGTAGCAGATTTAGGTCACTTGAGTGCAATGGGCTAGTGTAATTGGGTTTAGGAATTAGGTCATTTGCATAAGGACAAATTGGGCTTTAACAACTACCCTCTTTGCTTGTTGCTGTTTAACAGGAACGGAGCAGAGACCAAAAGGAGACCAATTTTTTCCGATCCTATTGAATCTCGACACCACTATCGATTACTTTAAAATGACAACGCTTGACTTGTAGTCTCATTACACTCTACTGTGACTGCAGGGAGAGTAAGATCCGTTATCCAACTCTGTTGCATCTTTAAATAGGGTTTGATGTTGAGGCTTTATCTCGCTCTTACTACAACTTTAAAGAGATAAAGATTCGTTATTTTGACCCGATCTACTACAACTTCTATGTAGAAGCTTTACAGTTATGGCTTTAACTGCTCCATCACAGGTTTAGATTTGTTGTTGCTGCTTTAATCTGCATGGTATAAAATTTTCCATTGTGGCTTAAATTTTCCTTACATGCTTCTGAGGTATAAGGCTCGCCTTTGCGACGTAAACCTTTCCTCTGGTGTTTTCGCGGTACTGGATTCGCCATTGCGGCTTAAATCTTTCCCTTCATGTCTCCGAGGTACTAAGTTTGCCATTGTGACTTAAACCTTTCCCTTTGTGTCTTCATTGCGGTACTGGATTCGCCGTTGCGGCTTAAACCTTTCCCTTCATGTCTCCTAGGTTCGTCGTTGCGATTTAAACCTTTCCCTTTTGTATCTTTGTGGTACTGGATCTGCCATCGTGGCTTAGATCTTTCCCTTCATGCTTCTGAGGTACAAGGTTCGTCATTGCGACTTAAACCCTTCACTTTGTGTCTTTGTGGTACTGGATCCGCAGTTACGGCTTAGATCTTTCCCTTTATGTCTCTATGGTACTAGATTTGCCGTTGTGGCTTAAATCTTTCCCTTCTGTGTCTTTGCGGTACTGGATCCGCCGTTGTGGCTTAGATCTTTACTTTTTGCTTTTGAGGTACTAGGTTCGTCGTTGCGACTTAAACCTTTCCCTTTTGTATCTTTGCGGTACTAGATCCGTCGTTGCGGCTTAGATCTTTCCCTTCATGTTTCGTGGTACTGAGACCTATAGAATATGCTCAAATGGGCCTTTAGGTAGGCCAGATTGTTTAGGATGCCATGCTCAAAATGAGTAAAAAATGGTCTTAACTAGATGGATATGCATGATTAACGTTTAACTTTTCAAAGATTAGTTTCTTCTGCTTTGGGATCATCTCTTTATGCCTTTCCAAATCTATGACTTGGGAGATTCTCAATTTGAACCGTTCTTTCCAGGTTTGATTCTTTTAACTGGTGGTTCTGTTTAGGGTCCTTGTATCATTTAGGAATTTTCTAAAATAATACTCGTGGATCCTTGCTTTTTCATGCGATTTTAGTTTATTATCCATTATCTTGGTATGAAAATACTTGGACAGTGTGGAAGAGAATGAGATTGTATTGGAATTAGAGCTTGAAGAATTGTTGGCTAAAGAAAAATTGCTGAATATTTACAAGGAACGAAACAATTACAAGGAACAGTATTAGATGCCTAGATATCAAATACAAGTTTCCCTGATCTGAGGATCAT
This sequence comes from Kokia cookei, assembly GCA_039519145.1. Lineage (NCBI taxonomy): Eukaryota > Viridiplantae > Streptophyta > Magnoliopsida > Malvales > Malvaceae > Kokia > Kokia cookei. Next base: position 32,296,727 of record CM076907.1, on the reverse strand, counting down.
CTTTCTGCTTGATATGTATCTGGAGGTCCTGGAGTACTTCGTCAATGCCCCAAGATGTAAAATTCCTCTATCTTGTCACATTTGAAGGAACGATTGATCACCCTCGTTTTCCATTTGAGCTGCCCTTTTCGAGTTTTCAACTCAAGCAATACGTAACTGCGAACGAAGGTGTGCCACATAAAAATTACC